>CM075736.1:18783303-20143620 GCA_037974335.1 Prionace glauca | reverse complement strand
TCACGTGCTCACTGTGTAGGCTTTGATAGGCTTTGAAAATAGATTAGATACATGACACTTGGAAAAATGGTTATGTTGGAGGAGATTACAAATTCACTTCCCAAAATAGTGAAACCTTGTGGAAGTTCACAGGGTTAAGACTGAGATTAACAGCAGAAATGGCAGATGATTATGAGTTAGTTCATAAATCAATGTTTGATTTTCAACATCAGTTTTAGCCTGTAAGGATAGATTCTGGAGAAGAGAGACTTCCTCAGATGGGAGATATCAGCAGGTTTTAAAAAGGAAACCCATTAAAGTGGAAGAGAAATAAAAATTAACGTTTTCACTGCAATAAAGTAGGACACACAAAGTTGCAGTGCTGGTGTGTTAAGAAAAGCACTGGGGAGACAGAACATAGAAAAACTACAGCACAAACAGGCCCTTTGGCCCACAGGTTGCGCTGATCATATCCCTACCTACTAGGCCTACCTACTACACTCAATCCTATTAAGTCCCATGTACTCATCCAAAAGTCTCTTAAAAGACCCTAACGAATTTGCCTCCACCACCACCACCACCACCACCAGTCGATTCCACTCACCCGCCACCCTCTGAGTGAAAACCTGACATCTCCTCTGTACCTGCTCCCCAACACCTTAAACCTGACATCTCCTCTATCTGCTCCCCAGCACCTTAAACCTATGTCCTCTCGTAGCAACCATTTCAGCCCTTGGAAAAAGCCTCTGAGAGTCCATCCGATCTATACCTCTCAACATCTTATACACCTCTAACAGCTCACCTCATCCTTTGTCTCTCCAGGGGGAAAAGACCAAGCTCTCTCAACCTGTTCTCATAAGGAATGCCACCCAATCCCTTTATGCATTTTTAGCCGTTTTCCAATCTTCCGGCACTTCCCCGGAATCCAGCGACGTCTGGAAAATAACCACCAAGGCATCCACTATCACCTCCGCCATTTCTTTCAGAACCTGCGGGTGGATGCCATCCGGTCCTGGGGACTTGTCCACAATCAGCCCCTCCAGTCTGTCCCAATCCTCTTCTCGCCCATTGCTCTTAGCTACTCTAAACTCCTCCGCTTTTAATTTAACACTTTCCTTCACCTCCTTCGTTATCCATGGCTTATTACCTCTCCTCCTACTGTCCTTTTTAACCATCGGAATAAATTTCTGCTGAGCACCAAGAAAGATCTCCTTAAAGATCCTCCACTGCTCCTCAGCAGACCTACCTTCCAACGCACTCCCCCAGTCCACATTTGCCAATTCTTCTCTCATCCTACCATACTCCCCTCTATTCAAACAACACCAAATCTTGCCTAATCCAGGTGTAGTTAGCCTTCCCCCAATTCAGTACCTTACCAATAGGACAACACTCATCTTTTTCCACTACTATCCTAAAGTTTATAGAATTGTGGTCACTATTTACCACATGTTGCCCTACTAAGACTTTGATGACCTGACCAGGTCTTTGACCTCCTACCCAGATCATCACAGATCAAATACTGGGCTCAGAAGGTTCCAATACTGTCCAAAGTTGAGCGTAACTGTTCTCTATGGTTCGTGCTACCAGGGCAAACCCTTTCAAATAAGGAAGGGCAAATTGAGCTGCAAACAATGGTGTCCTCCTGTGGAAAGTGAGGATGGTCATCCCCATACCTGCCAGGAAGTTATTGGAAGCCCACCCAGGGATGTACAGGATGGAAATGTTGGCTTGCAGCGATGTGTGATAGCCCAAGTTAACATAAGAACATAAGAAATAGGAGCAGGAGTCGGCCATCTAGCCTGTCAAGCCTGCCCCGCCATTCAATCAGATCATGGTTGATCTGAAGTGGATCAGTTCCACTTTCCCGCCTGCTCCCCATAACCCTTAATTCCCTTGTCTATCAGAAATTTATTTACCCGTGACTTAAATATATTCAACGAGGTAGCCTCCACCACTTCATTGGGCAGAGACTTACCACCTTTTGAGTGAAGAAGTTCCTCCTCAACTCTGTTCTAAACTGCCCTCTCCCTGCTTATTTTGAGTCTGTGCCCTCTAGTTATGGTTTCCTTTCTAAGTGGAAAGAATCTCTCTACCTCTACCCTATCTAGCCCCTTCATAAACTTGTAAGTCTCTAAGATCCCCCCTCAGCCTTCAAACTCTGAGTACAGGCCCAGTCTATTTAATCTCTCCTCATAAGCAAACCCCCTCATCTCAGGTATCAGCCTGGTGAACCTTTTCTGTACTCCCTCCAAGGCCAGTATATCCTTTCGCAAATAAGGGGACCAAAACGGCACACAGTACTTCAGTTGCGGCCTCACCAGTGCCTTGTACAGCTGCAGCAAGACCTCCCTGCGTTTATATTCTATCCCCCTCGTGATAAAGGCCTTCTTGATCACCTGCTGGACCTGCAGACTGAGTTTTCGCGATTTGTGCACAAGGACCCCTAGGTCCCTCTGCACAGTGGCATGTTGCAACTTTTCACCATTTGAATAATATTCCATCCTACTATTATTTCTTCCAAACTGGATAACCTCACATTTGCTAACGTTATACTCCATCTGCCAGGTCCTCGCCCATTCACTCAGCCCATCCAGATCTCTCTGCAGATCTTTCCGCGTCCTCCATGCAATTTGCTTTTCCACTCGTCTTCGTGTCATCAGCAAATTTTGTTGCCCTACACTCAGCCCCCTCCTCCAGATATAGGGTAAACAGTTGTAGCCCCAGCACCGATCCCTGCGGCACACCAGGTCACCAACTGCCAACCAGAAAAGCATCCATTGATTCCAACTCTGAGACTGTCTCAACAAAGATCTTGGTTCATGTCGCACTATCTGTAACCCCCGTGACTTGCCTGGGTTTGCAAAACCTCACTTACTGTACTGTCTGGAGACAATACACATCTCTTTAACCTGTGATCAGTGCTCCTTCCACACACATTGTCAGCCACTTTAGGACTTGAACAGCAGGTTAGGTGTAAAGATTCGCATTCTAATCAGTAACCTGTAAACTGTCTGTGCTTTTATATGCTCTGTCTGATGCCAGAACTCTCCATTCACCTGATGAAGGAACTAACCCCGAAAGCTTGTGAGTTTACTATCAGTTGGACTTAAACCTGGTGAAAAACTTAGCCCTGACATCTCCTCTCTACCTGCTCCCTAGCACCTTAAACCTGTGTCCTCTCGTAGTGACCATTTCAGCCCTGAGAAATAGCCTCCGAGAATCCACCCTATCTATACCTCTCAACGTTTTATAAACCTCTATCAGGTCGCCTCTCAACCTTTGTCTCTCCAGGGAGAAGAGACCTAGCTCCCTCAACCATCTTCATAAGGCATGCCTCCCAATCCAGGCAACATCCTTGTATCCTTCCTAAATGTCTGATACCCCCTGGATATTCAGTTCCCAGTCACGGTCACACTGCAACCATGTTTCCATACTGGCCACTAGATCATAGCCGTTTGTACCATCAACTCGTTCACTTTGTTTTGAATGCTTCGTGCATTCAGGTAAAAGTATCTTTATGCCAGCCTTTATCTGGACCCGATTTGTAGAAACACTACTAACGTCTCACACGCCCCCTACTCCTTTAATTGGTGGAATGTCCTCAACATTAACCTGCACTCATACCCTCTCTACTTTAGATTATGTAATTCTCCCTACCTCTGCACCCTCCAAGTGGTCGCAGTGCCTAACCGTACTTTCTATGTCTGCGCCAAGTTAGATGCAGATACAGAAAGTATGGTTAGACACTGCAATCACTGGCAGGCATAACGAAAAGTTCCCATTGGTGGCCCTGATGCACCTTTTGGCAATCACTGGGTCAGCCATGGTCGCAACTTCACAATGATTTTGTAGGCCCATTCATGGGCATCATATTCCTACTTAAGAGTGGATGCGCACTCAAAATGGTGAGATCTCTGTAAAATGAAGTGTACAACTTTCTTGGCGACAGTTGAAAATTTAAGGCAAACCTTACCTGCCCATGGTATGCTAGAGGTGTTGGCTTTGGATAATGGGACAGTGTTCATCAGCGAGCAGCTCCAGCATTTCATATTGTCAAATGACATTCAGAACATATGTACTGCACACTCTTCCTTGAATGGACTGGGGGAAGAGGTATGTACAGACTTTTAAAGTAGCTGAGGATAAAGCAGCCACATCATTCTTGAAGACCAATGCCCCAAATGACCACTGGAATAAGTCCTGCTGAGATGCTAAGGGTAGGTGTATTCAGACCAGGTTGGACCTGATGTTTCCAGATTTGTTAGGGAGAGTGGAGGCAAAGCAACATCATGGTTCTACAAAGTCTGAGAGAACATTGAGTGGATGATTCGGTATACCGCCAAAACATTTGGGTTTGGTCAGAGTTGGGTCCCAACTAGAACTAGTTCATAACTAGAATGGGTCCATATAAAGTCAAAGCTCAAAAGAAGCTTGTGACACGAAGTGTCGCTGATGACACGAAGGTCGGCGGTGTTGTGGATGGTCTGGAAGGATGTCAAAAGTTGCAGCAGGACATAGATAGGATGCAGGAATGGGCGGAGAAGTGGCAGATGGACTTCAATGCGGATAAATGTGTAGTCGTCCATTTCGGCAGAACCAACGGGATGAACGAGTACACTATTAAGGGCAGGGGTCTTAGTAGCGTTGAAGAGCAGAAGGATCTCGGGGTCCGGGTTCACAGGACTCTTAAATCGGCCTCGCAGGTGGAGGAGGTGGTCAAGAAGGCGTATGGTGTACTGGCCTTCATTAATCGAGGGATTGAGTTTAGGAGTCGGGAGGTAATGCTGCAACTTTACAGGACCCTCGTCAGGCTTCATTTGGAGTACTGTGCGCAGTTCTGGTCGCCTCACTCGGAAGGACGTGGAGGCTATTGAAAGGGTGCAGAGGAGATTTACAAGGATGTTGCCTGGACTGGGAGGCATGCCTTATGAAGATAGGTTGAGGGAGCTGGGACTCTTTTCCCTGGAGAGGCGAAGGTTGAGAGGCGACCTGATAGAAGTTTATAAAATGTTGAGAGGAATAGATAGGGTGGACTCTCAGAGGCTATTTCCCCGGGTTGAAATGGTCGCTACGAGAGGACACAGATTTAAGGTGCGGGGAGGGAAGTACAGAGGTGATGTTAGGGGTAAGTTTTTCACTCAGAGGGTAGTGAGTGATTGGAATCGGCTGCCGTCGTCGGTGGTGGAGGCGAACTCGCTGGGGTCTTTTAAAAGACTCCTGGATGAGTATATGGGGTTTAATGGATTGGGGGTTATAGATAGGTCTATAGATTGGTGGGGTTGATGCGATCGGCGCAACTCGAGGGCCGAAGGGCCTGTTTGTGCTGTAATGTTCTATGTTCTATGTTCTATGATTCTCCTTTACAAGTGAGAAGCCTGATTTCTGCCAGAATCTGCCTTGCTAATGGCTGCACAACTCCCAGAGAGGAAATCCCATGTTAGACTTTGTAATGGACTGTAATAAAGAATTCATGGTATTGTATTGAAAACAGTTTGACTTTTGATGGTATGTGTTAAGGACTAAGGAGGAGGGATGTAGTTTGCAAGCTCCTTTAAGGAGTGTGGTTTTAGAGGGTTATGTGACTCATTTGACCAATTGGGCTGAAGTGCATGAATCCTGGAGGTAAGCATGGACTTTTCCAAGTGGTTTAGAACCTGGAGTCAAAACAAGTAGTAGCATACTTCACTTGGTGGCTACCACTCAATCCAAGATACTGCGTCAATCTTTCCTGAATTTTAGAATATTGTAACCAATATCCACATAGCAAGTTTTCTTGCCTCTGTTTGACAACAACATCTCATGCCATTAGGTCAAACATGAGCAAGGATACTTCCTGCTGATTACCACGAACCTCCCATGTTGAGTATTACCATCATGCTAAGTAACTCAAGAGTCAGGTTGAATTGGCATAGGGTACCAATCAAGTGAGTGCTTTGCCTTGGATTGTGTCAAGCTTCTTGAGTGTTGTTGGAATCGCACTCCCCAACTTGTGCCATGTAAATGGTAGACAGGCTGAAGGATTCTTTAGTCTTTATGTTTAGTCCAGTTCAGTTTCTGGTCAATGATAATCCTTAGCATGTTGATTAATATGGAATGATCAATATTTTTATAAAATTTTGCTTCTTTGTATTTTAGCTGGAAAAGTTAATAGATGATGCTATTAAAAGAAGTACTTTCAAATCACTGGAAGAATTACCAGAAGAAAGTGAGGAATTGTCTATTACAAATGCAGCAGGCAGATGATAAACAAACTGAACAAACTTATGGAGAGGGTAAGTAATATTTTCAAAATTATTTTCAGTAATGGGAAGACGTATAGAATTAAGTAGATCTATTAGACATGATTTCATTAAGCATTTTGGATTTAGTCAAAGTCATTGGCTTTTGAAGTCCATGTTGGCACTGTCAAGCAATCTTGTCAGTTCTGTTCCTAAGCTCTATTCCTATAGCTCTGTAAGCTTATTATCTTCAAGTGCCCTTGAAAGGTCATCCAGACTTGAAACATTGGCTCTGTTCCCTCTCCACAAATGCTCTCAGACCTGCTGAGATTTTCCAGCACTTTGTTTTTGTTTCAGATTCCAGCATCCGCAGTAATTTGTTTTAACCTGAAGATGTACCTTCTCTTATTCTGAGCAGTGACTTATGGCTTTCTGTAGTTTATCACTGTCCATCTTCTTTTTCATTGCCTTCACAGCTGTTGTGGTCTTAGGAGTCTCAGAAACTTTGCAGCATGCAAATGATTTTAACTCCTTCAGTCCCCTCTTTGGTTCTTCGCTTTATCCGAACATGCCAAATCGTTTATCTGGCAGTAAGTCCTCCTGTAGCAAGCAATAATAAACAAAAAAACAACTTCTAAGTTCATAAACTTGATAAAGAAAAATACCAAACCCTTGATGTGATATGTAATCCGCATATGTATGTATTCAATTTTCCCAGTTGTGCCTGTGTATTACTTGCTTGAAATGCTTCACCCTGCATAAATGTTGCTTTGATATATATAGACTTGCATTGCCAATTATTTAAGGCTAGGATGGCAAAAACAAATTTCAGTAACACTTTCCCCACTGTGGGTGAATTAACTCTAACATCTCTCCCCTCTGTGTGTTGTCATACTATTAGCTCTTAATCTGGCCTTTGCTTTACAAGTCACATCTTGCAAAACTTTATGTAAACCCACTGATGGGTGGGGCAGAGCAGGCTGCCCTTTTTTTTTAGAACCCTAGAACCCTACAGTGCAGAAACAGGCCCTTCGGCCCATCGAGTCTGCACCGAACACAATCCCACCCAGACCCTATCCCCATATCCCTACATATTTTACCCGCTAATCCCTCTAACCTACACATCCCAGGATACTAAGGGGCAATTTTAGCATAGCCAATGAACCTAACCCGCACATCTTTGGACTGTGGGAGGAAACCGGAGCACCCGGAGAAAACCCACGCAGACACGAGGAGAATGTGCAAACTCCACACAGGCAGTGACCCGAGCCGGGAATCGAACCCAGGACCCTGGAGCTGTGAAGCAGCAGTGCTAACCACTGTGCTACTGTGCCGCCCCTTTGTCCAGTACCTCAGTTTAGAATTGAGGGCAGCATGGTGGCACACTGCTGCCTCATAGTGCCAGGGAGCCTGGTTCAATTCCAGCCTTGGGTCACAATCCCTATGGGGTTTGTACTTTCTCCCCATGTCTGTATGAGTTCCCTCCAGGTGCTCTGGTTTTCTCCCTGTTCAGTTCAGTAAACGGGACACGAGTTCAGCTTCTTCACAAACAAAATTTGTTTGATCCAACTCCACATCCAATTCTTTTCAGCCCCCAGTGCCATCTGTAACCTTTTCATAAAGCCCAGTGACTATTAAATGATTCACATCCAATTTAGAATTTAAGTGGAAGGTGACTCTCAATCAATTCCTAACAGTTTCCCCTTTGGAGAAAAATATTTTGAATATTGTTTCCACAGAAACAAATAAAAACACGCTATTTCCCCTTCTACTTTAAATATACATTTCTCGAAGGAAAACAGCCGTACTTCCTTAATGTCCAAAATTTTTTTTCGAAGTAGCCCTTCTTTGTAAGACAATTGGCTAACTAATAGTTACCACCACTTCATTTCATTTTTGATATTTCCTCCCTCCTTGTTTGCTTCATTTGCTTCAAGCTGGCTATGCCTATCCTTAACTTTCTCATTCACACCCTCTTTTGTGGAGTGCAGATTTTTCCAAACGGAATTACTGTCAGTGACAGTAAATTGGAACTTTGCCCAAATCCCCTAACCCCAAAATTTCTGTTAATACATGAGATATGAAAAAGGCCATATCCAGTGCCTCTACTAGGATTAGTGTCTCAGTGGCCAATGTGCTTTTTACCATTCTCCTTATTTTCTTTGTTTCCCACACAAGGGGACCACATTTACCATTTTCCCCTAAAAGAAAGATTATAAAACCTCCTGTGCTTGAAAACTTAGCACGCAAATTGGCACAAGATGCATCACTTTAAATGAATTTCAGGTCCTTAAGATCACACAAAAACAGAAACCTCAAAACACACTCCTGCAATTTTTAGTTCGGCCAACGTTTTCATAGAAATCATAGAAACCTACAGTGCAGAAAGAGGCCATTCGGCTCATTGAGTCTGCACCCTCCCCACCTCCCCACCCACCTACATATTTACTCGCTAATCCCTCTAACCTATGCATCCCAGGACACTGAGGGGCAATTTAGCATGGCCAATTAACTTAACCTGCACATCTTTGGACTGTGGGCGGAAACTGGAGCACCCGGAGGAAACCCAAGCAGACACAGGGAGAATGTGCAAACTCCGCACAGATAGTGACCCAAGCTGGGAATCGAACCCAGGTCCCTGGAACTGTGAAACAACAGTGCTAACCACTGTGCTACTGTGCCGCCTGTTTTGTTTGCTCGCGTTCCATCTTCCACTGTAGGACCATTCATTTTTGTACTCAATTCTAGAACATCAAAATTGATGACCATGGCCTTTGTACCTAGCCAATTCAAACTTTGCTCAAACTTCGGAGTTCCTCTTTTTTTCCATCTTAAAAATCACCTTCTGTGAAGCCCTACCGGGATTAATACTCTCCAGACAAAATTGCTGATGTAATGTGACATTTGACACAGTCTGTCCAATTTCCAACTCCATGTATTTGAAGTGGCTGAAGTCTGACTTCCAATGAAACTACACCATCTACGTGCACACCAAGAACAGGAAACTTGAGAAACTCGGCATTATCACCAGCAGCAACCAAGCCTCCCCCGGTACCACAGTAGAAAACAGTATCACTTCAGGAAGTCCAGTGTCAACTTGTCAGACAGTTTTCAGCCAAGGGCTCAATTTTTGCCCCATCACCAAAATGACCCCATCAGTCTTGCAGCGAGTGGATACAGAGGAATTCATCAGGCGAGTGAGGCTCTGGGAGTTTTTCCGCAAACCCCAGGAGGCCAACCGCGAATCCGATGTGACATCCAATGAACCAGAAGAGCGGACAGAGATCCGTGGTGCAGCGACTGAAGAGGAAAGAGTTGAACTGGAATTGGAATCAGTATTTGCTGTTGAGAAAAGCATCGATATTAAGGAACTTGGGGAATTAAATATTGATGTCTTGAGGAGTGTACGTATTACAGAGGAGGTGGTGCCAGAAATCTTAAAGTGCATCAGGGTAGTAAATCTCCAGAACCTGATGAGGTATATCCCAGGGCATTGTGAGAGGCTAGGGAAGAAATTGAGGGTCCCCTAGCCGAGATATTTGAATCATCGATAGTCACAGGTGAGGTGCGTGAAGATTGGAGAGTGGCAAATGTTGTGCCTTTGTTTAAAAAGGGCTGCAGGGAACAGGCTGGGAACTACAGGCCAGTTAGCCTCATATCTGTGGTGGGTAAATTGTTGGAAGATATTTTGGTAGACAGGATCTGCAGGCATTTAGAGATGCAAGGACTGATTAGGGACAGTCAGCACTGCTTTATGAGTGGAAAGTCATGTCTCTCAAATTTGAGTTTTTTGAAGGGGTAACCAAGAAGGTAGATGAGGTCAGTGCAGTTGATGTTGTCTACATAGACTTTAGCAAGGCCTTTGACAAGGTGCCGCATAGTAGGTTGTTGCATAATGTTAAATATTACGGGATGCAGGGTGAGGTGTCTAAATGGATACAAAATTGATCTCTTGCTAGAAGCCAAAGGGTGGTTGTAGAGAGTTGTTTTTCAAACTGGAGGCCTATGACCAGCGGTGTGTCTCAGGAATCAGTGCTGGGCCCACTGTTATTTTTCATTTATAAGAACATAAGAACATAAGAAATAGGAGCAGGAGTAGGCCATTTGGCCCTTCGAGCCTGCCCCGCCATTCAATAAGATCATGGCTGATCTGTCGTAGCTCAGTTCCACATTCCGGCCCTCTCCCCATAACCCTTAATCCCCTCTCTTATCAAAAACCCATCAACCCGCTTCTTGAAAATATTTAGCGAGGCAGCCAGTCCTACTGTCTTTTTTGAGCGGGAAGAGTCTCTCCACCTCTATCCTATCCATCCCATTCATCATCTTATATGTCTCAATGAGATCTCCCCTCATTCTTCTAAACTCCAACGAGTACAAGCCTAGTTCATTCAGCCTCTCCTCATAGCTCAACCCCCTCAACTCCGGTATCAGCCTAGTAAACCTCCTCTGCACTCCCTCCAAGGCCAAAATATCTTTGCGCAGGTGCGGTGCCCAAAACTGCACACAGTACTCCAGCTGCGGCCTCACCAATGCCCTATACAGCTGCAGCAAGACCTCCCTACTTTTATATTCAATCCCCTTCGCTATGAAGGCCAGCATCCCATTCGCCTTCCTGACCACCTGCTGCACCTGCAAGCTGGGTTTTTGCGACTCATGCACAAGGACCCCGAGGTCCCTCTGCACCGTCGCCTGCTGCAGTTTTTCGCCACGTAAGTAATAGTCCTTCCTACCATTCTTCCTTCCAAAATGGACCACCTCACATTTGCCAACATTAAATTCCATTTGCCATTTCCTGGCCCATTCGCCCAGCCTATCTAGATCCTTCTGCAGACTCTCCACACCCTCCGCACAATTTGCCGTTCCCCCAATCTTGGTGTCATCCGGAAATTTCGACACCCTACACTCGGTTCCCTCCTCCAGATCATCTATATAAATGGTAAAAAGCTGAGGCCCCAGCACCAACCCCTGGGGCACTCCACTAGTCACCATCCGCCAATCCGAATAGCACCCGTTGACCCCCACTCTCTGCCTCCTATTTGACAACCAATCCTCTATCCACGCTAACACCCTACCCCCAAGTCCAAGTCCCCTGACCTTCTGCAATAACCTCTTATGAGGTACTTTGTTAAACGTCTTCTGAAAATGATTTGGATGAGAATATAGGGGGTATGGTTAGTAAGTTTGCAGATGACACCAAAATTTGTGGCTTGGTGGACAGTGAGGAGGTTATCTCCAATTACAGCGGGATCTTGATCAGTTGGGCCAGTGGGCTGACAAATGGCTGATGGAGTTTAGACAAATGCAAGGTAATGCATTTTGGTAGATTGAACCAGGGCAGGACGTACTCAGTTAATGGTAGGACACTGGAGAGAGTTACAGAACAAAGAGATCTAGGGGTACATGTTCATAGCTCCTTGAAAGTGGAGTCACAGTGGACAGAGTGGTGAAGAAGTTTTTCAGCATGCTTGGTTTCATAGTTCAGAACACTGAATACAGGAATTGGGACATCTTGTTGAAGTTGTACAAGACATTGGTAAGGCACTTGGAATACTGTGTGCAATTCTGATCACCCTATTATTAGAAGGGATATTATTAAACTAGAAAGAGTGCAGAAAAGATTTATTAGGATGTTACTGGGACTTGATGTATTGAGTTATAAGGAGAGGCTGGATAGACAGGGACTTTTTTCTTTGGAGGTAGGAGGCTGAGGGGTGATCTTATAGAGGTCTATAAAATGAGAGGCATAGACAAGGTAAATATCTTTTCCCAAAGATAGGAGAGTCTGCAGAAGGATCTAGATAGGCTGGGCGAATGGGCCAGGAAATGGCAAATGGAATTTAATGTTGGCAAGTGTGAGGTGGTCCACTTTGGTAGGAGGAATGGTAGGAAGGACTATTACTTACGGGGCGAAAAACTGCAGCAGGCGACGGTGCAGAGGGACCTCGGGGTCCTTGTGCATGAGTCGCAAAAACCCAGCTTGCAGGTGCAGCAGGTGGTCAGGAAGGCGAATGGGATGCTGGCCTTCATAGCGAAGGGGATTGAATATAAAAGTAGGGAGGTCTTGCTGCAGCTGTATAGGGCATTGGTGAGGCCGCAGCTGGAGTACTGTGTGCAGTTTTGGGCGCCGCACCTGCGCAAGGATATTTTGGCCCTGGAGGGAGTGCAGAGGAGGTTTACTCGGCTGATACCGGAGTTGAGGGGATTGAGCTATGAGGAGAGGCTGAATAAACTAGGCTTGTACTCGTTAGAGTTTAGAAGAATGAGGGGAGATCTCATTGAGACGTATAAGATGATGAATGGAATGGATAGGATAGAGGTGGAGAGACTGTTCCCGCTCAAAAAAGACAGTAGGACTAGGGGGCACAGCCTCAAGATAAAGGGGGGGCGGTTTAGAACAGAGTTGAGGAGGAACTTCTTCACTCAAAGGGTGGTGAATCTCTGGAATTCTCTGCCCGTTGAAGTGGTGGAGGCTGCCTCGCTAAATATTTTTAAGAAACGGGTTGATGGGTTTTTGATAAGAGAAGGGATTGAGGGTTATGGGGAGAGGGTGGGAAGGTGGAGCTGAGTCACGACAGATCAGCCATGATCTTATTGAATGGCGGGGCAGGCTCGAAGGGCCAGATGGCCTACTCCTGCTCCTATTTCTTATGTTCTTATGAACCTAACCCGCACATCTTTGGACTGGATTCTTTTTCTTCATGGGACAGCACATTGGGCAGTGTATTTGCTAATAGGGCTCCTTTCCCTTGAAAGATGCCGACTGAGGGAGGATATATTAGAGTTATATAAGATTATGAAGGGTATAGATAGAGTAAACAGAGGTAAGCTATTTCCTATGATAGAGACATGCAGGACAAGGGGCCATGGACTTAAGGTGACGGGGGAGAGGTACAACACAGATATTAGAGGGAGGTTTTTCACTCAGGGTAGTGGGGGTATGGAATGCTCTGCCAAGTAAAGTGGTAGAGGCAAACACACTAGAGTCATTTAAGAGTAACTTAGACAGGCACATGAGTGGGTTGGAGATGGGTGGATATAGGAGATTGTTTTAAATAAGGGTCATTAGCATTGGGGCATCCCTGGTAATGTAAATGGATATGGTATGATAATGTTTTTTCTCTTTTCATTCACAGGTTTTAAGTCGGTCCGCCTCGTGTCCAACGAGGGGCATACACGCGATGGTCGTACTGAGGCTGCTCTTGGTTGTTCGAGATTGGCCTCGTGCTTCATGTCATTAGTGTGTGCCTAAACTGGACCAGATACTGGGCAAGACAACAGCTCAGTGACTATCAGTGATTGCTGTGCAGACACATGGATTTGGGTCAGTGTCTGTGGGAGTTTGCGCATTCTCCCCGTGCTTGCGTGGGTTTTCTCCGGGTGCTCCGGTTTCCTCCCACACCCCAAAGATGTGCTGTTCGGCTGATTGGCAGGAATAAATTGTCCCTAAATCATATTCCCTCAATCTGGATGGCCATAAAACTTTAGACTGGGGTCATGGATGGAGAGGGGGACTGGTGGTGTTGAGATGGCGGCGCGGGCTCGTTGGGCCGAAGGGCCTGTTTCCTGGGCTGATTTTGTTCTTTGTTCTTTGGGAGGTAATGCTGCAACTTTATAAGACCCTTGTCAGACCCCACTTGGAGTACTGTGCGCACTTCTGGTCGCCTCACTACAGGAAGGATGTGGAAGCTGTTGAGAGGGTGCAGAGGAGATTTACAAGGATGTTACCTGGATTGAGAGGCATGCCTTATGAAGAAAGGTTGAGGGAGCTAGGTCTCCTCCCTGGAGAGACGAAGGTTGAGAGGTGACCTGATAGAGGTGTATAAAATGTTGAGAGGAATAGATAGGGTGGATTCTCGGAGGCTATTTCCCAGGGCTGAAATGCTCACTACGAGAGGACATAGGTTTAAGGTGCTGGGAAGCAAGTACAGAAGAGATGTCAGGGGTAAGTTTTTCACTCAGGGTGGTGAGTGAGTGGTATTGGCTGCTGTCAGTGGTGGTGGAGGCAAACTCACTGGGGTCTTTTAAAAGACTTCTGGATGAGTATATGGAATTTAATGGGATTGGGAGTTACAGATAGATAGTTCCATGGCTTGGTAGGTATGGATGTGATCGGCACAACTTGTGGGCTGAAGGGCCTGCAAGTGCTGTAGTTTCTATGTTCTATGTAAGTCTATAGTTTTCTCTCAACATTGTGATTTCACCTTTTTTTATTCCTGAGCTTCACTCACAATGCTTCACTGGAAAATCCCTCCAATGTGACCTCCATCAACAAAACTGTGATGTGCTCCCTAATCTGCAATTTCCCCCCCTCTTTTTTTTCCGCCTTCTGTCCAATCTAAAACAACAATATTTTGGAATGTTAGGTTGCCGGTCTGTAATAACTCCACGGAGGCGAAAGTCTCGTCACGAAGTTACTTCATTTACACCAGACATCTGTACACAGCCAGCTCACCAGTTGTTCTCTGCTGAACGCAGGCTGGGAATCTGACACACCTGCTTTTATCAGGGACCATGAGGCTCCCTGATTTAACCATCAAGTAGAATTCATCAGGTAGTTCTTTTCATGAGCCAAACGAATAAAACCAACTCAAATTAACTGAGGGACAAATTAAGAGGGACAGCCCCCCAAAAAGGAAGCGGGGGGGGACGGCCCGAACAGAAACCAAAGTCCAAAGGAAACTTAAAACATTACATCAAAATGTGGTTGTGAGTGTCTATAATGCACACCAGCCCCTGCGGTGCCCAGCGGGCGCGGAAGGCGTCGACTGCACCCGCGTACTTCCTCTCCAGGGACACGTGGCCGCGAACGTAGCCGTGGTAGAGGGGCAGACAGTCGGAATGGATGGCCCCGTCGATCGCCCGCTGCCTGGACCTGTTGGCGCATCGCGCCAGGCCCAGCAGCAGGTTCACGAGGAGGTCGGTGTCCCGACGCGCCCCTCTCCGCACCAGGTGCCCGTAGATCAGGAGCGTGGGACTGAAGTACAAACAAAACATCAGTAAAAGGTGTTTGAGAAAATCAAAATGGGTGTGCAGTCTATAACACTGAACGTAGACATGGTCCACGGACTCCTCGAGGCCGCAGAAAGTGTAGTCTCGGGAGCCTGTGTACCGGAAAAACCTACAGTTGTACGGCACCGCCGCGTGCAGCAACCTCCACCCCAGGTCCCCAAGGTAATTGGGGGAGATCCCTCCGTAGAGGGACCTCCATCAGGGATCTCTGCCACCCGGCGGCAACAAGGTCCGCCAGGGTGTGTCCGGGCGAGGGTGCGGTAGTGGAAGGTGTGTAGCAGCAGCCTGTACAGGAAACGCCTCCACGCGGTGGAAAAGGGCACGGAGGACATTTCCACGAGACGGCTCACGCAGTGGGGCGCCTGACTGGGGGGGAGGTCTAGGCTTCGGGCCAATGTGGAATTCCGTCCGAACAGGGGAACGCTCGGATGGGATCCCACCGCACGCCTGAGCCGCCTCGAGCCCGCGTGTGCACTCGGGGCCGAGCACGACCGTCTTAATTACTGTACTCTGCCACAGGTCTTGGATGGCTTTGGCCATGCGCCAGACGGTCAGCCAGCACGCGAGGGTTCATCCAGCCCGCTCCTCCGCCATCCAGCACGTCCCCGACCCTGGTCACCCTGGCGCCCACAGCCCTCCACTCTGCCAGCCACCTGAAGTTGTAAGGCTGGAGGTGCGGATTCCTGAGCAGCGGCTCTTGCACAACAGCCGCTACTCCTGACAGGGGAGAGCTGTGGCGCGAGGCGACCGCGTTCCAGATCGTGAGGAGGTCCTGGTAAAAGACGGGCAGCTCCCGCAACGAGGCCGGAATACGCCCCAGATTGACGTGCAGGAGCTGCACGTCGTAGTTGAGGTCGTGCAGCTGGCGGAAGAAATACGTCACCAGGGCACGCCATCGTGGAGGAGGCTCGACGTATAGGTATCTCTGAAGGTCACTATCTGCGGGCGGAGGTACACCAGACCTTGGCCGCCCTCCTCAAGCGGGAGATGCAGAACCTCTGCAGAGACCCAGTGCAGTCGATTGTCCCAGAAGGTCTTCTGCATGTTTGTGACAAATCCAGGGGGAGAGGTCAAAGCGACCAGCCGGTACCACAGCATGGAAGCCACCAGCTGGTTTATGACTCGCGCCCTGTAGGACAGCACTCGGAGCAGTTCCGTCCAGCGAGCCAGGTGGGCGGAGACTTTGGCCTCCAGCTCCCGCCAGTTCTCTGGCCAGGATTCTTCGGCTGGACAGAGATGGACCTCCAGGTAGAGGAGGTTGGTCCCGTTCCAGGTGAAAGGCCTGAGCTCCTCCGGAAGGGGGTTCGTCTCCCAAGGACCGACCAGGAATCTGGAATACTTGGCCCAGTTGATCCTGGCGGAGGACACGGCGGAGCACACCGCCCGGCATTCTTGCATCCTCCGCAGGTCAGCCGGGTCCGTGAACATGAGCACGTCGTCAGCGTAGGCCGACAGGACCACCCTCAAGTCCGGGCCGCGCAGAGTCAGACCCGACAACCTCCTCCGCAAGAGGCGCAGGAAGGGCTCCATGCACGTGGAATACAGTTGGCCGGACAAGGGGCAGCCCTGCCGTACTCCTCTCCCAAAGCGAAGGGGCACTGTCAGCGACCCGTTAACCTTAATCAGACACTCTGTGGCAGAGTACAGTAATCGGATCCGTGCGACAAACTGTGTCCCGAACCCGAATCCTGAGTAAATACTCGTGCTCCACCCTGTTGAACGCCTTCTCCTGATCTAAGGACAAGAAGGCGCTGGACAGACCAGCCCTCTGGGAATGGTGGATCAGGTCCTGGACCAGATGGACATTGTCGTGGATGGAGCGGCCTGGGACCGTGTCGGACTGGTCGGGGTGGATCATGTGGTCCAGCACGGACGTGAGGCGTGAAGACAACGCTCTGGTGAAGATTTGATAATCCGTGCTGAGGAGGGAGACCGGGCACCAGTTTTTAAGTTGCCGGAGATCCCCCTTCTTTGGCAGCAGAGCTATGACTGCCCTGCGCCACGAAAGGGGCAACTCCCCGGTAGCAATACTCTCCCCCAGGACCCCCGCGTAGTTGTTCCAGAATGCCCTGAAGAACTCTACGGTCAGCCCGTCCAGCCCCGGGGTTTTTCCCCGTTGGAGGCTGTCGAGGGTGCCCGACAGCTCGGCCACGGTGATGGGGGCCTCGAGTCTGCCGACGCCCTCTGGGCCGATTTGCGGAAGGCCCTCCCACAGAACTCTGTGGGCATCCTCGCTGGACGGATCTGGAGAGGAGAGGGAGGTGTAATAATCCCAGGCGACGGCCTGGATGTCCTCCAGATCCGAGACAGGGGAACCGCTGTCGGCCAGCAGCAGAAGGAGCTGCTGACGGTTAGTCCGCCCTTTTTCCAGCGAGTAGAAGGAGGGAGAGCCGCGATCCAGGTCCACTCGGAACTGCAGCCGCGACCTCATGTACGCACTGCGGGACCTGACGAGTTGCAGGTCCTGCAGCACGTCCTTCTTCTCCCTGCATTCCAGACGCAGGGCCGGGTCCGTGTCGGGCCGACCGAGACGTGCCTCCAGGTTGAACAGCTCCTTCTCTAACTCCTCGAGCCTGGATTTCCGCCTCCTCGTTGACCCCCTTGCGTACTCCTGACAGAAGGTACGGACATGAGTCTTGCCCACATCCCACCATAGCCTCAAGGAGGGGAAGCCTCCCCACTTCCTTCTCCAGCCGGCCCAGAATCGATGGAATGAGTCCAGGAAACGCTCGTCCTCCAGCAGCGTGTTGTTAAAATGCCAGTAGGCGGAGCCCCCCAGCACGAGACAGAACAAAGTCTGCCCACACCAGGTGGTGGTCCATGCTCGGCACCTGCCGCATGGAGGCCAACGGCACGCCGGACACGTACGCCCTCGAGACGTACAGGCTTCACGAAGGTAAAAGCTCTGGAGCCAGGATGGAGTTGTCTCCAGACGTCCACCAAGTCATGGGTCCAGAGCAGGTCCTGCAACTTCACCATCGCTGGGGTGCACCACAAGGGGCCGACGCGGTCCCGTGCCTCGAGCGTGCAGTTGAAATTCCCTCCGAGGACGATGCATCCGCCCCCTGCGATGGTATCAAGATGAGCGGACACTTTCTCGTAGAAAGTCGTTTGCTACGGTCGGGGCGTAGATGTTCACGAAGTGAATGACCACGCCCCCCTCACGGACCTTCAAGTGCAGCAACTGGCCTGGCACCGGCTCCTTGACCCCCAAGATCTCTGCGGGGCCAACAAGATAGCCACCCCACTGGAAGTGAGCGTGAAGTGGCTCATGTAGACCCCCCCCCCCTCGCCACTCCAGTAGCCACAGGGCTTCGTCTTCAGGAATGGCACAGGTTTCTTGCAGGAAACACGCCACTCACTTCCCGTCACGGAGGACCGAGAAGTTCTGGAACCTGTGGAGTGGTTTGCTGCTGCCGTTGACGTTGAGGCTGGCTATGGTCACTTTCGTGGCAGAAGCACCGTGCCACCGTCACCACTTATCTAATTACCTGGGCGAGCGCTGGCGCAAGTCGTGCTCAGTCCACTCCTCTGGTGAGCCCGTCGAGGAACTCCTGCACCCGACACCGCTCTCTTTTAGTCAGGTCCGACGCGGCCTGCGCGCAGCCCTGCGCATTCTGGACGAGCAGCACCAGGTCTGACCAACGGTCGAGGACTAGTTGGCCGCAGTCAGGGCAGCCAGAATGAGCCTTAATAAAGGCCCTGAGTTCCCCAAAGGGGATGAGGGATGTCTCGGTGAGGGGCACGAGGGAGTTCCCTGCCTCGATCAAAGTGGACTCTGAAACAAACCCCGTGCCCACCACCGAGCACCATAGCACCTTACCTCCTCAGGGCTGTCGCCCTTCGAGTCCGACACCAAGTCCCCCGCTGCATGGCAGATGGCGGGCAACATGGAGCTGCCAACTAGCCCTGTCTCCTCGCCGATCCCATCCCCAGGATCGGCAGAGGAGGGGTTCCCCCCGGGCTCTTTACCTCTTGTTTCTGGGTCTGTGGCCGACAGCGGCTCAGTTCCCCCCTCTGCCCCCGATGCCTGGGCACCCCACTGGTCCGAAGAGCCCTCCGATATGACATCAGGGGTGCCCAGCATCAGATTGGGATGGAGAGGAGGGATCTTCCAAGCCACCATCGCTCAGGGACCTGAACAACTGGGTGCCGCTGCAGTCCCCCAGCAGTTCAAGAAAGAAGTCCTCGGTCATGGTGGAACAAGACCATGGGGCCTCACTCTCAGCTGGTCCGGGGAGCTCTGCCTGGAGGACCGTGGCGGCACGTTCTTTTTCATGTCTTTTTTCTTGCCCCCGACTTGGGGGCAAGGTACGAAGACGGGTGGGGGCAGGGCAGGGGATGGTATGAATTGAGGGAGGGGCTTAGGCGCTGAAATGTCTGAGCTTTGAGAGGGGGTGTGGGGAATCCCACTGATCTCAGTTTCCCCTTCCCTTGAGGTGTGGCGCCTCTTCTTTAGGGGCAACCCCATGGTGGGCAATGCCCCTCCCCTTCCTGCCCCGCCCCTTAGCATTCCCTTCTCCCTCCCCGGGAGGTGTGACCGCTGCTGGCTCGGAATCACGCGCGTCTTCGTCTGGCCCAGCAGTAAGCACTGAGGCGCCCACGGGCCCGGTAGATGGTTTTCGTGGTGGATCGGAGTTGTTCTTTTTCTCCAAGCCGGCAGCTGGGGTGACTCGGCTGGTGGGGATCGGAGTTCTGTTTCTCCTCTTCCTTTTGCCCTTTTCTTTCGCCGGGGTCTTCTGGCTGCCCGGAGACTCCACTCCCTCCCCGCCGGCAGCCAAGGTAGCAGCTGCTGCCGGCGTGGCCTCCCCCCGTTGGAGCCAGGTGGTACTCGCTTGGGGGGAGATGGGCTGCGGTGCCCCCTGCGGCCACCTCAGTTTGGGGGTTGGCGGCCTTGGAGGTGGGGCAGTTTTTCTTAATATGCCCCGCCTCCTTACAAGCATGGCGCCGCACGCCGTCCGCAGACCAGAAGACCCGGTAGACAGTGCCCTTGAAAGGGACGTTGAAACTGCCCTCCAGGATCTCCTCCTGGGCCAGGCGGACACATACCTGGTGCCGAAGGAGTGGACGTGCTTGAGGGCGGGGTCTCGCAGGCTGAGCGGGATCGGCACCACCTCAGACCTGACCTCCCCCAGTAGATGGAGGTGGGGGAAGGAGGAGCTCCACAGGGAGGAAGGGTGGGACGTTAGAAATTACTAAGCGATGGCCTCAAGGGAGTCCACCGCCAAGAACGTCCCACCCACCGTGAGCCCCTTTTCCAGGGCGAGGTGGACCGCCCGCTCGGCCTTCAAAACTAATACAGCCTTGCCATACATCTTCGAGGCCACTACAATGGTTGAGGGGCCGACAACCCCAGCCATTGCGTGAACACATGCCTCAGTCGTCATGTCGGGGTGGGCGTAGCATTTCACCCCGAGTTGTTTCATTATTAATTTAAAGGGTGGCAGGGCCTTGGGAGCGGCAGGGGCTTTAGCTGCCGCCACACCCGCATAAGTGGGCCTAGAGGGCCCTGCCACCAGCGACAGTGTCGCTGTCACCATTGTAAACAATAGACGCTACGCCAACCCCGACATTGCTTAGATGTATGGCAGGTAGTATTGGTCGTTTGGTTCTCCGTAGGGTGTAGGGAGGTTTGGGTAGGGGAGTCTTCTATGCCGGGTGCAGAGAGGGGATAGGTAGAGGGAAGGGATTGTAGGTATGGCAGGTCTAGGGAGTCTCTGCCCAGGTGTCAGGGGGATCAGAATGAGGCAGGGTGGGGATCCAATTGTTCTCTCCCTGGTGTCAGAGGGGGACAGAGGAACAGAAGGGAGGACGAGAGATAGGGCACTGAGACGGGCCAGTGCCCCAGGTCAGTAGAAGAGCAGGGGGAGGGGAAAAGATTGCTGGTGTTGGGGCAGCAGCAGCAGGTGGGGTACTTTAAATCTTCAGCTCTTGACAGCCAAACAAAGTCCAGGGGGTATCTTCACCCCTCACCCACATAGAAGAAGATGTTCTTGTTTCCTCCCTCCCGCTCCCTCAAGCACGGGTCTGTCTGTCTGTCCGTCCATCCACACAGCTGGCTTGGACAGGTGTTCCCTGCTGAATGCAGGCTGGGAATCTGACACACCTGCTTTCCATGAGGCTCCCTGATTTAACCATCAAATAGGATTTGTTGGCTAGCTCTTTTAAGGCACCTATCAAATAAACAAACTCAAATTAACTTAAAACATAAGACTCATCAGGTAACAAGCCCATCTCATTAGCCTGGCTGAAGTCATCACACAGTTCTGTTTCCACTTTAACCATGTCTTTATAATGGCAAGAACATCACAATTCCACGCACTCATCCAGACTCTCAGTTCATCTGTCTTACCTGTTATACTTCTTGCATTGATGCAAATATACTCCAGTCCCTCCGAACTGCACAACTTCTTTCTGCCTGCTCTTATGCTGTGCTATTTTT
The DNA here is from genome assembly GCA_037974335.1 of Prionace glauca. Taxonomy (NCBI): domain Eukaryota; kingdom Metazoa; phylum Chordata; class Chondrichthyes; order Carcharhiniformes; family Carcharhinidae; genus Prionace; species Prionace glauca. Next base: position 20,121,972 of record CM075736.1, on the reverse strand, counting down.
ATCATGTAAACTCCTTGACTCCTTCAGAGTATTCCAAAATAATGGATAAACGTGATTTCCCTTTCATGAAACCATGATGACTCTGTCTTGAATTCTTGTGAGTACCCTGCTATAACATCTTTAATAATGGCTTCTAATATTTTCCCATAATGGATGCTAGACTAATTTGCCTGTGGTTTCCTGCTTGGTCTCACTTCTTAAATTTTTCAATCAAATGGAATCTTTCAAAATTGAACAACCTTGGGATGAAGTCCATTCAGACCCAGAGATTTCTCAACCTGGTTGCTGTGGCAGGGTTGTGTGGTATTGTGCCACAGCAACCTCTGCAAGACATGCCGGATCATCGACATGGATACCATCATCACACGTGAGAATACCATCCACCAGGTACATGGTAAATACTCTTGCAACTCGGCCAACATTGTCTACCTGATACGTTGCAAGAAAGAATGTCCCGAAGCATGGTACATTGGGGAGACCATGCAGACGCTACGACAACGGATATAAAATGTTGAGAGGAATAGATAGGGTGGACTCTCAGAGGCTATTTCCCCGGGTTGAAATGGTCGCTACGAGGGGACACAGATTTAAGGTGCGGGGAGGGAGGTACAGAGGTGATGTTAGGGGTAAGTTTTTCACTCAGAGGGTGGTGAGTGATTGGAATCGGCTGCCGTCGTCGGTGGTGGAGGCGAACTCGCTGGGGTCTTTTAAAAGACTTCTGGATGAGTATATGGGGTTTAATGGGATTGGGGGTTATAGATAGGTCTATAGATTGGTGGGGTTGATGCGATCGGCGCAACTCGAGGGCCGAAGGGCCTGTTTGTGCTGTAATGTTCTATGTTCTATGTTCTATGTTCTATGAATGAACATCGCTCGACAGTCACCAGGCAAGACTGTTCCCTTCCTGTTGGCGAACACTTCAGCGGTCACGGGCATTCAGCCTCTGACCTTCGGGTAAGCATTCTCCAAGGCGGCCTTCATGACACACGACAGCGCAGAGTCGCTGAACAGAGACTGATAGCCAAGTTCCGCACACATGAGGACGGTCTCAACAGGGATCTTGGGTTCATGTCGCACTATCTGTAACCCCTGTGACTTGCCTGGGTTTGCAAAACCTCACTTACTGTACTGTCTGGAGACAATGCACATCTCTTTAAACTGTGATCAGTGCTCCTTCCACTCACATTATCAGCCACTTTAAGACTTGAACGGCAGGTTAGGTGTAAGGATTCGCATTCTAATCAGCAACTGTCTGTGCTTTATATGCTCTGTCTGTCTGAGGCCAGAACTCTCCATTCACCTGACGAAGAGGCAGCCCCCTCGAAAGCTTGCTTGCTTGTGAGAATATTATCAAATAAATCGGTTGGACTAAAACCTGGTGTTGTCAGACTTTTTACTGTGTTTACGCCAGTCCAACGCCGGCATACCCACATCTTGCCTGCAGAAGGCAGAGAGTGGTTGTGGATGGGTCTTTTTCGGAATGGAGGTCAGTCACCAGTGGGGTGCCCCAGGGATCTGTTCTGGGACCCTTGCTGTTTGTCATTTTCATAAATGACCTGGATGAGCAAGTGGAGGGATGGGTTAGCAAGTTCGCTGATGACACGAAGGTCGGCGGTGTTGTGGATGGTCTGGAAGGATGTCAAAAGTTGCAGCAGGACATAGATAGGATGCAGGAATGGGCGGAGAAGTGGCAGATGGACTTCAACGCGGACAAATGTGTAGTCGTCCATTTCGGCAGAACCAACGGGATGAACGAGTACACTATCAAGGGCAGGAGTCTTAGTAGCGTTGAAGAGCAGAAGGATCTCGGGGTCCGGGTCCACAGGACTCTTAAATCGGCCTCGCAGGTGGAGGAGGTGGTCAAGAAGGCGGTGTACTGGCCTTCATTAATCGAGGGATTGAGTTTAGGAGTCGGGAGGTAATGCTGCAACTTTACAGGACCCTTGTCAGGCCTCATTTGGAGTACTGTGCGCAGTTCTGGTCGCCTCACTACAGGAAAGACGTAGAAGCTATTGAAAGGGTGCAGAGGAGATTTACAAGGATGTTGCCTGGACTGGGAGGCATGCCTTATGAAGATAGGTTGAGGGAGCTGGGACTCTTTTCCCTAGAGAGGCGAAGGTTAAGAGGCGACCTGATAGAGGTTTATAAAATGTTGAGAGGAATAGATAGGGTGGACTCTCAGAGGCTATTTCCCCGGGTTGAAATGGTCGCTACGAGAGGACACAGATTTAAGGTGCGGGGAGGGAAGTACAGAGGTGATGTTAGGGGTAAGTTTTTCACTCAGAGGGTGGTGAGTGAATGGAATCGGCTGCCGTCATCGGTGGTGGAGGCGAACTCGCTGGGGTCTTTTAAAAGACTTCTGGATGAGTATATGGGGTTTAATGGGATTGGGGGTATAGATAGGTCTATAGATTGGTGGGGTTGATGTGATCGGCGCAACTCGAGGGCCGAAGGGCCTGTTTGTGCTGTAATGTTCTATGTTCTATTTCAATCTGATTCCTGCTGAAAGCAGTCCTTGCTCTTCTATCTCGGAACCAGCAGCAGTTTGGCCGATCAGAGAAGCAGTCCTCTCTCTGTCTGGTTGACTCAGGAGAACATACCTTCCGGTCCCTTCCCTTCCCTTCCTTTACTGTAAGTGACAGGTCACAGAAATCTGGACACGAGCTCCCTATGGTTTTGGTTTCCTCAGTGTTTCAAAACCAAACCTCTCTGTTTTCCAGTCAAATCTTTTTGATATTTGGAGAATAATAAATAGGTTATTTGTTGCCAAAAAACTATGCAGGTCTTCCAGTTGCTGCAGATTATTTAATTTTGCAACAACATTTGTTTGCTGTCTTCAAATAGATAAATTTGAACTGAAGGTGTTTCTGATACTAGGAGTTCACCTTAGTTAGAAAACAGCCTTGGATGTTACAAGTTGACTCTTTGTGAGTTGAGTAATACTATTCCAGCAAGGCATTGCACACAATCTAAATGTTTAAATTCCTGCTTTTTTGCATTACGACGTTATGAGAGTACCTCTTGGAGTTTGAATGAATGAAAAATGATAAATTGCTTAATTATAGAATCAGAATCCCTACAGTGCAGAAGGAAACCATTTGGACGATTGAGCCTGCACCAACAACAATCCCACCCAGGCCATATCCCAATAACTCCGTAAATGGTTACCCTGCTACTCTGACTGTAAGGGCCAATTTGGCATAGCCAGTCAACCGAACCTTCACATCTTTGGGCCATGGGAGGAAATCGGAGTCCATGTCCACGTGGTATCCCATAACTTTTGTGTGTTAGTCATCATATAGAAATCATTCTTGTTCCCTGCCACAGAGTTAAATTTAAATTTGTTTTTGTGTCTTTTAGGAACTAAGTAAAAAAGAAGTTAGGAACTCAGCTTTGTTATTAAATTCCTTACATAAATATGGGAAAAATATGACCATACAAGGAGAAGATGGTTTGGCAACAATGATAAAGCAAGGACTTGTTCGGAAGATAAGTAATGCATGATTTATGTTTCCTTCTGTAATAACAATGGAGAAGTTGTCACTTATTTACTTCAGGATGCAGCAAATATTTTAATTGAAGTAATTGACAACTTTTGTTCATTAGAAATGTAGTTGATGAAAGATTTTAATTTTTAATCTTTTATTGTTTTAATGAAGTTATTTGTATTGGGACATTGAGGTTTTTAACAAGTTATCACCCTTAATGGTCAAATGATCTTTTACATTGAGTTTAATGAAGATTCAGAGAAATTTCATTGGGATGATACGTATAGGATGAATGGAGGTCATATGTGGAAAGGTTAAGCAGGTTGGGACTTTACTGATTGGAATTTAGAAGGATGCGAGGTGACCTCATTGAAACATATAGGATTCATAAGGGGCTTGACAGATCCCTCATGGGCGAGTTGAGGACCAGAGGACCAGAATAAAGGTGCAACAATTTAAGACTGAGATGAGGAGGAATTCATTCACACAGACAGTCATGAATCTGGAACTCCTTGCCACAGAGAGATGTGAGGGCAGTCATTGGATCCGATTTTATCACTTTCATTCTAAGTGCTTGTTGGACTTGAAACTGGGAGTATTTCAGATCTGACTTTTAGGCCTGTTCTGAGGCGCCCCTCCCCATATGCACTCTGCCTGCAAAAATATCAGCGATTCTGAATCGTGCTGCAGAAACTTGTGGGTGGGGCTTAACACACCTGAAACCCTGGAAGCTCCAGTCGGAGCCTCCAACTGTGCATGCGCAAAAAAAAAGTCTGCTCCCCTGCCATGTCCCCCCTGGGCTGGATAATACCTTCCCCTGGTCCCCGTGGACATTGCCTCACTCCCCAACATTACTGACCTCCCTTATCCCCATCCGCCCATCACCCAGGCTGATTGCAGCCCCCTCCTGCCCACTAATTGCGAGTTGATACTCCGCAGAAATCATGCCATCGTTTCTTTCATGGCTTCTTCTGTCCCACAGGCGAAGACCATAACACCCGAGAGAGGGTGAAGGTGGGGGGTGGTGAGCCAGACCTCTTGAGTCTTCACCCCTTTTGAAGAGCAGGCACTGGAGCTGTCCAGGGAAGGGCAGATGTGGGTTGTCAGCAACAACATGGTCGGCTGGAGTCAATAAGTGAACACCTGTCAATTCTCCACTTGATTTGAGGCAACTTTTAGGGGGCATGTGTTTTCGGTGCCAGGTGCAAGATTTAAAGGAGATGTATGAGGCATGTTTATTTACATGGACGGTGGTGGATGCCTGGAACGTACTGCCGGGGGAAGTCATGCAGGCAGATATGAGAGTGACCTTTAAGGGATGTCTTACAGTTACCTGAATGGGATGGGAATGGAGTCATTTGGTCCCAGGAAGGGTAGGGGGTTACAATTCAGATGAGCAGCTTGGCCCTGTGAAGGGCCTGTTCCTATGATGTTGTGTTTTTTGCTTTGTTCTATCTTCAGTGGAGAAGTGTGAATCCAGATTTTTGCATCCAGATTCCTCTCCATCCCTTGCACTTAACCTTATGTCCTGTGTTGCAGGAAGAGATCTGGATGCCGCAGAGCCTTCTGGCATCGTGCCCCGCACCCCCCACTGCCACTCCCACCCATCCTGCTCCAGACAGCTCAGACCAGTCCTCGGATGATATGGGTGAAGGACCTCTTAGGATGGCACTGTTTTGACATCAGCTTCTACCTTGCAGTCCACCATCCCAGATACTGACACATCAGTGGATTCACTTAGTGGTGAGGCATTTGGGTCACTCTCTGGTGAGCATGACACATATGCAGGGCTCTGCTGGAGGTGAGGACTCAGCTGGTCCCAGGCTACGTGCTGGGCCTCTGAGATCACTTCTCCCTCAGCTGCTGGAGATGCAGCAACAGCGCCAGAGAACATAGGAAGGCTGACTGGACGGACTGCGAGGCTGCTGGGAGCAGTCCCAAAGCTTTCAGTTGGACTAGCTATTGCCCGTCTTGGGTGGTTCCCAGGTCAACAGTGCAAGGGTGGTGTCCGTGGTGGAAAGCCTGGGGCAGGGAATCCTCACCAAGAGTGGCAGACTCGAAGCAATGGCTGAATCACAGTGGGCCACAGCTGAGAGACTCAACAGGATTCTTGAGGTTCTGCACTGCATGACTAAGAAGCTCGAGAGCTTGCTGGAGACTTAGCAGGACAGTGCTGACACACAGCGGGCTATGGCTGCATCCCTTGAGAATGTGGCCCATTCACAGAGGGACATGGCTGAGGGGCTGCTACGCTAGCAGGAGACCCAGTGGGACAGCGCTGAGACACAGCGGGCTATGGCAGCAGCCCTTGAGAATGTGGCCCAGTTGTAGAGGACTGTGGCTGACGAGCTGCAGGAGCGTGGCCCAGTCTCAGAGGGCACTTGCTGCGGCCATTGACAGTTGGCCTCTGATTCGGGGCCCAACAACCATGGGTAGGATGCAGTTGGAAACCGGAAGTAGGCCGTGGAGAGACCTGGGAAGGTTTTTGTTTTGCCCAATAAATTTGAACGGTGAGGAAACCCGACACACTACACTACACCCTCTTCTAAACTAAAAAAAGACTTGGTGTGAGAGCAGGTAAGCTTTTCTTTTCTTTTTTTCCTTTTTCTCTCATCTTTTTGGGAGTTTGGATCGAGAGGATGGCATTTCTGGCAGTTCACTACTCCTTTTGCAGGATGTGGAAGGTAAGGGCCACCATTAGTGGCCCTGCTGACTTCACCTCTGGAGGTGCACCTAGCTCCAGCTCCTCAAAGACCGCCTTAGGGAATTAGAGCTAGAAGTGGATGAACTTTGGATCATTCGGGAGGTAGAGGGGGTGATAGATAGCAGTTGTCGGGAAGTGGTAACACCTAACAATGAAGCTAGCTGGGTGACAGGAGAGGGGAGGGGTGGAAGCAGTCACTGTAGGGATCCCCTATGGTTGTTTTGCTACAAAATAAGTGTGCTGTTTTGGATACTGTGGGGGAGGATGACCTTCCAGCGGTAAGCCATGGTGATCAGGTCTCTGGCACCGAGTCGGGCTCTGTGGCTCAGAAGGAAAAGAGGGAGAATTGGAGAGCAATAGTAGTGGGGGACTCAATCGTTAGAGGCGCAGACAGGCGGTTCTGTGGGCACGAACGAGACTCTCGGATGGTAGTCTGCCTCCCTGATGCCAGGTTCCTGGATGTCTCTAAGCAGGTAGAAAGCATCCTAAAAAGGGAGGGTAATCAGATAGAGGTCATTGTCTACATTGGTACAAATGATGTTGGCAGAAAGAGCAGGGAGATCCTGCAAGAACAATTTAGGGAGTTAGGTAGAAGGCTAAAAAAACAGGACCTCTAGGGTAGCAATCTCTGGATTGCTACCATGTGCTAGTGAGGCTAGGAACAGGAAGATAATGCAGCTGAACAGGTGGCTCAAGAACTGGTGCATATGGGAGGGTTTCAGATTCGTGGATAACTGGAAAATCTTCCAGAGAGGATGGGACATATGCAAGAAGGATGGGTTACACCTGAACTGGAGGTGCACCAATATCCTGGCTGGGAGGTTTGCCAATATGGTTCAGGTGAGTTTAAACTAATGTGGCAGGGGGGGTGGGAATCAGAACAGTCAGCAAGAGTAGAGACTGGGGACAAGCATGGGGCCAAGACAAGGCTACCTAAGAGGAAGAGCAATCTGGCAGAGGATGAACACAGTGGGCCTGGAGGTCTGGAATGCATACGTAATGGGCAAAAAAGATGAACTTAGAGCCCTAATACATGCATGGAACTTGGATGTGGTTGCAGTGACAGAGACTTGGTTAAAAAAAAGGACATGACTGGCAGCTGAATATTTTGGGGTATAAGTGTTTTAGGCAAAACAGATGAGCGGCTAGAAGAGGTGGGGAGGTAGCAATACTAGTTAGGGAGCATATTGCAGCGGTATAGAGGGTGGACAATTTGGAAGGATCATGTAACGAGACACTGAGTAGAGCTCAGAAATAGGAAGGGCACAGTCACTTTGCTGGGGGTATACTACAGGCCTCCCAATAGCCCACAGGAAGTTGAAGAATGGATATGTAAGGAAATTCTGGACAGATATAGAAAAAATAGAGTTGCTATAGTGGGAGACTTTAATTTTCCTCATATAGACTGGAAATCCCTTAGGGCTGGGAGGAATTTGTAAAATATGTCCAGGAAGATTATTTGGAACAATATATTGATAATCCTACTAGAGAGGGAACTGTACTGGACCTAGCACTTGGAAATGAGCCCGGTCAGGTTGTCAAAAGTTTCAGTGGGGGAACGTGTGGCAAGCAGTGACCACAATTCTGTAAACTTTCGGATAGTCACGGAAAAGGATGAGTGTAGTCTTATGGGTAAGGTGCTGAATTGGGGTAAGGCTAACGACAGCTGGATTAGGCAGGATTTGGTGGCTGTTGATTGGGAGAGGCTGTTTGAGGGTAAATCCACATTTGGCATGTGGGAGTCTTTTAAGGAGCAGTTGATAGGAGTGCAGCACAGGTATGTGTCTGTAAAAAGGACAGGAAAGATAGGATTTAAGAGCCGTGGATAACCAGAGAAATTGTGGGTTTAATCAAAAAGGAAAAAAGAGCATACATAAGGTCCAGGCAGCTAAAAACAGAGGAAGCACTGAAGGAATACAAAGAAAGTAGAAAAGAACTCAAACAGGGAGTTAGAAGAGTAAAAAGGAGTTATAAAATGCCCTTGGCAGACCGGATTAAGAAGAACCCTAAGGCATTCTGTGTATATGTTACAAACAAGAGGGTTGTCAGAGAAAGAGTTGGACCTCTTAAGGACAAAGGAGGGGAATTATGCTTAGAACCCAAGGAAGTAGGTGAGATCCTAAATGAACACTTTGCATCAGTATTCACAAAGGAAAGGGACAGGTTGCTTGGTAGTGTCTCAGAGGGATGAGTAGACCTGTTAGAACAAATTACAATTACAAGGGAGGAAGTGTTAAATGTTTTAGGAAACATTAATGTAGCCAAATCCCTAGGGCCAGATGGCATCTGCCCTAGATTATTGAGGGAGACGAGATGAAATTGCTGGGCCTCTAACAGAAATCTTTGTTTCTTCATTGGACACAGGTGAGGTCCCAGAGGATTGGAGGATAGCAAATGTGGTCCTGTTATTTAAGAAGGTTGGCAAGGATAACCTGGGTAATTATAGGCCAGTGACCTTGACATCCTTGGTAGGGAAATTGTTGGAGAAGATCCTTAGAGATAGGATCTATATACATTTGGAACAGAATAGTCTCATTAGCGAAAGACAACATGGTTTTGTATGAGGGAGGTCATGCTCTCAAATTTGGTTGAGATTTTTGAGGAGGTGACAAAAATGATTGATGAGGGAAGGGCCGTGGATGTTGTCCATATGGATTTTAGTAAAGCATTTGATAACATGGAACATAGAACATTACAATGCAGTACAGGCCCTTCAGCCTTCAATGTTGCGCCGACCTGTGACACCAATCTAAAGCCATCTAACCTACACTATTCCAATATCATCCATGATAAGGTCCCTCATGGCAGGCTGGCACAAAAGATTAAATCACATGGGATCAAAGGTGAACTAGTAAGATGGATTTAGAACTGGCTTGGCCGTAGAAGACAGAGGGTAGCAGTGGAGGGGTCTTTTTCTGATTGGAGGTCTATAACTAGTGGTGTTCCACAGGGCTCTGTACTGGGACCTCTGCTGTTTTTTAAATATGTATATAAATAAATGATTTGGAAGGAGATGCAGCTGCACTGATTAGTAAATTTGCAGACGACACAAAGATTGCTGGAGTTGCGGATAATGATAAACATTGTCAGAGGATATAGATAGGCTGGAAAATTGGGTGGAGAAATGGTAGGTGGAATTTAATCCAGATAAATGCAAAGTGATGCATTTCAGTAAATCTAATGCAAGGGGGCGCTTTACAATAAATGGCAGAACCATCAGGAGTATAGACACACAGAGAGATCTAGGTGTGCAAGTCCACAGATCCTTAAAGGTGGCAAAGCAGGTGGAAAAGGTGGTGAAGAAGGCATATGGCATGCTTGCCTTTATTGGACGGGGCATAGAGTATAAAAGTTGGCATATGATGTTGCAGTTATATAGAACATTATATAGGCCACATTTGGAATACTGCTTCCAGTTCTGGTTGCCACACTACCAGAAGGATATGGAGGCTTTGGAGAGAGTGCAGAAAAGGTTTACCAGGATGTTATCTGGTACAGATCTGGTATAGGGTTTTAGCTTTGAGGTGAGATTGAGAAAACAAGGATTGTTCTCCCTGGAAAGATAGAGGTTGAGGGATGACCTAAAAGAAGTTTATAAAATTATGAAGGGCATAGATAAGGTGAACAGTTGGAAGCTTTTTCCCAGGTTGGAAATGACAAACACAGTGGGTCACAAGTTCAAGGGGGGCAGGGTTAGAACATAGAACACTACAGCATAAACAGGCCCTTCGGCCCACAAGTTGCACCAATCACATCTATACCTACCAAGCCATAGAACTATCTGTAACTGCCAATCCCATTAGATCCCACATAGTCATCCAGAAGTCTTTTAAAAGACCCCAGCGAGTTTGCCTCTACCACCAACGACAGCAGCCGATTCCACTCACTCACCACCCTCTGAGTGAAAAACTTACCCCTAACATCTCCTCTGTACTTTCTTCCCAGCACCTTAAACCTGTGTCCTGTCGTAGCGACCATTTCAGCTCTGGGAAACAGCCTTCGAGAATCCACCCTATCTATTCCTCTCAACATTTTATAAACCTCTATCAGGTCGCCTCTCAACCTTTGTCTCTCCAGCTCCCCCAACCTATCTTCATAAGGCATGCCTCTCAATCCAGGCAGCATCCTTGTAAATTTCCACTGCACCCTCTCAATAGCTTCCACATCCTTCCTGTAGTGAGGCGACCAGAACTGCGCTCAGTACTCCAATTTGATAAGGGTCTGACAAGGGTCCTATAAAGTTGCAGCATTACTCCAGTCTGACAAGGGTCCTATAAAGTTGCAGCATTACCTCCCGACTCCGAAACTCAATCCCTCAATTGATGAAGGCCAGTACACCATACGCTGCCTTGACCACATCCTCCACCTGCGAGGCTGATTTAAGAGTCCTATGGACCCGGACCCCAAGATTCTTCTGCTCTTCAACCCAGCTAAGACTCCTCCCCTTGATATTGTACTCCTGCATCCCGTTGGTCCTGCCAAAATGGACCACTACACATTTATCCGCGTTGAAGTCCATCTGCCACTTCTCCGCCCAGTCTTGCGTCCTTATCTATGTCACGCTGCAACTTCTGACATCCCTCCAGACTATCCACAACACCACCAACCTTCGTATCATCGGCGAACTTACTAACCCATCCCTCCACTTCCTCATCCAGGTCATTTATGAAAATGACGAACAGCAAGGGTCCTAGAACAGATCCCTGGGGCATTGCACTGGTGACAGACCTCCATGCAGAAAAAGACCCATCCACAACCACTCTCTGCCTTCTGCAGGCAAGATGTGGGTATGCCGGCGTTGGACTGATGTAAACACAGTAAAAAGTCTGACAACACCAGGTTTTAGTCCAACCTATTTATTTGATAATATACTCTCAAGCTTTCGGGGTTAGCCCCTTCGTCAGGTGAACTCTCCATTCACCTGACGAAGGGGCTAACCCCGAAAGCTTGTGAGTATATTATCAAATAAATAGGTTGGACTAAAACCTGGTGTTGTCAGACTTTATTCTGCAGGCAAGCCAGTTCTGGATCCACATGGCCAAAGCCCCTTGGATCCCATGCCCTCTCACCTTCTCAAGAAGTCTTGCATGGGGGACCTTATCAAACGCTTTGCTGAAATCCATGTAAACCACGTCCACCGCTCTTCCTTCATCAATGTGTTCAGTCAGAGTTTCAAAGAACTCAACTAGGCTTGTAAGGCATGACCTGCCCTTGACAAAGCCGTGCTGACTATTCCTGATCATTCTAAACTTCTCTAAATGCTCATAAATCTTGTCCCTCAGAATCTTCTCCATCAACTTACCAACCACTGAGATCAGACTCACCTGTCGGTAATTTCCCGGGCCTATCCCTGTTCCCTTTCTTGAAAATAGGAACCACATCCGCAATCCTCCAATCCTCCGGAACCTCTCCTGTCTCCATCGACGATGGAAAGATCATCACCAGGGGCTCTGCAATCACTTCCCTCACCTCCCATAATAACCTGGGGTACATCACATCCGGTCCTGGCGACTTATCTATCTTGATAGAATTTAAAAGTTCCAACACACCCTCTCTCTTAATATCCACATACTCAACCTTTTCAGTCTGCCGCAAACCTGTAGAACAACCTCCCAGATCACTTTTCACCGTGAATACCGAGACAAAGCACTCGTTAAGCACCTCTGCCATGTCTTCCGGTTCCACACAGACTTTTCCCCCTTCACCCTTTATAGGTCCTATCCCTTCTTTCCTCATCCTTTTACTCTTCACATTTTTGTAGAACGCCTTGGGACTCTCCTTAATTTTACCCGCCAAGGCCTTCTCATGACCCCTTCTGGCTCTCCTAATTTCCTTTTTAAGCTCTTTTCTACAACCCTTATACTCCGCTAGATCCTTAACATCTCTTAGCTCTCTGAACCTTTTATACACCTTTCTTTTCTTCCTGATCAGGTTCACCACAACCTTCGTGCACCACGGCTCCCGCGATCTACCAAAACCTCCTCGCTTCATCGGAACATTGTCGTGCAGAGCTCCAGTCAAACATTCCTTGAAAATCTGCTACCTTCTTTCAGTACTTTTCCCCAAGAACATGTCCTTCCAGTTTATTCGTCCAATTGTCTGCCTGATGTCATCATATTTCCCCTTACTCCAGACAAACACCTTCCTGATCCTATCTCTTTCCAATGCTATCGTGAAGGAGATAGAATTACGATCTCCATCCCCGAGATGCTCTCCCACCGAGAGATCCGTCACCTGTCCTGGTTCATTAGCCAGCACCAGGTCAAGTACAGTCTCTCCTCTCGTAGGTTTATCCACGTGCTGTGTCAGGAAACCCTCCTGAACACACCTAACAAACTCCTCCCCATCCAAACCCCTTACCCTAGGGACATTCCAGTCGATGTTTGGGAAATTAAAGTCTCCCATCACGACAACTCTGTTATTACTACATCTCTCTAGGATCTGTTTCCCTATCTGCACCTCAACTTCCCTGTCACTATTGGGCGGTCTATAGAAAACACCTAGCAAACTTATCGACCCTTTGCTGTTCCTAACTTCCACCCACAGAGACTCCATAGACAGTCCCTCCACAGCATCCACGTTTTCTGCAGCCAGGACACTGTCCCTGATCAACAGTGCCACTCCACCACCTCTTTTGCCCCACTCCCTGTCCTTCAGAATCTGAATCCTGGCACCTGAAGTACCCAGTTCTGTCCCTGAGACATCCAAGTCTCTGTAATGGCCACCACGTCACATTCCCAAGCAGCAATCCACGCCCTAAGCTCATCTACTTTGTTCACTACACTCCTGGTGTTAAAATAGACACACCTCAGGCCCGTGGTCTGGGCACTTCCCTTCTCCATTACCCGTCTAACCTCCCTCTCATACTGTCTACAGTCCTGTACCTGGGAAAGAACCTCCTTGCTCTCAGTCTCCTCATCTCTGTTCCCTCCCCCCAACCTTTCTAGTTTAAAGCTCCCCCAGTCGCCCTAGCCAATCTTCCCGCCAAGATATTGGTCCCCCTGGGATTCAAGTGCCACCCGTCTTTACTGAACAGGTCACACCTGCCCCTAAAGAGGTCCCACTGATCCAGGAACCGGAATCCGTGCCCCCTGCCCCAGTCCCTCAGCCACGCATTCACCCTCCACCTCATTCCATTTCTGCTCTCACCCTGAGATTACTACCTTCGCGTTCCTCTTTCTCAGCTGTCTATCCAATTCCCTATAATCCCTTTTCATGACCCCTTCCCTCTTCCTGCCTATGTCAGCGGTACCTATGTGAACCACAACCTCTGGCTCCTCACTCTCCCCTTTCAGGATGTCTGGGACGTGTCCAGAGACATCCCAGATCCCAGCTCCAAGGAGGCAAACCACCATTTGCGTCCGCAAAAATGCCTGTCTGATCCCCTCACTATGGAGTCCCCTATTAAGAGCCTTGCTGCTCTTTTTCTTACTTTTTTGAAGTACTGGGCTGGACTCAGCTCCAGAGACCTGGCCACCGCTTCCTACCCCAGGTGAGCTGTTCCCCCCAGCAGTACACGGACAGGACTACTTATTTTGAAGGGAGACATCCACCGGCGTGCTCTCCATCATGTGAGCTTTCCCCTTCCTAACCGTTACCCACTTGCCTTCTTCCTGTTGCTCCAGTGTGACCACCTGCCGGTAGCTCCTGTCAATTACCTCCTCATTCTCTCTAATGAGACGAAGGTCCTCGAGCTGCAGTTCCAGCTCCTTAACCCGGTCCCTTAGGGACTGCAGCTCCACACACCAAGCACAGATATGGATGTCAGGGAGACCATATCATATGGATGTCAGGGAGCTCATTGTTCTCCGGAGCATTGAACCTGGTGGCTGTGGCTGTGGTGAGTGACTGATTTGAATTAAAAACCGCTTTTTTCCTGTACTTCCGGTTCTCGGGGCTTGTTAGAGTGTAGTTTACTTCTGTACCGGAAGTTAGGCCAGGGGATTGTCGTTAAGGGGGAGCGGGGATATAAAAAAGGGGTAGCAGCATAGAGCGGGCAGTATCGGGAGCCGGCAGTGGAGTGAGTGGGAACAGAGTGAGAAGGGCTTTGGCTCGCTGGGCTTAGGGGAGAGTAGGCTTAGAGAAGGTGAGTGACAGATTTCTACCTTTGGGAGCTTACAGGAGGTTGGGACATGGCAGGAAATATAGGTAGAACATAGAACATAGAACATTACAGCACAAACAGGCCCTTCGGCCCTCGAGTTGCGCCGATCACATCAACCCCACCAATCTATAGACCTATCTATAACCCCCAATCCCATTAAACCCCATATACTCATCCAGAAGTCTTTTAAAAGACCCCAGCGAGTTCGCCTCCACCACCGATGACGGCAGCCGATTCCATTCACTCACCACCCTCTGAGTGAAAAACTTACCCCTAACATCACCTCTGTACTTCCCTCCCCGCACCTTAAATCTGTGTCCTCTCGTAGTGACCATTTCAACCCGAGGAAATAGCCTCTGAGAGTCCACCCTATCTATTCCTCTCAGCATTTTATAAACTTCTATCAGGTCGCCTCTCAACCTTCGCCTCTCTAGGGAAAAGAGTCCCAGCTCCCTCAACCTATCTTCATAAGGCATGCCTCCCAGTCCAGGCAACATCCTTGTAAATCTCCTCTGCACCCTTTCAATAGCTTCTACGTCTTTCCTATAGTGAGGCGACCAGAACTGCGCACAGTACTCCAAATGAGGCCTGACAAGGGTCCTGTAAAGTTGCAGCATTACCTCCCGACTCCTAAACTCAATCCCTCGATTAATGAAGGCCAGTACACCATACGCCTTCTTGACCACCTCCTCCACCTGCGAGGCCGATTTAAGAGTCCTGTGGACCCGGACCCCGAGATCCTTCTGCTCTTCAACGCTACGAAGACTCCTGCCCTTGATAGTGTACTCGTTCATCCCGTTGGTTCTGCCGAAATGGACGACTACAGATTTATCCGCGTTGAAGTCCATCTGCCACTTCTCCGTCCATTCCTGCATCCTATCTATGTCCTGCTGCAACTTTTGACATCCTTCCAGACCATCCACAACACCACCGACCTTCGTGTCATCAGCAAACTTGCTAACCTATCCCTCCACTTCCTCATCCAGGTCATTTATGAAAATGACAAACAGCAAGGATCCCAGAACAGATCCCTGGGGCACCCCACTGGTGACTGACCTCCATTCCGAAAAAGACCCATCCACAACCACTCTCTGCCTTCTGCAGGCAAGCCAGTTCTGGATCCACAAGGCCAAAGGCCCTTGGATCCCATGCCCTCTCACCTTCTCAAGAAGTCTTGCATAGGGGACCTTATCAAACGCCTTGCTGAAGTCCATATACACTACGTCCACGGCACTTCCTTCGTCAATGTGTTCAGTCACATTATCGAAGAACTCAACTAGGCTCGTAAGGCACGACCTGCCCTTGACAAATCCATGCTGACTATTCCTGATCATGTCAAACCTCTCCAAATGCTCGTAAATCTTGTCCCTCAGAAGCCTCTCCATCAGCTTACCAACCACTGAGGTCAGACTCACCGGGCGGTAATTTCCCGGGCTATCTCTGTTCCCTTTCTTGAAAATAGGGACTACATCCGCAATCCTCCAATCTTCCGGAACCTCTCCCGTCTCCATTGACGACGCAAAGATCATCGCCAGGGGCTCTGCAATCACTTCCCTCGCCTCCCACAGTATCCTGGGGTACATCCCATCTGGTCCCGGTGACTTATCTATTTTGATAGAATTCAAAAGTTCTAACACATCCTCCTCCTTAATGTCCACATTAGGTAGGAATGTAAGTTGTGTCAGGTGCCACATGTGGGAGTTCATGTTGGTGTCACGTGTCCCCAAGGTCCACATCTGCAGTAAATGTTTGGAACTGCAGCGCTTAAGAGCCCGGGTCAGGCAACTCGAGGGGCGGCTGGAGGATGCGTTTCTAGTCAGGGAGAACGAGGAGATAATGGCTGGGAACCATGAGAAGGAGGAGGTCTCAAGGGTTGAAGAGAAGGGAGGATGGACGACTGTGAGGAGGGGAAAGAGGAAGAAGAAGAGCAGTCAGGGTCCCCCAGCCTCCCCAGAGGCCTCCCAAGGTTCGTCGACAGGGGCACAGAAAGATAGGCAGGAGGGGGAGACTAACTTAGAGGGACAGAAGGGGGCCGGTAAGGTGATAGTGGTAGGGGACGGGAGGGTCAGAGGTATCGATAGGAGGTTCTGTGGACAGAGGCATGACTCCAGGATGGTGGTCTGCCTCCCTGGAGCAGGGGTAAAGGATGTATTGGACAGGGTAGAGGGAATTTTGAAAGGGGAGGGGGCACAGGCTGAGGTCATAGTACATGTAGGGGAGGGGGACATAGGAAGAAGGAGTAGGGTAGAGGTACGTAGGCAATTTAGGGAGTTGGGGGCCAAACTAAAGAGTAGGACCTCCAGGGTGGCACTCGCTGGGTTGCTGCCCGGTAACAACAGGGCAAAGAATGAAGAGATCATGCAGCTGAATGCATGGTTGAGGGATTGGTGTAGGGTAGAGGGCTTGACTTTTGTGGATCACTGGGAGGTGTTTAAGAGAGAAGGGCAATTGTACAGGAAGGGTGGGGAGAATTTGAACGGGAGGGGAACTAATGTCTTAGCAGGGAGGTTAGCTGGGGTGTTTACGAAGGGTTTAAACTAATATGGAGGGGGGGTGGGGAGGTGGCTGAGAGAGAGTCGGGTGAAAGGAAAAGTATCAGGGAGAAGGTGGTTCTGAGGGACACTTGTGGGTTGAACTGTGTCTGTTTCAATGCTAGGAGTGTGGTAGGGAAAACGGATGAGCTTAGGGCCTTGATGTTTGTGAGGCAGTTAGATGTGGTGGCTGTAACGGAGACGTGGTTACGGGAGGGGCAGGACTGGCAGCTGAATGTTCCTGGGTACAAGTGTTTTAGGTGTGACAGAGGAGGGTTGAATAGAGGAGGAGGGGTGGCACTGTTAGTCAGGGAAAACATCACAGTAGTGCAGAGGGAGGACGATATGGAAGAGATAGGGATTTAGTCAGTGTGGGTGGAGTTGAGGAATAAAAAGGGAGAGATCACATTGCTAGGGGTGTACTATAGGCCACCCAACAGCCCCAAGTCAGTGGAGGAAGGCATTTGCAGAGGCATTTTGGACAGGTGCAGGAAGAACAGAGTGGTTGTAGTGGGTGATTTTAATTTTCCTGGAGTGAATTGGAGGGGGCCTAGAGCTGGGGGTACGGAGGGAGAGGAGTTTGTGAACTGTGTTATGGAAGGGTCGCTAGAACAGTATGTAACTAGCCCGACTAGGGGAGGGGCTATACTGGATCTAGTGTTGGGAAATGAGCCGGGGCAGGTGGGTGAGGTAGAGGTAGGCGAACATGTGGCGAACAGTGACCACAAGTCCGTCTACTTTAGGATAAAAATGGAAAGGGACGAGTGCCGTCCGAATGGGAGTGTGCTGAACTGGGGAAAGGCGAGCTATGGCAGGATTAGGAGGAAGCTGCAGCAAACTGATTGGGAGGGACTGTTAGCTGGCAAGTCCACAGTTGGCAAGTGGGAGGCATTTAGGGACAAAATGAAATGGTTGCAGGGGAGATATGTTCCGGTTAAGCGAAAGGATGGGAAAGGTAGGATTAGACAGCCGTGGATTACGGGGGATATTGAAGACTTGGTCAGGAAGAAGAGGGAGGCGTATGCTAGGTCAAAACAAATGGGTACGGAGAGTGCGCTGGAAGAATATAGCGAGAGTAGGAGGGAGCTAAAAAGGGGAATTAGAAGGGCGAAGAGAGGGCATGAGATGGCTTTGGCTGGTAGGATTAAGGAAAATCCAAAGGCATTTTATTCATATATCAGAGGCAAGAGAATAGTTAGAGGGAAAATTGGTCCTCTTAGGGACAAGAGTGGAGAGTTGTGTATTGAGTCGGAGGGGATGGGGGAGCTCCTGAATGAATACTTTGCGTCGGTATTCACAAAGGAGAGGGGTTCGGAATCGTGTGGTCTCTTGGAGGGAGTGGAGGTTTATTTGCAGAATATAGTTATTACGAGAGAGGAAGTGCTAGGGCTTTTAGGTAGCGTAAGGACGGATAAAGTTCCGGGGCCTGATGGTATTTATCCCAGGCTGCTTAGGGAGGCGAAAGATGAAATTGCTGGGCCTCTGGCGCAAATCTTTGTCTCTTCTTTGGACACAGGTGAGGTCCCAGAAGACTGGAGGGTAGCAAATGTGGTCCCGTTGTTCAAAAAGGTAGTAGGGATAACCCTGGGAATTATAGACCGGTGAGTTTGACGTCGGTGGTAGGGAAGTTAATGGAAAAAATACTTAGGGGTAGGATGTATGAGCATTTGGAGCGTTGTGATCTGATTAGGGATACGCAACATGGCTTTGTTAGAGGGAGGTCTTGCCTTACGAATCTGGTGAAATTCTTTGAGGAGGTGACAAAAACGGTTGACGATGGGAGAACCGTTGATGTCATCTATATGGATTTCAGTAAGGTGTTTGACAAAGTCCCTCACGGTAGGCTGGTAGAAAAAGTTAAGGCGCATGGGATACGAGACCAGGTAGCTAGGTGGATTGAGAACTGGCTGGGAAATAGGAGACAGAGGGTAGCTGTGGAGGGGACCTTGTCGGGCTGGAGGGCAGTGACCGTGGTGTACCGCAAGGCTCATACTGGGACCTCTCCTCTTTGTAGTCTGCATAAATGACTTGGAAGAGGGCGTAGGTGGTGTGATTAGCAAGTTTGCTGATGACACCAAGATGGCAGGGTTGGCGGGTACAGAACTGGATTGTCAGGTGATACAACAGGATATAGATAGGTTGGTGCAGTGGGCAGATAGGTGGCGGATGGCATTTAATCCTGACAAATGCGAGGTGATGCATTTTGGACGGAATAATGCAGAGAGGAGCTATGTGATTAAAGGGAGGCCGATTAGGAGTATAGACATACAGAGGGACCTGGAAGTGCAGGTTCACAAATCCATGAAGGTTGCGTCACAAGTGGAGAAGGTTGTTAGGAAGGCTTATGGGATGTTGGCCTTTATAGGAAGGGGCATAGAGTATAAAAGCTGCCGTCTAATGCTTCAGTTGTACAGAACGTTGGTTAGACCGCATTTGGAGTACTGCGTCCAGTTCTGGTCACCTTACTACCGGAAGGGGTGCAGAGGAGGTTTACCAGGATGTTGCCTGGCATGGGGGGACTGGGTTACGAGGAGAGGTTGAAGAAACTGGGACTATTTTCCTTGGAAAGACGGAGATTGAGAGGGGACATGATAGAAGTATATAAGATAATGAAGGGAATGGATAGAGTTAATAGAGACTGCTCCCTAGACTGGGTACGAACACGAGAGGTCATCATTTAAGGGTGAGGGGGGAGAGGTATAATTTGGAGGTGAGAAGAAGGTTCTTTATGCAGAGGGTTGTGGGGGTCTGGAACGCACTACCGAGTAGGGTGGTGGAGGCAGGAACGTTGGACTCATTTAAGATGCAGTTAGATAGGCACATGAGTGAAACGAGAATGGAGGGATGTGGTAGGGGCTATTAAATAGGGTAAACCTCAGGAGACACCGGAAAGGCAGGCTGTAAGATTAATATTATTGTCTTTATTCCACAGGTGGAGGTCCACCTCGTGTCAAACGAGGGGCATTCACACGACGGGTCGTGCGTGGGCTGCTCTTGGAAGTTCCAGGAGTGGCCTAGTACTTCATGTCGGTGTGTGTGCTTGATCCTGGACCGGTAGATGGGCGCCACAACAGCTCAGTGACTAGCACTGCTGGCTGTGCAGGCACATGGATTTGGGCTTGTGTCTGTGGGAGTTTGCGCATTCTCCCTGTAGTTGCGTGGGTTTCCTCTGGGCGCTCCGGTTTCCTCCCAGGCTAATCGGTTTTTACCAAATTGACACTATTTCTTCCCTGAATCTGACTGAGCAGGGTTCCATTCATAGATATGCAGGGTAGAATAGGTGTAGGGTGGTGTGGCGGCGCGGGCTCGTTGGGTCGAAGGGCCTGTTTCCCGTGCTGGGTTGTTCTTTGTTCTTTGTAGACCAGGAGCCCCCAGGACCTCCCACATATTGCATTGGCAACAACATACTGGCCTTACACTCATACTTGCCCTTTTTAGAAATACAGAGAAGAAAGTAATAAAAACTTATAAACTTACCTTGCCTCACCTCACCCTTTTTGCTTAGGCCCTATGAGTCAAAGCCCTTCCAGCTCACACAAAAAACAAAAACAAACTTAGCTGTTCTCACTCCAAGCCCCCCTCTCTCTCTCTCTCTATGTCTCTCTCTCTTTTTTAGGTTAGAGGAGGTGGGAGTGTGGGGTACTCTACCTGTATAGAGTATCGGGATTCCTCACCAGTCCAATTTATGGAAAAAAAAACCCAAGTCCCTTTGCAAACTACTTCCGGTTTTCGGAATAAAATTTAAAGAAAAAACTATCAAAGTTAATTTTTTTAAAAATCACTTTAACTTACCCACAAGCTCTCCTCTTACAAATCACTGCCTCTCTTCAGTGCTCCCAAGGAACAATGAATATGCAGGTTCAATACACATATGCAGGAAGTATTTTACACAGAGGGTGGTGGGGGCCTGGAATGCACTACCAAGCAAGGTGGTTGAGGCAGACATGCTGGGATCATTATCTCGATAGCCACATGAACAGACTGGGAACAGAGGGATACAAACGGATGGTCTAGTTAGGAACACGTTACAGTGCAGTACAGACCCTTCAGCCCTATGATCGGTGCAGGCTTGGAGGGCTGAAGGACCTGTTCCTGTGCAGTTTTGTTCTTTGTTCCTTGGTCCTCCAGGTGACTCTGAAGCTTCTGGAGCTCACTGCAGAAGCATTGTCTTTCCATGGAATGACCCAGGGGCCCACAGGAACCCCGAGGGAGGAGGAAGGGCCGAGCCCGTGCTGGGCCTTCCAGCCAGGAGACTGTGGCTGTGGGCTACACCATATGATCTCTCCCTCCGCCCCATATCTGGAAGCTGGCCAAGGCCCTCAAGGTCCTTGGCCTCGCGAGGATGCCTGCCAAGTGCATCACAGGCAACAGGGCAAGGTAGGCAGCTGGCCTCTCCACCTCCGATATACATTCTGGGGAGACACTGAGATGTAGTGGTAGGCCACATAATGACAGGAAGTTATAGTTACACTAAGATGGTACGGGTGAAGGGCTGCACTAATTAAGCATCATAACGTGTTCCGTTCATGTTTTGATGTTAGAACTTATTATTTAAACACCTTTATTGTCATCATTAAATGTTTTTTCACTACCCACCTGTGACTAATATTCATGGTCATCAGAGGGATGTTTCATGTTGATTCAGTGGGGGAGGCCCCTCGATGCTGTGCCACTGAGAAAATGAAGCCATTGGTTCCGCAGCATCTACGAGTGATTCCCACTCCGCCCCGGGGACCTGTATGGGGGTTTCCATTGCCCGCAACACTGGTACCAGTATGCATGCAGAGCTCAGGTAGAAGTTAGACGTGTTTGCACCAGGCATCATCATAATAGTGCTAAGCAAGTTGTCATCACCCTCACGCCTGCCAAAGAAACTCGCTAATACTCTTGTTATAGGCGATAGAAGTATTTTGGCAGGGAAGGGGGAGGAATGGAACCCACATGCTGCAACACAGTCCTCTAGTGACTGTCTCGCTGCTCTCTCATGCCTCATTTGAGCTGTCAGCCCTCCAACGCCTGGCTGGAATTCCTGCTGCTCCTCCTCATTGTCGTCCTCCTCATTGTCCTCGTCCAACTCCTCCTCGTCCAGCTCCTAATTGCCATCCCCAGCCTCGTCCCTCCAAAAGGTCACATCTCTGCTGTGCCAGGTTGTGCAAGGCAGAGTACACCATAGCAGGAAGAGATCAGGGCCCTGTATTGTCGGGCCCTGCTAGAGCGGTTCAGGCACTGGAATCGCATTTTCAGAATCTTTATGTACCTCTGCACTATTGAGCAGGTGGCTACATGGCCAAATTCTAGCAGGTCTCTGCCTCAGTCACAGGCCTCTGCACAGATGTCATTAGCCATGTCCGAAGCGGATAACCCATATCACCCATGAGCCACCCCTGCAGCCTGGACTCAAATGCCAGAGCTCCTGAGAATGGAGCTGTCATGCATGCTACTAGTGTGTCTCCTTGTAGATGTGCATAATGTTCATATTGTCGTCACATACCAGTAAGATAATTAGACAGTGGAACCCCTTTCTGTTGATGAACCTTCATGGATTCTGCAGCAGGGCCTTGAGGGCCTCCTGTATATAAGGCATCCCCGCAATGGCCATGAATCCTGCAGCCCAGGTTCTTGCTGGGCCTGGTCCAAATTAAATTTGCCTGGGCATGTAGGGCTTCTGTGACCTGCTTGACACAGGTGTGCACAGCCGAATGGGAAATGCCACATACATCTCTGCTGGGGTCTGGAAGGAGCCAGTTGCATAAAAGTTCAGAGCAGCTGTCAATTTGACAGCCACTGAGAGCAGGTGCCCCTCCCACTCCCCTCCCACCCCTAGATGCAAGGTCCTGCAACAAGTGGCACAGGTGTTGCACTGTCTCCTTTCAGAGCCAGAGCCATCGGTGGCACATGGTATCCGTAAATTGTTCAAATGACACTCATGCATGCAACTGTCAAAGTCTCCATCCCCCCTCTTGTGAGCCACCACTCCCTCTTTCACCCATGGGTGAAAGGTGGCCACCTCCTGCCTCTGGTTGTCATCTCCCTCTGCTCCTGCAAATGGTAAGACCTGGGTCTCCTGAGCTTGCAATTCTTCTTCTCCCTCCTCCTCCTCCTCCTCAGCAGCGACAAGAATAGTGAGATCAATTGGTTGCCACCTTGTCACTCTGAAAGGCAGAGGGGGTGTTTGGAGAAGGAGAGGAACACGCATTGTCCATACTGCCTATTTCCTCACCCATATGCCCCCCAGAATCACACACACCTCAATCCCCACTCACATGCTCTGCAGAATCACAGCTCCTTGAAAAACTCTAAGGCTGCAGCAGTGCAATCCCTATGCTCTTTGTGCACATCCTTCAGCTGGAGGAGTGCTGAGTGCAGTAGGACCCAACTTTATCCTCAAGACCTGAGGTCAGTGTTGAGATCTGGGTCCATGCTGCAAATTGGACATTGGATGCCCTGCTGAGCAACAGCCTCTCCCTCTCCCCCCTCCTCCCCTCCCCAACCAAAATCACAACAAAAGCAGCACAGAGCCATCTAGGCACTTATCTCCTCACTGACCCTAACTGATAGAGTACTTGAATCACACTTTTATGGAGCACGCCTGTTTCAGGCCGATTCCAGATTGGCAAACGTGGTGGTAAAGAGAGATGTTCCAGTCAAGTTCGACATGCAGTCCATTAAGTGGATTGAAATGCATGCAAATACATTTAAATGGCCATTTTGCCCATTTTGGGCATGTTATTGATTGCGGCCATTTTCAGGCCTTGGTAAAGGGGGAATCAGTGCGGAGGTTGGCGCAACTCGCCTCAGTCCAACTTTACCAAGTTTTCCAGTCTGACTGACTAAGTTTTCAGGCGCAGATAATGATAAAATCGCCGCCATTGTGAATTTTTACGTTTGAGATAGGTTTTTGATCAGTAGCGGAATCCGGGGTTATGATGAAAGGGGAGGAAAATGAATGTGAGGAATAGCAGATCAGCCATGATCCTATTGAATGATGGAGCAGGTTTGAGAGGCCTAACTTCTACTTCTGTTCCTATTTCTTAAGGTCTTATTGGGGAAAATTTTAAAAAATGGCAAATTTTAATTTTATTACCCATTGTTGAATACCTACATTCAACAACAAACTTTTAGTCAATGTGAGCCTTGATCGTGACTGCTTATTTCTGTGGAGGGCTTTATAGTCAAACCAAGAGCTGTCCTTGACTAGCATGATATCTCTGGATAACAATCATGTGTGGCAATCTTGGTGTCTTAAAATCATTGCTCCTTAGCTCTGTGTAACAGCAACATAACTTAATTTCTACAGGTTTAAATTTCTGAAAATAGATAAGTCCCCTGGTCCGGATGGGATTTACCCCAGGATTCTCTGGGAGGCAAGAGAAGTGATTGCTGAGCCTCTGGCTCTGATCTTCAGGTCGTCATTGGCCTCTGGTATAGTACCGGAAGATTGGAGGTTAGCGAATGTTGTCCCGTTGTTTAAGAAGGGGAACAGAGACTTCCCCGGGAATTATAGACCGGTGAGTCTCACTTCTGTTGTGGGCAAGGTTTTAGAAAAAATTATTCGGGATAGGATTTATAGTTATTTGGAGAGTAATGAATTGATTGGAGATAGTCAGCATGGTTTTGTGGCGGGTAGGTCGTGCCTTACTAACCTCATTGAGTTTTTTGAGAAAGTGACCAAAGAGGTGGATGGGGGTAAGGCAGTGGACGTGGTGTATATGGATTTTAGTAAGGCGTTTGATAAGGTTCACCATGGTAGGCTTCTGCAGAAAATGCAGATGGGATTGGGGGTGATCTAGGGAATTGGATCAGGAATTGGCTAGCGGATAGGAGACAGAGGGTGATGGTTGATGGTAAATATTCATCATGGAGTTCGGTTATGAGTGGTGTGCCTCAGGGATCTATTTTGGGGCCACTGCTGTTTGTAATTTTTATTAATGATCTGGATGAGGGTATAGTTGGGTGGATTAGTAAATTTGCTGATGACACCAAAGTCGGAGGTGTGGTAGATAGTGATGAAGGGTATCATAGTTTGCAGGAAGACTTAGACAGGTTGCAGAGCTGGGCCGAGAGGTGGCGGATGGAGTTTAATGCGGAGAAGTGTGAGGTAATTCACTTTGGTAGGAATAACAGATGTGTCGAGTATAGGGCTAACGGGAGGACTTTGAATAGTGTGGATGAGCAGAGGGATCTAGGTGTATGTGTACATAGATCCCTGAAAGTTGGGAGTCAAGTAGATAAGGTTGTTAAGAAGGCATACGGTGTCTTGGCGTTTATTGGTAGGGGGATTGAATTTAGAAGTTGCAGCGTCATGTTGCAACTGTACACAACTCTGGTGTGACCGCACTTGGAGTACTGTGTGCAGTTCTGGTCCCCACATTACAGGAAGGATGTGGAGGCTTTGGAGAGGGTGCAGAGGAGGTTTACCAGGATGTTGCCTGGTTTGGAGGGGAGGTCCTATGAGGAGAGGCTGAGGGATTTGAGGTTGTTTTCGCTGGGAAGAAGGCAGCTAAGAGGGGATCTTATTGAAACATATAAGATGATTAGAAGTTTAGATAGGGTGGACAGTAATAGCCTTTTTTCTCTGATGGAGAAATCTAGCACGAGGGGGCATGGCTTTAAATTAAGGAGTGGTAGTTATAGGACAGATGTCAGGGGTAGGTTCTTTACCCAGAGGGTGGTGAGGGATTGGAATGCCCTGCCTGCTGCAGTTATAAATTTGCCTAGTTTGGGGGCGTTTAAGAGATCCGTGGATAGGTTTATGGACGAAAAGGGATTGGTTTAGGTTAGTGGGTCATTGTTTTTGTAACTGGTCGGCGCAACATCGTGGGCCGAAGGGCCTGTTCTGCGCTGTAATGTTCTATGTTCTAATGTTGTGGCCGATTGGCGGAATGAGTTGGTAAGATCGTGAGAGAGCTGAGCAAATGCCTGATTTTTTTACCTCTCAAGATCTTACTGGCATTGGAACTCCTGCATGATTAGGCTGGCTGTAATATTTTATATTTTATTAAATTTATTTTAAATCAAATCTGAATATGATAATGAGCCTGGGACAGAATCGTCCGAGCTCACTTGCCTCTGTAGCCTTGCCGGGGAAGATTCTGTCCGTCAAGGATCATGTGTGGTCAACTGTCAACAGGGATCAGATGTGGTGGTCTTGCTGGTACACCCGGAGGCCTTGAGGGGGCCCTCCCAGGAGCTTTGGTATAGGGGGGACGGTATCTCTTGGACACTGCTCATGGGGCATCCTGGCACTGCCCATGAGCATCCTGATGTGGGTATGCCGGCGTTGGACTGGCGTAAACACAGTAAAAAGTCTGACAACACCAGGTTTTAGTCCAACCGATTTATTTGATAATATACTCACAAGCTTTCGAGGGTGCTGCCTCTTTGTCAAGTGAATGGAGAGTTCTGGCCTCAGACAGACAGAGCATACAAAGTACAGACAGTTGCTGATTAGAATGCGAATCCTTACACCTAACCTGCTGTTCAATTCTTAAAGTGGCTGATAATGTGAGTGGAGTGCCAGTGCCTGGCAGTGCCAGCATGGCACCCAGGCTGTGCCCACTGGGCACCGGGACAGTGGAGATGCCGATGTTGGATTGGATTAAGTACAGTAAGAAGTTTCAACACCAGGTTAAAGTCCAACAGGTATAAATTTGGTAGCACAAGCTTTCTGAGTGTCACTTCTTTAGGTGACTCACCTAGTGACAAAGGGGTGGGGTCTGAGGGAACGGGGCCAGCTTGGAGCCCCAGACCAGGAATGGGTGTTCGGGGTGGGGGACGACTGATGCTGTGCACTTGTGAATGGTTGGTGGGGGGGGTGGGGGAGGTCGCGGTTGTTTTGGGGACTGGAGGTGTGGTAACCGTTCTGGTGGGGCACTCGTGATTGGCTGTGAAGCCCTATGCTTGTGGGGTGATAGGCTTGTTTGGCTACGAAGTCAGGCACTATCAGTAGAGGCGTTGAGACATGCTTTCGAAGTACTGAAACCTGCAGATGCACAATTTTTTCAAATTTATTCGTTCATGTCACAAGTAGTCTTACATTAATGCCACAGTGAAGTTAGTGTGAAAATCTGCTAGTTGCCACACTCTGGCACCCGTTTGGGTATACTGAGGGAGAATTTATCATGGCCAATGCACCTAACTGTTAAGTCTTTCGACTGTGGGAGGAAACTGGAGCACATGAAGAAAAATTATGCAGACATGGGGAGAACGTGTAGACAATGCACAGACAGTGACCTAAGCCAGCCCTTTACTGCTTTCAGTTGGCTTTAGGATGATTTAGACCCCACCCACTGGTAAATTTCAAGTTTAAAATTTTTTCACAAAGTGAATTTTAATTTTAATTAAAATTCAATTTTAAGTCACCCAAAAAAATGGAAATTTCTCCCGTTTTCACGCTCATTTGGTATTTAGAATGGTTTTGGTAAGGTCACCTCTGCTGAGTTTGTGGGGACCGTGGTTTGACTCCCACCACAATAGAAATTGAATTTAATAAATAAAAATCTGATATCTTTCATGAAACCATTATGAATTGTTGTTAAAAAAATCTATCTGGTCCAGAAATGTCCCGAGGGCAGAAAAGCTGCACTACTGACTGGTCTGGCCTGCGTGTGACTCCAGATTCACAGCAATGTATTTGACTCTTAAATGCTCTCAGAAATGCACTAGCAAGCCACTCAGGTCAACAGCAAAAGGCAATGAATGCTTGCCCAGCTCGTGACTCCCACAACCCATGAATGAATAAAAAGGGAAAACCTGCTGATTATCACTTACTAAATATCCCCATCCTCAAAAAAGGGGGAGCATAGCACATCGGTACAAAAGAAAAGGCTGAAGCATTTGCATTAAACTTCAGCCTGAACTAATGAGTAGGTGATCAATCTCAACTTTCTCCAGAGGCCCCCAGCATCACAGATACCTGTCTTCAGCCAATTTGATTCACTGCACATTATCAAGAAATGATTGAAGGCATTGGATACTGCAAAGGCTATGGACCCTTAAAT
This sequence comes from Prionace glauca, assembly GCA_037974335.1. Classification (NCBI taxonomy): domain Eukaryota; kingdom Metazoa; phylum Chordata; class Chondrichthyes; order Carcharhiniformes; family Carcharhinidae; genus Prionace; species Prionace glauca. Next base: position 20,094,145 of record CM075736.1, on the reverse strand, counting down.
TCTGGAATATTATGTGCAGTTTTGGTTTTTGTATCTGAGGAAGGATGTTCTTGCTCTGGAGGGAGTGCACAGAAGTTAACTAGATGGATTCCTGGAGTGGCAGGACTGATGTATGAGGAGAGGTTGAGTTGGTCAGAAATGTATTTGTTGGAGTGAAGAAGAATGGGGGTGGAATCTCATAGAAACCTATAAAATTTTAATGAGACTATACAAGACAGATGCATGAAAGATGTTCCCGATGTTGGGGCTGTCCAGATCCAGGGGTTATAGTCTGAGGATTTAGGACAGAGATGAGAAATTTATTCATTGAAGTTTAGGGTCATAGAGGAAACAGATCCTTCGGCTCAACTTGTCCATGCTGCCCGTTTTTTTAAACATGGAAGCTAGTCCCAGTTGCCTGAGAAATTTATTCATTGAAGTTTAGGGTCATAGAGGAAACAGATCCTTCGGCTCAACTTGTCCATGCTGCCCGTTTTTTTAAACATGGAAGCTAGTCCCAGTTGCCTGCATTTGGCCCATATCCTTCTATACCTATCTTACCCATGTATCTCAACACTTTAATTGGATCAGGAATTGGCTAGCGGATAGGAGACAGAGGGTGGTGGTTGATGGTAAATATTCATCATGGAGTTCGGTTACGAGTGGTGTGCCTCAGGGATCTGTTTTGGGGCCACTGCTGTTTGTAATTTTTATTAATGATCTGGATGAGGGTATAGTTGGGTGGATTAGTAAATTTGCTGATGACACCAAAGTCGGGGGTGTGGTAGATAGTGATGAAGGGTGTCATAGTTTGCAGGAAGACGTAGACAGGTTGCAGAGCTGGGCTGTGAGGTGGCGGATGGAGTTCAATGCGGAGAAGTGTGAGGTAATTCACTTTGGTAGGAATAACAGATGTGTCGAGTATAGGGCTAACGGGAGGACTTTGAATAGTGTGGATGAGCAGAGGGATCTAGGTGTATGTGTACATAGATCCCTGAAAGTTGGGAGTCAAGTAGATAAGGTTGTTAAGAAGGCATACGGTGTCTTGACGTTTATTGGTAGGGGGATTGAATTTGGGAGTCGCAGCGTCATGTTGCAACTGTACACAACTCTGGTGCGGCCGCACTTGGAGTACTGTGTGCAGTTCTGGTCCCCACATTACAGGAAGGATGTGGAGGCTTTGGAGAGGGTGCAGAGGAGGTTTACCAGGATGTTGCCTGGTATGGAGGGGAGGTCCTATGAGGAGAGGCTGAGGGATTTGGGGTTGTTTTCGCTGGAAAGAAAACAAGAGGGGATCTTATTGAAACATATAAGATGATTAGAGGTTTAGATAGGGTGGATAATAATAGCCTTTTTCCTCGGATGGAGAAATCTAGCACGACGGGGCATGGCTTTAAATTAAGGGGTGGTAGTTATAGGACGGATGTCAGGGGTAGGTTCTTTACCCAGAGGGTGGTGAGGGATTGAAATGCCCTGCCTGCTGCAGTTGTAAATGTGCCTAGTTTGGGGGCGTTTAAGAGATCAGTGGATAGGTTTATGGACGAAAAGGGATTGGTTTAGGTTAGTGGGTCATTGTTTTTGTAACTGGTCGGCGCAACATCGTGGGCCGAAGGGCCTGTTCTGCGCTGTAATGTTCTATGTTCTATGTTCTATGTTCTACCCAGCCTGTCTTTAACTTAAATTACCAAGTCCCGGTAGCAACCTAGTAAATCTCTTCTGCACTCTTTCTAGTTTAATAATATCCTTTCTATAACAGGGTGACCAGAACTGTACACAGTATTCCAAGTGTGGCCTTACCAATGTCTTGTACAACTTCAACAGGATGTACCAACTCCTATATTCAAATGTTCTGACCAATGAAATAAAGGATGTAATGCCTTCTTCACCACTCTGTCCATCTGTGACTCCACTTTCAAGGAGCTATGAACTTGTACCCCTAGATATCTTTGTTCTGTAACTCTCCCCAGCACCCTACCATTTAACTGATTCAGTCCTGCCGTGGTTCAGTCTACCAAAATGCATCACCTTGCAATTATCAAAATAAAACCTCCATCTGCCATTCGACAGCCCACTGACCCAATTAGAACCATAGAAAATTACAGCTCAGAAACAGGCATTTTGGCCCTTTTTGTCTGTGCCGAACCATTGTTTACCTAGTCCCACTGTCCTGCACTTGAACTATATCCCTCCACACCCCTCTCATCCATGAACCCATCCAAGTTTTTCTTAAATGTTAAAAGTTACTCCGCACTTACCACTTTATCTGGCAGCTCATTCCACACTCCCACCACTCTGCGTGAAGAAGCCCCCCACAATATTCCCTTTAAACTTTTCTCCTTTCACCCCTAACCCATGCCCTCTGGTTTTTTTTCTCCCCTAGCCTTAGTGGAAAAAGCCTGTTTGCATTCACTCTATCTATCCCCATCAAAGTCTTCTACACTTCTATCAAGTCTCCCCTCATTCTTCTATGCTCCAGGGAATAAAGTCCCAACCTATTCAATCTCTCTCTGTAACTCAGCTTCTCAAGTCCCGGCAACGTCCTTGTGAACCTTCTCTGCAGTCTTTCAATCTTATTTACATCCTGTAACTAGATGACCAAAACTGTACACAATACTCTACATTCAGCCTTATATAACCTTACCATAACACTCCAATTGTTATGCTCGATACTCCGATTTATAAAGGCCAATGTACCAAAAGCACTCTTTACGACCCTATCCACCTGTGACATCACTTTTAGGGAATTCTGTACCTATATTCCCAGATCTCTGTGTTCAACTGCACTCTTCAGAGTCCTACCATTTAGCCCGTACGTTCTACTTTGATTTGTCCTTCCAAAGTGCAATACCTCACACTTGGTGCGTGAAATTCCATTTGCCATTTTTCAGCCCATTTTTCTAGTTGGTCCAAGTCCCTCTGCAAGCTTTGAAAACCTTCCTCACTGTCCACTACCCCTCCAATCTTTGTATCATCAGCAAATTTGCCAATCCAATTTATCACATTGTCATCCAGATCATTGATATACATGACAAACAACAATGGACCCAACACCGATCCTTGCAGCACTCCACTAGCCATAGGTCTCCACTCAGAGAAGCAGTCCTCTCTGGCTTCCTCCATTGAGCCAGTGTCTAATTCAATTTACAATCTCCCATCCTTACCTCGTGACTGAACCTTCCTACTAACCTCCCATGAGGGACCTTGTCAAAGGCCTTGCTGAAATCCAGGTAGACATCATCCACCGCCTTCCCTTCATCCACTTTCCTGGTGACCTCCTCGAAAAACTGTAATAGATTGGTCAAACATGATCTACCATGCACAAAGTCATGTTGACTCTCCCTAATAAGCCCCTGTCTATCCAAATATTTGTAGATTCTATCCCTTATCACACCCTCCAATAACTTGCCAACCACCGACGTCAAACTTACTGGCCTGTAATTTCCTGGATTTCTTTTGGAACCTTTTTTAAACAACGGAACAACATGAGCCAACCTCCAATCATCCGGCACCTCCCCCGTGAATATTGACAATTTAAATATATCTGCCAGGCCCCCTGCAGGTTCAATACTAGCCTCCCTCAAGGTCCGTGGGAATACCCTGTCCAGTCCTGAGGATTTATCCACTCTGATTTGCCTCAAGACAGCCAGCACCTCCTCCTCTTTAATCTGTAAATCTGTAATCTTTAATCTGTAATTCATCAAGATTCCATTGCAATCGGTGATAACCCTCTTCACTGTCCACTATGCCGCCAATCTTGGTGTCATCTGTAAACTTACTAACCATGCCTTCTATATTCTCATCCAAGTCATTAATGTGATTGCACGGTGTGTGCTGTTTGATTGAGAGGAGTGCTTTTGGAGTTAAGTGAAACAGGCTATAAGTAAGACTGCTGATTGGTAAGTGTTGTTTTTCCTTTTGTCTTGGCATTGTGGTTGTTGTACGCTACTATAGTGTTTCTGTGTAATTCTGTGGTTTATAGCTTGAAAAGGCTATACTTGTAGTAACAAGGAGCAGGAAAGAAGGGCCCGAGAAAATGGATATAATCTGAAACAAAACATCTTTCAGAAGTTTAATTTAAAGGGGTAAGACATGACAGGAGAGCTCCAAGCCTTGGTTTGCTTCTCTTGCTCCATGTTGCAGCTGTGGACAATTCCAGCCCCCTGGGTCAGCATGTGTACAGGAAATGTCTTCAGCTACAGCTGCTGGAAGCTCGAGTTTCAGAGCTGGAGCGGCAGCTGGAGACACTGTGGAGCATCCGTGAGTCAGAGAATATCATGGGCAGCACGTACAGAGAGGTGGTCACACTGTAGGCTCAGACTCCGCAGGCAGAAAGGGAATGGGTGACCATGAGACAGAGCAAGAAAGATAGGCAGGAAGTGCAGGAATCTCCTTTGGTCATTCCTCTGCAGAACAGATATAGGTTTTGTATGCTGTTGAGGGGAATAACCTCTCTAGGGAAAGCAGCAGCCGCCAAACTCATTGCACCACGCTTAGTTCTCTGCAGAGGGAAGGGGTTAAAAAGTGTGCTTGGACAATAGTAAGAGCGGATTCAACTGTAAGAGGAATAAACAGGCTTTTCTGTGGCCACAAACGAGACTCCAGGATGGTATGTTGCTTCCCTGGTGCTAGGGTCAAGGATGTCTCAGAGCAGCTGCAGGACATTCTGAAGGGAGAGGGCGAGCAGCCAGTGGATGTAGTATATATTGGTACAAACGACATAGGTAAAAAAGGGATGGGTTCCTAAAAACAGAATACAGAGAGCTAGGAAGAAAGTTAAGAAATTGGATCTCAAAGGTAGTGATTTCAGGATTACTACGTGCAAATCAGAGTGGAAATAGAACATAGAACATTACAGTGCAGAACAGGCCCTTCTGCCCACAATGTTGCGCCGACCAGTTTTTAAAAAAAGACACTGACCCACTAATCTAAACCAATCCCTTTTCGTCCATAAACCTATCCACAGATCTCTTAAACGCCCCCAAACTACATTTACAACTGCAGCAGGCAGGGCATTCCAGTCCCTCACCACCCTCTGGGTAAAGAACCAACCCCTGACATCCGTCCTATAACTACCCCCCCTTAATTTAAAGCCATGCCCCCTCGTGCTAGATTTCTCCATCCGAGGAAAAAGGCTATCACTATCCACCCTATCTAAACCTCTAATCATCTTATACGTTTCAATAAGATCCCCTCTTAGCCTCCTTCTTTCCAGCGAAAACAACCCCAAATCCCTGAGTCTCTCCTCATAGGACCTCCCCTCCATACCAGGCAACATCCTGGTAAACCTCCTCTGCACCTTCTCCAAAGCCTCCACGTCCTTCCTGTAATGTGGGGACCAGAACTGCACACAGTACTCCAAGTGCGGCCGCACCAGAGTTGTGTATAGTTGCAACATAACGCTGCGACTTCTAAATTCAATCCCCAATGAGAGGATACATCGGATAAATACGTGGCTGAAGAGATGGTGTCGGGGAGGTTTTCAGATCCCTGGGGCACTGGGACCGGTTCTGGGAGAGGTGGGACCTGTACATATTGGACATGTTACACCTGGGCAGGACTGGGATTGATGTCCTAGGGGGAGTGTTTGCTTGAGCAGTTGGGGAGGGTTTAAACTAAAATGCCAGGGGGATGTGAACCTATAAGAACATAAGAAATAGGAGCAGGAGTAGGCCATCTGGCCCTTCGAGCCTGCCCCGCCATTCAATAAGATCATGGCTGATCTGTCGTGACTCAGCTCCACCTTCCCGCCCTCTCCCCATAACAAAGAACAAAGAACAAAGAACAAAACAGCACGGGAAACAGGCCCTTCGGCCCAACGAGCCCGCGCCGCCGTCCCATGGTCAGTGACCTATTCATGACTCTAGTCTATGCCTACTGTGTGAGGATCAGGGAGGTCCAATATATAAATCCAATAAATAAAATAAAGTCTTAATAACCCTTAATCCCTTCTCTTATCAAAAACCCATCAACCCGTTTCTTAAAAATATTTAGCGAGGTAGCCTCCACCACTTCAACGGGCAGAGAATTCCAGAGATTCACCACCCTTTGAGTGAAGAAGTTCCTCCTCAACTCTGTTCTAAACCACCTCCCCTTTATCTTGAGGCTGTGCCCCCTAGTCCTACTGTCTTTTTTGAGCGGGAAGAGTCTCTCCACCTCTATCCTATCCATCCCATTCATCATCTTATACGTCTCAATGAGATCTCCCCTCATTCTTCTAAACTCTAACGAGTACAAGCCTAGTTTATTCAGCCTCTCCTCATAGCTCAATCCCCTCAACTCCGGTATCAGCCTAGTAAACCTCCTCTGCACTCCCTCCAGGGCCAAAATATCCTTGCGCAGGTGCGGCGCCCAAAACTGCACACAGTACTCCAGCTGCGGCCTCACCAATGCCCTATACAGCTGCAGCAAGACCTCCCTACTTTTATATTCAATCCCCCTCGCTATGAAGGCCAGCATCCCATTCACCTTCCTGACCACCTGCTGCACCTGCAAGCTGGGTTTTTGCGACTTATGCACAAGGACCCCGAGGTCCCTCTGCACCGTCGCCTGCTGCAGTTTTTCGCCCCGTAAGTAATAGTCCTTCCTACCATTCCTCCTACCAAAGTGGACCACCTCACACTTGCCAACATTAAATTCCATTTGCCATTTCCTGGCTCATTCGCCCAGCCTATCTATGTCAAGAGTCTGAGAAGGAGGCAGCAAAGACAAAATGTGGAGAGATTGTTCCAACTACATCAAAAATCAGGAAAAAAGTTAAAAGGAAGGAGAACTCAGGAGATGTCGTTACTAGGAATTCATTGTTAGAATTCAAAAAGAAAATACAAAAACTAGCATAAAAACACTTTATCTGAATGCTCATAGCATTTGAAACAAGGTAAATGAGTTGAAGGCACAAATCATTACGAATGAGTACAATTTGGTGGCCATTACAGAGACATGGTTGCAGGATGGTCATGACTGGGACTGAAATATCCAGGGGTATCAGATTGTTCGGAGGGACCAACAGGAAGGTAAGGGAGGTGGTGTAGCTCTGATATTTAAGGATGACATCAGGGCGGCAGTGCGAGATGATATAGATTCTATGGAAAAAAAAGTTCAATCTATTTGGATGGAAATTAGAAACAGTAAGGAGAAAAAGTCACTGATAGGTGTAGTCTACAGGCCACCAAATAATGACATCATGATGGGGCGAGAAATAAACAAATAACTGATGCATGTAAAAATGGTACAGCAATTATGAAGGGTTTTAATCTCTGTATCAATTGGTCAAACCAGTTTGGTCAAAGCAGCCTTGAGGAGTTCATAGAATGTAACTGCGACAGCTTTCTTGAACAGTATGTAATGGATCCTACAAGGGAGCAAGCTATCCTAGAGCTGGTCCTGTGTAATGAGACTGAAACAGGAGTGATTAATGATTTTACAGTTAGATCTAATATGTTACCCCCATAACTGGAGCTTTTATTTTCTGCAGTTACCTTTGATGTGGCACTTTATCGAACACCTTCTGGAAATCTAAGTACAGTACATCCACCAGTTCCCCATGATCCAAAGCCCATTAAGTTGATTAAACAGATTTCCCTTTCACAAAACCATATTGTGGGGAATTCACTAACCCCTTTGTTGCTGGTGGCAATCCCGACATTCTGCTAAATCAGGCATTGGGGCTGAAATGGAATTCCTGTTGGATGACAAACACGTCATCATTCATCCCATCGGCCCTGTCATATAAATGCACTGATTTGCATTTTATTATCAGGCTGGACTTCCCCAGCTGGAAGTTACATGAGCGTGATTTGCCATTGCTCCTGAAAAGCTAGGCCTTGGTGCCACGAAATCTGAGGGGGACCAGGGAGATAGGTGATCTGGTTTCCTGCTTGCAAAATGTGGTTGGGGGAAATGGGGTGGTGTGCTTGACAACAGGGGAAGCTGAGTCCATACCTGAGAAAGGGGTTCCCTCCCTATCTGAACTCCCCTCCCTCACAAGATATGTTAGTGCATCAAGGGCTCTTTCCTTGTTCTTTATGAGCCCTACAGCAGATGAGGGAAGGGAATAGCCAAGGTTAGTGCACCCCGGGTTCAGATGCCCCAGTTGCAGCTGAAAGATGGTGTTGTAGGGGGGACGTTGTTTAAAAGGACCCTGGAAGATTCATTCCGGTGAGGCAGAGAGAAGACATCTTGTTAAAAGCAGAAGGAGATTAAGACTTTAAACACAAGATTACAATTCAGAAATCAATCAGAGGCCAGAAATTCTATTGAATGTTAGTGAGGGAAGAATTCGGCCTGAGTGAGATATCAATTGAGTGAGTATATTTTGGAATTTGGATCCAAGTGGGAATTCAACTGGCAAATTTTTTCAAGTTCAATTTTAGAGTTAGTGTAAGATTGTGACCTGGAATTTGCAACCTGAAATTTTTAGCCTTTAAGTATGTTAAATAGCCTAGTTAAAAAGACTGCCTTAGTGGCAGTTAACTGTCAATCGCTCAAAATCCCTAGCTTGAATAGGTGTCTCAATAAACAGTAATTATTGTAGCAGGAAACTAAGCTATTGAATGACACATCGCAGCCCGATATAAGAAAGGGACTTTTAAAACACAGAGTATGAAGCACATGGTCAGTGAAGGGAGACCTAGCCTGAATGTGACAGAGACTAAGTGAGTTTATTTGAGAATTTGGTTCAAAGTGGAAATTCAAGAAAGAGGTGCTTTTGGTAATGTTTACTGCAGTAAATATGCTGAATGGTAAGTTTGGCGAAAGATGGAAAGGGGGTGTTTTTATTTTCTCACTCTCAGCCTCCAGTATTTGATTTTCATCTTGGTTGAACACAAGAAGTGGGTAAATCAGTAACTGGTATTATATAAACTGTCAGTTTATCACTGTTTTAAGTACTGTATTGCTTTGTCAGTTTTGGAAAGGATACTCTTAGTGCCAAAACCTATTTGAGGTGTGAGCTTTATTAATTATAGATTAATTAATCAGCAGTTATTAAATAATTAACACATATTGAAGATGCCAGGGCTGGTGTTGCATTGAAAATGTAGGATATGGGAGCTTCTGCATATTGGTCTGATTTATGAGAAACACATCTGTAGTAAGTGTTTACGGCTGTGGGAGCTTCAACTCCGAGTGATTGAGCTAGAGGCTGAGTTGCAGACACTGAGGCACATCAAAAAGGGGGAAAGTTACCTGCACACTTTATTCCAGGAAACAAACACATCCCTGAAGAAAGGGTTTTCTGATTTGTTCAGTGGTCAAGAGCACGAAGGCCTGACTACAAGTAAGAAAGGTAAAGGAACCCAGAGTGCAGTGTGCAGGAACCTTGGCCCTTGCAATTGTCCAATAGGTTTGAAGATTTTTCTCAGCTTGTTTGGATTAGAGTGGTTGAGCTAACTGGCCGTGGCACCATGGCCAGTTAGCTCAACCACTCTACACAGGAAGTCTTTCAAGTGGAAGGACTTACAAGGAATGTAGTGGTAGTAGGGGACAGTATAGTCTGAGGATGTGACAAAATTCTCTGCAGCAAAGATTGTTAGTTCAGATGGCTATATTCACTGCCTGGTGCCAGAGTTCAGGACATCTGCTGTGGCTGGAGTGGAAGTTGTAATTGGAGGGGGAGGACCAAGTTGTCATGGCCCATGTAGGTACCAACAATATAAGTAGGACAAAGAAAAAGGTTCTGCATAGCCAGTATGAGGAGCTTGGCACCAAATCAAGAAACAGAATCTTAAAGGTCATAATCTCTGGATTATTACCTGAGCTACGTACAATTTGGCATAGGACAAATCAGGTTAGGGAGATGGATATATCACTCAAAGACTGATGTGGGAGAAGTGGATTCCAGTTGTGGGATACTGGACACCAATACTGGGTAAAATGGGATCTGTACCATTGTAACAGTCTACACCTGGACTGTGTGGGGCTGGTGTTCTTGCACAACTATGGAAAAAGTGAGTTTTAAATGATGAAAGTGTTGCAAAATTGAGTCGAGTAATTGTAGATTAAGGAGTAGGGTGTTAGAATTTGATGCTGCTAAAACTATTTTAAAAATTGTAAAATGCTCAGAGGAGAAAGCATTGCATGGTTCTGTTTAAAAAAGTGGTGTTTTTTTCTATGCTTAGAAAGTTAAAAAATTGCAGGTACATATGGATTCCAGAATAAAACATTTGTAATGAAGGGCCAGGCAGCAGTGTTGCCAAGATAACAGGCTTTTGAATTTAACCAATCAGTTTAAATCACGTACTTGGATACTAGCAGTCTATTAGATTTAAATTTAATCCCAGGCTTTGGCAACTGGGAACTAATCCTATTGTGGGAGATGTTGATATTATCATCAGAGGTATAAAAGGGCAGTGTGACAGTAAACAGAGAGACCAGCTGCCATTTTCCAGAGTAACAGCTTCATCCAGGTCTTAAGACAGAGCCTCATCTTAATAGTGAAGGTAACAAAGAAGACAGAGGTTCCAAACAGAAGAATCAACAGAAAAGCCGAAAATATTCCGAAAGATGCCTGGTTGTAATTTAGAGAATGACTAAAATTCTACTTGTTTTGTAATAAGTGGGAATTGTACTTATCTAAACAGTATTCTATTAGATCATGTTTTATTTAGTTTGTAAATAGTTTAGTTAACTTGTTCACTGTTAGTTAGATAAATAAATTGTTACTTGTTGACTTTAGGGAGAGTGACAGGTAGTTGTTTAGAGTTAACCACTAAAAATTGCTGAATTGCAGATTTGCACTCACTTTTACAGATTAAAAGTGTAATCTTTTAGGCAATTACTAAATGATCATCTAAATTGAATAGGCGAGGTACTCCTCTTTGAGTGGTTAGATATTAGTTCTCAGAGGGAGGTCCACCTCCGCTTTATAACAGGGACAAGGGATCAAATTTGGAAAGATGTGGTAATATAAGAATAGAGAGAAGGAGGACATGGAATGGCACCTGAATTTTATAGAGGGCATTTTGGCAGGACAGGAAATGAAGCAAAGGCAGAACTGAGTCTGTTAGTTAACAATGGTGTTAGCACAATAGAGACAGATGACTTAAGCTCAGGAAACCAGGACGTGGAAACAGTTTGGGTAGGGATGAGAAATGGTGAAGGCAAGAAGTCATTTGTGGAAGTTGTGTATTTGCTCTTGAATAATTACCACATGGTTGGGTGGAACATACCAGAAGAAATAATAGGAGCTTGTCACATAATCACGGGAGATTTTAATCTATATATAGATTTTAAATTTAGATGGACAAAGATAACCTAAATGGAGAGTGCATGGAATGTTTGTGGGATAGTTTCTTTAAACAACATGTTCTGGAACCAACTAGAGAACAAGTTAAACCAGACCTTGTATTGTGCAAAGAGATGGGATTAATTAATGATCTGAGTAAAGAGGATGCCGTGGAGGGACTTTCTACAGAGTCTCTGTGGGTGGAAGTTACGAACAGCAAAGGGTCGAAAACTTTGCTGGGTGTATTCTATAGGCCGCCCAATAGTGACAGGGAAGTTGAAGTGCAGATAGGGAACCAGATTCTGGAGAAATGTATTAAAAACAGAGTTGTCGTGATGGGAGACTTCAATTTCCCAAACATCGACTGGAATATCCCTAGAGTAAGGGGTTTGGCTGGAGAGGAGTTTGTTAGGTGTGTTCAGGAAGGTTTCCTGACACAGTATGTGGACAAGCCTACGAGGGGAGAGGCAGTACTTGACCTGGTACTGGCGAATGAACCAGGGCAGGTGATGGATCTCTTGGTAGGAGAGCATCTTGGGAATGGTGACCATAATTCTATCTCCTTCACAATTGCATTGGAACGAGATAGGATCAGACAGGCTAGGAAGGTGTTTGTCTGGAGTAAGGGGAGATACGAAGAAGTCAGGAAGTTACTTGGACAAATAAACTGGAAGGAGGCATTCTTGGGGAAAAGTACCGAAGGAAGGTGGCGGATATTCAAGGAATGTTTGTCTGGCGCTCTGCATGACAATGTTCCGATAAGGCAAGGGGGTTTTGGTAGGTCGCGGGAACCGTGGTGCACGAAGGCTGTGTTGAACCTAGTCAGGAGGAAAAGGAAGGTGTACAAAAGGTTCAGGGAACTAGGAGAGGTTAAGGATCTTGAAGAATATAAGGACTGTAGAAAGGAGGTTAAAAGGGAAATTAGGAGAGCCAGAAGGGGTCATGAGAAGACCTTGGCGGGTAAGATTAAGGAAAATCCCAAGGCCTTCTATAAGTATGTGAAAGGTAAAAGGGTGAGAAGGGAAAGGATAGGACCTATAAAAGATGAAGGGGGAAAGGTCTGTGTAGAACCAGAAGAAATGGCGGAGGTGCTTAATGAGTACTTTGCATCAGTATTCACAGTGGAAGCTGATTTGGGAGATCTTGCTATGGACTTGCAGCAGGTGGAAAAGATTGAGTACGTGGACATTAAGGAGGAGGATGTGTTAGAACTTTTGAATTCTATCAAGGTAGATAAGTCACCGGGACCAGATGGGATGTACCCCAGGATACTGTGGGAGGCCAGGGAAGTGATTGCAGAGCCCTTGGCGATGATCTTTGCGTCGTCAATGGAGACGGGAGAGGTTCCGGAAGATTGGAGGATTGCGGATGTAGTCCCTATTTTCAAGAAAGGGAACAGAGATAGCCCAGGAAATTACCGCCCGGTGAGTCTGACCTCAGTGGTTGGTAAGCTGATGGAGAGGCTTCTGAGGGACAAGATTTACGAGCATTTGGAGAGGTTTGACATGATCAGGAATAGTCAGCATGGATTTGTCAAGGGCAGGTCGTGCCTTACGAGCCTAGTTGAGTTCTTTGATAATGTGACTGAACACAGTGACAAAGGAAGTGCCGTGGACGTAGTGTACATGGACTTCAGCAAGGCGTTTGATAAGGTCCCCCATGCAAGACTTCTTGAGAAGGTGAGAGGGCATGGGATCCAAGGGCCTTTGGCCTTGTGGATCCAGAACTGGCTTGCCTGCAGAAGGCAGAGAGTGGTTGTGGATGGGTCTTTTTCGGAATGGAGGTCAGTCACCAGTGGGGTGCCCCAGGGATCTGTTCTGGGACCCTTGCTGTTTGTCATTTTCATAAATGACCTGGATGAGGAAGTGGAGGGATGGGTTAGCAAGTTCGCAGATGACACGAAGGTCGGTGGTGTTGTGGATGGTCTGGAAGGATGTCAAAAGTTGCAGCAGGACATAGATAGGATGCAGGAATGGGCGGAGAAGTGGCAGATGGACTTCAACGCGGATAAATGTGTATTCGTCCATTTCGGCAGAACCAACGGGATGAACGAGTACACTATTAAGGGCAGGGGTCTTAGTAGCGTTGAAGAGCAGAAGGATCTCGGGGTCCGGGTTCACAGGACTCTTAAATCGGCTTCGCAGGTGGAGGAGGTGGTGAAGAAGGCGTATGGTGTACTGACCTTCATTAATCGAGGGATTGAGTTTAGGAGTCGGGAGGTAATGCTGCAACTTTACAGGACCCTCGTCAGGCCTCATTTGGAGTACTGTGCGCAGTTCTGGTCGCCTCACTATAGGAAAGACGTAGAAGCTATTGAAAGGGTGCAGAGGAGATTTACAAGGATGTTGCCTGGACTGGGAGGCATGCCTTATGAAGATAGGTTGAGGGAGCTGGGACTCTTTTCCCTGGAGAGGCGAAGGTTGAGAGGCGACCTGATAGAAGTTTATAAAATGTTGAGAGGAATAGATAGGGTGGACTCTCAGAGGCTATTTCCCCGGGTTGAAATGGTCGCTACGAGAGGACACAGATTTAAGGTGCGGGGAGGGAAGTACAGAGGTGATGTTAGGGGTAAATTTTTCACTCAGAGGGTAGTGAGTGAATGGAATCGGCTGCCGTCGTCGGTGGTGGAGGCGAACTCGCTGGGGTCTTTTAAAAGACTTCTGGATGAGTATATGGGGTTTAATGGGATTGGGGGTTATAGATAGGTCTATAGATTGGTGGGGTTGATGCGATCGGCGCAACTCGAGGGCCGAAGGGCCTGTTTGTGCTGTAATGTTCTATGTTCTAAATGCGTCTCAAGGCAGCAGTGACCATAAAATGATTTACAATTAGTTTGATGGATATATATGGGCAATTATGAGGGCATGAAAGCTGAGCTGGCAAAATTGAATTGGCAAATTAGGTTGAGGGATAGGTCAATAGAGATGCAGGGGCAAATATTTCAAGAGTTATTTCAGGATGCATGTTAAAACAAGTAAAAAGTCCAAGGGACTGACCCACCATCCATGGTAACTAGAAAAGTTAAAAATATTGAAATTAAAGCCAAAGCATACAAAGAACAAAGAAAACCTACAGCACAGGAACAAGTCCTTTGGTCCTCCAAGCCTGCACCGACCACGCTGTCCGACTGAACTAAAACCCCCTACCCTTCCGGGGGCCAAATCTCTCCATCCCCATCCTATTCATGTATTTGTCAAGAAGCCCCTTAAAAGTCACTATTGTATTTGCTTCCACTACCTCCCCATGGCAGCAAGTTCCAGGCACCCACCATCCTCTGTGTAAAAAAAAACTTGCCTCATATATCTACTTTAAATCTTGCCCTCACACCTTAAAACCATTGCCCCCTGATAATTGACTCTCCACCCTGGGAAAAAGCTTATGACTATCCACTCTGCCAATGCCCCTCATAATCTTGTAGACTTCTATCAGGTCATCCGTCAATCTCTGTCATTCCAGTGAGAACAAACCAAGTTTCTCCAACCTTGCCTCATGGCTAATACCAGGCAACATCCTGGTAAATCTTTTCTGTGCCCTCTCCAAAACCTCCACATTCTGTAGCAACCAGAATTGAATACTACATTCAAGTGTAGCTTAACGAAGGTTCTATAAAACTGCAACATGACTTGCCAATTTTTAAACTCAGTGCCCCGGCCGATGAAAGCAAACCTTCTTGACTACCATCTCCACCTGTGTTGCCACTTTCAATGACCTCTGTACCTGTATACCCAGTTCCCTCTGCCAGTCAATACTCTTACGGGTATTGCCATTTACTGTATATTTCCCATCTGTATTACCACTTCTAAAATGCATTATGTCACATTTGTCCAAATTAAACTCCGTCTGCAATCACTCCACCCAACTCAACTGATCTGCACCTTGCCATATCTTCTGACGGTCCTCATCGCTATCCACAATTGCACCAACATTTATGTCGTCCGAAAACTTACTAATCAAACCATACAATTATGGAAAGACAAAGGAAGGTCAGAAAGTGAGACACAATATAGTGAAGGATGAATAAAAGATCAATAAGGAGGGAAAAATTAGATTATGAGAGAAAGCTAGCCAGTACAATAAAAAGAAATAACAAGAAATAAGAAACAAATTAACAAAGTGAGCATTAGTCTTATAGAAGGTGAATTGATGCTGGCAAACAAGGAAATAGTAGATGAATTGGACGTGTATTGTGCATCGGTCTTCACTATAGAGGATACAAGTAACATCATGAAGTGGCCATACGTCAGGAAATGGAATGGAAGGAGGAACTCTGGATAATTACATTCATCAAGGAACTGATACTGAGTAAATTGTTGGAGTTGTGGCCTCTTAAGTGCCCAGGTCTTGATGGACTGCATCCTAGGATCTTAAAAAAAGTGGCCAGTAAGATAATTGATGCATTGGTTTAAATTGTCCAAAACCCTTGGATTTAGGGAAGGTTCCATTAGATTGGAAATTAGAAAATGTAACTCCCTTGTTCAAAATGAGAAAAGCAGAAAGCAGGTAACTACAGGCATATTAGCTTGACATCTGTTGTAGAGAAAATGTTAGAAGCTGTTAATAAAGTTATAGCAGGATGCTTGGATAAGTTTGAGGTAATTGGGCAGAATCAATGGGCACGATTCACTCTAATCGGCTCTAAGTGCCCATGCCAGTGGGAAAAGCAGAATATTTCCTGCTGGTGCAGGCAGTGCTCAACAGACCCCTTTCGGTATGCTGTGCGCTGATTTTCCAACACCAATGGCGCCTATTTAACTGGAATTGGGAATCAGCTCTTAGCCCTGATAAGCAGGGGCAGCATTTGGGCACCCACTGCAGCATCCAACCACGGCTGCAAGAAGACCTGCCTTTTGGATGCTGATGTGAGCTGAATACTGGAGTCTGTTAAGGAAAGGAGGGTTTCTAAGAGTTGGGTGGAGACAGTTTGGCAACCTGATGGCAGAGGCAGTCAGTTGCAACAGCATCACGAGGAGGATGTACCTCAGTGCTGAAAGAAGAGGAATGACCTGCTCCAAGCTGAAAGGGTGTATACTCACCAGTCTGCCCTAGGCATCATTACTGTCCATAACCTCTGGCATCTCGCCTTAAACCCTTACAACTTTCACAAACCTGAACTCCCACATCTTCCTTAATTACTGCTGCTGCCTGCACACCCCCACCGTCTCCTCCATGGACCCTATCACTAACACCATCTGCTGTCAAGCCCACCATCCCATTGAGCCACCATCTCACAATGTCCTCTTTGTATCCCCATAGAAGAAGATGGCCCATAACACGAGAGTGTGGGAAAATGGGCAGGTGTGTGCTCAAGCTATGCGTCATCACTCCTTTTAAGGAGAGGGCACTGGAAATTGCAGGGGATGCTCTGGAGTGAGTTGTTGCAGGATGCAAAGTTGGAATACCCCAAGGAAGTAGGAGGCTAATGCACCTCCATCCAGATGACCAATCTCAAGTGAATCTATCATTTTCCATATCCTTGATATTCCCAATAGCTGACCCCCATGTCATTTTTCTTCCAGGATCTTCCATCAGATAATGCAGGCCATCTGGGCTCTCACCACCTGTCCAACCCCTCAGAGCATCCCTGATCACATCTCCAGGGAGAACTCTGAATTTTCAGCATAGCTTTCATCAGCACCAAAACACTCAACTTGGTGGGACATGTTGACAGATAAGTTTCAGGTGTACTCTGGTGAGCACCACACAGCTGCTGTTGCACGTGGGGTGGAGGTAGGCGTTTCTCAGCAAGCTGGCATTTGGAGGTATGCTGGCTCGAGACCTCTGGCAAAGTTCACCTTAACACTGATGCAGATATAAAAGCACAGACAGGCTTTGCAGGAGGCAGTCTCAGCAACATTCAAAGGCTAAGCAGAGGAGTACAGAAGCCTTCTCTTGCAGGAGAAGGTGTCACCAATGAAGTTACCCAGGCCAACACTGCAACTGCAGTGGAAAGCCTGGGGTAAAACATCGGAGCCATGACCAACATTCATTTTGATTCATTTTGGTAGGACAAACTTGAATGTGGATTACAGGGTCAACAGCAGTGTTCTGAGGAATGTGGAGGAACAGAGAGATCTTGGGGTTCATATCCACAGATATATGAAGGTTGCCACTCAAGTGGATAGAGCTGTGAAGAAAGCTTATAGTGTGTTAGCTTTTATTAACGGGGTTTGAGTTTAAGAGCCATGGGGTGATGCTGCAACTATACAGGACCTTGGTGAGACCATATTTGGAATACCGTGTGCAGTTCTGGTCACCTCACTATAAGAAGGACATGGAAGCATTGGAGAGAGTGCAGAGGAGATTTACAGAGGAAGTTTGGAGGGTAGGTCTTATGAGGAAAGGTTGAGGGAGCTGGGGCTTTTCTCTTTTAGAGCGAGAGGATTAGCAGCGACTTATAGGATGATGAGGGGGTTAGATAGAGTGGACCTACAGAGACTATCTCCTCGGTTGGATGTAGCTGTTACTAGGGGACATAACTACAAGGTTCATTGTGGGAGGTATAGGAGGGATGTCCAAGGTAGATTCTTTACTCAGAGAGTGGTTGGAGTGTGGAATGGACTGCCTGCTGTGATCGTGGAGTTGGATGCTTTAGGAACTTTCAAGTGGTTATTGGATAGGCACATAGAGCACACCAGAATGATAGGGAGTGGGATAGCTTGATCTTGGATTTGGACATAGCTCGGCACAACATTGAAGGCCGAAGGGCCTGTACTGTGCTGTACTGTTCTATATTCTAACAGTGTCCAAGGCTTGGTTCACTGTGATGTCTATGGCTGAGACAGAGGACAGCAGGGCTTAGTCACACATGGACATGTCCCAGGCGCAGATAAATATTGCTGTGACAATCCAGACCTTTTCCCAAACACATGAGACCGTGGCTACAAGCATTAGTAGCGTGGGCAGACAATGGCAGGCCTCCAGGAGGAGCAAGTCTGGAGTCTAGCCGAGGCTTCCCACATGGGAGATTCTGGCAGTCTCCAGTCCTTTGAATTCTCTCTCTTTTTCTCTCTCTCTCTCTCCCCCCCTCCCTGACACTGGTGCATCTCCTGGGAAATGGGCAGAATAGAGTGATTTGGCATAACTTGTAGCATCTGAAAGTCAACCGGGACCCTCCAGTTCCAGGTCCACCAGTGGATGACCAGCAAAGGCATCAGAGGTCAGAAAGCTTGAAAACATCAGGCCACCTTCACTTTTGTGTGCAATAAAATCCCTACAGTGCAGAAAGAGGCCATTCAGCCCATTAAGTCTGCATTGGTTCTCCAACAGATCATCTCATCCAGGTCCTATCCCCGTAACCCTACATATTTACCCTGCTAATTACCCTAACCTACACATCTTTGGACACTAAGGGTCAATTTAGCATGGCCAATCAACCTAACGCATACATCTTTGGACTGTAGAAGGAAAATGGAGCATCCGGAGGATTCCTATGCAGACACAGGGAGAAGGTGCAAACTCCATACAGTCACCCAAGGCCATAATTGAACTTGATGGCAGTATCCTGTTAATGCAAAATACCATTTTGTATTGCTGCTAGATACTTTACCCTTTCAGAGCAATTTGAGGTAGATTGAGTACAAAAGTGGCAACCTTGGGCCCATTCATGTGTGTGCGAATTACACATTGAGCAGTGATCTGCTTAGGGCCGCCATTAACTTGCAGGATAGCTTTTATGGTGCTCTATTACAGTGTCAAGTACACAAGGTGAGAAATATTGCAATCTTTTCAATTATAGTGCTCAATCAGTTCAATATAGTGTTCAATTCTGGTTGCCACACTACCTGAAAGATGTGGAGGCTTTGGAGAGCGTACAAAAAAGATTTACTAGGATGCCTGGTATGGAGGGCATTAGCTATGAGGGGAAGTTGGAGAAACTTGGTTTGTTCTTACTGGAACAATGGAGGTTGAGGGGTGATCAGATAGAAGCCTACAAGATTATGAAGGGCATGGACAGACTGGATAGTCAAGCTTTTTCCAAGGGTGGAAGAGTCAATTACTGGGGGCATAGGTTTAAGGTGTGAGGTTTAAAGGAGATGTACAAGGCAAGTTTTTTTACAGAGGGTGGTGAGTGCCTGGAACTTGCGGAACTTGCCAGGAGAAGTAGCGGAAGCAGATACGGTAGTGAGTTTTAAGGGGTGTCTGGACAAATACACACATAAGATGGGAATAGAGGGATATGGATCCCAGAAAGCGGGGTGGGGGAGGTGGGGTTTAGTTCAGGCGGGCAGCATTGTCAGTGCAAGCTTGGAGGGCCGAAGTGTTATAATTTTCTTTGTTCTTTGTTATTTTTCACCAATACTCAAATTGATTGGTGTTTTAAAGGAGATAAATATTAGGCCGGATTAAGAGGGACCATTTGATTTCCAAAAGGCATGTGATAAGAACTAGTAACATGTACATGAGGGTAATATTTTAGCGTGGATGGTTAACTGACAGGAAGCAGAAGAGGAATAAATGGATCATTTTCAAGCTGTCAAGGTGGAACTATTGGAGGTTCGCAACCGTCTCTATCATTTACCAAGAGAAGGGGAGTAATAAAGAGCAAAGAACAATACAGCACAGGAAACAGGCCCGTCGGCCCTCCAAGCCTGTGCCACTCATTGGTCCAACTAGACCATTTGTTTGAACCCCTCCATTCCCAGTCTGTTCATGTGGCTATCCAGATAAGTCTTAAACGATCCCAGCGTGTTCGTCTCCACCACCCTGCTTGGCAGTGCATTCCAGGCCCCCACCACCCTCTGTGTAAAATACGTCCCTCTGATATCCGAGTTAAACTTCGCCCCCTTCACCTTGAACCTGTGACCCTTTGTGATCATCACCTCCGACCTGGGAAAAAGTTTCCCACTGTTCTCTTTATCTATGCTTTTCATAATTTTGTGCACCTCTATTAGGTCTCATTCTCTGTCTTTCCAGGGAGAATAACCCCAGTTTACCAATCTCTCCTCATAGCTAAGACCCTCCATACCAGGCAACATCCTGGTAAACCTCCTCTGCACTCTCTCCAAAGCCTCCATGTCCTTCTGGTAGTGTGGCGATCAGAACTGGATGCTGTACTCCAAATGTAGCCTAACCAACGTTGTATACAGCTGCAACATGAGACTCCAGTTTTTATACTTGATACTCCGTCCATTAAAGGCAAGCATGCCATATGCCTTCTTCACCACCTTCTCCACCTGTGCTGCCACCTTCAAGGATCTGTGGACGTGCACACCCAGGTCCCTCTGTGTGTTTATACTCTTGATGGTTCTGCCATTTATTGTATAGCTCCCCCCTACATTAGTTCTCCCAAAATGCATCACCTTGCATTTATTTGGATTAAATTCTTTCTGCCATTTCTCCGCCCAATTTTCCAGCCTATCTATTTCCTACTGTATTCTCTGACAATGTTCATCGCTATCAGCAAGTCCAGCCATCTAATGATACTACATTGCAGATGAGACAAAGCCAAATGGAACTATAAACTGTGAAGGAGACACAAAGAGGCTGCAAAGAGATAGAGTAAATGAATGGGCAACAAAATGGTAGATAGAATATAATGTGGGGAAGTTCTATTTGCAATAAAATTCCTAAAGTGCAGAAGGAGGCCATTAGGCCCATTGATCTGCACTGACTCCGACTGAGCATCTCACCCAGACCCTATCCCCATAACCCTACATATTTACCCCACTAATCACCCTAACCTACCTATCTTTGGGCACTAAGGGTCAATTTAGCATAGCAATTTAGCATAACCCGCGCATCTTTAGACTGGGAGAAAAATGGAGCATCCGGAGGAATCCTATGCAGACACAAGGAGAAGGTCGTTTACAACCAGTGACATTGAGATTGGTCTTGTTGAGAGGTCGAACCTCCTTCATTTCCATTACTTTTTTATTATTTAGGGGAGAGATGGAGATCTGTTAATTTCCCAGCCTTGAGTTTTCCCAGCTAGATTATAATTGGCCAATTTAACCCCACCCCCATCAGTGTACCAGATGAGAGGCTGGCGATTGGTGAACCATCTCTGTTTATACCTGGTGATGGTGTCTTTGTCTCTCCTCATCCCAAAATCCACATTGCTGTTGTTTGGTCCAGGGTTTCACCTACTGTGACTACTACATTACGATCACCTGGTTTGTATCATTAAAGACTTTTCTCTTTGTGTGAATTTGAAGGAAATTGTGTAGGAATGCATATTAGCTGGGTGGCCATTGAGCCCCTGATTCCAATAATCAATGCAGAGTTGCTTTTGTTGGTTTTTCAAATAAAAATGACCCTTTTATGGTTACGGTTCCTTTATTGTGTAGTCCAAAGGTCATAGGTAGAAGAGGGCACTCATAATGTTAAAAATGGCGGTGCAGGCTCGTTGGACTGAAGGGCCTGTTTCCTGAACTGCGTTGTTCTTTTTTTTGTTCTTTGTATGCAGACTTAAAATCCCATTTTTGTTAAAAGCTGTATTGATGGGAAGATAATACTTTTTATACGAAATATTAAAAATTATGAATTGAAATGTCTGGAAAATGATTTTGTTTAAAATAATGGTTCAGGAACTGATCCCTTTTGTCTGAGGAGGGAGTGAACATAGAGGCAAATTCTGGCACTGCGGTCTCATTCCCATTTCTAATAGGTTACTGTGCCCACAAGGTGAGGTTTTCTACAAGGCCTATCAGTTTTCACAACAGGGAGAGGAAGTTGTTTGACTGTTAAGTTTCTGCTTTTGGGACCATATTGGCCGCCATGGGGGCGTCAGACCAGTGACTCCGTTAGAGCCCTCATGGCAGAGGCTCCTTCCCCATGCACAGCTCGGGTTCGGAGCTGCATGGCATATGGTTGGGAAGGAGATAGAATTTTATTTGGAATTTTTTTTTTGAGTGCACCATGTGGTGTGTTGTTTGTGCTGTTTGCCTGCCTTTTTTTTCATAGCCTTACAACATATACTTATTGAATGTGGCAGATATGTTGGAAACCCAACTGGAGTCATGTCTATCTAGTTTTTTAACCTACTGTAAAAATAATAGTGCCTTTGTCCCTATGCACAAAAAAAGAGGTGGTATGGCGGCACAATGGTTAGCACTGCTGCCTCACTATGCCAGGGACCCGGGTTCAGTACTACAGTTTGTGGAGTTTGCAGGTTTTCCCCATGTTTGTGTGGGTTTCCTCTGGGTGCTCTGATTTTCCCCCAAACTTCAAAGATGTGTGGGTTAGGTTGATTGGCCATAGTAAATTGTCATGTCTATCTAGTTTTTTAACCTACTGTAAAAATAATAGTGCCTTTGTCCCTATGCACAAAAAAAGAGGTGGTATGGCGGCACAATGGTTAGCACTGCTGCCTCACTATGCCAGGGACCCGGGTTCAGTACTACAGTTTGTGGAGTTTGCAGGTTTTCCCCATGTTTGTGTGGGTTTCCTCTGGGTGCTCTGATTTTCCCCCAAACTTCAAAGATGTGTGGGTTAGGTTGATTGGCCATAGTAAATTGACTCTAGTGTCAGGGGATTGGTGAGGTATATATGTAGGGTTATGTGAATAGGACCTGGGTGGGATTATGGTTTGTGCAGACTCAATTGACCGAATGGCTCCTTCTGCATTGTACGGATTCTATGCTTCTAAGTGTGACATTATTCACTTCAATATTGAGGATATGGAAGCAGAATATTGTTTAAAAGGCATGTTTTTTTTAAATGATGTTCAGAGAAACTTTGGTAATTTCATATAAAGAACACAAGTTTAGCATGCAGCACAACAAGTTGTTTAAGAAGTTGTTTAAGAAGGGTGCCAGGCAAAAGGCAGGGAATTATAGGCCGGTTAGTTTAACGTCTGTGGTAGGTAAAATGTTAGAATCTGTCATTAAAGAGGAAATTGTGAGGCATCTTGAAGGGAATTGTTTGATAGAGCAGACGCAGCACAGTTTCATTAAAGGGAAGTCGTGTCTGACAAATTTACTGGAGTTCTATGAGGATGTGTCTAGGGCGGTGGATAGAGGAGAGCCGGTGGATGTGGTCTTTCTAGATTTTCAGAAGGCGTTTGACAAAGTACCTCATAAGAGGTTATTGCAGAAGGTCAGGGGACTTGGAGTTGGGGGTAGGGTGTTAGCGTGGATAGAGGATTGGTTGTCAAATAGGAGGCAGAGAGTGGGGGTCAACGGGTGCTATTAGGATTGGCGGATGGTGACTAGTGGAGTGCCCCAGGGGTTGGTGCTGGGGCCTCAGCTTTTTACCATTTATATAGATGATCTGGAGGAGGGAACCGAGTGTAGGGTGTCGAAATTTGCGGATGACACCAAGATTGGGGGAACGGCAAATTGTGCGGAGGGTGTGGAGAGTCTGCAGAAGGATCTAGATAGGCTGTGCGAATGGGCCAGGAAATGGCAAATGGAATTTAATGTTGGCAAGTGTGAGGTGGTCCACTTTGGTAGGAAGAATGGTAGGAAGGACTATTACTTACGGGGCGAAAAACTGCAACAGGCGACGGTGCAGAGGGACCTCGGGGTCCTTGTGCATGAGTCGCAAAAACCCAGCTTGCAGGTGCAGCAGGTGGTCAGGAAGGTGAATGGGATGCTGGCCTTCATAGCGAAGGGGATTGAATATAAAAGTAGGGAGGTCTTGCAGCAGCTGTATAGGGCATTGATGAGGCTGCAGCTGGAGTACTGTATGCAGTTTTGGTGCCGCACCTGCGCAAAGATATTTTGGCCTTGGAGGGAGTGCAGAGGAGGATTACTAGGCTGATACCGGAGTTGAGGGGGTTGAGCTATGAGGAGAGGCTGAATGAACTAGGCTTGTACTCGTTGGCGTTTAGAAGAATGAGGGGAGATCTCATTGAGACGTATGAGATGATGAATGGGATGGATAGGATAGAGGTGGAGAGACTCTTCCCACTCAAAAAAGACAGTAGGATTAGGGGGCACAGCCTCAAGATAAGTTCCTCCTCAACTCCGTTTTAGAACGGAGTTGAGGAGGAACTTCTTCACTCAAAGGGTGGTGAATCTCTGGAATTCTCTACCCGTTGAAGTGGTGGAGGCTGCCTCGCTAAATACTTTCAAGAAGCGGGTTGATGGGTTTTTGATAAGAGAGGGGATTAAGGGTTATGGGGAGAGGGCCGGAAAGTGGAACTGAGCCACGACAGATCAGCCATGATCTTATTGAATGGCGGGGCAGGCTCGAAGGGCCAGATGGCCTACTCCTGCTATTTCTTTATGTTCTTACAACAAGCAATAAGGAAGGCCTTTATTCTGTTGACCTTTATTGCAAAGAAATTTGAGCACAAGGATTGCCATTCAAAAGAGATCTAGCAGCTCAAAACTGAACATCCAAGAGGCAACTGTCGGCCTTCAACAGAAGCAAAATTGTAGCCAACCACAACAGATAAGCACATGGCCTAGCATTTTTCCCACTATTACCATCATCCAAGGGGAACAACCCTGTTCAATGATCAGTAAGGAAGGCCAGGAGCCACATTAGGCACTTAAAAATTAGTTGCCATTTAAAGCTTGAGGGGCATTTAACAGCAGAAGCAGCATGCTATAGGCAGAGTTAAGACATCCCAGCACCAATGTATTAGATCAAAACTCTGCAGTCCTGCCAGATCAAGTTGTGAATTGTGAACAGTTAATGACCAGGAGGAGGAGGCTGCACAAATGCCTTTATCCTCAATGAACCTACCAAAGTACAAGGCTGAAGTGTTTGTACTCATTTTAAACCTGTGTTAGCCTTTTCCCCTGGCTAGTCTTCAGCCAATTGAATTTACTTCTTGGATATAATAAGGCTGCGTACAGCAAAGGCAGTGGACCCTGAAAACATCCCAGTTGTAGCATTGAAGACTTGAGTTCCAGCTGTAGTGTTGAAGACGTACTGTGAAAGTAACTGAGCCCCTTAGCCAAGCTGTTCAAGTCGTGGTACAATACTAATATCTGACTGACAATGTGGAAAATTGACGAGGTAAATCCTGTCCTTGAGAAGAATCCAATCTGTGCAGTTATTTACCAATGAGTTTCCTTTCAATCATTAAGAAAGTAATGTTTCTGCATTCTCTTTTAAAGTCATCCAAAATTGGATACACTACTCGAGTATTTTGGTATATCTGTCAAGGATCCTTGCTCTCCCCTATTTATAAAGCCCAGAATTTCTATATTTCCTTTCAACCACTGCCAAAAATTCTTGGCTTGTCACTTCCAATGATTTGCGCACAAATATCCCCAGGTCTCTCTGCCTCAAAGTCAAGTTTCCTGCAATATTTCCCAACTTTGGATCCTGTATTTACGTGGTGTACTACGTGGGGTTTGAAGAGCACAGAAATTGGAAGATCGTTTTAAGACAGCAACACTGATTCACGAATTTGAGGCCTGCTGGCTGAGCTATTCATTGCAAAGTCAGATCAGTGAAATTACCTGAGTGTTTTTGTCTTGCTTAGGACAGTGCTGTGAGAGTCTTCTATATATGTCATTTTTTTGCTTTGTGGAATGAGACAGTATTAAAAACTCAAACTCCTTTCAGGAATATTGACTCTGCCAACATACATTTTCCAAATTCCAGTAGTATGTGGAAGATGTCCTTGAAATGAAAATGATATCAATTAATTCACATTTTTTGTAAAAAAAAAGTCAATCCAAATGAATAAAGAGAATGAACTTTTTTTGGTGTAAGAAATCATGTAATAACTTGTATTGATTGCTTTCTTTACATGGTCCCATGGTTTGAAAAAGCCAGAAAGATCTGGGCAGCTGGAGGAAAAGAGAAGAATGATGCACTGACAACCTTTTTTGAAGACTTTTTTGACCTTTTAATGGTGAGTGTTTGTTTTCAGAAGCTCTTCAATGACCAGACCAACCTCTTCCTCTAATACAAACAGAAAATGCTAGATAAACTCAGAAGGTCTGGCAACATCTGAGGAGCAAGAAACAGAGTTAATGTTTCAGAACTGTTCCTATACCTTTTCGCACCATTTAGCATGGATTTAATCAAACCACAGAATTGGAGAACTCATGATAAATTATTCTTTAAATAATCAGTTTTGGAAATTTATCAACATGTTTAAAAACCAAATTTTAAAATTGAAGAACTATTTCTAGTAACAGAAGTCTGTAACTAGAGTTGAATAATGATTTGGGTAAGCACAAGCAGTGTGGATCATGAATTTAAGTGACAGAGCTTAATGGAAATAATGGAGAACTTGTAACAAGTGCTACATTAGAATAAAATAGTAAGGAATTAAAATTATAGGTGCCATATCTGAATGCATGAAGCATTGTAACAAGATAGATCACAAATGGAGCTAAATAGAGATAAATGAGTTTGATCTGTTGCTTTACTGAGATTGGAACCATAGAACCACAAGTGACAACATGATAGAATTTACTGCGTAGTTTGAGAAGGGGAAATTGAAATCAGATGTAATGGTTTTACAATTAAATAAAGGTAACTACAAAGACATGAGGGAGGAGGTGGCCAGAATTGGTTGGAAAGGGAGCCTAGCAGGGAAGACAGTGGAACAACAATGGCAGGAGTTTTTTGGGATTATTTGGGAGGCACAACAGAAATTCATCCCAAGGAGGAAGAAACATGCTAAGGGCGAGAACGAGGCATCCATAGCTGATGAGGGAAGTCAAGAACAGCATAAGAGCAAAAGAAAAGTGGTGAGGATTATTGGGAAGCCAGAGGATTAGGAAGCCTGTAAAAGGGAGCAGAGGACAACTAAAAAAGCAATGGGAGTGGGGGGGGCGGTGTGCGGGGAAGATGAAATATGAGTGTAAGTTAGCTAGTAATATAAAAGATGATAGGAAGAGAGAGGCAAAAGTAGACATTGGACCCCTGAAAAATGAAGTTGAAGAGGTAAAAGAAGGAAACAAAGAAATGGCAGAGGAACTGAATAGTTCTTTGCATCCATCTTCATGATGGAAGACACCAGTGGGATGCCAGGGCTCCAGGAGAATCGGGGGTACAGGTGAGTTCAGTGGCCAGCACTAAGGAAAAGGTTCTGGGGAAACTGAAAGATCTGAAGGTGGATAAATCTCCTGGACTGGATGGGCTACATCCCAGGTTCTAAAAGAGATAGCTGAGGAATTGTGGAAGGGTTGTTGGTGATCTTTCAGGAATCACTGGAGGCAGGGTGGGTCAGAGAGGACTAGAAAGTAGCTAATGTAACACTGCTGTTTAAGATGGGAGGGAGTCAACAGATGGGAAATTATAGGCTGGTTAGCCTGACTTTGGTCATTGGCAAGATTTTAGAGTCCATTAAAGGTGAGATCACTAGGAAGTACTTGGAAGTGCATGACAAAATAGGACTGAGTCAGCATAGCTTCGTAAAGGGAAGGTCATGTCTGACAAATCTGTTAGTGTTCTTTGAGGAGGTAACAAGGAAATTCATAAAGGAGAACCAGTGGACACGATTTATTTAGATTTCCAGAAGGCCTTTGAAAGGGTGCGGTGTAGGAGACTGTTAAATAAGTTAAGAGCCCATGCTGTTATGGGTAAGATCCTGGCATGGATAGAGATTGGCTGACTGGCAGTAGGCAGAGTGTGGGGATACAAGGGGTGTGGCAACCGGTGACTAGTGGTGCACCTCAGGCGTTGGTGCTGAGACCACTACTTTTCACAATGTACATTAATGATTTGGAAGAAAGAATTTAAGGCACTATTGCTATATTTGCAGATATATTTGATACAAAGATACGTAGAGGGACAGGTTAGTATTTAAGAAGCGTGGGGGCTGCAGAAGGACTTGGACATATTAGGAAAATGGGTAAAGAAGTGGCAGATGGAATACAATATGGAAAAGTGAGGGGTTATGCACTTTGGAGGGAGGAGTGGAGGCATAGACTATTTTCTAAATGAGGAAATGTTTAGGAAATCAGAAACGCAAAGGGACTTGGGAGTCCTTGTTCAAGATTCTCTTAAGATTGAAGTGCAGGTTTAGTCGGCAGTTAGGAAGGCAAATGGAATGTTGGCATTCATGTTAAGAGGGCTGGAATACAAGAGCAGGGATGTACTTCTGAGGCTACATAAGGCTTTGGTCGGATCCCATTTGGAGTATTGTGAGTAGTTTTAAACCCTGTATCTAAGGAAGGATGTGCTGGCCTTAGAAAGGGCCTAGAGGAAGTTCACAAAAATGATCCCTGGAGTATGAGAAACAGTTGAGGACTCTGGGTCTGTTCTCATTGGAGTTTAGAAGGATGAGGGGGCATCTTATTGAAACTTGCAGGATACTGTGAGACCTGAATAAAGTGGACGTGGAGAGGATGTTTCCACTAGTAGGAAAAAATAGAACCAGAGTGCACAACCTCAGACTAAAGGGATGATCCTTTAAAACAGAGATAAGGAGGAATTTCTTCAGCCAGAGACTGGTGAATCTGTGGAGCTCTTTGCCACAGAAAGTTGTGGAGGTGAGGTCATTGAGTGTCTTCAAAACAGAGATAGGTTCTTGATTAATAAGGGGATCAGGGGTTATGGGGAAAAGGCAGGAGAATGGGGATGAGAAAAATGTCAGCCATGATTGAACGGCAGAGCCAAGAGGCCAAATTCTGCTCCTACATCTTATGGTCTTATGGTTATGGTATAGAAAGAGGCCATTCATCCTATCCTGTTTGCACATGCCAAAATAGAAAATAAATAAATTAGCCACTCATTTTAATCCCACTTCCCATCACCTGTAGAATGATTTTCCCCCCCAAAATTGTAACATTTCCTCATGTTTTTGGATGAGGTTAGTGAAATAAATTCACGGCACTTTGTGTAACACAAATGTTGTCAGGCGATTCATGCTGGTGAAGGGTGGAGGTGGTGGAGCCTAATCCTGCTTGAGAACCGGCATCAGACTGCCCAATGGGCATGTGCTTATCTCCCAATATACCAGGAAATAGGTTGACATGGCCCCCACCCTGACCACCGCCTAGGCATCCACCCCATACCCCCTCGATAGCCAGCCTCCTGATGGCCATACCCAGCCTCCGATCACCAGCTCTGACCTCTGATCGCCAGCCGTACATCAACTTTCCCCTCTTTTCTCTCCTACCCTGCCGCGCTGATACTGCCCAGTGGGCACTTTCCATTCCTGACCTCTTGGGGTGGGGGATTCCTCACAGGCCTCTGGTTTACCAGTGAGGCCATCATGCCAGGTCCCGATTACTAGACAGCACATGTGATCCTGCTAGTGGGAACCTTCAGCAAGGTTGGAAATCCAAGTGAGCCCAGAGAATTTTGTCCCGGACTCGCGAAATGGATTTAAATGACCTCATGAATATTATAACTAGCTTTGGCTGTTCCCTGGTGTGAGGCTGATTACATCAGGAAAAATTGGCCTGGGGAGATTGCGACCGGCATCTGGCTGGTCATGATTCCCATTTTTGACCTCCCACTTAAATTTCCCACCTGGTCTTTAATCTTGCAGGTACCAGTGTTTTACCTTCAGCTCAATCACAACTTAGGCAGTGAATTCCAGAATCCCACCACCCTCTGGGTGAAAAAATGCTTCCTTTCGTCCCTTTTGATCCTTTTACCAGTCACCTTAAATCTATGCCCCTGACCCTTCAGTCAGAGGAAGCAAAGTTTTCCCATCTACCTTGTCTAGGCCCCTCATAATTTTGTACGCCTCAAAAAGGTCATCCTTTACTCTCCTGTATTCTAAGGAAAACAATCCTAGCTGATCCGATCTCAGAGCTGCAATTTCCAAGCCGTGGCAACATTCTTGTAAATCTCCTCAGTATCCTCTCCAGAGCAATTATGTCCTTCCTGTGATGACCAGAACTGTACACAAAATTCCAGCTGTGACCTGCCAACGTTTTGTCCAGTTCCATCATTAAATCCCTTTTTTTATATCTTTTAACATAATGGGTGTCTTTTAGTTTCTCTGTAGGTGTAACTAGTTTTGTGATGATTTCCCCTTTGATATAGGACCAGGCCAAGGAGATGGATGATTCACTGATCTCTGGTCCCTGGCTTAATTAATTGTAATGTGTCCTCAGTGCGAGGCCTGAGATTTCACAAGGAAGAAGGTTGAGCTTTTGCCTTGTAACTGCTGTTTGAAATTTCGAGAAACTGAAGCCAACTTCTGTATCGCAAGGTCTATTTTTTGAGTGAGCAAAATAGTAATGTTTGAACAGCTTATGACCTCCTTTATGTCTTGTGGACAAAACACTAGATTCAAGTCAAGAGTGTGTTACCATACGCTCCATTGGATGGGAGCAACTGCACCAAAACTCAAATCATCTGTTGTCCACCTGTCAGTTTAAATATCCAAACAACTGGCTGACTGACTAGATGAAGCATAGTAAGAAGTCTGACAATGCCAGGTTGAAGTCCAACAGCTGATGTCTGTGTCGATATGTGCAATCTTCTTGGCGGTCCTCTCCATTTGGAGCTGGCAGTTTGTGGAGTCGATGGTAGCCATGATGTGGAGATGCCGGCTTTGGACTGGGGTAAACACAGAAAGAAGTCTCACAACACCAGGTTAAAATCCAATAACTGGTGGACTTTAACCTGGTGCTGTGAGACTTCTTACTGTGTTTACCCCAGTCCAACGTGGCATCTCCACATACATGAAACATCACAGCATCTTGCCAAGGCTTTTTGTTTTCTTTGTTGATGATAGAAGCCATATTAATTTTCATGATTAATGGAGAATATTCATCATTCTTAGATTGTTGTCAATAATTTTATTGCTATCTTTTAAAATGTTTTCTTTTCCACTTCTGAAGGCTGTCACATATGCTCATCTATAGTTCCAAAAATAGTGCCAGACATTGTTGAAGTGTGTGCAGGTTAAAGACGACTATGTGTAAAGACGACTAAAATAGTGTTTTATATTGCTAAGCTATCAGAAATATAGTGAACAATGTAGGCTTTGGAAAGGGTGTGGAATAGCTTGATCTTGGGTTTCTATATATCAAAATATTGATTACTATCCTTTATGTCTTTTAGGCAATTTTTAATACCAACAGAGAAGGTATGTAAACAGAATAGGTATGCATCTTAAAGTTAACTCTTGAATCTTAAAATCGCAATCTATTAAAAATCCTTTATCCATGCAAACTTTAGGTCATTATTTTTCACTAAATTTCTAAGAAAATGTATTAATCTGCCTTTGTGTTATGTAAAATAGCACCCTCAAATTAGGAGTGCTGCATTGCTATAATTGTAAGAGAATTACATGTGGGAAGCTTACACATTTAGTTTCTATTATAAATGTCCTGAGGTAGTCATAACAGAAGAAGGTTAGAAGTTCTGACTTTAAAATGAGGAATGATTTATGTTTCCACTATTAGCCACTGCTCCATGTAAATATTTGACTCACTGGGCTGAGTATTATCATAGGCTTGGGCTGAAAAACTGGTTCCAAGCCTGCACTTGCTGGCAGCAGGACAAACTTGCAATTTTATTGCATGTGGCTGCCGAATCAGAGTCTGAAAACCAGATGTAGATTTAATTCTGGCCTCGAGTGGAGTTTGCATGTTCTTCCTATGTTTCCTCTGAGTGCTCTGGTCTCTTCCCACAGTCAAAAGATGTGCGTGTTGCATTGATTGGCCATGCAAAATTGACCCAAATGTCAGGGGATTAGCAGAGTACATATGTGGGTTAATAGCATGGGATTGTGGTCGGTGCAGACTCAATGGTGGCCCCTTCTACACTGTGGACATTCTATGAAAACAGTGGATTTTATTTATGAATATAGTAGTCACAAAGTAATGAAAAAGATTGATTAATTCTGGGAGAAGTAGTTTTTACAGAAACAATAGAATGGGAGATCAAAATGAAAAACAGATTTAAAGAAACATTGGAAACAGTGTATGTAATCTTGAACAAGGCAATGCATATTGAAGCCCGACCTGTGAACACTAGTTTGTTGCCACTCTCAGAGAAGAATTTGTATAAGATTTCCCCTAAACGCAACAGGGCAACGTATGGTAAGGTTACTGAAATTTGTTTCCATCCACACTGCAGGTATTCATCTAGGCTCCTATATTTTCCAAGCCCATAAACCGCTACTGTGTACAAGGAAAAAGTCCCTTACATGGGATACCTGAATGTTGCCCTCCAAGCCACTTACTGGCCTGACTTGGAAATATATTGCTCTTCCTTCATTGTTGGTGAATCAAAATCCTGGAACTCCCTTCCTAACAGCACTATCGGAGTACTCATACCACCTGGACTGCAGTGGTTCCAGAAAGTGGCTTACCGCCACCCTCTCAAGGTCAAATAGAGATGGGCAATAAATGGCTTAACCAGTGAAGCTCACATCTTGTAAATGAATGAGCAAAAAAAAAACTTGTTACATCTTACCAACTAGAAAATGACCCTTTAAGCCTATTCTGTGATTCCTGTATCTAGCTGGCTAATCTATCCATGCCAGTGTATTACTGCTACACCGTGAACTTTTATTTCTGTAATCGCCTTTGATATGGCACCTTACCAGATGCCTTCTGGAAATCCAAGTAATTGTATCCGACTGATGCTACAGAGTAGCGTGTCATCTTTCTCATGAGTCATCACCTTGCTATTACTGCATTTTCAGGTCAGAGACTTGTCCTTCCAATCCTACCTCTGAAAATAGCACAAGAGGAGCCAAAATATTTTCATGATTTAATTTTTATTTTAAATAATGTGAAATTTTACTTATAAAATTGGATCACAAACAGAGGATTTGGAAGAATATTTCACAGCCTACTTTAAAACACTCAGTTAATGGACGGTTGTTGAGAGAATAAATAGTCATACAGGTTTACGGCGTGGAAACAGCCCCTTCCGCCCAACTTGTCCATGCTGCCCCTTTTTAAACCCCTAAGCTAGACCCAATTGCCCGCATTTGGCTCATATTTGTCTATACCCATCTTACCCATGTAACAGTCTAAACGCTTTTTAAAAGACAAAATTGTATCAGCCTGTTCTACTGTCTCTGGCAGCTTGTTCCAAATCCTCTTTGTGAAAAAATTGCCCCCTTGGACCCTTTTGTATCTCTTACCTTAAACCTATGCCTTCTAGTTTTAGACTCCCCGATCTTTGGGAAGAGATATTGACTATCTAGCTGATCTATGCCCCTTATTATAGACCTCTATAAGATCAGCTCTCGGCCTCATGTGCTCCAGAAAAAAAAGTCCCAGTCTTTCCAGCCTCTCCTTATAATTCAAACCATCAAGTCCTGGTAGCATCCTTTCTTTTCTGCATTCTTTCTGGTTTAATAATATCCTTCCTATAATAGGGCAACCAGAATGGTACACAGTATTCCAAGTGTGGCCGTGCCAATGTCTTGTTCAACTTCAACAAGATATCCCAACTCCTATATTCAATGTTCTGACCAATGAAACAAAGATGTCTGTGCCTCTCGTTGTAATCTGGAAGGTGGCTTTGCCATGCCAACTAATCCCCAAAGGGAAACTTGGCAAGGCGTCACAACAGTTTTCAATTTGTGGTTTACTACGAGTAGATATGTGTGCTGAAATCAGGACTCACAAATTCTAATAACATTTTCAGAGATTTTAAATAGTAAATTCAAATCTTTGTTAATAAAGAAAAACCTAAATACACAAGAATACATAGTTAAAATTAGAAGATTTCCCCCCAAAAGGCTTCAATTTAGTTAGACTCACAAATAAACATCCCTTCATGGAACAGTACTTATAGATATTTAATATATATATAAAATTCCAGTAACATGAACACAAGGCATCCACTTTTGCGATAGGAGCGATGCATCACAGGGCTTTTCTTTCTTACTGTCACTCTCTTGTGGAGAATTTCAAAATGTTTATAACAAAATCGTGTTTTCTGAAACCAGTTGACATTTTTCTGGGTCAATGAAGCGTGCTTCACTGCTACTTTTCACC
The DNA here is from genome assembly GCA_037974335.1 of Prionace glauca. Lineage (NCBI taxonomy): Eukaryota > Metazoa > Chordata > Chondrichthyes > Carcharhiniformes > Carcharhinidae > Prionace > Prionace glauca. The sequence goes on along the minus strand of CM075736.1, from coordinate 20,060,161 downwards.
GCTCTGACCCAGCATATAGCATACTCCAGGGGCTAACATGGTCACAACACCTAACCTTTCCTTAAATATGTTTTTCTTTTTCATCTTTAAAACCATTGTTCATATTATTCTTCAAAATTTACCTTTTCCAGAATAAAATAACATTTTTTTCTCCCTATGGCCACTACTTTTGGGTAAAATTAACTTTAATAACTTTCTCTTCATTAATTTGTAAATGAAGAGAAAGTTACGTCCCTTTGAAATTTGTTAGCTAAAACTCCAAATCCTCACTTATCTCGTAATGCAAAATTTCACCCATGCTCTATTTAGTTGTAGAACATTTAACTTTGCCCTGTTCACTTTATTAGCTACTTTTCACACCTACTTCTTTTGATGGTCTTAATTCCACAGAAACTCAGTCCCCAGCTTAATAAACTAGCCGCACATTGACACATACACACATATACAGTATCCTGATAAATATTTAAATAATAACATTTTCATCACATTCTCCAGTATGTAAAATATTCAGGTTGGTTTCCTTGTAGCCACATCTCTGCATTGGCGATTGAATCATACAGATTAATTTTGATTTGAGCTGCCAATTAATCTGTTTTACACAGACTTTTAGATAACGAGAGCGCAAAATTCAGTTTTTTTAAAACCTTTTTTGTAAACTTGGCCCTATTTCCTACATGTTGCTCAAAAGAGGAAGTGTGGGAGCAATAAATTCAGAGAACTCTGGATGTTCAGGATTTGATAAGGAAGAACAGAAGGTTACAGAAAAGATTTACCAGCATGTAGCCTGGCATGGAGTGCATTAGCTATGAGGAGAGGTTGGATAAAGTTGGCTTGTTCTTACTGGAGTGATGGACCTTGAAGGGAGACCTGATAGAAGTCCATAAGATTATGAGAGGCATGGACAGAATGGATAGTCAGAAGCTTTTTCCCAGGGTGGAAGAGTCAATTACTAGGGGACATAGGTTTAAAGCGCGAGGGGCAAGGTTTAAAGGAGGCAGATTTTTAATGCAGTGGGTGCCAGGAACTCGTTGACAAGAGAGGTAGTGGAAGCGGATACGATAGTGACTTCCAAGTGGTAAATGAGCAGCACACGAATAGGATGGGCATAGAAGGATATGGTTCCTGGAAGAGTAGGGGGTTTTAGTTAAGTCAGGCAGCATGGTCGGTGCATGGAGGGGCGAAGGGCCTGTTCCTGTGCTGTAATTTTCTTTGTTCTTTCTATGCCGAGATCCTGCAGTATGGTAATGCTTTTAAGGGTTCGGCCATTTACTGCACACTTCCCCCCACTTTAGACCTTCCAAATGCAACACCTTGAATTTGTATGGGTTAAATTCCATCTTTCATCTCTGTCCAAGCCTCTGGCCTATCTAAATCCTGCTGTATCCTCTTGCAATCTTCCTCACTATCTGCAGCTTCCCCAATCTTACATATTGTAAACTTGTTTTTGTGTTCCTCATAATTCCACTTAATCTACTGCTATCCGATATGGAACTACTCCTTTCTTTAGTCATTTCAACACTCTCACTTCATCCGTCCCATTCATCTTCTCAACTTCTATATGCTGGTGTCCACTCTCTCACCAATTTAGTTTAAACCTCCCCAGTCACACCAGTAAATGTTCCTATGAGGACATTGATCCTTAACCTGGGGTGCAACGTGTCTATTTTGAAAAAATGCCACTTGTCCAGAACTGGTCCCTGTGCCCCAGGAATCTGAAGCCTCTCTACTGCAGCACGTTAAGACGTGCATTGATTTCCCATACCTTGCCATTTCTACTTTTGCTTGTGTGTAGCACTGGCAGTAATAGAAACATAGAAGATAGGAGCAAGAGGAGGCCATTTGGCCCTTCGAGCCTGATCTATAATTCAAAGAAAATTACAGCAAAGGAACAGACACTTTGGCCCTTAAAGCCTACACCAACCTGGCTGAATGAACTAAAACCCCCTACCTTCCAGGGACCATATCCCTCTATCCCCATCCTATTCATGTATTTGCCCAGAGGCCCCTTAAAATTCACTATCGTATCTGCTTCCACTACCTCCCCTGGCAACAAATTCCAGGCACCAGCACTCTCTGTGTGAAAAAATTTGCCTTGTACATCTCCTTTAAATCCTGCTCTCACATCTTAAACCTATCCCTCCTAGTAATAGACTTTCACCCTGGGAAAAAGCTTCTGACTATCCACTTTGTCCATGCCCTTCATAATCTTGTAGACTTTTATCAAGTTGTCCCTCAACCTCCGTCGCTCCAGTGAGTACAAACCAAGTTTCCCCAACCTCTCCTCATAGCTAATGCTCTCCATACCAGAGGCAGCATGGTATCACAGTGGTTAGCACTGCTGCTTCACATCTCCAGGGACCTGGGTTCGATTCCCAGTTTGGGTCACTGTCTTTGTGGAGTTTGCACATTCTCCTTGTGTCTGCACAGTTTCCTCCGGGTGCTCCGATTTCCTCTCTCAGTCCAAAGATGTGCGAGTTAGGTTAATTGGCCATGTTAAAATTGCCCCTTAATGTTCTGAGATGTGTAGGTTAGAGGGATTAGCGGGTAAATATGTAGAGAATGGGTGGGATTGAGGTCAGTGCAGACTTGATGGGCCAAATGGCCTCTTTCTGCATTGTAGGGTTTCTATGATTCTATGAAATCTTTTCTGTACCCTCTCTAATACCTCCACATTCATTACAATTATGGCTGATCATCCAACTCAGTACCTTAATCGTGCTTTTTCCCCATAACCTTTGATCCCATTTGCTCCAAGTTCTATATCTAGCCGCCTCTTGAATACATTCAATGTTTTGGCATCAACTAGTTGCTGTGATAATGAATTTCACAGGCTCACCACTCTTTGGATAGTCTTCTCACCTCCATCCTGAATGGCCTACTCTGAATCCTCAGACTATGACCCCTGGTTCTGGACTCCCCCACTATTGGGAATATCCTCCTTTATCAATCCTGTCTAGGCCTGTTAGAATTTTATAAGCCTCTATGAGACCCCCTCATTCATCTGAACACCTGCGAAAACAATTCTACCTAGTCAATCTCTCCTCATATGTCAGTCCTGCCATCTCTGGAATCGCTGCACTCCCTCGAGAACAATGACATCCTCAGAAAAGGAGACCAAAATTGCACACGATACTCCGGATGTGGCCTTACCAAGGCCCCATATAATTGCAATAACACATCCCAGTTTCTGTACTCGAAATTTCTCACAATGATGGCCAACATACTATTTGCCTTCTTCATCGCCTGCTGCATCTTCATGCTTACCTTCTATGACTGGCGCACAAGGATACCCAGGTCCTGCTGCATACTCCCCTCTCTCAATTTATAGCCATTCAGATAGTAGTAATCTGTCTTCCAAAGTGAATAACCTCACATTTTTCCAAATTATACTGCATCTGCCATTGAGTTGCCCACTCACCCAACCTGTCCAAATCATTCTGAAGGATCTCTGCATCCTCGTCACCAGTTCACCAGTAATCCAGAAATTACTCCCATTGAGGTTTTACTTCTTTAAACCTCCTCTCCAGTTTCTGACTGCAGAACCTCAATGCCTGTTCTTTCTCTGTTCTTGGTCATGAGATATACAACATCTTATGGCTTTCTCCTATCCCCCTATAGAATGTTCTCTGCAAACCTTGTGGTGTTCTTTACTGTAGCATCAGGAAGGCAACACACCATGCAGGACTCAGACAAATACCTGTCTGCCCACCACTCCCACAAATATCAGCATTTCCATACTTTGCTGTTCCTCCGTTTGCAGTCCCTTGTTCTTTGGTGCCATGATCTGGATTACACTCCTCCAAAACTACAACACGTTTCTAATGTTGACTACTAATTTGATATTTGCTCCCTGTTGAAGAGTCCTGCACTTTCTGCCTCGTCCTAATCTTCTGGATGGCCACCCATCTACCATATTAAGCACTATAGATAGCTGCCTTGTTCTGGAGGATCAAATGATACAATCATTATTACCAACTGTAAAAGCTCTAGTGAAATGGAATAAACAATAAAATTAATGTGCAAATACCTGGCAATCAAATAGAACAATTATCATACATAACTTAAAAATTTCCAGATAATGAATTTAAACAAGTAAGGTATGGGACAATGAAATAGTGCAGTTATTAGAGAAGGAGTTGAATAATGATGATGCAACTAAAGCTCTTGCCTGCTTGTAATGTGATTCTTATGTCAACAGGGCGATGCCAGGTGCTTGATGCATTTCTCTATCGTATAGGCTCCATGGTCACGGATGATGGCGTTAATATTTATATACAAGAAGAGGTAAGGCAAAACATGCACAACTTGTTGAATGCATGAATGCTCACTAACTATTAGAGAACCCTTTGACCCAGATTATTGATAATGTTTCAATGTTGATTTGTTGAGACATTCCTCCATTGGTTACAGATGGAGTGCGTTAGTGAGGGAAAAGAACAAAGGGAAGGTGGAGGGAAAATGTATGCACAGACGTGATCATTCTGGTGAATGACCTGTAAAGTGGAAATTAAGAGATGGTTAAGTGGTAATGTTATATTAGCATATGAGGCATAATGAGAACAATAACATGGGTATTTAATATAGATTGTCATCGGACAAAATTTGAAATTAGTCACATAAGAGACTTAAGGCAATATGAACAAAAGCTTGGTCAAAGAAGTAGATTTTAAGGTGTTTCATGCAGTGATGGTGGCAAAGTGGTAATGTCACTGGACTAGTAATCCAGAGGCCCAGGCTAACACTATGGGGATGGTCATATGTCTGCAACTCCATATCATGGCGATAGGGATTAAACTCTAAAGTAAAAGCAAATAGAAGATCTGAAGAAAGATCACACAGACTTTTCAACATTTTCCATCTTTATTATTTTTAGACATGGGTTCAAACTCCACCATGGTAGTTGGTGGAAGTTAAAGTCAGAAAAAATTTTGAATTAGTAATGGTAATAGTGACCATGAAATTGTTGATGACTTATCATTTAGTAATCTAGTTTACCAGCGTCCTCCAGGAAAGGAAATCGACCATCCTTACCTGGTCTGGCTTACGTGTGACTTCAGACCCACAACAATGTGATTGACTCATAAATACTGTCTGAAATAGTTCAACAACATAGCTAGAAACGTCTACAACAAAGTCTATAAAAGGGAATAAAACTGGATGGATCACCCTTAATTGGCCAAGAAATGACAACACATCCAGCCCTGTCTAATCTGCAAAATCCTCTTTCTGAGGGCTTCTGCCAAAATTGGGAAAGCTGTCCCATGAACTAGCAGCAACAAGACATATATTCATGGAATTCTGCCTTAGAATTACAGTGGTTTATAGCATGGAAACAAACCCTTCAGCCCAACTTGTCCATGCTGCCCTTTGTTTACGTCCCTAAGCTAGTCCCAATTGCCCGCATTTGGCCCATATCCCTCAACACCCATCTTACCCATGTAACTGTCTTAATGCTTTTTAAAATGGCCACAATTACGGAGGATATTGAAGACTTGGTCAGGAAGAAGAGGGAGGCGTATGTTAGGTCAAAACAAATGGGTACGGAGAGTGCGCTGGAAGAATACAGCGAGAGTAGGAGGGAGCTAAAAAGGGGAATTAGAAGGGCGAAGAGAGGGCATGAGATGGCTTTGGCTGGTAGGATTAAGGAAAATCCAAAGGCATTTTATTCCTATATCAGAGGCAAGAGAGTAGTTAGAGGGAAAATTGGTCCTCTTAGGGACAAGAGTGGTGAGTTGTGTATTGAGTCGGAGGGGATGGGGGAGCTCCTGAATGAATACTTTGCGTCGGTATTCACAAAGAAGAGGGGTTCGGAATCGTGTAGTCTCTTGGAGGGAGTGGAGGTTTATTTGCAGGATATAGTTATTACGAGAGAGGAAGTGCTAGGGCTTTTAGGTAGCGTAAGGACGGATAAAGCTCCGGGGCCTGATGGTATTTATCCCAGGCTGCTTAGGGAGGCGAAAAATGAAATTCTTGGGCCTCTGGCGCAAATCTTTGTCTCTTCTTTGGACACAGGTGAGGTCCCAGAAGACTGGAGGGTAGCAAATGTGGTCCCATTGTTCAAAAAAGGTAGTAGGGATAACCCTGGGAATTATAGACCGGTGAGTTTGACGTCGGTGGTAGGGAAGTTAATGGAAAAAATACTTAGGGGTAGGATGTATGAGCATTTGGAGCGTTGCGATCTGATTAGGGATACGCAACATGGCTTTGTTAGAGGGAGGTCTTGCCTTACGAATCTGGTGGAATTCTTTGAGGAGGTGACAAAAACGGTTGACGATGGGAGAACCGTTGATGTCATCTATATGGATTTCAGTAAGGCGTTTGACAAAGTCCCTCACGGTAGGCTGGTAGAAAAGGTTAAGGCGCATGGGATACGAGGCCAGGTAGCTAGGTGGATTGAGAACTGGCTGGGAAATAGGAGACAGAGGGTAGCTGTGGAAGGGACCTTGTCGGGCTGGAGGGCAGTGACCAGTGGTGTGCTGCAGGGCTCAGTACTGGGACCTCTCCTCTTTGTAGTCTACATAAATGACTTGGAAGAGGGCGTAGGTGGTGTGATTAGCAAGTTTGCTGATGACACCAAGATGGCAGGGTTGGCGGGTACGGAACTGGATTGTCAAGTGATACAACAGGATATAGATAGGTTGGTGCAGTGGGCAGATAGGTGGCAGATGGCATTTAATCCTGACAAATGCGAGGTGATGCATTTTGGACGGAATAATGCAGAGAGGAGCTGTGTGATTAAAGGGAGGCCGATTAGGAGTATAGACATACAGAGGGACCTGGGAGTGCAGGTTCACAAATCCATGAAGGTTGCATCACAAGTGGAGAAGGTTGTTAGGAAGGCTTATGGGATGTTGGCCTTTACAGGAAGGGGCACAGAGTATAAAAGCTGCTGTCTAATGCTTCAGTTGTACAGAACGTTGGTTAGACCGCATTTGGAGTACTGCGTCCAGTTCTGGTCACCTTACTACCGGAAGGACGTGGAGTCTCTGGAAAGGGTGCAGAGGAGGTTTACCAGGATGTTGCCTGGCATGGGTGGACTGGGTTACGAGGAGAGGTTGAAGAAACTGGGACTATTCTCCTTGGAAAGGCGGAGATTGAGAGGGGACATGATAGAAGTATATAAGATTTTGAAGGGAATGGATGGAGTTAATAGTGAGAGACTGCTCCCTAGACTGGATACGAACACGAGAGGTCATCATTTAAGGGTGAGGGGGGAGAGGTATAATTTGGAGGTGAGAAGAAGGTTCTTTACGCAGAGAATTGTAGGGGTTTGGAACGCGCTACCGAGTAGGGTGGTGGAGATAGGAACGTTGGACTCGTTTAAGATGCAGTTAGATAGGCACATGAGTGAAACGAGAATGGAGGGATATGGTAGGGGATATTAAATAGGGTTAAACCTCGGGAGATACCGGAAAGGCAGGCTGTAAGATTAATATTTTTGACTTTATTCCACAGGTGGAGGTCCACCTCGTGTCAAACGAGGGGCATTCACACGGCGGGTCGTGCCTGGGCTGCTCTTGGAAGTTCCAGGAGTGGCCTAGAACTTCATGTCGGTGTGTGTGCTTGATCCTGGACCGGTAGATGGGCGCCGCAACAGCTCAGTGACTAGCACTGCTGGCTGTGCAGGCACATGGATTTGGGCCTGTGTCTGTGGGAGTTTGCGCATTCTCCCTGTGGTTGCGTGGGTTTCCTCCGGGTGCTCCGGTTTCCTCCCACACCCCGAAAATGTGCTCTTAGGCTAATCTGTTTTTACCAAATTGATACTATTTCTTCCCTGAATCTGACTGAGGAGGGTTCCATTCATAGATATGCAGGGTAGAATAGGTGCAGGGTGATGTGGCGGCGCGGGCTCGTTGGGCCGAAGGGCCTGTTTCCCGTGCTGGATTGTTCTTTGTTCTTTGTAATTCTCCCAGTTTAATTTTAGGTGCTGCTACCAATGGGAAAATTACATAAGAACATAAGAAATAGGAGCAGGAGTAGGCCATCTAGCTCTTCGAGCCTGCCCCGCCATTCAATAAGATCATGGCTGATCTGAAGTTCCACTTTTCCGCCTGTTCCCCATAACCTTTAATTCCCTTATCTATCAGAAATCTATCTACCCGTGACTTAAACGTATTCAATGAGGTAGCCTCCACCACTTCAATGGGCAGAGAATTCCAGAGATTCACCACCCTCTGAGAGAAGAAGTTCCTCCTCAACTCTGTACTAAACTGCACCCCCCCCTTTATTTTGAGGCTGTGCCCTCGAGTTTTGGTTTCCTTTCTAAGTGGAAAGAATCTCTCTACCTCTACCCTATCTAGCCCCTTCATTATCTTGTAAGTCTCTATAAGATCCTCCCTCAGCCTTCTAAACTCCAACGAGTACAGGCCCAACCTTCTCAATCTCTCCTCATAAGCTAACCCCCTCATCTCCAGTATCAGCCCGGTGAACCTTCTCTGTAGTCCCTCCAAGACCAATATATCCTTTCGCAAATAAGAGGACCAAAATGGCACACACTACTCCAGTTGGGGCCTCACCACTGCCTTGTACAGTCGCAGCAAGACCTCTCTGCTTTTATATTCTATCCCCCTTGTGATAAAGGCCAACATTCCATTTGCCTTCTTGATCACCTGCTGCACCTGGAGACTGAGTTTTTGCCATTCGTGCACAACGACCCCCAGGACCCCTTGCACAGTAGCATGCTGCAACTTTTCACCATTAAATAATATTCCATCCTACTATTATTTCTTTCAAAGTTGATACCCTCACATTTGCTAACATTATACTCCATTTGCCAGGTCCTCGCCTACTCACTCAGCCTATCCAGATCTCTCTGCAAACTTTCTGCATCCTCCACGCAATTCGCTTTTCCACTCGTCTTTGTGTCATCAACAAATTTTGTTACCCTACACAGCCCCCTCCTCTCGATTGTCTATGTAAATGGTAAACAGTTGAGGCCCCAGCACCGAGGCCTGCGGCACTCCACTGGTCACCAGTGGAGCAACCAGAAAAGCACCCATTTATTCCAACTCTCTGCTTTCGGTTAGATAGCCAATCCTCAATCCACGCTAACACTTTGCACCCAACTCCGTGTACCCTAACCTTCTGCAGCAACCTTTTGTGAGGCACCTTATCGAATGCCTTCTGGAAATCTAAAAACACCACATCCACCGGTTCCTCTGTGTCTACTGCACTAGTCACATCTTCATAAAAATCCAGTAAATTCATCAAACATGACTTCCCCTTCATGAATCCATGCTGCGTCTGTTTGATCGAACTGTTCTTTTCTAGGTGTCCTGCTATTTCTTCTTTAATGATAGGTTCTAGCATTTTCCCAACTATGGATGTTAAGCTAACTGGCCTGTAGTTACCCGCCTTTTGTCTGCTACCTTTTTTAAACAGTGATGTAATAGTAGCTGTTTTCCAATCTGCCAGCACTTCCCCAGAGTTCAGCGAATTTTGATAAATAACTACTAACACATCTGCTATTACTTCTGCCATTTCTTTCAGAATCCTGGGATGCATACCATCCGGTCCCGGGGACTTGTCTACCTTAAGTCCCATTAGGCTTCCAAGCACTACCTCTCTAGTAACAGTAATTGTATTAAGGACCTCATCTCCTACCAACCCTCTATCTTTAATATTCGGTAAGCTATTTGTGTCCTCCTCCGTGAAGAACGTCACAAAAAACTTACTTAAAGTCTCAGCCATTTCCTCATTTCCCACCATTAAATCCCCCCTCTCGTCCTCTAAGGGTCCAACATTCACTCTAACCATTCTCTTCTTCTTTTTATATTTGTAAAAACTTTTACTATCATTTTTTATATTTAGAGCTAGTTTAGTTTCATACTCTATCTTTCCTTTCTTTAATGCTTTCTTAGTCATTCTTTGTTGTTTTTTAAATCTTTCCCAATCATCTAATTCCCCACTATTTTTAGCTGCTCTGTACGCATCGGTTTTTAATTTAATACTTTAATTTATTTCCTTCGATATCCATGGCTGGTTATCCCTTTTCTTACAGTCATTCTTTATCACTGGAATATATTTTTGCTGAGTACTGAAAAAGATCTCCTTAAAAATCCTCCAGTGTTCCTCAGCTGTCCTACCAACCAGTCTGCTCCCCCAATCTACATTAGCCAATTCCGCCCTCATAATACTCCCCTCTGTTCAAGCAGAGGACACTGGTTTGGGACCCTACTTTCTCACCCTCCATCTGCATCAGAAATTCAACCATATTGTGATCACTCGTCCCAAGAGGATCCCTCACAAGAAGACCCCTAATCCTACCTGCCTCTTTACACAATTGGTGCATTTCCTGCTGGCACAAGCAGTGCGACTGAGGTGGGATTCAACCACTTCAAAGCTCAAAAAAATGCTTCTATGTTAGTCACGCCAGGCCCAATGTGCCAGGCATATGAGTCTCCCAAATCAGCAATAAGCATTTCAGCTGACATTCAAAAACATTTAAGAATAACCGAAAGAAGAATAACTCAATCTCACATTAATGCAGGGACATTTCATGTTCGATCTTTTATGAGACCAATCTTTTTGAGTTATAGCAATGGATTTACCTCTGACAGCCTCTATTGCCGCAAAAACCCAGAAGAAACAATTGCAGCTTGTAACTGAACTACTCCCTAAAAATATAGTTCAATATAAGATTAATTAGATGTTCTATGCAATGTCAGTTTAAAATATGTGCTTTATCATAGAAACCCTACCGAACAGAGAGGCCATTCGGCCCATTGCGTCTGCACCGACTACAATCCCACCCAAGCCCTACCCCATATTCCTTCATACTTTACCCCTAATCCCTCTAACCTACACATCTCAGGACACTAAGGGGCTATTTAAGTGTAGCCAATCAACCTAACCCTCACATTTTTGGACTGTGAGAGGAAACCGGAGCGCCCGGAGGAAACCCATGCAGACATGAGGAGAATGTGCAAAACAAATCTGTAGTTTTCCCCATGACAACTGCATCTCAATGGTTCTATCTTTCAGGCATGCCCATGATAATAGAATGAAGTTCTGTTCTGAAATTAAAACGCAGGAGCATCAGGATGGAGGAGATAGAACATAGAACATTACAGCGCAGAACAGGCCCTTCAGCCCACGATGTTGCGCCGACAGTTACAAAACAATGACCCACTAGCCTAAACCAATCCCTTTTCATCCATAAACCTATCCACAGATCTCTTAAACGCCCCCAAACTAGGTGCATTTACCACTGCAGCTGGCAGGGCATTCCAGTCCCTCACCACCCTCTGGGTAAAGAACCTACCCCTGACATCAGTCCTATAACTACCCCCCTTAATTTAAAGTCGTGCCCCCTCGTGCTAGCTTTCTCCATCCTAGGAAAAAGGCTACCCTGTCTAAACCTCTAATCATCTTATATGTTTCAATAAGGTCCCCTCTTAGCCGCCTTCTTTCCAGCGAAAACAACCCCAAATCTCTCAGTCTCTCCTCATAGGATCTCCCCTCCATACCAGGCAACATCCTGGTAAACCTCTTCTGCACCCTCTCCAAAGCCTCTACATCCTTCCTGTAATGTGGGGACCAGAACTGCACACAAAATTCCAAGTGCGGCCGCACCAGAGTTGTGTACAGTTGCATCATGACGCTGCGACTCCTAAATTCAATCCCCCTACCAATAAACGCCAAGACACCGTATGCCTTTTTAACAAATGATCACATCTAACTCTTTGTGTGTTTCCAATCTCATCTAAATACTGGAAGGCAAACACTTCCTACACATGGAGGGAGAGTTATCGCAATACCGGCCCTTGCATATCCACTAGCAACCAGCTGGCCACCATCTCACTTACTGAAAATAATGAGAGAACCATCATAAAAAAAATCTTGTATTCTTGCATAGCATCTTATCATGTCTTCATGACGTCCCAGAATGCCAATGCAAAGGGACTTAGGAGATCTAGTATAGCATTCTCTCAAGGTAACTGCAGTTTGAGTTGGTAGTTAGGAAGATAAATGCAATGTTAGCATTCATTTTGAGAAGACCAGAATACAAAAGCAGGGATGTACTGCTGAGGCTTTATAAGGCTCTAGTCAGACCAGACTTGGAATATTGTGAGCAATTTTGGGCCCCGTAGCTAAGAAAGGATGTGCTGGCCTTGGAGAGAGCCCAGAGAAGGTTCTTGAGAATGATCCGGGGAATGAAAGGCTTGACATACGAGAAGTGTTTGAGGTTTCTGGGTCTGTATTCGATGCAGTTTCGAAGAATGAGGGGGGAGTCTCATTGAAATTTATAGAATAGTGAAAGGCTTGGATAGAGTAGAGGGGGAGAAGATGTTTTCATTTGTAGAAGAGACTAGAATCTGAGGCACAACCCCAGAATAAATGGATGACCCTTTAGAACCAAGATAAGGAGGAGTTTCTTCAGCCAGAGGGTGGTGAATTTGTGGAATTCATTACCAGGGAAGGCTGTGGAAGCCAGGTTATTGAGTGTACTTAAGACAAAGAAAGGTAGATTCTTGAATGTTAAGGGGATCAAAGGTTACAGCGTAAAGGTAGGAAAATGAGATTGAGAAACATATCAGCAATGATCAAATGGTGGAGTGGATTCGATGGGCCAAATGGCCTAATTCTGCTCCTACATCTTATGGTCTTATTACATTGAAATATTATGAATAGTATTAAGAAGCAAACATTGATGAGGCAAGGGAAAACTCATGTAGAGTCTGATAGCTTAATTAATAGTCTTAACGTTTTAAAATCCCTACAGTGCAGAAAGATGCCATTTGGCCCATTGAGCCTGCACTGCCAACAATCCCACTCAGGCCCTATCCCTGCAACCACAGTTATTTACCCTGCTAGTTCCCCTGACACGAAGGGGCAATTTACCTTGGCCAACCAACCTAACATTTTTGGACTGAGAGGAAATTGGACCCCCAGAGGAAACCCACACAGATACAGGGAGAATGTACAAACTCTACACAGATAGTCACCTGAGGCTGGATTTGAACCCTGGTCCCTGGTGCTATGAAGCAGCAGTGCAAACAACTGTGTCACTGTGCTGCCGCACGGATATCGGATCTGGCGTGTTTAAGTGTGGTATTGTCATAACTCTGAACCTTAATTTCAAATCCAGCAGAGATGCAACACAGAATCTTATTCATTTGAAGATTGGCCACAACAAAAATCCGACTCATGAATCTTCTAGTGCTAGTGTTCAAATGATTCTGCATCTCATCTCATACATCATTGCCAAAATTATTTTGATGTCTTATTTCACTGATGTGAATGGTCCTTGAGGTCTCATTAGATGAAATGAGGAGATTGGCTATAGATTTACAGAATTAAGAGCAGAGGTGGCCATTCAGCCATCAGGTGTCTGCCGGCTAAAAGAGATTAATTTTTCAGCCGTTGGCAGTAGCCATGGTACCTCTAATGGATAACCAAGTGGTGCATGTTTTAGAAGCTCTCTGTTTCTACCTGCCCCCACCCCACTCTCTGGTTAAAATATTTTCCCCTGAACGTCCCTTTAATCTTTCAGCCCATCACTTTTAATCTGTGCCTCCGGTAATTCCTTTGCTTTTTGAAATAGGCCCTTCCATGTCCACTCTGTCAAGGCCTCCTTATTATTTTATGGACTTCAATTAAATCTTCCTTCAAATCCTCTATCTCAAAGATAAAAACTCCTATGATCTACATGGGACATCACTAATTGACCTCCCAGTTGGGCTCGTCAAATACAAGCTCTCTGGGAATTGCTAATTAGCGAACCAGGTGGAGTTTGTATACCGAACCTGTATAAAGCAAGACCCTGAAAAGGTCCATTTATCTTTGAGTCCCAGCTGGGACCTGTTGTATTCACCACAGGCTTGTGGTTATTGTTTATTTTTATTTCGTGCAATAAAAGCATGGTTCCTTCACAGCCGACTCCTGGAGTTACTATGTTGGCGATGAGATGAAAGTAATGTTTTGGTAACCCTGCTGATCAGATTCTGCTAAGCGTTTATCATTCAGTTTTGCAATGCCATTGTTTGGGAAGTTGGAGACATACGACGCATTAAGGACTGGCCACAATGTGCTAAGAGAATGAGGTACGTCTTTCAAACAAATGAGATAGGAGATACTTGGCAAAAGATCATTCTGTTGAATGCATGTGGGACTGCAAATTCAGTATTGCAAAAGTCTGACATATCTGGAATCACTGGTGTCCAAGACCTTTGATGAATTAGTAGAAATAGTGGCAAATCATTATGATCCTAAACCTTCCATGATCATGCAACAATACAGCTTCAATACAACCACTAGATTTTCAGGGAACCAGTGATGGAATTACTGACAAGACCAAGGAAACTGAAGGAGCATTGCGAATATGGCACAGCATTACTGGAAATGCCGAGAGACCGTTTAGTGTATGGCGTAAATGATCAAGCAAATCAAAAGGTTTTTAGAATCATAGTACCCTACAGTATAGAACATAGAACTATACAGCGCAGAACAGGCCCTTCGGCCCATGATGTTGCGCTGACCAGTTACAAAACAATGACCCACTAACCTAAACCAATCCCTTTTCGTCCATAAACCTATCCACGGATCTCTTAAACGCCCCCAAACTAGGCGCATTTACAACTGCAGCAGGCAGGGCATTCCAATCCCTCACCACCCTCTGGGTAAAGAACCTACCCCTGACATCCGTCCTATAACTACCCCCCCTTAATTTAAAGCCATGCCCCCTCGTGCTAGATTTCTCCATCAGAGGAAAAAGGCTACACTATCCACCCTATCTAAACCGCTAATCATCTTATATGTTTCAATAAGATCCCCTCTTAGCCGCTTTCTTTCCAGCGAAAACAACCCCAAATCCCTCAGCCTCTCCTCATAGGACCTCCCCTCCATACCAGGCAACATCCTGGTAAACCTCCTCTGCATCCTCTCCAAAGCCTCCACATCCTTCCTGTAATGTGGGGACCAGAACTGCACACAGTACTCCAAGTGCGGCCGCACCAGAATTGTGTACAGTTGCAACATAACGCTGCGACTCCTAAATTCAATCCCTCTACCAATAAACGCCAAGACACCGTATGCCTTCTTAACAACCTTATCTACTTGATTCCCAACTTTCAGGGATCTATGTACACATACACCTAGATCCCTCTTCTCATCCACACTATTCAACGTCCTCCCGTTAGCCCTATACTCGACACATCTGAGTCCTTCGGCTCATCGGGTCCTACCCCCATATCATTACCCACTAATCCCTCTAACCTAAGCATCTTAGGACACTAAGGGGCAATTTTAATATGGTCAGTCAACTTAACCTGCACATCTTTGGATTGTGGGAGGAAACCGTAGCACCTGGAGGAAACCCATGCAGACATGAGGAGAACGTGCAAACTCCACACAGACAGTGAACCGAGCCGGGAATCGAACCCAGGTCCCTGGAGCTGTGAAGCAGCAGTGCTAACCACTGTGCTACCATGCTGCCCCTAGAGTCAAAAATAGATTTTAAAAAAGCCATAGAGCTGGCCTCAGCTCTGGAGAGTACAGAAAAATGGGCCCAAGAGCTGCTAAGATTCTTAGATAGTAATGTCCATAGGCTTGGCCGGCTCCCCTACCGCAGATGCAGCTCCCCAGTTGAATGTAGTCATGAACCCCGGCCTTGGGCGAGGAAAAGTGAGCAAACAAAGAAACCAGGAAGTCTCGACACTGGCCGAGAGAGAGCTCCATAATTTAGCGCCAGCAAAATAGTGCTGAGCATGCAATCAAGGAGCCCATCCCAAGCAAGGTTTCCAAAATAAATAGAGCATGCAATGCCCATATTGAAGGGTGAAGCCACCCCAAAACAGAATGTACCAGATAAATTGGGCTGAAAAGGAAGAACTAGTAGTACTAAATTGCATCATCACACCAACGTGGCCCCAATATAGATACAGCTCCAAGTGGACACCTATTGAATATGGAGGTGGACACGGAGGCAGCAGTATCTATAGTAGCGGAGCAAGAATTTAAAAGGTTACAATTGGATATCTCTACACTCAAGTTGAAATAGAGTTAGGCAAGATTGGCAACTTATATAGGAAAACCATTGTGAGTAGTAGGTACCATTGTAACCCCAGTCACATATGGACAGCCAACAGTTCCAGTCCTGTTGATAATGGTACATGGGACTGGTTACAAAAACTCCAGTTGGTTTGGAGGAAAACTTTCAAAATGGGCACTAGGAACTTTAATAGGCAAGTAAAAGGCAAGTACCCAGAGGTTTTCAATTCAGGCCTTGGAAAAATAAAAGGAGTCAAGGCAAACATTAATGTGGGCCCAGATGCCCGACCAGGATTTTTTTAAGGCAAGGCCAGTTCCACACGTGCTACGAGCGAAAGTGGAGGCCAAATTGAAGGGATTGAAAGAGCTTGGGATAATTCGTCCTAGTGCTAAAACCGAACAACACACTGCACATTTGTAGTGATTATAAGATGATGGTGAATAAAGCATCTCATAAAATATCTGATGCTGCGAATAGACTATCTCTATGCAAAGCTATCCAGAGGCCAGATATTCATAAAGCTGGATATGAATTATGCGTACCTCCAATTAGAACTAGTAGAGTCACCAAGAAAGTATATAGCCTACCATTTGGGGTATCATCAGTGTGTGCAGTATTCCTAGGATGCAGGAATGGGCGGAGAAGTGGCAGATGGACTTCAACGCGGATAAATGTGTAGTCGTCCATTTCGGCAGAACCAACGGGATGAACGAGTACACTATTAAGGGCAGGGGTCTTAGTAGCGTTGAAGAGCAGAAGGATCTCGGGGTCCGGGTTCACAGGACTCTTAAATCGGCCTCGCAGGTGGAGGAGGTGGTCAAGAAGGCGTATGGTGTACTGGCCTTCATAAATCGAGGGATTGAGTTTAGGAGTCGGGAGGTAATGCTGCAACTTTACAGGACCCTCGTCAGGCCTCATTTGGAGTACTGTGCGCAGTTCTGGTCGCCTCACTATAGGAAAGACGTAGAAGCTATTGAAAGGGTGCAGAGGAGATTTACAAGGATGTTGCCTGGACTGGGAGGCATGCCTGATGAAGATAGGTTGAGGGAGCTGGGACTCTTTTCCCTGGAGAGGCGAAGGTTGAGAGGCGACCTGATAGAAGTTTATAAAATGTTGAGAGGAATAGATAGGATGGACTCTCAGAGGCTATTTCCCCGGGTTGAAATGGTCGCTACGAGAGGACACAGATTTAAGGTGCGGGGAGGGAAGTAAAGAGGTGATGTTAGGGGTAAGTTTTTCACTCAGAGGGTGGTGAGTGAATGGAATCGGCTGCCGTCGTCGGTGGTGGAGGCGAACTCGCTGGGGTCTTTTAAAAGACTTCTGGATGAGTATATGGGGTTTAATGGGATTGGGGGTTATAGATAGGTCTATAGATTGGTGGGGTTGATGTGATCGGCGCAACTCGAGGGCCGAAGGGCCTGTTTGTGCTGTAATGTTCTATGTTCTATTCCAAAGAGTAATGGAAGGCATATGGCAGGGAATGCCCAGAATGTCAGTATGTCTCGACGATGCTGTAATCACAGAAGCCATCGTCAAGGAACACCATGAAAAATTAACCAAAGTGTTACGACAATTTTCAGTAGCCGGGGTCAGACTAAAAAGAGAAAAAATACATTTTCTAAGCAGCGGAAGTGCTTCTCAGGTACACGTGAGCAAAGAAGGTCTCCACCTGTTTGAGGAAAAGGTAAGAGCCACAAAAAATGCCCCAACCCCAAGGAACACGATAGAATTAAAATTCTTTCTTGATCCTTTAAATTATTATGGAAAGTTCATTTTAAACTTGGCAACGTTACTGGCACCCCTACATACTTTAGTGAAAAAGGAAGTGGGCATGGAAAGAACCACAGGAGTATGTTTTTGTGAGGATAAAAAACAAACTGCAGCCAGACACCATGTTGACCTATCAATCCGGAAAGGCCATTGGTCATAACATGCAACGGCTCTCTTTACAGAAGTACTATTGCACTGATGTAAGAATGGGATGGAGTGTCCAATTGCATATGCTTCAAGGGCATTAATGCCGAATACATGTATGCACAAGTAGAAAAAGAGGGCTTAGTAATGGTCTTCATCGAGAAGAAATTCTATCAATATGTATCTGTTCACACTTCACGATTATAGCAGACCACAAACCTGGACACTTTTTTTCTGAGCACAAAATGATCCCTCCTATAGCGTCAGCCTGAATATAGTGATGGGCACTGTTTTTAGGCGTTTATGAGTGTACCCTGGAATATAGACCAGGGACACAAGTTGCTGATGCATTTGCCCTGAGTTGCTTAACTTTGCCTGCAATCTTTTCATCACACTGAAAATGAACAAAGTAGTGATGACATGAAATTTTATGCCAATCTTGCCAATTTTGGCAAAATAAATTTGGGCGGCATGGTGGTGCAGTGGTTAGCATTCACAGCCAGGGACTAGGTTCAATTCCAGCCTCAAGTCACAGTCTGTGTGGAGTTTGCATGTTTTCCTCGTGTCTGAGTGGGTTTCCTCCTGGTGCTCTGGTTTGCCATGCTAAATTGACCCCGGTGTCAGGGAGATTAGCAAGGTAAATACGTGGGGTTACAGGGATAGGGCTTGGGTGGGATTGTGGTTGGTGCACACTCATTGGGCTGAATGGCCTCCCCCTGGACTGGAGGGATTCTATGATGAATCTATGATGAAATAACAATTTGGGGCGGAATTTTCTAAGCGTCCAGCTAAGCATGAAAACGGGAGAGTTGCTGATCTGTTTTTTGGGTGAATTTTCATGTCCAATCATGCACTCAGCCTTTGAAAATATGGGCTAGACCATTTTGAGCCACTAGAGGCAGTGGGCAGGGCTTAATTCTCCAGACAGCCAGCAGTTCTGTTCAGAGCCACAGACTATACGTGCAGGAAAAATGGAAATAAAAGCAGCTGTCATGACACCCATGGGCCAGATATAGTTCCCCCCCCACCCTATCTACATTGGAGACGACCACCACCCCCCCCCCCCCCCAATATTACTGACCCCCTTTACCTCCCACCTCTCCCAGACCCCCTTGCACATCACCTGCTTTGGGCCCATCGGCTGATGCTTCCTCCCCTGCCCCCAATCATCACAGAGACAAAAATCCCCCCTCCACTCCATCAGGACACCTGCAAGTGCTGATCTGGCTTATGATAACTCTTGCCGTCTGAAAGCCATCCCCGAAACCCTGCAGGACTCGTGCTATCATATTTTCATGGCTCCTTCTGTCCCGATGTGGAGATGCCGATGTTGGACTGAGGTAAAACACAAAGAAATCCCAGCCACCTGACGAAGGGACAGGCTGTCCCGAAAGCTTGCGGCGTTTGCTACAAATAAACCTGTTTGGACTTTAAGCTGATGTTGTGGGATTTCTTTGTGTTTGTCCTTCTGTCCCCACAGGAGAAGAATACTCATTACTGCCAGGAGATGGCGAAGATGGTGTGGTGTGCCCGAGATCCAGGTCCTCACACCCTTTGAGGAGTGGGCACTGGAGCTTGTGGGAGAGGAGAGGATGCAAGCTATTATTGATAGCAAGGTCAGGCTGGAGCATACAAAGGAGCACTTGCCAATCTTCCACTTTTTGGAGAAATCTCAAGTAAGTTGCATGCAGCCCAGATTCCTTTCCCTTCCTTGCACGAAACCTTGTGCCCTGTGTCGCAGGAAGCGACCCTGACGTGCCTGGATCATCATGGCCCCCACTGCTGCTCCCACCCACCCTGCCCATGACAGCTCAGAAGACTTCTTGGAGGAAGTGGATGAAGGAACCTCCGAGGCCAGCACCAGCCTTGCGTCAGCTTCCATCGCGCGCTCACCATCTCAGAGACTGTCATGTCGGTGGGTCAAGTTAGTGGCGAGGCACTTGGGTCACTCTGTGGTGCACATGGCACATCTGCTGATGTACATTGGGTAGAGGAGGGAATGCAGGAAGGGCTGACAGCAACACTGGACCGATTGTGAGGTTAAGGATAATATCACAGGAAGGCTGACAGCAACACTGGACTGACTACTAGTTGAGAATATCACAGCTATACTGTGGGAGGACATCTTGGAGGGCTCAAATTATGAGGCAATATGGGTAGAGCTCAGGAATAGAAAGGCTGTAGTCACAATGTTGGGGGTTTACAATAGGTTGCCCAACAACTAGCAGGAGATAGAGGAACAGATATGTAGGTTGATTTTGGCAAGGTGTAAAAGTAACAGGATTGTTGTGGTGGGAGATTTTAACTTCCACTATATTGACTGGAACTCACTTAGTGCTAGGAACGTGGATGGGACAGTGTTTGTAAGGAGCATTCACGAGAGCTTCTTGAAACAGTATGTAGATAGTCCAACCAGGGAAGAGGCCGTATTGGACCTGGTATTGGGGAATAATCCTAGCCAGATAGTCGATGTTTTAGTCAGGGAGCAGTTCGGGAACAGTGACCACAATTCAGTAAGTTTTAAAGTACTGATGGGTAAAGAAGACATCTGCCTCCAATCTACATTCGTCTGTTCCTGTGTACACTTGCTCAAGTGTGGTCCCAAGTGCTAAACTCGGGGAAGGCTAATTACGACAATATTAGGCAAGAACTGACGAATGTAGATTGGAGGCAGATGTTTGAGGGCAAATCAACATCTGGCATGTGAGAGGCTTTCAAGTATAAGTTGATAGGGATTTGGGACTGGCACTGGACAAGATACTGGGCAAGACGACAGCTCAGTGACTATCGCTGATAGCTGTGTAGACACATAGATTTGGACCAGTGTCTGTGGGAGTTTGCGCATTCTCCCCGTGCTTACGTGGGTTTTCTCTGGGTGCTCCGGTTTCCTCCCACACCCCAAAGATGTGCTGTTAGGCTGATTGGCAGGAATAAATTGTCCCTAAATCAGTTTTCCTCAATCTGGATGGCCATAAAACATTAGACAGGGGTTGTGGGTGGAGAGGGGGACTGGTGGTGTTGAGATGGCGGCGCGGGCTCGTTGGGCCGAAGGGCCTGTTTCCCGGGCTGATTTTGTTCTTTGTTGTTTGGCACATTTCTATAAGAATGAAGGATATGTATGGCAGGTTTTGGGAACCTTGGATACGAGAGTTATTGTGAGCCTATTCTAAGAGGAAAACATAGAACATAGAACATAGAACATTACAGCGCAGAACAGGCCCTTCGGCCCACGATGTTGCGCCGACCAGTTACAAAACAATGACCCACTAGCCTAAACCAATCCCTTTTCATCCATAAACCTATCCACAGATCTCTTAAACGCCCCCAAACTAGGTGCATTTACAACTGCAGCTGGCAGGGCATTCCAGTCCCTCACCACCCTCTGGGTAAAGAACCTACCCCTGACATCTGTCCTATAACTACCCCCCCTTAATTTAAAATCGTGCCCCCTCGTGCTAGCTTTCTCCATCCTAGGAAAAAGGCTATCACTATCTACCCTGTCTAAACCTCTAATCATCTTATATGTTTCAATGAGATCCCCTCTTAGCCGCCTTCTTTCCAGCGAAAACAACCCCAAATCTCTCAATCTCTCCTCATAGGATCTCCCCTCCATACCAGGCAACATCCTGGTAAACCTCCTCTGCACCCTCTCCAAAGCCTCCACATTCTTCCTGTAATGTGGGGACCAGAACTGCACACAAAACTCCAAGTGCGGCCGCACCAGAGATGTGTACAGTTGCATCATGACGCTGCGACTCCTAAATTCAATCCCCCTACCAATAAACGCCAAAACTCCGTATGCCTTCTTAATAACCTTATCCACTTGATTCCCAACTTTCAGGGATCTATGTACACATACACCTAGATCCCTCTGCTCCTCCACACTATTCAAAGTCCTCCCGTTAGCCCCTCAACACATCTGTTATTCCTACCGAAATGAATTACCTCACACTTCTCCACATTAAACTCCATCCGCCACCTCTGAGCCCAGCTCTGCAACCTATCTAAGTCATCCTGAAAAGGAAGCATTTGTCGAGGCTAGGAGGCTGGGAACCCACGAATCAAGCGTGGAACACAAGGAAAGTAGAAAGGAACCTAAGGAATAAGGAGAGCTAAAAGGGGTCATGAAAAATCATTGGCTAACAGGATTAAGTAAAGTCCTAAGGTTTTTATACATATATCAAGAGAAAGAGGGTGGCCGAGGAGAGGATTGTCCTACTCAAGGACAGGGGAGGGAATTTATGTCTGGAGCCAGAGGAACTGGGCAAAGTATTAAATGGGTGCTTTGCATCAGTATTCACCAAAGAGAAGGCCTTGATGGATTCTGAGTCTGGGAAAGGGTGCATAGATAATTTGAGTCATGTTAAGATGAAGAAGGAGAAAGTTCATGAGAAACATTAAGGTAGACAAGTCCCCAGGCCTGATGGGATATGCCCCAAAATACTGAGAGAGGCAAGGAAGGAAATTGCTGGGGCCTTGAGAGATATTTTTGTGTCCTCACTGGCTAGAGGGGAGGTCCCAGAGGATTGGAGAATAGCCAATGTTGTTCCTTTGTCTAAGAAGGGTAGCAAGAATAATCCAGGTTATTACAGACCAGTGAGCCTTATGTCAATGATAGGGAAATTATTGGAGAGGGTTCTTCGAGGCAGGACTTACTCCCACTTGGAAATAACTGGACGTATTAGCGAGAGGTAACATGGTTTTGTGAAGAGGAGGTCATGTCTCACTAATGTGATCGAGTTTTTCAAGGAAGTGATGGTGATGATTGAGGGTAGGGCAGTGGATGTTGCCTGCATGGACTTCAGTAAGGCCTTTGACAAGGTCCCTCATGGTTCAGTCGTAGAAGACAGAGGGTAGCCGTGGAAAGGTGTGTATCTGAATAGAGGGCTGTGTGACAAGTGGCGTTCTTCAGGGATCAGTGCTGGGATCTTTGCTGTTTGTAATATATATAAATGATTTGAGGAAAATGTAACTGGTTTGATTAGTAAATTTGTAGACAACACAAAGGTTGATGGATTTGTGGATAGTGATGAGGACGATCAGAGGATACAGCAGTATATAGATCAGTTGGAGGCTTGGGCGGAGAGATGGCAGATTTAATCCGGACAAATGTGAGATAATGCATAAAGCTCTAGTACAGACAGGAAATATACAGTAAATGCAGAACCCTTAAGTGTGTTGATAGTCATAGGGATCTGGGTGTACAGCTACATAGGTCACTGAAAGTGGCAATGCAGGTGAAGAATGTAGCCAAGAAGGCATATGACATGCTTGCCTTCATTGGCCGGGGCATTGAGCTTAAAAATCGGCAAGTCATGTTGCAGGTTTATAGAACCTTAGTTCGGCTGCACTTGGAATATAGTGAACAATTTTGGTCGCCACACTACCAGAAAGATGTGGAGGCTTTGGAGAGGGTACAGAAAAGATTTACCAGGATGTTGGCTGGTAGTAGCTATTAAAAGAGGCTGGAGAAACTTGGTTTGTTCTCACTGGAACGATAGAGGTTGAGGGGCAACCTGATAGGAGTCTACAAAATTATGAGGGGCATGGATAGATTAATAGTCAAAGCTTTTTCTTAGGATAGAGGAGTCAATTACTAGGAAGCATAGGCTTAGGGTGTGAAGGGCAAGCTTTAAAAGAGATGCATGAGGCAAGTTTTTTACACAGAGGGTGGTGGGTGCTTGGAACTCGCTGTAAGGGTTTGTAGTGGAAGCAGATACGATAGTGAGTTTTAAGGGGCGTCTGAACAAATACATAAATAGGATGGGAATAGAGTGATATGGTCCTTGGAAGGCCAGGGAGTTTTAGTTCACACGGGCAGCATAGTCGGTGCAGGCCTTTAGGTTCAAAGGGCCTTTTCCTATGTTATAATTTTCTTTTGTTTATTGCTGTTGGGAGAAGTGTCAAAGCTTTAAGGTGGACAAGCTATAGCCTGTGTCGCATGGTTCCCAGACCAACACTGCAAGGGTGGCATCCGCAGTGGAAAGCCTGAGGCATGATATTCTCACCATAGTGACAGGATCGAAGGAATGGCTGAATCACTGCAGGCTGCAGTAGAGTCCCAGAGGGCCATGGCTGAGTCACAGCAGGTTGCAGCTGAGGGCCTCCACATGCTGTGTGCAGTTTGCACATTCTCCTTGTGTCTGCGTGGGTTTCCTTCAGGTGCTGCGGTTTCCTCCCACAGTCCAAAGATGTGTGAGTTAGGTTGATTGGCCATGCTAAAAATTGCCCAAGAGTTCTGAGATGCGTAGGTTAGAGGGATTAGTGGGTAAATATGTAGGGATATGGGGGTAGGGCTTGGGTGGGATTGTGGTCGGTGCAGAGTGGTGGACCAAATGGTCTCTTTCTGCACTGTAGGGTTTCTATGATTCTATGATACATGCATTTCAAGATTCTGCGGTCCATGGCTGAGAGGCTCGAGACCCAGTGGGTCTGCTGAGAGGCAGTAGATCTTGCAGGAGAGCCAGCGGGAAGTGCAAAGATGCAGTGGGCTATGGCAGCAGCGCTTGAAAACTTGGCCCAGTCATAGAGGGTCATGGCTAGGGGCTGCAGCGCATGACACAGTGCCAAAGGGCACGTGCTGCTGCCATTGACAGGTGGTCCTGACTTGGGTGACCAATGCAAAGACTCAGGTGACCAATGCAAAGGCTGTACCATGGCAAGAACACAGATGGTCCACCTGGACTGGCCAGGTGCTGCCAGAGTACCTGGAATTCACGGTAGAAGCACTGCCATCCATGGAGTGACCTGGGACCCACAGGAATCCTGAATGGGGAGGAGGAAGGGCTCGAACCTGTGCCGGGGCCTGCTGCCCAGGAGACTGTGGCTGTGGTGACACCTTCTCACTCACACTCCTTCCTGACACCGGGCACCTTCATCAATGAAGACGAACATCTTGCCAAGGCCGTCCCCACACCCTCACTTCTTGCCTTCAAACAACCACACAACCTCAAACAAACCATTGTCCGCAGCAAATTACCCAGCCTTCAGGAGAACAGTGACCACAACACCACACAATCCTGCCACAGCAACCTCTGCAAGACGTAATGGATCACTGACACGGATGCCATCACCTCACGTGAGAACATCATCCACCAGGTACTTGGTACACACACTTGCAACTCAGCCAACATTGTTTACCTGATACGTTGCAGGGCAGGATGTCCCGAGGCATGGTACATTGGGGAGACTATGCAGACAATGGATGAATGAACACTGCTCGACAATCACCAGGCAAGAGTGATTGTCTTCCTGTTGGGGAACACTTCAGCGCCAATGGGCATTTGGCCTCTGATCTTCGGGTAAGCGTTCTCCAAGGTGGCCTTAACGACACACAGCAATGTAGAGTCGCTGAGCAGAGACTAATAGCCATGTTCCGCACACATGAAGATGGCCTTAACTGGGATGTCACATTGTCACATGTCATGTCACACTGTTTGTAACCCCCATGACTTGCCTGGGCTTGCAAAATTTCACTGACTGCCCTGGCTGGAGACAATACATATCTCTTTAACCTGTGCTTAATGCGCTCTCCACTCACATTGTTTGTACCTTTAAGATTCAGTTACCTGTAAAGACTTGCGTTCCAACCATTCATTTGTAAATTGAGTTTGTGTCTTTATATGCCCTGTTTGTGAACAGAACTCCCACTTACCTGATGAATGGGCAGCGCTATCAAGTAAACCTGTTGGACTTCAGCCTGGTGTTATGAGATTTCTTGCTGTGCTTACCCCAGTCCAACGCTGGCATCTCCACATCAAGGAAAAAAAAGGCATTGGAAAAGAAAAATGACATTTTACCTTTCTAGGAAGAGTCAGACTTGGAATAAAAATACAGTGCTAAGAAATGGGGCCAGACAGAACAGGTTGTGTAAAAGGATGAAGCACTTTAGGCTGAATGGAGTATGAACTGATTGCATCAACAATGGACATTTTGATTTGCCCTTGAGCTATCAGTCAGAGTATCTTTTAGCAGCTAATGGGCCATCAATTCCTTGTGTAAACAAATCTTGGCTAATTCCTTCCTTGATTGTCTCAGGCGTTGTCAATCAAAATTTCAGAGCTACTTTGGCTCATTTGTGTTAGAACTAGGATCTTCCTAGTGAAATCAAATTCTATCTATCAAAGCACTTGAAAGAAGTTTGACAGCAGCTGGGGCTTATGCGAGATAGCAAGGAAATCTCTCTGGTGAAACCAACAGCTGCTGTCACTCAAAGCACTTCAGAGAGATGTGACAACAATGGGACTTCTGGAATCAACAAAGGGCATTCACTATTGTAGAACAGAGTGTTGTTGTGATCTCGAAGGCTTCCAAATGTTCAGGGGCATGGATTTTAATGATTCCAGGTTACTTCATAGATTTTACAGAACATGGACCAGAAGACTAATTCCATATTTTTCATCCCCAGGAGATCTTCAACGTCAAACCACCACCACCAACAACAACACCCCCCCACCCCCTCCCTGCCCCAGCGAAGCCTCCACAACCCCTAGGCCCTTGAGGGTTCCTCCCCACCCTTTGCAGCCTGGTAGACACAGAGGAGCCTTTGGGCACAGCTGGAGGCAGTGCCGATCTCCTTATCTCCCCATACCCTCCATGCCAGAGCCCATGGCACCTAGTCCCGATTATCAGAATGACCAAGACTACTTGGCACCTCCATATAGCTTCCTGGAATAAACCAGAGGCCATTAAATCAGTTTTCTAGTCCTCTAATTGCATTCATTCCCACCCGCTCTGGATGAGAAACTAATCTGCCCTCAATGCCTTAGACACCATTATCACAGCTTTGACAAATGTCATTTCTTTTCTCTCCCTACAGATGCTGCCAGACCTGCTGAGATTTTCCAATTGTTTTCTCTTTTGATCACAATTTTTGGGTATGTCCTGTCCTACTGACAGGGCAGACTCACCAAACATGGTGGCAGCAGTGGATTATGCACTGGGGAGGGAATTCCCCTGGGAGTTCTCAGCATTGACTTTGGACCCCAAGAAGTCATATGGCATTAGGTTATACATGGGCAAGGAAACTTCCTGCAGATTACCACCTACCATTCTCCCTCAGCTGATAAATCCATATTCTTCCATGTTGAATGAAGAAAATACAGAGGGGGACAATGGAACAGAATGCATTCTGGGTGGGGGACTTCTATGTACATTACCAAGAATGGCTCAGTAGCACACTACTGGCCACATCCTGAAGGGCATAGCTGCTAGATTGGGTCTGTGGCAGATGGTGAGGAAACCAGCAAGAGGGAACAAGTACTTGATCTTGTCCTCACTAACCTGTCACAGATGCATCTGACTGTAATATTGGTAAGAGTAATTATCATGCAATCCTTGCTGTTCCTTCATTTTGCTTGGTATAAATTGTGGCATTCCCTCCCTAACAGCACTGTGAGTGTACCCACAGCATATTGAATGCAGTTGTTCAAGAAGGCCATCACCTTCACAAAGGCAGTTAGGGATGGGCAATAAAATGCTGGCCCAGCTAGTGACACCCACATCCTGTAAATGATTGATTTTTTTTGAAATTTCAAAAGAGGAGGGAAAAATGGGAAAAAGGATGGAGATGTACAATTCGCATTTCCAGAGCTTGGGTTTGAGGGAATAACTTTGAGTGGTGGAGTGATTTAATTTCAGAGGCCAGAATTATGGGAGCTTGGGGATCTCAAAAGGTTGTCAGGCTGGAGGATTGTTGTAGACATGGCATGTATATGGGTAATGGCATGGAAGAATTTGAATACTGGATGTGAATTCAAAGTTTAAGGTGTTGCTAGATCCATATAAGTCAAAAAATGTTTTGGATGGCATGATGGTATAGTGGTTAGTACTGCAGTCTCACAGCGCCAGGGTTCCAGGTTCAATTCTGGCCTTGGCTAACTGTATGGAGTTTGCCCGTTCTCCCTCTGTCTTTGTTTGTTCCCTCTGGGTGCACCAGTTTCTTCTCTCAATCCAAATATGTTCAGATTAGGTTGATTGTTCCTTTGTTTGTGCAAGGTTATATATGGTTACGGGAATGGGGCCTGGCTTCGATTGTTGTTGGTGCAAGCTTGATGGACCAAATGGCGTCCTTTTATACTATAAGGATTCTGTGATTTTATTCTATGATTCTCTGACACAGGAACTTTTGGGTGAATAGGAATTTGTGTGATTCAGGCTATAGTTAGAAAAAATTTTGATGAGCAAAGTTTGATGGAAGATGGAAAATTTAGAGGCCTGGAGTGTATTAGGAGAGTCGAGTAATTACAGAAGGGTTTCAGCAACAGATTAGCTGAGACCAGGGAATGATGGGTGATATTTCAGAGATATCATAGAACCTTACAGTGCAGAAAGAGGCCCTTCGGCTCATCGAATCTGCACCGACCACAATCCCACCCAGGCCCTACCCCCATATCCCTACATATTTTACCCGCCAATCCCTCTAACCTACATCCCAGGACACTAAGGGACAATTTTAGCGTAGCCAATCAACCTAACCCACACATCTTTGGACTGTGGGAGGAAACCAAAGCATCTGGAGGAAATCCATGCAGACACGAGGAGAATGTGCAAACTCCACACAGACAGTGACTGGAGCCAGGAATCAAACCCAGGTCCCTGGAGCTGTGAAGCAGCAGTGCTAACCACTGTGCTACAGTGCCGCCCTCTGATATTTCAGAGATGGAAATAGATAGACTTGCTGATTGAGACATTTTGAGGTTGAACACTCATCTCTGGGCCTGCACCACACTGGCATTATGAATAGTCTGTTTCAGCCTCGGACCGTGGCCAGGGAGAGAGATGGAATCATATTTTTATGCCCTAGGGAACAGTTCACCTTCCCAATACGTATTGAAGGGAGCTTTCCCAGACCTTTGTGAACAATGTCTTGACAGATAAACAATTTGAATAAGACCTAAGTTGTACAAAATACAACGATATACTTATCAAAAGAAAAATCCTAGTTGCCTATTATTTTTGAGTTTCTATTCCAAATACAGGCTATTAAGAAACTGAATATGATGCTGAATCAAATGTCACGTGAGGACAGAAAAAGGTTCCTATTATCAGCAGAAATTCAACTTCTGATGTGAGTAATTAAGCAACTTTTGTTTTCTAATCTGTAGTCTTCGTATCAGCACATCCAGACATGCATGAAATTCAAATGGAACTCCTTACTTTTGAACCAGTGGTTCTGAATTCTAAATGCCCTCCACAAAGGAAGACAACCACTCAGCATCTAACCTGTGAAACCCCCTCAGAGTCAGAAATGTTTCACTAACATCTGCTTCCTAAGGCAGAGAGTTCCAAGGTAACACAACTTTTTAAAATAAAAATACTCCTCATCTCTGTTCTGTAAGGGCGACCCCTAATTTTAAAACAGTGTCCCTTAATTCTGGACTCATCCACAGGATGAGTATCAGTTATCGTTCAGGATCTTATATACTTCACTTAAGTCACCCTTCTGCTGAACACCATTGGAAACAAACTCATTCTGTCTAACCTTTTCTTATAAGACAACCCAGTCATTGCAGGGATTAATCCAGTAAATGTCCTCTGAACTACTTCTGATGCATTTACATCCTTCCTTAAATAAGGGAACCAAAACTGCACAATATTTGCGATGTGGTCTCACCAATGCCCTCTGTAACTGTGGGACTTTGATGTTCAATTTCTATCATAATAAGACTCTTTAATTGCTTGTTTATCTGCACTCCAAGTTTTGTGACCAATGCACTAAAAGAACACTTCTCTGTACTTTAGCCTGCAGCCTTTTTCTGTTTAAGTAATATTCTACTATTTTTCTTGCAAAAGTGATCAACTTCATATTTCCCACATTATATTCCTGTCAAATTTTCATCCACTGGCTCAACCTATCTTTATCTGTCTACAGTCTCCTATGTCTTGTTCACAACATACTTTCCATCTATCTTTATGTCATTTGCAAATTTAGCTATGATGCCTTCCCTCCCCTTGGCCGCATCTTACCTGGTCCCAGTGCCTTATCAACTTCAAGTTCCAACAATTTATCCAGTACTTTCCCCCTATCAATTACAAGCCCTTCCAGTTTCTTCTGTTACCATGACCTTGATTTGCTTTGATTTATTATTCACATGTATTAGCGTACAGTGAAAGTACTGTTTCTTGCACGCTATAGAGACAAAGTTTACCATACATAGAGAAGGAAAGGAGAGAATGCAGAATATAGTATTACAGTCATAGTTAGGCCATAGAGAAAGTTCAAAAGCGAGAGAGGTCCAGGACCTGGGTAGCTTACCTTCTTGGTAAAGATGGATACAATCTATTCATTTAATACCTCAGCCATTCTGCCTGCCTGTGTAAATCCTCTTTTTGGTTCCTTTGGCTCTTCCAGGTATCATTGTCTTCTTTCTACACTGAACTAATTTCAAGAACGTCACCCAAAACAATAAATATGTTTATCTCATCCTGCTTTGCAATTTTCGATGGATGATCAGTTCTACAAAGATGTGAATGCATCTTGATTGTTTTGTAAACACTGTGCTTAGAAAAGAGGAAGTGAAACATCATAAAAGATCAAACCTGTCAAAGGCAGAATGCTTATAAATATTGTGGTTAGGAGCAAAGGCAGCATCTGAGATGTATTCAACTGTGAAGGGAAAGAAAAACAAATATGACTATTTTGTAGCGGGTAAGTAATCCAACCTGTCAATCAAACCACTTCAAAGAATCCAAAAATGCTATTCTTTCAATGTTAATAGGGAATTCTCCCGTGAAACTCAATCCTAGTGACCATCAAAGCATTTTAATGGGATTCAGAACAGCTGTGCCTTATGAGAGAAAGCAAAGTTAGTTAAAACTGACTTATAGAAAGAACCTGTACTTTAAAGAGGATATTTAACACCTGGAGCTTATTGCTCGAACAACTTGAGCTTATCCAACCTCTCTTTGTAATTTAAATGTTCCATCCCAGGCAACATCCAAGTGAATCTCCTCTGCACCCGCTCCAGTGCAATCACATCCTTCCGAGAATGTGGAGACCTGAATTGCACACAGTACTCCAGCTGTGGCATCACCAAAGTCCTATACAATTCCAACATGACTTCCCTGCTTTTGTAATCTCTACATTGACTGATAAAGGCAAGTACCCCCTATGCCTTTTGTATCACCCCATTAACATTCCCTTTTGCCTTCAAAGGTCTATGGAGAAACACACAAGTCCCATTATTCCACCTTCTGAGTGTCCCGCCATTAATTGAGTACTTATCAATTTATCCTTCCAAACTATATCACGTCACACGTTTCAGGCTTAAATTCCATCTGCTGCTGAGCTGCCCATTTGACTATCTCATCTATATGAGTATAGGTCATGCCTTACTAACCTTATCGAGTTCTTTGAGAAAGTGACCAAAGAGGTGGATAGGGGTAAGGCAGTTGATGTGGTGTATATGGATTTTAGCAAGGCGTTTGATAAGGTTCACCATGGTAGGCTTCTGCAGAAAATGCAGATGTATGGGATTGGGGGTGATCTAGGTA
Source organism: Prionace glauca (assembly GCA_037974335.1). Lineage (NCBI taxonomy): Eukaryota > Metazoa > Chordata > Chondrichthyes > Carcharhiniformes > Carcharhinidae > Prionace > Prionace glauca. Next base: position 20,028,762 of record CM075736.1, on the reverse strand, counting down.
ATTGGATCAGGAATTGGCTAGCAGATAGGAGACAGAGAGTGGTGGTTGATGGGAAATATTCGTCATGGAGTTCGGTTACAAGTGGTGTGCCTCAGGGATCTGTTTTGGGGCCACTGCTGTTTGTAATTTTTATTAATGATCTGGATGAGGGTATAGTTGGGTGGATTAGTAAGTTTGCTGATGACACCAAAGTCGGAGGTGTGGTAGATTGTGAGGAAGGGTGTCATAGTTTGCAGGATGACTTAGAAAGGTTGCAGAGCTGGGCTGAGAGGTGGCGAATGGAGTTTAATGTGGAGAAGTGTGAGGTAATTCATTTCGGTAGGAATAACAGATGTGTTGAGTATAGGGCTAACGGGAGGACTTTGAATAGTGTGGAGGAGCAGAGGGATCTAGGTGTATGTGTACATAGATCCCTGAAAGTTGGGAATCAAGTAGATAAAGTTGTTAAGAAGGCATACGGAGTTTTGGCATTTATTGGTAGGGGGATTGAATTTAGGAGTCGTAGCGTCATGATGCAACTGTACACATCTCTGGTGCGGCCGCACTTGGAGTTTTGTGTGCAGTTCTGGTCCCCACATTACAAGAAGGATGTAGAGGCTTTGGAGAGGGTGCAGAGGAGGTTTACCAGGATGTTGCCTGGTATGGAGGGGAGATCCTATGAGGAGAGATTGAGTGATTTGGGGTTGTTTTCGCTGGAAAGAAGGCGGCTAAGAGGGGATCTCATTGAAACATATAAGATGATTAGAGGTTTAGACAGGGTAGATAGTGATAGCCTTTTTCCTAGGATGGAGAAAGCTAACACGAGGGGGCACGATTTTAAATTAAGGGGGGGTAGTTATAGGACAGATGTCAGGGGTAGGTTCTTTACCCAGAGGGTGGTGAGGGACTGGAATGCCCTGCCAGCTGCAGTTGTAAATGCACCTAGTTTGGGGGCGTTTAAAAGATCTGTGGATAGGTTTATGGATGAAAAGGGATTGGTTTAGGCTAGTGGGTCATTGTTTTGTAACTGGTCGGCGCAACATCGTGGGCCGAAGGGCCTGTTCTGCGCTGTAATGTTCTATGTTCTATATCTTCCTGTGGCCCAAGACACTCAACCTCACTGTCATCCACCTGGCCAATCTTTGTGTCACCTGCAAATTTACCCACCCAACAATCCTCCCCACCTGCACATAGCCATCTTATAATGCCCCTTTTTTATCAGAAAACACAGAAGTCAGTATAGTACAATACAGTGCAGCACAGGAATCAGACCCTTCTGCCCTCCAAGTCTGTGCCGCTCATTGGGCCAATTAGACCATTCGTTTGTATCCCTCTATTCCTAGTCTGCTCATGTGACTATCCAGATAAGTCTTAAACGATCCCAGCATGTCTGTCTCCACCATGCTACTTGGCAGTGCATTCCACCACCCTCTGTGTAAAAAATGTCACTCTAATATCTGAGTTCAACCTCACCCCTCTCACTTTGAGCCTGTGACCCCCCGTGATCGTCACCTCCGACCTGGGAAAAAGCTTCCCACTGTTCACCCTATCTGTGTGTTGGAACTTTTAAATTCTATCAAGATGGACTGTGACATGTGAGGGAAGAGATTGCAGAGCCCCTGGCGGTGATCTTTGCGTAGTTGATGGAGACGGGAGAGGTTTTGGAGGATTGGAGCATTGCAGATGTGGTTCCTATTTTCAAGAAAGGGAACAGGGATAACCCTGGAAATTACTGACTGGTGAGTCTGACCTCAGTGATTGGTAAGTTGATGGAGAGGATACTGAGGGACAGGATTTATGAACATTTAGAGAAGTTTAGGATGATCAGGAATAGTCAGCATGGCTTTGTCAAGGGTAGGTTGTGCCTTACGAGCCTAGTTGAGTTCTTTGAAAATGTGACTGAACTCATTGACGAAGGAAGAGCGGTGGATGTGGTTTACGTGGACTTCAGCAAGGCGTTTGATAAGGTCACTATGCAAGACTTCTTGAGAAGGTGAGAGGGCATGGGATCCAAGGGGCTGTTGCCTTGTGGATCTAGAACTGGCTTGCCTGCAGAAGGCAGAGAGTTGTTGTGGATGGGTCTTTTTCTGCATGGAGGTTGGTCACCAGTGGAGTGCACCAGTTCTAGGATCCTTGCTGTTTGTCATTTTCATAAATGACCTGGATGAGGAAGTGGAGGGATGTGTTAGTAGAACATAGAACATAGAACATTACAGCACAAACAGGCCCTTCGGCCCTCGAGTTGCGCCGATCACATCAACCCCACCAATCTATAGACCTATCTATAACCCCCAATCCCATTAAACCCCATATACTCATCCAGAAGTCTTTTAAAAGACCCCAGCGAGTTCACCTCCACCACTGATGACGACAGCCGATTCCATTCACTCACCACCCTCTGAGTGAAAAACTTACCCCTAACATCACCCCTGTACTTCCCTCCCCGCACCTTAAATCTGTGTCCTCTCGTAGCGACCATTTCAACCTGGGGAAATAGCCTCTGAGAGTCCACCCTATCTATTCCTCTCAACATTTTATAAACTTCTATCAGGTCGCCTCTCAACCTTCGCCTCTCCAGGGAAAAGAGTCCCAGCTCCCTCAACCTATCTTCATAAGGCATGCCTCCCAGTCCAGGCAACATCCTTGTAAATCTCCTCTGCACCCTTTCAATAGCTTCTACGTCTTTCCTATAGTGAGGCGACCAGAACTGTGCACAGTACTCCAAATGAGGCCTGACGAGGGTCCTGTAAAGTTGCAGCATTACCTCCCGACTCCTAAACTCAATCCCTCGATTAATGACGGCCAGTACACCATACGCCTTCTTGACCACCTCCTCCACCTGCGAGGCCGATTTAAGAGTCCTGTGAACCCGGACCCCGAGATCCTTCTGCTCTTCAACGCTACTAAGACCCCTGCCCTTAATAGTGTACTCGTTCATCCCGTTGGTTCTGCCGAAATGGACGACTACACATTTGTCCGCGTTGAAGTCCATCTGCCACTTCTCCGCCCATTCCTGCATCCTATCTATGTCCTGCTGCAACTTTTGACATCCTTCCAGACTATCCACAACACTGCCGACCTTCATGTCTTCAGCGAACTTGCTAACCCATTCCTCCACTTCCTCATCCTGGTAAGTTTGCCAATAGTGTTGTGGATAGTCTGGAGGGATGTCAGAAGTTGCAGCGAGACATAAATAGGATGCAAGACTGGGCAGAGACGCGGATAAATGTGTAGTGGCCCATTTTGGCAGGTGCAGTGGTATGAAGGAGTACAATATCAAGGGTAGGACTCTTAGCAGGGTTGAGGAGCAGAAGGACCTTGGGGTCGGCCTCGCAGGTGGAGGATGTGGTCAAGAAGGCGTATGGTGTGCTAGCCTTCATTAATCGAAGGATTGAGTTTAGGAGTCGGGAGGTAATGCTGCAACTTTATAAGACCCTTGTCAGATTCCACTTGGAGTACTGTGCGCAGTTCTGGTCGCCTCACTACAAGAAGGATGTGGAAGCTATTGAGAGGGTGCAGAGGAGATTTACAAGGATGTTGCCTGGATTGGGAGGCATGCCTTATGAGGATAGGTTGAGGGAACTAGGTCTCTTCTCCCTGGAAAGACGAAGATTGAGAGGCAACCTGGTAGAGGTTTATAAAATGTTGAGAGGTATAGGTAGGGTGGATTCTGGGAGGCTATTTCCCAGGGCTGAAATGGTTGCTTTGGGAGGACACAGGTTTAAGGTGCTGGGGAGCAGGTACAGAGGAGATGTCAGGGGTAAGTTTTTCACTTAGAGGGTGGTGAGTGAGTGGAATCGGCTGCCGTTGGTGGTGGTAAAGGCGAACTCGCTGGGGTCTTTTAAGAGACTTCTGGATGAGTACATGGAATTTAATGGGATTGAGAGTCATAGATAGGCCTAGTAGGTATGGATATGATCGGTGCAATGTGTGGGCCAAAGGGCCTGTTTGTGCTGTAGAGTTCTGTGTTCTATACCCTTCATAATTTCATACACCTCTATTAGGTCTCCCCTCGTTCTCCGTCTTTCCAGGGAGAATAACCCCAGTTTGCCCAATCACTCTTCATAGCTAAGACCCTCCATACCAGGCAACATCCTGGTAAACCTCCTCTGCACTCTCTCCAAAGCCTCCACGTCCTTCTGGTAGTGTGGCGATCAGAACTGGATGCTGTACTCCAAATGTGGCTTTTACAGCTGCAACATGAGACTCCAGTTTTTATACTCGATACCCCATCCAGTAAAGGCAAGCATGCCATATGCCTTCTTCACCACCTTTTCCACCTGTGCTGCCACCTTCAAGGATTTGTGGACTTGCACACCTATACACCTATGTGTTTCTATACTCTTGATGGTTCTGCCATTTATTGTATAATTCCCCCCTACATTAATTCTACCAAAATGCATCACTTCGCATTTATCTGGATTAAATTCCATTCGCCATTTCTCCGCCCAATTTTCCAGCCTATCTATATCCTGCTATATTGTCCGACAATGTTCATCGCTGTCAGCAAGTCCAGCCATCCTTGTGTCATCTGCAAATGGAAACAAGTCTTTCCTACCTTTATCTGTACACATTAAGAATTAGTAAGAGCAATACCATCACAGCTACAAAGCCTCCTCACATTAATCCCTAGTACACACTTCAGGACTAGGTTATCTGGGAATAATTTAAAGTTCTCCTTAAAGAAAAAGCTCTTATTTTGTGTCATTTTTAATGGGAGGAGTGATGCTGGAAATCTAATTCCCGTATTGGACATAACACCACTCTCTCTCGTTGCAGACATACATGCTCACCTCTGTCCCTCACAGACACTTATGCCCCTCTCATCCGCACTCAAGTCTGTCTCTAGACACCCACCCTCTCTCCAACATTCTTACCCCTTATAGATAGACATAGATAGAACATAGAACATAGAACATTACAGCGCAGAACAGGCCCTTCGGCCCACGATGTTGCGCCGACCAGTTACAAAACAATGACCCACTAGCCTAAACCAATCCCTTTTCATCCATAAACCTATCCACAGATCTTTTAAACGCCCCCAAACTAGGTGCATTTACAACTGCAGCTGGCAGGGCATTCCAGTCCCTCACCACCCTCTGGGTAAAGAACCTACCCCTGACATCTGTCCTATAACTACCCCCCCCTTAATTTAAAATCGTGCCCCCTCGTGCTAGCTTTCTCCATCCTAGGAAAAAGGCTATCACTATCTACCCTGTCTAAACCTCTAATCATCTTATATGTTTCAATGAGATCCCCTCTTAGCCGCCTTCTTTCCAGCGAAAACAACCCCAAATCTCTCAATCTCTCCTCATAGGATCTCCCCTCCATACCAGGCAACATCCTGGTAAACCTCCTCTGCACCCTCTCCAAAGCCTCTACATCCTTCCTGTAATGTGGGGACCAGAACTGCACACAAAACTCCAAGTGCAGCCGCACCAGAGATGTGTACAGTTGCATCATGACGCTGCGACTCCTAAATTCAATCCCCCTACCAATAAACGCCAAAACTCCGTATGCCTTCTTAACAACCTTATCTACTTGATTCCCAACTTTCAGGGATCTATGTACACATACACCTAGATCCCTCTGCTCCTCCACACTATTCAAAGTCCTCCCGTTAGCCCTATACTCAACACATCTGTTATTCCTACCGAAATGAATTACCTCACACTTCTCCACATTAAACTCCATCCGCCACCTCTCAGCCCAGCTCTGCAACCTGTCTAAGTCATCCTGCAAACTATGACACCCTTCCTCACAATCTACCACACCTCCGACTTTGGTGTCATCAGCAAACTTACTAATCCACCCAACTATATCCTCATCCAGATCATTAATAAAAATTACAAACAGCAGTGGCCCCAAAACAGATCCCTGAGGCACAGATAGGATGCAGGAATGGGCGGAGAAGTGGCAGATGGACTTCAACGCGGATAAATGTGTAGTCGTCCATTTCGGCAGAACCCACGAGATGAACGAGTACACTATCAAGGGCAGGAGTCTTAGTAGCGTTGAAGAGCAGAAGGATCTCGGGGTCCGGGTCCACAGGACTCTTAAATCGGCCTCGCAGGTGGAGGAGGTGGTCAAGAAGGCGTATGGTGTACTGGCCTTCATAAATCGAGGGATTGAGTTTAGGAGTCGGGAGGTAATGCTGCAACTTTACAAGACCCTCGTCAGGCCTCATTTGGAGTACTGTGCGCAGTTCTGGTCGCCTCACTATAGGAAAGACGTAGAAGCTATTGAAAGGGTGCAGAGGAGATTTACAAGGATGTTGCCTGGACTGGGAGGCATGCCTTATGAAGATAGGTTGAGGGAGCTGGGACTCTTTTCCCTAGAGAGGCGAAGGTTGAGAGGCGACCTGATAGAAGTTTATAAAATGTTGAGAGCAATAGATAGGGTGGACTCTCAGAGGCTATTTCCCCGGGTTGAAATGGTCGCTACGAGAGGACACAGATTTAAGGTGCGGGGAGGGAAGTACAGGGGTGATGTTAGGGGTAAGTTTTTCACTCAGAGGGTGGTGAGTGAATGGAATCGGCTGCCGTCATCGGTGGTGGAGGCGAACTCACTGGGGTCTTTTAAAAGACTTCTGGATGAGTATATGGGGTTTAATGGGATTGGGGGTTATAGATAGGTCTATAGATTGATGGGGTTGATGTGACCGGCGCAACTCGAGGGCCGAAGGGCCTGTTTGTGCTGTAATGTTCTATGTTCTTTCTCCAACACTCTCATTCCTCTGTCTCACACGCACACTCACCCCTCTCTCTTACACAGTCCTCCTCATTCATACACTCACCCTTACACACACACACATACGCGCACACACACGCACGCACACACAACGCACATATATACTCACCCCTCACACATGCTTATCCCTCTCTTAACGCACATTTTTTTTTCTGTTTCACACATGCACTCACCTCTCTTGAAGACCTGAACCATAGGCAGCAGAGTGGCCTACAAACAGCATTTGGATCAGGCATTGGCTAGATGATAGAAGACAGAGGGTGGTGGTTGATTGGAAATATTCAACCTGGAGTTGTACCTCAGGGATCTGTTTTGGGGCCACTGCTGTTTGTCATTTTTATTAATGACCTAGATGAGGGTGTAGAAGGATGGGTTAGTAAATTTGCGGACGACACTAAAATCAGAGGAGTTGTAGACAGTGAGGATGGATGTTTGCAGGGGGACATAGATAAGCTGCAGAACTGGGCTGAGAGATGGCAAATGGAATTTAATGCGAAAAAGTGTGAGGTGATTCACCTTGGAAAGAGTAACAGGATTACAGAATATAGGGTAATGGAACATAAGAACATAAGAAATAGGAGCAGTCGGCCAACTAGCCTTTCGAGCCTGCCCCACCATTCAATAAGATCATGGCTGATCGGACGTGGCTCAGTTCCACATTCCTGCCCTCTCCCCATAACCCTTAATCCCCTCTCTTATCAAAAACCCATCAACCCGCGTCTTAAAAATATTTAGCGAGGTAGCCTCCACCACTTCAACGGGCAGAGAATTCCAGAGATTCACCACCCTTTGAGTGAAGAAGTTCCTCCTCAACTCTGTTCTAAACCGCCTCCCCTTTATCTTGAGGCTGTGCCCCCTAGTCCTGCTATCCTTTCTGAGCGGGAAGAGCCTCTTCATCTCTACCCTATCCATCCCATTCATCATCTAATACGTCTCAATGAGACTAAACTCATTCTTCTAAACTCTAACGAGTACAAGCCTAATTTATTCAGCCTCTCCTCATAGCTCAACCTCCTCAACTCCGGCATCAGCCTAGTAAACCTCCTCTGCAGTCCCTCCAAGGCCAAAATATCCTTGTGTAAGTACGGCGCCCAAAACTGCACACAGTACTCCAGCTGCGGCCTCACCAATGCCGTATACAGCCGCAGCAAGACCTCCCTACTTTTTATATTCAATCCCCCTCGCTATGAAGGCCAACATCCCATTCACCTTCCTGACCACCTGCTGCACCTGTAAGCTGGGTTTTTGCGACTCATGCACAAGGACCCCGAGGTCCCTCTGCACCGTCGCCTGCTGCAGTTTTTCTCCACGTAAGTAATAATCCTTCCTACCATTATTCCTATCAAAGTGGACCACCTTGCGCTTACCAACATTAAATTCCATTTGCCATTTCCTGGCCCATTCGCCCAGCCTATCTAGATCCTTCTGTTGACTCTCCCCACCCTCCGCACAATTTGCCTTTCCACCAATTTTGGTGCCACCAGCAAATTTCGACACTCTACACTCGGTTCCCTCCTCCAGATCATCTATATAAATGGTAAATAGCTGAGGCTCCAGCACTAGTGATAAGTGCCCCTGGGACACTCCACTAGTCACCATCCGCCAATCCGAATAGCATCCATTGACCCCCACTCTCTGCCTCCTATTTGTCAACCAGTCCTCTATCCACGCTAACACCCTACCCCCAACTCCATGCCCCCTGACCTTCTGCAATAACCTCTTGTGAGGTACCTTGTCAAACGCCTTCTGAAAATCAAGACAGACCACATCCACCGGCTCTCCTCTATCCACCGCCCTAGACACATCCTCATAGAACTCCAGTAAATTTGTCAGACACGACTTCCCTTTAACGAAACCATGCTGTGTCTGCTCTATCAAGCAGTTCCCCTCAAGATGCCTTGCTATTTCCTCCTTGATGACGGATTCTAACATTTTACGTACAACAGACAGGCAACTAACAGGCCTATAATTCCCTGCCTATAAACAACTAACAGGCCTATAATTCCCTGCCTTTTTCCTGGCACCCTTCTTAAACAACGGTGTAACATTAGCCGTTTTCCAATCTTCCGGCACTTCCCCGGAATCCAGCGACGTCTGGAAAATAACCACCAAGGCATCCACTATCACCTCCGCCATTTCTTTCAGGACCCTCGGATGCATTCCATCCGGTCCTGAGGACTTGTCCACAATCAGCCCCTCCAGTCTGTCAAGCACCACCTCTCTAGTAACAGTAATGTCATCGAGACCCTCCAATCCTACCACCTTTCCATCTCTAACATCCGGCAAATTATTCACGTCCTCCTCCTTGAAGACCGAAACAAAAAAGTTATTCAAGACCTCAGCCATATCCCCATCCCCTACCACTAAGTCCCCCTTCTCATCCTCTAAGGGACCAACGTTCACCCTAGCCAGCCTCTTCCTTTTTATATATTTATAAAAACTCTTGCTATCCTTTTTTATATTAAGCGCTAGCCCAGCTTCATCGTTTCTCCTACCCTTCTTTATCAACTTCTTTGTCAATCTTTGTTGACCCTTGGTAGTGTTGACGATCAGAGAGATCTTGGTGTACATGGCACAGTACGGTAGCACAGTGGTAGGGCGGCACGGTAGCACAGTGGTAGGGCGGCACGGTAGCACAGTGGTTAGCACTGCTGCTTCACAGCTCCAGGGTCCTGGGTTTGATTCCCGGCTCGGGTCACTGCCTGTGTGGAGTTTGCACATTCTCCTCATGTCTGCGTGGGTTTTCTCCGGGTGCTCCGGTTTCCTCCCACAGTCCAAAGATGTGCGGGTTAGGTTCATTGGCTATGCTAAAATTGCCCCTTAGTGTCCTGGGATGTGTAGGTTAGAGGGATTAGCAGGTAAATGTGTAGGGATATGGGGATAGGGTCTGGGTGGGATTGTGTTCGGTGCAGACTCGATGGGCCGAAGGGCCTGTTTCTGCACTGTAGGGTTCTATGTGCATAGATCCCTGAAAGTTGGCACCCAGGTTGATAAGGTGGTTAAGAAGGCGTACGGTGTGTTAGCTTTTATTGGTAGAGGGATTGAATTTCGGAGCCGTGAGATCATGTTGCAACTGTACAAAACTCTGGTGCGGCCGCACTTGGAATATTGCGTACAGTTCTGGTCGCCACATTATAAGAAAGATGTGGAAGCATTGGAAAGAGTGCAGAGGAGGTTGACCAGGATGTTGCCTTGTATGGTGGGAAGGTCTTATGAGGAAAGGCTGAGGGACTTGAGGTTATTTTCATTAGAAAGAAGAAGGTTAAGAGGTGACCTAATTGAGGCATACAGGATGATCAGAGGGTTAGATAGGGTGGACAGTGAGAGCCTTTTTCCTTGGATGGTGATGGCTAACATGAGGGGACATAGCCTTAAATTGAGGGGAGGTAATTATAGGACGGATGTCAGAGGTAGGTTCTTTACTGAGAGGGTAGTAAGGGTGTGGAATGCCCTGCCTGCAGCAGCTGTGGACTCGCCAGCTTTAAGGGCATTCAAACGGTCAGTGAATAGGCATTTGGATAACATTGGAATAGTTTAGGGTAGAGGGTCATTAGATTGGTTCCACTCGTTGGCGCAACATCAAAGGCCGAAGGGCCTGTACATAGAACTGTAATGTTCTATGTTCTAGGAATATAGGCTTATAGCTCCTTGAAAGTGGAGTCACAGTTGGATAGGGTGGTAAAGAAGACATTCGGAATGCTTGGTTTCGTTGGTCAGAATGTGAATACAGGATTTGGGATGTCTTGTTGAAGTTGCACAAGACATTGGTAAGGCCACACCTGGAATACTTGGATATTACTAAACTATTACTAAACTAGAAAAAATGTATGAAAGATTTACTAGGATGCTACTGGGACTTGATGGATTGAGTTATGTAAGTTTGCTGAAACATTGAACAGGCTGACATACAATATGAGGGATGGAAGTCTAAAGAGGATGTATGTCTATAATGAAGAGGAGATAGTTATGTCTGGGGATCGAGAAGTTGTTGAAATGATGTGGGGAACCAGAATGAAAGGGATTCGACAAGGGAGGAATATTCGATCCAAGGTGAGAAGTTAGTACTGTGGGGAAATACAGGCTGAAACAATGGTGGAACTTTCCTCTCTTGCCCACCTTGGGAATCGTAGGGGACAGGACACGACTATGTGAAGGATCGTTTATCTCGGATGAGATTTTCTAGAATTGGGGTGTGCATGGCTGGAAAGTCCTGCCCAATGTGTCGCCTAATGCTGTCCTATTTATAGATTTTGGGAAAGAGGTAGAAACAGGCTGTGCAGAATTTTTGGATTAGAACATTGAACATAAAACATAGATCAGTACAACATAGTACAGGCCCTTCAGCCCTCGATGTTGTGCCGAGCTATGTCCCAACCCAAGATCAAGCTATCCCACTCCCTATCGTTCTGATGTGCTCCATGTGCCTATCCAATAACCGCTTGAAAGTTCCCAAAGTGTCCGACTCCACAATCACAGCAGGCAGTGCATTCCACACCTCAACCTCTCTCTGAGTAAAGAATCTACCTCAGACATCCCTCTTATATCTCTCACCATGAACCGTATAGTTATGCCTCCTAGTAACAGCTACATTCACCTGGGGAAATAGTTTCTGTACGTCCACTCTATCTCCCTCATCATCTTATACATTTCTATTAAGTCACCTCTAATCCTCCTCCGCTCTAAAGAGAAAAGCCCTAGCTCCCTCAACCTTTCCCCATAAGACCTACTCTCCAAATCAGGCAGCATCCTGGTAAATCTCCTCTGCACTCTCTCCAATGCTTCCACATCCTTCTTACAGTGAGGTGACCAGAACTGAACACAATATTGCAAATGTGGTCTCCTGTATAGTTGCAGCATAACCCCACGACTCTTAAACTCAAACCCGCGTTAATAAACGCTAACACAGTATAAGCCACCTTCACGGCTCTATCCACTTGAGTAGCAACGTTCAGAGATCTGTGGATATGAACCCCAAGATCTCTCTGTTCCTCCACATTCCTCAGAAACCTACCATTGATCCTGTAATCTGCATTCAAGTTTTCCTACCAAAATGAATCACTTATCAGGGTTAAACTCCATCTGCCACTTTTTGGCCCAGCTCTGCATCCTATCAATTTCTGTTTGCAGTGTACAAGAGCCTTCCACCTCATCCATTACTCCACCAATCTTGGTATCATCAGCAAATTTACTAACTTACCCTTCAGCCCCCTCTTCCAAGTCATTGATTAAAATTACAAGTAGACCCAGCACTGATAGCTGTGGTACACCGCTGGTAACTGGCCTCCAGTCTGAAAATTTTCCCTCCAACACCATCCTCTGTCTTCTATAAGACAGTAAAAAGTCTGACAACACCAGGTTTTAGTCCAACCGATTTATTTGATAATATTCTCACAAGCTTTCGAGGGGGCTGCCTCTTCGTCAGGTGAATGGAGAGTTCTGGCCTCAGACAGACAGAGCATATAAAGCACAGACAGTTGCTGATTAGAATGCGAATCCTTACACCTAACCTGCTGTTCAAGTCTTAAAGTGGCTGATAATGTGAGTGGAAGGAGCACTGATCACAGTTTAAAGAGATGTGTATTGTCTCCAGACAGTACAGTAAGTGAGGTTTTGCAAACCCAGGCAAGTCACGGGGGTTACAGATAGTGCGACATGAACCCAAGATCCCTGTTGAGACCGTCCTCATGTGTGCGGAACTTGGCTATCAGTCTCTGTTCAGCGACTCTGCGCTGTGCAACAGCCTAAGAGGAAGGAATCCAATTGGACTCCTCCGGAAGGCCGCTGCCCTCGACTGGACTTGTATGCCCAAACCATCAGGAGGTGCATTAACACCAGATTCATCAGCCGCACTCATAAGACAGCCCCGAACACCACCCAAGCACAACGCAACGCCATCCACGCTCTCAAGACAAACCGCAACATTGTCATCAAACCAGCAGACAAAGGAGGGGCCATCGTCATACTGAACAGAACGGATTACTGTAAAGAAGTGTACCGACAACTAAACAATGAGGAACACTACAGACAATTACCCACAGATCCGACCAAAGAACACACTCGTCAACTCAACAATCTGATCAAGACCTTTGATCCGGACCTTCAGAGCACCCTCCGTGCTCTCATTCCACGCATTGGAGATCTCTACTGCCTCCCAAAGATACACAAGGCAAACACACCTGGCCGTCCTATCGTATCGGGCAATGGAACTCTGTGTGAGAACCTCTCCGGCTACGTCGAGGGCATCCTGAAACCCATTGTACAAAGAACCCCCAGCTTTTGTCGCGACACTACGGACTTCCTACTGAAACTCAGCAGACACGGAGCAGTTGAACCAGGGACACTCCTCGTCACAATGGATGTCTCAGCGCTCTACACCAACATCCCCCACAACGATGGCATTGCTGCGACTGCCTCAGTACTCAATGCTGACAACTGCCAGTTTCCAGATGCAATTTTACAACTCATCCGCTTTATCCTGGACCACAATCTCTTCACCTTCAACAACCAGTTTTTCATCCAGACACACGGAACAGCCATGGGGACCAAATTTGCACCTCAATATGCCAACATCTTCATGCACAGGTTCGAACAAGACTTCTTCACTGCACAGAATCTTCAACCGATGCTATACACTAGATACATCGATGACATTTTCTTCCTTTGGCCTCATGGTGAACAATCACTGAAACAACTATATGATGATATCAACAAATTCCACCCCACCATCAGACTCACCATGGACTATTCCCCAGAATCAGTTGCATTCTTGGACACACTTATCTCCATTAAGGACGGTCACCTCAGCACCTTACTGTACCGCAAACCCACAGACAATCTCACAATGCTCCACTTCTCCAGTTTCCACCCTAAACATGTTAAAGAAGCCATTCCCTATGGACAAGCCCTCCGTATACACAGGATTTGCTCAGATGAGGAAGATCGTGACAGATACCTCCAGACCCTGAAAGATGCCCTCATAAGAACAGGATATGGTGCTTGACTCATAGATCGGCAGTTCCGATGTGCCACAGCGAAAAACCGCACCGATCTCCTCAGAAGGCAAACACGGGACACAATGGACAGAGTACCCTTCGTCGTCCAGTACTTCCCCGGAGCGGAGAAGCTACGACATCTTCTCCGGAGTCTTCAACATATTATTGATGAAGACAAACATCTCGCCAGGGCTATCCCCACACCCCCACTTCTTGCTTTCAGACAACCACACAACCTCAAACAGACCATTGTTCGCAGCAAACTACCCAGCCTTCAGGAGAAGAGTGACCACAATACCACACAACCCTGCCACAGCAACCTCTGCAAGACATGCCAGATCATCGACATGGATACCATCATCACACGTGAGAATACCATCCACCAGATACATGGTAAATACTCTTGCAACTCGGCCAACATTGTCTACCTGATACGTTGCAAGAAAGGATGTCCGAGAAGCATGGTACATTGGGGAGACCATGCAGACGCTACGACAACGGATGAATGAACATCGCTCGACAGTCACCAGGCAAGACTGTTCCCTTCCTGTTGGCGAACACTTCAGCGGTCACGGGCATTCAGCCTCTGACCTTCGGGTAAGCATTCTCCAAGGCGGCCTTCATGACACACGACAGCGCAGAGTCGCTGAACAGAGACTGATAGCCAAGTTCCGCACACATGAGGACGGTCTCAACAGGGATCTCAGGTTCATGTCGCACTATCTGTAACCCCCGTGACTTGCCTGGGTTTGCAAAACCTCACTTACTGTACTGTCTGGAGACAATACACATCTCTTTAAACTGTGATCAGTGCTCCTTCCACTCACATTATCAGCCACTTTAAGACTTGAACAGCAGGTTAGGTGTAAGGATTCGCATTCTAATCAGTCTGTGCTTTATATGCTCTGTCTGTCTGAGGCCAGAACTCTCCATTCACCTGACGAAGAGGCAGCCCCCTCGAAAGCTTGTGAGAATATTATCAAATAAATCGGTTGGACTAAAACCTGGTGTTGTCAGACTTTTTACTGTGTTTATGCCAGTCCAACGCCGGCATACCCACATCATGACTTCTATAAGACAGCCAGTTACTTATCCAATCAGCCAAATTTCCTTCTAAACCACACCTCCTTACTTTCTTCATGAGCCTATCATGGGGAACCTTATCAAACACCTTACTAAAATCCATGTATACGACATCAACTATTCTACCTTTGCCTACACACTTAGTTACCTCCTCAAAGAATTCAATCAGATTTGTGAGGCAAAACTTACCTCTCATGAAACTGTGCTGACTATCCCGATTAATCTGCATCTTTCCAAATGGTCATAAATCCTATATCTCAGGACCGTTTACACCAACTTAACGACCACAGAACTAAGACTAACTGGCATATAATTATCAGGGTCATTCCTATTTCCTTTCTTGAAGAGAGGAACAACATTCGCCACTCTCCAGTCCTCTGGCACAATCCCCGTGATGTGGAGATGCTGGCGTTGGACTGAGATAAAACACAAAGAAACCCCACAACACCAGTTCAAAGTCCAAACAGGTTTATTTGTAGCAAAAGCCGCAAGCATTCGGGACAGCCTGTCTCTTCTTCAGGTGGCTGGGAGTTCTCCTGACGAAGGGACAGGCTGTCCTGAAAGCTTGCGGCTTTTGCTACAAATAAACCTGTTTGGACTTTAAACTGGTGTTGTGGGATTTCTTTGTGACAATCTCCATGGACAGTGAGGACCCAAAGATTAAAGCTAACGGCACCGCAATCTCATCCCTTGACTCCCAAAGTGTCCTGGGATGTATCCCATCTGGCCGAGGGGACTTATTCATCAACTTTTTCAAAATTGCTAATACATCTTGCCTCAGAAATCTACCTCTTCCATCCTATCAGCCTATATCACGTCTCATTCTCAAAAACATGGTCCGTCTCCTTAGTGAACGCTGAAGAGAGGTATTCATTCAACGCCTCACCTATCTCTTCTGATTCCATGCACAAGTTCCCACTACTATCCTTGACTGGCCCTAACCTCACCCTGGTCATTCTTTTATTTTTCACATAAGAGCAAAAAGCCTTGGGGTTTTCCTTTGTCTGACCCGCCAAGAATTATGAAATATGAAATTAGAAAGAAGATCTCCAGAGGGGATGAGGTCCATGACAGTCCTGGAAACAGTGGCTTAATGTTCAGTGACGGGATTATGGTCCAGAGGAGATAGAAAAAAATGTCTGAGAGTTGTTGTTGAACTTCTGCAATTTAGAGATTAGTGCACCATTCTGTCAGCAGCTTTGATAACAATATGTGGTTGGAGAATGGAGTATAACATGTTCAGAGAGAAACAGGTTGGAGTGAATGAAGGGAGCAGAGCTAATGTTGCGCCTATTACAACCCATCCTCAACAGGACAGAGTGAGATTTCTCTTCTTCTTGCTTGAAAAGAGGCCTGAACCGTCCCCAGACTCTGCCACCATCCTTCCCTAGCTGAACTTATTCTGTCTTTGAACAATTTTGTCTCACTTTTTCTAAATTGAAGGTGTTACTATGGGTACCATCATCCCTGTCAGAATTTTATACATTTCAGTGAGAACTGCTGTCTTTTCACATAACTTCACTGAATACAGGCCGCGACTACCCAACCACTCCTAATAAGACAATCCTGTCATCCGAGTAATCATTTTGGTGAACCTTTGCTGCGTTCTATAGCAAGTATATATTTTCTGAAGTAGAGAACAACTGTGCACAATACTCTAGCTGTGGGCTCATGAACATCCTGTATACTTGGTAACATATGCTGTACTCAAATTCTCTTGCAATGAAGGCCAACATACTTTCCTAACAGTTTGCGTACAATGACTAGAGCATAAGCACACCCAAAGGCCCCTTTGTATATCAACATTTCTTAATCCACCACCATTTAAATAATATTTTGCTATTCTGTTTTTCAACTGAACTTTACACAGAACTAAGTTGTATCTCACAGATATTTGCCCATTCACTGAACTTGAAATTGTCTTTAAGCCTTTCTATTCCCTCTTCACCACGTACAATTCCACTTAGGTTTGTGTCATTAGCAAACTTGGAAACATTAACTTCCCTCATCCAAAAATGTTGATATATATTGTGAATAGCTAGTCTCATGCAGTGATTCCTGTGGAACCTTAGTAGTCACAACCTTCTACTCCAGAGATGACCCATTTGTTCCTACTCATTGTTTCCTGTCTGCTATTCAATTCTCAATCCAAGCCAGTATGTTATTTTCTGATTCCACGCGCTTTTAATTTTGTGTACTAATCTCTTTTATGTGGAACTTCGTTAAAAGTTTTCTGATGATCCAAATACACTGGTTCTCCTTTATTTATTCTATTGCAACATCCTCAAAAAACTTTTACTGATACTAAAGGTGGCACGGTAGCACAGTGGTTAGTACTGCTGCTTCACAGCTCCAGGGTCCTGGGTTCAATTCCTGGCTCGGGTCACTGTCTGTGTGGAGTTTGCACATTTTCCTTGTGTCTGCGTGGGTTTCCTCCGGGTACTCTGATTTCCTCCCACAGTCCAAAGATGTGTGGATTAGGTTGATTGGCCATGCTAAGAAATTGCCCCTTAGTGTCCAGGGATGTGTAGGTTAGAGGGATTCGTGGGTATAATGTGTAGAGGTATGGGAGTAGGGCCTGGGTGGGATTGTGTTCGGTGCAGGCTCGATAGACCGAAGGGCCTCTTTCTGCACTGTAGGGTTCTATGATTCTATGATAATTTTCTTCGATTCATCCTCTCTAGATCCTTGCTTCCCTAACATTTATTTATATCTTCTGTAAAGATGTTTATGCAATGTTTATGTTTATGTTCCATGCAAGTTTACCCTCAAACTTTATTTTTCCCCTTTTAATCAATCTCTCAGTCCTCCTTTGCTGAATTCTAAACTACTCCTAAACCTCCAACTTGCTTTCCTAGTAACTTAATAGGATTCCTCTTTGGATCTCGTACTATCCTTAATTTCTTTGTTGCTGTTATGATTACCATGAAGGCAATCATTAGATCTCCCCGTGGGTTTCATGGAATATGAGCTGCCTTATTGAGCGAGTGGAGGCTTGTCCAATGTGGTTAAAGTTTATTTATTAGTATCACAAGTAGGCTTACATTAACACTGCAATTAAGTTACTGTGAAAATCCCCTAGTCGCACACACTCTGTTGCCTGTTCAGATACACTGAGGGATAATTGAGCGTGGTCAATGCACCTAACCAGCACATCTTTCAGACTCTGGAAGGAAACCGGAGCAAACAGAAGAAACTCATGCAGACACAGGGAGAATATGCAGACTCCGCACAGACAGTGACCCAAGCCGAGAATTGAACCCAGGTCTCTGGTGCTGTGAGGCAGCAGTGCTAACCAATGCGCCGCTGTGCCATCCACAATGTCGTGGTCGGCAGGAGTTGTTACTCTACCTGGACTGTTGTGTTAGGTCTTGAGATGGAGACTGTCTGATTGTAAGACGTAAGTATGGCCTTTTCCTTTGGTGAACAATAAAGATGAGAAACAGGCATTTGGCTGAATTATTGCATTTTGACTGGCTGGGCTGTTTTTCTTCTAATGTTTTTGTGCCAGAAAGATTTGTACAACTGTTGCAATGTATGTATTTGTTCCTTAAATATTAGCCATTGCTGAGACACTGTCATGCTTTTGTATAAATTTACATAATCTATTGCAACCCAGTCAGGCCTCATACCTTCATTGTTTCCTTTGTTTAAATTTAGGACTCAGTTTTCTGAATGGACTATTTCACTTTTTATCCCAATAAAGAATTCTATTATGGTCACTCTAAAGGTCCTAAAGCCTAAAGGACCCCAGACATTAAGATTATGAATTAAATCTTTCTTATTGCACAACACTAAATCTAGGGAAGCATGATGCCTAATTCTGTCAACATACTGATGTTGGTACACATTACAGTATGATAAATAATCTAGCATGCCTGGTCTATATATAAACTAAAGTTACCCATGATTACTGTAGCACTGTTGTTACATGCAACTCTAATTTATTTTTAATGCCATCCTTACATGCACACTACTACTCCCCCTCTTGTGTATCAAGGCCTTAAAACAATGTTTTCTGCCCGTTGTTGCTCCTTAGCTTCAACTAAACTGATTCAACGGTGGCAATCTTACCAAGAAAATTATAAGTGCAAAAGGAGCTTGAAAACAAGAGAGTTTCAGATCTGTTATTACGGCAAAACCACCAGTTGAAACTTATGACACTCTGTGCAATTAAAAAAATCTTTGATGTATTTCTCACCAGTAGGGGAAGTGGGTCGGGCCTAAAACGCCTGCAAAGGTGACAACTGTAAAATTTAGTATTAAGCTATCAGTGTATTCTGAATAATGTTGCCATATTTATTTTACAGGAATGACTTTGGGAAAAGGATTTTGGATGCTGGTGGTAAGAAATTTAAGTTAAAGTTGAGAGATAGAAGTAGAATAAGTGAGATTTTTTTCTCAGAATTCTGATTGAATGATGTTTTATTTCAAATATGTGGCTTTAAATATTCCATGTCATTTGTCACAGACGGTAGGAGGGGGAGTAGGCCATTTGGCCCTTCAAGCCTATTCTGTCAATCATTATGATCATGGCTGATCATCCAACTCAGTAACCTTTTTCTCCATACTCTTTGATCCCTTTCATCCAAGAGCAACATCTAACTCCATCTTGAAAACAAACAAAATGTTGGCCTTAATTGATTTCTGTGGTAGAGAATTCCACATACTCACCACTCTCTGGGTGAAGAAATTTGTACAGCTATGACAGGTGCAGGGGGTTGATTCCTCAGTAGACCAGTCAAGTGGAACTCAGAGCTTCTCTCACATTGTGGTGGTGTGTCATGCCCTCCATAACCTGGTGCTGCAATGAGGTGAGGAGCTTGCCCAAGAGGATAAGGAGGAGCGGAACGTCTCCTTGGATGAAGAAGATGTCGAGAAGGGTTTTGAAGATGACCCTCCATAGGAAACAGAGGAAGGCAGCCATGCGGTGGCAAGTGTGCGCATCGGCAGGAGGGCTACAGACATAGTGCTAAGAGGTTCGAGATTAGGGAAGACACTTGGGTGACCTTTCTGAATGTGACCTCTCTTTTGCATCAGGGTGCTCATAAGGAATAACAACTCGGAGAGCAGATTATGGGATGTCCCCACATCTATTCAATGCAGGAGGATGGTGATGACTTGCTGAAATCTGAATAAGCTACATCATCTGCACGATCCTGATTTACACACCTGGTTGCCTCTTCTCAAAAAATTCACTCACATTTGTTAGGCATGACTTCCCTCTGACAAAGCCATGCTAACAATCAAGTCTTGCCTCTCCAAGTAGAGATAGATGCTCTCCTTCAAAATTTTCTCCAACAGTTTGCCTAACACTGACGTGAGACTCACTGGTCTGTAATTAGCTGGCTTATCTCTATAACCCTTAAATAGCAGAACCACATTACCAGTTCTTCAGTCCTCTGGAACCTCCCCAGTGGCCAGGGAGAAATTTAAAAAATTAGGTCAAAGCTCCTGCAATCTCCCCCTTGCTTCCCACCGCAGCCAAGGGCACAATTCATTCAGACCTGTAAGTTTGTCCACTTTTAATCTTGCCACCAGCTCCAATATATTGTCCTTCTCTATGTCAGTTTGCTCAAGATCTACACAGAGTCTCGTCCCTGAATCCCATACCTTCATTCTCTTGGGCAAAGATCGATGTGAAGTATCTGTTCAATACTCTACCTCCTCTGGCTCCACCCACAGTTTGCCCCCTTGGTCCCCAATGGGTTCTTTCCGTGATTACCTCCTTCTCATGATATATTATAGAATATCTTGGGCTTTCAGGTACTTTTACCAGCCAAAGCTCTCTCTCATCCCCTGTTTTCTAATTGCTTTCTTATGCTCTACCCTGCACTTTCTGTACTTCATGAGTGCCTCCGCTAATTTCCTCCCTTTGTTCCTTTGACCGAATTGTAAATTTCTCTGATCATTCATGGTTCTCTGGGCTTCTTACTCTTCCGATAACCTAAGGATAACATGCTGCTCTTTCCATTTCCTTTATGAACCCCCCCTTCCCTCCGCCCATTGCACTTCTGTAGATTTTTCCAGTAGTAACTGTTTCCAGTCTATTTTGGCTAAAACCTGCCTTACTTTATTAAACTCCGTGTTACTCCAAATCCAATACCTTGTGTTGAAAATTGTCTACTTCTTTGTCCATAACAAGGTTAAATTTTACCATGTTATGATTGCTATTACTAATATGCTCACTCACCACCACCTGAAGCAGCTGTCTGGCTTCATTTCACAGAATTAGGTCCAGCACAGCTTTTGGCATTATTGGACTCTCTACATGTAGAACTGAAAGGTTCTCCTGTACGTCTTTCAAGAAGTCTACTCCAATCAAACCCTTACCACTGTCCTAGTTAATGTTGGGAAAGTTGAAATCACCTACCATAATTACACTATTATTATTTTTATACACCTTTACAGATTGTGCACATAACTGTCCCTCAATTTCTTGCTAACTATTTGGGGTCTATAATAAACACCTAGCTGCCCTTTTTTATTATTAAGCTCTACACACAAAAGTTTATGCAATGTCTGTTCCAAGATATTGGGGACAGTTTTCCCAAAAATCATCTAATTACCCAGCAGGCGTGTTGATGAAGATTTTCCCACCCATTTTTTGGATGTACTTAGTGTGATTTCCAGGATTCTGTACATTACAGAGTTTACCGGAGGATTCACACCGGGATTAGGGGTGACCAAGTCCTGCCCGAGAGGCCGGAATCAGCGTGCTTAGCAGGCCACTGCACATGTGCTAATCTGTCAGTCGGGAGATTGGTACATGCACACTATTACTCCCCCTCATCCATCCTGGGCCACCCCCGATCGCCAGCCCCCCATGGGTAGCCTGAGTTTCCCCCCACCATGGTTAATCCTGATAGCCCTCCTCCCTTCCAACCCCACCAATCCCAAATGCAGAGTACGTAGTGGGCCACCCACCACCACTGATTGACCCGCCCCTTGGCATACCCAGTGCTTGGTGGCAGTGCCAGGGTGCCACACTTGCAGTGCCAGCCTGGCACCACCCAAAAGGCACCTCCCACATTTCCAGGATCTCCTAGGAGGATCTCAATGACCTTTGTCCTTACCAGCGAGGTCATCAGATTTGGTCTCTGTTGATAGCAACTAGCTTTAATCCCCGTTGATGGGCCCGGAGTTGGAGGAAGAGGAAATGTGGTGAAAATATTAGTGAGCCAGGTGATACCATCCTGGGCTCGCTTAATGATATGATAATTCAGATTTCTGTATTGTAATCAGTCTCATGCTGGTTTCCTACATGAGCCTGATTACATTGAAAAAAAAGGACCTGGGGAAGTTGCTATATGTCAGTTACAACTCTTGCTACAGGCTCTCTGTTGACATTTCCTGGCCTGCTGTGCTACTTGAGAAGCACAGCGAGCCAGGAAAATTGCGCCCAACATCCCTCCTTCTTCAGTATCTGACTCGTTAATTAATAATGCAATGCCTCCTCCTCCTTGGATGTGGTCTTTCTGGATTTTCAGAAGGCGTTTGACAAGGTACCTCACAAGAGGTTATTGCAGAAGGTCAGGGGACATGGAGTTGGGGGTAGGGTGTTAGCGTGGATAGAGGATTGGTTGTCAAATAGGAGGCAGAGAGTGGGGGTCAATGGGTGCTATTCAGATTGGCGGTTGGTGACTAGTGGGGTGCCCCAGGGGTCGGTGCTGGGGCCTCAGCTATTTACCATTTATATAGATGATCTGGAGGAGGGAACCGAGTGCAGGGTGTCGAAATTTGCTGATGACACCAAGATTGGGGGAAAGGCAAATTGTGCGGAGGGTGTGGAGAGTCTGCAGAAGGATCTAGATAGGCTGGGCGAATGGGCCAGGAAATGGCAAATGGAATTTAATGTTGGCAAGTGTGAGGTGGTCCACTTTGGTAGGAAGGACTATTACTTACGTGGCGAAAAACTGCAGCAGGCGACGGTGCAGAGGGACCTCGGGGTCCTTGTGCATGAGTCGCAAAAACCCAGCTTGCAGGTGCAGCAGGTGGTCAGGAAGGCGAATGGGATGCTGGCCTTCATAGCGAGGGGGATTGAATATAAAAGTAGGGAGGTCTTGCTGCAGCTGTATAGGGCATTGGTGAGGCCGCAGCTGGAGTACTGTGTGCAGTTTTGGGCGCCGCACCTGCGCAAGGATATTTTGGCCCTGGAGGAAGTGCAGAGGAGGTTTACTAGGCTGATACCGGAGTTGAGGGGATTGAGCTATGAGGAGAGGCTGAATAAACTAGGCTTGTACTCGTTAGAGTTTAGAAGAATGAGGGGAGATCTCATTGAGACGTATTAGATGATGAATGGGATGGATAGGATAGAGGTGGAGAGACTCTTCCCGCTCAAAAAAGAGTAGGACTAGGGGGCACAGCCTCAAGATAAAGGGGAGGCGGTTTGGAACAGAGTTGAGGAGGAACTTCTTCACTCAAAGGGTGGTGAATCTCTGGAATTCTCTGCCCGTTGAAGTGGTGGAGGCTGCCTCGCTAAATATTTTTAAGAAGCGGGTTGATTGGTTTTTGATAAGAGAGGGGATTAAGGGGTATGGGGAGAGGGCAGGAAGGTGGAACTGAGCCACGACAGATCAGCCATGATCTTATTGAATGGCGGGGCAGGCTCGAAGGGCTAGATGGCCGACTCCTGCTCCTATTTCTTATGTTCTTATGTTATGTTCTTTACCCCTTCTGTCTCACCTGAAGATTCTATATCTTGACAATTCTGCCTCTCTTTCAACCATGTCTCTGTGGTGGCTACTATATCACAATTCCTCGTGTCAATCATTGCTTTTAATTTATCTGTTTTATCTGCATTATAGAGACACTCCAATCTTGCCTTACTCCCTTGAAACGTGACACGGCTGTACTCCCTTTGACTTGATTTTTTTCCTGTATTATGCTGTGATCCTATTCCGCTAACCATCTCTGCCTCCTCCCCTTGACAAATTAGTTTAAATTCGTCCCAATAGCACGAGTGAAACATCCTGCAAAGATGTTAATCCTGCTTTGGTTCAGATGTAGATTGTTTTGCTTATCCTGCTCTCACAAAAGCAGTGCCTGTGATTTGGGAATCTAAAACCCTTCCTCCTGCATCAAGTCTTAAACCACATATTTATCTGCACTATTCTTCTATTTCTGTGCTTGCTAGCATGTAGCCCTAGGAGTAATCCAGAGATTAGAACCTGAGAGGCAGCACGGTGGTGCAGTGGTTAGCATTGCTGGCTCACAGTGCCAGGGACCCAGGTTCAATTCCAGTTTCTGGTGACTGTCTGCGGAGTTTGCACATTCTCCCTATGTCCAAGAGATGCCCTGCAGCTGTTTAGTGACATACTGAACCCTAGCACTAGGGAGGCAAAACACCATTCTGGAGTCACATTGATGTCCACAGTAGCACCCATCTGATCCATTGACTATAGAATCCTGTCTCTCTTCCCACTCTCCTGGACATACAGGCTGCTTGTGTTTCCAGAAGCTTGGCTCTGTTTCCACCCTGTGGCTTTCATCAGCTTCTCAAATGGAATACCAATTTGCAAGCGAGACCCCAGAGGACTTCTGAATTACCTACCTGTTCCTCTTGGACTGTCTAGTTGTTACCCATTTCCCTTCCCTCCTCAGGTCCCTTCAGCTGTGGTGTGATCATCTCTCTAAACGTGCTATCCACAATGCTTTCAGACTCAAGGATGCTCCACAGTGTCCCCAGCCGCCGTCCTGACTCTGAAATCTGAGTTTCCAGGAGCAGCAGCTGGAGACACTTCCTGCACACATGCTGGCCACTGGAAATGGGCTGGACTTCCCACATTGTGCAAACCACAGTTTTGAGCTCTCTTGCCAAGTCTAAACCTTCTAAAGTTTAGAAACATAAGAAGACTTAAAAAAAGACAGAAATCAAAGACAGAAATGGTTGTTGCAGGTTCCGGGGTTCAAATGCTTCAGTCGGAGCAGAGAAGGAGGTAGAAGGGGGGGAGGGATAGCATTATTAGTCAAGGATTGTATCACAATGTCAGAGAGGAAGTTTGATGAGGACTTGTCTGTTGAGGTAGTATGGGCGGAGATTAGAAATAGGAGAGGAGAGGTCACCCTATTGGGAGTCTTTTATAGACCTCCTAAAAGTTCTAGAGAGGTTGAGGAAAGGATTGCGGAGACGATCCTGGTTAGGAGTGAAAGTAATAGGGTAATAGTTATGGGGGACTTTAACTTTACAAATATTAATTGGAATTGTTATAGCTCTAGCTCGTTAGAGGGGTCAGTTTTTGTACAAAGCTTGCAGGAAGGTTTTTTGACTCAGTATGTAGATAGGCCAACTGGAGGTGAGGCTATATTGGATTTGGTGCTGGGAAATGAGCCAGACCAGGTGCTAGACTTGGAAGTTGGTGTGCATTTTGGGGATAGTGACCACAATTCGTTTACGTTCACCTTAGTGATGGAAAGGGATAGACATGAACCTCGGGTCAGTAGTTTTAGCTGGGGGAAGGGTAATTATGAGGCTATTAGGAGAGAATTAGGAAGCATAGGTTGGACTAGGAGACTACAGGGACTGGGAACGTCCGAAATGTGGAGTTTTTTCAAGGAGCAGCTACTGCGCGTCCTTGATAGGTATGTCCCTGTCAGGCAAGGAGGAATTGGTCGAGCTAGGGAACCGTGGTGCACTAAAAAAGTTGATTCGCTGGTTAAAAAGAAAAAGGAGGCTTATGTTCGGATGAGACTTGAGGGCTCAGGTAGTGCACTAGAAAGCTTTAGATTGGCTAGGAGGGAGTTGAAGAGTGAGTTAAGAAGGGCTAAAAGAGTACATGAGAAGACTTTGGCTGATAGGATTAAGGAGAATCCTAAGGTTTCTATAGATATGTTAAGAACAGAAGGTTGGTTAGGGCAAGATTAGGGCCAGTTACAGACAGCAGAGGGAAGTTGTGTGTGGAACCGGAAGAGATTGGAGAGGCATTGAACCAATATTTCTCTTCGGTGTTCACGCAGGGGGACATAAGTGTAGCTGAGGAGAACACTGGGTTACAGGGGTGTAAACTAGACAGTATTGCAGTTGATAGGGGGGATGTGCTGGATACTCTTGAGGGTTTGAAAATAGATGAGTCCCCTGGGCTGGACGGGATTTATCCTAGGATTCTCTGGGAGGCAAGAGAGGCGATTGCAGAGCCTCTGGCTCTGATCTTCAGGTCGTCGTTGGTCTCAGGTACAGTGCCGGAAGATTAGAGGATAGCGAATGTTGTCCCATTGTTTAAGAAGGGGAACAGAGACTTCCCCAGGAATTATAGACCGGTGAGTCTTACTTCTGTTGTGGGCAAGGTTTTAGAAAAAATTATTCGGGATAGGATTTATAGTTATTTGGAGAGTAATGAATTGATTGGAGATAGTCAGCATGGTTTTGTAGCGGGTAGGTCTTGTCTTACTAACCTTATTGAGTTTTTTGAGAAAGTGACCACAGAGGTGGATGGGGGTAAGGCAGTTGACGTGTTATATATGGATTTTAGTAAGGCGTTTGATAAGGTTCACCATGGAAGGCTTCTGCAGAAAATGCAGATGTATGGGATTGGGGGTAATCGAGGTAATTGGATCAGGAATTGGCTAGCAGATAGGAGACAGAGGGTGGTGGTTGATGGTAAGTATTCATCATGGAGTTCAGTTACGAGTGGTGTGCCTCAGGGATCTGTTTTGGGGCCACTGCTGTTTGTAATTTTTATTAATGATCTGGATGAGGGTATAGTTGGGTGGATTAGTAAATTTGCTGATGACACCAAAGTCGGAGGTGTAGTAGATAGTGAGGAAGGGTGTCATAGTTTGCAGGGAGACTTGGACATGTTGCAGAGCTGGGCCGAGAGGTGGCGGATGGAGTTTAATACGGAGAAGTGTGAGGTAATTCACTTTGGCAGGAATAACAGATGTGTCGAGTATAGGGCTAACGGGAGGACTCTGAATAGTGTGGTTGAACAGAGGGATCTAGGTGTATGTGTAGATAGATCCCTGAAAGTTGGGAATCAAGTAGATAAAGTTGTTAAGAAGGCATACGGTGTCTTGGCGTTTATTGGTAGGGGGATTGAATTTAGTAGTCGCAGCATCATGTTGCAACTGTACATAATTCTGGTGCGGCCGCACTTGGAGTATTGTGTGCAGTTCTGGTCCCCACATTATAGGAAGGATGTGGAGGCATTGGAGAGGGTGCAGAGGAGATTTACCAGGATGTTGCCTGGTATGGAGGGGAGGTCCTATGAGGAGAGACTGACGGATTTGGGGTTGTTTTCATTAGAAAGAAGGCGGCTAAGAGGGGATCTTATTGAAACATATAAGATGATTAGAGGTTTAGATAGGGTGGACAGTGATAGCCTTTTTCCTCAGATGGAGAAAGCTAGCACGAGGGGGCATGGCTTTAAATTAAGGAGGGGTAGTTATAGGACGGATGTCAGAGGTAGGTTCTTTACCCAGAGGGTGGTGAGGGATTGGAATGCCGTGCCTGCTGCAGTTGTAAATGCGCCTAGTTTGGGGGCGTTTAAGAGATCCATGGATAGGTTTATGGATGGAAAGGGATTGGTTTAGGTTAGTGGGTCATTGTTTTGTAACTGGTCGGTGCAACATCGTGGGCCGAAGGGCCTGTTCTGCGCTGTTCTATGTTCTATGTTCTTTCAAATAATTCCCTATCCTTTCTTAAAATTGTTTGTACTTCTACCACAAATCTTTATTTTCTGCAATTTCTGTTTCCCTACCTGGTTTTCACTTCCAAAGGTAGAAGAGAGAGAGACTGGCTCACCAGACACATATTTATGATATCGCACAGATATGTTCACTCCTCCTGGCTTGGCGTGCAACTGTCCCACTTGACCTGTGTGCGCACTGAAGAAAAACAAGACAGCAATATCCCTCTGCGACTTTCCTGAGCTCCCACACATATCTTGATTCCTAAGCACTCAGAGCAAATGCAAGGGCACCAAGAATTTTGTTTTTATTATCTGTGCCTACCCTGTTTTTTAAAAGAAGTCTGAACTGGTTTAATAACTGCCCTCAATTAATCCTCTGGCTAATCCGCTAATGGACCTTGTTTTTACCTTCTTTAAATTTGAAAGATTTTCAAATTTCCGCTAGCAATTTGTAATCCAGAAAAAATGCCAGCAATTTATATTTGCTTTAAGAACAAAATTTAGGTTTAATTTTCTTTAAATTTTCCTAATACCCCAAGGATACACACGCCAAGTCTCTCCTGGATGGAAGAGCCTGAGATATGTACCAGCAGATCCTCCTTCCTATGGGTGTTTGTGGGCCTCTGGGTCCCTCTTTGGAATAGATGGATGGCTAGAGTGAAATCCACTGTCCTTTTGCGTTGGCACTCAGATGCCCACCAGAGTCTCCACCATGCAGTTGATGCCATCAAGTTCATGCCCTGAACTATCAGATTCATGCCCTGAACTGTGGTGCTCACGACCTGAGCCATGCATTGAACAAAATGGGGCAAAATTACCCCAGGCTTTCCACTGTGGACACCACCCCTGCAGTTTTGGATTGAGTGCCTCGCATTGCTGGCACCATCACCTGCAAAAGTTTTATAAATTTAAATGGTTGCAAGATTACTTTAAGAGCTGGTCACATAATTTGTTAGTGATGTCACTGGGGTGCTTCATAGGCTCCTTAGTCTGTACAGGCAATAGTTCCTTCAATAAACCTGTGTTGTTATTTTGAATTTATGTGTGCAAACATCTTTTTGTGGACAACCCATAACCCCTACATACTTAGGTGATTACAGAAGGAAAGGACTCCTCCAACCTTACCATCTCAGAAATGTCCTCACTTTGCTTTTGCATCTCCAGCAGTTGAGGGATGAACAATGCCAGAGGCACGGCACCTGGCTGAGACACAGCTGAATTCTGGGATCCCTGTACGACTGTCTGATCCCTGAGATGTCCTTGCCTCTACCTGATACGAGTGTGCAGCAGTGAGATGCTCACAAGGTTGTGATCCAAAAACTTGCCTGCTATATGATCCCCTATCAAAGCTTATGACTGTGCTGGTGTAAGGTACAAGGAACAAGTGTGGCATCTCTTCAATGTTCTGCTGCAACATCTCCTTTGAATTGGTGCCAAGGCTGGATGAGCCAGGTTGCCCTGGTGACTTTCCTGCAGGGGAAGGGCATAGCAAGGGCAAAGATGTGGGATAGACGGAACTGATATGAATTTGATCAGATTGAGCAGAGGCACCTCACTTTTCTATCTCTCACCCATCTTAATCTGAGTACAGGTCTGCTCCTGTTCTTTCCTTGTGAACTCCTGTTCCCTCTCCTTGACAGATATGAGGAAGCTGAGTTCTGCCATCCTGTTGGTCTTTGCTCTCTCATGGTTGTGAGGCAGCTTCTGCAGGGTGATGGATGGAGATGCTTCGAACAGGCTGGTGCTGGATCAGATGGCAGTGAAGCCTGCCATGTGTGGATACTAAGTGAGTAGGGATAAATGATGAGGAGAAAAGCTTTAGCAGGGATGAGGAAGCATGTGAGAGTTTGAGTAGTGAAGCCCTGCAAATGGCAGCAAGGTGCATTGGAAGGGGTGGGGGTAAGAGAGTATTGATACAAGACAAGAAGCACTTGCCCTGGCAGCACGGAAGAGGTCATTTATCTTTTTCTATCATTGTACGCTGGTCCACTCCTGAAGACAGTTGGCATTCACCAGTGCAACCAGCGTCATCCAGGTAGGTTTGTGACCTTGCTGTAAGGACAGTTTCCTGCCTTACTGCGGGCACAGGATTGCCCTCCTCTCCTCCACAGCATCAGGATCCAGGACTGTCTCTAAAGTGTTTGAAGATTCTGGTCTACATATCACCAATGAGACCAGTGAGATTCATTTCAGCTCTTGCACCAAAAATGACATTTAGCCAAATTTTGGGAAGATCCCACTCACTGAGGATAGCAAGGAGATAGAAACTCTGGGTGGGGGATGCTAATGTCCATTATGAAGACTTGCTTGTTAGCACCATTACTGACTGGGCTAGTAAGAGAGCGAAGTCTTAATGTATAGACTATCAGACTGGACCTGCAGTAAGTGCCAAGAGAGCAAGGTGGGACAAAGTGGAAAAACTACTTGATATTGGCATCACCAAGCCACCTGTCACAGATGCATATTGTAGGAGTGACCAGTATACAATGCTTCTAGGGACTAATTCCAGTCTTCACACTGAGGACACACATCATCGTGTTAGAAGAGATTAACAGCTCAACTCTGAGGATCCATGAGGTATTATTGATAAACAACAGCAACAAAATCATATTCAAACACGACCTATAACCTGATTTGTTTGTTGCTATCCTAGCCTTATTGGGGTAAAAGCAAAATACTGAGGATGCTAGTATCTGAAACAAAAACTGGATAGTCTCAGCATGTCTGACAGCATCTATGGAAAGAGAGAGAGAGTGAATAGAGCCAATGTTTTGAGTCTAGATGACGCTTCAACAGAGTTAAAGACAAAGATAAAAGAGCAAGATTTGTACTGTAAGACTGGGAGAGTTGGTTTCTCTAATTGAAGGAAATGCAAATGGTTATAAAGCTGAGAATGGTGCCAATAGTACCCATTAAGAGATCGGATTATGTAAATTCACAACAGAATGAGAAAGGATGTTTTTATTGTTTTATACCCTTACTATATAATTTAAATTTCCCCCATTGTTTCATTTGTTCACTTATAAATTTTGCTTTCCAGCTTGTTTCCTCACTCCCCTACCTCACATAACCTGTTGTATTCCTCAAGTTGTCCTTTGACACTCCATTCTTGATACGTATGGAGGGCGATTTTCCCCCAAAACAACTATGTGCCCAACAGGTGGGAAAATTGGAGATTTTTCCCTACGTTCTTTGGACAGATAGAGTTACTTGAATTTCCCGCATTCATGCCGGGGTGGGTTCAAATCCTACGCAGGAGGCTGGCATCAGCCTACTATCAAGAGATTGGCGCACGTGCACTCGCATCCCCTCATCGCCGGCTTCCCAATTGTCAGCCTCCTGATTGCTTCTCCAACTTTGTCCCCCTTGATCGCCAGCCTCACCCCTGCGCCTCCTTCAATCGCCAGCCTGGCCCCCCCCTCCCTCACTGACATCCAGCCTGACCTCCCCCCTCATGACCAGTCCTGATCGACCTACTCCCTTCACCTTCCCCCAGCATGTGCCCGCCCCACCACCATGATCGGCCCAACCTGGGCTGGTCCCGCCCTGCCAGACTGCATCCCCTTGGCACTGCCTGGTGTCCTGTGGACAGTAACCGGAGTGCCATGCTGGCAGTGCCAGGGTGGAATGACCCAAAGGATATCCTGCTCTGCCTCTGATCTCCGGGGAGGAAGGTGACTCAATGGCATCTGCCCCCACCAGTGAGTTCATCATGCCTGGTGCCCATCTATGGGCTTTAATCCCTGTTCTGGGGAACTTCTCCCGACAGGGTAAGAAACATTAGTGAGTCCGGATGATACCCCCCCAGCCTCGCTCATGACATTGGCAATTTAAGTTTTGCAATCAGCCTCCCACACTTTTCTGAGCTGATTATGCCATAAAAAAAAATCAGGGAAAGTCACGATCAGCTGAATGCCAGTAACGTATCCTGCTTCAGCCCTCCCACTTAACATTTCACATTTCATAACCCCCTATTCAAGCAGTGTAGTGGAAAATCGCACCCGTAGTTTAAAATCAGGTTGCAGACGATACATTCCAGCTATTATTCCTTTCAAAACCATATCTATCACCTCCCCCATCATTTCAGATTTATTTCTGAACTTGAAATGCTCTTGAAAGGTGTTTGTCAAGTAATTGTGAGTTTTGATTTTTTGCTCAGCTGGATAAACCAAGCTCTGGAGCAAATTGAAGGTTTTACTTTCTATTGTACTGAGAAAAGCTGGTATGAGCAATTCATTTTTAATTTTACTCACTTGTACAAAGTTCTGAAGACGCTCTGCATTGGAACTCCAGGCTTTATTTTCTTTATTGAAAGGACTAATGGCACCTAATGGACCATTTCTCTTGCAGGCTCTGATGACTCAAGAATGTTCAGTATCTTTTTTTACTGTCTTCCCAACACTTCCCTTTTTACCCTGGATATTGTTGACTTAATGTATTGTGTTTTTTAAATGACCCCAGTCATAGGGCAAAGCATTGCATCTTTCTAAAATGCACGATACTGCTTGGAATCTAATGCTTCTCTGATTAGAAAGACTCCCTTATTTAAAAACCACACAGAGTGTTCCTACCCTTTTTCAACTGTGTAGTTACTGTCTCACTTTGCTGTTATACACACAAACATGTGTGTATACCCTGCAGATTAGAGGTACCTAGTATTTTTCTAGCAAAAACTAGTTTTCTCCCTTTTTTTCTTACTCAGTCTTCTTTCATCGGCAGTTCAATCTTTAGTCCTGTTGTTGATTATCATGAGCCTTCTAATCTTCAAAGTGTATTTTTTCCACCAAACTCTTTTTTCAATGTTCTTGATGAAACAAAATCCTGACTCTTCACTAATTTTCTTTTTGTAATGTTAGATGTAATGGTAGATGTTGTTGGGTTTAGCAAAAAGAAAAAGACATGGTTTGCACATGTAGATTCAAAGTAACGTACAGCAGGTTTATTGAAAAAGAGGTTCTGTGCAAAAACTGGAACTAAGATCTGAGAAACTCCCCAATGATCCCATTTTGAAGTAATGTGACTTACTCTTAAAGCAGTCATGCAGCCACTTAAAATATATAATACCATTACAATAAAGCCAGAAGACCAGTGGTACTGTGACTAGCACTGTTGGAAAAAATGAGATGCTTATTTGGTGAACCTATAATGCAGGATTTCCATACATGCTAGACAATGGAGTCAACATGTGAGTGACAGAACAAGCTATCTCACAGCTACTGGATCAGATTAAAGCTTTTGCAGTTAACACAGTTTTGAATAGTAGTGGAAAGTTATGCAAGTAATTGGAGGAGAAAGCTTCGCAAACAACATCCTAAATAATGGCTCTCGCCTATTCAAGTCTAGAGTGTAACCACCTTCAGGCAGAAGCGTGAGTTACTTATTCTTTGAAGGATACTCTGTGATAGCTTATAAAGGTAGTTGAGAGTTACCACAATCCACTCAGTCCAACTAGTTAGGATGTGAGTGGTGTCAATTTTGAATAAGAGCTTAAGGGGGAGGGGGGGAATTTCCCAAAAAATTTCTAAACGTCAAAACTGCACATCACGATCTTTTGACACTTGGTGCACTGATAGAGCTTCCATGTGAATTACGTTGTCATGGAGGCTTCAGGCACATGACTTGCCAGAAGTGGCCACAGCAGTTGTCGTTAACAAAGGGAAGCAGAATTTAAGCACTATTGATGCATACAGTCAGTCATGTCAGGAAGGGGTGGCATGGTGGCACCATGGTTAGCACTGCTGCCTCACAGCTCCAGGGACCTGGATTCGATTTCCAGCTTGGGTCATTTTCTGTGCGGAGTTTGCACATTCTACCTGTGTCTGCATGTGTTTCCTCCCACACGCCAAAGATGTGCAGGTTAGGTTGATTGGCCATGCTAAATTGCCCCTTAGTGTCCCAGGATACGTAGATTAGAGGGATTAGTAGGGTAAATATGTGGGATGACAGGGAAAGAGCCTGGGTGGGATTGTTGTCCTGTTGTCGATAGGCCAAATGGCCTACTTCTGCACTGTAGGGTTTCTATGATTTCTATGAAGCTGGCACCGCACAGAGCACCCCTACAGTTTACCAAGGAGGCTGTTAGATGTTATGGAGATGAGGAAAACCATCTTGTACTCCCAAAAGAACAGATGACCCAGGAGTCAGGACAGCAATGCGGTCAGGGATGTGGTGGCAGCAGCAGTAAGTGCCCCCACATTGACACAGAGGACCAGCACCCAGTACCGCAAGAAAATGAATGACCTCATTAAAGCAGCAAGAGTGAGTGTCCATCTCGTTCTGTTCCCCACCCTCCCACCCTCCCGCCCATCTCCAGACCCCATGAAAATTCAGCATCGTCTTCAAATCCCTATGACACTACACATTACAACCCCAGCCTGCTGGGGCACATTGCCGGCAGATGCCAACTGCCTGCCCCCAAACCCGACAGTCTGTGACCTTGCAACCATCAGGTTTTCGATCACCTTTTTCTACACAGGCTAAGATGACACATGAAGGAACAGAGAAGACTAGCGGTGGAGTCCCCGATCTGTGTCTCTTGACTCCATGGAGTGAGCCATGAAGTTCTAAGGGGAGGCAGCTGAGAGTCGTGACTCTCAGACTGATGTGCGCTTGAGAGATGAGGGAGCCACAAAACCTTAATTCCTATAACCCTTCTCAAGTTGGTTCCAAACTACCCAGATTCTTGCCCCTCCCTTGCACTGACCCCATGTGTCTCAGGAGACAGCG
The DNA here is from genome assembly GCA_037974335.1 of Prionace glauca. Classification (NCBI taxonomy): domain Eukaryota; kingdom Metazoa; phylum Chordata; class Chondrichthyes; order Carcharhiniformes; family Carcharhinidae; genus Prionace; species Prionace glauca. Next base: position 19,994,606 of record CM075736.1, on the reverse strand, counting down.
CCTGCATTGCAAACCCAGCTGCCATCCCCATTGATATGTTGGAAGTACACCAACGAGTTGACAGAGGCCTCATCCATACAGATGCAGATCAGGTAAAAGTGGGAGCATCCGAGGGATTGGGCAGGCCTTCTACAAGATGCCGAGCCACTTCAGAAGCTGCTGAAGGTGCAGAAGCAGAGCTAGGAATTGCAGGAAGGGATATCAGCAAAATTTCAGCATCTGCAAGGCTGTTTGGTGGCATCCTTCTGATGCAGGAGGAGATGGCACTGGAATTGGTGGGCAATAGACCAAGGATGGAGACTGCAGTGGAAAACTTGGGGCAGGAAATGATAGCCATGGATGGCAGAAACAGTTATGTGGAGATGCCAGCGTTGGACTGGGGAAAACACAGTAAGAAGTCTCACAACACCAGGTTAAAGTCCAACAGATTTATTTGTAGCAAACACCACAGGCTTTCAGAACTGACTGTTCCATTGTCAGGCGAGTGGGAGTTCTGCTGTTGTCAACATGAGCCATCTTAGCAGTTTGGGCTGCTCAAAGGACCTCGGCAGAGAAATGTGAGAATCCTCAACGCATATGCTGTCATTGCTCAAGTCTCAAGTGATTAATGAATGCTCCTTCCATATCCCCTGTAATGCACTGATGTCATGTTCCTTTTCTTGCAAGCTGACCAGCGGAACAGACTGGACTATTCTCACGCTCCCTGGATCCATCAGACTCACATAGCTTACAGATGGAATTCTCCAACCCCATCAGTATAACTCACACCAGGAAAGAGTGCAGACACTTAAACTTGGTGGGTTCACTAAGTCAACAGGCTTCTGGGTCACTCACTGGTAAACGTCTCACAGCTGAAGATCCACAGTAAGCAGAAGCAGGGGTGTCACAGAGATACTTGGAGGGAAGCTGAAGCCTTGGACTCTGCTGAGATCGATGATGTGCCCCTTGGCCCAATCATGCCACAATTGCTGGAGCTGCAAAGGCAAGTATGAGGAAGGGATGATAGGAGCCTTCCTTGGAGTGCAAGGTGTATTGGAGAAGTACCATTGTTTGCTTTCTGAAGACAGGATGCTGTCATTGCAGTGCAACAAGGTCAACACCACAGTGGAGACCTTGGTGCAGGATGAGCACTCCATTGGGCGAAGATGTCTGTAACGTGGCACAACTCATGACTTCTATGTCTGAGATCATGAGCACCAAGGGGCCAGACTTCACTGCATGGTGCAGGCACTGGTGGAACTCCATGACTGTCAGCACCAGAGGAAGGCAGTGTTTCTGGATCTCACTCCAGATGGAGAGGCACAGGAGCCCCAAAGGAATGCGAAGCGAAGAAGCTCGGCTGGAGTAAATTCTGGGCCCCCCCCCCCCGTCAAGAACTCCCAGGATGTCTCTAGCTCATCTGACAACCACCCTTTCCCCCCATCTCTACAGTCTATACAACACGTCTCCAGCTCCTGAGAAGGGCAGCAGTCAAATACCTATGCTGCCCAAAAGCGGGCCTAAACCCTCAAGGTCCCAGTCCCTTAGGGGATGTCCGTCAAGTTCATCTCAGGGCATGGGAGTCAGCAGGCCGCCTCAGCTTCAAGTCTGGATCCTCGGGATACATCTAGCCGTAGTGTGAGGGTGAGGAAGATTAAAAAACAGCCGGCACTCGGTGGACATGGGTGAATGTGGGCATCAATGTAGATAGATTACCATTTTGTGTGAGTGTTTTACATTAAGTTTCCTTTTGTTCACCAAGGCTTGGGCGCCACAGTAGCACTGCTGCTTCACAGCTCCAGGCTTGGGTCACTGTCTGTGTGGAGTTTGCATGTTCTCCTCGTGTCTGCGTGGGTTTCCTCTGGGTGCTCCAGTTTCCTCCCACAGTCCAAAGATGTGCAGGTTAGGTTGATTGGCCATGCTAAAAAAAAAAATTCCCCTTAGTGTCCAGGGATGCGTAGGTTAGAGGGATTAGTGGGTATAATGTGTGGGGGTAGGGCCTGGGTGGAATTATGTTCGGTGTGGACTTGATGGGCCGAAGGGCCTCTTTCTGCACTGTAGGGATTCTATTCTGTTCTTCTATGATAACCAGACTTGGGGGAACTACAAAGCTCACTTGGCACTTCATCCCTGTGGAATGCAGTGCTATGTCCCTCCCACCCTGGAGATGCACCAAGGACACACTGGACACTGGCATGCCTCCCCCAAGGGCCCATCCCGAACCCCAATCCATGAAATGGTGAACCCCCTCATGCCCTCGCCCTTTCCCATGTCTAACAACATTCTCGAGTGATCACGAGGCGAAGGATGTTGAGGTGCTGCTAGCCTGGCCACCTCAGCTGTAAGATGGATGTGAATAATAGGACTCTGATGTGAGTGGGTCCTGTAGTAGCTTACGTATTTCTGTGCCCTATGATAAGCCCATTCAGCAGGACATATTGGGCGCCTGAATCGCAGTTGGCCTATCGACCAACACGTGTGCAGTGTGAGCCTCATTGTGACACGTCTCTGCTGGTGCTTGTGGCCTCTGCATTGGCAGGTACTCCCTGTCTCCGAGAAACCATGCATTCAGCAACTGCTGTCTACCAAAGGTGGCTGGGATCTGAGAGCACCCCAAGATGCAGGTGTCATGGACACTTGCACAAAACGGTCACACAGCTGCGTGAAGTGCATTGTGGTCACAGATGAGCTGCATATTGAAGGACGCGCATCCTTCGTGGTTCTTGATTGGCACCATGTGGTGCATGGAGCTTGCAGGGCTTCGTGGGTGCAGTCAATCAAACCTTGTACCTGGGGCAAGCCTGAAAAGTGGCAAAATCCATGCTTGGCGTCTTGGCTTACCTGGTCCCAGTCCAAGTTGATGTACATGTGAGTCCTCACACAAATGACATCTGTAACCTTCCGGATGATTTGTGTGTGACTGACTGGGAGCTGCCACACAGGTTGCCCATGCTGCCCAGGAATGTTCCGTTCATATTGAAATTTAGAGTGACTGTGAGTTTAAGGGTCACAGGTAGTTGATGCTCTCCCATTACATGTGGTGCTAACTCTTGCATGGTCTTGCAGAAGTGATCCACCATTCCCTGGGCCACACATAGCCTTCTTCGGCATTGCATCTCTGACATCTGCAGGTACGATGACCAATGTCAGAATTCTCTTGGCTGGTAGCTACGTATCTGCAGTGCTGCTCCGGAACAATGGGAGACCCAACTTCTCCCTCCACAGCAGGATGCTGGTCCTGGCCAGATGCCATGGCATTTCATCTCTGCTGCTGTTTTATGCCAAAAGTAGGATAGCAAATTAACGGTCTCCATGATGTTCCATGATCTTTATAGTGAGCTATAAAGATTCATGAGAGATCCTGACCCTTCCCCCTCCATTTGTTTGGAGCTACCACCCAGTGGCAGCACACACGGCTCACTCTGCACTTGAACGCTATAGCAACATCCACCACCATCACCACCAGTGATTGGCATAGACAATGTGGCCCAAAGGTCCTGTTCCCATGCTGTAAACCTTTATGACTGTGGTGTCACGTTAGACTACTGTTGAGTGGCTGCACGTGATCAGTGTTTGCATTCGGCAATGATAGACATCACCATCACGGCTTGAATAATGGGTCACATCAGTGTTAACTGTGTGATGTTGCAGCCTTACTGGGAATGTTAGCTCAATGCCTGGGACATCTGCTTGTGAAGGATAGTTGGCCTCCACTAAACAGCAGTGCTTTTTGGCTGCACATCATTTAATGGAATAATCACTGGTGAGGGGCGGTCGGGGTGCCTGTTCAGCCAAGTGTCTGCCTCCTGTGGCAGACTAGGCACAGCTGAATTGTGAAGCCATTAAGAACATAAGAACATAAGAAATAGGAGCAGGAGTAGGCCATCTGGTCCTTCGAGCCTGCCCCGCCATTCAATAAGATCATGGCTGATCTGTCGTGGCTCAGTTCCACATTCTGGCCCCCTCCCCATAACCCTTAATCCCCTCTCTTATCAAAAACTCATCAACCCGCTTCTTGAAAATATTTAGCGAGGCAGACTCCACCACTTCAACGGGCAGAGAATTCCAGAGATTCACCACCCTTTGAGTGAAGAAGTTCCTCCTCAACTCCATTCTAAAACACCCCCCCTTTATCTTGAGGCTGTGCCCCCTAGTCCTACTCTTTTTTGAGTGGGAAGAGTCTCTCCACCTCTATCCGATCCATCCCATTCATCATCTTATACGTCTCAATGAGATCTCCCCTCATTCTTCTAAACTCCAACGAGTACAAGCCTAGTTCATTCAGCCTCTCCTCATAGCTCAACCCCCTCAACTCCGGCATCAGCCTAGTAAACCTCCTCTGCACTCCCTCCAAGGCCAAAATATCTTTGCGCAGGTGCGGCGCCCAAAACTGCACACAGCAAATTTCTAGTTAAAAACCTGTTCCTCCCAGATCACAAGAGGTGCAGCACCCTTCCATGACCCATTGAGATCTACTGTTGCATTAAAGCACCCCTAACAAATTGGTTTTGGCCTTCTAGGCCACTGCTCCTCTTCCCTCTTGCCATCTGGTAGAGGTAACAGAGTGACTTCACTGGAACATTGTAGGATTAGTCGGTGCAGCAACATCTATCGAGAAGTGGGAAGTGGAAGAACTCTTCCAGTGACAAAGGGAGGAGGGGCATCTGGTAGAGCTGGCAGAGGGACTCCACTGGAGCATTCTGAGATAAGTTAGTGCAGCAACATCTAAGAAGTGGGAAGTGGAGTACTTTGCATTGGTATTCACAAAGGAGAGGGACATATTGATTGATGGTGTCTCGGAGGGATATGTAACACCTCTAGAGGCAGTTACCATTACGAGGGAGAGTGTGTAAGGTGTATTAAAAAGCATTGAGGTAGAGCAATTGCCAGGCCCAGATGGCATCTATCCCTGATTACTGAGGGGAACAAGCAGGGAAATTTCTGGGCTTCTAACAGAAATCTTTATTTCCTGTTGGCCACAGAAGAGGTCCCAGAGGATTGGAGGAGGATAGCCAATGTTGTCAATGTACATTTAAGCAGGAATAACCCGGCTAATTATAGACCAATGAGCTTGACGTTAGTGCTTGTGAAATTGTTGGAGAAGATTCTTAGGAATAGAATCTACACATTTGGAACTGAATGGTCTTAGTGACAGACAGCATGGTTATGAGGGAGATCATGTCTCACTAATTTGATTGAGTTTTTAGAGGAAGTGACAAAAATGATTGATGAGAGAAGGGCTGAGAACTTCAGTAAAGCATTTGACGAGGTCCTTCATGGTTGGTTGGTACAAAAGGTTAAATCAAGGGTAAACTAGCTAGATGGATTCAGAAATGGCTTGGCCGAAGAAGAGAGTAGCTGTGGAAGGGCATTTTTCTGAATGGAGGTCTGTAACTAGTGGCATTCTCTAGGGATCAGTGCTGGGAGCAATGTTGTTTGTAATATATATAAATAACTTAGAAGAAAACATAACTGGTTTCATTGGCAAATTTGCGGATGATACTAAGATTACTGGAGTTGCGCATAGTGATGAAGATTGTCAGAGAATACACCAGGGTGTAGATAGGCTGGAAAATTGTGTGGAGAAATGGCAGATGGAATTTAATCCAGACAAATGTGAGTTGAGGCATTTTGGTAGATCTAATTCAGGTGGGATCTATAAAATAAATGGCAGAATCATCAGGAGCATAGACACACAGAGCGATCTGGGAGTGCAGATCCACAGATCCTTAAAAGTGGCAGCACAGGTGGAAAAAGGGGGTGAAGAAAGCATATGGCATGCTTGCCTCATCGACCGGTGCATCGAATATAAAAGTTGGCAAATTATGTTATCTCGCTGTGAATCTGAACAAGATCTCGAAAGCTTTTGTGGGATTTAGTACCCATGTCGCCAGTTGCCCTTGTGACGAACACGGATGCAACATCTCCCCCAGTATATTACAATTGGCAAGATTTTGAAAAGTATAAATGAGTGGAAGGGCCCATGTGTTTGCATCCACAAAGTTGATCAGGTCGTTTAGAAAGTATTTGGGTACCTGGGGTTTATTATTAGTGTAAAAGCAAAGAGATCATGCCAGAACTTTATTGATCACTGGTTAAGGCTCAGCTATGGTGAATAATCCTGTGCATGATGTGTGAGGAAAGAAGTAAAGTCTTTAGGAGAACTTCAGAGAAGGTATACCATACCAGGGGTATGGACTTGCATTATTGGGACAGATTGTAAAAGGTAGAACTATTCTTTTTGAAGCAAAGAGGTGACTAAACAGATTTCAAAATGAGCAGCGGTTTTGAGACAGAAAAATTATTCCCTCTCAAATTTCGTAGATAAATCTGCGGGGCCTGATGAGGTATACCCCAGGACGTTGTGGGACACTAGGGAGGAAATTGTGGATCCTCTAGCCGAGATATTTGAATTATTGATAGTCACAGGTGAGGTGAAGGGCTGCAGAGAAAAGCTTGGGAACTACAGGCCAGTGAGCCTCACATTTGTGGTGGGTAAATTGTTGGAAGGTATTTTGAGAGACAGGATTTACAGGCATTTAGAGATGCAAGGAATGATTAGGGACAGTCAGCTTGGCTTTGTGAGAGGAAAGTCATGTCTCATAAATTTAATTGAGTTTTTTGAAGGGGAAACCGAGAAAGGCAACATGGACTTTAGCAAGGCCTTTGACAAAGTGCCAAATGGTAGGTTGTTGCACAAAGTTAAATCTCACGGGATCCAGGATGAGGTATCTAAATGGATACAAAATCAACTTCTTGACAGAAGCCAGATGTTGGTTGTAGACGGTTGTTTTTCAAACTGGAAGCCTGTGACCAACGGTGTGCCTCAGGGATCAATGCTGGGCCCACTGTTATTTGTCATTTATATTAATGATTTGGATGAGAATATAGGAGACATGGTTAGTAAGTTTGCAGATGACACCAAGATTGGTGGCATTGTGAAGAAACTTATCTCCAATTGCAACGGGATCTTGATCAGTTGGGCTAGTGGGCTGACAAATGGCTTAATCTAGATAAATGCGAGGTGATGCATTTTGGTAGATTGAACCAGGGCAGATCTTACTCAGCTAATGGTAGGGCACTGGGGAGAATTACAGAACAAAGAGATCTAGAGGGTACATGTTCATTGCTTCTTGTAAGTGGAGTCACAGGTGGACAGAGTGCTGAAGAAGACATTCGGCATTCTTGGTTTCATTGGCCAGAACATTGAATACAGGAGTTGGGATGTCCTGTTGAAGTTGTACAAGACATTAGCAAGGCCACACTTGGAATACTGTGTGCAATTCTGGTCACCCTTTTATAGAAAGGATATTATTAAACTAGAAAGAATGTAGAAAAGATTTACTAGGATGCTACCGGGACTTCATGGGTTGAGTTATAAGGAGAGGCTGAATAGACTGGGACCTTTTTCTCTGGAACATAGGAGGCTGAGGGGTGACCTTATAGAGGTCTATAAAATGATTGAAGGGCATAGACAAGATAGATAGTCAATAACTTTTACCAAAGGTAGGGGACTCTAAAACTAGAGGGCATCACTTTAAGGTGAGAAGGGAGAGAAACAAAAGTGTCCAAAGGGGAAATTTTTTCACAGAGAGAGTGGTGAGTATCTGGAACAACTACCAGAGGTAGTAGTAGAGGTGGGTACAATTTTAACTTTTAAAAAGCATTTAGATAGTTACATGGGTACAATGGGTATAGAGGGATATGGGCCAAATGCAGGCAATTGGGATTAGTTTAGGGGTTTTAAAAAAAAAGGGCGGCATGGGCAAGTTGGGCCGAAGGGCCTGTTCCATGCTGTTAACCTCTGTGAGTCAAAGAAAATAATTGCACAGGACACGCTCTTTGGTCCTCCAAGCCTGCACTGACCATGCTGCCAGTCTGAACAAAAATCCCTTACCCTTCCAGGGACCATATCCCTCTATTCCCCTCAGAATCATGTATTTGTCAAGGCGCTCCTCTGAAATCATTGTCATAACTGCTTCCACTACCTCTCCACACAGCAAGTTCCAGACAACCACCATGCTCTGTGTAAAAAAACTTGCCTCGTACATCTCGTTTAAATAAACCTTGCCCCTTGCACCTTAAACCAATGCCCTAGTAATTGATGCTTCCAACCTCAGAAAAAGCTTCTGACTATCCACTCTGTCCATATCTCTCATAATCTTGTAGACTTCTATCAGGTCACCTCTCAATCTGTGTTGTTCCAGTGAGAACAACCTCTCCTTGTAGCTAATGCCCTCCATACCAGGCAATATGCTGGTAAATCTTTTCTGTACTCTCTCCACAATGCTTTCACATACTTTTGGTAGAATGGCGACCAGAATTGAACATTATATTCCAAGTATGGCCTAACTAAGGTTCTATAAAGCTGCAACATGACATGTCAATTTTTAAACTCAATGACCCAGCCGATGAAGGCAAGCATGCCATATGCCTTCAAAGAACAAAGAACAAAGAACAAAACAGCACGGGAAACAGGCCCTTCGGCCCAACGAGCCCGCGCCGCCGTCCCATGGTCAGTGACCTATTCATGACTCTAGTCTATGCCTACTGTGTGAGGATCAGGGAGGTCCAATATAGGGACAATTTGTTACCCAATCAATCAGCCTAAAAGCACATTTTTGGGATGTGGGAGGAAACCGGAGCACCCGGAGGAAACCCACGCAACCACGGGGAGAACGCACAAACTCCCACGGACACAGGCCCAACTCCATGTGTCCGCACAGCAACAGAGATAACCTCTGTGCTGCCATGATGCCTTCTTGACTACCTTCTCCACCTGCGTTGCCACTTTCAGTGACCTGTGTACCTATACATCCAGATCCCTCTGACTGTCAATACTCTTAAGGATTTTGCCATTTACTGTATATTTCCCATGTATATTAGACCTTCCAAAATGCATGACCTCACATTTTTCCAGATTAAGCTCCATCCGCCATCTCTCTGCCCAAGTCTCAACTGATGATCCTCATCGCTATCCGCAAATCCACTGACCTTTTGTCATCCGCAAACTTATTAATAAAACCAGTTACATTTTCCTTCAACTCGTTTATATATATTGCAAGCAGCAAAGGTCCCAGCACTGATCCCTGAGGAATGCCACTAGTCACAGCCCTCCGTTCAGATATGCACCCTAGCACTGCTACCCTCCCTTTCCTATGACTGAGCCAGTTTTGTATCCATCTTGCCAGCTCACCTGTGATCCCATGCGACTTCACCTTCTGCACCAGTCTCCCATGAGACTTGTCAAAGGCTTTACTCAGGTCTACGTATACAACATCCACTGCCCTACCATCATCAATCATCTTCGTCACTTCCTTGAAAAATTTAGTCAAGTTAATGAGATACAACCTCCCCTTCACAAAACCCATGTTGCCTCTTGCTAATACCTCCACTTATTTCCAAGTGGGAGTAAAACCTGTCTCGAAAAATTCTCTCCAATAATTTCCTGACCGCTGATATAAGGCTCACCGGCCTATAATTACCTGGAGACACAATCTCCCCATCACAAAACCATGTTGCCTCTTACTAATATGTCCACTTATTTCCAAGTGGGAGTAAAGCCTGTCTTGAAGAATCTTTTTCAATAATTTTCCTAGCACTGACGTAAGGCTCACCAGCCTGTAATTGCCTGGATTATCCTTGCTACCCTTCTTAAACAAAGGAACAACATTGGCTATTCTTCAATTCTCTGGGACCTCCTGTGTAGTCAGTGAGGATACAAAGATTTTTCTCAAGACCCCAGCAATTTCCTCCCTGGCCTCTCTCAGTATTCTGGGATATATCCCATTGGGGCCATTAGACTATCATGTTTTTCAAGATCCCCAGTACCTCCTCCTTTTTGATTTTAACATGACCCAAACTATCTACACACTCTTCTCCAGAGTCATCATCCACCAAATCCTTATAAAAAAGTTAAAGTTTATTTATTAGTCACAAATAGACAGCTACGGACTTACTGTGAAAATCCCCTAGTCGCAACACTCTGGCGCCTGTTCAGGTACACTGACGGAGAATTTAGCATGGCCAATTCACCTAAACAGCATGTCTTTCAGATTGTGGGAGGAAACTGGAGCACCCAGAGGAAGCCCACACAGACACAGGGAGAACATGCAGACTCCGCATAGACAGTGACCCAAGCCAGGAATTGAACCCAGGTCCCTGCCTCTGAAGCTGCAGTGCTAAGCGGTGTGCCCCTGTGCCGCCCACTTTGGTGAACACATGTGTGAGGCTTTCAAGTATAGGTTGATAGAAATTTAGGACCGCAACTTCCTGTAAGGATAAAGGATAAATACAGTAAGTTTCGGGAACTTTGGATAATGTGAGCCTAGTCAAAAAGAAAAAGGAAGCATTGATCAAGGCTAGGAGGTATTCATTTAATACCTCGCTGATTTCCTCTGGCTCCACACACAAATTCTCTCTCCTGTTATTGATTGGGCTAACTCCCTGGCTACCCTCTTGCTCTTTGCATATGTATAAAAACCTTGGAATTTTCCTTAATCCTGCTGGCCAGTGACTTTTTGTGACCCCTTTTAGTCCTTCTGACTCCGTGCTTAAGTTTCTTTCTACTTTACTTGTATTCCACATTTGCTTCATGTGTTCGCAGCCTCCTAGCCTTGATCAATGCTTCCTTTTTCTTTTTGACTAGGCTCACATTATCCAAAGTTCCCGAAACTTACTGTATTTATCCTTTATCCTTACAGGAAGTTGCGGTCCTAAATTTCTATCAACCTATACTTGAAAGCCTCACACATGCCAGATATTTATTTGCCCTCAAACATCTACCCTCAATCCACATTCTTAAGTTCCTGTCTAAAATTGTTGTAGTTAATCAACCCGCCCACCCCCGCAACCCCATTTAGTGCATTTACCTGAGGACTACACTTTATTCGTCAGTATCTTAAAACTTGCTGAATTGTGGACACTGTTCCCAAACTGCTCCCCTGCTGAAATGGCGACCACCTGGCTGGACTCATTCCCCAATGCCAAGTCCAATACCTAGGCCCCTTTGCATATAGAGGTCTGTAAAATAATGAGGGTCACGGATCAGCTAGATAGTCAATATCTTTTCCCAAAGACAGGAGAGTCTAAAATTAGAGGGCATAGATTTAAGGTGAGAGGGAAGAGATACAAAAGTGTCCAGAGGGGCAAATTTTTCACATACAGGGTGGCGAATGTCTGGAACAAGCTGCTAGAGGCAGTAGTAGAGCTGGGTACAATTCTGTCTTTTAAAAAGCATCTAGAAAAGTTACATGGGTAAGATGGGTATAGAGAATATGGGCCAATTGTGGGCAATTGGGGTTTAGGGGTTTAAAAAAAATGAGCAGCATGGACAAGTTGGGCCAAAGGGCCTGTTTCCATGCTGTAAACCTCTATGACTCTATACTATTTCAAGAAGCCCTCCTGGATGCTGCTAAGAAATTCTGCCCTATCTACAGTAGAGTTTGAGTCATGCATCTTGTGCAGGATTCTTTTTTAACAGTCTATTCTAACCGGTTCTGCTGTAACCTGCATCCTGTATGATACTGCAGCAACATAATTGCTCCCAATTGCCAGAATATTTGTTTTAATCTGAAGTAAAGGTGTTCTGCTGATTTTAGTGATTTCCTCTGGGGTTTTGCAGAATCAGACTTGATGGATTGATTGATTGGATTACTATCAGGTTACTGGGTCAAGCTTGGCTTACACAAAGACCTCAAGGTTCAGTGCTACTTAAAGTTGTTAGAAAGCAGTGCCTTTCTTTTCCTTTTTGAAGTTGGAGATTGGAATTTGCCAGGAAATAAGTCTTTCTCTGAGAGTCTACTGTGTGTGGGATCTTTAGAGAGAGAGGTCACTTTCTCTGTCTCTCTTCCTCCCTATCTCTCTCTTTCTCTCTCTCTGGATTTAGAAATAGAATCTGCCAGGAAATCAGTCTTTTCCTCTGAGATTCTACTGTTTGGGGATGGATCTTTCACTGGAAATTCTGTACGAGAATTAGAAGACCGATGTCTGTCTAGATCTCTTTCCAGAGGCATTAAAGGGGTGGAAATCTGGCATCCATTTGAGCATTTCGGTTTTTGATGCTAACTGATTCGGAAGAAGAGATTCATGTCTATGGATGTATGGAGATAGCTGATATGAATTATATTTTGTCATGTTCAATTATTTTAACGGCAAAGGTTATGCTAATTTTTATTGTTAAATTCTAATTGTGTTCTTAAATAAAGCGTGTTTTGAATACACCTTAGTTGCAAAATCAAAAGAAGAAGTTAGGATCTAAAACAAAGAACAAAGAAAATTACAGCACAGCATAACACAGAAAATTACAGCACAGAAAATAACCCTTCAGCCCTCCAAACTTGCACCGACCATGCTACCGGACTTAACTAAAACCCCTTACTGTTCCGGGGATCATATCCCTTTATTCCCATTCTATTCATGTATTTGTCAAGGTGCCCCTCAAAGGTCACTACCCTATCTGTTTCCACTACCTCACTTGGCAGTGAGTTCCAGGCACTCACCACCCTCTGTGTAAAAAATCTGCCTCATACATCCCCTTTAAATCTCCTTGCCCCTCGCACCTTAAACCTTTGTCCCCAGTAACTCTTCCACCCTGGGAAAAAGCTTCTGACTATCTACTCTGTCCATGTCCCTCGTAATCTTCATAATAAACCTTGGCGTTTCTGATCTGGTGCCTCACACTAAGTTTCTCTGAATCAATGAAATGCTATTCATACTAAAAAATGGAACTGTGCAGAATTTTAACTCATTACATTTCCATTAAAACGTGATTTGCTGTTGCTCCATTTAGAAACTAAACTCATGGCTGTAATTTTACCATCCAGCCCGCCATGGAAATTGGAAAGGGTGAGGGGTGGACCGTGGAAAGGGCCGTTGGCTTTGGATGGGATTTTATGATTTTGGGATGAGTGAGGTAAAATCCAGCCCCATATCTTAAATACTAAAAACTTACAAAACTCAATCCACTTAGAAACTAGAATTATATAGATCACTATGGTATTGTATCATATAAATGAGAGTGCTATATTCAAGTTTTGAGACAAATTCAATCCAGTTTTTTCTTTATTATAGATTATAATTTGCAGGTTGCCATAACAGAAAGTCTGTGTAGGATGACATCCGAGACGCAGAGGCAAGAACTGGCTTACCAATGGTTTTGCATGGATTTCATCGCTGACGCATTTAAGAGAATCAAGGATTCTGAATTTGAAACAGTAAGGACAAATATTTAAAAAATTAGCAAATACTTCAAATACTCAGCTGACAAATCAACATATTTGGAGAAACAAAATCTCTGTTTCAGTTTGATAATGTTTTCCCTAACCTGGATAACCATACATACTGGAAGTGTCCTCAGTTGCAGCAGCCTGAGCTCTGGGTATGGAATTTAAACAGCAGCTGGCATCACAGAGGCACATCCATGAGATTAAGAGCACCTTTATTGATATAGTCACCCATGCAGATACAGAATGCTGGTTCAGCCTCAACTTGAAGGCAAAATCCTGAGGCTCATGGCTCAAATGAACCACCCATTTATTTATTTAGTTTAGGTTATTTGATTTTCCTCAAAAAGGATATGGTCACTGAACTGGCAATCCACCAACCTAGAGCAATGCTCTGGTGTCCTGGCACCACAGTAGATGGTCAAATTTGAATTCATTCTGTGGCATGTATGGTTGAGCTGATTATTCTCTATTTCCTCTTTTGTTCCAGGTATGCAGTGGACTACTGCCTGAGTGCATTGCTACTCGGGATTGGCCCTGAGCCCTTTCAGGAGCTGGCGCCCCACAGCCTGATCTGCCTCACAGAAATGCCCTCTGTGCCCTTTCAATTGCGTGGAGGAGTTTCCTGTGTGGGCTGCTGCTGACACCCTTCACGTCCTTATCCTCAGCCACATGTCTTGTTGCTGCCCAGCAGCGGAGGTCCTCATTGGAGGTCCATTTTCAGAGGAGTCTTCTGCCCTAACATCAAGGACCTGGGGTAGGATGCATCAGTTCACAGACTCCCAAGAGTTTTACCCCTTCTGTGGCCTTGTGGAGTTTGTGGACCATATATATATTGCTATAGCCTGCACTCCCTTTTCAGTTATTTAAAAAGCTTATATGATTGTTTTTATTTTCACTTCAGCCCCATGCTCCTGAGCTATGGGCACCTGGTGCGGGAGGGGGGGGGCGGGGAAGGAGAATAATTTTCTTGTAGGTTGCTGCAGAGTCTGACCAAACTTGTCATCAACAACTTCAGGCAGTGAGCAATTGACAGTCTGACCTGATTGTCTGTCCCTCTACTCTATTTTTAAAAAGCATTTAGATAGTTGCATGGGTAAGATAGATATAGAGGGATATGGACCAAATGCAAGCAATTGGGACTAGCTTAGAGGTTTAAAAAAAAGGATGGCATGGACAAGTTGGCTTGTTTCCATGCTGTAAATCTCTTTGACTCTATGACTCTGTGGTTACATCTGTGGTTAGGTGAATTTGGAGAAGGATCACGTAGTGTCTCTCTGCCTTCTGTGTCAGTGGGCACCGCAGTGACTGGGATGCATTATTGATCCTCTTAATTATGTTTTGATTTGATGTTTAAGTTTCAGTTATGGTTTGTTTTTGATAATAGCAGTATTCCTTTAAGGGACTGTACCTTTAATTTGTTCTTCATGTGTTTGATTTAGTTTAATCGGTTACTTGATTTGCCTAAAATAGGGTAATTCATTGAGCAATGCTCTGGAGTCCCGAGCTGGTATCCCACCAAGCTAAATGGTCAAATCGAGTTCAATATAATTCCTCGTAGCAGGCATTGGAGAGTCAAGCCTTCTAACAGTATCAGATAACATGACTGGCAGCTCTCCACAAACACCAATGGTTGTGGTCCTTATATTGTGGACATCCACCCACCTAACCCAGCTGTCCACACTTCCGGACGCAGTGCTAGCGCCCTTTGAGATTGCACAGGCCCTTCAGCTATGGAATCCAACCTCGGAAGGCTTTGTTGTCTTCTCACTGAAAATGTCCTTCCTTGTATATGAGCAAAAGCATATCCATCTGTCAAAACCACGCCAATGGTGTCCCCCATCCCCCAAAAACTGCTTCCATCCTTGGCTAGGAATATAGCCTTTGCTCCCTGTGCTGCCCCACACCCAGTCACACCCTGTCACACCCAGTTCCAGCAACTCCCCAAAATGGACATTCCCTCTCAGACCTCCACTCATTTCTGACCCACCCTCCCCCCTTACAAAGTTGTCCTGCTGTGGGGCTGGTCTCTTAAGCCCCAATTCAACCCCCTGGATCCACCCTCAATTACCCCTTGGGGGTGAGGGTGCTAGGTTCACAACCCTGTTGTAAATTGTGCCTTTTGAATACACAATGAGAAGGGAGAGTGTGACGGCCTGTTAATGTGTTGAATCGAGGTTCCTGACCTTCTTGGGTGGGAACCTTGTTATTGTCATTGACAGGTGACGAGAGGGGCAGGTAAAAAATTAAAGTGGGATCTCACCATCAAGGTTTGTGTTTTTTGACTCTTGCAATATTTTGCATCCATGTCGCCATTTGCACTCACAGCAAACACAGGTGCAAAATCACGGCCAGAATCTCGTCATCTCATTCCTGTATGGGAAGCATCTTAATATTAAACTGCGTCATCTCATTTTAGACTAGGAAGCATCCTCTTAGCATCCAGTTTGCCAAGCCTCCTTTGGGTCTTACGTGTTTCAATAAGATCAGCTCTCATGGAAAATTAGAAAATCAAAATTAAAGGAGGAAGTGCAGTGATGCGACAGATTGTTACCAGAAAATAAAAGGAGGAGACGTAACATAGGATCGTCATTTTGCAACAAGGAATTATGCAAGAGTAGAGAAATTTGATAATAGAAGAAACTGAAAGGCTTTGACTGAATGCACTAAACATTCAGAACAAAGTTAATGAGTTAACAATGCAAATAGAGACAAAGCAGTATGATTTGGGAGTGATTGCTGAGACATGGTTCTAAGGAGACCAGGTCTGGGAATTGAATATCCAAAGGTATTCTGTATTTCAGAAGGATAGCTGAGACTTTGAAAGCTAGTGTCAAATAAACCTATTAGACATTAACCTGATGTTGTGAGATTTCTTACTTTCAGAAGGATAGACAGAAAAGAACAAAGGGTGAAGGAAGGGATTAAATTGTTATGAGGATTTATTTAAGATTTATTTGATCAAGACTGGATTAATCAAATTGGCAAGGGTAGCCTCAAGGGAGAATTGATTCAATGTATTAGAGATTGGTTTTTGGAGCACTATGTTGTGGCACCAACCAGGGAGCAAGCTATTCTTGATTTGATATTGTGTAATGAGCAGGGATTAATTAATGACCTTGTGGTTAAGAATCCTCCAGAGAAGAATGATCATTGATAGAATTCAGAATTAAGTTTAAGGGTGAGAGACTTGAGCCCCACACTCACATTCTGGAGTCATAGAGGTTTACATCATGGAAACAGGTCCTTTGGTCCCACTTGTCCATGCTGCCCTTTCTTTTAAAACCCAGAAGCTAATTAAACAAAGATAATTACGTAGGCTTGAAGACAGACTTGACCCGAGTGGAGTGGGCAGGAAGGCTTAAAGGTAGAACAGTTGATGATCAGTGGCAGCTGTTTAAACAGGGATTTAATTCCTCCAAACTAAAATATATTCCAGAGAGGAAAAAGCATCCTTGGCTAAGCAATGAAGTAAAAACAACATAAAGACAAAAACTAAGGAATAAGATATTGCAAAGAACAGTGGAAGACTGGAGTATTATGAACTTTTAAAGATCAACAAAGGGTTCCTAAAAAAGTAATAAAAAGAATGAAGGTAAGTAATGAACGAAAACTAGCACAAAATATAATAAAGCATATCAAAAGCTTCGATAAGTGTGTAAAAGGGAAGATACTAGGTAAAGTGTTTGCTGTAGGAGTTTCTATAATTGGGCTGGGGGGGTGGTTGATAGCACCCTTTGTAACTTTGTAAGCAGGGTCGAGATCCTGCATGGTATGTTGCCTTCCTGATGCCAGGGTGAGAAATAGCTCTGACTGGCTTAGAAGGATATTGGAGTGGGAGAGGGAGGATCCAGTTGTTGTGGTCCAAAAGCATAGGCAAGACTAGGAAAGATTATAACTTTTGAGGACTTGTTCTTTAATTTGGTTCATAGTTTGTGATAATTCCTCAAGTGTTATAATCTGTGAATTATTATCTGAGCCACATGCAAATTGGATAGGGAGTCCTCATTTCAATATGACAATCAACTCTGCGCCAATTGTCGAATGAGTCATAGAGGTTTACAGCCCAACTTGTCCATGCTGCCCTTTTTTTAAAATCCAAAACTAATCTCAATTGCCTGTTTTTGGCGCATATCCTTGGGGCGGCACGGTAGCACAGTGGTTAGCACTGCTGCTTCACAGCTCCAGGGTCCTGGGTTCGATTCCCGGCTCGGGTCACTGCCTGTGTGGAGTTTGCACATTCTCCTCGTGTCTGCGTGGGTTTTCTCCGGGTGCTCCGGTTTCCTCCCACAGTCCAAAGATGTGCGGGTTAGGTTCATTGGCTATGCTAAAATTGCCCCTTAGTGTCCTGGGATGTGTAGGTCAGAGGGATTAGCAGGTAAATGTGTAGGGATATGGGGATAGGGTCTGGGTGGGATTGTGTTCGGTGCAGACTCGATGGGCCGAAGGGCCTGTTTTTGCACTGTAGGGTTCTATATACCCATCGTACCCATGTAACTATCTAAATACTTTTTAAAAGACAAAATTGTACCTGCTTTTACTACTGTCTCTGGCAGCTTGTTCCAGACACTGACCACCCTCTGTATGAAAAAATTGCCCCTTTGGATACTTTTGTATCTCTCCTTTCTCACCTTAAAGCGATATTGTCTAGTTTTAGACTCCCCTACCTTTGGGAAAAGATATTGACTATCCAGCTGATCTGTGCCCCTCATTATTTTATAGACCTCTATAAGATCACCCCTCAGCCTCCTAAACTCAGAGAAAAAAGTCCCAGTCTATCCAGCCCCTCCTTATAACTCAATCCATCAAGTCCCAGTAGCATCCTAGTAAATCTTTTATGCATTTTTTCCAGTTTAGTAATATCCAAGTATTCCAAGTGTGGCCTTGCCAATGTCTTGTACAACTTCAACAAGTCATTCCAACTTCTGTATTCAATGTTCTGACCGATGAAACCTAGCATGCCGAATGCCTTCTTCACCTTCTTCAGATTTAAGGTGCGGGGAGGGAAGTACAGAGGTGATGTTAGGGGTAAGTTTTTCACTCAGAGGGTGGTGAGTGAATGGAATCGGCTGCCGTCGTCGGTGGTGGAGGCGAACTCGCTGGGGTCTTTTAAAAGACTTCTGGATGAGTATATGCGGTTTAATGGGATTGGGGGTTATAGATAGGTCTATAGATTGGTGGGGTTGATGTGATCGGCGCAACTCGAGGGCCGAAGGGCCTGTTTGTGCTGTAATGTTCTATGTTCTATATTCATGATGTGCATGTTAAGTTGATTGGCTATGCTAAATTTATCCTAGTGTCAGGGGATTAATACAGTAAATATATGGGATTATGGGAATAGGTTCTGGGTGGAACTGTGGTCACTGCAGATTTGATGGGTCAAATGGCCTCCTTCTGTAAAAATTCTATGATTCCCTAGTTTGGAGCTGATTGCGCTAAACATCTGGGAGACTCCCGGATGCGAACCTCACTATAGGCCTCTTGCTAGTGTCTCCTGGTCCTTTGTGCTGCTTGGGCTGGGGGAGTCACAGCCATGAAATCTGTGTGTGTCGAGTTAAGGATGTGCAAAGGTAAAAAGACCATGATGGGAGTTAGGCCTTCAAGCAGTAGTCAGGATGTGGGGCACAAGATACACCAGTAGATAAAAAAGGTATGAATGAAAGGCAAGGTTACAGTGATCATGGGGGATTTCAATATGCAGGTGGACTGGGAAAGTCTGGTTGGTAGTGGATCCCAAGAGAAGAAATTTCTGGAATGCCTGTAGCATTTTGGAGCAGCTTGTGGAGCCCATCACAGGCAATTCTGGACTTTTGATAAGGGAGCTTAATGTGAAGGAACTCTAAGGGCAGTGACCATAATATGATAGAATTCGCCCTGTAGTTTGAGAGGGAGAAGCTAGGATCAGATGTAATGTAGATGAGTAAAGGCAACTACAGAGGCAATAGGGAGGACTTGGCCAGAGTTGTTTGGGAGAGGAGCCTAGCAGGAAAGACAGTGGACCAGTGACGGCAGGAGCTTCTGGGAGTGATTCGGGATACAGCAAATTTTCATTCCAAGGGAAAAGAAGCCTACGAGGGGAGGATGAGGCAAACCATAGATGATAAGGGAAGTAAAGGTCAGCATAAAAGGAGAGGATAAAACATACAATGTGACGAAGGTTAGTGGGAAGCTGGGGGATTGTGAAGCCTTTGAAGACCAACAGAGGACAACCAGAAAAGAAATAAGCAGGGAGATATGAGGTTATGAGGTTAAAATATGAGGTTAAACTAAAAATGAAATATGAGGTTAAACTAGCCAGGAGTATAAAAGAAGATTGCACAGCTTCTTTTTTGATACATCAAGGACAAGAGAGAGGCAAGAGTGGACATTGGACCACTGGAAAATGACACTGTAGAAGTAGTAATGGGGAACAAAGAAATGGTGGAGGAACTGAGTAGGTACTTTGCATCAGTACTTATGGTGGAAGACAGGAATAACATACCAAAAATTCAAGAGAGTCTGAGGGCAGAGGTGAGTATGGTGGCCATTACTAAGGAGGAGGTGCTAGGGAACCTGAAGGAGGAGGTCTGAAGGTAGATAATTGAACTGGACCAGATGGACAACACCTCAGAGTTCTTAAAGAGTTAGGTGAAGAGATAGTGAAGTTATTGGTGGTGATCTTTCAAGAAGCACTGGTGTGCAGGAAGGCCCCAGGAGACTGGAAAATTGCTAATGTAACACCCCTGTTTAAGATTGGAAGGAGGCAGAAGGCGAGAAATTGTAAGCCAGTTATCCTGACCTCAGTCGTTGGTAAGATTTTGGAGCCCTTTATTAAGGATTAGATTTCGGAATACTTGAAAGTGCATGGTAAAATAGGGTGAAGTCAGCATGGTTTCATCAAGGGGAGGTCACGCCTGACAAATCTGTTAGAATTCTTTGAGGAGGTAAGAGCAGGTTGGACAAAGGAGAGCCAGTGGATGTTATGTACTTTGATTTCCAGGATGCCTTCGACAAGATGCCACACAGGAGGCTGCTGAGTAAGATATGAGCCAATGGTGTTTGACATGAGGTGGCGATGCCGGCTTTGTACTGGAGTGGGCACAGTTAGAAGTCTGACAAGACCAGGTTAAAGTCCAACAGGTTTATTTGGAATCACGAGCTTTCGGAGTGCTGCTCCTTCATCATCCACCTGATGACATCAACTAGTTCCATCCTATCATCAGATTCAGCATGGATTACTCTCCAGAACTGATTGCATTCTTGGACACAAGCATCTCCATCAAGGACGGTCACCTCAGCACTTCACTCTACCGCAAGCCCCATGGATAACCTCATGAATCTCCACTTCTCCAGCTCCCACCCTAAACACGTTAAAGAAGCCATCCTCAAGGGCAAGCCTTTCACATATACAGGATCTGCTCAGATGAGAAGGAACGCAACAGATGCCTACAGATGCTGAAAGATACCCTTATAATACAGTTTCTGGCGCTGGACTCATTGATCGATGCACCACAGCGAAAAACTGTACTGACCTCCTCAGAAGACAAAACACGTGACACGACTGATAGAGTACCCTTCATCATCCAGTACTTCCCTAGAGCGGAGAAACTACAACATCTTCTTTGGAACCTTCAACATGTCATCGATGAAGATGAATATCTCGCTAAGGCAATCACCATACTCCCACTGCTTGCCTTCAAACAACCACGCAACCTCAGACGGACCAGTGTTTGCAGTAAAGTACCCAGCCTTTAGAAGAACAGTGACCACGACGCCACACAACCCTGCCATGGCACCCTTTGCAAGATGTGCTGGATCACTGACAAGGATACCACCATCTCATGTCAGAACTCTATCCACCAGACACACAGTACATAATCACGCAACTCAGCCAATGTTGTCTACCTCATATACTGCAGGAAGGAATGTTCTGAGGCGTGATACATAAGTGAGACCATGCAGGCAGTAAAATAAACCTGTTGGACTTTAAGCTGGTGTTGTGAGATTTCTTTCTGTTTTGCCCCAGTCCACCACCGGCATCTCCACATCATGGGGAACACTTCAGCAGACAAGGGCATTCAGCTTCTGATCTTCTCTAAGGCGGCTTTTAAGACACAACAGCGCAGAATTGCTGAGCAGAAACTGATGGCCAAGTTCCACATGCACAAGGACGGCGTCAACCGGGAGCTTGGGTTCATGTCACACTACATGTGACCCCCACCATTTTGCCTGGGCTTGCAAAATCCTAATAACTGTCCTGGTTTAAGACAATTCACACCTTTTTAATCTGTGATTATCCCTCTGTTTAGTCGCATTGTCTGTAGCTGTAAAGACTTGAATACCTGTAAAGACTTGCACTCCACTCACCTGAGGTAGGAGCAGCGCTCTGAAAGCTGGTGATTCCAAATAAACCTGTTGGACTTTAACCTGGTGTTGTGTGACTTATTACTATGGTAAGAGAGGCAAGGTACTAGCATAGAAGATTGGCTGACTGGCAGAAGGCTGAGAGTGGGGATAAAAGGGTAGGATTGCAGCCAGTGACTTGTGGAGTTCTGTAGGGGTCAATGTTGGGATCACAACTTTTCACTTTATATGTCAATGTTCTGGATGAAGGAACTGGGGGCACTGTGGCTAAGATAGGTGGTGGGACACTTTGGTGGGAAGAATTGAGGCATAAACTATTTTCTAAGTCGGGGAAGACTTCAGAAAGTGGAAGCACAAAGAGACTTGGGAGTCCTAGTTCAGAATTCTGTTAAAGTAAATTTGCAGGTTGAGTTGTTAGTTAACAAGACAAATACAATGTTAGCATTCATTTTGAGAGGACCAGAATATAAAAGCAGGTATGTAATGTTCAGGCTTTATATGGCTCTGGTTGGACCATATTTGGAAAATAGTGAGCAATTTTGGCCCCATATCTAAGGAAGGATGTGAAGGCTCTGGAGAAAATCCAGAGGAGGTACATGAGAATGATCCGAGGAATTAAAAACCTGACATATAAGGAGCATTTGAGATTCTGGATCTGTACTCATTGGAGTTCAGAAAGATGGCAGGGGGAGGGGGAATCTCATTGAAAGTTACCCAATAATGAAAGCCTAGATAGAGTGGACATGGGCTGAATGGCCTAAATCTGCCCTTATATCTTATGGTCTTATGGTCTAAGTGAATGTTGGTCCCTTGAAGGATGAGGCCATGGAGTTGTAAGAATGGTGGCGACGTTAAATCAATTTTTTGCCTCAGTGTTTGCAGTGGAGGACAATAGTACTGTCCCAATCATATCAGATAATATGGAGGTAATAGAAAGAGAGGAACTTAGAACAAACATCGTCAATAGCGAAATATTACTCAATAAACTATTTCAGATTGAAGGCAGACATGTTCCCAGGGCCTGATGGGCTAGATCCTAGGGTATTATAAGAAGTGGCAGTGGGAACAGTGGACCCATTGGTTATAATATTCCAAAATTCCCTGGATGCAGAAAAGGTTTCAGTGGATTGGAAAATTGCTAATGTAACATCCTTATTTGAAAAGGGAGGAGATAGAAAATAGGAAATTATCAACCAGTTAATTGGGAAATCGTTAAAATTTATTTTAAGGAAGTAACTACTGAACATTTGGAAAGCCAAAATGCAATATATCAGTCGGTGTGGTTTTATGAAAAGTATATCATGTTTGACTAATTTGCAGAGACCCTTTGAGGATGTAACAATCCAAGTGGGTAAGGGGATTGGTTTTTGATAAGGTGCCACACAGAAGGTTAATACATCAGGTAAGATCACATGGGGTTATGGTTAATTTATTCGCTTAGATAGAAGACTGGCTAACTGACAGAAACACAGTAAAAAGTCTGACAACACCAGGTTTTAGTCCAACCTATTTATTTGATAATATACTCACAAGCTTTCGGGGTTAGCCCCTTCGTCAGGTGAATGGAGAGTTCTGGCCTCAGACAGAGCATATAAAGCACAGACAGTTTAGAGATTACTGATTAGAATGCGAATCCTTACACCTAACCTGCTGTTCAAGACGTGAAGTGGCTGATAATGTGAGTGGAAGGAGCACTGATCACAGTTTAAAGAGATGTGTATTGTCTCCAGACAGTACAGTAAGTGAGGTTTTGCAAACCCAGGCAAGTCACGGGGGTTACAGATAGTGCGACATGAACCCAAGATCCCTGTTGAGACCATCCTCATGTGTGCGGAACTTGGCTATCAGTCTCTGTTCAGCGACTCTGCGCTGTCGTGTGTCATGAAGGCCGCCTTGGAGAATGCTTACCCGAAGGTCAGAGGCTGAATGCCCGTGACCACTGAAGTGTTCGCCAACAGGAAGGGAACAGTCTTGCCTGGTGACTGTCGAGCGATGTTCATTCATCTGTTGTCGTAGCGTCTGCATGGTCTCCCCAATGTACCATGCTTCGGGACATCCTTTCTTGCAACGTATCAGGTAGACAATGTTGGCCGAGTTGCAAGAGTATTTACCATGGTATTCTCACGTGTGATGATGGTATCCATGTCGATGATCCGGCATGTCTTGCAGAGGTTGCTGTGGCAGGGTTGTGTGGTATTGTGGTCACTGTTCTCCTGAAGGCTGGGTAGCTTGCTGCGAACAATGGTCTGTTTGAGGTTGTGTGGTTGTCTGAAAGCAAGTAGTGGGGGTGTGGGGATAGCCCTGGCGAGATGTTCGCCTTCATCAATGATATGTTGAAGACTCCGGAGAAGATGTCGTAGCTTCTCCGCTCCGGGGAAGTACTGGACGACGAAGGGTACTCTGTCCACTGTGTCCTGTGTTTGCCTTCTGAGGAGATCGGTGCGGTTTTTCGCTGTGGCGCATCGGAACTGCTGATCTATGAGTCGAGCACCATATCCTGTTCTTATGAGGGCATCTTTCAGGGTGTGGAGGTGTCTGTCACGATCCTCCTCATCTGAGCAAATCCTGTGTATACGGAGGGCTTGTCCATAGGGAATGGCTTCTTTAACATGTTTAGGGTGGAAACTGGAGAAGTGGAGCATTGTGAGATTGTCTGTGGGCTTGCGGTACAGTGAGGTGCTGAGGTGACTGTCCTTAATGGAGATGCATGTGTCCAAGAATGCAACTGATTCTGGGGAATAGTCCATGGTGAGTCTGATGGTGGGGTGGAATTTGTTGATATCATCATATAGTTGTTTCAGTGATTGTTCACCACGAGGCCAAAGGAAGAAAATATCATCGATGAATCTAGTGTACAGCATCGGTTGAAGATTCTGTGCAGTGAAGAAGTGTTGTTCGAACCTGTGCATGAAGATGTTGGCATATTGAGGTGCAAATTTGGTCCCCATGGCTGTTCCATGTGTCTGGATGAAAAACTGGTTGTTGAAGGTGAAGACATTATGGTCCAGGATAAAGCGGATGAGTTGTAAAATTGCATCTGGAAACTGGCAGTTGTCAGCAATGAGTACTGAGGCAGTCGCAGCAATGCCATCGTTGTGGGGGATGTTGGTGTAGAGTGCTGAGACATCCATTGTGATGAGGAGTGTCCCTGGTTCAACTGCTCCGTGTGTGCTGAGTTTCAGTAGGAAGTCCGTAGTGTCGCGACAAAAGCTGGGGGTTCTTTGTACAGTGGATTTCAGGATGCCCTCGACGTAGCCGGAGAGGTTCTCACACAGAGTTCCATTGCCCGATACGATGGGACGGCCTGGTGTGTTTGCCTTGTGTATCTTTGGGAGGCAGTAGAGATCTCCAATGCGGGGAGTACGTGGAATGAGAGCACGGAGGGTGCTCTGAAGGTCCGGATCAAAGGTCTTGATCAGATTGTTGAGTTGACGAATGTGTTCTTTGGTCGGATCTGTGGGTGTGAGAAACGGTCAGAAACTCACTTTTCTGATTCCCCCCCTTGAATCAAATACACGGATGAGTTCAGCTAACAGTCGGTTTATTCGATCTTGCAAGAAAGGGTGCCGTCCCGTGGGTACACACACACCTTGCTTTACACAATCATAGTTTATATACATTCTAGATAACAATAAGACAGCCTCCCCCTTTCTTCATTGGTTACCACTTCCTAATCTCTTTACCGAGTGAGCTCCTCCCTTGTTGACATCCCATTAACTCTAATCCAATCACCCCCTTTAAGGCTTGAATCGTTTTACCTCCCATTCATTCAGCTAACTCTTTTTCATTGTCCTGTAAATTACTAACACATTTATTTTATATGGTGTAAATTAGTTTGTTTTCCTATCTCTCTCTTAAGCGATGCTGAAGACTCCGGGCGCCTGCCAGTCTCATGTTTTTTCCTTCTTCTTTTTCTGTGTGTTTCATCCTCTGCTGGTCTTAGCGTTTAACCCCTTAGGTTACAATAACGGTTCTGTCGTGGTTTCCGCCCCAGATGGTTTGACTCAAAAATTACACCTCCATCCCTCACATGGGTAATTGTCTGTAGTGTTCCTCATTGTTTAGTTGTCGGTACACTTCTTTACAGTAATCCGTTCTGTTCAGTATGTTCTGTTCAGCCCCTCCTTTGTCTGCTGGTTTGATGACAATGTTGCGGTTTGTCTTGAGAGCGTGGATGGCGTTGCATTGTGCTTGGGTGATGTTTGGGGCTGTCTTGTGAGTGCGGCTGATGAATCTGGTGTTAACGCACCTCCTGATGGTTTGGGCATACAAGTCCAGTCGAGGGCAGCGGCCTTCCGGAGGAGTCCAGTTGGATTCCTTCCTCTTAGGCTGTTGCACTGTGGATCTCTCTGTCGGCTGTTCTGGTTCATCGACTGTCTCATTGTGTTCGCTGTTGGCCTCTTGGGGTTTGTGGAAAAACTCCCGCAGCCTCATTCGCCTGATGAATTCCTCTGTGTCTGCTGCGAGACTGATCGGGTCCATTTTGGTGGTGGGGCGGAAATTGAGCCCTCGGCTGAGAACTTCCATTTCATCTGGTTGAAGTGTGTAGTCCGACAAGTTGATAATAGACCTCCCTGCGGTAGTGCTGTTTTCTACTGTGGTGCCGGGGAAGGCTTGGTTGTTGCTGGCGGCCTGGTGTTGTCAGACTTTTTACTGTGTTTATGCCAGTCCAATATCTCTTCATAAGATAAACCTCTCAACTTTGGAATTAATTTAGTGAACTCCTTTGAACTGCCTCCAATGCCACTAGATTGGCAAATGGGTCTTTTTCCGGTTGGCAAGATGTAACTAGTGGGATGCCACAGCGTTCTGTCCAAAGACCCCAACTATTTACAGTTTATGACTTGTGTACTTTGAAGAAGGTACTGTAGCCAAATTCATAGATGACACCAAAATAGGTGACAGAGTAAGTTACAGTGAGGATATAAGGAATTTACGAATAAATATAGATAGGTTAAGTGAATGGACCAAAATGTGGCTGACCGAGTTTAACATGGATAAGTGTAAGGTTATCCATTTTGATTGGAACAATGGAAAAGCAACTTATTACCTAATTGGAGAGAAAGTTCAGGGTGCTTCAGTGCAGAGAGATTGGGGTGTTTTCATGCATGCATTATAGAAAACTGGTATGCAGATATAGAGGATAATAAAGAAAGCAAATTGAATTTTGGCATTCATAGCTGAAGAAATAAAGTAAAAAAAATAAGGAAGTATTGCTGTAACTATACAAGGCACCTATGAGTATGCACTTGAAATAGTGTAAGCTTAAGTCTGCACTTGAAATAGTGTCCCCTTATTTGAGGAAGAATCTAGTGGCCTTGGAGGCAGTTCAAAGGAGGTTCACTAAATTAATTCCAGAGTTGAGAGGTTTATCTTATGAAGAGATATTGAACAGTTTAGGCCTATACTCTGTTGAGTTTAGAAGAATGAGAGATCTAACTGAAGCATGTGAAATAATAAGGATGTGAAAGGATTGCAAAGATGATCCTGGATAGGAGCGAAAGTAACAGGGTGATTGTTATGGGGGACTTTAACTTTACAAATATTGATTGGAAAAGCTATAGTTCAAGTACGTTAGAGGGGACAGTTTTTGTCCAATGTGTGTAGGAAGGTTTACTGACACAGTATGTAGATAGGCCAACAAGAGGTGAGGCCACATTGGATTAGGTACTGGGTAAGGAACCAGACCAGGTGTTAGACTTGGAGGTAGGTGAGCACTTTGGTGATACCACAATTTGGTTTTGTTTACCTTAGTGATGGAAAGGGATAGGTATATACCGAAGGGCAGAAGTTATAGCTGGGGGAAATGAAATTATGAGGCGATTAGGCGAGATTTAGGATACATAGGTTGCAGTAGGAAACTGCAAGGGCTGGGAACAACATGTGGAGCTTGTTCAAGGAGCAGCTACTGCAAGTCCTTGATAAATATGTACCTGTCAGGCAGGGAGGAAGTTGTCAAGTGAGGGAACCATGGTGTACTAAGGAAGTTGAATCTCTGGTGAAGAGGAAGAAGGAGGCTTATGTAAAGATGAGATATGAAGGCTCCGTTAGGGCACTGAAGAATTACAAATTAACTAGGAAGGAGCTGAAGAGAGAGTTAAGAAGAGCTAGAAGAGGACACAAGAAGATTTTGGCAGGTAGGATCAAGGAGAACCCTAAAGCTTTCGATAGGTATGACAGGAATAAAATATTGATTAGAGCAAGATGAGGGCCAGTCAGGGACAATAGTGGGAAGTTGTGTGTGGAGCCTGAAGAGATAGGAAAGGCACTAAATGAATATTTTTCATCAGTATTCACGCAGGAAAAAGTCAATGTAGTCGAGAATACTGAGAAGCAGGCTTTTAGACTAGATGGGATTGAGGTACATAAGGAGGAGGTGTTAGCAATTCTTGAGAATATGAAAATGGATAAGTCCCCTGGGCTGGATGGGATTTATCCTAGGATTCTCTGGGAGGCTAGGGAGGAGATTGCAGAGCCTTTGGCTTTGATCTTCATGTCGTCATTGGCTACAGGTATAGTGCCGGAAGACTGGAAGATAGCAAATGTTGTCCCCTTGTTCAAGAAGGGGAGTAGAGACCGTCCTGGGAATTATAGACCAGTGAGCTTTACTTCTGTTGTGGGCAAAGTTTTGGAAAGAATTATAAGGGATAGGATTTATAATCACCTAGAGAGAAATAAATTGATTAGGGATAGTCAACATGGTTTTGTGTAGGGTAAGTCATGCCTCACAAACCTTATTGAGTTCTTTGAGAAGGTGACTAAAGAGGTGGATAAGGATAAAGCAGTTGACGTGGTGTATATGGATTTTAGCAAAGTGTTTGATAAGATTCCCCATGATAGGCTACTCCAGAAAATACAGATGCATGGGATTGAGGGTGATTTAGCAGTTTGGATCAGGAATTGGCTAGCTGATAGAAGACAGAGGGTGGTGGTTGATGGGAAGTATTCAACCTAGAGTTCAGTTACTACTGGTGAACTGCAGGGATCTGTTTTGGGGCCACTGCTGTTTGTCATTTTTATAAATGACCTAGATGACGATGTAGAAGGATGGGTTAGTAAATTTACGGACGACACTAAAGTCGGAGGAGTTGTAGACAGTGAGGATGGATGTTTGCAGAGGGACACCTCTGCAAACATCCATAAGCTGCAGAACTGGGCTGAGAGATGGCAAATGGAATTTAATGCGGAAAAGTGTGAAGTGATTCACTTTGGAAAGAGTAACAGGATTACAGAACATAGGGCAATGGAAAGACTCTTGGTAGTGTCGACGAGCAGAGAGATCTCGGTGTACATGTGCATAGATCCCTGAAAGTTGGCACCCAGGTTGTTAAGAAGGCGTACGGTGTGTTAGCTTTTATTTAGAGGGATTGAATTTTGGAACCGTGAGATCATGTTGCAACTGTACAAAACTCTGTGTGCCCGCACTTGAAGCATTGCATACAGTTCTGGTCGTTGCATAATAAGAAAGATGTGGAAAGGGTGCAGAGGAGGTTGACCAGGATGTTGCCTGGTATGGTGGGAAGGTCTTATGATGAAAGGCTGAGGGACTTGAGGTTATTTTTGTTAGAGAGAAGAAGGTTAAGAGGTGACATAATTGAGGCATACAAGATGATCAGAGGATTAGATAGGGTGGACAGTGAGAGCATTTTTCTTCGGATGGTGATGGCTAACACGAGGGGACGTAGCTTCAAATTGAAGGGTGATAATTATAGGACGGATGTCAGAGGTAGGTTCTTTACTCAGAGGGTAGTAAGGGTGTGGAATGCCCTGTCTGCAACAATTGTGGACTCGCTAACTTTAAGGGCGTTCAAATGGTCATTCGATAGGCATATGGATAATATTGGAATAGTTTAGGGTAGAGAGTCATTAGATTGGTTCCACTGGTCGGCACAACATCGAGGGCCGAAGGTCCTGTACTGCACTGTAATGTTCTATGTTCTATAAAAGTTATTGACAAAGTAAATAGCATAAAAGCAAATTACTGTGGTTGCTGAATTTGAAACAAAAACAACAAACGCTGTTCTGACAACATCAATGGAGAGAGAATAGAGCTAACGATTCAACTGTGATCTTACGACCCTGTCTCATCCGTTGATCAAACTTCTTTTCTGTCTCCCTACTGCTTTGGATCCCATCCCCCTGCCAAACTAGTTTAAACACTCCTGAGTGGCTCTAGCAAATCTCCCCGCCAGGATGTTAGTCCCCCTCCAGTTCAGATGTAATCCAACCCTCCCTTCCCCAGAAAAGATCCCAATCATTCAAAAATCTAAATCCCTGCCCCCTGAACCAGCTCTCAAGCCAGGCATTCATCTGCCTAATCCTGCTACCCATACTCTCATTAGCACGTGGCAGCTGTTACCTCAGTTGGGGAGCTCTTGCAGGTGTTAACACAGCTCCTCACAGTGGATGGACTCTGCAGGACCCCTGCTAGTCACGAGGGTGCTTCTCCATTTTCTGTCTAAATTGCAAGCCATCCCTGGAACGTACCATACTGGATGCCTAGGTGGGTGCGCTTGTGTCTCTGCTTCAAGGGTTCTCAATGGAGACCCCTTGCACAGCTGTCCATATGCTCTCTGTGCCCCCCTTGGCAAGAGTGCAGTGACAGTCAGCAACCCACCAAGGTAGCACATGGCATCGGGGATGGTGTCAGGTTGCCACCATTCAGATTCATGGGAACAAGGGTTGCTAGGAGGGATTAAGATGTCCAGGTTGGATAACCTCAGAGACTGTCTCTCACAGAACCCCCACATCCCATCCAGAACAAAGATGGATTTTGGATTGAAGCCGATAAACCTGATGGTCATTTTTTGGCTGTTGAGGAGGACGAGGGAATTATCTGTGCAAGGACAGGCAGGTGAGAGACTGCAGCAATAGAATAGGTTGGCTGCCCAAAAGTGGGAGTGGTGAGAGGGAAGGTGCATAAACAGATGGAGAAACTGGTTCTTTAGGGTGCGCATGTTCTAAGATGAGCTGTCGGATGCTGTGTGCAACCACAAGCTATGGCTCAGTAAGATAATGGTGTGGCACCTGTGTCAGGTCCTTATGGAGCTGGCACCTCATGGAACAGGGGACACCTACTTCTGCTTTCAGTGTGGGTCAAGGCGGTCCTAAACTTTTATGCAACTGCGTCTTTCCAGACCACCAGCAGGGACCACTGTGGGATTTCCAAGTCCTTGGTTCACAAGTGTTTCCGTGAGGTGATGGAAGCCTGTTAGTCTGGGCAGGCCAGTACAAAAAACAAAGAAAATTACAGCACAGGAACAAGCCCTTCGGCCCTCCAAGCCTGCACCGACCATGCTGCCTGACTTAACTAAAACGCCCTATGCTTCTGGGGACCATATTCCTCTATTCCCATCCTATTCATGTATTTGTCAAGATGCCACTTAAAAATCACTACTGTATCCACTTCCACTACCTCCCCCAGCAACGAGTTCCAGGCACCCACTACTCTCACTGTAAAAAATCTGCCTTGTACATCTCTTTTCAATCTTACCTCTCGCGCCTTAAACCTGTGCCACCTAGTAATTGATTCTTCCACTCTGGGAAAAAGCTTCTGACTATCTACTTTATCCATGCCTCTCATAATCTTGTGGACTTCTATCAGGTCGCCCCTCAAATCCTGGCGTTCCAGCTCCAGCCCCAATCTTCCACTATCCCTCCAAGAGTCTTGCAACCATCTCCCTTCCCCCTCAACTCTTATCCATACCCCCCGCGATCGCTCAAATTGAGATCACACCAGGGTGATGGGCCTAGATTGGCCATTAGCGAGTTACTGGCCCAGGCAGGAGACTTGCTAAGTGGCACATGGTGATGCTGCCCTGGTGCAATACAAGTCTGACTCCTATGTGTCCTCTGACCCTACACTGGTGCCTAGGCCCACGTCTGCA
Organism: Prionace glauca; assembly: GCA_037974335.1. NCBI lineage: Eukaryota > Metazoa > Chordata > Chondrichthyes > Carcharhiniformes > Carcharhinidae > Prionace > Prionace glauca. Next base: position 19,963,174 of record CM075736.1, on the reverse strand, counting down.
GCAAAGGTCAGGGACACCATCATCTGGTGTAATGCCTGGGGTGGGGGAGGTGTTGCTGGTTTGGAAGATTTCCCAGGGTTCAGACAGTGCTGGGCATGCCATGCCGGATTGTGTGATACTGCAGGCCTACAGGGCGCCAACTACTGGGTTTGCTTGGAGTCCCACGCCAGTCAACTGTCTGGCATAGGTGTTAAGAAATGGGGATCAAGTACTTGATTGACCGAAGGGCTTCTCCGTGCAGATCGACACACTGAGCCCCTACGGGTTGGCATATGGTCATCCCTGTAGGAGGTGAATCACAGGCTGATTGGTCACAGCTGGGGGGTACAATTACATTTATTCAAGAGATTTAACAATGCATTTTACTCCCTACCTAACTACAGCGCAGTACTTGACTTGTGACCCTTGGTGATCTGAACACTTCTTAATCTTTCAAAGATTTTAGTAAAAGTGTTTATGGATTTTAGTAAGGTGTTGGATAAGGTTCCCCATGGTAGGCTCATGAAGAAAGTAAGGAGGTGTGGGATAGGAGGAAATTTGGCTGATTGGATAAGTAACGGGCTGCCTCATAGAAGACAGAGGGTGGTGGTGGAGGGAAAATTTTCAAATTGGAGGCCAGTGACCAACAGGGATCAGTCCTGGGTCCTCTGCTATTTGTGATTTTTATCACTGCCTTGGAAGAGGGGGCTGATGACACCAAGGTTGGTGAAGTGGTAGATGAGGTGGAGGGCTCTTGTAGGCTGCAAAGAGAAATTGATAGGATGCAGAGCTGGGCAGAAAAGTGGCAGATGGAGGTTAACCCTGATAAGTGCAAGGTGATTCATTTTGGTAGGACAAACTTGAATGCGGATTACAGTGTCAACGGCAGGGCTCTGAGGAATGTGGAGGAACAGAAAGATCTTGATGTTCATATCCACAGTTCTCAGAAAGTTGCCACTCAAGTAGATAGAACCATGAAGAAGGCTTATAGTGTGTTAGCGTTTATTAACAGCGGGTTTGAGTTTAAAGCCGTGGGGTTATGCTGTAACTATACTGGACCTTGATGAGACCACATTTGGAATATGATGTGCAGTTCTGGTCACCTCACTATAAGAAGGATGTGAAAGCATTGGAGAGAATGCAGAGGAGATTTACCAGAATGCTGCCTGGTTTGGAGGGTAGGTCTTATGAGGAATGGTTGAGGGAGCTGGGGCTTTTCTCTTTATAGCAGAGGAGGATGAGAGGTGACTTAATAGCGGTTTATAAGATGATGAGGGGAATAGAGTGGATGTGCAGAGACTATTTCCTGGGGTGTATATAGCTGTTGCTATGGGGCATAACTATAAGGTTCATGGTGGGAGATATAGGAAGGATGTCCGAGGTAGATTCTTTACTCAGAGAGTGTTTGGGGTATGGAATACACTGCCTGCTGTGATAGTGGAGTCGGACACGTTAGGAACTTTCAAGCGGTTATTGGATAGACACGTGGAGCACACCAGAATGATAGGGAGTAGGATAGCTTGACCTTGGGTTTGGATATAGCTTGGCACAACATCGAGGGTGAAGGACTTGTACTGTGCTGTACTATGTTGTACGTTCTCTGTTCTATCAAAGCCTACTGCTATATCTAGGTGCCCCCGGGATGGCTATCAGAGCTGGCAGTGGTCAGCTGTGTCTGCACACTGACCTGTGGTACCTTTGGCAGGCAGTCTCTGGAGGGCCAGGACCTGGAGGGTACCGGCTAACCCTCTGGTGTCATGAATGTAACTGTGGGGGAAGAAAGTGTCTCTCCGCACCTCTACTACATCAAGCAGATGAAAAACCTTGGTCAACCTCGGGACTATTCCAGTAGGTACCATCTTCTATGCCTGTCTGAGTCCATCATTAGCACTTATATGGAGCTTTCCTTTGTTAACGCTGGACAGCTGTGGCCACTTTGGGTGAGTCATGCGCCTGGAGGATCCATACTGACGAAAGTTGCATCAAGGCTCTTTCATTGCATTGAGTGTCTTAAGATTGCAATGTAAAGTTCACTGAAAAGAACTCCCATCTTCTCGTTTGTTTGATACTTTTGTAAGATTTTTCCCTACGCATCTAGAACATAGAACATTACAGCACAAACAGGCCCTTCGGCCCTCGAGTTGCACCGATCGCATCAACCCCACCAATCTATAGACCTATCTATAACCCCCAATCCCATTAAACCCCATATACTTATCCAGAAGACTTTTAAAAGACCCCAGCGAGTTCGCCTCCACCACCGACGACGGCAGCCGATTCCAATCACTCACTACCCTCTGAGTGAAAAACTTACCCCTAACATCACCTCTGTACTTCCCTCCCCGCACCTTAAATCTGTGTCCTCTCGTAGCGACCATTTCAACCCGGGGAAATAGCCTCTGAGAGTCCACCCTATCTATTCCTCTCAACATTTTATAAACTTCTATCAGGTCGCCTCTCAACCTTCGCCTCTCCAGGGAAAAGAGTCCCAGCTCCCTCAACCTATCTTCATAAGGCATGCCTCCCAGTCCAGGCAACATCCTTGTAAATCTCCTCTGCACCCTTTCAATAGCTTCTACGTCTTTCCTATAGTGAGGCGACCAGAACTGCGCACAGTACTCCAAATGAGGCCTGACGAGGGTCCTGTAAAGTTGCAGCATTACCTCCCGACTCCTAAACTCAATCCCTCGATTAATGAAGGCCAGTACACCATACGCCTTCTTGACCACCTCCTCCACCTGCGAGGCCGATTTAAGAGTCCTGTGAACCCGGACCCCGAGATCCTTCTGCTCTTCAACGCTACTAAGACCCCTGCCCTTAATAGTGTACTCGTTCATCCCGTTGGTTCTGCCGAAATGGACTACTACACATTTATCCGCGTTGAAGTCCATCTGCCACTTCTCCGCCCATTCCTGCATCCTATCTATGTCCTGCTGCAACTTTTGACATCCTTCCAGACCATCCACAACACCGCCGACCTTCGTGTCATCAGCGAACTTGCTAACCCATCCCTCCACTTCCTCATCCAGGTCATCTGGATGACCCTTCATCAGAGCCGAAGGCAAAGAAGATAGGACATTCTATACTGTAAGGGTAAATGACGTGGAGGTCATCCTCCACGTCATTGTCAAATGACAAAGGGAATGTAAATGATGGTGATCATGGCTAAGCAGTGTTGATAATGGCCCATTAAGAGATTGGAATGTGTAAATGGCAGAATAAAGGTGCAGTATGTCAACGGACAGCCTGAGACATGCAGCAGATGGCCTTAGTAGCATGGAGGAAGGTCGGAGAAGGGGGATCGAAACAAGATGAAAAGTGAGATTTTTAAGATCTGGTCAAATGAAACAAGGGAAGAAATGAAAATGAAAAATAATATGAAATATTATAAATTATAGAATCATAGAAAATTAAAAGTAACAAAATAATATAAATAATTAAGGTAAAAAATAAAATAAAATAAATGGAAGTGGAGTGGAGGTGGAACAGAGATTTCATGCTCTGAAGTTGTTGAACTAAATGTTCCACCTGGAAGGCTGGGAAGTGTCTAATCAGAAGACGAGGTATCCCCAGTTCGCGTTGGGCTGAGAAACATAGAAAATAGAAGCAGGAGAAAGCCATTCGGTCATATGAGTCTGCTCCATCATTCATTTTAATCACGGCTGATCATCAAATTCAATATCCTGATTGCCTCTTCCCACCATATCCCTTGATCCTTTTAGCCCCAAGAGCTATATCTAATTTCTTCTTGAAATCACACAACATTTTGGCTTCAACTACTTTCTGTGGTGGTGAATTCCACACATTCACCATCCTCTGGGTGAAGAACTTTTTCCTCACTTCAGTTCTAAAAGATTTACCCCTTATCCTCAAATTATGACCCTTAGTTCTGGACTCCCCCAGCATTAAGAACATTCTTTCTGAATCAACCCTGCCCAACCCTGTTAGAATTTTGTAAGTTTCTATGAGATCCCTTCTCACTCTTCTGAATTCCAGTAATCTCTCCTCATATGACAGACCTGCCATCCCAGGAATCAGCCTGGTAAACCTTTACTGTACTCCCTGTATAGCAAGAACATCCTTCCTCAGATACAGAAACCAAAACTGCACACAATATTCCAGATGTGGCCTCACCAATGTCCGAAACAATTGCAGCAAAATATCCTTACCCCAATTTTCAAATCCTCTTGCTCTGAAGGTCAACATAGCATTTGGCACCTTTACTGCCTACTGTACCTGTGCGCTTAGTTTCAGCGACTGATGCACAAGGACTCCAAGTCTCATTAAGTATCCAATTCTCTCAATTTATACCTAATGAAGTAATAATTTGTCTTCCTATTATTGTTACCAATATGGATAACCTCATGTTTATCCATATATACTGCATCTGCCATGGAGATGTCCACACATTCAGCTTGCCCAAATCATGCTGAAGTATCTCTGCATCCTTCTCACAGCTCACCTCCCACCCAACTTTGTATCATCTGCAGATTTGGAGATAATACATTCAATTCCCGCTTCCAAATCATTAATATGTAATGTGAACAGTTGGGGTCCTAGCACAGATCCCTGCAGAATCCCATTAGTCATTAACTGCCAATCAGAAAAGACCCATTTATGCCAACTCTTTGCTTCTTATCTGTTAACCAGCTTTCTATCCATCTCAGGACTTTACCTGCAATCCCCTGTGCTTTACTTATGCAAAAGAGAACTTATGCAAATGTGCTTTAACTTTACATAGTTGAGGGGGTTGAGCTATGAGGAGAGGCTGAATAAACTAGGCTTGTACTCGTTAGAGTTTAGAAGAATGAGGGGAGATCTCATTGAGACGTATAAGATGATGAATGAGATGGATAGGATAGAGGTGGAGAGGCTCTTCCCGCTCAGAAAGGACAGTAGGACTAGGGGGCACAGCCTCAAGATAAAGGGGGGGGGCGGTTTAGAACGGAGTTGAGGAAGAACTTCTTCACTCAAAGAGTGGTGAATCTCTGGAATTCTCTGCCCGTTGAAGTGGTAGAGGCTGCCTCGCTAAATATTTTTAAGACGCGGGTTGATGGGTTTTTGCTAAGCGAGGGGATTAAGGGTTATGAGGAGAGGGCGGGAATGTCGAACTGAGCCACGACAGATCAGCCATGATCTTATTGAATGGCGGGGCAGGCTTGAAGGGCCAGATAACCTACTCCTGCTCCTATTTCTTATGTTTTTATGTTCTTATAGTTGTCTGTTATGTAAGACATTGTCGAAAGCGTTCTGAAAGCCTAAGTAAACCACATCCACTGGTTCTTCAACTTTAATTGCCCAAAATCTCCCCAAATCAGTTCATTCCTATAATCAAAAATTTAACGTCTTAAACATAGTCACTGAACATCCACTCTGGGTGTATTTATTCTTCCATAAGATTTCAGCATCACTGGCCATGCCAGTATTTGAATAGTTGGGATAGATTTGACATTAAATAGCTGATACAACAAAGATCACATCAAACACATCCTCAAAAAGTTCCAATAGATGCTTCAAGCATGATTTCCATTTTTTAAAGCCATGCTTCATTTGTCTGATTGTACTTCTGCCTTTCAAATGCTGAGTTATGAAATCTTTGATAATGAACTTGAGCAATATCCCCAGTTCTGACGACTTTAGACTCACTGGTCTATAGTCCCTTGTTTTCTCTCTTACACCCCCACCACCCCTCTTGTTTTGAATAGTGGACTTACATTAGCTGGAACATTGCAATCGGGCAAGGATGGATATATGGACATGAGAGCAGGTTCGTGTGTTAAAATGACAAGTGACAGGAAGGCCTGTATCCTGCTTGCAGAATGACCAAAGGTGCTCTGCAAAGTGGTCACCCAGTGTGCGTTTGGCCTCTCTGATGTAGAGTAGACTGCAATGGGAACAATGAATGCAATAGACCAGATTAAAGGAGGTGCATGTGTAGTGCTGCTTCACTTGAAACATTTGGTCTCTTGGATGGTGAGCAGGGAAGAGGTGAAGAGTGCATGGACAATGAGTGATGTTTTGAGTGTGATGGAGAGCGGACTAGGTGCCCCAGATGTAACAGTCCCTGCTGAATGCTGATGGAGTGAGGATAAGATATGTCTGCCAGGGGAAGACACCAGGATAGCCTGGAGCTTCTGCGCTTCTTTGTCGAACGGAGGCCTGAACTATCCCATCCACCACCACTCTCCTCCATTTGACTGAACTTGTTCTCTCAACAATTTCCCCTTTAACCTGTCTCACTTCCTTCACAAACAAAATGTGGGTATGGGTACCTGCCTGGGTCCTAGTTATGCTTGTCTCTTTATGGGGTATGTGGAACATGTCCTGTTCCAGTCCTACTCTTGCTCCTTCCCGCTTCATGCTCTTGTCTGGACTGGGAAAAATTTATCAATTTCAGTTCCAATTTGCACCCCTCATTACCTTCACATGGTATATCTTTGAGATTTTTATAGATGAAAATGTGGTGGGAATGATAAGTTTGGAGATAACACAAAGATTGGTAGGGTGGTTAATAATGAAGGAGATGTTTAGAACATAGAACATTACAGCACAAACAGGCCCTTTGGCCCACACGTTGCGGCGATCATATCCATACCTACCAGGCCTATCTGTAACTCTCAATCCCATTAAATCCCATGTACTTATCCTGAGGTCTCTTAAAAGACCCCAGCGAGTTTGCCTCTACCACCACTGACGGCAGCCGATTCCACTTACTCACCATCCTCTGAGTGAAAAACTTACCCCTGACATCTCCTTAGTGCCTGCTCCCCAGCACCTTAAACCTGTGTCCTCTCGTAGCGACCATTTCAGTCCTGGGAAATAGCCTCCCAGAATCCACCCAATCTGTACCTCTCAACATTTTATAAACGTCTATCAGGTCGCCTCTCAATCTTCGTCTCTCCAGGGAGAAGAGACCTAGCTCCCTCAACTTATCTTTATAAGGCATGCCTCCCAATCCAGGCAACATCCTTGTAAATCTCCTCTGCACCCTCTCAATAGCTTCCACATCCTTCTTGTAGTGAGGCGACCAGAACTGCACACAGCACTCCAAGTGGGGTCTGACAAGGGTCTTATAAAGTTGCAGCATTACCTCCCGTCTCCTAAACTCAATCCCTCGATTAATGAAAGCTAGCACACCATATGCCTTCTTGACCTCATCCTCCACCTGCGAAGCCGATTTAAGAGTCCTATGGATCCGGACCCCAAGGCCCTTTTGCTCCTCGACACTGCTAAGAGTCCTACCCTTGATATTGTACTCCTTCATCCCATTGAACCTGCAGATTACAGGTTTGTAGATTACAGGAAGATATAGATGGGTTTGCCAGTTGGGCAAAGCAGTGACAGATGGTGTTTAACCCTGATAAGTGCAAGAAAAAGCAAGATGAGGGAATATTAAATGAATAGCAAGACACGTGAAAGATCAGTGGAAGAGATTGATGTAATTATTCACAGATCCCTGAAGTCCACAAGCGCGTGAATAAGATAGTTAAGAAGGCATATGGGACACTTGCTTTCATCATTTATATTATGGAGTATTATTACTTCCCCAGTGTCATTTTCCAGCTGTCCAATGACCATTCTTGTCTCTTCGTTGCCATTTTTATATCTAAAAAACTCTTGCAATCTTCATTTATATTCCTTGCTCTCTTATCCTCTTATTTCAACTTCTCCCCACCCCCCCGGTATTTATTTTTTAGTTGTCCTCTGTTGGTCTTTAAAGGCTTCCAGATCCTCTGGCTTCCCACTAATATTTGCTACATTGTATGCTTTTTCTTCTGCTTTCATGCTGTCCTTGATTTCCCTCATCAACCATGGTTGCCTCATCCTCGCCTTAGTATGCTTCTTCTTCCTTGGGTTAAAATTTTGCTGTGACCCCTGAATTACTCCTATAAACTCCTATCATTTCTATTCCACCATCTTTCCTTCTAGGCTCCTCTCCCTATCAACTCTGGCTAGCTCCTCCCTCATGTCTCTGTAGTTCCCTTTACTCAACTGCAAAGAACAAGAAAACAAAGAAAAGTACAGCACAGGAATAGGCCTTTCGGCCCTCCAACCCTGCACCGACCACACTGCCTGACTAAACAAAAACTTCCGACCAGATGCATCTATTCTCATTCTATTCATGTAGTTGTCAAGATGCCCCTTAAAAGTCACTATTGTATCTCCTTCCATCACCTCCACTGGCAGCGAGTTCCAGGCACCCATCACCCTCTGTAAAAAACTTGCCTTGCACATCTCTTTCAATCCTTGCCCCCACACCTTAAACCTATGCGCTTTAGTAATTGACTCTTCCACCCTGGGAAAAAGCTTCTGACTATCCACTCTACCATAGAATCATAGAATGCAGAAGGAGGACTTTCGGCCCATCTATTCTGCACCATACACAATCCCACCCAGGCCCTATTCCCTTAACCTCACATATTTACCTTGTTAATCCCCCTGACATTAGGGTCAATTTAGCACGGCCAATCAACCTAACCTGCCGTCTTTGGACTGTGGGAGGAAAGCAGAGCACCTGGAGGAAACCAACACAGACATGGGGAGAATGTGCAAATTCCATACAGACTGCTTCCCATGTCTGGAATCGAATGTAGGTCCCAGGTGCTGTGAGGCAGTAGTGCTAACCACTGTGCCACCTTGCCGCCCTGTTCATGCCACTCGTAATATTGCAGATTTCTATCAGTCGCCCCTCAACATCCGTTGTTCCAGGGACAACAAACCATGTTTCTCAACCCCTCCTTATAGCTAATGCCCTCCATACCAGGCAACATCCTGGTAAATCTTTTCTGGTATGCTCTCCAAAGCCTCCACATCCTTCTGGTAGAGTGGCGACCAGAATTGAACAGTATATTCCCAAGTGTGGCCTAACAAAGATTCCAAAAAGCTGCAACATGACTTGCCAACTTTTAAACTCAATGCCCCAGCCTATGAAGGCAAGTATGCTGTATGCCTTCATGATATCTTCTCCTCCTGCATCGCCACTTTCAGTGACCTGTGTACCTGTGCACCCAGATCCCTCTGCCTATCAATACTCTAAAGGGTTCTGTCATTTACTGTATATTTCCCATCTGTATTCGACCTTCCAAAATGCATTACTTCACATTTATCAGGATTAAACTCCATCTGCCATCTCTTCGCCCAAGCGTCCAAACGATCTATATCCTGCTGTATCCTGCAATACCATTATGTCTGATTTCAGCTTTTTCCTCTCAAACTGCAGGGTGAACTCTATCATATTATGGTCACTGCCTCCCAAGGGTTCCTTCACCTTAAGCTCTCTTATCAAGTCCGCCTCATTGTACATCACCAAGTCCAGAATTGCCTGTTCCGTAGTACGCTGCATCACAAGCTGTTCCAAAAAGCCATCTTGTAGGCATTCCACAATTTAACTTTCTTGGGATCCACTACCAACCTGATTTTTCCAGTCCTCATGCATATTGAAGTCCACCATGATCACTGCAATGTTGCCTTTTTTACCCATCTTTTTTAACTCCAAGTATCTTGTGCCCCACATCCTGACTACTGCTAGATGGTCAGTATGTAACCCCCATTACAGTCTTTTCACTTTTCCAGTTCCTCAACTCTTTCCACACAGATTCTACAGCACAGTGTCACAGTGGTTATACACAGCTCTATGGTCCTGTGATTGATTCCCGGTTTGGATCACTGTCTATGTGGGGTTTGCACGTTCTCCCTGTGTCTGCCTGAATTTCCTCTGGGTGCTCTGATTTCCTCCTGTAGTCCAAAGATGTGTGGGTTAGGTGCATTGGCTAAACTAAATACCCCTTAGTGTCCCAAGAAACGTGATTAGTGGGGTAAATGCATGGGGTTACGGGAATAGGGCCTAGGTGGAATTTTTGTCAGCGCAAACTTGATGGGCCGACTGTAAGGTTTCTATGATTTCTTCTTGATAACAACTGCATTAAACATTCATTTCTTCTATGATTTCTACATCCTCTGACTGTTGCAAGATCAGGCTAGCCATGACACCAGAGCCATGGGTGGTATTTTACTTTTTTTTGTCTATGTGCTGGGTAGGCATGTGACTGGGAGAGTTCCAGGTCTGTTTTTGGACATGGTTTTAGGCACCCTGCATACGCACCCTGACTGAAAGATTTTGAACGAGTCTGTTTTTTGTTGCAGAACCATATGTGTAGGGCTTAAGACGCCCAAAAGCCTGCAGCTCTGATTGGAACCTCCAATGCACGTGGACAGAAAAATAAATAAAGCATCTCCCTGCCAGATGCTTCCTGGGCCAGATAATTCCTTCCCCAGACCCCACGGACATTTGACCCCAACCCCCCCCATCGTTCCTGAGCCCCTATACCCCTTGCCACCCAGGCCAATCACAGCCTCCTCCTCCCCTGCCAATCACAAGCAAAGTGGCAGCATCCCTTCTTCTTCAAACAATTGCAGACGAAGTAGCAGTACTTCCCATCCTCTGATTATCGCAGGCAGAGAGGCAGCAGCCCCCTCCTGACCCCCCACCATGGCGATTGCACATGGCTCTCATCTTCCCCTGACTCCAATAGGCTGTACAACACCTATTTCTCTCTCCCCTGCCCCCAATCATCATAGAGGCACAGATCCTCCACACTCCCTATCAGCGCACCTGTAAGTGCTCACTTGCCTTCTCCTCAATGCTAACAAGCAAACTGCATTTAACTTGATGGAATGCTCTCCCAAACTCCCTGCAGCTGATCTGCCCTAACAAGGGACTGCTCCATGAAAACCCCAAGGATGAACAGACAGGTGGCGGTGTAAGAAAAAATGTCCAGAAAGTCAGCGCCAGATTTGCAGAAGTCAACCTCAGCAGGTTGCTGGATACTGCAGTTGACTTGGGGCATCCTCTTTCCCCCCAGCAGAATGCAAGCCAAGGGGAGATAATGGCAAAACAGCCTGTGAGGCAATTGCTGCATTGGTTAGTGTCATGGCACTGTTCCCAGCATGGAAGCAGTACTGCAAAAAGGTCAATGACCTAATCTAGGCAGCAAGGGTGAGCATTGAACCCCATCTAGCATCTTCCCCCAAATCCCCACCAAAATCCCCACCTTCAGCACTCCGCATGCTTCCAGTCCCTGATCCCAAAGCACCCCCTTCCTTCCCCTTAAGTGTATCACAGTGCTTGCCCTCTGATGGCCACCCCTGATACTCTGCAGGAGTCACACCATAATTTCTTTCATGGTTCCTTCTTTCCCCACAGGAGAAAGAAGGACTCAGGAGAGGGCAAAGACTGGAGGTGGTAAGCCTTGCTTCTCTAAGTCCTCACCCCCCTTTGCTGGAGCTGTTGGGAGAGGAGGACATCTGGGCTTTCAGCGACAGCGTGATCGGGCTGGAGTCAAGAAGTGAGCACCTGTCAATCCTCCATGCAATTTGAGTCAATTACTAGGGGGCATAAGGTTAATGAATGAGGAGCAAGATTTGAAGGAGATGTGTGAGGCAAGTTATTTACACAGAGGGTGGTCGGTGCCTGATGCTTGCTGCCAAGGGAAGTGGAAACAGATACGAAAGTGACTTACAAATACATGAATGGGATGGGAATACAGAGCTCTGGAGCTCGGAAGAGTAGGGGGTTTTAATTCAATTGGGCAGCATAGTTGGTGCAGGCTTAGTGGGCCTGTTCCTGTGCAGCAATTTTCTTTGTTCTAAGTTTAATGGAAAAATGTCAAGTTTCTGGCATCCTAAATTCTTCTCCCTCCCTTGCACTTAACCTTGTGCCCTGCATTGCAGGAAGTGACCCGGATGCTCTGAGGCCATTTGGCATCGTGGTCCCCAGTGTTGTCTCAGCCCACCCAGTCCCTGACAGTTTTGAAGACTCTTCAAGGAAGCAGATGAAAGGATGTATGAAGGGGGCACTTGTTTGGTGCCAGCTTCCACCTCACAACTCACAATTCACCATCCCAGAGACTCACATCTAGGTCGTCTCTGGTGAACACCTGATGTATATCTGCTGATATATATTGGGTGGGTGAGAAAACGTCCAAGGACTCTGGCACACAGGGGCCTACCAGAGGTGAGGACTCAGCTGGCTCCAGTCTACATGCAATCACTTCTCAGCTGCTGGAGTTTCAGAGCTGAGGAATGCAGGAGGGGCTGATGGCAACACCAGACTGACTGTAAGACTGCCAGGAGCAGAGATAGAAACATAGAAAACCTATAGCACAATACAGGCCCCTCGGCCCACAAAGTTGTGCCAAACATATCCCTACCTTACAGATTACCAGGTTTACCTATAACCCTCTATCTTACTAAGTTCCATGTACTTTTCTGAAAGTCTCTTAAAAGACCCTATCGAATCCGCCTCCACCATTGTTGCCGGCAGCTCATTCCATGCACCCATCACTCTCTGAGTGAAAAACTTACCCCTAATATCTCCTCTGTACTTACTCCCCAGCACCTTAAACCTGTGTCCTCTTGTGGCAACCATTTCAGCCCTGGGAAAAAGCCTTTGACTATCACTCGATCAATACTTCTCAACATCTTATATTCCTCTATCAGGTCACCCCTGATCGTTCATTTCTCCAAGGAGAAAAGGCCGAGCTCCCTCAACCTATCCTCATAAGGCATGCTCCCTAATCCAGACAATATCCTTGTAAATCTCCACCTTCCTATGGCTTCCACATCCTTCCTGTAATGAGGCGACCAGAACTGAGCACTGTACTCCAAGTGGGGTCTGACCAGGGTCCTATATAGCTGCAACATTATCTCTCGACTCCTAAACTCAATTCCTCGATTGTTGAAGGCCAGTACCCCATATGCCTTCTTAACCACAGCTTCAACCTGCACAGCTGCTTTGAGCGTCCTATGAACTCGGACCCCAAGATCTTTCTGATTTTCCACACTGCCAAGAATCCTACCATTAATATTTTATTCTGCCATCCTATTTGACCTGCGAAAGTGAACCACTTCACATTTATCTGGGTTGAACTCCATCTGCCACTTCTTCGCCCAATCTTTCATCCTGTCAGTGTCTCGCTGCAACTTCTGACATCCGTCCACACTATCCACAACAGCTCCAACCTTTGTGTCATCAGCAAACTTACCAACCCATCCCTCCACTTCCTCATCCAGGTCATTTATAAAAATCATAAAGAGTAAGGGTGCCAGAACAGATCTCTGGGACATCCCACTCCATGCAGAATATGACCCATCTATAACCACTCTTTGCCTTCTGTGGGCAAGCCAGTTCTGGATCCACAAAGCAATGTCCTCTTGGATGCCATGGCCCCTCATTTTCTCAATAAGCCTTGCGTAGGGCACCTTATCAAATGCCTTGCATTTGCATTATCAAATGTCCATATATACTACATCTACTGCTCCTCCTTCATCAATGTGTTTGGTCACATGTTCAAAAAATTCAATCAGGCTCGAAAGGCATGATCTGCCTTTGAAAAAGCCATGCTGACTATTCTTAATCGTATTTTACCTCTCCAAATGTTCATAAATCCTGCCCCTCAGGATTTTCTCCATCAACTTTTTCCCAGGGCTGAAATGGCTGCCACAAGAGGACACAGGTTTAGGGTGCTGGGAAGTAGGTACAGAAGAGATGTCAGGGGTAAGTTTTTCACTCAGAGGGTGGTGGATGCGTGGAACCGGCTGCCGGCAGTGGTGGTGGAGGCAGATTCGATAGGGTCTTTTAAGAGACTTCTGGATAAGTACATGGGACTTAGTAGGATTGAGGGTTATAGGTAAGCCTAGTTGGTAGAGATACATTCGGCACAACTTGTGGGCTGAAGGGCCTGTTTGTGCTGCAATTTTTTTCTATGTTCTATGTTCTAACTTAACAACCACTGAGGTTAGACTCACTGGTCTATAATTTCCAGAGCTACCTCTACTCCCTTTCTTGAATAAAGGAACAAATCCTCCGGAACCTCTCCCGTCTCCGTTGATGATACAAAGATCATCACCAGAGACTCAGCAATCTCCTCCCTCACCTTCCACAGTAGCCTGGGGTACATCCCATTCGGCCCCAGCGACTCATCTAACTTGATGATTTTCAAAAGCTCCAACATATCCTCTTTCTTAATATCTACATGCTCAAGCTTTTCAGTCCACTGCAAGTCTGCACTACAACCATCAAGATCCTTTTTCATAATGAATACTTTACTTCAGTATTCACTGCCGTTTCTTCCGGTTCCATACAAACTTTCCCACCATCACACATGATCGGTCCTATTCTTTCACGTCTTATCCTCTTGCTCTTCACATATTGTAGAATGCTTTGAGGTTTTCCTTAATCCTGCCTGCCAAGGCCTTCTCATGACCCCTTCTGGCTCTCCTAATTTCCTTGTTAAGATCCTTCCTATTAGCCATATACTCTTCTAGATCTCTAACATTACCTAGATCTCTGAACCTCTTAGAACATAGAACATTACAGCACAAACAGGCCCTTCGGCCCTCGAGTTGCGCCGATCGCATCAACCCCACCAATCTATAGACCTATCTATAACCCCCAATCCCATTAAACCCCATATACTCATCCAGAAGTCTTTTAAAAGACCCCAGCGAGTTCGCCTCCACCACCGACGACGGCAGCCGATTCCAATCACTCACTACCCTCTGAGTGAAAAACTTACCCCTAACATCACCTCTGTACTTCCCTCCCCGCACCTTAAATCTGTGTCCTCTCGTAGTGACCATTTCAACCCGGGGAAATAGCCTCTGAGAGTCCACCCTATCTATTCCTCTCAACATTTTATAAACTTCTATCAGGTCGCCTCTCAACCTTCGCCTCTCCAGGGAAAAGAGTCCCAGCTCCCTCAACCTATCTTCATAAGGCATGCCTCCCAGTCCAGGCAACATCCTTGTAAGTCTCCTCTGCACCCTTTCAATAGCTTCTACGTCTTTCCTATAGTGAGGCGACCAGAACTGCGCACAGTACTCCAAATGAGGCCTGACGAGGGTCCTGTAAAGTTGCAGCATTACCTCCCGACTCCTAAACTCAATCCCTCGATTAATGAAGGCCAGTACACCATACGCCTTCTTGACCACCTCCTCCACCTGCGAGGCCGATTTGAGAGTCCTGTGAACCCGGACCCCGAGATCCTTCTGCTCTTCAACGCTACTAAGACCCCTGCCCTTAATAGTGTACTCGTTCATCCCGTTGGTTCTGCCGAAATGGACTACTACACATTTATCCGCGTTGAAGTCCATCTGCCACTTCTCCGCCCATTCCTGCATCCTATCTATGTCCTGCTGCAACTTTTGACATCCTTCCAGACCATCCACAACACCGCCGACCTTCGTGTCATCAGCGAACTTGCTAACCCATCCCTCCACTTCCTCATCCAGGTCATTTATGAAAATGACAAACAACAAGGGTCCCAGAACAGATCCCTGGGGCACCCCACTGGTGACTGACCTCCATTCCGAAAAAGACCCATCCACAACCACTCTCTGCCTTCTGCAGGCAAGCCAGTTCTGGATCCACAAGGCCAAAGGCCCTTGGATCCCATGCCCTCTCACCTTCTCAAGAAGTCTTGCATGGGGGACCTTATCAAAAGCCTTGCTGAAGTCCATGTACACTACGTCCACGGCACTTCCTTCGTCAATGTGTTCAGTCACATTATCGAAGAACTCAACTAGGCTCGTAAGGCACGACCTGCCCTTGACAAATCCATGCTGACTATTCCTGATCATGTCTTGTAAGCTTTTCTTCTTGACTAGATTTATTTCAGCCTTTGTACACCACGGTTCTTGTAATCTACCACAACTTCCCTGTCTCATTGGAAAGTTGCTTTGCAGAACTCCTGACAAATATTCCCTGAAAATTATCACCCTTTTTCCAATTTAAGCCTCCAACTTCCTGCCTGATAGCCTCATAATTCTCCTTACTCCAATTAAACACTTTTCTAACTTGCCTGATCCTATCTCAAAACTTTCCCAAAGCTTGTCCCAAAGCTTTCAGGTGGACCAGCTATTACCAGTCTTGTATGGTTCCCAGGCCAATACTACAAGGGTGACATCTGCGGTGGAAAGCCTGGGGCATGGATGGCAGGCTCTTAGCAATGACCAAGTCACAACGGAATCCTAGAGGGCCGAGGTTGAGTCACAGTGGGCCACAGCTGAGGGGCTCAACAGGCTTCTCAAGATTTTGCGGCCCGAGGCTCGAGAGCCAGCAGGAGACTCAACTGGACAGTGCAGAGACATAGCGGGCTACGGTAGCAGTTCCAAGGAATATGGCTGAGTCACAGAGGTTCATGGCTGAGGAATTGCAGAGCGTGGCCCAGTCTCAGAGGGCAGTGATGTTGCCATTGACAGGTGGCCTCTGATAAGTGACCATCGCAGACTACTCAACCACTATGGGTAGAAAGCAGATGGTCCTCTAGGACTGGTAGGGCCAGGTGATGGCAGAGCTTCTGGAGCGCAGTGCAGAAACACCGCTGTCCCATGGAGTGACCCAAGACCTACAGGAACCCTGAGAGAGGACGGGCTTGAGCCCATGCTGGGGCCTTTCAGCCAAGAAACTGTAGCTGTGGCTACACCGTCCTACTCCCTTCCTGACACCAGGATATCTCAGGGGCAGCGGGATGAAGAGGGTGTCATGGACATGTCCCAGACACCTGGAAGCCAGCCAGGATCCTCAAGGTCCAGGTTCTGTGCTGAAATTCAGACATGCGACACCGTGATCAGCAACAGACGTACCCCCCCCCCCCACCTCCCCAAACACTCGCAGACTTCTCATGCTCCAAAATGCAACATGGCTGCCACAAAACAACCCCCTGTGAGCAGCATGGAGATGTCTGATGGTTGACACTTACCTCCTCACCAACCCTCACTGATGGAGTACCAGAATCAGATTTTTAAAGAGGAGGTGTTTTCCAGACTGAACCAGGTTGAGCGAATGGTAAATTGGGGCGTATAGCTTGCTAATTGCATTGAGATGTATGAAAAATATATAAATATATCTTGATCGTTTTGGGCAGGTTCCTGATCGTGCCGATATTTTTCCCTTAATAAAGTGGAACTGGTGCAAAGATGGGTGCAGATTGCACTAATCGCCTCATGCCTGACTTTTACCACTTTTTCACCTCCAAAAACTGGCGCAACGTGATGGTAAAATTCCGTCAATGAGGGTTCATACAGGGAGTGGGGCCTGGGTGGGATTGTGGTTCGTGCGGACTCGATGGACCGAATGGCCTCTTTCTGTACTGTAGGGTTTCTATGATTCCTATGAATGCCATTGACTGCATGCATTTGGCTGTTTCCACTGGTTTCAAATTATCCCCTTCATGAAACTGCAAGGGATTGTATTCCCTGAATGGCCAGGTTGTCTGTAACCATGCCAAGCACACTCTGAAGGCACGTGCTAAGTCCCTGGTGGCATCCGCAACAGCTACACTCTGCGATGCTGGAGAGATAAGAGGTACCCCCTCAGGACTGGTGCAGAAGCCACAAATGTAGCAGAGATCCGTTACGTAGATGCTGATTCTGCAACTCATGCTTTGGTAAAACAGATGATCAGCATCCTGAAGATGCAGTTCCAGTGCCTTGACTGATCAGGCACAGCCCTCCTGTGTAGCCAACCAGAGAATTTCCTGCATTGCTATCATGTGCTGTGTCTTCCATAACCTGTTGCTGCAATATGGTGAGGAGTTGGCAGAGAAGATGAACAAGTGGCATATCTCTTGTGGAGTACACTGAGGGGAAATCCCTGGAGAAATCAGCAGAAGGCCATCAGGCAATGGTGAGGGCCCGAATGGGGAGAAGAGTTTGGGGCAACCTGATAGCTTGAATAATGACCAGTAGTGGGGTGGGCAGATGGCAGAATCACAAATGGCCCCTCCTTAATGTATGATGACAGCATAACCACAGACCTGATATTGCTCCTGCCATGGGAAGGATGCAGTTGCCCATTATCAATAAATGCAGGAAGATGATGATGATGACTTGCAGTGTGAATACAGCATTGCTCTACTACGAATATCTAACTCCTGAGGGCAGCTTGTGAACTCTCTTGTGACCATGCTAATCTCAGGGTGATATATGCAGATAGTCTCATCTCTCCTGATACGGGTTGCTCCTTCATTTGGATGCGCCTGAGGATCTGTGGAAGTGGTGCCAGAGAAACAGCTCTCACAAGGGTGTAAATGCTGCATTCCTTTGCTGAGATCAGACTTTCCTACATGACTAGGTTGAGTGGTGGTGTTGACCCGAGAGAGAGAGTTCCTTGTGGCCAGGGTGTCTTGTCAGTGTGACTGAGGCCAATCAGTGGGCTGATATCCATGCAGATGCGAGATGGAGGAGGAATTGTTTGTCAGCGTGCAACCTTTGTGTTAGATTCACATTAGAAAAGGGAACATTTCTTCTTCTCTTTACATCAAATTCCCAGCTGAACTAAATTCCCAAAATTCCCAACTACATGGGAGGAAATTTTCCCATCCCACCCGCCATTGGAATTATAGTGGCCGGGGGCAAGCCATGTAAAAGTCAGTTGACCTCGGTGGAATTTTTTGGTTTTGGGACGAGTGCAGCTGAGAAATGTTGACCATTGTCTGTCGCACTCCAGCAGCATCTCCTTGCTGTGCAGTTCTTACTCTGTAAGCTCATCACCACCTTTTTAAGGGCAATTAGGAATGGGTAACAATTCAGGCCAACATAAAAATAATGAAATGGCAGCTTACTGAAAACAATTCTGTGTGTGTGAAAAATCACATTCTTCATGATGGTTTTTAAAATAATAGAAACTTTTTATTTACTTGTTTATCCAATTCAATCAAATCAAGTCCAATTCAGAGTCTCAACAAGTGAGACATTCCCGATCCAAGCTGACAAGACAGGACTCTCACCTCCTGTCTTGGGCTTGATTTACATGATCCAGCTGATTAGAGTAGGCATAACTCCTCCTCCAAGATTTGATCTCATTTGCCAAAAGGCTGAGATGCCGTTTTTAAAAATTGCTTCAAGTGAAGCTAAAATGTCACCTAATGACTTCAACCAAGCACAGCATGTCGATACTACACTTAACCTTTTTGAGACACTTTCCATTGACATTCACTTCATTTATAAATTTATTCAGTTACAAAAAGTGCTGGTATCCCCAGCAAGAAAATTGCAATTAGAAAATTTGATACTACAGCTGTAAATGATTTAAAAAAAAATAAGTATTGATGTATTATCATGAATGAAACAATAATATTGCAATAAATGTAATGTGTATTATTTCCACTTCACCGTTACTTTCACTTCACAATTAGTAGCCTTTATTTTGTGTACATTTCAGTAAGTTTGTTTTTTTTGATGACAGTCATTAATTTAATAATCTGTTCCTACATAAAAGATACATATGGGGTCATTTTTTAAACTCATTTTTATTCCTTTAGTTTGATGTTACAAATTGTTTTCTCAATTGGTTGGATGAACATTTTGAATTATGTTATATTGAATACTCTATGAATAAAAGAAAATCTGGGGAGAGGCAAGAGCATTCAAACTTTCCAAGAGGTAAATCTGATTGAAAAAAGAAGAGATAACACTTTCAATTTGCTATTATTTCTAGGACTGTAGAAGATTCCTCAATCAGGTTAATGGAATGCTTGGTGAAAGAACAAGGTAAAGTTATTTTGGATTAATATTCTTTGCGTGACTTCTGATAAGCTAGAAATGGGGCAGTATGGTGACTCAGTGGTTAGTACAGCTGCCTCATAGTGCCAAGGATCTGGGTAAAATTCCGGTCTCGGGTCACTGTCTGAGTGGAGTTTGCACATTCTCCCCATGTCTGCGTGGGTCTCCTCCAGGTGCTTTGGTTTCCTCCCACAGTCAAAAGATGTGCGGGTTAGTTTAATTGGCCATGCTAAATTGACCCTAATGTTGGGATTAGTAGGGTTAATATGTAGGGTTATGGCAATAGGGTCTGGATGGGATTGTTGTTGGTGCAGCCTCTCCTTCTGCATTGTAAGGATGCTATGAAATGTGTTTACTTATTTTTAACAGTAAAAACAAATTAGGTACTTGCACCATTGGCTAGGGAAGAGTGTCTCACCAGGGTAAGTTGAAGGTACTAATTAATTTTAAATTGCAATTTTGTTCATTTGAGACTTTAATCATACAGGCAACAGGAGACAGTTTGGTTAAGTAACTGAGGAAATTTTAATAAGTTGTGAATTAATACTTATCAAAATAGGCCAGCAAATTTACAGATGTTCTTGCTTTCCTGTTCAGTTTTGGGCAAGGCCAACATTGAGGCAGGATTTTATGGCCTCACTCGAGCAAAATTGGAAATTCCCACCCGAGGTCAATTTTGGTTATCTGTCCCTTGCTTACTCCATTTCTGTGGCAGGCAAGCGGTACACTTCCAGCGATGGTCTGCTTCCAGGCTCTGTAAATTTCAGATTTAAACTTGGTGCAAATCTTGATCAGTGAAAGTTGCTGTTTATTAACTGTTTCCAAACCCGAACGCACAGCATGATTAATTATATTATCGCACTCTGATTGGCTAATATAGAACCCTACAGTGCAGAAACAGGCCCTTCGGCCCATCGAGTCTGCACCGAACACAATCCCACCCAGACCCTATCCCCATATCCCTACACATTTTACCTGCTAATCCCTTTAACCTACACATCCCAGGACACTAAGGGGCAATTTTAGCATAGCCAATGAACCTAACCCGCACATCTTTGGACTGTGGGAGGAAACCGGAGCACCCGGAGAAAACCCACGCAGACACGAGGAGAATGTGCAAACTCCACACAGGCAGTGACCCGAGCCGGGAATCGAACCCAGGACCCTGGAGCTGTGAAGCAGCAGTGCTAACCACTGTGCTACCGTGCCGCCCGTAAGGCTTGGTTTTGATTAGCTTCTAATTCTAAAAGGGGGTGCATGAACTATCTGTGATTGGTTCCTAACGGTGATGGATTGATTGATAACACCTCCCAGTATCCCCTGTTTTTGTTTTGGCAGGTTCCCCTTCTTTTAGGGAGCTGCCCCTTTTGAGTTGTCCCTAAGTTAATTTTATTTCATTTATTTGGTTGGGGAAGAAAAAGAATTCCCAGTATCCCCTGACTAATTCTTTATAGTGCCAATTATTTATAGGACCACCCTTCTCATTAAAGTTTGTTTCTGTTACTTTAATTATTTCTTGCTAAGATAAAATATTTTTTATGATACCATCCTCATCTGTTTGTTTAGGATACCTTAAGCTCATTGCCTCAAACTTTGTTTAATTGGCGTTAGTTCCTAACTAAATCAGAATCTGATAAGTAACCTTTTTCAGGCCAGCATAGAACCAGCATAGAACCCTACAGTGCAGAAACAGGCCCTTCGGCCCATCGAGTCTGCACCGAACACAATCCCACCCAGACCCTATCCCCATATCCCTACACGTTTTACCTGCTAATCCCTCTAACCTACACATCCCAGGACACTAAGGGGCAATTTTAGCATAGCCAATGAACCTAACCCGCACATCTTTGGACTGTGGGAGGAAACCGGAGCACCCGGAGAAAACCCACGCAGACACGAGGAGAATGTGCAAACTCCACACAGGCAGTGACCCGAGCCGGGAATCGAACCCAGGACCCTGGAGCTGTGAAGCAGCAGTGCTAACCACTGTGCTACCGTGCCGCCCCGCCAGTTGCTGGGTGATGCTTTTCTCTCTGTTGTTCTAAATGAGTTACTTTACTTTTAAAAGAAAGGATAGAGTGATATCATTTCTTATACTTGCAAAACCTCATAAAGACTAAGAAAGTATTAATACAAAATATTACAAAATAGGTAGTACTTAGAAGTTAAACATTGTGTACGAAATATAAGTGCATAGCAGTAATCAGTGTTTAAAATTGAAGTTAGCAAAGTCTCACTACACATTCAATTAATAAATAGTCTAATGATAAAAAGTGTCTAAAAGGATTATGCAGTTACAAGTAACTCAAATCCAAAAATGCAGAGCCAAATGCACTTGTATTTTCCAAAAATACTACGAATTAAAATTGACAAGGCAGAACACAGCTGTTGTTATTTTTTTCTCCTTTCCATATTTCAAATTCCTTCTAACTTTCCTTTGCTGATAACAGGGACTTTGATAAGGTTTTAGGATGTAAGATGCCTCTTGCATTGTGGCTGCGTGATATGGGAGTAAGTAAAACAGGAGGCTCTTCAGCGTTATTCTGTAATTAACTTAGTACACCATGGTGCATTTTTGCAGGGTAAATGCATGGGGGTTGTGGGGATAGGGTCTCTTGTTGGTGGGATTGTTGTCGGTGTAGGCTCAATGGGCCAAATGGCCTCCTTCTGCAGTGTGGGGATTTTAAATTGACACTGTGTAAAACAGCTGAATTTTAAATATACCCCTTATAAGAAACATGATAAAAATACATTCCTTAAAGGCACAATATCATCACAGTATCAACTAACAATATACCAGATCACAATAAAACAAATAATTTATTAATTACATTGATTTTCTGCTTTACTTCAGATGCACCATTATGCCATGGTGCATTTTTCTGTCAAATAAAGCTAAGTAAAGCCACCTGATACTAAATACTGAAATCCTCCATTGGCTACAGTTAAATAGGATCATACGCTATTAAGTTAATCAATTAATATTTTGATTGTATGTGAATTAAACTAAAACTAATAATTAAACATCAGTTTCCCTACACTAGGGCATATCTACTCTACGTTTGGCAGTCACTTGATGCCATATTAGCAGCTATCATCAATTATAGCAGAACCTTCCAGTATTTGGTAATTGTTGGTATTGTTAGGGTGCAAGAGCAGAAGCTTGAACTATGTTATAAAGCCCGACTAGACCCCAACAGGTTTTCTATTTTGACATTATTGTGAATGATTCACTCCAGGTGTGATTTTATTGACACATTTGAACATACAAAACAAATTTTATTTAATAATAGTTATTTTAATTAAGCTAATAATAGTTAGCTAATAGTTAAGCTAATAATAATTTTGGTTAAGCTTAACTTTCACCAATTGAAATACAAAATACATGACAAGTTACAATTCTTAATTGTTAACCTAGTTCTATTTGTTCCAATTCAAGCAATCTTAAGACTTAAACTCTTCTTCAAATTCAGTTAGCGATACATGGGCTTATGTGCTTGTACTTGTTAACTGTACTGAAGCTAGAATCTTTTGAACACCTCTGGACAGAGAGAGAGAGAGAGAGAGACGAGAGAGTCACCAGTCTTCTGACAGTCCCAAGCAGCAACTTCCAGAGAGAAAGATAGACAGACAGAATGACAGAAAGACATCTTTTGCTTCTTTCAGGACCAGGCAGAAACTGACTTTATGTTTTCCCTGCAAGCTTAGACTCTGTCTCTGCCAGTCAATCTAATCAAAAGCCTACTCTGAAACGCCAGGAGAAAAATCAATATAAACTAAAATGCATTAATTCAGATTAAAACAACTGCATGCCTAGCTAAAGTTAAGCATTATCCTGCATTCTCAACATTCTCAACATGAGCTCCCTGGTGCAGATAAACGATTCTATGATTCTATCATGCTTTCTATCATTCTAGTCATGCTAATTGGCCCTTAGTGTCATGGGGCTTTGCAGCGTAAATGCATTGGGGTTGTTGGGATAGTTGTCGATGGGATTGTTGTTGGTGTGGGCTCAATGGCCGAATGGCCTCCTCCTGCATTGTGGGGATTTTAAATTGGCACCGTGTAAAACAGCTGAATTTTAACTATTCTCCTGATAAGAAACGTGATAATTTATTAAAATAATTTATTAATTTAATAATTTATTAATTACATTGATTTTCTGCTTTATTTGATCCCATAATCTGAGCAGTACATCAGTAGTTTGTTTCTGTGGAGTACTTCCTGCTGCATGTCTTTTGAATGAAACATTAAACCATGGTACCATTTCCTCTTTTAAGGCAAAGGAAAATAGTCCATGCACTAGTTTCAAGGTGGCATGGTGGCAGGGTGGTTAGCGCTACTGTTTCACAGTGCCAGAAACCCAGGATCAATTCCGACTTGGGTCACTGTGTGGAGTTTGCAGGTTCTCCCCATATCTGCATGGGTTTCTTCAGGGTGCTCTGGTTTCCTCCCTAAGTCCAAAGATATGTATGTTATGTTGATTGGCCATACTGAATTGCCCCTTAGTATTCAGGGAGATGGCAGGGTGAATATATGGGGTTACGGGATAGGGCCTGGATGGGATCGTGGTCGGTGCAGACTTGATGAGCTGAATGGCCTCCCTTCTGCATTGTAGGGATTCTATGATTCTCAAGGAACAGGAGTGTTATCTCTAGTGTCCTAGCAAATGTTAACCCTCAACATCACAAGAGCAGATGATCTGGTCATTATCACATTGTGGATTATGGAACTTTATTATGTAACAATTGGCTGTTGACATACAACATCACCACTTAAAACTAGTTCATTAGCTCTAAAATGATTGGGATATCCAGCAGTGGCAAAATACATTACATAAATACAGTTAATTCCTTGTTTTCTCTGCGACATGAGGGATATCATCGACTAAAGACATTGCATATTGATGACATGGAACAATACCTCCTCAATATGCAATGTTGAATGCACAAAGTTTCCCTGTAGGAACCCACTTTAATTAAGTGCATAGAATTCAGGCTACTGAAGGAGGCAGCGAGTCCATGCCATCTCAGTGCACAGTAAAACCCATTTCACGCACTCTACTTCTGCAGCCTTACAACTTTTTTCTCCCAGGTGAACATTCAGTTTACTTTTTAAATTATTTCTCATCTCTGGCAACAGTTATAGATAAAGAGTTCCAGGTTTTTATCTTTTACTGTGATAGACCAAGAGAATTCCATGTACCAACAACCCCCTTGGGAGGAAAAGTTTTTCCACATCTCTGTATTAAAACAGAGACCTACAGTAGAACCATAGAAAGGTTGTGATGCAGAAAGAGATCCATTCAGCCTATCATATGTGTGCCAGCCAAAAAGAGAAAAAAAATAAGCTAGTCGATTATTTAATCACTCTTCCCAGCAGACCCCAGTGAGTTGGCCTCTACCACTACCGACGGCAGCCGATTCCACTCACATGAATGAGTTAGGGCTGGTGATGGATGTGAGTGTGAGGGAACACTTTGGATCCAGTGATCATAATCCCGTTAGTTTCAACCTCATCATGGATAAGGATATATCTCGTCCTCAGGTTGAAGTTCTGAACTGGAAAAAGGCCAAATTTGATGAAATGAGAAGGGATCTGGGAAGTGTGGATTGGCACAGGCTGTTCTCTGGTAAGGATGTAAATGGAAAGTGGGAGGCCTTCAAAGGAGAAATTTTGAGAGTGCAGAGTTTGTATGTTCCTGTCAGGATTAAAAGCAAAGTAAATAGGAATAAGGAACCTTGGTTCTCGAGGGAGATTGTAATAGATTAAGAGGAAGAGAGAGTTGTATGAAATGTACAGGTGGCTAGGAATAGATCAGATGCTCGAGGAATATAAAAAGTACAAGAAGCTACTTAAGAGGGAAATCAGGAGGGCCAAAAGAAGATGTGAGGTTGCTTTGGCAGACAGAGTGAATAAAAATTCAAAGAGGTTCTATAGGTATATAAAAAGCAAAAGGATAGTGAGGGATAAAATTGGTCCTGTTGAAGACCAGAGTGGTAGACTGTGTGTGGAACAAAAGAGATGGGGGAGATACTAAATGGGTTTTTTGCATCCGTATTTGAGGAAACAGGCATGGAGTCTACAGAAATAGGGCAAACAGGTAGGGAGGTCATGGAACCTTTGCAGATTGAAGGGGAGGAGGTGCTGGCTGTCTTGAGGCAAATCAGAGTGGATAAATCCCCAGGACCGGACAGGGTATTCCCACGGACCTTGAGGGAGGCTAGTGTTGAACTTGCAGGGGCCCTGGCAGACATATTTAAAATGTCAGTATTCATGGGGGAGATGCCGGATGATTGGAGGGTGGCTCATATTGTTCCGTTGTTGAAAAAATGTTCCAAAAGAAATCCGGGAAATTATAGGCCAGTAAGTTTGACGTCGGTGATGGGCAAGTTATTGGAAGGCATGATAAGGGATAGGATGTACAAATATTTGGATGGACAGGGACTTATTAGGGAGAGTCAACATGGCTTTGTGCATGGTAGGTCACGTTTGACCAATCTATTAGAGTTTTTCGAAAGATGTGCGGGTTAGGTTCATTGGCTATGCTAAAATTGCCCCTTAGTGTCCTGGGATGTGTAGGTTAGAGGGATTAGCAGATAAAACGTGTAGGGATATGGGGATAGGGTCTGGGTGGGATTGTGTTCGGTGCAGACTCGATGGGCCGAAGGGCCTGTTTCTGCACTGTAGGGTTCTATGCTGGTTCTATATGCAGGGTAGAATAGGTGTGGGGTGATGTGGCGGCGCGGGCTCGTTGGGCCGAAGGGCCTGTTTCCCGTGCTGGGTTGTTCTTTGTTACCAGGAAAGTGGATGAAGGGAAGGCAGTGGATGTTGTCTACTTGGATTTCAGCAAGGCCTTTGATAAGGTCCCTCATGGGAGGTTAGTTAGGAAAGTAGAGTCGTTAGGTATACATGAGGAGGTAGTAAATTGGATTAGACACTGGCTCAATGGAAGAAGTCAGAGAGTGGTTGTGGAGGATTGCTTCTCTGAGTGGAGGCCTGTGACTAGAGGTGTGCCACAGGGATCATTGTTGGGTCCATTGTTGTTTGTCATGTATATCAATGATCTGGGTGATAATGTGGTAAATTGGAGCAGAAATTTGCTGATGATACAAAGATTGGAGGTGTAGTGGACAGTGAGGAACGTTTTCAAAGCTTGCAGAGGGATCTGGATTAACTAGAAAAATGGGCTGAAAAATGACAAAAGGAATTTAACGCAGACAAGTGAGATGTATTACACTTTGGAAGGACAAACCAAAGTAGAACGTACAGGCTAATTGGTAGGACCCTGAAGAGTGCAGTTGAACAGAGAGATCTGGGAATATAGGTACAGAATTCCCTAAAAGTGATGTCACAGGTGGATAGGGTTGTAAAGAGTGCTTTTGGTACATTGGCCTTTATAAATCAGAGTATCAAGTATAAAAGTTGGAGTGTTATGGTAAGGTTGTATAAGACATTGGTGAAGCTGAATTTAGAGTATTCTGTACAGTTTTGGTCACCTAATTACAGGAAGGATATAAATAAGGTTGAAAGAGTGCAGAGAAGGTTCACAAGGATGTTGCCGGGATTTGAGAAGCTGAGTTACAGAGAGAGATTGAATAGGTTAGGACTTTATTCCCTGGAGCGTAGAAG
This sequence comes from Prionace glauca, assembly GCA_037974335.1. Classification (NCBI taxonomy): domain Eukaryota; kingdom Metazoa; phylum Chordata; class Chondrichthyes; order Carcharhiniformes; family Carcharhinidae; genus Prionace; species Prionace glauca. The sequence continues at coordinate 19,936,000 of CM075736.1, read as the reverse complement.
AATGAGGAGAGATTTGATAGAGGTGTGTAAGATTTTGATGGGTATAGATAGAGTGAATGCAAGCAGGCTTTTTCCACTGAGGCTGGGGGAGGAAAAAAACCAAAGGGCATGGGTTAAAGGTGAAAGGAGAAAAGTTTAAAGGGAATATTTCTTCATGCAGAGAGTGGTGGGAGTGTGGAATGAGCTGCCGGATAAAGTGGTAAGAGCGGGGTCACTTTTAACATTTAAGAAAAACTTGGACGGGTTCATGGATGAGAGTGGTGTGGAGGGATATGATCCAAGTGCAGGACAGTGGGACTAGGCAAAAAATGGTTCGGCACAGACAAAAAAGGGCCAAAAGACTTGTTTCTGAGCTATGATTTTCTATGGTGTGTGGAACATTGTGTGGAACCTTCCACATACCTGATGAAGGAACACTGTTTCTGAATAAACTGGTTGGACTTTAACCTGGTGTTGTGAGACTTCTTACTGTGATTACGATATCATCCTGGTAACGTTGTACAGACAGACCACTTAATTTTTTTAAATTCATTCATGGGATGTGAGCATCACTGGCTGGCCAGTGCTTGTTGGCCATCCCCAGTTGCCCTTGCAAAGGCAGTGATAGAACATAGAACATTACAGCACAAATAGGCCCTTCGGCCCTCGAGTTGCACCGATCACATCAACCCCACCAATCTATAGACCTATCTATAACCCCCAATCCCATTAAACCCCATATACTCATCCAGAACTCTTTTAAAAGACCCCAGCGAGTTCGCCTCCACCACCAATGACGGCAGCCGATTCCATTCACTCACCACCCTCTGAGTGAAAAACTTACCCTTAACATCACCTCTGTACTTCCCTCCCCGCACCTTAAATCTGTGTCCTCTCGTAGCGACCATTTCAACCCGGGGAAATAGCCTCTGAGAGTCCACCCTATCTATTCCTCTTAACATTTTATAAACTTCTATCAGGTCGCCTCTCAACCTTCGCCTCTCTAGGGAAAAGAGTCCCAGCTCCCTCAACCTATCTTCATAAGGCATGCCTCCCAGTCCAGGCAACATCCTTGTAAATCTCCTCTGCACCCTTTCAATAGCTTCTACGTCTTTCCTATAGTGAGGCGACCAGAACTGCGCACAGTACTCCAAATGAGGCCTGACAAGGGTCCTGTAAAGTTGCAGCATTACCTCCCGACTCCTAAACTCAATCCCTCGATTAATGAAGGCCAGTACACCATACGCCTTCTTGACCACCTCCTCCACCTGCGAGGCCGATTTAAGAGTCCTGTGGACCCGGACCCCGAGATCCTTCTGTTCTTCAACGCTACTAAGACTCCTGCCCTTGATAGTGTACTCGTTCATCCCGTTGGTTCTGCCGAAATGGACGACTACACATTTATCCGCGTTGAAGTCCATCTGCCACTTCTCCGCCCATTCCTGCATCCTATCAATGTCCTGCTGCAACTTTTGACATCCTTCCAGACCATCCACAACACCACCGATCTTCGTGTCATCAGCGAACTTGCTAACCCATCCCTCCACTGCAAGGGTCCCAGAACAGATCCCTGGGGCACCCCACTGGTGACTGACCTCCATTCCGAAAAAGACCCATCCACAACCACTCTCTGCCTTCTGCAGGCAAGCCAGTTCTGGATCCACAAGGCCAGAGGCCCTTGGATCCCATGCCCTCTCACCTCAAGAGGTCTTGCATGGGGGACCTTATCAAATGCCTTGCTGAAGTCCATGTACACTACATCCACGGCACTTCCTTCGTCAATGTGTTCAGTCACATTATCGAAGAACTCAACTAGGCTCGTAAGGCACGACCTGCCCTTGACAAATCCATGCTGACTATTCCTGATCATGTCAAACCTCTCCAAATGCTCGTAAATCTTGTCCCTCAGTAGCCTCTCCATCAGCTTACCAACCACTGAGGTCAGACTCACCGGGCGGTAATTTCCCGAGCTATTTCTGTTCCCTTTCTTGAAAATAGGGACTACATCCGCAATCCTCCAATCTTCCGGAACCTCTCCCGTCTCCATTGACGACGCAAAGATCATCGCCAGGGGCTCTGCAATCACTTCCCTCGCCTCCCACAGTATCCTGGGGTACATCCCATCTGGTCCCGGCGACTTATCTATTTTGATAGAATTCAAAAGTTCTAACACATCCTCCTTCTTAATGTCCACGTACTCAATCTTTTCCATCTGCTGCAAGTCCATAGCAAGATCTCCCAGATCAGCTTCCACTGTGAATACTGAGGCAAAGTACTCATTAAGCACCTCCGCCATTTCTTCTAGTTCCACACAGATCTTTCACCCTTCACCTTTTATAGGTCCTATCCTTTCCCTCCTCATCCTTTTACCTTTCACATATTTATAGAAGGCCTTGGGATTTTCCTTAATCTTACCCGCCAAGGTCTTCTCATGACCCCTTCTGGCTCTCCTAATTTCCCTTTTAACCTCCTTTCTATAGTCCTTATATTCTTCAAGATCCTTAACCTCTCCTAGTTCCCTGAACCTTTTGTACACCTTCCTTTTCCTCCTGACTAGGTTCAACACAGCCTTCGTGCACCACGGTTCCCGCGACCTACCAAAACCTCCTTGTCTCATCGGAACATTGTTATGCAGAGCGCCAGACAAACATTCCTTGAATATCCGCCACCTTCCTTCGGTACTTTTCCCTAAGAACGCCTCCTTCCAGTTTATTTGTCCAAGTAACTTCCTGACTTCTTCGTATCTCCCCTTACTCCAGACAAACACCTTCCTAGCCTGCCTGATCCTATCTCGTTCCAGTGCAATTGTGAAGGAGATAGAATTATGGCCACCATTCCCAAGATGCTCTCCTACCGAGAGATCCATCACCTGCCCTGGTTCATTCGCCAGTACCAGGTCAAGTACAGCCTCTCCCCTCATAGGCTTGTCCACATACTGTGTCAGGAAACCTTCCTGAACACACCTAACAAACTCCTCTCCAGCCAAACCCCTTACCCTAGGGATATTCCAGTCGATGTTTGGGAAATTGAAGTCTCCCATCACGACAACTCTGTTTTTAATACATTTCTCCAGAATCTGGTTCCCTATCTGCACTTCAACTTCCCTGTCACTATTGGGTGGCCTATAGAATACACCCAGCAAAGTTTTCGACCCTTTGCTGTTCGTAACTTCCACCCACAGAGACTCTGTAGAAAGTCCCTTCACGGCATCCTATTTCTCTGCAGCCATGACACTGTCCCTGATTAACAGTGCCACTCCACCACCTCTTCTGCCAGCCTCCCTGTCCTTCCTGAAACATCTGAAACCTGACACCTGAAGTACCCAGTCCTGTCCCTGAGACATCCAAGTCTCCGTAATGGCCACCACATCACATTCCCAAGCAGCTATCCACGCCCTAAGCTCATCTACCTTATTTACTATACTCCTTGCATTAAAATATATACACTTCAGCCCCTCAGTCTGGACATTTCCCTTCTCCACCCCCTGTCTAACCTCCCTCCCATATTGCCTGCGGTCCTCCCCTACCTTTAAAGTATTAAAGTACATGCATTTCAAACCCTGCTCCGCCCCACCCCCACTACGCCGTGCCTTGCATTCCCCATCTATGCCCCCCTCACTTTCACCCCCTCTACTCAAGATCCCACCCCCCCTCCAAATCAGTTTAAATCTCCCCGCATAGCCTTTGCAAATTTACCCCCTAGGATATTGATTCCCCTCTGGTTCAGGTGTAGACCATCACTCATATAGAGGTCCCACCTTCCCCAGAATGAGCCCCAATTGCTCAAGTACCTGAACCCCTCCCTCCTGCACCATCCCCTCAGCCACGAGTTCAAACTTTCCCTCTCTCTATTCCTCTCTAAACTATCCCGTGGCACAGGCAAGAGTCCGGATATAACTACTACAAAGAACAAAGAACAAAGAACAATCCAGCACGGGAAACAGGCCCTTCGGCCCAACGAGCCCGTTGGGACTACTCTTCCAGACTTAGCCTTTAGTTTCCACCCCAACTCCATCAATCTTTGCTTAATATCCCCTTCCCTTAATCTCCCTGTGTCATGTGTCCCCACATGAACTATAACTTGGGGTTGATCTCCCTATCCCCTAAGAGTCCTGAATACGCTGTCCGATACATCCCGGACCCCAGCCCCTGGTAGGCAACACACCAGCCCTGAGTCCCTACCCTTACCTCCGACTCTCCTATCCGTCCCCTTAACTGTGGAGTCCCCAATCACGAGGCCCAATCTCTTACCCTTAATCACCTGAGGTTTCCCAATAGGCTCACCCCCAGAGACCTGCTCCCTTTGGCTATCCCCAGTTGATGAGCTACCTTCTTGAAATGCTGCAGTCCTCGTGCAATGGGTTGACCCACAAAGCTGTTAGGGAGGGAATTATAGGATTTTGATCCAGCGACTGCGAAGAAACGGGGATATATTTCCAAGTCATGATGGTGAGTGGCTTAGAGGGAAGCTTGCAAGTGATGGTGTTTATTCCATGTATCTGCTGCCCTTGTCCTTAGTCTTGGGTTTGGAAGTTGCTGTCTAGGATCTTTAGTGAATTGTGGCAGTGCATCTTGTAGACATTACACACTACTGAGACTGAGCATCAGTGGTGGAGGGAGTGGATATTCGTGGATGTGGTGCCAATCAAGTGGGCTGCTTTGTCCTGGATGGTGTCAAGCTTCTTGAGTGTAGCTGGAGCTGCACCCATCCAGACTAGTGGGGAGTATTGCATCACACTCCTGAATTGTGCCTTGTAAATGGTGAAGGCTTTTGTGGAGTCAGGAGCTGAGTTACTCACTGTAGTATACCTAGCCTTTGACCTGCTCTTGTAGCCACTGTGTTTATGTGGCAAGTCCAGTTGAGTTACTAGGCACTGGTAACCCCAAGGATGTTGAAATTGGAGGATTCTGTGATGTTAACACCATTGAATGTCAAGGAGCAGTGGTTGGAGTGTCTCTTATTGGTGATGTTCATTGTCTGGCATTTGTGTGGCACAAGCATTACCTGCCACTTGTCAGCCAAACCTGGAAGATTGTACAGATTTTGTTGCATTTGAACATGGGCTGCTTCAGTATCTGAGGAGTTGCAAATGGTGCTGAACATTGTGTAATTATCAGTGAACATCCCTACTTCCGAGGGAACATGGAACATTGAACACTACAGTACAAACAGGCCCTTCGGCCCACAAGTTGCACCAATCATATCCATACCTACCAGGCCATAGAAGTATCTATAACTCCCAATCCCATTAAATCCCATGTACTCATCCAGAAGTCTTTTAAAAGACCCCAGCGAGTTCGCCTCTACCACCACTGACGGCAGCCAATTCCACTCACTCACCACCCTCTGAGTGAAAAACTTACCCCTAACATCTCCTCTGTACTTGCTTCCCGGCACCTTAAACCTGTGTCCTCTCGTAGCGACCATTTCAGCCCTGGGAAATAGCCTCCGAGAATCCACCCTATCTATGCCTCTCAACATTTTATTAAACCTCTATCAGGTCGCCTCTCAACCTTCGTCTCTTCAGGGAGAAGTGACCTAGCTCCCTCAACCTATCTTCTTCAGGCATGCGTCCAAATCCAGGCAACATCCTTGTAAATCTCCTCTGCACCCTCTCAAGAGCTTCCGCATCTTTCCTGTAGTGAGGCGACCAGAACTGTGCACAGTACCCCAACTGGGAAGATTATTGATGAAGCATTGATGAAGATGGTTGGGCCTCGGACACTACCCTGAGGCAGTCCATTGGTCTTTGGAAGAAGGCTGGTGTAGATGTTATTCCAAAACTTAATCTTTTATAACATAAAAGATATTTATGAGTCACATTCGAAAGCAATGGTTGAGATTCAGTGGCAACATTCATCTGCAAATTTGCTTGTGAAAAATTAATCTGCTGAGTTTCTGCCCACAAATCTTCAATTAAAGGAAGTGGATATTGATGAACACACAACACTGGATTTATAGTTGGTTTAAAATATTCACAAAATACAAACTGATCCATCTCATTTCATGACAGGTCCGATGGGGACCAACCACTGTAACCAGCTTTAATACATCAATGTTTATAAGTCACACTAATTCTTCAACCTTGGGACGAATTGCCTGTGGCATCACTCTTGCTTTGACTTCTCTTTGAGTCTTGGGCTTTATTGTGTACTTCACTTGAACTGCCTTTATTGATCCAAGTGTCTCTTCGAATACCCTGTTATGCAGAAGGTGTTGGAGATCTGCTTTGCTGTTGACCAATCTGTTGACAGTGGGCGGTATTTTACCACTTTTTGTCTAAGTGCCAGGCTGGCTTGGAACTGGGAGAATTCAGATTTTTGGCACGCTTTCAAACCTCCCCTCCACATTGCAAAATTTTGATCAAGTCCATTGCTCGCTGCAGAAGCCAGCAGCTCCAATTGGAGCCCCCAACTGTGCCTGTGCAGCAAAAAAAAATCAGCTCCCTGCCACATCCCAGATGATCTCAAGATGAAGCTGTTATGCATGCTGCCAGGGTGTATGGTGCAGAAGCGCATGATGTTCATCTTACGGTCATATACCAATGGAAGCCCTTTCTATTCATGAATCATTGTGAATTCTGAACCAGGGCCATGAGGGCTACGTGAGTGCAGTCTATAGCTCCCTGCGCATTTGGCATCCCTGTGATGATCGCGAATCCTGCAGCCTGGACTTCCTGCTGGTCCTGCTCCAGGTCAAATTTAAGATACTGGCCAGCCTGGGCATGCAGGGCATTCATGACCTCCTTCACATCGTTATGGACGGCTGATTGCGAAATGCCACATCCATCTCCACTGGGGATCTGGGAGGACTGGTGGCATAAAAGTTTAAAGTGGCCATCTATTTCACAACCACTGAAAATGTATGCCCTGCTCCCCTCCCCGCCTCCTCCCCTCCCCCCGGCCCCCACTCCAAGGTGCCTGGTCTTGCAATAAGTTGCACTTCCTCCTTTTGTCAGTGACACATGATGTCCGACAGTTGTTTGCAGGACACTCGCATGTGAAACTGCCGGTGTCTCCACTTTCCTTCTGCATCCCGACTCTGCGAATGTTGGTTGCGTCCTGCTTCTGGTGACTGTCTTCCTCTACTCCTGCAAGTGGTCCAAAATTCATTCTCCTATTTCGCTTCAGCCATAGCAGCAACCAAAAGAACAGCAAGGTCAATCAATTGCATCACAAAAGCCATCTTGTCAATGATGAGGTGGGGAGGGGCGATGGAATTTGGAGAAAGGCAGAGACAGGTGGAAAAATTAAGGAACTCTGCTCACCCCTAGTTCAGCAACACACTCTGCCATATTGCCCACCCCCCCCACCCCAGTGCACCCCCAGCGACCCAGCAGCGCTCCCCTCACCTTGCCCACATCGCCCCCCGAAACAAAGCCCCCCCCCATCTCACCCACAGCACCCCCAGCAACACACCCCTGCCATCTCTCCCCACAGTTCCCCCAGCAACACAGTCCCCTCCCACCCCAATCCTCCCCCAGTAATAGACACCCAGAATCCAGGCAGTATGCTGCTTGCTGCCACTTCAAAGAATTTCCAGCACATCCCCTACCTGCAGCAGTGCCATGGAAATAATAAAGTTAATAGGAAGCAAAGCAGCAGGTTAGCATGTAAACAGAAGATTTCAACTACATGGAAAATTACAAAAAAGTTAAAAGGGAGAAGAACACAGGAAATGTTATGAATGGGCATGTTAGGATTCAAAAAGGTGTAAAAACTAGCATAAAGGCACTTCACCTAAATGCTCGTAGCCCTCAAAACAAGGTAAATGAGTTGATGGCACAAATCATCAAGAATGAGTATGAGTTAGTGGCCATTACAAAGACATAGTTGCAGGGTGCTCATGACTGGGAGTTAAATGTCCAGGGCTATCAGGCTATTCGGAAGGACAGACAGGAAAGTAAGAGAGCTGGTGTAGCTCTGATATTTAAGGATGACATCAAGGCGGTAGTGAGAGATGATACAGATTCTATGGAGAAATAAGTTGTATCCATTTGGGTGGAAATCAGAAATAGTAAGGAGAAAAAGTCACTGAGAGGCTGAGTCTATAGGCTACCAAATAATATTATGGTAGGGTGGGCAATCAGTAAATAAGCAACTAATGCATATAAAAATGGTATGGCAGTTATCATGGGGGAGTTTAATTTGCATGTCGATTTGTCAAACCAGGTCGATCAAGGCAGTTTGAGGAGCAATTCATGGAACGCATCTGCAGTGGTTTCCTTGAACAGATTGTAATAGAACCTATGAAAGCTATCCTAGATCTGGTCCTATGTAATGAGACATGAATAATTAATGGTCACACAGTTAGGGATCCTCCTGGAAGGAGTGATCACAGTATGGTTGAACTTAAAATAGATGGAGAGTGAGAAGATAAAATCCAATACCAGTGTCTTGTGCTTAAACAAAGAAGAGGGAGATGAGGGAGGGGTTGGCTAAGGTAAACTGGGAGCAAAGACAAGTTTAGGACAATTGAGGAACTGTGAAGGACTTTCAAGGTGATTTTTCACAGTACTCAACAAAAGTATTCTAGTGAAAAGGAAGAACCGTAGGAAAAGGCTTGTTGTTCGTCCATCATCGTCGATGAGGACCTCAACACCATTAGTCATTTTGAGGCTGGATTCAATGTGTCCGAAGATGACTGATCAGACCAATTCAGGCACAGAATGTCCTAGCACATATTGGACAGAATTCTGTAGGCACTGTAGTTGTTGCGCTGGTGGCTGTGGACTTGCGCAGCTTGTGCTTAAGTTGTGCTTCAGCAATGCACCTTCCTTCGTAAACTTGACAGCCCTTGTGAATGAGGTAGTGCCAGGTAGGGTGGTTTTGTGCCAGAGTTTCCCAGTTGGTTGTGGCTATGTCAAGCAACTCTAGGGAGGCCTTGAGTGTGTCTTTGTAATGTTTCTTCTGCTCTTTATGCGAGCGACTTCCAGCAGAAAGTTCCCCAAAAAGTAGCTGCTTGGGTATACGCTCGTCTGGCATACGGATGACATGACCTGTCCACTGGGTCTGCGCTCTCATCAGCAGTGTGTGGACTGATGATAGGCTTGCTCTAGAGAGAACTTCAATGTCTGGTATTTTGTCTTGCCTTCTGATACATAATATTCTGCGAAGACAAGTCATGTAGAAATAATTGAGCTGTCTTGCATGCCTTCAATACACGGTCTACATTTCACAGGCATACAGGAGGATCGTGAGTACCATGGCGCCATAGACCTTCAGTTTTGATGCTGGGCTGATTCTCGATGTTCCCATATAGTGGAGCGCAGTCTACTGAAAGCAGAACTTGCCTTTGCTATTCTGCAGTTAACTTATATATCAATAGTCACTGATTGGGAGAGGGTGCTGCCAAGATAAGTGAACTGGTCCACTGCCTGTAGTTTCTGCCCTTTGATTGTGATTATGGATTCTGTGTATAGTGGAGCAGGCTGGAGCATGACTTTGGTCTTTTTAATGTTGATAGTGAGTCCAAAGTTGTCATAAGCCGTGGAAAATTTGTCCATACTGACGTGCATCTCTGGCTCTGAGCCAGTATACAGGGTGCAGTCATAGGAAAAAAGGGAGTCTTTCAGAACAGTCTCCTTCACTTTGGTAATAGCCTGAAGTCTCCTCAGTGTAAAATTGTTAGAATGCGAATCTTTATAGGTAATCAAGTCTTAAAGGTACAGACAGTGTGAGTGGAGAGAGTGTTAAGCACAGGTTAAAGAGATGTGTATTGTCTCCTGACAGGACAATTAGTGATATTTTGCAAGCCCAGGCAAGTCATGGGAGTTACAGATAATGTTTCATGAACCCAAGATCCCGGTTGAGGCCGTCCTTATGAGTGCAGAACTTGGCTATCAGTCTCTGCTCAGCAACTCTGCATTGTCGTGTGTCATGAAGGCCACCTTGGAGAATGCTTACTCAAAGATCATAGTCCAATTAGCTTCCACCCAAAACACATTAAATTAGCCATCCCCTATGGACAAGGCCTCCGTATACATAGGATCTGCTTAGATGAAAAGGACCGCAACAGACACCTCCTGACGCTGAAAAGTGCCCTTGTAAGAACAGGATATAGTGCTCAACTCATCGATCGACAACTGCACCAATCTCCTCAGAAGACAAACATGGGACACGGCGGACAGAGTACCCTTCGTTGTCCAGTACTTTCCCGGAGCGAAGAAGCTACGACATCCTCTCTGGAGCCTTCAACATGTCATTGATGAAGATGAACATCTTGCCAAGGCCATTCCTACACTCCCACTTCTTGCCTTCAAACAACCGCACAACCTCAAACAGACCGTTGTCTTGCAGCAAACTACCCACCCTTCAGGAGAACAGTGACCACGATGCCACACAACCCTGCCACAGCAACCTCTGCAAGACATGCCGGATCATTGACACGGATGCCATCATCTCACTTGAGAACACCATCCACCAGGTATACGGTACATAGTCTTGCAACTCAGCCAACATTGTCGACCTGATACGCTGCAGGAAAGGATGTCCCGAGACATGGTACATTGGGGAGACCATGCAGACCTACGACAATGGATGAATGAACACTGCTCGATAATCACCGGGCAAGAGTTTCCTCTTCCTGTTGGGGAACATTTCAGTGGTCACGGGCATTCAGCCTCTGATCTTCGGGTAAGTGTTTTCCAAGGTGTCTTAACGACACACAACGCAGAGTCGCTGAATAGAGACTGATAGCCAAGTTCCACATACATGAGGATGGCCTCAATCGGGATCTTGGGTACATGTCACATTGTCTGTAACGTCCACAACTTGCCTGGGTTGCAAAATCTCACTAACTGTCCTATCTGAAGACAATACACATTCCTTTAACCTGTGCTTAACGCTCTATGCACTTGTCTATACCTTTAAGACTTGATTACCTATAAAGATTTGCATTCCAACCATTATTTTGTAAATTGAGTTTGTCTTTATATGCCCTGTTTGTGAACAGGACTCCCACTTATCTGACGAAGGAGCAGTGCTCTGAAAGCTAGTGGATTTTGCTGCCAAATAAACCTGTTGGACTTTAACCTGGTGTTGTGAGACTTCTAACCGTGTTTACCCCAGTCCAACACCAGCATCTCCATATCATTTGCTGGATAAACCAAACTACAGAGCAAATGAAAGGTTTTACTTTCTTTTGCATTGAGAAAAGCTTGTATGAATAATTTGTTTACAATGTTATTTGTTTGTGTAAAGAAGAGAAAATGTGCTACATAGGAATTTCATGAGTATAAGACTAGAAGACATAGGAACAGAATTAGGCCACTCAGCCTATCTAGTCTGCTCCATCATTCAATCATGGCTGATGTTTTTCTCATCCCCATTCCCCTGTCTTTTCCTCATAACCCCTGATCCCCTTATTAATTTGCTTCATTGATTTGATTTGATTTGATCTATTTTGTCACATGTATTAGAAAACAGTGAAAAGTGTTATTTCTTGCATTCTACACAGGTAAAGCATACCATTCATAGGGAAAGGAGAGAATGCAGAATGTAGTGTTATAGTCATAGCTAGGGTGTAAAGAAAGATCAACTTAGCGTGAGGTAGATGCATTCAAAAGTCTGATGGCAGTAGGGAAAAAGCAACTATTGAGTCAGTTGGTACGTGACCTCAAACAATCTCAAATGGGATCGCAAACAATGATGAGACAGAGTACAGGAATGAGATAGAGAATTTGGTGAACTGATACAGTGACAATAATCTCTCTCTCAATGTCACCAAAATGAAGGAGATTGTGATTGATTTCAGAAAGCGTAGACGAGAATGTGCCCCTGTCTATATTAACAGGGATGAAGTAGAAGGTCAAGAGCTTTGAGTTTTTAGATGTCCAGATCACCAACAACCTGGTCCCCCCATGCCAACACTATAGTTAAGAAAGCCCACAAATGCCTCTATTTTCTCAGAAGATTAAAGAAATTTGGCATGTCAACTAGAGCTCTCACCAACTTTTACAGATGTGCCATTCTTTCTGGTTGTATCACAGCTTGATATGGCTCCTGCTCTGCCCAACACTGCAAGAAACTACGAAAGGTCGTTAATGTAGTCTATCCATCATGCAAACCAGCCTCCCATCCATTGATTCTACACTATAACATAGAACCATAGAACCCTACAGTGCAGAAACAGGCCCTTCGGCCCATCGAGTCTGCACCGAACACAATCCCACCCAGACCCTATCCCCATATCCCTACACATTTACCTGCTAATCCCTCTAACCTACACATCCCAGGACACTAAGGGGCAATTTTAGCATAGCCAATGAACCTAACCCGCACATCTTTGGACTGTGGGAGGAAACCGGAGCACCCGGAGAAAACCCACGCAGACACGAGGAGAATGTGCAAACTCCACACAGGCAGTGACCCGAGCCGGGAATCGAACCCAGGACCCTGGAGCTGTGAAGCAGCAGTGCTAACCACTGTGCTACCGTGCCGCCCATTGCTACCGTGCCGCCCACTTCCCACTGTCTTGCAAAGCAGCCAGCATAATTAAGTATTTCATGCACCCCAGACATTCTCTCTTCCACCTTCTTCCATTGGGAAAAAGATATAAAAGTCTGAGGTCACACACCAACCGACTCAAGAACTTTTTCCCTGCAGCCAAACAATCTTTTGACTGGACCTATCTTGCATTAAGTTGATCTTCCTCTACATTCTAGCTATGACTGTAACTGCACTCTCTCATTTCCTTCTTGTCTGTAAAGTGCACAAGAAACAATACCTTTCGCTATCTGCTAATATGTGACAAGTCAACTCAAATCAAATCAAAACCTCAGGCTTTTTCTGACAGAAGATGGTGGAAGAGAGAATGTCCAAGGTGCGTGGGGTCCTTAATTATGTTGTCTGCTTTGCTGAGGCAATGGGAAGTATAGACAGAGTCAATGGATGGGAGGTTGGTTTGCATAATGGATTGGGCTACATTCATGATTTTTTGTAGTTTCTTGCAGTTTTGGGCCGAGCAGGAACCATAGCAAGTTGTGGTACAACCAGGTGCATCTGTAAAAGTTGGTGAGAATCGTAGCTAACATGCCAAATTTCCTTTGTCTTCTGAGAAAGTAGAGGCATTTGTGAGCTTTCTTAATTATAGTGTTGGCTTGGGGGGACCTGGACAGGTTGTTGCTGATCTGGATGCCTAAAAACTTGAAACTCTCGACCATTTCTACTTTGTCCCCTTTGAAAGGCCCCATGGATCCTTGTAAACTCACCATTTCTCTTGCAGGCACTAGTCATTCCAGACTGATCGTTTTTTTTTTCCATCTTCCCAATATTTCTCTTTTAATTTTGGAGAGCATTGACTAGGTGTATTTTTTTCAAAGATCCCACCATACAGCAAATAATCCCTGCTTTTCAAATATGCCAGATACTGCTTGGAATTTCACCATTTTCTGATCTGAGAAATCACTTATTTTAATATCACACTGAGAGTTTTTTCTTACTTGAATGTTCCTGCACAGGCACTTCAGTCTTTAATCCTGTTGTTTTTTTCTTCCCAGCCTTATAACATTCGAAGTGTGAGGCTGTATAATGATTTTTCTCTACCTTAGAATCTTTTCAGTGAAACAGGATCATGATTTATTACAATTTTCTTTCTATAAAAAACTAACTACATAAGGGGTTATAAATTTTACACAAAAAGGAAGGACAATGAGTGTATTTTACAAAATATCTCTTCAGTGCCGATTGAGAAAATGAAGACTTGCTTTTTGGGTGAGTTTGAAAATGCAATCCTATGGCACTTAGTGCAAAGAAAGTGCCAGATCCGATTATCTCACCAGCGGGTCAAGGCGGGTGGAGGGAGGCATGTGGAGCGTAAACTTGCCAGTAATGCCGGCTGCTGGGCTTAAGGGGTGCTATTGCACAGGCACTCCAATTCTCCCAGCGTACTGGGAGATCTCTTGCTAACCCCTCCCCCCCATCACCACTCATATCGGGAACTCCCCCCGGGACATCGCATGCCCATCCTTGCACCTCTCTCCCTTCCTGATCATTGACTCCCCTGCATGCAGCATCCCTTCCCTCCCTCTCGAATCATTGATTGCCCCCGTCCAACAGAGTTCACTCCCCTTTTTCCCTGCTGATTACCCCTCCCTCCTGGCGTGTTCCCCGTCCCTCCCATCATGGCACCTCCCTCTGACACTGCCCTCAATCTGACTGTGTCCCCTTGGCACTGCCCTTTCACAGTAATGGTGCCGAGCTGGCAGTGCTGGTGTGCATGGCAGGTAGTATCAAGGTGCCAATTACACCAAGCCATTTGTGCAGGGCTAGAGTGCCAGATGGGTACTGTCAAGTTGGCACAGTCCCATTTGCACTGCCTGGCCCTGCCCCGACCACCCGAGGGCTTCAATGGCCTCCAATTCCTCTGGCAAGACCATCACATATGGTCACCATTGGTGAGGACCATACCTGATTCTTGCTGGGGAGAATCTTGGCCGGTGAGGTGGTACAGGTAAGTAAGCCTGGGCGATAGGGTCTGAGACTCTTTAATAACATGCAAGGTATAATTTGATTACATAACTGCACTTCCATTTCTCCCTGACTGTTTGTGGGGACTGTCGTACACTCTCAGCAACATAATTGCTCCTTTTTTGTTTTTAGGTTCATCCCATTTGGCCTCAATTGAGGAGTTTGCAAAAGTATTATCCCTTTTCACTGCAGTAATTGACTCCCTGATCAACATTACTGCACCATCTTCTCTTTTACATCCCCCACCCCCACTCCCACCCCCGTTTTGCCTGAAGATTGTATACCCCAGAATATTGAGCTGCCAATCCTGTCCCTTCCTTAACCATGTCTCTGTGATAGCAATAATATCATACTCATGTGTATTAATTCATGTGAATTAATACACTCAATTCATCTGTGTGATCATACCATGCCTTTAAGAAATGTATGTTAGTCACATTATTATTCAAAGTTGTAGTGTCTAAATGTTAGCCGATATTTTTATCACATTTGAAGAAACGACGCTTCTTCCTGCAAACTTTGCAATGTCAGTATAAATGCTACACAAATGTCATGAACAAGTGATCCGTGGATGGGTTTATGGACGAAAAGGGATTGGTTTAGGTTAGTGGGTCATTGTTTTTTAACTGGTCGGCGCAACATCGTGGGCCGAAGGGCCTGTTCTGCGCTGTAATGTTCTATGTTCTATTCCTTGTGCAGGATCTATTTTAGCAACTTTTTTGTTGGTGCCATTCTGTTGAACCAGCATCCTCTATTCTTACTGCAATAGCACATTTCCTTGTAATTACCAAACTGTTTGTTTTAATCTAGGCTAATGCTGTTCTGTGGTTTTTAATTGTTCCCCTGGGGAGGGGGCGGGGTGGGGGTGGCTGTGATGATACTGTGCCTTTAAGACATGTATTTTTATAATGTTTCTCTGCAGGATGTTTTGAGTAGTTGCCGGTGTTTTGTCAGAGTGGTTTTGTCTGCAGCTGATGTCCTGTATTATTACTAAAGCAGTATGATTGATACCATGTTTGTTTTAACCTGCAGTCTCCTTTTGTTTTAGAGGTCCCCTGGGATTGTAGAGAAAAGCTTGATTGGAATGATTGACAGGTTACATCATATGACTGAAATGAGCTCAGCATAGTTGCTGCTTCAGATACTGTTTGGAGTTGAGAGAGAGCTGTTATGAAGTTCCGTATATATGGTTAAAGATGTAGTGTTTAGCCAACGTAAATATCAAAATTAGAAACAGAAATGAAAAGATGAAATCATATTGCATTGTCTCTTTAAAAAGCATGTGTCTTTGTGCTTGGAATTTCAAGCTGTAGAAAGCAGGTTGCAGAAGCCAATTTTGTATCCAAAACAGTAGCTAGAGTTCCTGCATAGAAAAACAGATTTTTTTGAATTGGACCATGATTTTAAAACAAGTGCTCAAAGACACAGAACTAATTGAATTCAAATTTGAGTGTTGTTGACAGCCTCAAGCCACACAAATTGCAAGAATACTGTGAGGTAATATTTAAACCCAGACAGGGGGAAATAATGGTCAGAGTAATCTTGCTACCTCTTAAGGACAGAATAAGGATAGATGAGGCTGTAATCCTGCAGTTTAATATATGTCTTTATAATTTACCATCTATAGTCAAAAGATAGATCAACTCGGAAGATATTTCAGATCTGAGCATCAAAGACTTTCAGACTTCTGACATGTGCCTGGTTGTATATATATCCTTTTGAGAATGACTGGAATTTACAAGCCTGTTTCATTTGTCAGTCTTGCATTATTAGAAAAGCATTCTACTGGGGACTTTATTCAGTTTGTTAATTGTTTTAATAAGGTTATGACCAATTCTAAAAAAGAGACCTGTTAGTTATTCATGATAGAGAGGGTCAGATCCTCTCTATTATTTAATTTACCAAAACCAGCTTCCTACTATCTTAAGCACACTTACTTAAGGTTATGAGGTGAGGTATCCTTTTTTTTGGGGGGGGAGTCCAAAATCATGCAAAATCCTTTGTTGTAACATCTGTTCTTGCCTCTTTGGAGTTGGAGTGTTGCTATTTCGGAAGCTGTAGAGAGAGAGAAAGGTATCCTTTCCTGTCTCTGAAGTCTGAAACCGGAAGCTGCTAGAGACTAGATTCACTTATCCATTTTGTTGACTTGATATATCCTTCTCTGAAAATGGCTGTTTAGACAGAAATCCATAGGTGTTAAAAGGTTCAAATCTAGTATCGTGTGAGTATACTTGTTTTAGCGCTAACTAATTATGAAAAAATGTAATGTCTATGGGGTATTGCTTTAAATTGAACAACAGGATAGCTAGCTGTTAAGAATTATACTGTGCCATATTTAACTCTTGTAATTTATAGAATAATAGACTCCCTACAGTGCAGAAGGAGGCCATACAGCCCAACAAGTCTGCACTAACAACAGTCCACTCAGGCTCAATCCTGTGAACCCATGTATTTATTCTGCTTATCCACCTGACAATAGGGCAATTTACCATAGCCAATCGGTCTATCCTACATATCTTTGGACTGTGTGAGGAAACTGGAGCAATTGGAGGAAACCCATGCAAATGCCACATGGTCACTCGAGGCTGGAATTAAACCCTGGTCTCTTGGTCACTGTGAGGCAACAGTATTAATCACTGTGCTATCATTCATTGGCAAAAGTTAAGCTAATTATTTTTGTTTTTTTAAAAATTTGTGATCTAAAATAAACTTTATTTGACACAAGCTTCCTAGTGGGTCACTTGAATCATAGAGTGAAATAACTTATGGCCAACAATACTAAACTAAAATGTAAAACTCAAGGTCTAGGCCAATTTCACAAAACACCTTAATGTTTCCCTTGACAACTAGGGGCTCTTCCACGATTAAAATCTCTATTCCTTTATTTGGTTTGGGATTATTAGACTCAAAAACAGTAAAAACAGTATGTGTGTGTTTTCTTTTCAGGTGTTGCAGTTGGTTTAAACAACTTTGATTTGACTTAATTTATTATTGTCACATGCATTCGGTACAGTGAAAAGTTTGTTTCCTGCATGTTGTACAGACAAAACATACTGTTCATAGACTCCATTGGGGAGGAGGAAAAAGAGAGGGTGCAGAATTTTGTGTTGCAGTTACAGATAGGGTATAGAGAAAGATTAGCTTAATATAAGGTAGGTACATTCAAAAGTCCGATGGCAGCACTGAGAAGCTGTTCTTAAGTCGTTTGGTATGTGTTCTCAGACTTTCTATCTTTTTCCTGAGTTGAAGAAGGTGGAAGAAAGTGTATGCCTGT
The DNA here is from genome assembly GCA_037974335.1 of Prionace glauca. Taxonomy (NCBI): domain Eukaryota; kingdom Metazoa; phylum Chordata; class Chondrichthyes; order Carcharhiniformes; family Carcharhinidae; genus Prionace; species Prionace glauca. The sequence goes on along the minus strand of CM075736.1, from coordinate 19,918,279 downwards.
TGTGTCCTTGATTACACTGGCTGCTTTTTTCAGACAGCGACAAGTGTGGTTGGAGTCACTGGATGGGAGGCTATTCTATGTGATGGATTGGGTTATGTTCTTGGTAGTTTCTTGCAGTCTTAGTCAGATCTGGGGCCATACCAGTTTGTGATACATCCGGAAAGGATGCTTTTTATGGTGCATCTATAAAAATTGATGAGGGTCTTGGCCACCTAAGACAGTAGAGGCATTGGTGGGCTTTCTTAATATGTATCGCATCTTGTGGAATAATGGCTCTTTCAATTGCTAAAAGTTTCTTGGGTGTGGAAGAAGTCACTTGGGGTAGTTCACAAAAGGTGGTTAAAGCAAAGCCTTTGGAATTAGCAAATATGCTGCAGTTGACAAGAGAGGGAGGCAATTACAGCACAACAAAGAGCAAAATAATTAAAACACCTTGAACATGAAAAGGAAATGAAACAGTTTGAATTGTGATTAAAAACAGAGGGAAAGGAAAGAGAAGGAATTGCCCTGGCTGAACAAGAAGAAGAAGAGTGGAAAGGGAGAGAGTTTTTGAACTTTGGAAACTGGAACTGAAAAGTGATTGCCAGTTTAAGTAGACAATGTAAAGGTAAGAGCGCTGATGAGGACACAGTAGTCAAAGGCCTGGTGAGGATCTGTATAATTATGTGCAAGTGTTGCCAAAGTTTGATCAGAAGGATATAGAAGTCTTTTTATTTCATTTGAGAAAGAAGCTAAACAAGTAAAATGGTCACAAACCATGTGGGTATCACAGGCGGTATCTATGGATATCTTAAATGCCCGAAGCAGATAGAAAGTGGTTTAGAAGTCTAAAGAAAGAACCTCCTCAAACATACATAGAAATTGAAAAGATAAAACAAAGTAATTTTTATAGGTGAGTAAGGGAATTTAAAATAGACCAGACATATGATGCTCTTAGACAAACCATTATTTTGGATGAGTTTAAAAATTCACTTTCCAAGGTAGTGAGAACTCATATGGAAGAGCAAGGGTTAAAACTGCAAGGTTAGCAGAAATGGCAGATGATTATGATTTAGTTGATAAATTAAAGCTTGGTTTTCAACATCAGTTTGAACCTGTGAGGGATAGCAATTGGAGAAAAGAGAAATCCTTACGTGGTAAAGACAAAGGAGATCTTGTTTGACTCTGCTGAGTATAGAATTTCCACTTGGAGGAGATATGCCCTGACCCTGATCCCACCCCATCAGCAAAAACAGGATCTGTCAGAAATTGGGCTAGGGTAATAGCCTTTTTTTCAGGGTGATGGTTTTGATTTAAAAAAAAAGTAACATAGCCTGAAATTTGAATCAGTCATGGAGACTCTGGGGAGTTTCCAGCATGGCAGGTATATCCAAATTGCCAGAATTGCAGCTCCCTCCCTTTTGTTTGCTTCTAATTCAAGCTGTTTTATTTGTAATTGAATTCTAACCATTTCCAATAATTTCAACTGTGTTTCTGGATTTGGATCCACCTGCCATGTCAGAAGGTTCCAGAGTCTCCAAGACTGATACAAAACCATCAACATAGTCTGGATTTTGAATCAGAACTTTAAAAAGGCCATTATCCTGAAACATTAGTTCTACTTTTCTCTCTACATGTGCTGCCTGACCTGCTGGTATTTCCCACATTTTCTTTTAATATTTAAGATTTTCAGTATCTGCAGTATTTTGCTTCTGTTTTGGAACGGAGGGCAAATAGAATAGCTCTTCCTAAAAGCCAGCAGGCATGTTGAACCTCTTTCTGTGATGTAAGATTCTACATAATAAGTATTGTAAATAGAAATGTGGATTAAACAATGAGTTGCTGCGACTTTTAAACTGAGAATTTTTTTTATCTGCAGTATTTCCACATTCCCATGTCTGGAAGTATTTTTCGGTAAACATGAGGTAAGATGGTCATGTATTTTACTGAACACATTAACCCATATCAGTTCAATATTCTTCAATCTTCTGTATGCATGGTTTGCACTTATGCCAGTCACTGATGGTAAGTGATGCCTTTCAGGATATTGATACCCCTGCCTAACAATAACGTCTGTGTGTATTTAAACTACACAAATTGTAACAAATTAAGAAGGTAGCTCATCACCACCTTCTCATAGGAAATTATGATGGACAATAAAACTTGTTTTGCCAGTGACAGCCGTATTTGATGAATGAATAAAATAAGTTCTCTTGTGTAAAGGTTGTGCCTCTTCTGGACGTTGTCAAGTTTTTACCTAATGCCACATTGTTCAGTTGTCCATTGCAGTCCATGACTGCAATGTTTTGTGGCAGTGTGATGACTTGAATGTTGACAATGACCTTCCCACCAGAAGTGAATTAAGTTCCTTAAGGGCAATATTCCACCACCAGTAGCAGCAGGAAAACCCCGCTGGTGTGTCTGCAGCTAAGTGGATGTTCTATTTCGGCTTGGGCAACCTCTACTGAATGGAGAGGGCACCAACAGGTGACAACCTTTGCTTGCCTTAAAACTTTACAATGAGGTCTCACTGACTGCCCCAGTGAATCCATCTTCACTCCAGACTCCAGCAACAATCCTGCAGTGCAATGGAGCTGCTGGTACTGGAGAACTGTTAGGCTTCGTTTGCAGATAGGAAATTCCCTCTCACCCTGACACCAATCAGATAACTGACTGGTACAAAATGAGATCTGCTGATCGGGGTGTTGGGGAAGAGAGGAAGGCTTTGGATGGCTAGGCTATGCACCAAATTCTCTGTCCTCGCTTGCAGCAGCAGTGATGCATACATAGCCAGAAAATTCCACAGTATCCTTTTCACTGGCCATTCAGGCCAAAAAGAAGATTTATGGAGGCTGTTCCTCAAAGCTGAGATATTGAATGAATAATTTGCGTCTGTCTAAATCAAGGGAGAATGTGATACCCAGGCCATCGTGAAAGGGAAGGTAATAAATACACCAAAAAAGATTCAAAATTGGTAAGGAGGAAGTATTGAATAGTTTGCAGTTAAAACCGAAAAGGGACCAGGATCTAATTAAGTGTACCCAAGGATACTGAGGGAACTGAGAGTGGAATTTTCTGAGGCATTTGCTTTAAATTTCTAGGCTCCTTTAGACTTAGGAAGGTGCTGGAGGATTTGAACATTGGGAAAATATTTTCCTTGTTCAAAAATGTATGTAAAGGAAAGACCAGCAACTACAAATCAGTCAACATAAGCTTGGTGATTGGGAATCTTCCAGAAACATTGACTGGAAACTTCTGGCCGCTCACGCTGGCAGGATGCTTAGTTCCACTGCAGTGAATGGAAATTTGGCTGAATGTCAAATTTTCCATCCTCGTTTATAGCGGCAGCGGGGCATGAACAGTCTGAAAATTCTTGCTAATATTTTGGGACAAAATTAATACACGCTTTAGTAAATTTGGATTAATTAAAGAAAGTTAGTACAGATTTGCTTCGTGTTTTACGAACTTGCAGGAGTTTTTTAAAGAATAACCGAGAAGGCTGATGAGGGTAATGCTTTGATTGGTGTATGGGATGTCAGGTAAGGGTAGTACCTTTGGTGGGGGAACATGTCGCGTCCTTTCAAGGCGGTTTGTCCATCCTTTGTTGCCCCCTAGCAATCAGCTCTCACCTGTGGCTCCCCATAGCTGTTTGCATGCGACAGCGGCCACACTCCGGGCAATGGCTTCGACAAGCTGGCTAAACCAGGTGAGGGTAGCCAACTGTCTCAACTTTGTGAGATAGGGAGATGGCTATCCCAGCATGTGAAGGCAGACTCCGGTAGATTGAGCAGATGAGACCAATGGAAGGTCCAACGGTCAAGAAAGCGGTCTCTGCAAGTGTCGTGGAACGCAAAGAGCAGGCCAAGACACAGAAGATGTGCTGGTCATCACAGAAGATGAGCTGTAGTCACGGACCTGCATGCAGGCGACTCAGGTCGACTGATCGTTTTCTGCTGACCGAAGCAGCAGTGGAACTTGGCTTCTGCCTGGGTGACTGAACCGTCCTCTTCAGGAATGCACTGCTCACCTCCGTAGAATGAGGAAGGGGCTAGAAAAGGTGCCCTAAACATTACCTGCTTCACTACGCCCTGGCCAGTTTACCGCAGCTGGCGGGGATCCCATCTTGCCGTCGAATAAACAAAACACAAGGTGACGCTGCTCACCATTGGCACTTGGAACAACCCTACAGCAGACAGACCAGGGAGAAGAACAGCCTTAGTTGCCAGAGAGTTCGCAAGATGCAACATTGACATTGCAGCCCTGAGTGAAACCCATCTTGCCAACATAGGTCAGTTGTCTGAAACTGGAGGTGGATACACTTTTTTCTGGAGCAGTCACGGCAGTGATGAGCGTCGCGATGCTGGAGATGGATTCGCCGTCAGGAGTCACCTTGTTCGGAAACGTGATAGTCTAATGCGTAAAATGCAGGATGCCTGGCTGAGCACCAAGGCAGATTAAATACAAGATACGCTGACAGAAACGACTTGAAACGGTTCTATGAAGCCCTCAACACTCTCTGTGGACCTCAATCTCTCGGGAGTTCCCCGCTCCTAAGGACAGATAGTACAACTCTCATTACAGAGAAGGCTCAGATCCTGCAGAGATGGGCTGAACACTTTGAAGCCATCCTTAACTGACTGTCATCTATTAACGATGAGACAATGGACAGGATTCCCCAGGTTGATATCAACAGCGGCATGGATGATCCACCGGTAGTAAACGCTAGTCACGAAAGCTGTCCAGTGACAAAGCCCCAGGGCAAGATGCGATACCCACAGAGATCTGTAAAGCTGCTGGTCCTGCACTTATCGAGAAGCTTACTGAGTTGTTCCAGTCCTTTTGGAAGCAAGGATCCATTCTTCAGGAACTTAAAGTTGCTTCCATCGTACACTTCTACAAGAGGAAGATCAATCAGCAAGTATCACCAAGGAATCTTGCTGCTCTCCATTACAGGAAAAACCCTCGCAAGAGTCCTGCTAAATTGTCTGGTCACTCATCTGGAGCTGGGCCTGCTTCCAGAGTCACAATGTGGCTTCCGCAAAGGTCGTGGGACTACTGACATGATTTTTGTTGTGCGCCAATTTCAGGAGATGTGTTAAGAACAGAATCGCGAATTCTACACAACCTTTATTGACCTCACGAAAGCCTTCAACACTGTAAGCCGACAAGGCCTGTGGAGGATCATGTCAAAGTTCGGCTGCCCCCCCAAATTCATTCAGATGGTACACCAGTTCCATGATGGCATGATGGCCAGAGTACTGGATGGCGGAGAATCCCCTGAGGCATTCCCAGTCACCAATGGCATCAAACAGGGCTGTGTGCTCGCACCCACACTGTTCAGCATGATGTTTACTGCCATGCTGAATGATGCCTTCCAGGACAGTGTTGCTGGAATCAGCCTCAAGAACAGAGTGGAGGGAAGCTCTTCAACCTGAGGAGACTTCAAGCTATTACCAAAGTGAAAGAGACTGTTCTGAGAGATTTCCTGTTTGCCGATGACTGCACCCTGTATGCTGGCTCAGAGCCAGAGATGCAAGTCAGTATGGGCAAATTTTCCATGGCTTGTGACAACTGTGGACTCACCATCAACACTCTGCCCGTTGAAGTGGTGGAGGCTGCCTCGCTAAATATTTTTAAGAAACGGGTTGATGGGTTTTTGATAAGAGAAGGGATTAAGGGTTATGGGGAGAGGGCGGGAAGGTGGAGCTGAGCCACGACAGATCAGCCATGATCTTATTGAATGGTGGAGCAGGCTCGAAGGGCCAGATGGCCTACTCCTGCTCCTATTTCTTATGTTCTTATTAAAAAGACTGAAGTCATGCACCAGCCTGACTTATAGGACCATAGAACCTATACGTTCTGTGGAACTTACAGATTCCATAGAACCCTACAGAGCAGAAAGTTCGACCCATCGGGTCTGCACTGAACTCAATCCCACCCATATCCCTACATATTTTACCCAATAATCCCTCTAACCTACACATCTCAGGACATTAAGGGGCAATTTTATAGCATGGCCAATCAATCTAACCCGCAGATTTTTGGACTGTGGGAGGAAACTGGAGCACCTGGAGGAAACCCATGCAGACATGAGGAGAATGTGTAAACTCCACACAGACAGTGACCCAAGCCAGGAATCGAACCCAGGTCCCTGGAGCTATGAAGCAGCAATGCTAACCACTGTGCTACTGTGCCGCCGTACACAGAACCCATAATCACAATCAAAAGGAGGTAATGCTGCAACTTTACAGGACCTTTGTCAGGCCTCATTTGGAGTACTGTGCGCAGTTCTGGTCGCCTCACTATAGGAAAGACGTAGAAGCTATTGAAAGGGTGCAGAGGAGATTTACAAGGATGTTGCCTGGACTGGGAGGCATGCCTTATGAAGATAGGTTGAGGGAGCTGGGACTCTTTTCCCTAGAGAGGCGAAGGTTGAGAGGCGACCTGATAGAAGTTTATAAAATGTTGAGAGGAATAGACAGGGTGGACTCTCAGAGGCTATATTCCCCGGGTTGAAATGGTCGCTACGAGAGGACACAGATTTAAGGTGCGGGGAGGGGAGTACAGAGGTGATGTTAGGGGTAAGTTTTTCACTCAGAGGGTGGTGAGTGAATGGAATCGGCTGCCGTCATCGGTGGTGGAGGCGAACTCGCTGGGGTCTTTTAAAAGACTTCTGGATGAGTATATGGGGTTTAATGGGATTGGGGGTTATAGATAGGTCTATAGATTGGTGGGGTTGATGTGATCGGCGCAACTCGAGGGCCGAAAGGCCTGTTTGTGCTGTAATGTTCTATGTTCTATGTTCTATAACTACAGGCAGTGGACCAGTTCACTTATCTTGGCAGCACCCTCTCCCAAGCAGTGACATTTGATACCCAAGTTAACTGCAGAATAGCAAAGGCAAGTTCTGCTTTCGGTAGACTGTGCTCCACTGTATGGGAACGTTGAGGAATCAGCCCAGCAATAAAACTGAAGGTCTACAACGCTGCGGTACTCACTACCCTCCTGTATGCCTGTGAAATGTGGACTGTGCACTGAAAGCATGCAAGACAGCTCAGTCATTTCCACATGACTTGTCTTTGCAGAATATTACGCATCCAATGGCAAGAAAAAGTACCAGACACCGAAGTTCTCTCTGGAGCAAGTCTACCATCAGTCCACACACTGCTGATGAGAGTGCAGACCTGGTGGGCAGGTCATGTCATCTGTATGTCAGACAAGCGCATACCCAAACAGCTCCTTTCTGGGAACTCTCTGCTGGAAGATGCTTGCATGGAGGGCAGAAGAAGCATTTTAAAGACACACACTTGGGGCCTCCCTGAAGTCGCTCAACATAGACACAACCACCTGGGAAATGCTGGCACAAAATTGCCCTACCTGGTGCTGCCTCATCCACAAAGGCTGTCAAGCTCATGAAGCAAGGTGTATTGCAGAAGCACAACTTAAGCGCAAGCTGTGCAAGTCCAGAGCCACCAGCGCAACAACTCCAATGTCTACACAAGTCTGTCCAATATGTGTCAGGACATTCCGTGCCTGAATTGACCTGATCAGTCATCTTCGGACACACTGCAACCAGACTCAAAATGACTAAAGGTGTTGAGGTCCTCGTCAGTGACGATGAAAGAACAACAACAACAACTTAAGCACAGGGAGGAGAGCATTGGACTGGATAGTGCTAATTAACAGTGCTAATGCGCTTCAGTGAAGGACAGGCATCCAGTGCCATAAAAAAATGAACGAGCTTCAATCAGCCAGGGTAATTCATCTGTCTCATCATTCTGAATGCCTATTACATATCCACTGGTGCGCACTCACTACCAGCTGAAGGGACACCACTGTTTTCTCTCCCACACATGGTCATCTCTTCATTCTTCATTGTATTCAATCACCATCCATACATAACAGGTTTCCTTAGCATCTACCCTGAAGAACACAGCCTGCATACACTCTCTGCAAGGACAGAGGAAGCTGTGAAAGGTCAGCAGATCTGCCAACATCTATCAGGAGAGAAACACAGTTAACGTTTTGAGTCATGGACTCTTTGTTGAAACTGAAAGGATGGAAAATGTTGGACCAAACATAATTCCAATAAAAAATAGCAATTTTATGAATGGCATCAGATGGCCTAGTGTGGAAGGGGGAAGTGGTGTTATGCATTGAGGCAATACATGTGTGGAATATTAAAGGAAAATAAATGAATGGGGGGAGGTCTTAAAATGGAGGTCATAATCTAAAGTTGCCAAACTCTACATTGTGCCCAACCAGAAGATGCGATGCTGCTCCTCCAGCTTATGCTGGACTTCACTGGAGCATTGCAACAAGCCAAGGACAGACGTTTGGGCATGAGAGCAAGGTGCTGAGTTATAATGGCAAGTAATCTGAGCAAAGGTGTTCTGCAAAGCGGTCACCCAGCCTGCATGTCTTTCCAGTATGGAGTTGACCGCATTGAAGCAACAAATTCTTAGCATTTGCAGTATTTTGCACTTCTCTGTTGAAAGTACTCACTGACTTTGAGGAGAGAGGCCTCTAACTGGCTGGGGAGGAACTCCATCACTCTTCTCCTGAGGATAATGTAGGCAATGAAAAACTGAGCAAGGATCCAGGACACCATTTTTTATCACGCAAAACTGACATGAGTTCTGTCTTCTGTACTTGAAGCCTCCCTGCTATGCACTAATGACATCTTTCTTCTCTTGGGCAGAAGCCCAGGCAGTCCACCAGACAGGTTCAAGAAAGCCTTGAAGGTTTCTCTGATAGGCAAGATCAAAGAACTGCCACATCTCTCACCCACACCCTCCAGCAGTATAAACATCCACACTTCAATGGAACTTAGTTCGAGAGAGCTTTCAGGATCACAAAATGGTGAGAAGCTCGCTCTGTGATCCACAGCAGGCTGATATAGGGACTCCCAGGGTTCCAGCACTTGGAGGATTGTGGGAGGACATGAATCTGCTGAATCCCAGTCAGTTGATATGTCTCTGAACTCAGTCATGCCTCAGTTGCTGGACCTCCAAAGGCAAAGCCGGGAACATCAGGAAGGGATGTCTGGTAAACGCCTCAGATTGAAAGGCTAATTGGAGGAGTCTTATTGCCCTCTAATGGGGTAGTGCCAACACTCTGAGGCAGCCAGGTCAGCTCAGGAAGGTTTGCGATTGCAAGAGAAAACTTGGTACAAGACGTCTGTCCTGCACTGCTATAGGATATGCATTCAATTGTGCAAGATATGTACTCCATGATGCAGGCACTTGTGTATCCAGGAGTGCAAATGCTAGGGGATGGCAGAACTCATCCAGCTAACTGCAGCTGCCGCTCAATCTAGGGACTCTCGGGTACCCATTGGGAGGAGGAGAAATTGGTGCACAACTGTCCAGCCAGGTAACTTCAAGAGTGTCCAGCAGTCTCAGGTCTATTAAGGTTAAGAAAATGGATCCTGCAGTTTCTAGGTAGAGCATTTTCAGTATTTTATACAAGCGAATAAAACTGCAAATGAGTTGCTCACACTAGCTTTCCTCAGTACAATGGGTAGCAAAACGTTGAATTTACTCAGCAGTTTGGTTCATCCAGCAAAGCCTAGAACCAACATTTATGATGATAGAATCAGAGAATCCCCACAGAAGGAGGCCATTTGACCCTTCGGGTCGAATCTGCGCTGACCACAATTCCATCCAGACTGTATTCCTGTAACATATCCACACTGCTAACCCCACTGTTATGAGGACTTAGCATGGCCAATCAACCTAACCCGCACATCTTTGGACTATGGGAGGAAACCGGAGCACCTGGAAGAAACCCATGCAGACACAGGGAGAATGTGCAACCTCCACACAGACAGTGACTCGAGACTGGAACTGAATCCAGGTCCCTGGCGCTATGATACAACAGTGCTAACCACTGTGCCACTGTGACTTGACAAAAATCCTTGAAGAGCATTACTCTCCAAAGCCCCTGATCATAATAAAGTGAGTAAAAAGTCTGACAACACCAGGTTTTAGTCCAACCGATTTATTTGATAATATTCTCACAAGCTTTCGAGGAGGCAGCCCCCTCGAAAGCTTGTGAGAATATTATCAAATAAATCGGTTGGACTAAAACCTGGTGTTGTCAGACTTTTTACTGTGTTTACGCCAGTCCAACGCCGGCATACCCACATCATAATAAAGTGATCCAGTTTCCACCAAATTAATCAAGTGCAAGGTGAAAGCATTGCTCAGATTATGAAGCCTTAAAAAGACTGGCACAATATTTTGAATTTGGTGAGTCAAGAATTGTGGCTATAATGGGACACATTGCAAAAGATTGTTGGGTTAGACAAACTTCCCTTCAGAAGAAGAATCTCAGTTATTTCAAAAAGAAAAACAAGTTCCGTTATAGAAAAATAATTTACAACATGGAAGAAAAGAATTACGACTGTGAAAAAGAGAATGTCCAGAAAAATGATGAAGAGTTCCAGCTGAACATCTTATCCATGCAGGGTGAATCACATAGATTCTGAGTGATTCCGACAACCTATTAGGATGGAGGTTGATACTGGTGCTGATGTATCTTTAATTCCTGAGACAACGTACCAACAGAAGCTGAATCATCTTACTTTAAAACAACTGATGTAATTTGAAGGACATACACAGAAGAGATCGTGCTACTAAAAGCTTAGATCATGGTCAACATAGTGTTGAGTGGACAAGCAGTGGAATTACCTCTCCATATGGTGCTGGTAAATTTCCAACTCTATTTTGGAGATCATGGTTGGGGAAGTTAAAGCTAAAGTGGAGTGTTGTCAACTGGTCAATGTCAAAATTGACCTCCAGCAACTTCTGGCTAAACATGAGTGTACTTGAAGAGACATTCAAGTGAAACTCAGGGTAAAAATCAGAGTACAGCATAGTGACAGACCTGTTGGCCGCCAAGCCTTGTCAATCATGATGCCCTAATAAAACTGAAAAAAAAAACATCTGCCCTTCCTCAGTTTGTATCCCTCTATTCCCTCCTTATTCATGTATTCATCCAGATGCCTCAAACATTGTTAATGTGCTTACTTCCACCACCTTCTCTGGCACTGCGTTCCTGGAATACACTCAGCACTGTCTGTGAAAAGCTTCTCCTGCACATCACCCTTAAACTTTCTCCCTCTCACCTTGAACCCATGCTCCCTTACAATCGACACTTCCACTCTTGGAAAAAGACTCTGACTATCCACCCTATCTATGCCTCTCATAAGTTTATTGACCTCTATCAGATCTCTCTGTCATTTTCTTTGGTGAATACTGATACAAAGCACTCAATAAGGATCTCACCCACTTCCTGTGGTTCCACGTAACTTGCCTCCATTGTTCTTGGGTGGGCTACTCTTTCTTTTGCTACCCTCTTGCTTTTAATATCTGCATAAAAAGCCTTGGAATTGTCGTTGGCCCTTTTTAGCCCTCCTAATTCCGTATTTAAGTTCGTTGCTACTTTTGCGATACTCCTCAAGGGTTTTGTCTGTTTTTAGATGCCCGGACCAACCATATGCTTTCTTTTTCTGTCTGACTAAGCTTACACTTTCCATGCTCATCCAAGGTTGTCATCCATGGTTCCCGAATTCTGCCATTTTTATTCTTCATTTTTGCGTGGACACTTATGGCACTTCATTCAACTGGCCTTTAAAAGCCTTTCACATGCCACACATGGATTTGTCCTTAAATAGCCAGTCCCGGTCCATATTCCCCAGTTCCTGTCTAATTTGCATGTAATTGGTACTTTACAGCATTCTGGACTAAACGTTTGAGTTTAACAACTTCAGACCTTCACCTCATTTCTATTTAGCTTATTTCATTTCACCTCATTCATCCATTTTATTAACCTTCTTTCTCACTTACATTTTTCCACTTCTCTATTCCAGCTCTCCTTCTTACCCCTTCCCTCTTCAGGGCAACTGCCATAATCTCCAGGCAGTTCCTCAACCATCCATATTCTGTTCTTCCATTCACACATTCTGATCACTGAATGGACACTTTTTGCGTGTTTTCAACCTTCTGTATCCTCATTTACATTCCCTCTGTTCCACTCTACCTCTCCCCACCCCCCACCCCAGATTCTGCTGAATCTGTTTGCTCTTAGCTCTGATGCAGGGTCATCTAAACTCAAAACGTTGGCTCCATTCTCTCCCCACAGATGCTGCCAGACCTGCTGAGATTTTTCCAGCATTTTCTGTTTTTGCCACATATCTTTGGACTATGGGAAGAAACTGGAACACCTGGACGTGGGGAGAATGAGTCCACTTAGTCAGTCACCTGGAATTGAAGCTGGGTCCCTGGCACTGTGAGGCAACAGTGCTAACCACTGGGCCACGATGCTACCCTTTTTATAATCTTTTTATAAACTATTGGCTATTAGAACCCTACAGTGCAGAAACAGGCCCTTCGGCCCATCGAGTCTGCACCGACCCTATCCCACCCAGACCCTATCCCCATATCCCTACACATTTACCTGCTAATCCCTCTAACCTACACATCCCAGGACACTAAGGGGCAATTTTAGCATAGCCAATGAACCTAACCCGCACATCTTTGGACTGTGGGAGGAAACCGGAGCACCCGGAGAAAACCCACGCAGACACGAGGAGAATGTGCAAACTCCACACAGGCAGTGACCCGAGCCGGGAATCGAACCCAGGACCCTGGAGCTGTGAAGCAGCAGTGCTAACCACTGTGCTACCGTGCCGCCCTATATTGGAAAAACATCCACATCAGTTCTATTCCAAAGATCGATGGATTAGATTTTAAATGGTCTCTCTGGTGTTTTAATAATGTTAACCTGAAACTGTTCTAATTAGAGTCCCGTGAACGATGCACTTGAATAATTTAGAAGCAACATTGGAATGTTTTCATGTGTATCAAGAAAGAAAGGTGTGTCTTTTTCTAGATGTCAAATTAGTATTTGTGTCACATTATTGATAGTAAAGGCCTACATAAAGCACTTAAACAAGATGGATGCTATTTTAGAAGCACCACGTCTGACTAATGTGATGCTTTCTATGATAATTATGACTTGAACAAAGAACAGGAACAGGCCCTTCAGCTCACAAAGTCAGCACTGATCACATTGTCCTATCTAGACAAACTGTCTGTATCCCTCTATTCTCCACTTGTTCATGTTTCTATCTAGATAAGTTTTAAACGTCACTAACGTGCCTGCCTCAACCACTGCACTTGGCAGTGCATTCCAGACCCAAACCACACTCTCTGTAAAATAAAACACTTCTCCCGCACGTCTCCACTAAACATTTTCCAGTTGCCTTAAACTTGTGCCACCTTGTAATTGTCATTTCTGCTTTGGGAAAATGTTTCAAACTGTTCTTATCTATGCCCCTCATGATTTTATAAACTTGTAACTTTTAAGAATCATCTCCAACAATCTTGCTTTCACTGATGTCAAGCCCACTGGCTTATAATTACCAGGGTTATCCTTGTTACCCTTCTTAAATAATATAACTTTGGCTATCCTCTAATCCTCTGGGACCTTACCGGTGGCCAATGAGGAAATAAAGATTTCTGTTAGAGGCCCAGCGATGTCCTCACTTGTCTTCTTCAGTAATCTGGGATAGATGCCATCTGGGCCTGGGGATTTGTCTACCTCAATGCTTTTAAATGGGGCTTTTTCTGAATGGAGGTCAGTCACCAGCGGAGTGCCTCAAGGATCTGTTCTGGGACCCTTGTTGTTTGTCATTTTCATAAATGACCTGGATGAGGAAGTGGAGGGATGGGTAAGTAAGTTCGCTGATGACACTAAGGTCGGTGGTGTTGTGGATGGTCTGGAAGGATGGCAAAAGTTGCAGCAGGACTGGGCGGAGAAGTGGCAGATGGACTTCAACGCGGATAAATGCGTAGTCGTCCATTTTGGCAGAACCAACGGGATGAACGAGTACACTATCAAGGGCAGAAGTCTGAGTAGTGTTGAAGAGCAGAAGGATCTAGGGGTCCGGGTCCACAGGACTCTTAAATCGGCCTCGCAGGTGGAGGAGGTGGTCAAGAAGGCGTATGGTGTACTGGCCTTCATTAATCGAGGGATTGAGTTTAGGAGTCGGGAGGTAATGCTGCAACTTTATAAGACCCTTGTCAGGCCTCATTTAGAGTATTGTGCGCAGTTCTGGTCGCCTCACTATAGGAAAGATGTAGAAGCTATTGAGAGGGTACAGAGGAGATTTACAAGGATGTTGCCTGGACTGGGAGGCATGCCTTATGATGTTAGGTTGAGGAAGCTGGGACTCTTTTCCCTGGAGAGACGAAGGTTGAGAGGCGACCTGATAGAAGTTTACAAAATGTTGAGAGGAATAGATAGGGTGGACTCTCAGAGGCTATTTCCCCAGGTTGAAATGGTTGCTACGAGAGGACACAGATTTAAGGTACAGGGAGGGAAGTTCAGAAGTGATACAAAGAACAAAGAACAAAGAACAACCCAGCACGGGAAACAGGCCCTTCGGCCCAACGAGCCCGCGCCGCCACATCACCCTGCACCTATTCTACCCTGCATGGCTACGAATGGAACCCTACTCAGTCAGATTCAGGGAAGAAATAGTGTCAATTTGGTAAAAACCGATTAGCCTGAGAGCACATTTTTGGGGTGTGGGAGGAAACCGGAGCGCCCGGAGGAAACCCACGCAACCACAGGGAGAATGCGCAAACTCCCACAGACACAGGCCCAAATCCATGTGCCTGCACAGCCAGCAGTGCTAGTCACTGAGCTGTTGCGGCGCCCATCTACCGGTCCAGGATCAAGCACACACACCGACACGAAGTTCTAGGCCACTCCCGGAACTTCCAAGAGCAGCCCAGGCACGACCCGCCGCGTGAATGCCCCTCGTTTGACACGAGGTGGACCTCCACCTGTGGAATAAAGTCAAAATATTAATCTTACAGCCTGCCTTTCCGGTGTCTCCCGAGGTTTAACCCTATTTAATATCCCCTACCATATCCCTCCATTCTCGTTTCACTCATGTGCCTATCTAACTGCATCTTAAAAGAGTCCAATGTTCCTGCCTCCACCACCCTACTCGGTAGCGCGTTCCAGACCCCTACAACTCTCTGCGAAAAGAACCTTCCTCTCACCTCCAAATTATACCTCTCCCCCCTCACCCTTAAATGATGACCTCTCGTGTTTGTATCTAGTCTAGGGAGCAGTCTCTCACTATTAACTCTATCCATTCCCTTCATTATCTTATATACTTCTATCATGTCCCCTCTCAATCTCCGCCTTTCCAAGGAGAATAGTCCCAGTTTCTTCAACCTCTCCTCGTAACCCAGTCCCCCCATGCCAGGCAACATCCTGGTAAACCTCCTCTGCACCCTTTCCAGAGACTCCACGTCCTTCCGGTAGTAAGGTGACCAGAACTGGACGCAGTACTCCAAATGCGGTCTAACCAACGTTCTGTACAACTGAAGCATTAGACAGCAGCTTTTATACTCTATGCCCCTTCCTATAAAGGCCAACATCCCATAAGCCTTCCTAACGACCTTCTCCACTTGTGATGCAACCTTCATGGATTTGTGAACCTGCACTCCCAGGTCCCTCTGTATGTCAATACTCCTAATCGGCCTCCCTTTAATCTCATAGCTCCTCTCTGCATTATTCCGTCCAAAATGCATCACCTCGCATTTGTCAGGATTAAATGCCATCTGCCACCTATCTGCCCACTGCACCAACCTATCTATATCCTGTTGTATCACCTGACACTCCAGTTCCGTACCCGCCAACCCTGCCATCTTGGTGTCATCAGCAAACTTGCTAATCACACCACCTACGTCCTCTTCCAAGTCATTTATGTAGACTACAAAGAGGAGAGGTCCCAGTACTGAGCCCTGCGGCACACCACTGGTCACTGACCTCCAGCCCGACAAGGTCCCTTCCACAACTACCCTCTGTCTCCTATTTCCCAGCCAGTTCTCAATCCACCTAGCTACCTTGCCTCGTATCCCATGCGCCTTAACCTTTTCTACCAGCCTACCGTGAGGGACTTTGTCAAACGCCTTACTGAAATCCATATAGATGACATCAACGGTTCTCCCATCGTCAACCGTTAGGGGTAAGTTTTTCACTCAGAGGGTGGTGAGTGAATGGAATCGGCTGCTGTCAGTGGTGGTGGAGGCGAACTCGCTGGGGTCTTTTAAAAGGCTTCTGGATGAGTATATGGGGTTTAGTGAGATTGAGGGTTATAGATAGGTCTGTAGGTTGGTAGGTGTTGATGTGATCGGCGCAACTCGTGGTCCGAAGGGCCTGTTTGTGCTGTAGTGTTCTATGTTCTATGTTCTAAATACACCTAACACTTCCTCCTCAGAATGATGACTTGCTCTAGAAGATTTACACACCCCTCTGAGACACCATCAATCAATGTGTCCCTCTTCTTTGTGAACACAAATGCAAAGTACTTATTAAGGATCTCACCAACTTCCTTTGGTTCCACATATAATTTCCCTTCTTTGTCCTTGAGTGAATCAACTCTTTCTCTAACTACCCTCTTGTTCTTACTATGCATGCATAAAATACCTTGGGATTTTCCTTAATCCAGCCTGCCAAGGACATTTTGTGACCCCTTTTTGCCCTCCTAACTCTCTGTTTGCAGAATTTTCTACTTTCCCCGTATTTTTCAAGTACTTCACCTGTTTTAATCGCTGAGACCTTACGTGTGCATCCTTTTTCTTTTTGACTAGACTTACAGTTTCTCTGGTCATCCATTGTTTCCAAATCCTGCCTTTCCTGTCCTTCCTTTTTCATAGGCACATGCCTGTTCTGTACTCCAATCAATTGGTCCGTCAAAGACTCCCACATGCCAGATGTGGATTTATCCTCAAACAGCTCTCTCAAACACCAGCCTCCAAATCTTGCCTAATCTGGTTGTGGTTAATCTTCCCCCCCAATTTAGCACCTTATCCCTAGGACAACACTTCTTCTTTTCCATAAATATCCAAAAACTTACAGAATTGTGGTCACTGATCGCCACATGTTCCCCACTGCAACTTTGACCTAGATCCAGCACAGCCCCCTGTAGTCAGACTATCTACATATTGTTCCAAAAGACCTTCCTAGACACACTTCACAAACTCTTCACCTTCCAAACCCCTAGCCCTAAGGGATTTCCAGTCAATATGAGGAAAATTAAAGTTTCCTACTACAACAACCCTATTATTTCTACATCTGTCCAGAATCTGTTCTTCAACTTCCCAAGGGGTGTTGGGAGGCCTGTAGTAAACCCCTATCATAGTGACTGCCCCCTTCTTCCTTGCAACTGGACAACAAAATTTTAGAAAGCATACAAGGATGTCTGAAGTATTGGTTCTTCTTAATCCAAAGCTACCGTTACTGCTTGATTGTGATGTATTATGTAGTAGGGGCAGTAGTTTCACATATTATGCTTCGGGAGAAGAACAACCAATGGCTTTTTCTTCACCTGCTCTGACTATTGCTGAATCTAACTATTCTCAGTTAGAAAAATTAGTATAATTCTTGGCATACAAAATTTTTATCATTACTTATATGGTTGTCATTTCACATTATGGACTGATCATTGCCACTTAACTACTATTTTTGGGCCATGTAAAGAAATTCTGTTAGCTGCTGGTTGGTTGCAAAGATGCACAATCCTGTGATATAAAGTATCGTCAGTTAATGCTGATGCATTGTTATGCTTAATTTTATCTGTTGAGCACTGCCACCATCAGTTTTGCTAATATTCTTAATTTTTTGCTAGTGGATCATTTGCCTGTGACAGCTTCTCAAATTCACAGACATTCCATCAATGATACAATAAGGGGGAAGGAGATGTGTATCGTGTTGAAAGAAATGAAAGCAGATGTACATCATACACATCCTGATTTGAAAACATAGTTTCTTTTTGGGATAATTGCCCCTAAGTGCCCAATGGATAGGAAAGTGGGATATTTTCCTGCCCTATTTTTGGTTATATTTGGTCAGTTGAATTTCTGGCACTCTGCATCACAGAGTCCGCAAGGGGCTTTACGCTGGTAAGGGGAGAAGGTTGGCATCAACTCGCTGAGGAGGGCATTGCGCTGATCTGTCAGTAGCGAGATTAGCACATGCGGATTGGTTCCCTTTTCCCCCCAAATCACTGATCTCCCAATGTCTTCCCTGAACCACCACCACCACCCCAACTGGTTGCTGGCTTCCCCTAACCCCTGATTGCTGACTGCCCTGAGCCTTCCTCCACCCTGGGCCAAACGCTGGGCCCCCCTGGGGCCAGCCCCTCAGGCCATCCCCAAAACCCTTCCCTATGGCCAGGCCCAATCACCCTGTCTCTCCATCCCTAACTGTTCCCTAATGCAGTGTTTGCAGCAGTCCCTTCCCCCCACCAACACCAATGATTAGCCCACACCCCCCTGTGGGCCTTGCACCCTACCACCTCACCCCAGGCTTCACCGCTTGGCATTACCCAGTGCAATGTCAGCAATGCCAGCGTGTGCAGTGGGCAGTGCCAGGCATTCACTGCCTTGAGGGCTCTTCCCCCCCCACCCCAACCTCACAGGGCATCTCAGTGGCCTCTCTGCTCCCACCAGTGAGGTCATCCCCATTTCTGGGGACCAGTTTTAATCTCTGTTGGTGGGAACTTTTCCCAGAAGAGATTGAGGGAGACATTAGCTGACATTGAAATTCAAATTTAAATATAGTAATCAGCTTCACGTTGATTATGTTTAAAAAGAATAGCCTGGGAAAGTTGCTGAACGCTGGGCACAAATCCTGTTCATTCCCCCTGCTGACATTTCTCAACCTTCAGTGCTGCTTGAGCAACGTGGCGGGATGGGAAAAGTGTGGCCCATGTGTCAAGAAAGCTTGACTTGACCGTCCAAGATTGGTGTCTATTGTAAGGAATCCAAGTGATCATTCCTCATAGTTTGCTTGGAAGAGTTCTTGAACAACTCCATGAAGGACATTCTGGTTTAGTCTGGATGTGTTAGAATTAGCACAAAATTATTTTTGGTGGCTAGGCCTGGATGTTTAGATTGAAGAGAAAGAGGGCTGTGTCATCCCTGTGTGCAAATGCTGTCTCCTTTACTGTGTCTGTGGCCTAAAATACTATGACAATGATTGCAAGTGGATTTTGCTGAGTCTGTTTGAGAGTTAGAGTCATAGAGGTTTATAGCATGGAAACACACCCTTTGGTCCACCTTGTCCATGCTGCCCCTTTTTTTAACCACTAAGCTAGTCTCAATTGCCTTTGTTTGGCACATAACCATCTATAGTTTCTTACCCATGTTACTGTGAATGTTTTTTAAAAGACAAAGTTGTACAGCCTCTACTACTACCTCTGGCAGCTTGTTCCAGACACTCACCACCCTCTGTGTGGAAAACATTGTCCCTCGAGACCCTTTTATATCTCTCCCCACTCACCTTAAACCTATGCCTTCCAGTTTTAGACTCCCCTATCTTTGGGAAAAGATATTGACAATCTAACTGATCTGTGCCCCTCATTATTTTATAGACCTCTATAAGATCACCCCAAGCCCCCAGTGCTCCAGAGAAAAAAGTCCCAGGGGCTTTTAATTCACAGGTTTTAAGTCGGTCTGCCTTGTTGTCCAACGAGGGGCATACACGCGATGGGTCATACAAGGGCTGCTCTTGGATGTTCGAGAGTAGCCTAGTGCTTCATGTCGTTAGTGTACACTTAAACTGGACCAGATGCTGGGCAACATGACAGCTCAGGGACTATCACTGTTTGCTGTGCAGACACATGGATTTGGGCCAGTGTCTGTGGGAGTTTGCGCATTCTCCCTGTGGGTGCATGGGTTTCCTCCGGGTGCTCCGGTTTCCTCCCACACCCCAAAAATGTGCTTTTAGGCTGATTGGTGTACCAAATTGACCCTACACTATTCTCCCCTGAATCTGGTTACAATAGGGGTACCATTAGCATATACACGGGGCAAGGTAGGTGTAGGAAAATGCTTTGTTAAGATGGCAGCGCGGGCTTGTTGGGCCGAAGGGCCTGTTTCCCATGCTGGGTTGTT
Organism: Prionace glauca; assembly: GCA_037974335.1. Lineage (NCBI taxonomy): Eukaryota > Metazoa > Chordata > Chondrichthyes > Carcharhiniformes > Carcharhinidae > Prionace > Prionace glauca. The sequence goes on along the minus strand of CM075736.1, from coordinate 19,898,315 downwards.
CTTTGTTCACTTTCAAGGAGCTATGAACCTATACCCCTATTTCTCTTTGTTCTATAACTCTCCCCATTGTCCTAGTATTAACTGAGGAAATCCTGCCCCGGTTGGATCTATCAAAATGCACCCCGCATTTATCTGAATAATAAGTTCTTAGTTGGACAGGGACCTGAGTTCTGTTCCCGGCTTGGGCGACTGTCTCCCCCTTGTGCTCAGGTTTTCTCCCACAGTCCAAAGATGTGTGAGTTGGCTGGATCTGCCATGCTAAATTGTCCCTTAGTGTCAGGAGGAATTAGCTAGGGTAAATGCATGGGGCTATGGGGATAGGGCCTAGTTGGGATTGTGGTTGGTGTAGACTCGGTGGATCGAATGGCCCTCTGCACTGTGGGATTTTATGATTCTTAGTCATAAATGAAACACACTCAAAGTGGCCGGAAGTTATCATGAGATCTACTACAACTGAACAAACCATGGGAGAACTTGACGAGATTTTTGCAAGACCTGGTAAACTTGGGAGCAGTTTGTTTGTGATAATGGTTCACAATTCACTTCACCAGAGTTGGAAGATAATCTCAAAATAAAGGATATTCAGCATATAATATCCATACCTTACCATTTATTAATTGGTGAATTAGCTGAATATTCATAGAATCCTTGAAACATTCTTCGAAAGATTCAAAACTGAATCTTTTGGCAATTTATAAGAATATTATGCATGTGCCTACTCAAAATTCACCTGCGTCACTACTCTTCAAGAGAAAGTTGCAAACGCCGTTTTATTTATTACCTCCAGCAACTTCAGAGATAGAGAGGTGAATTTTATCGTCGCCCCACCACGGAAATCAGAGCAGGTGATGGGCGGATGATGGAAGGGTCTGTTGACCTTGGATTTTCAGATTTTGAGACGAGCGAGGCTAGAAAATCCTGCCAGAAATATTGTAGAAGCAAATACAATTTTGTCTTTTACAATTACATGGGTAAGATGAGTATAGAGAGAAATGTGCCAATGTGGGCAGTTGGGACTAGCTTAGTGGTTTAAAAAAAAGGATGGCATGGACAAGTTGGGCCGATGGACCTGTTTCCATTCTGTAATTAGAACATCCAGAGAACTGTAACAAGAACATTTCAGAACATCTGAAACTCGGGCATCAGAGACTACTGGAGAACAGACTTCAGTTTCAGAAATCCAGACAAAGATAAGAAAAGATTGGTTGATGAGAAATTCGAGAAAATAGTTTTTCCAAAAATAACTCTACTACGAGAAATATTTTTATGACTTTGTAAAGTAGTGTCTGATATCTCATAGAAACATTAAAAAATAGCAGCATGGGGAAGCCATTAAACCCTTGAAGCCTGTCACCATTCATTGTAATCATGTCTAATCATCCAACTCAAAGCCTGATGCCACCTTTCTTCCATATCTTTTGATGCCATTTACCTCAAATGCTGTATCCAACTGCTTCTTGAAATTGTAGAATGTTTTGGCTTCAACTACTTTTGGCGGTAGTGAATTTCACAGGCTGATTACTCTCTGGGTGAAGAAATTTCTCCTCATCTCTGTCCTAAACAATCTACTCTGTATCCTCAGACTGTTACCTGGCACTCCCATCATTGGGACCATCCTTCTTGCATCTATCCTGATAATTTTATAGGTTTCAATGAGATTCCCATCATTCTTCTGAACTCTAACGATTCCTAACTGACTCAATCTCTCAGTCCTGCCATCCCAGGAATCAGTCTGGTAATAAGAAGATAGTACAGCTCAACACCATGGCTGAACAGCTGGTGTAGGAGAGAGGATTTCAGATATCTGGACCACTGGGATCTTTTCTGGGGCCAGTGGGACCTGTAGAAGAAGGGTTGCATCTAAACTGAAAGGGCATAAATATTCTGGTCGGGAGGTTTGCTAGTGTCACAACGGAAGATTTAAACTAGTTTGGTGGGGGGTGGGAACCAAAGCAAAGGTGAATTAATTGAAGGGGAATTAGAGTAGAGCAAGTAAGACTCAGAGAAAGAACAGGCAAGGTGTGGTTGCTAATCAAAGAGGGTCTGGTGGACTGAAGTGCAATTGTTTCAATGTGAGAAGTGTAACAGGTCAGACAGATGAACTAAGAGCTTGGATTAGGTACTAGGAACTATCATGTTGTTGCTATTACAGATACTTGATTATGGGAAAGACAGGTTTGGCAGCTTAACGTTCCAGGATACAGATGTTTCATGTGGGATAGAGAAGGATGTAAAAGGGGTGGGGGATTTGCACTATTGATTAAGGAGAATATCGCAGCTGTACTGCAGGAGGACATCTTGGAGGGCTCATACAGTGAGACAATATGGGTAGAGCTCAGGAATAGGAAGTGTTGTCACAGTGTTGGGGGTTTACTATAGGCCACCCAACAGCCAATGGGAAATAGAAGAACAGATATGTAGACAGACTTTGGCAAGGTGTAAAACTAACTGGGTTGTTGTGGGAGATTTTAACTTCCCCTATATTGACTCACTTAGTGCTGGGGGCATGAATGGGGCAGATTTAGTAAGGAGCATCTAGGAGGGCTTTTTGAAACAGTATGTAAATAGTCCAACTAGTGAAGCGGCTGTAGTGGACCTGGTACTGGGGAATGAGCCAGACCAGGTGGTCGATGTTTCATTAGGGGAGCAGTTTGGGAACAGTGACCACAATTCAGTAAGCTTTAAGCTACTGATAGACAAAGATAAGTTTAGTCTTCAAATGAAGGTGCTAAATTGGGAGAAGTCTAATTACAACACTATTAGGCAGGGACTGAAGAATGTAGAATGGGGCAGATATTTGAAGGCAAATCAATACCTTGAATGTGGGAGGGTTTCAAGTGTAAGTTGATAGGAATTCAGGACCGGCACATTCCTGTAAGGAGGAAGGATAAGTATGGCAAGTTTTGGGCTCCTTGGACAATGAGAGATATTGTGAGCCATGTCAAAAAGAGAAAGGAAGCATTTATCAAGGCTAGGAGGCTGGGAACACATGAAGCAAATGTGGAATACAAGAAAAGTAGAAAGAAACTTAAGCAAAGAAAGCTAAAAGAGGTTACGTAAAGTCATTGGCCAGCAGGATTAAGTAAAATTCCAAAGCTTTTTATACATATATAAAGAACAAGAGAGTAGCCAGGGGAGAAGGTTGGCCTAGTCAAGATTGGAGGAGAGAATCTATGTGTGGAACCAGAGGAAATGGGCAAGGTATTAAATGAGTACTTCATTTACTGAAGTATGAGTATTCATTTACTGAATGAGTATTCATTTACTGAATACATCAGTATTCACCAAAGAGAAGGACTTGGTGGATGATGAGTCTGGGGAAAGGTGTATAGATAGTTTGGGTCATGTTGAGATCAAAAAGGAGAAGGTATTGGAGTTCTTGAGAAACATTAAGATAGACACGTCCCCAGGGCCTGATGAAATATACCCGTGAATACTGAGAGAGGCAAGGGAGGAAATTGCTGGGGCCTTGAGATAAATCTCTGTATCCTCACTGACTACATGGGAGGTACAGTAAGAAGTCTCACAAAGCTTTATCTGCACATTCAGGGAGTGGAACCCTTTTCTGTTCATGAACAGCTGCGGTGCTCCATGTGGGGCCTGCAAGACAATATGTGTCCAATCCACTGCTCTGTATATTCAGCATCCCTGCAACAGCTGCGAAGCCTACAGCCCAGGCCTTCTGCTGTGCAGTGCAACATTTATGTACTGTCCTGCCCAGGCATACAGGCATCTGTGACCAACAGGTTTATTTGGCAGCACAACCTTTAGGAGTGCTGCTCCTTCATCAGGTGAGTGACGAGTTGTGTTCATAAACTCAATTTACAAGATAATGGTTGGAATGCGAGTCTTTACAGGTAATCAAGTCTTAAAGGTACAGACAGTGTGAGTGGAGAGAAGGTTAAGCACAGGTTAACGAGGTGTATTTTGTCTCCAGCCAGGACAGTTGGTAAGATTTTGCAAGCCCAGGCAAATCTTGGGGGTTACAGACAGTGTAACATGATCCCGTTTGAGGTCATCCTCATGTGTGGAACTTGGCTATCAGTTTCTGCTCAGTGACTCTGCACACACCTGCATCTCAGGGGAGGGGCGGCCCATTCCCTGTGGAAGGTAAGGTGACGGCAGACTTTAACTTTTATGCAACTGGGTTATTTCAGGCACCCAGAGAAGATCTCAGTGGGATCTTTCAGGCCTCTGTGCGTAGATGTGTGCGCCGGTCACAGATGCCTGTATGCCTGGGCAGGACAGTACATAAATGTTGCACTGCACAGCAGAAGGCCTGGGCTGTAGGCTTCGCAGCTGTTGCAGGGATGCTGAATATACAGAGCAGTGGATTGGACACATATTGTCTTGCAGGCCCCACATGGAGCACCGCAGCTGTTCATGAACAGAAAAGGGTTCCACTCCCTGAATGTGCAGACTACATAGCACATAGAAAAACTACAGCGCAAACAGGCCCTTCGGCCTACAAGTTGTGCCAATCATATCGCTACCTACAAGGCTTACCTATAACCCTTAATCCTATTAAGTCCCGTATACTCATCCAGAGGTCTCTTAAAAGACCCTATCAAATTTGCCTCCACCACCACCGACGGCAGCCGATTCCACTCACCCAGCACCTCTGAGTGAAAAACTTACCTCTGACATCTCCTCTGTACCTACTCCCCATCACCTTAAACCTGTGTCCTCTCGTAGCAACCATTTCAGCCCTGGGAAGAAACCTCTGAGAATCCACCCGATCAATACTTCTCAACATCTTATACACCTCTATCAGGTCACCTCTCATCCTTCGTCTCTCCAAGGAGAAAAGACCGAGCTCTCTCAACCCATCCTCATAAGGTATGCCACCCAATCCAGGCAACATCCTTGTAAATCTCCTCTGCACCCTTTCAATAGCTTCCACATCCCTCCTGTAGTGAGGTGACCAGAACTGAGCACAGTACTCCAAGTGGGGTCTGACTAGGGTCTTATACAGCTGCAGCATTATCTTCCAACTCCTAAACTCAATCCCTCAATTGATGAAGGCCAGTACACCACACACCTTCTTAACGACATCCTCTACCTGTGAGGCCGATTTAAGAGTCCTATGGACCCGGACCCCAAGATCCTTCTGATCCCCTACACTGCTAAGAGTCTTACCCTTGATATTATACTCCTTCATCCCATTTGACCTGCCAAACTGGACCACTACACATTTATCTGGGTTGAAGTCCATCAGCCACTTCTCCACCCAGTCTTGCATCCTATCTATGTCACGCTGCAACTTCTAACTTCCCTCCAAACTATCCACAACACCACTAACCTTCATGTCGTCAGCAAAGTTACCAACCCATCCCTCCACTTCCTCATCCAGGTCATTTATGAAAATTACAGCAAGGGTCCCTGAACAGACCCCTGGGACTCTCCACTGGTGACTGCATCCATGCAAAAAAAGACTCATCTACAACCACTCTCTGCCTTCTGCGGGCAAGCCAGTTCTGGATCCACAAGGCACAGCCCCTTGGATCCCATGCCCTCTCACTTTCTCAAGAAGTCTTGCATGGTGGACCTCGCTGAAGTCCATATAAACCTAGTTGAGTTCTTCGATAATGTGACTGAACACATTGACGAAGGAAGTGCCGTGGACGTAGTGTACATGGGCTTCAGCAAGGTGTTTGATAAGGTCCCCCATGCAAGACTTCTTGAGAAGGTGAGAGGGCATGGGATCCAAGGGTCTTTGGCCTTGTGGAACTGACTTGCCTGCAGAAGGCAGAGAGTGGTTGTGGATGGGTCTTTTTCTGAATGGAGGTCAGTCACCAGTGGAGTGCCCCAGGGATCTGTTCTAGGACCCTTGCTGTTTGTCATTTTCATAAATGACCTGGATGAGGAAGTGGAGGGATGGGTAAGTAAGTTCGCAGATGACACAAAGGTCGGTGGTGTTCTGGATGGTCTGGAAGGATGTCAAAAGTTGCAGCATGACACAAATAGGATGCAGGACTGGGCGGAGAAGTGGCAGATGGACTTCAACGCGGATAAATATGTAGTCGTCCATTTTGGCAGAACCAATGGGATGAACGAGTACACTATCAAGGGCAGGAGTCTTAGTAGTGTTGAAGAGCAGAAGGATCTTGGGGTCTGGGTCCACAGGACTCTTAAATCGGCCTCGCAGGTGGAGGAGGTGGTCAAGAAGGCGTATGGTGTACTGGCCTTCATTAATCGAGGGACTGAGTTTAGGAGTCGGAAGGTAATCAGACCTTCGGTCTGAGTGCTTCCCTTCTCCATCACCTGTCTATCCTCCCTCTTACACTGTCTACAATCCTTCTGTATTTGCAAGCTAACCTCCTCGTTTCCAGTCACCTCATCTTGATTCCCTCCCTACGTATGCCCATCTGATGCAAATCATGCAGGTCGATGCACGCCATCCAGTGAGTGTCAGTGATAGCTTTGTCCTGAGGCAGTCAGACATCTCTGGCCTTTTCAGACCAGCCCACGCTGCTGGGATGGCAGAGACCCTCTACAACAAGGCCCATACTGCCATAGTAGAGCATGCATTGGCCTCTTAAAATGCTGCCTGGACCGCCCTGGGGAGCCCTTCAGTTGATCATGTGCAGATTTCACGAATTATCATAGTTTGCTGCATCCTGCACAACATCGCCTAGCAGCAGGGAGACCAGCTTGAGCAGGAGGAGGAGCAGTGAGGGAGTGAGGTGGACATCTTGCCATATGAGGAGCCAGAGAAAGGAGGATGGGCAGCAATGACAGGTGTCCTATAGGGAAGGGCAGCAAGGGATGCCTTAATCACAGCCCGCTTCACTTATCTGGTGCTGTGCAGTGAGGGGGCTGCAATGAACACACATCCACTGCACCCTGGGAGCAAGTGCAGCCACCATTCCCCCTCCAAAACCAAACTGGGGCCTCAAACCACATCACCCTTCCCCATCTCACTCAGCCCAAGCCTGTCCCCCAGAAACATCCAAACCTGTTAATAGGCCTGGGCTGGCAATGCTTGTGAGTCTTGATTGAAGACTGGAAGATGATGATGTCACTGGGATCCTGCCTCTGGTGCACACTGCCACCCTGGCCTGCATAGCAATAAGAATTGGAGACACAAGTTTGTGGGGCAATCTGGTGGGGGGTGTGGGGGGGGTGGTGGTGGTGGGGGGAAGATGTGTGACCCGGGAGGGCACTTGCAACAAGGAACTGGTGAATTTTGGGGAATGTAGGGCCGACACTCTGTAACATATGGCTGAGTGTCGCAAGGCACAACAGACAGCATCTCTATAGAACATAGAACATTACAGCGCAGAACAGGCCCTTCGGCCCACGATGTTGCGCCGACCAGTTACAAAACAATGACCCATTAACCTAAACCAATCCCTTTTTGTCCATAAACCTATCCACGGATCTCTTAAACGCCCCCAAACTAGGCGCATTTACAGCTGCAGCAGGCAGGGCATTCCAATCCCTCACCACCCTCTGGGTAAAGAACCTACCCCTGACATCCGTCCTATAACTACCACCCCTTAATTTAAAGCCATGCCCCCTCGTGCAAGATTTCTCCATCAGAGGAAAAAGGCTATTACTATCCACCCTATCTAAACCTCTAATCATCTTATGTTTCAATAAGGTCCCCTCTTAGACTCCTTCTTTCCAGCGAAAACAACCCCAAATCCCTCAGCCTCTCCTCATAGGACCTCCCCTCCATACCAGGCAACATCCTGGTAAACCTCCTCTGCACCCTCTCCAAAGCCTCCACATCCTTCCTGTAATGTGGGGACCAGAACTGCACAAAGTACTCCAAGTGCGGCCGCACCAGAGTTGTGTACAGTTGCAACATGACGCTGCGACTCCTAAATTCAATCCCTCTACCAATAAATGCCAAGACACCGTATGACTTCTTAACAACCTTATCTACTTGTCACCCAACTTTCAGGGATCTATGTACACATACACCTAGATCCCTCTGCTCATCCACACTATTCAAAGTCCTCCCGTTAGCCCTATACTCGACACATCTGTTATTCCTACCAAAGTGTATGGGAATGGAGAGCACTTAGCTCTGTGGGGGGAGGGGGTGGGGGCGGGGGAATCACAACACATCAATCACAGCTGTGAGGCACAAATAAAAATTTATTGCTCTTAACATTAGTGACAAATAAACCCTGACTAATGGTGACCTTCACCTACAACTTTCTAACTTTGTGTGGCCTGCTGCTCCTTCTAGGTGCTACCCCAGGATGCATATCCAAGGTAGAGGTGTCTAGCTGTGATGCATGTCCCCTGGGTGGCCAGGACCTGGAGAGGTGCTGGCTAACTTGCAGATGACACTGTTTCCATGCCATTCTGTTCATCTAGCTGGCCCTGAGATGCCCTGGTGTGAGGAAGGGGGAAAATCGGAAGGTTTTGGGATCTCCAATATTTCCTGGTTGGAAGGCCCACGCATGGGCTTGAGCCCTTCCTCCTTCCTCACAGTGCCTAGATGTTACTTCAGAAGGAACTCTTCAAAATGCAGCTAATGAAAATGCAACAAAACTTACTTCAACTTATAAATCAAAGAAAGGGTTTAATAAAGAAACATTCACTCCAAACTCAGGGCCTCTCCCTAGGCCACTCCAAGCTCCTCCACAAGTCCACATAGCTCATTATTTGTAGTGAATCAACTGGTCAGCTATTACATCACTCTGTAATTGGTTCCATGGTTTACGGGGTCAGCTGATCCTTACATCTTGTTCCCATTGGTCACATTACATCCAATACAAAGTTGTCACCGGTTACATTCTAACAGATTCCCTTTGTTTTTTCAATTCTCAAAATAATTTAAGACAACCATCCTCCAGTATTCTTCATATTTTTTCAGTACCTGCACTCCTTTTTGTAAAACTGTAGATTTAAATTTGGAAACTTCTTTGTTTTCCAGTATTTTCTTAATGCTGAACAAATTAATTCTTAATCTTTTTCTGCTACACTTTTCATTGAGCGAACATTGTACCATAAAGATTGATTGTCCACATAACACTTAATTGGTACTTTCCTAAACGATGTGCCCATAAAAAATATTTCTCTTAATGTGTCTGACAAAAATATCCTCATATTTAACACTTCTACTAACCCAAGGGTTTCAGCTGCTAATGTGAACAAAGAACAAAGAATATTACAGCATAGGTACAGGCCCTTCGCCCTCCAAGCCTGCACCGACCATGCTGCCCGACTGAATTAAAACCCCCTACCCTTCTGGGGACCATATCCCTTTATTCCCATCCTATTCATGTATTTGTCAAGACACCCCTTAAAAGTCATTAACATATCCGCTTCCATTACGGAATTCCACTGGCAATGAGTACCAGTCACCCACCACCCTCTGTAAAAAATCTGCTTTGTACATCTCCTTTAAATCTTGCTACTCGCACCTTAAACCTGTGCCCCCTGGTAATTGACTCTTCCACCCTGGGAAAAGGCTTCTGACTGTCTGTGCTTTTGAGTACCCTTTTTATTCTCTATACTTCCCAGGCCATGGGGCAACATTTTCCTTCCTTACCTACCAGGAATATTATGAATCCAGCACCGCTTGAATGTCTATCTGGTAGATTGGCATGGGAAGCATCACTAAACAGAACCAATTTCATATCTTCTGGTTCTCCTAGTGCTAGGAATTTATTTACACATTCCTGTAATTTTAACTAAGAAGATAGAAGCAGGAGAAGGCCATTTGGCCCTTCGAGCATGCTCCGCCATTCATCACGATTAGCCTGCAAGGTCTCTCTGACTGTGGCGCACTTCAACATATTACTGAGCTCTAGGACATTATAGCTCCCATCTGGTCTTGTCTGTGCATAGCCAATTTATTTGTCCTATCATACTGCTCTATAACACTGTTTCTTTTTCATTGGCCAGTTCCTCTTTTTTCATTGACCTCTCTCTGATGATGGGAATGGGATCAATACTGTTCAGATATCCCTGTTGACTTATCATTACACCAAATGCACTTTGTCGGATATCAAGACCAAGATATCGAAAAGCAGCACCTGCTTGATTCCTTGCTTTAAATTCTGCTTTTCAAATTCTTCTGTGCCACCTCATAGGAAATCATCCACATGCATTATAAAAATTCCAGCTAATTTTCCTTCAGCCTTCCAGTAAAACAATGCTGGATCTGCTTTTAACTGGACACAATCAGTCTTCAGTAATACAGGTTGTACAGAGAAATACCAAACCCTTGATGCATCAGTTAAGCCATATACACATTTATTTAATTTCCACAGATGTCCGTGTATTACCTGCTTCTTTGAGTGGCCTCAAAAAAACTTTTCTTTGAAATGTTTCGCCTTGCAGAAATGCTGCTTTGATATCAATTGATTTACACTTCCAATTATGAGATACTTGAGCAGCAAAAAAAATGTCAGTGTCATTTTCCCTGCTGTGGGCGAATCAACCCTAATGTCTCTCCCATCCAACTGTTCCTCATCCCCATGAGCTACTAATAGTTTTATGCGTTCCATCTTGCAAAACTTTCTCTTTGCAAATCCACCTATGGGACAAAGCAGGCTGCCCTTCATCTGGTGCATATTCAAATTCCGTCCAACTGTCCAGCTCCCTTTGTTTGGCCTCTCTTACTTCTGCGAACTCTGTTTTGTTTGCAACTATCAATACTTCCTTATCATGGGACTTCTACTCCTATTCCTATCATTGGTTGATTCCTAGCCTTCCTCATTAAGCTCCAGCCTCTACTGCCATGTCTGTTTCTGTCAGGGCTGCTACTCATACTGCTGTTCTCTGTTGACACATCTTTGGTCACAGATTCATGACTTTTTCCTTGGTTCACGAATGCATACTGTCTCATCCTCAGGACTTAGGCCTCGCTTTTTTTGTTTCCATCCGTCCACCCCATTTTCCCAATCTATAGTTTTGGCATCTTGCCTTTATTCTTGTATGTTGAGCCAATATTTGTACTTTCCTGAGGCCTTTCCTGCTTTCCTGATTATAGTGGCCTCCCTCCTCTCTCTTGACCTACAATGTGCGATGTGCCTACTTTGGGTAGCTGAACCTTTAAAGTAACAGCTTCATTCCCTGCTTCACTGGTACTTTGTTGATCAAATTTCCTCTCATCTATTATTGACTGCTTCTCAAAATAACTGCATGTAAGGTACAATATTGCTCAGATGCTCCAATTTATATATTATTCCCATTACTCTCGAAGACTGGGCTCGCACTGTCTGGTTACCATGTACTGTAACTACTTTGCCGTCTATTCTAATCACTTTCCTGTGCCCTTTCCATTCTTTTTTGCCCTCTCTTTTATAGTCGACCCTATCCCCTTTCTCAAAGAATACTCCCGATGGTCGTATGCGATGCTTTTGGGCCCTTCTTACTTGTTCTGAAACCTCAGCCTTAAGAAGACCTTTCTCCTTGCATATATAGTGGTTAAGTGTGCAGAAAACATGGAACTAATGCTTATCCCTTCTAGTGCTGGGGGAGCACCTGTTAATATTGGTGGCAACTTTGGATTTCCCCCGTATACCAACTATATAGACTGTAGCCCCAACCATTCATAACAAATTTTTTGCATGCACTGCCCATGCTAATGCAATCTGCAATTTACAGCCTGGTTGATCCGCCAAAATTTTATGCAACATGTTGTTATAAGAGCTTGATTCCATTCACAGAGGCCATTGCTAATGTGCTCTCTGCTGCAGTGTGCATTATTGCAATATTTAAATTTTCACACATATCTTGAAACTTATCATTGTGAGTTCGCCTCCATTGTCTGTCAAAAATTTGGACGGTGCCCCCAATCCTGTTCCAATCCAATGGGTCATAATGTTATCTGTAATGATTTTTTTATCTTTGCTCTAAGTCACCGTGGATATGCTAAACCGGGTGGCCATATCACAGAATACAATCAATAGATGCCTTTGTTCTTTGCTCTAAGTCACCGTGGATATGCTAAACTGGGTGGCCATATCACAGAATACAATCAATAGATGCCTTTGTTCTTGTCCTATATCTTTAGATCCATTGCCACTACATCATTGAAATCTTGTGCTAATGGTAGACTCACAATTGGATGTGGTGTATCCTATATTTTAAGCAAATATCATCCTGGGCTGATATTTGTTCTATGAGATCATTATATCCTTTGTCCAGCACACCTGCACCCACAGCAGATTTCTCAGTCTCTTATTCTGAATGTCCAGCACTCAGAATAATCTTCTTTTTGCCCATCATGCTGTCATCTGTTACCGATACTAATGTCTCATGAATCCTTTGGTCTGATAATTTTGGTTCACTTAAAGGAAGACAATAATGGCCAGATCTTGTAAAATAATTTTCCCAAATATATCTTGTTTCAAATCAATGGTCACCAGAGCTTTCTTCACTGCAGACCTGCTTAATAACAAAGTACAGGTGTGGGGAGTACTTATAAATAAACTGATTCTCACAATCTTACAGGGAAGTATCACCCTTTTAGAGGATGTCAGAGTGCTGTCATCCATGCTCCATGAGGATGAAGGTTGGAGCGTTTGAAAGAATGACCCTCTGGCTGGTGGCCTCTAGAGGGTCCACCACCAGGAAAGTCCTGCCCACCATGAGCCCCATGGACTACCTGCTCGGCCTTCAGGAAAAATACGGTCTCGCCGTACATTTTTGAGGCTGCCACACTGGCTGAGGGATGACAACCCCAGTATGCAGTGATTTTGCAAGACAAATGTTATCTTTATTTTAAATTAAAGTAATAAATCTATGAACTTTGGAAAGCTGAGGCTATTCAAAATGAGACTTAATTGTCCAGCTCTCTGCTGAAGTCATAAGCAGTAATAATTCCATATGTTTACAATCTGTCTTTCAAAATAATTTACCAGTTTACAGAAATGAATCACTTTTTGATGTGCAATGACTGACTTGACATTCTGTACTATAGCAGCAACCCACATATAGCAGTGAGACTAATGCCTTTTTTTGGTGCTATGGCTGGGACAATAGGACTGGTTCTCAGATATTGCAGAGAGGCCTTTAGAATGCTTGTGAATCACTGAAACTGAGAAATGAGATTTTAGTTATATATCTCATCTGCATGAGTGTTTCATCAGTTGTACTATGGAGTCTGCTCCAATTACAACTTTTACACCACATTAGTGTAGAAAAGCATTGCTTTAGAGGCTTAGAAATAAATGGCATTTGAGCAAAAAGAGAGATATATTAGGGATGATCAAAGCCTGATCAAAATTATGGATTCTTGGAGTGTCTGAAAGGAAGGAGATGGAGAGGCAGGGAGAATTGGGGAGGGAATGCCAGAAACCGAACAGAAGTGGGATTATATGAAGGTTAGAGTCGAAATAAGTTTTTTGTTTGTGGGGCAGATGTAGAGGGTGTTCTTAAAGATGAATGAAGTCACAGGTTGGAAGGGTAGAGATGAAGAGATTTCAAGATGCAAGTATGGTGGCACGGTGATTGGCATTGCTGCCTCACAGTGCCAGGGACCTGGGTTTGATTCCTGGCTTGGATCGCTGTCTGTGTGGAGTTTGCATGTTCTCCCCATGTCTGCATGGGTTTCCTCCGGGTGATCCGGTTTCCTCTGTTGGTTAGGTGCATTGACCTGAACAGGTGCCGAAGTGTGGCGATGGGGAGGAATTTCACAGTAATTTCATTGCAGTGTTGATGTAAGTCTTACTTGCGACTAATAAATTAAAAAAAAATAAATTAGAGGTGTTGGAAAGTTGCTATAGGCCATTGACAATGGAATATAGGTGGCAATGTTTTGGATTAACTGAAGTTTAAAGGAAAGATGGGATGTCAGTTTGTACATATGAGAATGTTCAAGTCTGGATGTGATTAAAGTATAATAAGGGTTCGAGTAACACTGGACTGAAGTAAGATGGAGCCAGGCATTGTTTTGTTTTTTTCTTGTGATGTGTTCAGGCTCTGGAACCAAGGTTAAAGAGCTGGATATATTTAATCTTTTTATCCTTTCTTGGGATATGCCATGCCTAATTGCCCTTTACCCATGCCTAATTGCCCTTGTACTGGCTTGCCCATGTTAGAGGGCAGTCAACCATATTACTGTGGCCAGAATGGGCATTAGTGAACCAGATGAGTTCTTGTAACAATCAATGATGGTTTCACAGTCAACGTTACTGAAAATAACTTTATAGAGTCATGGAAATCTACTGCACAGGAAAAGCCCCATTGGCCTGCCATGTTTACACCGGTCAAAGGCAAAACTACTCAAGTATTCCAATCTCATTTTCCAGCACTTGGTTCATATTCTTGTATACATCTAAATACTTCTTAAATGTTATGGGGGGTCTTTGCTTCCACTCCCCTTTCAGGCAGTGTGTCCTAGATTCCGCTTCTCCATTTTGGTGAAAAGGTTTTCCTCATATCCCCTCTGAACCTCCTACATCTTATGTTAAATCTATGCTGCCTGGTCACTGATCACTCCATCCATAACCCAAACTCTCCATCCCAGGCAACATCCTGATAAATCTCATTTGCACCCTTTCCAGTAGTATCATATCTCTCCTAAGATGTAGATTCCAGAACTGCACACAATACTTGAGCTGTGGCCTAACCAAAGTTTTATATAGTTCCAGCATAACTTTTCTACTCTTAAACTCTCTGTATCTGCTAATACCATATCCTTCTTAAGCACTTTAATCGTCTGCCTACTACCTTAAGGGACCAATGGGCGCCGCACCTGCGCAAAGATATTTTGGCCTTGGAGGGAGTGCAGAGGAGGTTTACTAGGCTGATACCGGAGTTGAGGGGGTTGAGCTATGAGGAGAGGCTGAATAAACTAGGCTTGTACTCGTTAGAGTTTAGAAGAATGAGGGAAGATCTCATTGAGACGTATAAGATGATGAATGGGATGGATAGGATAGAGGTGGAGAGACTGTTCCCGCTCAAAAAAGACAGTAGGACTAGGGGGCACAGCCTCAAGATAAAGGGGGGGCGGTTTAGAACAGAGTTGAGGAGGAACTTCTTCACTCAAAGGGTGGTGAATCTCTGGAATTCTCTGCCCGTTGAAGTGGTGGAGGCTGCCTCGCTAAATATTTTTAAGAAACGGGTTGATGGGTTTTTGATAAGAGAAGGGATTAAGGGTTATGGGGAGAGGGCGGGAAGGTGGAGCTGAGTCACGACAGATCAGCCATGATCTTATTGAATGGCGGGGCAGGCTCGAAGGGCCAGATGGCCTACTCCTGCTCCTATTTCTTATGTTCTTATGATAAGAGAGGGGATTAAGGGTTATGGGGAGAGGGCTGGAATGTGGAACTGAGCCACGACAGATCAGCCATGATCTTATTGAATGGCGGGGCAGGCTCGAAGGGCCAGATGGCCTACTCCTGCTCCTACTTCTTATGTTCTTATGTTCTTATTGCCCTACTGCAGGCCTTTATTGTCATGTCAGTGTGGCGTAGCACTTGACCTCGAGATTCTTTGTGATTAGGCTGAAAGGTGGCAGGGCTTTGGGAGCAGCATGCGCTCTGCATGCCACTGCTCCTGCATACATTGGCCTGGAAGGCCCTGCCACCGGCGATGATAATGTAGTCACCATGATGTTCATGATGCTACACCTACCCTGACACAGTCCAGATGTAATTTTGCTATGTGGATGGAGGGATGGTAGGAGCCTCTCTTGTCTTTATCGGATGGGGTAAAGGGGAAGGGAATGTGGGTATAAGGAGGGAGGGGGTTCTCTGCTCAAGTATTGGGGGGACAGAGATAGAAAGAGGGAGAGTGTGGTGGATGTGGGCTCTGGTCCTCTCTCCCTGGTTTCAGAGAGGGAGAGAAAAAGGAGGAGCAGGAGGGAGGATAAGGGATAGGGCACTGAGGTGGGCTAGTGCCCCAGGTCAGGAAGAGAGGGTGGTGCCGGTGCCAGTGTTGGGGGCAGCAGCAATGGGAGGTGGTACTTTCAGTCTTCGGCCTTGAGGTCCCAGCAGAAATGCAGGGTGTCTTCACTCCCCACCCCTGTAGATGGAAAAGGTTTTCTTCTTTCCTCCTCTCCTTTGCAGGCACAGACCTTTCATGGGTGGGTCACCAGCCCAACAGCTTAGTCCTTTGATGTTTTTCTTCTTCTTGCTGGATGCTGTCCTTCCTCCTGCAATTGGGAGCTAGGCCCTAAGCCTCCAGGTTCAATGCCTCCAGTCTTCTAGGCCTCTCTCTCTCCCTCTGCTCTCCCAAGGAGAGGAGCCACTGGGGAGTGGCTGAAAGTACTGGGGTGGATGTTTCCTGGAAACTTCCAGGAAACAGAAGTTCCTTCACCAAAAATCCCTTTTTTTGTTTTCAGAATTGTGCACTGCAGTGCACACAGTGCTAGCATTCAGCAGCCTGCCTGATTAAGGGGAATGCTGGGGAATGGCTGGTCAAGGGCCTGTGGGCAACAAATGCTTGTGAGATATTTTGAATGATCTTTCAGTTGAGTGTCATGCATCCCTCGGGCTGCTGGTTGGCTTCCATTTAATAGTCTGCTGTGTCTAAGATAAGTACAATACTCAGGGCTCCTAATCAATTAGCTGCTGTGTCCAGGGAGGGTGCAATACTCAAGGAACCCATTTAAGAGAGGGAATGATCACAAGCTGGGGTTGTGCATGTCAGCACAACGCTAGTTCTCTGCAGGGCAGCAGTGAGGACAGTATGTTCAAGGGATGGAAGGATTGGCTACCTGCATTATCCGAATCCATGAGGGCATGAGGTGAGCAGGAAACCATGTGTTTGTGGGGCCCAACAATGAGGCTAGCGATGTCTGTGGGGGTTGGATGGCAGTAATGTGGATGATGGGAGGCCTTTTCAGCGATCTCCCAGCAATGAGCGCATGCGTAGGATCCCACTCATCCCGCTGATTTCAGGCTCTTTGGCATGAATAAGCACCCCCCCCACCCCGGGATTTTAATTATATTCACGATTGTAACCTTTGCAGTATACAGAGTGGGGAGATTCAAGTGAGATGCTGAACTGAGAAAAGAGTCATGATCGTGAACAGTTTACCCACCAATTCAGCAATTTTTGGAGAATGCTGCCCACCTCCCCCCACGTTTCTGGGAGTGGAGTTTAGACCCTCTCATGACAACCAGCTGGGGGGATTTGTGAGGAGAAATCCACAATATTGATTTTGGGTGCTGATGAGATGATTTTGTAGCTTCAAATATATTTTGCATCCTTATTAATCTTAAATCTGTGTGTAAGAGTGGTATCAAACAACAAAGAAAATTACAGCACAGGAACAGGCCCTTTGGCTCTCCAAGCTTGCACCGACCATGCTGCCTGACTTAATTAAAACCCCCTTCGCTTCCAGGGACCATATCCCTATATTCCCATCTCATTCATGTGCTTGTCAAGAATCTTAAAAGTCACTTGCGTATCAACTTCCACCACCTCCCCAGCAATGACTTCCAGACACCCACCACTGTCTGTGTAAAAAATCTGCCTCGTACATCTCTTTTAAAGCTTGCCCCTCACACCTTAGACCTATGCCCCCTAGTAATTGACTCTTTCACCCTGGGAAAAAGCTTCTGACTATCCATTCTGTCCATGCTTCTCATAATCTTGTAGGCTTCAATCAGGTCTCCCCTCAACCTCTGTCGCTCCAGTAAGAACAAACCAAGTTTCTCCAACCTGTCCTCATAGCTCGTGCCCTCCATACCAGGCAACATCCTGGTAAATCTTCTCTGACCCCTCTCCAAAGCCTTCACATCCTTCTGGTAGTGTGGTGACCAGAACTGAACATCATATTCTTAGTCCGGTCTCACTAAGGTTCCATAAAGCATCAACATGACTTGCCAGTTTTTAAACTCAATATCCCGGGCGATGAAGGCAAGCATGCCGTAGATCTTCTTGACTACCTTCTCCACCTGCGTTGCCACTTTCAGTGACCTGCGTACCTGTACACCCAGATCTCTTTGCCTATCTTAAGGCCATTTACTGTATATTTCCTATCTATATTCAAAATGCATTACCTCACATTTGTCCGGATTAAACGCCACCTGTCATGTCTCCACCCAAGTCCAGTATCCTGCTGTATCTTCTGATGGTCCTCCTTGTTATCCGCAAATCTACCAACCTTTGTGTCGTCTGCAAACTTACTAATCAATCCAGTTACATTTTCCTTCAAATCATTTACATATATTACAAACAGCAAAGGTTCCAGCACTGATCTCTGAGGAATACCACTTGTCACAGCTCTCCATTCAGAAACTCACCCTTCCACTGCTTACTCTCTGTGTTCTTTGATGGAGCCAGTTTTGTATTCACCTTGCCAGCTCACCTCTGATCCCATGTGACTTTACCTTCTGTGCCAGTCTGCCGTGAGGGACCTCGTCAAAGGCCTTATTGAAGTCCATGTAGACAACATACACTGCCCTGCCCTCATCAATCATCTTTGTCACTTCCTTGAAAAACTCAATCAAGTTCATATTTTAATAAATTTCCTAATGTTTAATAAATGTTTTCTTTTATTGTTAATAACTAATTAGCAACCCTGTCACTCCATT
Source organism: Prionace glauca (assembly GCA_037974335.1). Taxonomy (NCBI): domain Eukaryota; kingdom Metazoa; phylum Chordata; class Chondrichthyes; order Carcharhiniformes; family Carcharhinidae; genus Prionace; species Prionace glauca. The sequence goes on along the minus strand of CM075736.1, from coordinate 19,879,854 downwards.
TTCTCCACATTTGAAGAAACCAAAAATAACCTATGATTTGTTGAGCTTGGATTCCATTTTGAAATCCTCCTGTGCAGTTATAACACCAATTGGGATGATAACAGATTGGCTAAACACAGTTTAGTATTCATCGAGAACGAAGACACTAAACTACAGGTATTCAGTATTAGTTTTTTTAACCTGGCCGATACTATGTTTATACATTGCGTTCTCAACAAAAGGGCACGAGGACACGAGGCGGTCTGACTTATAACCTGTGAATGAAAAGGGAAAAAAACATTATTATTATACCATATCCATTTATCTTACCAGGGTCGCCCCAATGCTAATGATCCTTATTTAAAACAATCTCCTATATCCACCCATCTCCAACCCAGTCATGTGCCTGTCTAAGTTACTCTTAAGTGACTCTAGTGTGTTTGCCCCCACCACCTTACTTGGCAGAGCATTCCATACCCCCATTACCCTCTGTGTGAAAAACCTCCCTCTAATATCTGTGTTGTACCTCTCCCCCCTCACCTTAAGTCCATGGCCCCTTGTCCTACGGGTCACTATCATAGGAAATAGCTTACCTCTGTTTACTCTATCTATACCCTTCATAATCTTATATACCTCTATTAGATCCCCCCTCAGTCGGCGTCTTTCAAGGGAAAAGAGCACCAATTTCTTCAATCTTTCCTCATACCCCAGTCCTTCCATACCAGGCAACATCCTGGTAAACCTCCTCTGCACTCTCTCCAGAGTCTCCATGTCCTTCCGGTAGTAAGGCGACCAGAACTGGACGCAGTACTCTAAATGCGGCCTAACTAACGTTCTGTACAACTGCAACATTAGACTCCAGCTCTTATATTCTATACCCCTTCCTATAAATGCTAACATACCATAGGCTTTCTTCACCACACTCTCCACTTGCACTGCCACCTTCAAAGACTTGTGCACTTGTACCCCCAGGTCTTGCTGCGATTCTATACTCCTTATGGACTTACCCTTTACCATATAACTCCCCCCTACATTATTCCAACCAAAATGCATCACCTCACATTTATCCAGATTAAACTCCATTTGCCATGTATCTGCCCAATCAACCAGCCTATCAATATCCCACTGTATTGCCAGACACTGCTCCTCACTGCCCGCCAATCCAGCCATCTTGGTGTCATCAGCAAATTTGCTGATCACACCACCTACTCCCTCTTCCAAATCATTTATATACACTACAAAGAGAAGAGGTCCCAGTACTGTGGCACACCACTAGTGACAGACCTCCAGCTAGAAAAGGACCCCTCCATTACTACTCTCTGACTCCTCTTTGCAACAGTAAAAAGTCTGACAACACCAGGTTTTAGTCCAACCGATTTATTTGATAATATTCTCACAAGCTTTCGAGGGGACTGCCTCTTCGTCAGGTGAATGGAGAGTTCTGGCCTCAGACAGAGCATATAAAGCACAGACAGTTGCTGATTAGAATGCGAATCCAGTTCTCTACCCATTTAGATACCTGACCACATATCCCATGAGCTTTAATCTTCTCTACCAACCTACCATGAGGGACTTTGTCAAACGCCTTACTGAAATCCATATAGATGACATCAACGGCTCGTCCTTCGTCGACCGTTTTTGTCACCTCCTCAAAGAATTCTACCAGATTCATAAAGCAAAAATTTACAAAGTCATGCTGTGTATCCTTAATCAGATCGCAACGCTCTAAGTGCGCATACATCCTATCCCTAAGAATCCTCTCCATCAACTTACCTACCACTGACGTTAAGCTCACCGGCCTATAGTTACCCAGGCTATCCCTCCTACCTTTTTTAAGCAACGGTACACGTTCGTTATCCTCCAGTCCTCTGGGACCTCACCTGTGTCCAAAGAAGAGACAAAGATTTGCGTCAGAGGCCCAGCAATCTCATCTCTCACCTCCCTAAGCAGCCTAGGATAAATGCCATCGGGCCCCGGAGATTTATCGGTTTTAATGCCAGCTAAAAGCCCTAACACTTCTTCCCTCGTAATCAATAGATCTTTCAATTGGTCTACCGCTCCCTCAATGACTGTACCAGATATCAAGCCCCTCTCCTTCATGAATACCGATGCAAAGTATTCATTCAGGATCTCCCCCATTCCCTCTGCCTCTAAGCACAATTCCCCATGTCTGTCCTTGAGAGGACCAATTTTACCCCTAGCCACCCTTTTGTTCTTAAGATAGGAGTAAAATGTCTTTGGATTCTCCTTAACCCTACCTGCCAAAGCCATCCCATGCCCCCTCTTTGCTCTCCCAACTCCCCGTTTGAGATCCCTCCTACTCTCTCTGTATTCCTCCAACGCTCTCTCCATTCCCAGCTGCTTAGACCTGACATACGCCTCTCGTTTCTTCCTAACCAGGTCTTCTGTATCTCTAGTAATCCACGGTTCCCTAATCCTACCTTTCCCATCCTTTCTCCTAACCGGCACATGCCTTTCCTGCACCCATTGCAGTTTTCCCTTGAAAGACTCCCACATGCCTAATGTGGTCTTGCCTTCCAACAGCCTATCCCAGTCTGTATCCCTAAGCTCCTGCCTAATCTGGCTGTATCCAGCCTTCCCCCAATTTAGCACCCTCCTCTTCGGACAGCTCTCATCTTTTTCCATTCGTATCCTAAAGTAGATGGAGTTGTGGTCAGTATTAGCCACATGTTCGCCTACCGCAACCTCAACCACCTGACCCGGCTCATTTCCCAGAACTAAATCCAGTATCGCCCCCTCTCTAGTCGGGCTATCTACATACTGTTGCAAGGATCCTTCCAATACACATCTTACGAATTCCTCCCCATCCAACCCCCCAGCTCTAGGCAACTTTCAATCCACCCCAGGGAGATTAAAATCTCCCACTACAACAACCCTGTTCTTCCTACACTTATCCAAAATATCCCTACATATACCCTCTTCCACTGCTATCGGGCGGCCTATAGTACACTCCTAGCATAGTAATGGCCCCCTTCCTATTCCTCAACTCCACCCACAGAGACTCAATTCCCAACCCCTCCATGTTATCCTCCCTCTGCACCGCTGTGATCTGCTCCCTAAGAGTGCCACTCCCCCTCCTCTTTTCAACCCTCCCCTATCCATATTTGTATACCCACAAATTCCTCTAACCTAAACATCCCTGGCACTAAGGGGCAATTTCTTCGCATGGCCAATCAACCTAACCCGCACATCTTTGGACTGTGGGAGGAAATCGGAGGAAACCCATGCAGACACAAGGAGAATGTGCAAACTCTACAGAGACAGTGACCTGAGCCAGGACCCTGGAGCTGTGAAGCAGCAGTGCTAACCACTGTGCTACCATGCCGTCCGCACTTCCAGACAAGTCTTCCAGACTCTTTCATTTTGTCTTCCTCATTCCTAAATGGACCTTCAGCAGCATGGCACCATCTTTGCTTTTAAATCTTTACAAGGTCCATATCTTTAAGTGTGAAATCTATTCTCAACATCATTCTCTTCTCAGAGTAATAGCTTCCTTGCCTTTATCCATCATCGTCTCCGCATCCCTTTCTATCTCTTTCTCCCTCTCCCATCTGAGGCTGACGGACTGAAAGTCCGTAAACTTGCACAAAACAAGGACAGCTGCTTCTGCCTCCGTGTCCAGATGTTATTTCTGGGACATGACCTTGAATTGTTTCTTATAAATCTTTGGATTTTTTATATTTACTTTGGTGATTTGTAATTACATTTTTCCAAAACATTTTGAAAAGTGAGAAGATTTTGGCTCTGATATCATAAATGTATTTCAAGAAATGTCCATTTGATAGTAATAATAATAGTATGATTTTCAGTTTGCTGTACGTGATGGTCAGATAAAGTCTTTCTCCATAATATGCTGGTCAGTGCCAGGTGTAAGTAAATGCAGTGAAATGTAACATGGTAATTTTAAAGTCTAGTTTGCTGTTATTTTTGCACATGGAAAATTAAATATTTTTTGAACAATTGCACAAATGAAGTTTAATTAATATATTTACATATTCATTATTTTAGCTGAAGATGCCATCTGATGATAAGCTGGAAGAGTTCTGGATTGATTTCAATGTTGGCAGTCAAAGTATGTCTTTTTATGTCATAACTGAGGAAGATGATGAGGTGAGAAGTGGTACAAGTATTCCATAAGTACATTAATTAGTCTGTATAAGAAAATGGATGATGTGGGCAAATAATGTGAAGCTCAAAAATCCTGTAACTGGTAACATTAAAGGGAAGTACTGGATGTTGAGGTCTTAGGTTTGGATCTGCAATGTGGCTGAAATTGGGTGAGGACTGGGTAACTAAGGGAATGAGAAGGAATTTTGCCAGTGTAAATGGAAGCAAAGTAAAAATTATGGGTGGAATTTTCTCCCAAAATTCTAAGGGCACAATCCTATCATTACGCCATGCTGGTCGATTGACGTGGCTGGCCATAAGATTGCGTGAGGAGAAAAATCAGGTTCAAGCATGGTTTCTTGCCTCACATGATCATACTGGCCATGTTTTGCCAGCGAGATTGATTTTGCTCCCAGAAAGGGTGCATAGCCAATTTTTAAATATCATCTGAGCTCACTTGTATTTACCACTTTGCCATTGGTCCTCTCGCTTTACAAATTTGGTTCAAGTCTTTGACGAAGTGACAAGGAGGGTCAATGAAGGTAGTGCAGTGGAGGTCACCTACATGGATTTTAATAAGGCATTTGATAATGTCTCATATGGCAGATTGGTTAAAAAAGTAAAAGCCTGTGGTATACAGGAAAACGTGGCGAATTGGATCCAAAGTTGGCTAAGTAACAGGAAACAAAGGGTATTGGTTGATCATTGCCCTTGTGAATGGAAAACTGTCCCAAATGGTGTTGCGCAGGGTTCGGTGTTGAGTCCCCTGCTGCTTGTTTTATTAACGATTTGGACTTGAACGTTAGTGGCATGATTCGGAAATTTAATGATGACACAAAAATTGGCCGTGTATTGGATAATATATGGATAACTGTAAGCTCTAAAAATGATGTAGATGGGTTGTTGGAATGGCCAGGAAAGTGGCAGATGGAGTTCAACTCGGATAAGTGTGGGGTAATGAAAGGGAGATCAAACAGCAAAAGGAAATACACAATATGCAGTTCTGGGCACCACTTTACAGGAAGGATGTAATTGATCTAGAGAGAATGTAAAAGATTTACTAGGACTGGAGAATTGTCACTATGTGGAGTGATTGAAGAGGTTGGAACAGAGACCTCTCTGTCTCTGCAGACGGGTGACATGACTAAGCTATACAGAATTGCAGGGGTCGAGATAGAATAGATAGGAACAACCTGTTTCCCTTGGCAGAGCTCAAAAACCTGGGATCACAGATTCAGGCTAAGTGGCAGAAGGATTGCAGGAGACATGGGGAAACACGTTTTTACGCAAATGGTGGTGGGTGTCTGGAATTCGCTGGCTGAGTGGGTGATGAAGGATGAAACTCTAAACTCACTCACAATGTAGCTCAGTTTAAGTTTGAGTTTATTTTGATTTGATTTATTATTGTCACTTACTCATATACAGTGGAAAATCTTGTTTTTGCACACTATACAGACAAAGCATACCATACATAGGGAAGGAAGGAGAGAATGCAGAATGTAGAGTTACAGTCATAGCTAGGGTATGGAGAAAGATCGGCTTTATGCAATGTAGGTCTATTCAAAAGTCTGAAGGCAGCAGGGAAGAAGCTATTTTTGAATTGATTCTTCTGTGATCTCAGACTTTTGTATCTTTTTCCTGACCCAAGAAGGGTGAAAGAGCATATGTCTGCATGCGGTTCTTGATTATGCTGGCTTCTTTTCCGAGGCAGCGGGAAGTGCAGACAATATCAATGGATGGAAGGCTGATTTGAATGATGAACTGAGTTTTATTCATGACTCTTTGTTCCTGCTTGTGGTCTTGGACAGAGTAGAAGCCGTACCAAGTTGTGATCCAGCCAGAAAGAATGCTTTCTATGTGCATCTGTAGAAATTGATGAGAGCTATAGCAGACATGCCAAATTTTCTTAGTTCCTTAGTAGAGGCATTGGTGGTTTTTTTTAAATGTAGTGTCAACATGGAGGGACCAGGACAGGTTGTTGATGATTTGGACACCTATAAATTTGAAGCTCCCTACGTTCCTACTTTGTCCCCTGTGATGTAATCAGGATCATGCACTCCATGACGCTTGGTGAAGTTGATGACTATCTCCTTTTGTTTTGTTGACATTGAGGGAGAGATTATTATCCTTGCACAAGTTGCTCCTGTCTATTCTATCTTGACCCCTACAATTCTGTATAGCTCAGTCATGTCACCCCTCTGCAGAAACAGAGAGGTCTCTGTTCCAACCTCTTCAATCTCTCCACATAGTGACAGTTCTATTTCTTTCCTGTACTGTGCCTCGTCCGACCCACGATAGTCACCGACTTCAGGAAGCATAGTGCCCTTATCTATGTTCATGGGGATGAAGTGGAAATGGTCGAGAGCTTCAAGTTTTTAAGTGTTCAGATCACCAGCAGCCTGTCCTGGCCTGTCCATGTGGTAGTGGATTTAGGCAGTCTGGTAGGCAGGAATTGATTTGTGCAGTGACTCACTTTTTGAATCACTTTATAATGATGGATGTCAGAGCCACTGGATGATAGTTATTAAGGCATGCTGCCTGGCTTTTCTTTCACAGTAGGATAGTGATCATCTACTTGAAGCAGGTAGGAACCTCAGGTGGCTGTAAAGTGAGGTTAACAATGTCCGTGAATACCCCAGCCAACTGGTCTGTGCAGGACCTGAATGTTCGTCTGGGTACTCCATCTGGGTCAGCTGCTTTCTGTGGGTTGACTTTTGAGAAGGCTACTCTGAAGTTGGCAATGTGACCTCAGACACAGTTTCTCTCGAGGCTTCCAGGATAGTAAAAGTGTTAGAAGTGTTTGGGAAGCTTCCTAATGGATCAATGGAACCACACCTGGCATGATTTGGGAACAGTTTGGGAACTGTTCTTCAATAATATTTAGAACTTAATTCGCAGAAATATCTGATATTCACTTCAAATGAACAATTAACAATTGATTTATTTAACGAACAGGGAACATTAACTAACAAGTAACATACCAATTAAAATAAGAATCTTCTGCTATATAGGTCATCCAGGGCTTCTGTGGGGAGGGCGTACTCTCGCTGACCTCATGCTCAAAACTGATGTAGAATGCATTGAGCTCACCAGGGAGGGGTGCATTGGAGCCGGTAATTTTACATGCCTTCATCTTGTAGCCTGTTACGTCTTGCAGACATTGCCATCGTCAGCAGGGGTCAGTGTGGCTAGCCTGGGACTCTAGTTTGGTCTGGTATTGCCTTTTGGTATTTATGATGGATCTCCTTAGGATCTCCTTTCTTGTATAAGTCAGTGCTACCTGACTTGAACACCTCAGACCTGCACTTCAGTAAGCAGTGGATATCCCTGTTCATCCATGGGTTCCGGTGGGCAAACATGTCGTATGCCTTCTTGACTACTTTCTCCACCTGCGTTGCCATTTTCAGTGACCTGTATACCTATACACCCAGATTGCTCTGCCTATCAATACTTTTAAAGGCTCTGCCATTTACTGTATATTTCCTATCTTTATTAGACCTTTCAAAATGCATTACCTCACATTTGTCCCAATTAAACTCCATCTGCCATCTCTCTGTCCAAATCTCCAACCAATTGATATAGATAGGATGCAGGAATGGGCGGAGAAGTGGCAGATGGACTTCAACGCGGATAAATGTGTAGTAGTCCATTTCGGCAGAACCAACGGGATGAACGAGTACACTATTAAGGGCAGGGGTCTTAGTAGCGTTGAAGAGCAGAAGGATCTCGGGGTCCGGGTTCACAGGACTCTTAAATCGGCCTCGCAGGTGGAGGAGGTGGTCAAGAAGGCGTATGGTGTACTGGCCTTCATTAATCGAGGGATTGAGTTTAGGAGTCGGGAGGTAATGCTGCAACTTTACAGGACCCTCGTCAGGCCTCATTTGGAGTACTGTGCGCAGTTCTGGTCGCCTCACTATAGGAAAGACGTAGAAGCTATTGAAAGGGTGCAGAGGAGATTTACAAGGATGTTGCCTGGACTGGGAGGCATGCCTTATGAAGATAGGTTGAGGGAGCTGGGACTCTTTTCCCTGGAGAGGCGAAGGTTGAGAGGCGACCTGATAGAAGTTTATAAAATGTTGAGAGGAATAGATAGGGTGGACTCTCAGAGGCTATTTCCCCGGGTTGAAATGGTCGCTACGAGAGGACACAGATTTAAGGTGCGGGGAGGGAAGTACAGAGGTGATGTTAGGGGTAAGTTTTTCACTCAGAGGGTAGTGAGTGATTGGAATCGGCTGCCGTCGTCGGTGGTGGAGGCGAACTCGCTGGGGTCTTTTAAAAGACTTCTGGATGAGTATATGGGGTTTAATGGGATTGGGGGTTATAGATAGGTCTATAGATTGGTGGGGTTGATGCGATCGGCGCAACTCGAGGGCCGAAGGGCCTGTTTGTGCTGTAATGTTCTATGTTCAATCTATATTCTGCTGTATCTTCTCACGGCCCTCATCACTATCCGCAAGTCCATCTACCTTTGTGTCATCCGCAAACTTATTAATCAAACCAGTTACATTTTCCTCCAAATAATTTATATATAATACAAGCAGCAAAGGTCCCAGCACTGATCCCTGAGGAATGCCACTTGTCATAGCCCTCCATTCAGAAACGCACCCTTCCACTGCTACCCTCTGGCTTTCTATGACTGAACCAGTCCTATGTCCATGTTGCAGCTCACTTCTGATCAGTTAGCAAACAACATGTTTATGTGCTGGTTTGCAAGCTGCTACTGCTCAAAATCCCAAAACAGTCTGGCGAGAGATACTTATTTTCTGGCAGTCTCCAGAGAGGAAAGAGCTCCTGCTCCTTGCCCACTCAAGCAGAAAAAAACCCTGCTTGTCTTCATACCAGTCTGCCATGAGGGATCTTGTTAAAGGCCTTACTGAAATAGTCTGCCATGAGGGAACTTGTCAAAGGCTTTACACTGGCGACAGGGCTTTGATCAGCTCTTGATTGCCAATAAGCAGGCCCTTTTCCAACCCTTGTGCAACTCCAGCACATTCCCTTGTGTTATCTACCTCACTCTACAGCAAAGGTCGATTAACTTTCCAAAATTTTTTTGCTTTTGAGAATGACTTCCTATTCCATTCCTGACTGCACTGTGCGGCTGCCATTTAGGAAGATGTCTGAAAGCCTCCAAACATCATCAGAATCCCAGGGTTAGTTGTTCAGCAACCAGCAGTGCATTTGATATCTGTAGCAGAATGTGTAGCAGAATTTGATATGTGTAGCAGAATTCACACATTCTAGGAACCAGATCAGAAACTGATCCAAGATGTGCTTTGAAGTTGGTACAGACCTCAACTACTTTTGATTTTGGCATTAGAATGAGGGTAAGGTGTTTCACCCCAGGTGTAATTCTGTTGATCCATTAGGAAGCTTTTACTAAAACAAACTTTATTGCACAATACAGTTTAACTATAACAAAAAGAATTAGTGTAAATCTTACCAGTTGAAATACTTAAACATGGCAAGATACAATTCTCAGCTGCTACTCTATCTCTATCTCTATTTGACTCTTAAATCGGCCTCGCAGGTGGAGGAGGTGGTCAAGAAGGCGTATGGTGTACTGGCCTTCATTAATCGAGGGATTGAGTTTAGGAGTCGGGAGGTGATGCTGCAGCTTTACGGGACCCTTGTCAGGCCTCATTTGGAGTACTGTGCGCAGTTCTGGTCGCCTCACTATAGGAAAGATGTAGAAGCTATTGAAAGGGTGCAGAGGAGATTTACAAGGATGTTGCCTGGACTGGGAGGCATGCCTTATGAAGATAGGTTGAGGGAGCTGGGACTCTTTTCCCTGGAGAGGCGAAGGTTGAGAGGCGACCTGATAGAAGTTTATAAAATGTTGAGAGGAATAGATAGGGTGGACTCTCAGAGGCTATTTCCCCGGGTTGAAATGGTCGCTACGAGGGGACACAGATTTAAGGTGCGGGGAGGGAGGTACAGAGGTGATGTTAGGGGTAAGTTTTTCACTCAGAGGGTGGTGAGTGATTGGAATCGGCTGCCGTCGTCGGTGGTGGAGGCGAACTCGCTGGGGTCTTTTAAAAGACTTCTGGATGAGTATATGGGGTTTAATGGGATTGGGGGTTATAGATAGGTCTATAGATTGGTGGGGTTGATGCGATCGGCGCAACTCGAGGGCCGAAGGGCCTGTTTGTGCTGTAATGTTCTATGTTCTATGTTCTATGTTCTATGTTCTATGTTCTATTAATTCCAGTCCTCAGATGTAAACTCTTCAAAGTCAGTTAGCAAACAGCAGGGCGAGGTGGGGGAGGGGGGGCGGTGGTGGGATTCCCCCAAAAATGCTGAATTGGCAGGAAAACTGTTCTACATCATGACTGTTTTGAGAGTTCAGCTCCACGCTCGAATCTCCACACTCTGTTCAATGCAGAGGGCCCATTCATGAATATCATTAAACAGGGTGGGGCCAAACAGCCTGAAATCAGCAGGATAAGCAGGAACCCACGTATATGCACATCACTGGGAGATCGTGGAAAAGACCTCCAGCATCCAGATCACTGCCATTCAAACCCCACACTTATTGCTAGCCCTCACACCCTGCCCACACTCATCGCTGGCCCCAACAACCCCCCCACAGAGACATTGCTGGCCCCCACAACCTCCCTACAGAGACATTACTGGCTTCATTGCTGGCCCCCACAATCCTCCAAACACATTGTTGGCCTCATCGTTGTCCCTCCGTCTCCCCCCACACACAGACATGGCTGCCCGCTCACCTCAAGTTCACATGGATCCGGATAATGCGGGAACGCAATCCATCCATCCCTTGAACATACTGTCCTCACTGCTGCCCTGCAGAGAACTAGCGTTGTGCTGAAATGCACAACCCCAGCTTGTGATCATTCCCTCCCTTGAATGGGAGCCTAGTGTATTGCACCCACCTTGGATACAGCAGCTAATCGATTAGGATCCCTGAGTATTGCGCGCACACACACACACACACACACACACAGACACACTCTGGACACAGCAGCCTATTGAATGGCAGCCAATTAGCACCCTGAGGAATGAATGACACTCAACTGAATGCAGCCTTCAAAATCTTTCACAAGTATTTGCTACCAATGGGCCCTTGACTCACCACACTCAATGCACCCGCACTTCCCTAATAAGCCAGAGCTATAGAAAGCTGCAGGAATGAACACATAGCCAGTCATGCCACAAAGGTGCTGCTCATAAACTGGATCCCTGATTTTCGGAGGCAGACCAAGAGCGCTTGCTAGATGCTGTGGAAGAGAGGCATTATCGTCTATTCCTTGGCCAGGGCCCCAAGCCAAGGGGTGCACCTGCCACGGCATTGTGTGGGAGAGGTGGCAGAAGTGGTAAATGCCAGAAGCCTGACACTGGTAGGCAGTCCCGCAAAAAAAATGAATAACCTTCTGTGAGCAGCTAGGCTGAGTGAGCATCCCTCTTGGAACTGTACACATGCTTGGCACGGATCTCCAACCATGCTTAGACACCTGAAGGGCATGCAACAAGTGACCTTTCCCCCAGGTACAGAATCTAACCCCTTTCCCTCATCCCGCAATGAATCTAACCCCTTCAGTAGTGACCACTTTCCCCAATACTGTCAGCCCAACGCCTGAGACACACATAGCGCACCATGCACTGCAATATGTTAATGCTTGCTATCCACCTTATGTTCTCACAAGAAAAGAAAATCCACAATGCATGGGAGATGACACAGACTGGTAGTGGTGGTCCTGATCTGTAGCAGCTGACTAGCATGGAATAGCATACCATGGAGCTGACAGGGCCATCCTGAATGGTCACCAACAGCCAGATTAGTGTACAACATGCAAGTGAGCAGAAGAGCAACCTCAACCTTGGTTCTCCTCTAAGGAAGTGTGATGCTGCATAGAATGTTTTGTCTCCCTCCCCCTAATGTGTATTATTTTTTCCTGCTCTGGACCCAGAGGAACCGGCCCTTCGGGTGTTGCCACCACCCCTGCTGCTCTGGAGTAAATTGCCCATGACATGAGAGGATGTCATCTCGGATACTTAGTAATCCTCCTAGGGCAGCACTACTAAAGTTCACTGGCAATACAGAGATGATCAGCACACTGGTACCTTTTGTGTTGAGATTCTGGGTCGCAATCTGGTGAGCACACCATAGCCGTTGATGCACATCGGGTGAAGATGGGCACATCCGAGGGCTTGGACACATGGAGGTCTGCCAAAGGCCAGGATTAAGCTGCTGGCCTCTGGGTTTGTTCCTCCCAAGGCTGGATGCATCAGGAAACCTGAGGAGTTGTGGAAGAGCTGTCAGCAACTATGCTGCAACAGCAAGGCTGTTAAGGGGAGTCAAACAGTGCTGTTACATGAGGTGATGCTGACACAGAATGAGATCCAGGTCAACATTGCAAGGGTGGCGACTATAGTGGAAAGGCTGAGTCAGGGGCTGTCCTCATGCGTGACAGGGTCCATGCCATCCTGGAGATGGGCGGGGGTGTTTCTGGCATCCAGAAGGCACAGCGCTCGATGGCCGTAGGTACCAGGGGCATGTGGGAGTCACTGCTGGCCATGGCTGGGATTCTCGCTTGCATTCTGGAGAAACAGCAGGCCATGGTAAGCTGATGGAGAGGCTTCTGAGGGACAAGATTTACGAGCATTTGGAGAGGTTTGACATGATCAGGAATAGTCAGCATGGATTTGTCAAGGGCAGGTCGTGCCTTACGAGCCTAGTTGAGTTCTTCGATAATGTGACTGAACACATTGACGAAGGAAGTGCCGTGGACGTAGTGTACATGGACTTCAGCAAGGCTTTTGATAAGGTCCCCCATGCAAGACTTCTTGAGACGGTGAGAGGGCATGGGATCCAAGGGCCTTTGGCCTTGTGGATCCAGAACTGGCTTGCCTGCAGAAGGCAGAGAGTGGTTGTGGATGGGTCTTTTTCGGAATGGAGGTCAGTCACCAGTGGGGTGCCCCAGGGATCTGTTCTGGGACCCTTGCTGTTTGTCATTTTCATAAATGACCTGGATGAGGAAGTGGAGGGATGGGTTAGCAAGTTCGCTGATGACACGAAGGTCGGCGGTGTTGTGGATGGTCTGGAAGGATGTCAAAAGTTGCAGCAGGACATAGATAGGATGCAGGAATGGGCGGAGAAGTGGCAGATGGACTTCAACGCGGATAAATGTGTAGTCGTCCATTTCGGCAGAACCAACGGGATGAACGAGTACACTATTAAGGGCAGGGGTCTTAGTAGCTTTGAAGAGCAGAAGGATCTCGGGGTCCGGGTTCACAGGACTCTTAAATCGGCCTCGCAGGTGGAGGAGGTGGTCAAGAAGGCGTATAGTGTACTGGCCTTCATTAATCGAGGGATTGAGTTTAGGAGTCGGGAGGTAATGCTGCAACTTTACAGGACCCTCGTCAGGCCTCATTTGGAGTACTGTGCGCAGTTCTGGTCGCCTCACTACAGGAAAGACGTAGAAGCTATTGAAAGGGTGCAGAGGAGATTTACAAGGATGTTGCCTGGACTGGGAGGCATGCCTTATGAAGATAGGTTGAGGGAGCTGGGACTCTTTTCCCTGGAGAGGCGAAGGTTGAGAGGCGACCTGATAGAAGTTTATAAAATGTTGAGAGGAATAGATAGGGTGGACTCTCAGAGGCTATTTCCCCGGGTTGAAATGGTCGCTACGAGAGGACACAGATTTAAGGTGCGGGGAGGGAAGTACAGAGGTGATGTTAGGGGTAAGTTTTTCACTCAGAGGGTGGTGAGTGAATGGAATCGGCTGCCGTCGTCGGTGGTGGAGGCGAACTCGCTGGGGTCTTTTAAAAGACTTCTGGATGAGTATATGGGGTTTAATGGGATTGGGGGTTATAGATAGGTCTGTAGATTGGTGGGGTTGATGTGATCGGCGCAACTCGAGGGCCGAAGGGCCTGTTTGTGCTGTAATGTTCTATGTTCTATGGCTTGTGCCTCGACAGCTTAGCCCAGACTGAGAAGGCAACTGGTGAGGGGCTCCATAGCCTGGCCTGCTCACAGAATGTTGTAGCGGAGGGGCTCCGGAGCTTGGCTGAGTCTCGGAGAGCCAGGGCTGAGGGATCGCACATCATGGAGCAGGCGCATCTAGGCCTCCAGGACTGGCAGACCCAGGTGACGCTGGAGCATTTGGAACTCAGTCAGCTATCCTGGCATCCCATGGAGTGCTCTCGGGGCCTTGGACACCCCAAAGGAGGAAGAAGGTCTTTAGCCGGAGACTTCTACCTAGGAGATCCTGGACATCCAGAGACCTTCCAATTACCCCCTTCCTGACATTGGGGCATCTCAGGGCCAGCGAGTTGAACAGGGTGGCACCAAACAGTGCCATCTGCAAGTTAGCCGGGGGCCTCCAGTCCCAGACATCCAGGGGGACATCCGCCAAGGGCAATGGGGCGTGCATCACAGCTGGACACTCCATCTCCGATGTGCATTCTGGGGTAGTTGGGGAAGAAGCAGTAGACAGCACAAAGTTAGAAAGTTGTAGTTCACTAGAAGATACAGGTGAAGGTCAGCATTAGTTAGGGTTTGGTAATCATTTATGTTAAGATCACAATGAATTGTTAATTGCACATCATACTGTAACTAATGTGTTTCTGATTCTCTTCCACTGCCCTCCCCACCACACACACACACACACACACACACACACACACACACACATCAGTGCTCCCAACTCCCACTTGTTGAGCCTTGCAGACTCAGCCCATGTTTCAGACTGCCTGCCCGACCTTCCCCATATCCACCAGACCTTTGGTGTACAGATAGGAGTCAGATTTAAATTACACTAGGGGCTGGATCCCAATGATGACAACTTGCACAACAGCAAGTCGTCATCATTCTCCAGCCTTCAAACAAGGCTAGCAACCATTGCCAGCCCTGGCACATTAAAATATTCGGATGTTTTTGAAGGAAAGTGTGGTGGGATGACAGGTGCAGGGGAAGGGTGATGTGGTGGTTCAAGGGCCCAGGTCGATTTGGAGGGGGGAATAGAGGCAACAGTTGCTCCAAGGGTGTGCCAGATGTGTGTTGGTTGCACCTCCCTCATTGCACACCTTCAGCTATGTGAAGCGGGCTGTAATCAAGGCATCCCTCGCTGCCCTTACTTTCCAGACACCTGCCATTGTTGCCCGCTGTCTTTTCCCCAGCTCTTTGTGTGGCCACCATGTCCTCCTCCGGCTCCAGCTGGTCTTCCCGCTGCTGGGGAATGTTGTGCAGAACACAAGAAATGATCACGATGTGAGAAGCACGCACGGGGTCATACTGGAGGCCACCCCTCCCCCCGAGCGATCCAAGCAATGGAACCGCAACTTCAGCAGGCCGATGCATCGCTCAACTGCGGGTTGGGAGTCTCCACCTTGGTCTGGGGCCTCCGCACAGGCATCATCAGTGCTATATCCATGTTGCAGCTCACTTCTGATCAGTTAGCAAACAACATGTTTACGTGCTGGTTTGCAAGCTGCTACTGCTCAAAATCCCAAAACAGTCTGGCGAGAGATACTTATTTTCTGGCAGTCTCCAGAGAGGAAAGAGCTCCTGCTCCTTGCCCACTCAAGCAGAAAAAAGGGTAACCCTTGTCATTCAGTAGCCATCCTGGGAGCCTGGACTGATCTTCAAAGAACCCAGGGATGTCTGATTGCTGGAACACAAAGTTGTCATGGACATTCCCTGGTGGCATGCATTGACCTGCATGATCTTGAGCCAATGGTCGCAGACGATTTGAATGTTCAGGGAGTGGAACCCTTTCTGGTTCACAAATTGCTGTGGTCCTGTGTGGGTTGACCTGCAAGATGACGTGCATGCCATCCATTGCTCCCTGCACGTTCGGGATCCCGGTGATGGAGACGAAGCCGAGAACCCAGGCCCAAATCAAAATTAATGAACTACCCTGCCTGGGCATACAGGTCATCTGTGACTTGCTGCACACATCTGTGCACAGATGCCTGGGAGATCTCAGCTGGGTTGCTACTGAGAGCCTGGAATGATCCGGAGGCATAGAAATTGAAGGCCTCTGTCATCTTCACGTCCACAGGGAGTGGATGGCTGCCACTCCCCTGAGATGTCAGGTATGAAAGCATTTCACAAGTATGATGCACTGTGGTCTTGGACAAGTGCAGTCGGCAACAGCGCATCTCCTCCGAGAGGGCCTCAAAGGAATTGCGGGGCCTGTACCTCCTTGGCCTTGGCACCCTCTGCCTTCTCAGGAACCTGCTCACCCACCTCCTGGCCCTTAGCAAGATCCTCCTGCCCCCCCTTCCTAGGTATGGTAGTGGCTGCTCCTGCAGTGGTCTCTCCACGCCTGCCACCTCCTGACCCTCCGCCTCCTCCTCCTTCTCTGCTCCTGCTGCCACCAACATGACTAGCTCCAGATCAAGCAAACTGAGATCCATCTGACAACGGGGTTTGGAAAGAGCATAGAATGATGGATTATTATTGTTGGCTGCATAGACTCAACACCACTCCAATCCCTCACTTGGGCCAGCATCCTCACTTGTGGGAATTGGCAACCTCACACAATCCATGATGCCATGTGTGGCCCGATTAGGGTTGTGTGAGATTCCCATCATGCCAAATGCTGGCACAGATTGTGCAGGTCAGTGTGCAGACGTGAGCAATGCGCACGCTTGAGCCATTACAATGTGTGCAACTACAGCATCTGTTGTTGGTCCATGTCACAGGGCAGGAACAGACTGCAAAGCAGCACCAGATGTGTGCCCAGTGACAACAATTCTATGCAATCCATGTTTGAACCTCTGCAACCCAGCCTGGAGCAGAAGCTGCTTCATCTGGTTAAGCCTCAGTCAGCACACTCTGGCACACTAGCACTTAGTAGAGTCCCTGACTATAAGACAATCCCACTGCAAAGTGCTGTGGAGGGGGAGAGGAAGCTGGTGCTCTCGAGGCTCCTTCCCACAATCAGCTTCAGTGCTGCTTGGAAAGGGAAGTTGGGGGGAAGCTGAAACCCTCGAGGCTGAATCCCACAGTCAGCTTCGGCACTGCTTGTAGGGGGTGGGGGAAGCCGGGGGGAGGGGGGGGGGACTCCCTGGCAGAACCTCAGTCAGGGAGGAAATGGAAGTTCCCCACCCTGTCATAGATGTCACTCATCAATAGGCCAAAACCTGAAGGCACCATGCATCACCATGGCCTGCCTGCAATATCTCCTGCATTCCTCTAGCAGCACTTACCGCCTCACGCCAGTTTAGGGCTGCCATGCCAGGTTGCGACTTTTAAATACCTACTCTGATTCATGCCAAAATTACATCATGCCAACGAGGTGGGAGATGCAGATGTGGGCAGAGATTGCCATGTGGATTCCAATAATGATGTGGGTATGCCGGCGTTGGACTGGTGTAAACACAGTAAAAAGTCTGACAACACCAGATTTTAGTCCAACCTATTTATTTGATAATATACTCACAAGCTTTCGAGGGGACTGCCTCTTCGTCAGGTGAATGGAGAGTTCTGCCCTCAGACAGCATATAAAGCACAGACAGTTTAGAGATTACTGATTAGAATGCAAATCCTTACACCTAACCTGCTGTTCAAGATCTGAAGTGGCTGATAATGTGAGTGGAAGGAGCACTGATCACAGTTTAAAGAGATGTGTATTGTCTCCAGACAGTACAGTAAGTGAGGTTTTGCAAACCCAGGCAAGTCACGGGGGTTACAGATAGTGCGACATGAACCCAAGATCCCTGTTGAGACCGTCCTCATGTGTGCGGAACTTGGCTATTAGTCTCTGTTCAGCGACTCTGCGCTGTCGTGTGTCATGAAGGTCGCCTTGGAGAATGCTTACCCGAAGGTCAGAGGCTGAATGCCCGTGACCACTGAAGTGTTCACCAACATTGTCTACCTGATACGTTGCAAGAAAGGATGTCCCGAAGCATGGTACATTGGGGAGACCATGCAGACGCTACGACAACGGATGAATGAACATCGCTCGACAGTCACCAGGCAAGACTGTTCCCTTCCTGTTGGCGAACACTTCAGTGGTCACGGGCATTCAGCCTCTGACCTTCGGGTAAGCATTCTCCAAGGCGGCCTTCACGACAGCGCAGAGTCGCTGAACAGAGACTGATAGCCAAGTTCCGCACACATGAGGACGGTCTCAACAGGGATCTTGGGTTCATGTCGCACTATCTGTAACCCCCGTGACTTGCCTGGGTTTGCAAAACCTCACTTACTGTACTGTCTGGAGACAATACACATCTCTTTAAACTGTGATCAGTGCTCCTTCCACTCACATTATCAGCCACTTCAGATCTTGAACAGCAGGTTAGGTGTAAGGATTTGCATTCTAATCAGTAATCTCTAAACTGTCTGTGCTTTATATGCTGTCTGAGGGCAGAACTCTCCATTCACCTGACGAAGAGGCAGTCCCCTCGAAAGCTTGTGAGTATATTATCAAATAAATAGGTTGGACTAAAATCTGGTGTTGTCAGATTTTTTACTGTGATTCCAATAATGGCATGGAAAGGTATATAAATTCATGCTATGCAGAGGCCCTCAAATTTTCAGCAGGTTCCTGGTGGCGCCATTTTTCTCCAGCTAGAAGATGCATTTGGTTGTAAAAGCTATCAGGAAACCCACGAAATAGCTGACGTTCTTCTCCCAACCTGACGCCAGAAAAGTTGCAGATCGCAATGGGAGAATTGTGGCCAACATGATTATGTGCTGGTATGTGGGCTGCTAGTGCTTAAAATTTCAAAACACTCTGGCAAGAGATATCTATTTTCTTGCAATCTCCAGAGAGAGAGAGAGAAAAGAGCTCCTGCTTCTTGCTGGTCTAAGTAGACAAAACCCTGCTTGTCTCTGTGAGCCTAGTTCCTCCCATTAGCACGACTCTAAAACCCAGGGGATAACAAGAAGAAAACAAATCTGCATTAGCTCAGATTAAAACAAGTAACTGTTCTTCTGCATTCTCAGCATGGGGCTGCCTGGAGCAGACAGATTGGCCCAATTAAACAAAGTGGACTCTTAAATATATACTCCATTAAGAACCCCTGATATAAGTATATTTCTTAAAGGCACATAGTCACAATTCCCAAGCAATGAATATGGCTGAAACCTGAAATGGGGGCAGGATTTTCAGAACCATTCACTTGTGATCTTTTTTTGGCTGACCCACTTTGGCCCTAATAGACACGATTGTAGTAACTAAACAGAGTTCCATAGCAGCCAAAAAAGCAACCTATCCTTAAAGTTGTAACATACTTCTTGTGAGAATATAAACTTCCAAAGTGTTGTTATGGAAAAGTGCACCTGTTAAAGATTAAAGTCAGTAATATTAATGTTTAATGCTTCTTATTAGTTAGATACTGTTACTTTTGTTAGAAAAAATATTGGTAATCTCTCTATCTCAGGGAACAGAATGCGAGACTGAATTCACTATGTTCTCTTGGCTGTATGATTAACGCTGTTAATCATTAATTCAGTTAACGCTGACAGACTGTCTGTTGCCATGTTGAAAATGTGGTTGGATTCTGTGCATCCTTTTCTGTGCATCCTTCCCTACCATCACATAAACTGTTCCTTAAAAATATGCTAGAACAAATTTTTTTGGTCACACTGCCAAGGGAATAAATGTTGGAAAAGAGATAGAACACAGGAGCTGCAACATATAGTGAATGAACCTCGATAAATGTCCATTGCCACTTATAAAAATAAGCAGATAAATTGTGAAGCAAGAAAGACTGATAGAAGTGATCGTTCATGCTGTGTGAAGCATAGATTACAAGAATTACAATGGTCAACTTTAGCAAAATTTATTACTCAGCAAGAAGTTGTACCGCCTGGTAGGTTCCTGTATAAGGTGAAATCTCATGGGATCCAGGGTGCGGTATCTAAATGGATACAAAATTGTCTTCTTGACAGAAGTTGTCAAATTGTAGTTGTAGAGGGTTGTTTTTCAAACCGGAGGCCTGTGACCAGCAGTGTGCCTCAGGTAACAGTGCTGGGTCCACTGTTTTTTGTCATTTATATTAATGATTTGGATGAGAATATAGGAGGCATGGTTAGCAAGTTTGCAGATGACACGAAGATTGGTGGCATAGTGGACAGTGAAGAAAGTTATCTTCAATTGCAACAGGATCTTGATCAATTGGGCCAGTGGGCTGATGAATGGCAGATGGATTTTAATTCAGACAAATGCGAGGTGATGCATTTTGGTAGTTTGAACCAGGGCAGGACTTGTTCAGTCAATGGTAGGATGTTGGGGAGAGTTACAGAACAAAGAGATCTAGGGGTACGTGTTCCTTGAACAGTGTGTGTTGGAGCCGACGAGGGAGCGAGCTATCTTGGATCTGGTGCTATGTAATGAGGCGGGTAGAATTAGGGACCTTGCGGTGAAGGATCCTCTTGGAGAGAGTGATCTTTGTATGGTGGAGTTTCTGGTGCAGATGGAGGAGGAGAAAGTGGGTTCCCAGACACGCGTCCTTTGTTTGAATAGAGGGGAGTATGGTAGGATGAGAGAAGAATTGGCGAATGTGGACTGGGGGAGCGCGTTGGAAGGTAGGTCTGCTGAGGAGCAGTGGAGGATCTTTAAGGAGATCTTTCTTGGTGCTCAGCAGAAATTTATTCCGATGGTTAAAAAGGACAGTAGGAGGAGAGGTAATAAGCCGTGGATAACGAAGGAGGTGAAGGAAAGTGTTAAATTAAAAGCGGAGGAGTTTAGAGTAGCTAAGAGCAGTGGGCGAGAAGAGGATTGGGAAAGGTTTAAATGTCAACAAAGATTGACAAAGAAATTGATAAAGGAGGGTAGGAGAAGCTATGAGGCTGGGCTAGCACTTAATATAAAAAAGGATAGCAAGAGTTTTTATAAATATATAAAAAGGAAGAGACTGGCTAGGGTAAACGTTGGTCCTTTAGAGGATGAGAAAGGGGAGCTAGTGGTAGGGGATGGGGATATGGCTAAGGTCTTGAATAACTTTTTTGTTTCTGTCTTCACGGAGGAGGACGTGAATAATTTGCCGGGTGTTAGCGATGGAAAGGTGGTAGGAATGGAGGGTCTTAATGACATTACTGTTACTAGAGAGGTGGTGCTCGACAGACTGGAGGGGCTGATTGTGGACAAATCCCCAGGACTGGATGGAATGCATCCGAGGGTTCTGAAAGAAATGGCGGAGGTGATAGTGGATGCCTTGGTGGTTATTTTCCAGACGTCGCTGGATTCCGGGGAAGTGCCGGAAGATTGGAAAACGGCTAATGTTACACCGTTGTTTAAGAAGGGTGCCAGGCAAAAGGCGGGGAATTATAGGCCGGTTAGTTTAACGTCTGTGGTAGGTAAAATGTTAGAAACCGTCATTAAGGAGGAAATAGCGAGGCATCTTGAGGGGAATTGCTTGATGGGGCGGACGCAACACGGTTTCATTAAAGGGAAGTCGTGTCTGACAAATTTACTGGAGTTCTATGAGGATGTGTCTAGGGCAGTGGATAGAGGAGAGCCGGTGGATGTGGTCTTTCTGGATTTTCAGAAGGCGTTTGACAAGGTACCTCACAAGAGGTTATTGCAGAAGGTCAGGGGACATGGAGTTGGGGGTAGGGTGTTAGCGTGGATAGAGGATTGGTTGTCAAATAGGAGGCAGAGAGTGGGGGTCAATGGATTCTATTCGGATTGGCGGTTGGTGACTAGTGGGGTGCCCCAGGGGTCGGTGCTGGGGCCTCAGCTATTTACCATTTATATAGATGATCTGGAGGAGGGAACCGAGTGCAGGGTGTCGAAATTTGCTGATGACACCAAGATTGGGGGAAAGGCAAATTGTGCGGAGGGTGTGGAGAGTCTGCAGAAGGATCTAGATAGGCTGGGCGAATGGGCCAGGAAATGGCAAATGGAATTTAATGTTGGCAAGTGTGAGGTGGTCCACTTTGGTAGGAGGAATGGTAGGAAAGACTATTACTTACGGGGCGAAAAACTGCAGCAGGCGACGGTGCAGAGGGACCTCGGGGTCCTTGTGCATGAGTCGCAAAAACCCAGCTTGCAGGTGCAGCAGGTGGTCAGGAAGGCGAATGGGATGCTGGCCTTCATAGCGAGGGGGATTGAATATAGGAGTAGGGAGGTCTTGCTACAGCTGTATAGGGCATTGGTGAGGCCGCAGCTGGAGTACTGTGTGCAGTTTTGGGCGCCGCACCTGCGCAAGGATATTTTGGCCCTGGAGGGAGTGCAGAGGAGGTTTACTCGGCTGATACCGGAGTTGAGGGGATTGAGCTATGAGGAGAGGCTGAATAAACTAGGCTTGTACTCGTTAGAGTTTAGAAGAATGAGGGGAGATCTCATTGAGACGTATAAGATGATGAATGGGATGGATAGGATAGAGGTGGAGAGACTCTTCCCGCTCAAAAAGACAGTAGGACTAGGGGGCACAGCCTCAAGATAAAGGGGGGGCGGTTTAGAACAGAGTTGAGGAGGAACTTCTTCACTCAAAGGGTGGTGAATCTCTGGAATTCTCTGCCCGTTGAAGTGGTGGAGGCTGCCTCGCTAAATATTTTTAAGAAGCGGGTTGATGGGTTTTTGATAAGAGAAGGGATTAAGGGTTATGGGGAGAGGGCAGGAAGGTGGAGCTGAGTCACGACAGATCAGCCATGATCTTATTGAATGGCGGGGCAGGCTCGAAGGGCCAGATGGCCTACTCCTGCTCCTATTTCTTATGAAAGTGGAGTTATAGGTGGTCAGAGTGGTGAAGAAGACATTCGGCATGCTTGGTTTCATAAGTTGGAACATTGAATACAGGAGTTGGAATGTCTTTTTGAAGTTGTACAAGACATTGGTGAGGCCATACTTGGAATATTGTGTGCAATTTTGATCACCTTATTATAGAAAGGAAATTATTAAATTAGAAGGAATGCAGAAAAGATTTATTAGGATGCTACTGGGACTTGATGGATTGAGTTATAAGCAGAGGCTGGATAGAGTGGGACTTTTTTCTCTCTCTGGAGCATAGGAGGCTGAGGGGTCACCTTAGACAGGGCTATAAAATAATGAGGGGCACAGATCAGCTAAATAGTCAATATCTTTTCCCGGCACGGTAGCACAGTGGTTAGCACTGCTGCTTCACAGCTCCAGGGTCCTGGGTTCAATTCCCGGCTCGGGTCACTGCCTGTGTGGAGTTTGCACATTCTCCTCGTGTCTGCATGGGTTTTCTCCGGGTGCTCCGGTTTCCTCCCACAGTCCAAAGATGTGCGGGTTAGGTTCATTGGCTATGCTAAATTGCCCCTTAGTATCCTGGGATGTGTAGGTTAGAGGGATTAGCAGGTAAAATGTGTGGGGATATGGGGATAGGGTCTGGGTGGGATTGTGTTCGGTGCAGACTCGATGGGCCGAAGGGCCTGTTTCTGCACTGTAGGGTTCTATGGTAAAAGGTAGGGGAGTCTAAAACTAGAGGGCATAGGTTTAAGGTGAGAGGGGAGAGATACAAAAATGTCCAGAGAGGCAATTTTTTCACAGGGAGTGGTGAGTGTCTGGAACAAGCTGCCAGAGGTAGTAGTAGAGACAGGTACAATTTTGTCTTTTAAAAGGCATTTAGATAGTTACATGGGTATGATGGGTATAGAGGGATATGGGCCAGATGCAGGCAATTGGGATTAGCTTAGGGGTTTTAAAAAAAAGGGTGGCATGGAAATTTAGGCCGAAGGGCCTATTTCCATGCTGTAAACCTCTATGACTGTGACTCTAAGCAAAAAGGACTGATTTCTTGACTATGGGCCACTTTTGTAAAATGTAATGTAACAGATTAAAGGGGCGAGAGCGGCAATCGGATTTTCAAAGCTAATATTAGATGGAATATCTTTGTATTGGAAAAAGAGTTTATGTAAAACACTATGGAGTGATACATCTTGTTTATATTTTAATTGACTTTGAAAATGTCAGAACAGGACACTTGGTAATTTTCTCCTTTTAATTCTAGGAGCCAATGTGGGAGACTGTCTGTTTGCCTGAAGAGGATGTAGAAAGTTACAGTGTTGAAGGTATAGCTGATGAAAGATTAGGTATTAATCTAGTTCATGCATTCTGGTCATAACCTTCACTGGCAACCTTGACCTTTTGGAAGCTAGCAGGACCATGAAATCATTAATATTTACCTAGACGGACCATAAACCTTACAGGGATTTAATGTTCACTGTAGGAAGAATATCCTGCAAATTGCATAACAGAATTTACTACGTTTCAAAAAGTCCTTGTGTGTGAAGCACTTTGGAATGTCCAGTTGTCATGAAAGAATTTTTTTCCTTTAAAATAACCTTTCAAATTCTTAGCCCGATAAATTGGTTGAAAGGCATTCAAATATGATTTATTTGAAGTGGCTTTTCAATGCCTGTCTCTTCATTTGTACAGGACTAAGAGGAACAAGATGTCTTCAGTGGTTCTTCCACTGACATGGGAGCATGGAAGATGTGAGGGGGGGTGGGATGAATGGAGAGGTCATGTGGTGAGGGCCATAAGGCCGAATGATAGAATTGGGATGATACCAATAAATGGAGGCATGTCTTCTAACCTACCAGCCTCACTAGCTACCCTCATATGTTGCTGCTCGGAAGGTGGAAGACCTGACTTGAGCCTTCATCTGACTCCAGAAGACTAAACTACAATGACAAACTTTGACAAAGGATCATCTGGACTTGAAAAATCAGCTCATTTCTCTCCTTACAGATGCTGCCAGATCTGTTGAAATTTTCCACCATTTTCTCTTATGGTTTCAGATTCCAGCACCTGCAGTAATTTCCTTTTATTAAGAATTGGCAGTGTTGGCAGTTGGCAGAAAGGGTTGGCAGTGTTGATCAGGAACAATATTACAGTGCTGGAGTGGGAGGATGTCCTGGAGAAGTCAGGGGCAGAATCTATTTGGTCAGAGCTAAGAAACAATCAAGGTCCCATTGCAAATTCTTCCATAGTCTTCCATTTGGTGCAAAAGACACAGAAAACAAATTTTTAATGGAGATGTATAATCTACAAAAACTATAGTACAGTTATGCTGGATGAGTTTATCTGCTTGAAAATAGACTATCCTAACATAGATTAGGATAGCAGTCATGCAAAGGTCAAAAAAGTGTGTACTGTCAAATGAGGAATGTTGCATTGTGGATCCAGTTCTAGTGAATGAGCTTATGGATCAAAGTTCAACAGGATCTTTTGGGGAGTGTGATCATAGCATCATAATATTAGGTTTGCTATTAAAAAGAAAAAAAAGCAATTCAGAGTAAATATACACAACTGGGGGAAGGACCAATTTCAATGGAGTGAGAATGGATCTGGCTCAGATAAATTGAAATATTAGAGAGATAAAATAGAATTGAAAAAGTGGCTGCTTTTAAAAAATGACAATTCAACCACAATCAAGAACATTCCTAGAAGGCAGGAAGATAGGACAAACAAAGTCAAAGCACCCTGAAGCAAGAAATATTCAGAAAGTAAGATGAAACAGAAAAAAGATGCTTATGACAAATACAAGTTGGAATGTGGCTGAATTTATAAAGTTCAGAATTGTAGTATCAGCATAGAGAACCAGCATAGAACCAGCATAGAACCCTACAGTGCAGAAACAGGCCCTTCGGCCCATCGAGTCTGCACCGAACACAATCCCACCCAGACCCTATCCCCATATCCCTACACATTTTACCTGCTAATCCCTCTAACCTACATATCCCAGGACACTAAGGGGCAATTTTAGCATAGCCAATGAACCTAACCCGCACATCTTTAGACTGTGGGAGGAAACCGGAGCACCCGGAGAAAACCCACGCAGACACGAGGAGAATGTGCAAACTCCACACAGGCAGTGACCCGAGCCGGGAATCGAACCCAGGACCCTGGAGCTGTGAAGCAGCAGTGCTAACCACTGTGCTACCGTGCCGCCCTATCATTACAGCACAGGAAAAATTCAATCCATCAAGTCCATGTCAGTGCTTTGTAAAGTAATCCAGCCAGTCCCAATCCTCTTAGAGTCATTTCGGTTTACAGCATGGAAACATGCCCTTCAGCCAACTTGTCCATGCCACTCTTTTTTTCTCTATCCCAGTAGGCCTGCAAGTTTATTTCCATGAAGTGCCCATCCTCTTTGAAATTATTGACGCCCTCTACTTCCACTGTCCTCTTAAGCAGTCTGTTCCAGGTGTTATGGTTCAGGTGAGAAACTCCAAAGTGTTTTAAGGAGTCCGCCTGGATCATGGATTTTGCACCTTGAATTTGATAAACATGACATGTTTCACTTCAAGTATGATTCAAAGGGCCCATTCGGGAGCTTTTACTGATCAAAGTTTACTTAAGAACAAAGTTAACATGTATGGAAAGAAAATTAGTAATAACCTTTATCAATTACAAACAAAAGCAAAACAACCATGATAATGTATAACCCTTAACGAATATAGGAGCTGTCCCAATCAAATGAATCCCACAAACAAGACCCTTCAAACAGGTTTAATGCAGCATAGACTAATGCTCATATGATACTGGAATTGAGTTCTTTGGATGAAGTCTGCGGTTCTCTGGATAGACTCACACAAGTTTGAAGTCAGAACAGCTTCCCAAAATGTCAGGGGTTCTAGGTAAGCCACCAACAGCCTATTCCGCACCCCCCCTTCAAAAAGGCAAATTGCTTTCACATGACCAGCAAAATTTCCAAAAAATGAGGGAGAGACACACTTCTTTCCAACTTAATGTCTCTTCTAAAGCTCAAACCTGCAGTTCCAAACTGAAAATGAGAGTTCCTGTCACCTGACCTGCCAACCAGTTTTGCTTCTTACAATGCACAGCCATAAAAGATCCCACAGTAAAAATAAATAAACTCCGCTTTAAGCAGCAATAAAAGGGCATCTCCAGACAAGCTGGTGCCATAATGACATCAGCTAAGGCTCTGAGCTGAGAAATACTGAAGCTATGAAACTGCGGAGATCATGATTTCTAAAAAAACTAATGTCACACAGGCCAATACCACTTTTTGTGTAAAGTTCTCCCTTACAATCCTCCCCAAACCCTAAACTGATGTCTCCTAGTCCGTGTATGATTAGTTTTTCTTTGTTTACCTTATCTCAACCTGTCTTAATGTTATACAGCTTGATTACATCTTCCCTCAATCTCCTTTGCTCGCAGTCTCTACTGTATTAAAACTCCTCATGATTTGATTAAAGTCACCTCTCATTCTTCCAAACTGCACTATATGTAGGCCCACCCTCTCTTCATAAAACAAGCACCTTTTCCCAGTAATTAGTCCGGTGAACCTGCTCTGTTTTATGTCCAATGCAATTGTTTTCAAATCAGGAGATCAAAATCGCACACATTATAGTCTCATTAAAGCCCTACACTGCAGTAAAACTCCATTTGAAGTTACTCTGCCAAGCAGAGGCTGCTTCACTCCTGCATTTGCTGCTACAACCTATCAGCAGTAAAGCAGTGACAGAAACAGTCTATGATTAGTGGAGCAATGAACATGTACTAAAGGCTGGTAGATGAGAGAAACAAAGGTAAACGGCAGGGAACCGAGCTGTGGCAGGTGTTTATGGTGGCAATGACAAACATCAGAATCCATGGAGCAGATCAGTAGCGGGCAGAATTCAGTCCGGGAGGCAAGAACATTTGAACTGGTACCTCTATTAGGTCTTGGTGGGCCAAGGAGGGCAATGTCATTTTGTGCACAGCCATAGTGTCATACAGCACAGTCATATAGCACAGAAATGGCCTTTCAGTCATAG
Organism: Prionace glauca; assembly: GCA_037974335.1. NCBI lineage: Eukaryota > Metazoa > Chordata > Chondrichthyes > Carcharhiniformes > Carcharhinidae > Prionace > Prionace glauca. The sequence goes on along the minus strand of CM075736.1, from coordinate 19,852,079 downwards.
AGGTGATAGAGTCATAGAGGTTTACAGCATGGAAACAGCTCTTCAGAGCAACTTGTTCGTGCCGCCCTTTTGTTTAAAATCTGTAAGCTAATCCCAATTGCCAGCATTTGGTGCATATCCCTCTATACCCATCGTATCCATGCAACTATTTAAATACTTTTTAAAAGATAAAATTGTATCCATCAAGTCTGCACTGACAATAACTGCCACTAAAGTCATGCTATTCCCATTTTGCTGTACTTGTCCCATATCCTTGAATGTTATGATATTTCAAGTGTTCAGCCAAACACTTTTTAAAGGTTGTAAGTTTTCTGGCCTCCATTACCTTCCCAGCAGTGCATTTCAGTTCTCACCATTCACTGAGTATAAACATTTTTTTCTTAAATCTCTGGATCTCCTGCCTCTTACCCTAAAACTATGGCTCCCCATGATTACCCTCTCAACCAAGGGAACAGCTGTTTCCTATTCACACTGTCCACATCCCTCATAATCTTATACACCTCAATCATGTCCCTCATCAGCCTTCTCTGTTCTAAAGAAAACAGTCCAAGTCTATCCAGTCTCTCCTTATAGCTCGTATGTTCGATCTCAGGCAATACCCAGATGAATTTCTTCTGTAGGGAAACAGATCCTAGAGAGATGTAGTAATAACAGGGTTGTTGTGATGGGAGACTTTAATTTCCTAAACATCGACTGGAATATCCCGAGGGTAAGGGGTTTGGATGGGGAGGAATTTGTTAGGTGTGTTCAGGAGGGTTTCCTGAGACAACACATGGATAAGCCTACAAGAGGAGAGGCTGGACTTGACCTGGTGCTGGCTAATGAACCAGGACAGGTGTCGGATCTCTTGGTGTAAGAGCATCATGGGGATGGCGATCATAATTCTATCTCCTTCACGACAGATTGGAAAGAGGTAGGATCAGGCAGGCTAGGAACATGTTTACCTGGAGTAAGGGGAAATATGAAGACATCAGGCAGAAAATTGGACGAGTAAACTGGAAGGAGGTGTTCTTGGGGAAAAGTACTGAAGGAAGGTGGCGGATTTTCAAGGAATGTTTGTCTGGAGCTCTGCATGACAATGTTCCGATGAGACAAGGAGGTTTTGGTAGGTCGAGGGAACTGTGGTGCACGAAGGATGTGATGAACCTAGTCAGGAAGGAAAGAAAGGCATACAAAAGGTGCAGAGAGCTAAGAGATGATACGGATCTAGAGGCATATAAGTCTTGTAGAAAGGAGCTTAAAAAGGAAATTAGGAGAGCCAGAAGGGGTCATGAGAAGGCCTTTGTGGGTAAGATTAAGGAGAATTCCAAGGCATTCTACAAATATGTGAAGAGTAAACGGATGAGAAGTGAAGGGATAAGACCTATAAAAGGTGAAGGGGGAAAAGTTGGTGTGGAACCGGAAGAAATGGCAGAGGTGCTTAATGAGTACTTTGCCTCGGTATTCACGGTGGAAAGTGATCTGGGAGGTTGTACTGCAGGTTTGCAGCAGACTGAAAAGCTGAGTATGTGGATGTTAAGAAAGAGGATGTGTTGGAACTTTTAAATTCTATCAAGATAGATAAGTTGCTGGGACCGGATGGGATGTACCACAGGTTACTGTGGGAGGTGGGGGAAATGATTGCAGAGCCCCGGCGATGATCTTTGCGTCGTCGAAGGAGACGGGAGAGGTTCTGGAGGATGGAGGATTGTGGATGTGGTTTCTATTTTCAAGCAAGGGAACAGGGATAGCCCGGGAAATTACCGACGGTGAGTCTGACCTCAGTGGTTGGTAAGTTGATGGAGAGGATTCTGAGGGACAGGATTTATGAGCATTTAGAGAAGTTCAGTCTGATCAGAAATAGTCAACATGGCTTTGTCAAGGGCAGGTCGTGCCTTACGAGCCTAGTTGAGTTTTTTTGAAAATGTGACTGAACACATTGACGAAGGAAGAGTGGTGGATGTAGTGTACATGGACTTCAGCAAGACATTTGATAAGGTCCCCCATGCAAGACTCCTTGAGAAGGTGAGAGTGGCATGGGACCCAAGGGGCTTTGGCCTTGTGGACCCAGAACTGGCTTGCCTGCAGAAGGCAGAGAGTGGTTGTGAATGGGTCTTATTCTGCATGGAGGTGGTCACCAGTGGAGTGCCCCAGTGATCTGTTCTAGGACCCTTGCTGTTTGTCATTTTCATAAATGACCTGGATGAGGAAGTGGAGGGATGGGTTAGTAAGTTTGCCGATGATACGAAGGTTGGTGGTGTTGTGGATAGTCTGGAGGGTTGTCAGAAGTTACAGCGTGACATAGATAGGTTGCAAGACTGGGCAGAGAAGTGGCAGGTGGACTTCAACGTGGATAAATGTGTAGTGGTCCATTTTGGCAGGACCAATGGGATGAAGGAGTACAATATTAAGGGTAGGAGTCTTAGCAGTGTTGAGGAGCAGAAGGACCTTGGAGTCCAGGTCCATAGAACTCTTAAATTGGCCTCGCAGGTGGAGGATGTGGTCAAGAAGGCGTATGGTGTACTGGCCTTCATTAATCGAGGGATTGAATTTAGGTGTCGGGAGGTAATGCTGCAACTTTATAAGACCCTTGTCAGACCCCACTTGGAGTACTGTGCGCAGTTATGGTTGCCTCACTACAGGAAGGATGTGGAAGCTATTGAAAGGGTGCAGAGGAGATTTACAAGGATGTTGCCTGGATTGGGAGGCATGCCTTATGAAGATAGGTTAAGGGGGCTAGGTCTCTTCTCCCTGGAGAGACGAAAGTTGAGAGGCGACCTGATGGAGGTGTATAAAATGTTGAGAGGAATAGATAAGGTGGATTCTGGGAGGCTATTTCCCAGGGCTGAAATGGTCGCTATGGGAGGACACAGGTTTGAGGTGCTGGGGAGCAAGTACAGAGGAGATGTTAGGGGTAAGCTTTTCACTCAGAGAGCGGTGAGTGAGCGGAATCGGCTGCCATCGGTGGTGGTAGAGGCGAACTCGCTGGGGTCTTTTAAAAGACTTCTGGATGAGTACATGGGATTTAATGGGATTGGGAGTCACAGATAGTTCTATGGCCTAATAGGTATGGATATGATCGGCGCAACTTGTGGGCTGAAGGGCCTGTTAGTGCTGTAGTGTCCGATGTTCTATGTTCTATACCCCCTCTAAAGTGATCTCATCCTTTCTATAGTGAGATGACCAGAACTGCAGACAGTATGCTAGCTTTGGCCTGGTTAACTTTCTGTACAACTCCAACATTATCTCCTTGCTCTTATACTCTATGCCACGACTGATTAAAGTAAATGTCTATATGCCTTCTTAATTAGCCAGGTTAATTTTGTTTTGAGATTTAGTGGAATCAAGGAGGACTGGTAATTGAATGTGGGAGCACAAAAGCACAGTGGTTAGCACTGCTGCTTTACAGCTCCAGGGACCTGGGTTCGATTCTCAGCTTGGGTCACTGTCTGTGTGGAGTTTGCAAATTCTCCTTGTGTTTGCGTGGGTTTCCTCCAGGTGCTCTGGTTTCCTCCCACAGTCCAAAGATGTGTGGGTTAGATTGATTGGCCATGGTAAAATTGCCCTTAGTGTCCTGAGATGTGTAGGTTAGAGGGATGAATGGGTAAATATGTAGGGATATGGAGCTAGGACCTGGATGGGATTGTGGCCGATGCAGACTTGATGGGCTGAATGGCCTCTTTCTGTCCTGTAGGGATTCTAGTGATTGAGAGTGCAAGTGGAATCTTGTTAGAGTGTTGTTTTCAGGGATAAAACCAATCTGTACCTCTCCAGCTGTACAGCCTTATTTTCTCATCCTGATTCAGTAGCAGAGAATCTGGGCCATAGTTTTCGCTGTCAACAACAGGGTGCAGCCTGATGGAGCTAACATTGGATCCACAGAAATTGGGGCATCCTTTTTAAATGGTTCCCAGGGTCTGCATTAAAAAGAAGGCATCCCATGCTCCACCACCCTCTATCCATCTGCACCACATAATCATCGGCTCACCTTCACCCTGTAAAACACACACGAGCAACAGAGCAACCCCATACCCCCAGCCACAAAAACAGTCATCCACTCTCTCTCACACCAACACACAAGTCACTCAGTCTCTCACATCAACACACACAGTGACTCAATCTCTCACTCACAGACGCAGTCACTCACTTTCTCACACACACACTGGTTGTGGATGGGTCTTTTTCGGAATGGAGGTCAGTCACCAGTGGGGTGCCCCAGGGATCTGTTCTGGGACCCTTGCTGTTTCTCATTTTCATAAATGACCTGGATGAGGAAGTGGAGGGATGGGTTAGCAAGTTCGCTGATGACACGAAGGTCGGCGGTGTTGTGGATGGTCTGGAAGGATGTCAAAAGTTGCAGCAGGACATAGATAGGATGCAGGAATGGGCGGAGAAGTGGCAGATGGACTTCAACGCGGATAAATGTGTAGTCGTCCATTTCGGCAGAACCAATGGGATGAACGAGTACACTATTAAGGGCAGGGGTCTTAGTAGCGTTGAAGAGCAGAAGGATCTCGGGGTCCGGGTTCACAGGACTCTTAAATCGGCCTCGCAGGTGGAGGAGGTGGTCAAGAAGGCGTATGGTGTACTGGCCTTCATTAATCGAGGGATTGAGTTTAGGAGTCGGGAGGTAATGCTGCAACTTTACAGGACCCTCGTCAGGCCTCATTTGGAGTACTGTGCGCAGTTCTGGTCGCCTCACTATAGGAAAGACGTAGAAACTATTGAAAGGGTGCAGAGGAGATTTACAAGGATGTTGCCTGGACTGGGAGGCATGCCTTATGAAGATAGGTTGAGGGAGCTGGGACTCTTTTCCCTGGAGAGGCGAAGGTTGAGAGGCGACCTGATAGAAGTTTATAAAATGTTGAGAGGAATAGATAGGGTGGACTCTCAGAGGCTATTTCCCCGGGTTGAAATGGTCACTACGAGAGGACACAGATTTAAGGTGCGGGGAGGGAAGTACAGAGGTGATGTTAGGGGTAAGTTTTTCACTCAGAGGGTGGTGAGTGAATGGAATCGGCTGCCGTCGTCGGTGGTGGAGGCGAACTCGCTGGGGTCTTTTAAAAGACTTCTGGATGAGTATATGGGGCTTAATGGGATTGGGGGTTATAGATAGGTCTATTGATTGGTGGGGTTGATGCGATCGGTGCAACTCGAGGGCCGAAGGGCCTGTTTGTGCTGTAATGTTCTATGTTCTATGTTCACACTGAGTCACTCACTCTCACACAGATAGATACACTCTCTCTCACACAGTGACTCTCTCACACTCAGTCATTCAGACACAAACACTCATGTTCACTCTCTCTCTCTCTCACACACACACACACACACACACACACACAAACAGTGAGAGAGAGAGTGAATGAGGATTATTTGTGAGAGAGTGAATGACTGATCATGTATGAGAGACAGAGAGAAAAAATTCCTTGGTTAAAGGAAGGACAGGATTGGCAGCTTAACGTTCCAGACTACAGGTATTTCAGGTGAGATAGGGGGGATGTAAAAGGGATGGGGGAGTTACGCTACTGGTTGAGGAGAATATAACAGCTGCATTGCGGAGGACACCTTGGAGGGCTTGTATGGTGAGGTAATATGGGTAAAGCTCAGGAATAAGAAGGGTGTAGTCACAATGTTGCAGTTTTACTATAGGCTGCCCAACAGCCAGCAGGAGGTAGAGGTCAGCAGATTTTGGTAAGGTAAGTAACAGGGTTGTCATGGTGGAGGATTTTAACTTCCCCTGGGACTCATTTAGTGCCAGGAGCATGAGTGTAAGGAGCACTCATGAGGGCTTTTTGAAACAGTATGTAGATAGTTTAGGGAATGGACCGCATTGGACCTGGTATTGGAGCTCAGCCAGGTGGTCGACGTTTCAGTCGGGGAGCAGCTGGGAATGGTGGGTGCAATTCAATAAGCTTTAATGTACTGACGGATAAAGATAAATGTGTTCTTCATCCATCATCATCAATGAGGACCTCAACACCATTAATCATTTTGAGGGTGGGTGCGGTGTGTCCGAAGATGACTGATCAGGCTAATTCGGGCATGGAATGTCCTGGCACCTATTGGACAGACTTGTGTAGGCCCTATAGTTGTTGCACTGGTGGCTCTGGACTTGCGCAGCTCATGCTTAAGTCGTGCTTCTGCTTCATAAGCTTGACTACCCTTGTGGATGAGGCAGCGCCAGGTAGGGCGGTTTTGTGCCAGCATTTCCCAGGTGGTCATCTCTATGTCAAGTGACTTCAGGGAGGTCTTGAGTGTGTCTTTGTTACGTTTCTTCTGCCCTCCATGCAAGTATCTTCCAGCAGAGAGTTACCCAAAAAGGAGCTGCTTGGGTATGCGCTCATCTGGCATATGGATGACATGACCTGCCCACTGGGTCTATGCTCTCATAAGCAGTGTGTGGACTGACGGTAGACTTGAGAGAGTCTAGAGAGAACTTCAGTCCTGGTACTGTAGAGAGAACTTCAGTGCCTGGTACATTGTCCTGCTATCAGATGCGTAATATTTTGTGAAGACAAATCATGTGGAAATGATTGAGCTGTCTTGCATGCCTTTGATACACAGTCCACGTTTCACAGGGAAACAGGAGGATAGTGAGTACCACAGTGCCATAGACCTTCAGTTTTATTGCTGGGCTGATTCCTTGATGTTCCCATATAGTGGAGCGCGGTCTACCGCAAGCAGAACTTGCCTTTGCTATTCTGCAGTTAACTTCCGTATCAAATGTCACTGCTTGGGAGAGGGTGTTGGCTAAGATAAGTGAACTGATCCACTGGCTGTAGTTTCTGCCCTTTGGTTGTGATTATATGTTCTGTATATGGTGCATGAGGAGCACTTTGGTGCATGACTTCAGTCTTTTTAATGTTGATGGTGAGTCCAAAGTTGTCACAAGCCATGGAAAGTTTGTCCATACTGACTTGCATCTCTGGCTCTGAGTCAGCATACAGGGCGCAGTCATCAGCAAAGAGGAAGTCTTTCAGAACAGTCTCCTTCACTTTGGTAATAGCTTGAAGTCTCTGCAGGTTGAAGAGTTTCCCATCCACTCTATACTTGAGGCTGATTCCAGCAACACTGTCCTGGAAGGCGTTATTCATCATGGCAGTAAATTTCATGATGAACAGTGTGGGTGCGAGCACACAGCCTTGTTTGACGCTATTGGTGACTGGAAATGTCTCAGAGGATTCTCTGCCATTCAGTACACTGGCCATCATGCATCATGTAACTGGTGTATCATCTGAATGAATTTGGGGGGGGCAGCCGAACGTTGACATGATCCTCCACAGGCCTTGTCGGCTGACAGTATTGAAGGCTTTTGCGAGGTCAACAAAGGTTGTGTAGAGCTCGCGATTCTGCTCCTGACAGTTCTCCTGAAGTTGGCGTGCAACAAAAATCATGTCAGTAGTCCCGTGACCATTGCGGAAGCCACACTGTGATTCTGGAAGCAGGCCCAGCTCCAGATGAGTGACTAGACGATTTAGCAGGACTCTTGCGAGGGTTTTCCCTGTGATGGAGAGCAGCGAAATTCCTCGCTGGTTGTCGCATACTTGCCGATTGCCCTTCCTCTTATAGAGGTGTACGATAGAAGCATCTTAAAGTTCTTCAGGAGTGGATCCTTGTTTCCAAAAGGACTGGAACAACTCGGTGAGCTTCTTGATAAGTACAAGACCAGCAGCTTTGTAGATCTCTGCGGGTATGGCATCTGCCCCTGGGGCTTTGCCACTTAATAGCTGCTGACAGCTTTCGTGACTTCGGCTACTATTGGTGGGTCATCCATGGTGCTGTTGTTATTAACCTGGGGAATCCTGTCTATTGCCTCATTGTTAATAGATGATGGTCAATTGAGGACAGCTTCAAAGTGTTCAGCCCACTTCTACAGAATTTGAGCCCTCTCTGTAATGAGAGTTGTACCATCTGTACTCAGAAAGGGGAAACTCCCAAGAGATTAAGGTCAGTAGAGAGTGTTGAGAGCTTCATAGAACTGTTTCAAGTCGTTTCTGTCAGTGTAACTTGTATTTAATCTGCCTTGGTGCTCAGCCAGGCATCCTGCATTTTACGCAGTTTCTTCTGGACTGTCCTGCGAGCACTGGTAAAAGCATTTTTCTTGGCAGCTGATGATGGGTTATTCTGACAGGCCCGATGAAGATGATGCTTTTCAACAAGTAGAACCTCTATCTCCTCTTCATTCTCATCGAACCAGTCATGCTGCTTGCGGGTAGAGCGCCCAAGCATCTTCAGTGCAGATGAACGGACAAATCCCTGAAGTGTTCCCAGTCATCCTCAGCGCTGCCTGCGAGTTGTAGGTCAGCAAGCTTGATTTCTAAGTCTTCAGCAGTGCAAAGATAAATGTAGTCCTCAGGTGAAGGTACTAAATTGGGGGAAAGCTAATCGCAACAATATTAGGCAGAAATTGAAGAATGTAGATTGGGGCAGTTGTTTGAGAACAAATCAACATCTGGCATGTTGGAGGCTTTTGGTGTAAGTTGATAGGAATTCATGATCACACATTCCTGTAAGGATGAAGGATGGGGCAGCAGGATGGCACAGTGGTTAGCAATGCTGCCTCACAGCACCAAGGGCCAGGTTCAATCCCCGGCTTGGGTCACTGTGTGGGATTTTCCCCGTCTTTGCGTGGGTTTCTCTGGGTGCTCCAGTTTTGTCCCAGAGTCCGAAGATGTGCGAGATAGGTGGATTGACCATGCTAAATTGCCCCTGAGTGTCAGGGGGACTGGCTAGGGTAAATGCATGGGGTTATGGGGATAGGACCTGGATGGGATTAAGTTCGTTGTGGACTTGATAGGCCAAATGGCCTCCTTCTGCACTGTGGAATTCAATTCTATAAGAATGGCAAGTTTCGGGAACCTTGGATAATGAGAGATATTATGAGCCCAGCTAAAAAGTAAAAGGGAGTATTTGTCAAGCCTAGGAGGCTGGGAACACATGAAGCAAGTGTGAAATTCAAAGGAAGTAGAAAGAAACTTAAGCAAGGAGTCAGGAAGGCTAAAAGGGGTCATGAAAATTGGCCAACAGGACTAAGGAAAATCCCAAAGCTTTTTATGCATATATAAAGAGCAAGTGGGTAGCCAGGGATAGGGTTGGGCCACTCAAGGACAGGGGAGGGAATCTATGCTTGGAGCCAGAGGAAATAGGTAAGGTATTAAATGAGTACTCTGCATCAGTATTCACCAAAAAGGACTTGGTGGATAATTTAGGCCATGTTGAGATCAAAAAGAAGGAGGTATTGGGTGTCTTGAGAAACATTTAGGTAGACAGGTCCCTAGGGCCTGATGGGATATCAGAATACTGATAGACAAGAGAGGAAATTGCTGGGGCTTTGAGCGAAATCTTTGTATCCTCACTGGATACAGAGGAGGTCATGATGTGGAGATGCCGGCGTTGGACTGGGGTAAACACAGTAAGAAGTCTCACAACACCAGATTAAAGTCCAACAGGTTTATTTTGTCACAAAAGCCACCAGCTTTCGGGATCTGACCCTTTGTCAGGTGAGTGGAGAGTTCTGATCACAAACAGCAGATGTAAAGACAGACACTCAGTTTACAGAATACTGATTAGAATGCGAGTTTTTACAGCTAATCAAGTCTTAAAGGTGCAGACAATGTGACCGGAGATAACATTAAGCATGGGTTAAAGAGATGTGTGTTGTCTCCAGACAGGACAGTAAATGAGTTGTTGCAAGCCCAGGCAAGTCATGGGGGTTACAAATAGTGTGACATGAACCCAAGATCCCAGTTGAGGCTGTCCTCACGTGTGCGGAACATGAGGACAGCCGTAGCCGGGATTTAGGTTTATGTCACACTATTTGTAACCACAGTGACTGAGTGGGTGAGAAACTGTGTGAGAAAGTGAATGGCTATGTTTGTGTATCCATGAGAAAAAGACAGTGAGTGGAATATTCCTACTTTGTCATACCTGGCACAAATTGTGCAGGTCCTCGTGCAAGCCTAAAAGTTGTTTTGCATCTGGCAGAAAAAGGTCTGCTCTCTTCCAGATCTTTTTCTAATGGCATGATTCTGATTACCATGAGATTGACTGTATAATTAGTCTCATTAACAAGCTCGGCTTTCCTCGTCCTTCCTCCTGGAATGTTCCCACTTCTCTGGCATGACGTCACATAAGCACAAATTGGAACTGGTCCCTTGAATTATGGATCAGGCACGAGGGCAAGCAAGGAAGTATGTTCAGATTAGCATCAATCTCCAGGGTGCAAAAGGTGGTCAGCTGCTGCCGTGGTGGAGAGTGGGAGGCCTGCATGCGTGCCAGGACTTGGGGCATTCGAGCTGAGCCGGAGGCTCCTCAGGTTGCTTCTGGGTTGGAGCTTGTGTGGTGCTTATTTCCCTGCCTGCTGGAAAGGGGTTTCGTATGAGGTCAATATCAAACCCCACTGATGTCTCACCGATTATCCTGCGATCCATCTGTTGGCCATGCACTGTGATCTTTTGCTGACATTCCATACCAGGCTCTTTCAGGGTGGTTTGTCCATCCTTTGTCCCCACCTGACACTCAGCTCTCACCTGTGGCTCCCCATAGCTGTTTGCATGCGATAGCGGCCACACCCCGGGCAACGGCCTCGACAAACCGGCTAAACCAGGTGAGGGTAGCCGACAGGTCTCAACCCTCGGTGAGATAGGGAGATGTCTATCCCAGCATGTGAAGACAGAGTCTGGTGGATTGACCGGAAGAGACCAATGGAAGGCCCAGTGGTCAAGAAGGCAGCCTTTGCAAGCATGGTGGAACACGAAGAGCAGGACAAGACACAGAAGATGTCCTGGTCATCCATTGCGCCTAGTCTCACCTCCAGCCGTCTTGACTCTTGTCTTGCCACTGGATCTGGATGGGAATTGGGACGAGAGAGTGAGGCTGACACTGCGCAACTCTCCCTCACTTTAATCCAAATCAAGCGCTAGTTTTGACACCATTATCATCATCATCAGTGTCCTGTTCAACCCTTGAAGTCCTGTGGCGATGGGTGAGCAGTGAAGCAGCAGGTTTGGATGCACTGGGAGCTGTAGTCACAGACCTGCACGCAGGCAGCTCAGGTCTAGCGGTCGTTTTCTACTGACCGAAGCAGCAGTGGAACTCAGCGTCTATCTGAGCGACTGAGCAGTCATCTTCAGGAACGCACTGCTCATCTCCGTAGAATGAGGAAGGGGCTAGAAAAGGTGCCCTAAACATTGCCTGCTTCATCACATCCTGGCCAGTTTACTGCTGCTGCCGGGGATCCCATCTAGCGGTTGAACACACAAAATAAAACAGAAGGTGACATCGCTCACCATTGGCACTTGGAACGTGCATACGCTTTTGGACAACCCTACAGCAGACAGACCAGAAAGAACAGCCTTAGTTGCCAGAGAGCTTGCAAGATATAACATTGACATTGCAGCCCTGAGCAAAACTCGTCTTGCCAACGGAGGTCAGTTGACTGAAACTGGAGTTGGATATACTTTTTCCTGGAGCGATCGCAGCAACGATGAACGTCGTGATGCTGGAGTTGGATTCGCCATCAGGAGTCACCTTGATCAGAAACTTGATAGTCTACCCAAGGGTGTGAACGTCCGGCTTATGACATTGCAGCTTCCGCTACAGAACAGAAGTCAAGCCACCCTGATCAGCACCTATGCCCCCACAATGAACAACTCAGACAAGATTAAAGACAAGTTCTACGAAGAACTAGACACCATACTATCAGCAGTGAGCAGTACCAACAAGCTGATCTTGCTTGGCGATTTCAGTGCAAGAATAGGGTGTGACTCTGCAATCTGGCAGGGAGTCATTGGGAGGCATGGAATGGGCAAGTGTAACAGTAATGGCCTACTCTTACTGAAGACCTGTGCAGCACATGACCTCATCATCACCAACACAACCTTCTGTCTGCCTACCCGTAACAAGACCTCCTGGATGCACCCCCACTCTAAGTATTGGCATCTTATCGACTATGTAATTGTCAGGAGAAAAGACAGGCAGGATGTCAGAGTGACCAAGGCCATCTGTGGTGCTGAGCGCTGGACAGATCACAGGCTCATTGTCTCCAAAATGAGGCTCCGCATCAGACCCAAGAGGCGACCACAAGGAAGCAAGGTTTTGAAAAGAATCAATGCGGCCAAGCTAAAGAAAAGCAGCATAACTTCAGCACTGGCTGAAGACTTAGAAATCAAGCTTGCCGACCTACATCTCGCAGGCAGCGCTGACGACTAGTGGGAATGCTTCAGGGATGCTATTCATACATCTGCGCTGAAGACGCTCGGGCCCTCCACCCGCAAGCAGCATGATGGGTTTGATGAGAATGATGAGGAGATACAGGCTCTACTTGTTGAAAAGCACCGTCTTCATTGGGCCTCTTAGAACAACCCATCTTCAGCTGCCAAGAAAAATGCTCTTACTAGTGCCCACAGGACAGTCCAGAATAAACTGCGTAAAATGCAGGATGCCTGGCTGAGCGCCAAGGCAGATGAAATACAGGGATATGCTGACAGAAACGACTTGAAACAGTTCTATGAAGCCCTCAACACTCTCTATGGACCTCAATCTCTCGGGAGTCCCTCCCTCCTGAGTACAGATGGTACAACTCTCATTATAAAGAAGGGCCAGATCCTGCAGAGATTGGCTGAATGCTTTGAAGCTGTCCTCAACCAACTGTCGTCTATTAACGATGAGGCAATAATCAGGATTCCCCAGGTTTATATCAACAGCGCCAAGGATGACCCACTGGTCATCACGAAAGCTGTCAGCCAGCTATCCAGTGGCGAAGCCCCAGGGGCAGATGCCATACCCACAGAGATCTATAAAGCTGCTGGTCCTGCACTTATCGAGAAGGGCACCAAGTTGTTCCAGTCCTTTTGGAAGCAAGGATTCATTCCTCAGGAACTTAAAGATGCTTCCATCATACACCTCTACAAGAGGAAGGGCAATCAGCAAGTATGCGACAACCACCGAGGAATCTCGCTGCTCTCCATCGCAGGAAAAACCCCCGCAAGAGTCCTGCTAAATCTCCTAGTCACTCATCTGGAGCTGGGCCTGCTTCCAGAATCACAGTGTGGCTTCCACAAAGGTCGTGGGACTACTGACATGATTTTTGTTGCACGCCAACTTCAGGAGAACTGTCAGGAGCAGAATCGCAAGCTCTACACAACCTTTGTTGACCTCGCGAAAGCCTTCGATACTGTAGGTCGACAAGGCCTGTGGAGGATCATGTCAAAGTTCGGCTGCACCACCAAATTCGCTCAGATGGTACGCCAGTTCCATGATGGCATGATGGCCAGAGTACTGGATGGCGGAGAATCCTCTGAGGGATACCCAGTCACCAATAGTGTCAAACAGGGCTGTGTGCTTGCACCCACACTGTTCAGCATGATGTTTACTGCCATGCTGAATGATGCCTTCCAGGACAGTTTTGCTGGAATCAGCCTCAAGTACAGAGTGGATGGGAAGCTTTTCAACCTGAGGAGACTTCAAGCTATTACCAAAGTGAAGGAGACTGTTCTGAGAGATTTCCTGTTTGCCGATGACTGCGCCCTGTACGCTGGCTCAGAGCCAGAGATGCAAGTCAGTATGGACAAATTTTCCACGGCTTGTGACAACTTTGGACTCACCATCAACATTAAAAAGACTGAAGTCATGCACCAAAGTGCTCCTCATGCAGTGAAAGAGACTGTTCTGAGAGATTTCCTCTTTGCCGATGACTGCGCCCTGTACGCTGGCTCAGAGCTAGAGATGCAAGTCAGTATGGACAAATTTTCCACGGCTTGTGACAACTTTGGACTCACCATCAACATTAAAAAGACTGAAGTCATGCACCAAAGTGCTCCTCATGCACCATATACAGAACATATAATCACAACCAAAGGGTGGAAACTACAGGCAGTGGACCAGTTCACTTATCTTAGCCAACACCCTCTCCCAAGCAGTGACTATTGATGCAGAAGTTAACTGCAGAATAGCAAAGGCAAGTTCTGCTTTCGGTAGACTGCGCTCCACTGTATGGGAACATCGAGGAATCAGCTCAGCAACAAAACTGAAGGTCTGCAGCGCCATGGTACTCATTACTTTCCTGTATGCCTGTGAAATGTGGACTGTGTATCGAAGGCATGCAAGACAGCTCAAACATTTCCACATGACTTGTCTTCGCAGAATATTACACATCAGATGGCAAGACAAAGAACCAGACACTGAAGTTCTCTCTAGAGCAAGTCTACCATCAGTGCACACACTGCTGATGAGAGCGCAGACCCGGTAGGCAGGTCATGTCATCCATATGCCGGATAAGCGCATACCCAAGCAGCTTAAGAACATAAGAACATAAGAAATAGGAGCAGGAGTAGGCCATCTGGCCCTTCGAGCCTGCCCCGCCATTCAATAAGATCATGGCTGATCTGTCGTGACTCAGCTCCACCTTCCTGCCCTCTCCCCATAACCCTTAATCCCTTCTCTTATCAAAAACCCATCAACCCGTTTCTTAAAAATATTTAGCGAGGCAGCCTCCACCACTTCAACGGGCAGAGAATTCCAGAGATTCACCACCCTTTGAGTGAAGAAGTTCCTCCTCAACTCTGTTCTAAACCGCCCCCCCTTTATCTTGAGGCTGTGCCCCCTAGTCCTACTGAATTTTTTTAGCGGGAAGAGTCTCTCCACCTCTATCCTATCCATCCCATTCATCATCTTATACGTCTTCTTTTTGGGGAACTCTCTGCTGGAAGACGCTCGCATGGAGGGCAGAAGAAACATTTCAAAGACACACTCAAAGCTTCCTTGAAGTCGCTTGACATTGACATGACCACCTGGGGAACACTGGCACAAAACCGCCCTACCTGGCGCTGCCTCATCTACAAAGGCTGTCAAGCTCACGAAGCAAGGTGTATTGCAGAAGCACAACTTAAGCGCGAGTTGCGCAAGTCCAAAGACACCAGCGCAACAACTACAGTGTCTACACATGTCTGTCCAGTATGTCTGTCCAGACATTCCGTGCCCGAATTGGCCTGAGCAGTCATCTTTGGACACACCGCAACCGGCCTCAAAATGACTAATAGTGTCGAGGTCCTCATCGATGATGATGGACGAACAACAATACCAGGCTCTGGCAGCTCCAATCAAGGGAGCTTGGCAGGTGTTAACATTGCTCTTCACACTTTATGAAATGCATGAGCTCTTCCATTATCCATTTGATGTTTGACATTGTTGGAGTGAATGAATGAACTGAGTCTTCCGAGACTATGTAGAACTTCAGAAAAATTTGGCTTTATTCAACGTGCATGAGGGAGAGTAGTACTTGGAGCTGTGATTCCAGCTTGCTTCTGAGCCACTCTGCTAATCATCAGTTCTTACATATTCTTATACCCTTTTTATGTTACAAAGATTTACATTTACATTAGGTCATCATGTTGTTACTTTGAATTGCTTACAGTTCTGCTTTGATCATATGTGGATCCATTGACCTGTGTGCTTTAGCTTTACTCATTTTCTGGACATCTCCTGTCTACCTGTTTATAATATCAAAGTGTTGATTGTCCCCATCTCCCTGATACTTGATTAGAGTTCCAGAGGCACAACGGCTCCTCTAGACCTACTGGAGGTTTGATAATTGATATTGATTCTCTCGTTGCTGCTGTAATCTTGGAAGGACCTCACCTGGGGTATGACTGTTTTAGTGCCATCTGTAACTGATGGAGTTATCTGTAACTTGTCATGTATCTACCTGCAGTGAGTGTGGATACTACAGTGTTGTTTGTTTTAATTCTTTCCATTCACTCCTCTCCTGCTGCAGCCCACACTCCCTGGGTTTGCCTACTGCAGTCCCCCTTGATGGCCCTTGGTTACACTCAAGGTAGTCGCTAAAAAGTGTCAGTTTGTGTCTATGTAATCATTTATACTAATTAGGACTCTACCTTGCAAATATCATTGCTGGACTCCATGGATGCTCTCCTGCACTTTGGTTATTGTTGAGGATCCTTCAGTAGCTAGCTCTACAGATCTTGGAAAGCATCCTAAACCACCTTGCTGTAAGTAACAGCCGCGACCTTCTCTTTAACACGTGCACGGATGGATGACACTGGGATATGCTGAGGGGTGGTTAAAGTCTTTTTCACTTTTCATTGCTGACAACACATAACCGTTGTCCATACCAATCATCCACTATTATAATCACCTCCCACCTACCTGTTAATTGGTTGCCTGCTGACCCTGGATTGAATATGTCCCCCCAATGATGTGTCCCAGAAAGTCTTAGCTCGACTCTGTTCCTGTGGAGCAGAGTCGAGAGGCAGCGATTTTTGGGCGAGTGAGGAGGCAGCAAAAAGGTATATTTTTCAGTTTATACTGGGTAACTTTTTATTTTAGTTTTAAAGTCGCGAGTTTCGGCGGTTTTTTTAAAATTAGTTAGAAACCGGAAGTCGTCACGAGGGCGCTTGCCGGTACTTGTAGTTTTTTTTTCGGGTTTAAAAAGCTCCTACCTCCGTGTCTCGGCCTCATTGTTCCTGTGGAGCAGAGTCGAGAGGCAGCGATTTTTGGGCGAGTGAGGAGGCAGCAAAAAGGTATATTTTTCAGTTTATACTGGGTAACTTTTTATTTTAGTTTTAAAGTTGCGAGTTTCGGCGGTTTTTTTAAATTAGTTAGAAACCGGAAGTCGTCACTAGGGCGCTTGCCGGTACTTGTAGTTTTTTTTTCGGGCCCCTAACCCTATAAATTAGTGCAGAGAGGAATTAGAGGAGGTGGAATTAGAGGAGCTCCGCATAATCCGGAAAGTGGAGGAGGACATAGAAAGGAGTTATAAGGAGATAGTTACTCCTAGAAATGAGTCTTGGGTCACTGTCAGGAAGAGGGGAAAGAAGCAGTTGGGGGGTCAATCCCCTGGGGCTGTTCCCCTCCAAAATAGGTTTTCGGTCCTGGAGGCTACAGTTGAGGAGGAATCAACTGGGGATAGCCAAAGGGAGCAGGTCTCTGGAGGTGAGCCTATTGGGAAACCTCAGGTGGTTAGGGGTAAGAGGTTGGGCCTCGTGATTGGGGACTCCACAGTTAAGGGGACGGATAGGAGAGTTGGAGATAAGGGTAGGGACTCAGGGTTGGTGTGTTGCCTACCTGGGGCTGGGGTCCGGGATGTATCGGACAGGTATTCAGGACTCTTAGGGGAGAGGGAGATCAACCCCAAGTTATAGTTCATGTGGGGACACATGACATAGGGAGATTAAGGGAAGGGGATATTAAGCAAAGATTTATGGAGTTGGGGTGGAAACTAAAGGCCAAGTCTGGAAGAGTAGTTATATCCGGACTCTTGCCTGTGCCACGGGATAGTTTAGAGAGGAATAGAGAGAGGGAAAGTTTGAACTCGTGGCTGAGGGGATGGTGCAGGAGGGAGGGGTTCAGGTACTTAAGCAATTGGGGCTCATTCTGGGGAAGGTGGGACCTCTATATGAGTGATGGTTTACACCTGAACCAGAGGGGAATCAATATCCTGGGGGGTAAATTTGCAAAGGCTATGCAGGGAGGTTTAAACTGATTTGGGGGGGGGGGGGGTGGGATCTTGAGTAGAGGGGGTGAAAGGGAGGGGGGCATAGATGGGGAATGCAAGGCACGGCGTAGTGGGGGTGGGACGGAGCAGGGTTTGAAATGCATGTGCTTTAATACTTTAAAGGTAGAGGAAGACCGCAGGAAACATGGGAGGGAGGTTAGACAGGGGGTGGAGAAGGGAAATGCCCAGACTGAGGGGCTGAAGTGTGTATATTTTAATGCAAGGAGTATAGTAAATAAGGTAGATGAGCTTAGGGCGTGGATAGCTGCTTGGTAATGTGATGTGGTGGCCATTACGGAGACTTGGATGTCTCAGGGACAGGACTGGGTACTTCAGGTGCCCGGTTTCAGATGTTTCAGGAAGGACAGGGAGGCTGGCAGAAGAGGTGGTGGAGTGGCACTGTTAATAAGGGACAGTGTCATGGCTGCAGAGAAAGAGGATGCCGTGGAGGGACTTTCTACAGAGTCTCTGTGGGTGGAAGTTACGAACAGCAAAGGGTCGAAAACTTTGCTGGGTGTATTCTATAGGCCGCCCAATAGTGACAGGGAAGTTGAAGTGCAGATAGGGAACCAGATTCTGGAGAAATGTATTAATAACAGAGTTGTCGTGATGGGAGACTTCAATTTCCCAAACATCGACTGGAATATCCCTAGAGTAAGGGGTTTGGCTGGAGAGGAGTTTGTTAGGTGTGTTCAGGAAGGTTTCCTGACACAGTATGTGGACAAGCCTACGAGGGGAGAGGCTGTACTTGACCTGGTACTGGCGAATGAACCAGGGCAGGTGATGGATCTCTCGGTAGGAGAGCATCTTGGGAATGGTGACCATAATTCTATCTCCTTCACAATTGCATTGGAACGAGATAGGATCAGACAGGCTAGGAAGGTGTTTGTCTGGAGTAAGGGGAGATACGAAGAAGTCAGGAAGTTACTTGGACAAATAAACTGGAAGGAGGCATTCTTAGGGAAAAGTACCGAAGGAAGGTGGCGGATATTCAAGGAATGTTTGTCTGGCACTCTGCATGACAATGTTCCGATAAGGCAAGGGGGTTTTGGTAGGTCGCGGGAACCGTGGTGCACGAAGGCTGTGTTGAACCTAGTCAGGAGGAAAAGGAAGGTGTACAAAAGGTTCAGGGAACTAGGAGAGGTTAAGGATCTTGAAGAATATAAGGACTGTAGAAAGGAGGTTAAAAGGGAAATTAGGAGAGCCAGAAGGGGTCATGAGAAGACCTTGGCGGGTAAGATTAAGGAAAATCCCAAGGCCTTCTATAAGTATGTGAAAAGTAAAAGGGTGAGAAGGGAAAGGATAGGACCTATAAAAGGTGAAGGGGGAAAGGTCTGTGTAGAACCAGAAGAAATGGCGGAGGTGCTTAATGAGTACTTTGCCTCAGTATTCACAGTGGAAGCTGATTTGGGAGATCTTGCTATGGACTTGCAGCAGGTGGAAAAGATTGAGTACGTGGACATTAAGGAGGAGGATGTGTTAGAACTTTTGAATTCTATCAAGGTAGATAAGTCGCCGGGACCAGATGGGATGTACCCCAGGATACTGTGGGAGGCCAGGGAAGTGATTGCAGAGCCCTTGGCGATGATCTTTGCGTCGTCAATGGAGACGGGAGAGGTTCCGGAAGATTGGAGGATTGCGGATGTAGTCCCTATTTTCAAGAAAGGGAACAGAGATAGCCCGGGAAATTACCGCCCGGTGAGTCTGACCTCAGTGGTTGGTAAGCTGATGGAGAGGCTTCTGAGGGACAAGATTTACGAGCATTTGGAGAGGTTTGACATGATCAGGAATAGTCAGCATGGATTTGTCAAGGGCAGGTCGTGCCTTACGAGCCTAGTTGAGTTCTTCGATAATGTGACTGAACACGTTGACGAAGGAAGTGCCGTGGACGTAGTGTACATGGACTTCAGCAAGGCTTTTGATAAGGTCCCCCATGCAAGACTTCTTGAGAAGGTGAGAGGGCATGGGATCCAAGGGCCTTTGGCCTTGTGGATCCAGAACTGGCTTGCCTGCAGAAGGCAGAGAGTGGTTGTGGATGGGTCTTTTTCGGACCCATCATGGCTGAGGGGCTGCAGAGTGTGGCCCAGTCTTAGAGGACACTTGCTGCCACCATTGATAGGTGGCCCCTGACTCAGGTGGCCATCGCAGAGGATTTGAGCACCACGGCTACAACGCAGGTAGTGCTCCAGGACTGGCAGCAGCAGGAGCTTCTGGAGCTCACAGCAGAAGCAGTCTGTCCCATGGTGTGACCCAGGAGCCCACAGGAACCCGGAGGGAGGAGCAAGGGTTCGAGCCAATGCCAGGACCTTTCAGCCAGGGGACTGTAGCTATGGCTATATCTTCTGACAACCCCTTTCCTGGCACCGGAGCATCTTAGGGGCAGTGGGATGAAGAGTATGTCATGGATAAGTCCCAGGCACCTGGAAGCCAGCTAGGGCTTTCAAAATCCAGGCCCTCCAGAGGATGTTTGCCAGGGGCATCACAGGCCATGGGTCATGGTAGGCAGCTGGCTCCGTCCATCTCCGATGTACATTCTGGGGAGAAACCAAGACATAGTGGCAGTCCACGTAAGGTTATGAAGATGTTGCAGCACTAAGATAGCACAGGTGAAGGTTAGCACTAGTTAGATAGATATTTAAGCACTTTAACATTTCCTGTTCACATGTTTTTATGTTAGCACTTATCATTTAGACACTTTTATTGTCAGCAATAAATATTTTTTCACCACCCACCTGTGACTGATTTGTCTTAGCTGCCTCTTTCTGGAATGCTCTTACCTTGACAGTTGCCGGAGGCACCTCTCATGTTGATATCAGTGGGGAGGTCCCTCAATGTTATATCATTGAGAAAATGAAGGCATGGCATCCGCAGAACCCACGAGAGATTCCCTGTTCTTCCCCACCCCACACAACCCAGGGCCTTCTGTGGGGTTTACTGATCCCTTACACATTACACAGATGTGGGTCCAGGTGCCTGTGTGCATGGGAGCTCAAGTTTGCTCAGACTAGTTTGCACCAGAATATCATCATAATAGTGCTTAGCGAGTCATCATCACCCTCCTGCCTGCCAAAGAAACTGGCTAACACAGCACACCCAGGCCCATCACTATGGTATTACAATGTTATGATGTGAGTATGCTGGCGTTGGACTGGCGTAAACACAGTAAAAAGTCTGACAACAGGTTTTAGTCCAACCGATTTATTTGATAATATTCTCACAAACAAGCAAGCTTTCGAAGGGGCTAACCCCGAAAGCTTGCTTGCTTGTGAGAATATTATCAAATAAATCGGTTGGACTAAAACCTGGTGTTGTCAGACTTTTTACTGTGATTACAATGTTAAACATAGAAACTTAGAAACAGATAAAAACTACAAAGTTGTGCCAAACATGTCCCAACCTTAGAGATTACTAGGCTTACCTATAACCCTCTATCTTACTAAATTCCATGTACTTATCTAAAAGTCTCTTAAAAGACCGCCTCGAATCCGCCTCCTCTACCATTGCCGGCAGCCTATTCCATGCGCCCACCACTCTGAGTGAAAAACTTACCCCTGACATCTCCTCTGTACCTACTCCACAGCA
Organism: Prionace glauca; assembly: GCA_037974335.1. Classification (NCBI taxonomy): domain Eukaryota; kingdom Metazoa; phylum Chordata; class Chondrichthyes; order Carcharhiniformes; family Carcharhinidae; genus Prionace; species Prionace glauca. Next base: position 19,831,006 of record CM075736.1, on the reverse strand, counting down.
TCTTAAACCTGTGTCCTCTTGTGGCAACCATTTCAGCCCTGGGAAAAAGCCTCTGACTATCCACTCAATCAATACCTCTCAGCATCTTATACACCTCTATCAGGTCACCCCTCATCCTTTGTCTCTCCAAGGAGAAAAAACTGAGCTCCCTCAACATATCCTCATAAGGTATGCTCCCCAATCCAGGCAACATCCTTGTAAATCTCCTCCGCAACCTTTCTACAGCTTCCACATCCTTCGTGTAATGAGGAGACTAGAACTGAGCACAGAACTGCAAGTGGGGTCTGACCAGGGTCTTATATAGCTGCAACATTATCTCTCAACTCCTAAACTCAATTCCTCAATTGATGAAAGCCAGTACACCGTACATTTTCTTAATCACAGCTTTAACCTGTGCAGCTGCTTTGAGCATCCTATGAACTTGGACCCCAAGATCCTTCTGATCTTCCACGCTCCAAGAGTCCTACCATTAATATTCTGCCATCCTATTTGACCTGCCAAAATGAACCACTTCACACTTATCTGGGTTGAACCCCATCTGCCACTACTTCACCCAGACTTGCATCCTATCAGTATCTTGCTGCTGCTTCTGACATCCCTCCACATTATCCACAACATTCCAATCTTTGTGTCATCAGCAAACTTACCGACCCATCCCTCCACTTCCTCATCCAGGTCATTTATATAAATCACAAAGAGTAAGGGTGCCAGAACAGATCTCTGGGGTACTCCACTGGTGACCGACCTCCATGCAGAATATGACCCATCTATAATCACTGTTTGCCTTCTGTGGGCAAGCCAGTTCTGGATTCACAAAGCAATGTCCCCTTGGATTCCATGGCCCCTCTCTTTCTCAATAAGCCTTGCATGGGGCACCTTATCAAATGCCTTGCTGAAGTCCATATGTACTATATCTACTGCTCTTCCTTCATCAATGTGTTTAATCACATCTTCAAAAAATTCAATCAGGCTCGTAAGGCATGATCTGCCTTTGACGAAGCCATGCTGACTATTCGTAATCATATTATACCTCTCCAAATGTTCGTAAATCCTGCTTCTCAGGATCTTCTCCATTAACTTACCAACCACTAAGTTAGACTCACTGGTCTATAATTTCCAGGGCTATCTCTACTCCCGTTCTTGAATAAAGGAATAACATCCGCAATCCTCCAGAACCTCTCCCGTCTCCATTGATGATGCAAAGATCATCTCCAGAGGCTCAGCAATCTCCTGTAGAAATTGCAGGAGATTGTAGAACGAGGTGTGGTGTGGAGAATGGAACCCATGTGCACAGGCCCCTAGTGAGGAAAGCACCTGGTGATCAGGAATCTCCCTCACCACCCTCGCATGCATAATCTTTGCTGCTAGCCTCCAGCTCCTGGATGATGTTGCTTGGCATTGTCCTCCTCTTCCTGTTGGGCGTCCTCCTCCCCAGTGACACCCTGTTGGTTAGCCTTCATGTCCTCCTCCTCCAAAAGATCTCCTTCTGCACCAGCTTTTGAAGGGCACAGTACACCATGACAATGCAGGAAGAACACAGTAAGAAGTCTCACAACACTGGCATCTCCACGTCATGTGGGAAGAAATCAGGGGGCTATATTGTCAGACCCCACCAGAACGGTCAGGCACCTGAACCACATTTTGAGGAGCCCTATACACCTCTCCACTATTGAACAGGTGTCAACGTGGGCCTCATTATACTGGGTCTCCACATCAGTTTCAGGCATCTGCACAGAAGTCATCAGCCAAGTCTGAAGTGGGTGCACCATGTTGTCCATGAGCCATCCCTGCATCCTGGGCTCCTCCTCAAAGACCTCCAGGATATCTGAGTTCCTCAAGATGAAGCTGTCATGCACACTGCCAGGGTGTCTGGCACAGCTGTGCATGATATTCATCTTATGGCCACAAACACCAGTTGCACATTTCAGGAACGGAAGGGGAACTAGGGCCAGTAAGGCTCCAAGAAAGAGCAGGCAGGGTGTGGTTGTGAATCAAAGAGGGTCTGGTAAACTGAAGTGCATTGTTTCAATGTGAGAAGTATAACAGGTAAGACAGATGAATTTAGAGCTTGGATTAGTACTTGGAACTATCATGTTGTTGCTATTCCAGAGACTTGGTTAAGGGAAGGACAGGATTGACAGCTTAATGTTCCAGAGTACAGATGTTTCAGGTGGGATAGAGAGGGATGTAAAGGGGGTGGGGGAGTTGCACTACTGTTTAATCATAGAATCATAGAACTCTATAGTATAGAAAGAGGCCCTTTGGCCCAATGAGTCTGCACCAACCACAATCCCACCCAGGCCCTACCCCCATATCCCTACATATTATACCTGCTAATCCCTGTAACCTAAGCATTTTAGGACACTAAGGGGCAATTTTAGCATGGCCAGTCAATCTAACCCACACATCTGTGGACTGTGGGAGGAAACCGGAGCACCCAGAGTAAACCCATGCACACAGACAGTGACCCGAGCCGGGAATCGAACCCAGGTCCTTGGAGCTGTGAAGCAGCAATGCTTAAGGAGAATATCGCAGCCCTAGTGCGGAAGGACATCTCGTAGGGTTCATACAGCGAGGCAATGTGGGTACAGTTCAGGAATAGGAAGGGTGTAGTCACAATGATGGGAGTTTATGACCAGCGGGAGATTGAGAAACAGATATATAGGCAGATTTTAGTAAGGTGTAAAAGTAACAGGGTTGTTGTGGTGGGAGATTTTAACTTCCCCTATATTGACTGGGACTCATTTAGTGCTAGGGGCATGAATGGGGCAGAATTTTTAAGGAGCATCCAGGAGGGCTTCTTGAAACAGTATGTAAATAGTCCAACTAGGGAAGGGGCTGTACTGGACCTGGTATTGGGTAATGAGCTCAGCCAGATGGTCGACGTTTCAGTAGGGAGCAGTTTGGGAACAGTGACCTCAATTCAGTAAATTTTAAAGTACTGATGGATAAAGATAAGTATTGTCTTCAACTGAAGGTGCTAAACTGGGGGAAGGCTAATTACAACAATATTAGGCAGGAACTGAAGAATATAGATTGGAGGCAGATGATTGAGGGCAAATCAATATCTGGCATTTGTGAAGCTGTAACAGACTGGTACAAAAGGTGAAGTCATAGAGGATCAGAGATGAGCTGGTAAGATGGATACAGAACAGACTCGGTCATAGATTGGTTTAGGTGAGTGGGTCATTGTTTTTGTAACTGGTCGGCGCAACATCGTGGGCCGAAGGGCCTGTTCTGCGCTGTAATGTTCTATGTTCTATGTTCTATAGAAGACAGACGGTAGTAGTGGAAGAGTGTTTCTGAATAGAGGGCTGTGGCAAGTGGCATTCCTCATTTGTATAAATGATTTGGAGGAAAACGTAACTAGTTGGATTAGTAAGTTTGCAGATGACACAAAGGTTGGTGGATTTGCGGATAGAACATTACAGCACAAACAGGCCCTTCGGCCCTCGAGTTGCGCCGATCACATCAACCCCACCAATCTATAGACCTATCTATAACCCCCAATCCCATTAAACCGCATATACTCATCCAGAAGTCTTTTAAAAGACCCCAGCGAGTTCGCCTCCACCACCGACGACGGCAGCCGATTCCATTCACTCACCACCCTCTGAGTGAAAAACTTACCCCTAACATCACCTCTGTACTTCCCTCCCCGCACCTTAAATCTGAAGAAGGTGAAGAAGGCATTCGGCATGCTAGGTTTCATCGGTCAGAACATTGAATACAAAAGTTGGAATGACTTGTTGAAGTTGTACAAGACATTGGCAAGGCCACACTTGGAATACTTGGATATTACTAAACTGGAAAAAATGCATAAAAGATTTACTAGGATGCTACTGGGACTTGATGGATTGAGTTATAAGGAGGGGCTGGATAGACTGGGACTTTTTTCTCTGAGTTTAGGAGGCTGAGGGGTGATCTTATAGAGGTCTATAAAATAATGAGGGGCACAGATCAGCTGGATAGTCAATATCTTTTCCCAAAGGTAGGGGAGTCTAAAACTAGACAATATCGCTTTAAGGTGAGAAAGGAGAGATACAAAAGTATCCAAAGGGGCAATTTTTTCATACAGAGGGTGGTCAGTGTCTGGAACAAGCTGCTCTTCAAAGGATATAGCAGTATATAGATTGGTTATAGACTTGGACAATAAGATGACAGATGGAGTTTAATCTGGACAAATGTGAGGTAATACATTTTGGAAGGTCTGTTAAAGAAGGAAATATACAGTAAATGGCAGAACCCTTAGGAGTATTGATAGGCAGAGGAATCTGCATGCACAGGTACAGAGGTTACTGAAAGTGGCAAGAAGGTAGTCAAGAAGGCATATGGCACTTGCCTTCATCGGCCGTGGCATTAAGTTTAAAAATTGGCAAGTCATGTTGCAGCTTTATGGAATCTTAGTTCAATTCTGGTCACCACATTCCCAGAAGGATTTGGAGGCTTTGGAGAGGGTACAGAAAATATTTACCGTGCATAACTAATTTACATTAGTTATGAGGAGAGGTTGGAGAAACTTGGTTTGTTCTCATTGGAACGACGGAGGTTGTGGTGCGACCTGATAGAAGTCTATAAGATTATGAGGGTCATGGATAAAGTGGATAGTCAGCAGCTTTTCCCCAGGTGGAAGAGTCAGTTGCTAGGAGGCATAATAGAACATAGAATATAGAACACTACAGCACAAACAGGCCCTTCGGCCCATGAGTTGCGCCGATCACATCAACACCTACCAATCTACAGACCTATCTATAACCCCCAATCCCATTAAATCCCACATACTCACCCAGAAGTCTTTTAAAAGACCCCAGCGAGTTCGCCTCCACCACCACTGATGGCAGCCAATTCCATTCACTCACCACCCTCTGAGTGAAAAACTTACCCCTAACATCAGTTCTGTACTTGCCTCCCCGCACCTTCAATCTGTGTCCTCTCGTAGCGACCATTTCAACCCGGGGAAATAGCCTCTGAGGATCCACCCTATCTATTCCTCTCAACATTTTATAAACTTCTATCAGGTCGCCTCTCAACCTTCGTCTCTCCAGGGAAAAGAGTCCCAGCTCCCTCAACCTAACTTCATAAGGCATGCCTCCCAGTCCAGGCAACATCCTTGTAAATCTCCTCTGTACCCTTTCAGTAGCTTCTACGTCCTTCCTATAGTGAGGCAACCAGAACTGCGCACAGTACTCCAAATGAGACCTGACAAGGGTTTTATAAAGTTGCAGCATTACCTCCCGATTCCTAAACTCAATCCCTCGATTAATGAAGGCCAGTACACCATACGCCTTCTTGACCACATCCTCCACCTGCGAGGCCGATTTAAGAGTCCTGAATAGAATATATAGAAATATATATAGAATATATATAGAATAATAGAAATCATAGAAACCCTACAGTGCAGAAGGAAGCCATTCGGCCCATCGAGTCTGCACTGACCATAATCCCACCCACGGCCTACACCCCCAACCCTATATATTTACCTGCTAATCCCTCTAACCTATCCTTCTCACAACTCTAAGTGGCAATTTTTAGCATGGCCAATCAACCTAACCTGCACATCTTTGGACTATGAGAGGAAACCAGAGCACTCAGAGGAAACCACACAGACACGAGGAGAATGTGCAAACCCCACACAGACAGTAACCCAAGCTGGGAATTGAACCCACGTCACTGGAGCTGTGAAGCAGCAATGCTAACCACTGTGCTACTGTGCCGTCCTGGTCAAAGGGTAAGTTTAAGGTTTGAGGGGCAAGATTTAAAGGAGATGTATGAGTCAAGTTTTTTTACACAGAGGTGCCTGGAACTTGCTGCCGGGGGAGGTAATGAAACAGATATGACAGTGACAGTGACAAATACATGAATAGGATGGGAATAGAGGGGTATGGTCCTGGGAAAGTTCGGTGGTTTTAGTTAAGTTGGGCAGTATGGTTGGTGCAGGCTTGGAAGGCTGAAGGGCCTGTTCATGTGTTGTAATTTTCTTTGTTCCTTAGAAGCCCTTTCTATTCTTGAATCGGTGTGGTTTCTGAACCAGGACTTTGAGATGACGTGGGAGCAGTCTATAGCCCCCTGCACATTATGCTGGCAGTTTTTCTGAGGCAGCAGCAAGTGTAGAGCTAATAGATGGGAGGCTGATTTGCATGGTCGATTGGGCTACGTTCATGACATTCTGTAGTTTCTTGCGGTCTTGGGCAGAGCAGGAGCCATACCGAGCTGTAATAGAACCAGAAAGAACGCTTTCCAAGATGTATTTGTAAAAGTTGGTGAGTCATAACTGACATGCCAAATTTCCTTAGTCTTCTGAGAAATAGAGGCATTATTGAGTTTTCTTAACTATAGTGTGCATGGGGGAACCAAGACAGGTTGTTGGGGATTTGGACACCTAAAGACTTGAAGCTCTCAACCATTTCTACTTTGGTCCCATGATGTAGTACAAGTCTCACACCATCAGGTTAAAGTCCAACAAGTTTATTTGTAGCAAACGCCAGTTCCGAAAGTTAGTGGTGTTTGCTACAAATAAATTTGTTGGACTTTAACCTAATGTTGTGAGACTTCTAACTGTGTTCACTCCAGTCCAATACCAGCATCTCCACATTATGACTCCCACTGATGTAGATGGGCATGATATTTGTAATAATTATTATTGATATAATTGAGCTCTGCTGTATTTATGCATTCATTTGTTCATGGGAAGTGATGTCATAAGTCCTTAGCACAGGAAACAGACAGAGAAGAACATAGAACATAGAACATTACAGCGCAGAACAGGCCCTTCGGCCCACGATGTTGCGCCGACCAGTTACAAAAACAATGACCCACTAACCTAAACCAATGCCTTTTCGTCCATAAACCTATCAACAGATCTTTTAAACGCCCCCAAACTAGGCGCATTTACAACTGCAGCTGGCAGGGCATTCCAGTCCCTCACCACCCGCTGGGTAAAGAACCTACCCCTGACATCTGTCCTATAACTACCCCCCCTTAATTTAAAGCCATGCCCCCTCGTGCTAGCTTTCTCCATCCAAGGAAAAAGGCTATCACTATCCACCCTATCTAAACCTCTAATCATCTTATATGTTTCAATAAGATCCCCTCTTAGCCGCCTTCTTTCCAGCGAAAACAACCCCAAATCCCTCAGCCTCTCCTCATAGGACCTCCCCTCCATACCAGGCAACATCCTGGTAAACCTCCTCTGCACCCTCTCCAAAGCCTCCACATCCTTCCTGTAATGTGGGGACCAGAACTGCACACAGTACTCCAAGTGCGGCCGCACCAGAGTTGTGTACAGTTGCAACATAACGCTGCGACTCTTAAATTCAATCCGCCTACCAATAAACGCCAAGACACCGTACGCCTTCTTAACAACCTTATCTACTTGATTCCCAACTTTCAGAAGCAGCCATGTAAGAGAAAACACACCTGTAAATAAATCTCCATTGTTTTAAACTCTCTGTGCTCCCTAAAGTCATTTCCCTTTATACAACAGTGTGAATTTAGGTGGTGGGTGGGGGGAGGGGGTTGGGGGTGCTATTAATTTTGAGCTTTGACAAAAACCCACTCAGTAGGAGATATAAATTCACAATTTTGGATGTCTTTTCAGGTGAAAGCATTCCATCCTTTTAACATTACATCTTAAACTATTTATAGAGACCTGAGTTAATTATTTGTGCAAAAATCTCAAAATGTACCCTGACCCTTTAAAACTTGTCCAATTTTTAAAGTTAATTTCAAAAAGTCCAGATTTCATTAATTTAGTAACTTGAAATTTAAGTATATATTTTTATAATGTCAAAAGAGCAACTTCAAGAGAGAGATCCTTAGCTGGAGAGGTATAGGGAGGAAATTCCCAGAATTTAGGGCCTAGGCATTATCAGCAAAGTTGAAGTGATCAGCAGCCACAAATTGAGCAGTGCAGAGATGGTAGAACTCTATAATGTAGGAAGAAGCCAATAGGCTCACTGAGCCCTCACCGACAACAATTCCACCCAGACCCTATGTATTTCTCCATCTAATCTCCCTGATACTAAGGGGCAATTTAACATGACCAACCCATGAAATATGCGCATCTTTGGACTGTGGGAAGAAACTGGAGCACTCAAAGAAAACCCACACAGGCAAGAGGAGAACAATGGCTCTGCCTCTTTTTGTCTGTGACTCTCCCATATTTTTTCTTGTCTAGATTTCTAGAATTTTACTAATTTGAATCTGTTTTTTGAACTGAACAGTGAAAGATGAAAAGAGATTGCTAACTGTTGACCTGAGCATCCCTGTCAGAATTGGAAACATTGAAGGAAACCAGATACAGATAACCTTTGATTTGACTTTGGACATCTTCAACACAATTCAGAAAGTTTATGGATCCCCTAAATTCAAGGTACGTTACACTGCTAGGAACATTTAGCAATTTAAAAAGGAAGGCATATTTAAACTTTGTCAGTTCCCTGATGATTGTAAGGGTATCTTCAGATGAGACAGGATTTTGTGGAACTGTGCAGATTCTGGAAATATTTAATAACATTAAATTATTAAGTCTTTTGGTAGTACAGAGCATAAGTATTGCTGGAAAAAGAGCACACATTTTAGAAAATCTGTAATGATCCCGAGGCCTGCCCATGGTGAATACTGGGTGATATGGCATTTCAAAGGATGGTGGATAAAGACATTAAGTTGGCACAGGGACTACAAGGGACTAAAGTGGATAGGTGTAGGGCATGAGTGAATCATAGAATCATACAGAAGAGGCCCTTTGGTCCACTGAGACTGTATTGACATTTATGAAGCACCTAATCCTATTTACCAGCACTTGTCTGCAGCCTTGGATGTTATGAGATGCCAAGGACAATCCAGTACTTTTAAAAGGATGTGAGGCAACCCACCTCTCCCTGGCAGCACATTAGACCATCATCACGTTTTTCTCACATCTCCCTAAACTTCCTGTTCCTCACTTTGAACTTGTGTTTCCTCGTGCCTGACTCTTCAACTAAGGGGACAGCTGCTCCTTATCCACTCTGCCCATGCCCTACATAATCTTCTACATCTCAATCAGGTCGCCCTTCAGGCTTCTTTACTCCAACAAAAACAGCCCAAACCTATCCAGCTTCTCTTCATAACTTAAATGCTCCATCCCAGACAACATCCTGGTGAATCTTCTCTGCACCCTCTCCAGTGCAATCACATCTTTTCTAAAATGTGGTGACCAGAACTGCACAAAGCTCTCTAGCTATGTCCTCAACAAAATTCTATGCAACTCCAATATAATTCCCTGTTTTTGTAATCTATGCCTCTCCTGATAAAGACAAGTGTCCCTTATATCTCTTTCACCACCTACTAACATGCCCTTTGGTCATCAGAGATCTATGGACAAATGCACCAAGGTCCCTTTGTTCCAGAAAACCTCTTAGAACATAACAGCATAGTACAGGCCCTTCAGCCCTCGATGTTGCGCCGACCAGTGGAACCAATCTAATGACCCTCTAACCTAAACTATTCCAATGTTATCCACATGCCTATCCACTGACCATTTGAACACCCTTAAAGTTGGCGAGTCCACAACTGCTGCAGGCAGGGCATTCCACGCCCTTACTACCCTCTGAGTAAAGAACCTACCTCCGACATCAGTCCTATAACTACCACCTCTTAAATTAAAGCTATGTCCCCTCATGTTAGCCATCACCAACCGAGGAAAAAGGCTCTCACTGTCCATGCGATCTAACCCTCTGATCATCTTGTATGCCTCAATTAGGTCACCTCTTAACTTTCTTCTCTCTAACGAAAATAACTTCAAGTCCCTCAGCCTTTCCTCATAAGACCTTCCCACCATACCAGGCAACACCCTGGTTATCCTCCTCTGCACCCTTTCTAATGCCTCCACATCTTTCTTATAATGCGGCGACCAGAACTGTATGCAATACTCCAAGTGCGGCTGCACCAGAGTTTTGTACAGTTGCAACACGGCTCCGAAATTCAATCCTTCTATCAATAAAAGCTAACACACTTCTTAACAACCTTATCAACCTGGGTGCCAACTTTCAGGGATCTATGCACATGTACACCGAGATCTCTCTGCTTGTCGATACTACCAAGAGTCCTTCCATTAGCCCTATATTCTGTACTCCTGTTACTCTTACCAAAGTGAATCACCTTACACTTTTCCGCATTAAACTCCATTTGCTACCTCTCAGCCCAGCTCTGCAGCTTATCTATGTCCCTCTGCAAACTGTAACATCCATCCTCACTGCCTACAACGCCTTCAACTTTGGTGTCATCAGCAAATTTACTAACCCATACTTCTACACCCTCATCTAGGTCATTTGTAAAAATGACAAACAGCAGTGGCTCCAAAACAGATCCCTGATGTCCACCACTTGTAACTGAACTCCAGGTTGAATATTTCCCATCAACCACCACCTTCTGTCTTCTATCAGCTAGCCAATGCCTGATCCAAACTGCTAAATCACCCTCAATCCCATGCATCTGCATTTTCTGCAGAGTCTACCATGGGGAACGTCATTAAATGCTTTGCTAAAATCCGTATACACCACGTCAACTGCCTTATCCTTATCCACCTCTTTGGTCACCTTTTCAAAAAACTCGATAAGGTTTGTGAGGCACGACCTACCCTTCACAAAACCATGTTGACTATCCCTAATCAATTTATTTCTCTCCAGATGATTATAAATCCTATCCCTTATAATTCTTTCCAAAACTTTGCCCACAACAGAAGTAAGGCTCACCAGTCTATAATTCCCAGGATGGTCTCTACTCCCCTTCTTGAACAAGGGGACAACATTTGCTATCCTCCAGTCTTCCGGCACTATACCTGTAGCCAATACCTGAAGATCAAAGCCAAAGGCTCTGCAATCTCCTCCCTACCCTCCCAGAGAATCCTAGGGTAAATCCCATCTGGCCCAGGGGACTTATCTATTTTCATATTCTCAAGAATTGCTAACACCTCCTCCTTATGTACCTCAATCCTGTCTAGTCTAAAAGCATGTACCTCAGTATTCTCCTCGACTGCAATGACTTTTTCCTGCGTGAATACTGGCAGGGTTGAGAATCAGAGTTGAGGAGGAACTTCTTCACTCAAAGGGTGGTGAATCTCTGGAATTCTCTGCCCATTGAAGTAGTGGACGCTACCTCGCTAAATATGTTTAAGTCACGGGTAGATAGGTTTTTGATAGACGATAGGTTTTTGATGGATAGGGGAATTAAGGGTTATGGAGAGAAAGTGGGAAAGTGGAACTGGTCCACTTCAGATCAGCCATGATCTTATTGAATGGCGGGGCAGGCTCAAAGGGCTAGGTAGCCTACTCCTGCTCCTATTTCTTACGTTCTTATGTTCTGATGAATTGTATTATAGATGAATGAAATCAAGTGAATTGAAAATTCTTTATCTGATCTTATTTTGTGAGATATGTTGACTGAATCTGAACATGCAGCATGACTATAGAGCATAGAACATTACAGCACAGTGCAGGCCCTTCGGCCCTCAATGTTGTGCCGAGCTATGCCCAATCCCAAGATCAAGCTATTCCATTCCCTATAATTCTGGCGTACCCCATGTGCCTATCCAGTAACCGCTTGAAAGTTCCTATAGTGTCCGACTCCACTATCACAGCAGGCAGTCTATTCCACACCCTAACCACTGTCTGAGTGAAGAATCTACCCTGGACATCCCTCCTATATCTCCCACCATGAACCTTATAGTTATGTCCCTTAGTAACGGTTACATCCACCCGAGGAAACAGTTTCTGCACGTCCACTCTATCAGTCTCTCTCATCATCTTATAAACCTCTATTAAGTCACCTCTCATCCTTCTCCACTCCAAAGAGAAAAGCCCCAGCTCCCTCAACCTTCCCTCATAAGACCTACCCTCCAAACCAGGCAGCATCCTGGTAAATCTGCTCTGCACTCTCTCCAATGCTTCCACATCTTTCTTATAGTGAGGTGACCAGAACTGAATACAATATTCCAACTGTGGTCTCACCAATGTCTGGTATAGTTGCAGCATAACCCCATGGCTCTTAAACCCCCTGTTAATAAATACTAACACACCATAAGCTTTATTCACGGCTCTATCCACTTGAGTGGCGACCTTCAGAGATCTGTGGATATGAACCCCAAGAACTCTCTGCTCCTCCATATTCCTTAGAACCCTGCCCTAGAACCTGTAATCTGCATGCAAGTTTGTCCTATCAAAATGAATCACCTCACACTTATCAGGATTAAACTCCATCTGCCACATTTCAGCCCAGCTTTGTATCCTATCAGTGTCTCTTTGCAGCCTGCAAGAGCCCTCCACCTCATCCACTACTCCACCAATCTTGGTGTTATCAGCAAATTTACTAACCCATCCTTCAGCCCCCTCTTCCAAGTCATTGATAAATATCACAAATAGCAGAAGACCCAGCACTGACCCCTGTGGTACACTGCTGGTAACTGGCCTCCAGTCTGAAAATTTTCCTTCCTCCACCACCCTCTGTCTTCTATGATACAGCCAGTTACTTATCCAATCAGCCAAATTTCCTTCTATCCCATATATCCTTATCTTCTCATGAGCCTACCTTGGGGAACCTTATCAAATGCCTTACTAAAATCCATGTGTACGACATCAACTGCTTTCCCTTTGTCCATACACTTAGTTACCTCCTCAAATAATTCAATCAAATTAGTGAGGCAGGACTTACCCTTCACAAAACCGTGCTGACTATCCTGGATTAAACTGAATCTTTCCAAATGGTCATAAATCCTATCTCTCAGGACCCCTTCCATTAACTTACCAACCACAGAAGTAAGACTAACTGGCCTATAATTACCAGGGTCATTCCTATTTCCTTTCTTGAAGAGAGGAACAACATCTGCTGCTCTCCAGTCCTCTGGCCCTATCCCCATGGACAGTGAAGACCCAAAGATCAAAGCTAAAGGCTCCACAATCTCATCTTTTGCCTTCCAAAGTATCCCATCTGGCCCAGGGGACTTATCCACCCTCAGGTTTTTCAAAATTGCTAATACATCTTCCCTCAGAACATCTACCTCCTCCATCCTATAAGCCTGTATCATTCACTCGTCCTCAAAAACATGGCTCCTCTCCTTAGTGAACACTGAAGAAAAGTATTCATTCAACCCCTCACCTGTCTCTTCTGACGCCATGCACAAGTTCCCACTACTTGACTGGCCTTAACCTCACCCTGGTCATTCTTTTATTTCTCACATAAGAGTAAAAAGCCTTGGGGTTTTCTTTTATGTGACCCTTCAAGGACTTCTCATGCCCTCTCCTAGCTCTCCTAAGCCCTTTTTTAAACTCATTCCTAGATACCTTGTAACACTCAAGTGACCTATCCGAACCTTGTTTTTTCTTCCTTACATATGCTTCCTTTTTTCTCTTGACAAGACATTCAATCTCCTTTGTGAACCATGGTTCCCTCACTGGGCCATTTCCTCCCTGCCTGCCAGGGACATACCTATCAAGGACATGCAGTATTTGTTCCTTGAAAAAGCTCCACTTTTCGTTTGTGCCCATACCTGACAGTTCCTACTCCCATCTTATGCTCCCTAATTCTTGCCTAATCGCATCATAATTATCCCTGCCCCAATTATAAACCTTGTCCTGTCGTGTGACCCTATCCCTCTCCATTGCAATGATGAAGGACACCAAATTGTGGTCACTATCTCTGAAGTGCTCTCCCACAAACAAATCTAACACTTGACTCAGTTCATTACCCAGTACCAAGTCCAATGTGGCCCCACCTCTTGTTGGCTTATCCACATATTGTGTCAGGAAACTCTCCTGCACACACTGTACAAAAAGTGTCCCATCCAAACTATATGACCTATAAAGGTTCCATTCAATATTTGAAAAGTTAAAGTCAGCTACGATAACTACCCTGTGACCTCCACACCTATCCATAATCTGCTTTGCTATTTCCTCCTCCACATCTCTGTTACTATTTGGGCGCTATAGAAAACTCATAACAACGTGACCGCTCCTTTCCTATTTCTAACTTCAGCCCATATTACCTCAGTAGGCAGATCGCCCTCAAAATGCCATTCAGCAGCATTATCCTTGATTAACAGTGCTACTCCTCCACCTCTTTTTCCGCTTTCCCTACTCTTACTGAAACATCTATGCAAAGAACAAAGAACCAAATAGCCCGGGAAACAGGTCCTTTGGCCCAATGAGCCCGCGCCGCCATTTTAACATTATGAATCCCCTCTCCACCCATGACCCTTGTCTTATGGCATTCCACATTGAGGGAAGACTAACTTAGGGACAATTTGTTACACCAATTAGCTGAATAGCACATGTTTGGGGTCTGGGAGGAAACCGGAGCCCCCAGAGAAAACCCACGCAAGCACAAGGTGAATGCGCAAACTCCCACAGACACTGGCCCAAATCCATGTATCTGCACTGCAAACAGTGATAGTCACCAAGCTGTTGTGTTGCCCAGCATCTGGTCCAGTTTAAGCGTACACTAACGACGTGAAATACTAGGCTATTCTTGAAACAACCAAGAACAGCCCTCGTACGACCCTTGTTGTCCCCTTGTTGGACAACAAGGCGGACCGAAGCACCTGTGGATTAAACGAGAAAAACATCAATATCATCCACATGCCCCGGAACTGCCAGCGACCATTCTTGTCCCTGTTCTAACCATGTCTCCATAATGGCCACAACATCATAGTCCCAAGTACCAATCCACGCTCCAAGTTCACCTACCTTATGCCTGATGTTCCTTGCATTGAAGTGGATACACTTCAACCCACCATCCTGTCTGCTTGCGACCTTCGTACCTTCCTCAGTACCTCGCGACCCTCAACACTAGCTTTTGGACTACATCTCATTTTCCCACCCCCCTGAAGGGCAGATGCAAATTTCCCTCCCAGGAAATTAGTGCCCCTCTGGTTCAGGTGCAAACCATCCTGTTTCTACAGGTCTGTGCGGACACATGGATTTGGGCCTGTGTCCGTGGGAGTTTGCGCGTTCTCCCCGTGGTTGCGTGGGTTTTCTCCGGGTGCTCCGGTTTCCTCCCACATCCCAAAAATGTGCTTTTAGGCTGATTGATTGGGTAACAAATTGTCCCTATATTGGACCTCCCTGATCCTCGCACATTAGGCGTAGACTAAAATCATGAATAGGTCACTGAGACAACGGGACGGTGGCGCCGTGTTTCCCGTGCTGTGTTGTTCTTTGTTCTTTGTTCAGGTCCTACCTTCCCCAAAATGTGCTCCAATTATCCAATTATAGGTTTACTTGTTAATGTAATATTATTACAACAGGCTTGTTTTGCATTCTGAGTGTTTCCATATTGATAAATTTAAAAATTTTAATTTTAAGGTAGAAATTCAAGTTAGATGGGCTACAGTCTAAATCACCCATTAATATAAGAATACAGATGAATGGAAGGAATATTAAATAATTAATTTGGGGAATTGAGTGTTTTGTGTAATTCCAGGGATTGGCAGTGAAAGACAGGATTTCAGAAGTAAAAACAGCAGTCCATGTGATCTTTGATGGGAATAGTTCACAGGTAATGTTTCTTCAGTAGAATTGTTTCTTCAGTACAGTGGTAACCTAAATTTGAAACATTTCAGTTTTATTTAACAACGTTAAAAGACCAGTTTTGCCGGTGGCAGTAATTTTAGGGAACTGCATTTCGTCTCTTCTCTTTGGTCGTCTCCCCAGGATCAAGGACGCCTTGCTTCCATTCCGGCTTGATGGATTCTGAGATGGCTGATAAAACATTACAGACAAGGGAGACAGGTCATGCCTGGAGGTTTTGAGTAGATGAGTTGTTGGGAGATTGTACATACTCTCTGATGTCTTGACTTTGTCCCTGTATTTTCTGGACAAAGTCTCTTTCACTGCCTTCCTGAGTGAAGCTTGGTCACAGGCCAGTGTTTCCCATGAGTTGGCAGGGTATTGGACCTCTTCAGGGGTGCTTTGAGGGATATTACAACCTTTGTGCACTCCTCGTAGGAGTCTTCTGCCGTTACTGAGTTCAAATACTAAGATACCTTAGTGAGGCCACGCTTGGGATAATTCTGGTCGCCACACTACCAGAAGGATGTGGAGGCTTTGGAGAGGGTACAGAAAAGATTTACCAGGATGTTGCCTGGTATGGAGGGCATTAGCTCTGAAGAGAGGTTGGAGAAACTTGGTTTGTTCTCACTGGAATGATGGAGGTTGAGGGGAGACTTGATAGAATTCTACAAGATCATGAAAGGCATGGACAGAGTGGATAGTCAGAAGCTTTTATCCAGGGTAGAAGAGTCAACTACTAGGGGGCATTGGTTTAATGTGCAAGGAGCAAGTTTTAAAAGAGATTTACGAGGCAGATTTTTTACATAGAGAGTGGTGGGTGCCTGGAATTTGTTGCCGGGAGAGGTAGTGGAAGCGGATACGGTAGTGACTTTTAAGGGCATCTTGACAAGTACATGAATGAGATGGGAATAGAAGGATATAGTCTCCGGAAGCGTTGGGGGTTTTAGTTAAGTCAGGCTTTAGTTAAGGTTGGTGCAGGCTTGGAGGGTGGAAGGGCCTGTTCCTGTGTTGTAATTTTCTTTGTTCTTTGTAGTTGCTTCAGGAGTTTGGTGTCAGATATATGAGTGACATGTCTTAACCAGCAGAGCGGGTTTTCAGTGATTAGCACCTCAATGCTGGGTATGTTAGCTTGGGAGAGGATGCTGCTGTTGGGCTGCCTTTTTTGTCTTACTTGGGGGGCAGTGTAACAGCATACCCATTTGCTGGCTTCTTATGATTATAGATTGAATGCTTTTAGTAATCCTATGAAGTAACAGTTCCAGTGCAGACCTTGAATACCTGTTATCTTGAAGTGTTATCTTGATTGTCTGCTCTGGTCCAAACTCATTACCTGTGTGACTGTGGTTCCATAATTTTCAGTTGCAGTTTATGTCATATTTAAGACTATTTTTCTATTATGCCAATTTTGTTCTTAGTTATCTGATGATTACAGCAACATTTAAGTCGGGCATTCTGTTTGAGAATGAATAAATTGAATTTCCACAGAAAGATTACATGACACATGTTGTGTTTCCATATCTTGGTCAAAATACAAGCATGTGTCAGTGTGTGCATCATAATGTGCAGGACTTGGTTGCAATGTTTCCTGAAGTTTAATAATCCTGCCAATGAAATACCTGTAGAGTGCTTAAGGGTTGCAACTAGTAATTGAGACAGCATTCTCTGCCTTCACTTGCAGAGCATTCACTTGCCTATTGTCCACCCAGGGTCTCACCTTATACTTCTTCCTTCTTCACATGCAAACAAATGATATCCTGCTGATTTTTTTTCCCATTTGACTTGCATACACCAAGGGCAAAATTTTCCCATCCCAACCGCCATGGGAATTGTAGTGGGTGGAAAACAGTACATGCAAAGGTCTGTTGATCTTGGCAGGATTTTCTGGTCTTGGGGCGAGCATGGCTGAAAAATCCTGCCCCAGGTGTCTCACATCACAATTCTGCTGGGCATTCACCATCGCACCTTAACTTAAAGCATTGTTTGAGAGCACTGATTGAAAGATCAGCAGGTGTGGGAAAGACAGAGCTACTCCTCCAATAACATATTCTCTTTCTACCAAGCAGATTGCTCCAGCTTTTCCAGTCACAGGTTTATTCTCACCCAATCTTGCTGCTCCTCCAGAGACAAGGGATGATCTTATGATCTCATTCTGCCCATTTTTCAGCAAAGTGAGGTTCTAAAATCAGGAGTGAGTGCAAAATTGAGAATTAAGCACATTTTTACTTACCATTCCCGCCTTAGAGCAGAGAGCAGCAGAGCAGCAATGCTGATTGGCTGTTGCAAGGAAGATTTGCAAGGCACAACCACTATTTCCAGACGGTGGTCTGCAGAGAAGCTGTTGTAAAGGGACAATCATGCTGGTCTAAAACATTTATGCCACTGGGTCCTTCCAAGCCACAGATGGGGACGTCTGTGGGATCTCCCAGTTCGCCACCCATAGATGTGTCTGTGAGCGAACAGATGCTCTGTAAGCCCAGGCTGAGCAGTATATTGACTTTGAACTGGGCCAGGCCCAGCACGAAACTTGGGCCGCAGGATTTGCCACCATAGTGGGAATGCTTAATGTACAGGGGGCAATTGACTGCATACACATCACCCTGAAGTCCCCTGACTGGAACTCCCACTGTTTGTGAACAGGAAGAGATTCCAGTCCCTTAAAATACAGTTGCTGTGTGACCGCAGGATGCACATCATACATGTGTGTGTATGTGTGTGTGCACAACATTCAGGCTGCGTGCGTGCATGATAGCTTCTTCCTGAAGAGCTCAGATATCCCAGCAGTATTCGAGGAGTGGTCCAAGCTGCAGGGATGCTCATGGAGGACATGGGATATCTGCTCAGAACGCTGTGGACATCCATTACAATAAGGTCCATTCAGCTAGCTGGTCAATTGTAGAGTGTGCGGAGCCCTCCAGAACGGTTCCCTGACAGTGTCCACATTATGGTGATCTGCTATACGTTCCACAACTTGGTGCAACAGTGAGGAGACGTTTTGGAGGAGGAGGGTTTGTGCAAAACGATGATGAAACTGTTGAGCGACCAGGCAATGGAGTACAGACAGCAAGGGAGGCACGCCTTCATTGCTATCAGGTTCTCCAACTGGAGGCCGTATGGTACTAAATCACAGAATTTCACAGTGCAGAAGAGGTTTTTCGGCCTATCAGATCTGCACCAACGTATGAAAAGCCCTGATTTGCCCACCCAATCCTACTGAGAAACACATTTCTCTAGGAGAACACTATAGGAATGATCCTTAAGAGCAGTGAAGATGATTGGCTGTTGCAAGGAAGATTTTCAAGGCACAACCACTATTTCCAGAATAGTGGTCTGCGGAGGAGCTGTTGTAAAGGGACAGTCATGCTGATCTAAAACGTTTATGCCACTGGGTCCTTCCAAGCCATAGGCTGGGTCCTTTGTGGGACCTCCCAGTTTGCCATCCACAGATGTGTCTGTGAGCTGTGAGGGTATGATGGCAAGTTATTGTTGCAGTCAGAAGGGTGATGACGACTCGTTATGTGACAGACTGGCGCAAACAAGTCTGACTCCTACCTCAGCTCTGCGTGCACACTGGCACCTGGGCTCACATCTGGGTGGGGGTCATGAGCCACCACTGCAGGGCACCAGGGTGGAAGGCTGGAGGTTTTGGGGATGCCAAAGGATGGCTCAGGACGGAATATGGTCATCCCTGCTGGAGGATAATCATAGAACATAGAACATTACAGCGCAGAACAGGCCCTTAGGCCCACGATGTTGCGCCGACCAGTTACAAAACACTGACCCACTAACCTAAACCAATCCCTTTTCGTCCATAAACCTATCCATGGATCTCTTAAACGCCCCCAAACTAGGCGCATTTACAACTGCAGCAGGCAGGGCATTCCAATCCCTCACCACCCTCTGGGTAAAGAACCTACCCCTGACATCCGTCCTATAACTACCCCCCCTTAATTTAAAGCCATGCCCCCTAGTGCTAGATTTCTCCATCAGAGGAAAAAGGCTATCACTATCCACCCTATCTAAACCTCTAATCATCTTTTATGTTTCAATAAGATCCCCTCTTAGCCGCCTTCTTTCCAGCGAAAACAACCCCAAATCCCTCAGCCTCTCCTCATAGGACCTCCCATCCATACCAGGCAACATCCTGGTAAACCTCCTCTGCACCCTCTCCAAAGCCTCCACATCCTTCCTGTAAAGTGGGGACCAGAAAAATCAGAAACATATTGTCAGCTGTGGGCTGCAAATGCAGTTATTTTTGTCATTAACAGTGCAATAACTCAGTGCTCATTCTTAACATGTGCTTGTGAAACTTAACTGTAAATGCTTCCCTCAACTGAGTTGGTACACTCTTTCATCAGTGTCCTCTTGGTGACTTGTGGGAAATTTGAAAAGATGGTCAATTTATGTTGAAATGAACTTAGACTTTATTCAAAAAACTTGCAAATGGAAAAGTGTCTGTTCAAAAAACTTAATAAAATTTATTTAAAATATAAAGTCAAATGGGACAAACAAAACATGTATGGCTGTTCTGGAGACCTTTCAAAGGGTTAAATAGCTCAGGTTCAGAGTTGTAAAATTTGGGCATTCAACCAAATTATAAGTTGGTTATAGCATTCTGTTATCTATAATTCTGCCTTCTTTTGGCTCAATTTTATTTAACAATTATACATCAGTATGCACTTTTGTCAGTTAGTCTGGCCATTCACAATTTGCCACCCAACACAGCACTTTTTTACTGGTCTGTTTAATAAGGATATCACCCTCTATTTTGGTAAAACTAACTTCCTAGTTGCTAGGCACCCACAGGTACTGTCCACTGAGGTAAAAATGAACTTTCCCACCAGCACATTGCCAAATGAACAGGCACATGAACCGTGGGCCCTAGCTACATATCTATTCTGGGCAATGATTGCCTCTATTCATAAAATTACAATATTTGTCCAATGTGAACAATATATATTAAAATACATTCAATACTTTCATATATATATGTATATACTTTAAAATATATTCATTTTGTTTAAGTACTGCTGCTGCATTCTCATGTGAGCAAACTGTCCATATTAACTTGTTATAAAGAACCATTCTCACTATCCTAAATCCTCAAAGAGTATGGGGGCTAATTTTTTTCATGCATCGGGCTGGGAAAATTGCATGTGGGCCAATTCAAAGGATTTGCTCATTTCCCAGTGCCGATATCCAGGAGTAGTTGTGACCATGCAGGAAACTGGCAGGACCAGCAGGTAAGTCATTTTAATCATATTGAATGTTTTTTAAATGTTAATATTGGGCCTCGGACTGAAGTCCCTGGTCCCAATAGCGTCTCCCACCCTGCCAGTACAATTTCACTCCAGCAGGTTTTAGAGTAGCATTTTTTGGGAACTAGCGGGAGACCCTGCTGAAGTGAAGGAGGGCAATCGGGGCCTCCCAGGGGTTACAGATAGTGTAAAATGAACCCAAGATCCCGGTTGAGGCAGTCCTCGTGTGCAGAACCTGGCTATCAGTCTCTGTTCAGCGATTCTGCGTTGTGTGTCATGAAAGCCGCCTTGGAGAACGCTTGAAGATCAGATGCTAAATGCCTGTGACCACTGAAGTGTTCCTCAACAGGAAGAGAACACTCTTGCCTGGTGATTAGCGAGCAGTCTTTATTGATCTATTGTCGTAGCGTCTGCATGGTCTCCCCAGTGTACTTTGCCTCGGGACATCCTTTCCTGAGAACACATGAGGACAGCCTCAACCAGGATCTTGCGTTCATGTCACACTATATGTAACACCCATGACTTGCCTGGGCTTGCAAAATCTCACTAACTATCCTGGCTGGAGACAATACACATCTCTTTAACCTGTGCTTCACCCTCTCTCCACTCACATTGTTTGTACGTTTAAGACTTGATTACACGTAAAGACTCGCATTCCAACCATTATTTTGTAAATTGAGTTTGTGTCTTTATATGCCCTGTTTTTGAATAGAATTCCCACTCACCTGAGGCAGCACTCCAAAAGCTAGTGACTTGTGCTACAAGTAAACCTGTGGGACTTTAGCCTGGTGTTGTGAGACATCTTACAGGTGAAGTTCCAGAGGACTGGAGGATAGCCAATGTTGTTCCATTGTTTAAGAAGGGCAGCAGGGACAATGCAGGAAATTATAGGTCAGTGAGCCTTACGTCAGTGGCAGGGAAATTATTGGAAAAGTTTTTAGGGACAGGATTTACTCACATTTGGAAACAAATGGACTTATTAGTGACAGACAGCATGGTTTTGTGAAGGCGAGGTTGTGCCTCACTAACTTGATCAGGTTTTTCCAGGAAGTGAAGAAGATGGTAGATGAGGGAAAGGCATCCAATCCAACACCGGCATCTCCACATCATGACTTCACCTGTCGCTCATGAGAATACAAAGTTTTCTGTCAAAGCCCCAGAAATTTCTGTTTGCTTCCCATCAGACCCTGTGAACTTATCTACTTTAATACTTTTTAAGATAGCCAATACTCCTCCTTTTTGATGTTAACAGGGTAAATGCGTGGGGTTGCAGGATTAGGACCTGGGTGGGATTGTGGTCAGTACAGACTTGATGAACCAAATCTCCTTCTTTTGTTCTGTAGGGATTCTATGATTCTCTCTCTGCCAACTCTCCCCCTCTCTATGCCCCTGGTTCCCCTCTCTCTCTATTCCCCCACTCTCCCTCTCTTTTGATTCCCCCACCACCTCTGGTATTCCACCTCTACCATTTTTGTCTATCTCTTCCCCCAATCTCTCTATATCTCCCCCCCCCCCGCCACTCTCTCTATGTCTCCCCTCTCCACTCTCTTTATTCCCTCTGCTCTTTGTCTCCCCATCTCTCTCTCATTCCCTGTCCTTTGTCTATCACTCCACCACTCCCTATTGCTATCTCTTTCCCCTGCTCTTTCTCTCTTTCACCCCCAGTCTCTTGCAATTTTGCCCGCACCTGCTATCCTCCCACTCTCTCACCTTCTCGCTATTCTCTCTCTCTCTCCTCCCAACTGTCACTCTCACTCCCCCAACTCTTTCCCTTTCCCCCATACTCTCTCTTCCCCCATTCTCTCCCATCCTAAGCCATTCTCTCCCCCCTCTCTCCCCCATTCTCTTCCGCTTTCTTTCCCTCCCACTCTCTTTTCCCCCCCCCCACATTCTCTTTCTCTCCCCTCACCCTTTTTCCTTTCCTTCCCCAGCACTGGCCTCCCTACATTCTCTCTCCCCATGTTCTCTCCCACCAACTTTCTTCCCCCCAAAACTCTCTCCCCCCACTTCTCTCTATCCTCCCACTCTTACCCCACTCCTCCCATTCTCTCTCCCTTACCCTATTCTCCCTCTCCCCCCGAAGCTTTCTCTCTCCCACACTTCCCCAACTCTCTTTCTATTCTGTCTCTCCCCCCGAGTCTCTCTCTCCACCTACTCTCCTCACCTCTCCCCACTCTCTTCCTCTCTGTCACACACCACTCTCTCTCTCCCCTGACATTCTCTCCCCCCACCTGCCAGAATTTTACCACTTTTTGTCTAAGTGCTGGGCAGGTGTGTAATTGGGAGTTTCAGATCCATTTTTGGGCGTGTTTTCAGCCCCAACATATGCATTCAACAAGCCTGTTGCTCATTACAGTAGGCTGTGGGCAGGGCTTAAAGTGGCCGAAAGCCTGCAGAGGGAGGTAGTGCACATGTGCAGACCTCTGTTGCTGCACATGTGCATCAACAGTATTGGGAACCTGACAGAGAGCTGTCAAGCCCCTGCTACTGCAGGCAGCCTGAAGCAGCTCCCCCCCTGCAATCGCAGAGGCCCAACAACCCTCCTCGTGCTCAGACCGATCATGGGTCCCCACCTCCCACATCGATTGCAGACCGGCCACCCTCCCCCATCGATCATTGAAGAGTGGCAGCGGGCTCCCTTTCCCTATTAACCTCTTCCCCCTCCCCCACTGCCACCCCCATTGGCCCTGTCTCTGGCACTGCCCAGTTGCCATTGCCCAGTCTGGCACTGCCCAAGGGGCATCTCCCCTTGCCCTCGGCCTCCCCAGAGGGGCCTCAATGACTTCCGGTTCCACTGGCAAGGTCAAGACGACTGCTCCCCATTCTTGGGGCGCATGACAATTCTATGCGTGCCCGAACCTCTGCCAGCAAGGCCATAAAGGCAGATGAGCCTGGATGATTGAGCACTGGGCTTGCTAAACACATTCAAAACCTGATTTAATAAACTTAAATAAAATAATCAGCCTTTTGCCCCTTTCCAGTGAGAGGTTGACTGCATTGGAAACCCTGTGCCAGTAAAATTGTGTGGGTCATGAAAACCGGCGCCAATTGCGCTATTTGCTTTGCGATCTTCAATTTTTGGGCATGACACAGTTGTAAAAATACCACTCTCTATCTCTCCCCAACTCTCCCTTCCCCACTCTTTCTTTCTCCCTGCGCATACTGTCCCCCACAACTCTCTCTCTCCCCACTCTCTCCCCCCCTACTCTCTTCATTCTCTCTCACCCCCATTCATTCTCCCCTCCCACACACTCTCTCCGAATGCACTTTCTCCCCTCCCCACCCTCTCACTCCCTCAACTCTCTCTCCCCAGTCTTTCTCCCAAACCTCCAACTCTGTCTCTCCCTTCCCTGGACTCTCTCTCTCTCTCTCTCCCCCCCGACCATGCTTCCTCCCTACCACTCCCCCGCCACTCTCTCCTTCTCTATTGCTCTACTCTCTCTCTCTCTCCCCACAGTCTCTCTCACAACCCCATATGTTCTCTCCCCCTCTCTCTGCCCTCTCACACTTTCTCTGTCACATGATTCAATGCATACAAAGTGGCATAGATTAGTGGGAACCGAGAGGATTTGGAAATCTTTAAAGGTCAGCAAAAAGCCACGATAAAAGCTATAAAGAAAAATATAATGGATTATGAAAGTAATCTAGCTCTGAATATAAAAACAGGTAACACAAGTTTCTACAAATATATAAAATGAAAAAGAGTGGCTGAAGTAAACATTTTAGAGGATAAGAAAGAGGATGTAATAACTAGAAATGAGAAAATGGCTGAGGCATTGAACAGGTATTTTGTGAGTCTTCATAGTGGAAGACACAAATAACATGCCAAAAATTGACGACAGGAGGGCTATGGCAGGTGAGAACCTAGAAACTATCATTATGAAAGAGATAGTGTTGGGCAGTTAACGGGGGGGGGGGGGGGGGGGGGGGGGGGGGGAAGGTAGACAAGTTTCCTGGCCTTGATGGAATGCATTCCAGGGTACAAAAAGAGATGGCAGGAGAAATAACAAATGCACTAGTGGTAATTTACCAAAACTCGCTGAACTCTGGGGTGGTTCCTCCAGATTGGAAAAGAGCAAATAGAACATAGAACATTACAGCGCAGAACAGGCCCTTCGGCCCACGATATTGCGCCGACCAGTTACAAAACAATGACCCACTAGCCTAAACCAATCCCTTTTCGTCCATAAACCTATCCACAGATCTCTTAAACGCCCCCAAACTAGGCGCATTTACAACTGCAGCAAGCAGGGCATTCCAGTCCCTCACCACCCTTCTGGGTAAAGAACCTACACAGAATGTGAAAGCCACTGTTTAAAAAAGGAGGTAGACAAAAGGCAGGTAACTATAGGCCAGTTAGTTTAACTTCTGTAGTAGGGAAAATGCTTGAATCTATCATCAAGGAAGAAATAGCGAGACGTCTCAATATAAATTGTTCCTGTGGAGCAGCACGGAGAGGCAGCAATTTTGGGTGTGCGTGGAGGTCGCGATTAAGGTAATGAAATTTTTTTTTTAACTTTTTCTTTCTAGTTTGAAGTTGCGAGCAGCAGTGTTTTTTTTTCTTTTTTTAAGTTAGCCAGAAACCGGAAGTCGTCATTAGGAGGCTTACCGGTAGTTGTAGTTTTTTTTAACTTTATAAGCAATTACCTCCGGGTATCGACTTCATTGTTCCTGTGGAGCAGCACGGAGAGACAGCGATTTTGGGCGTGTGTGGAGGTCACGATTAAGGTAATTTAAAAATTTTTTTTTTTAACTTTTTCTTTCTAGTTTGAAGTTGCGAGCAGCGGTGGTTTTTGTTTTCTTTTTTTAAGTTAGCTAGAAACCGGAAGTCGTCATTAGGAGGCTCACCGTTAGTTGTAGTTTTTTTTGTCCCTCTGACCCTATAAATTGGTACAGGGAGGATACCCGATCCTCTACACAGGTAGAGTATCCCACCCTCCCCCCTCCTCTAACCTAATAATCAGTGTGTGGGAACTTTGTTTTTTTCTCCCCTCCTGGAAATTGTTTCAGAGATGGCGGTTCAGGCAGTAAGCTGTACCTCCTGTGGTATGTACGAGGTGAGGGACACCAGTAGTGTTCCTGCTGATTTTACCTGCAGGAAGTGTGTACACTTGCAGCTTCTGGAGTGTCGTGTTAAGGAGCTGGAGCTGGAATTGGAGGAACTCGATTACGATTACGTTCGATTCACAATTCGATTACGTTCACCTTAGTGATGGAAAGGGATAGGCATGAACCTCGGGTCAGTAGTTTCAGCTGGGGCTATTATGAGGCTATTAGGAGAGAATTAGGAAGTATTGGTTGGACTAGGAGATTACAGGGACTGGGAACATCCGAGATGTGGAGATTTTTCAAGGAGCAGCTATTGCGGGTCTGTGATAGGTATATCCCTGTCAGGCAAGGAGGATTTGGTAGGCCCAGGGAACCGTGGTGCACTAAAAAAGTTGATTCGTTGGTTAGGAAGAAAAAGGAGGCTTATGTTCGGATGAGGCTTGAGGGCTCAGGTAGTGCATTAGAAAGTTTTAGATTGGCTAGGAGGGAGTTGAAGAGGGAGTTAAGAAGGGCTAAAAGAGGACATGAGATGACTTTGGCTGATAGGATTAAGGAGAACCCTAAGGCGTTTTACAGGTATGTCAAGAACAGAAGGTTGGTTAGGGCAAGATTAGGGCCAGTTACAGACAGTAGAGGGAAGTTGTGTGTGGAACCGGAGGAGATTGGAGAGGCGTTGAACCAATATTTCTCTTCGGTGTTCACGCAAGGGGACATGAATGAGCTGAGGAGGACACTGGGGTGCAGGGGTGTAAAATAGATAGTATTGATACGGGGGATGTGCTGGATATTTTAGAGGGTTTGAAAATAGATAAGTCCCCTGGTTCGGATGGGATTTACCCTAGGATTCTTTGGGAGGCAAGAGGGGTGATTGCGAAGCCTCTGGCTCTGATCTTCAGGTCGTCGTTAGTCTCTGGTATAGTACCGGAAGATTGGAGGACAGCAAATGTTGTCCCATTGTTTAAGAAGGGGAGAAGAGACTTCCCTGGGAATTATAGACCGGTGAGTCTTACTTCTGTGGTGCGTAAGGTTTTGGAAAGGATTATTAGAGAC
This sequence comes from Prionace glauca, assembly GCA_037974335.1. Taxonomy (NCBI): domain Eukaryota; kingdom Metazoa; phylum Chordata; class Chondrichthyes; order Carcharhiniformes; family Carcharhinidae; genus Prionace; species Prionace glauca. Next base: position 19,804,113 of record CM075736.1, on the reverse strand, counting down.
AGGATTTATAGTTATTTGGAGAGTAATGAGTTGATTAGAGACAGTCAGCATGGTTTTGTAGCGGGTAGGTAGTGCCTTACTAACCTTATCGAGTTCTTTGAGAAAGTGACCAAAGAGGTGGATAGGCAGTTGATGTGGTGTATATGGATTTTAGCAAGGCGTTTGATAAGGTTCACCATGGTAGACTTCTGCAGAAAATGCAGATGTATGGGATTGGGGGTGATCTAGGTAATTGGATCAGGAATTGGCTAGTAGGTAGGAGACAGAGCGTGGTGGTTGATGGTAAATATTCGTCATGGAGTTCGGTTACGAGTGGTGTGCCTCAGGGATCTGTTTTGGGGCCACTGCTGTTTGTAATTTTTATTAATGATCTGGATGAGGGTATAGTTGGGTGGATTAGTAAGTTTGCTGATGACACCAAAGTCGGAGGTGTGGTAGATTGTGAGGAAGGGTGTCATAGTTTGCAGGGTGACTTAGAAAGGTTGCAGAGCTGGGCTGCGAGGTGGCGGATGGCGTTTAATGTGGAGAAGTGTGAGGTAATTCATTTCGGTAGGAATAACAGATGTGTTGAGTATAGGGCTAACGGGAGGACTTTGAATAGTGTGGAGGAGCAGAGGGATCTCGGTGTCTGTGTACATAGATCCCTGAAAGTTGGGAATCAAGTAGATAAGGTTGTTAAGAAGGCATACGGTGTCTTGGCGTTTATTGGTAGGGGGATTAAATTTATGAGTCACAGCGTCATGATGCAACTGTACACAACTCTGGTGCGGCCACACTTGGAGTTTTGTGTGCAGTTCTGGTCCCCACATTACAGGAAGGATGTAGAGGCTTTGGAGAGGGTGCAGAGGAGGTTTACCAGGATGTTGCCTGGTATGGAGGGGAGATCCTTTGAGGAGAGACTGAGAGATTTGGGGTTGTTTTCGCTGGAAAGAAGGCGGCTAAGAGGGGATCTCATTGAAACATATAAGATGATTAGAGGTTTAGACAGGGTAGATAGTGATAGCCTTTTTCCTAGGATGGAGAAAGCTAGCACGAGGGGGCACGACTTTAAATTAAGAGGGGGTAGTTATAGGACTGATGTCAGGGGTAGGTTCTTTACCCAGAGGGTGGTGAGGGACTGAAATGCCCTGCCAGCTGCAGTTGTAAATGCACCTAGTTTGGGGGCGTTTAAGAGATCTGAGGATAGGTTTATGGACGAAAAGGGATTGGTTTAGGCTAGTGGGTCATTGTTTTGTAACTGATCAGCGCAACATCGTGGGCCGAAGGGCCTGTAATGTTCTATGTTCTATGTTCTAACTCCGGATAATTCGGGAGGTTGAGGCGGACATTGATAGGAGTTATAAAGAGATAGTCACTCCTAAAAATGAGTCTTGGGTAACTGCTAGGAAGAGGGGTAAGAAACAATCGGGGAGGCAATCCCCTAGGGCTGTTCCCCTCCAAAATAAGTTTTCTGTCCTGGAGGCTACAGTTGAGGAAGAATCAACTGGAGATAGCCAAAGGGAGCAGGTCTCTGGAGGTGAGCCTGCTGTGAAGGCTCAGGTGGGTAGGGGAAGTGGGCCTGGTGATTGGGGACTCAGTAAAAAGTCTGACAACACCAGGTTTTAGTCCAACCGATTTATTTGATAATATTCTCACAAGCTTTCGAGGGGGCTGCCTCTTCGTCAGGTGAATGGAGAGTTCACCAAATGGAGTGAACTCTCCATTCACCTGACGAAGAGGCAGCCCCCTCGAAAGCTTGTGAGAATATTATCAAATAAATCGGTTGGACTAAAACCTGGTGTTGTCAGACTTTTTATGTGTTTACGCCAGTCCAACGCCGGCATACCCACATCATGATTGGGGACTCCATAGTTAGGGGGACAGATAGGAGAGTCAGAAGTAATGGTAGGGACTCAGGGCTGATGTGTTGCCTCCCAGGGGCTGGGGTCCAGGATGTTTCAGAGCGGGTGTTTAAGACCCTCAAGAGAGAGGGGAGTCAGCCCCAAGTCATAGTTCATGTGGGGACACATGACATAGGGAGGATAAGGGAAGGGGATATAAAAAAAAAATTTATGGAGTTGGGGTGGAAACTTAGGGCCAAATCAAACAGAGTGGTTATCTCGGGACTCTTGCCTGTGCCACGGGGTAGTTTAGAGAAGAACACAGAGAGGGAAAGTTTGAACTCGTGGCTAAGGGGATGGTGCAGGAGGGAGGGGTTCAGGTTCTTGAACTATTGGGGCTCATTCTGGGGAAGGTGGGACCTCTACAAGAGTGATGGTCTGCACCTGAATCAGAGGGGAACCAATATCTTGGGGGGAAAATTTGCAGAGGCTATGCAGGGGGGGTGATTCAGAGGGGGGGGTGGGATCCTGAGTAGCAGGGATGAAATTGAGGGGGTCATAGATGAGGACTGCAACTCGCGGCATCGTGAGGGTGGAGTAGAGCATGGTTTGAAATGCATATACTTTAATGCAAGGAGTATTCGCAATAAGGGGGATGAACTTGCAGCATGGATCAGTACCTGGAACTTTGATGTTGTGGCCATTTCAGAGACATGGATAGAGCAGGGACAGGAATGGTTGTTGCAGGTTCCGGGGTTCAGTCGGAGTAGAGAAGGAGGTAGAAGGGGGGGAGGATTAGCATTATTAGTCAAGGACTGCATCACAGTGACAGAAAAGTTTGATGAAGACTTGTCTGTTGAGGTAGTATGGGCTGAGATTAGAAATAGGAGAGGAGAGGTCACCCTGTTGGGAGTCTTATATAGACCTCCTAAAAGTTCGAGAGAGGGAGAGGAAAGGATTGCAGAGACGATCCTGGACAGGAGTGAAAGTAATGGGGTAATTGTTATGGGAGACTTTAACTTTACTAATATTGATTGGAATAGCTCTAGCTCTAGCTCGTTAGAGGGGTCAGTTTTTACACAAAGCGTGCAGGAAGGTTTTTTGACTCAGTATGTGGATAGGTCAACTAGAGGTGAGGCTATATTGGATTTGGTGCTGGGAAATGAGCCAGACCAGGTGTTAGACTTGGAAGTTGGTGAACATTTTGGTGATAGTGACCACAATTCGGTTATGTTCACCTTAGTGATGGAAAGGGATAGGCATGAACCTTGGGGCAGTAGTTATAGATGGAGTAAGGGTAATTAGGAGAGAATGAGGCTATTAGGAGAGAATTAGGGAGCATAGGTTGGACTAGGAAACTATAGGGGCTTGGAACATCCAAAATTTGGAGTTTATTCAAGGAGCAGCTGCTGCGAGTCCTTGATAAGTATGTCCATGTCAGGCAAGGAGGAAATGGTCGAGCGAGGGAACCGTGGTGCACTAAAAAAGTTGATTCGCTGGTTAAAAGGAAAATGGAGGCTCATGTCAGGATGAGGCTTGAGGGCTCAGGTAGTGCACTGGAAAGCTATAGGTTAGTCAGGAGGGAGTTAAAGAGTGAGTTAAGAAGAGCTAAAAGAGGACATGAGAACACTTTGGCTGATAGGATTAAGGAGAATCCTAAGGCTTTCTTTAGATATGTTAAGAATAGAAGATTGGTTAGGGCAAGATTAGGGCAGTCAGAGACAGCAGTGGGAAGTTATGTGTGGAACCGGAAGAGATTGGAGAGGCACTGAACAAATATTTCTCTTTGGTATTCACGCAGGGAGAAATAAATGTAGTTGTGGAGAACACTGGGTTACAGGGTTGTAAACTGGATAGTATTGCAGTAGATAAGGAGGATGTGCTAGATATTCTTGAGGGTTTGAAAATAGGTAAGTCCCCTGGGCTGGACGGGATTTACCCTAGGATTCTCTGGGAGGCAAGAGAGGCGATTGCAGAGCCTCTGGCTCTGATCTTCAGGTCGTCGTTGGTCACAGGTATAGTACCAGAAGACTGGAGGATAGCTAATGTTGTCCCATTGTTTAAGAAGGGGAATAGAGACTTCCCTGGGAAGTGTAGACCGGTGAGTCTTACTTATGTTGTGGGCAAAGTATTAGAAAAAATTATTAGGGATAGGATTTATAGTTATTTAGAGAGTAATAAATTGATTGGAGATAGTCAGCACGGTTTTGTGAAGGGTAGGTCGTGCCTTACTAACCTTATTGAGTTTTTTGAAAAAGTGACCAAAGAGGTGGATGGGGGTAAGGCAGTTGACGTGGTATATATGGACTTTAGTAAGGCGTTTGATAAGGTTCACCATGGAAGGCTTCTGCAGAAAATGCAGATGTATGGGATTGAGGGTGATTTAGTTAATTGGATCAGGAATTGGCTAGCTGATAGAAGACCAAGGTGGTGGTTGATGGAAAGTATTCGTCATGGAGTTCAGTTACAAGTGGTGTGCCTCAGGGATCTGTTTTGGGGCCACTGCTGTTTGTAATTTTTATAAATGATCTGGATGAGGGTATAGAAGGATGGATTAGTAAATTTGCTGATGACACCAAAGTCGGAGGAGTGGTAGATAGTGAAGAGGGGTATCATAGTTTACAGAGAGACTTGGACAAGTTGCAGAGCTGGGCCGAGAGGTGGCGGATGGAGTTTAATGCGGAAAAGTGTGAGGTAATTCACTTTGGCAGGAATAACGATGTGTAGAGTATAGGGCTAATGGTAGGACTCTGAATAGTGTTGATGAACAGAGGGATCTCGGTGTATATGTGCATAGATCCCTGAAAGTTGGTAATCAAGTAGATAAGGTTGTTAGGAAGGCATATAGTGTCTTGGCGTTTATTGGTAGGGGGATTGAATTTAGGAGCCACAATGTCATGTTGCAACTGTACAAAACTCTGGTGCGGCCGCACTTGGAGTATTGTGTGCAGTTCTGGTCCCCACATTGTAGGAAGGATGTGGACGCATTGGAGAGGGTGCAGAGGAAGTTTACCAGGATGTTGCCTGGTATGGAGGGAAGGTCCTATGAGGAGAGACTGAGGGATTTGGGGTTGTTTTCGTTGGAAAGAAGGTGGCTAAGAGGAGACCTTATTGAAACATACAAGGTGATTAGAGGTTTAGATAGGGTGGACAGTGATAGCCTTTTTCCTCTGATGGAGAAAGCTAGCACGAGGGGGCATGGCTTTAAATTAAGGGGTGGTAGTTATAGGATGGATGTCAGAGGTAGGTTCTTTACCCAGAGGGTGGTGGGGGAATGGAATGCCCTGCCTGCTGCAGTTGTAGATATGCCTAGTTTGGGGGCGTTTAAGAGGTCCGTGGATAGGTTTATGGATGGAAAGGGATTGGTTTAGGTTAGAGGGTCATTCCTTTTTTCTTAATTGGTCGGTGCAACATCGTGGGCTGAAGGGCCTGTTCTGCGCTGTAATGTTCTATGTTCCTTGAACTTTCTAACCAATGGATCCATGGAACTACTGCAAAAAAAAACAAATTTAAAAAATTGTCCCATTGATAAGACGCAGCATGGGTTCATGAATGGCAGATCATATTTGATTAATTTGGTGGAAGTCTTTGAGAACATTACATGTGCAGTGGACAATGGGGAACTTGTGGATGTGGTGTATCTGAATTTCAGAAGGCGTTTGACAAAGTGCTGCACCAAAGACTGCCACATAAGATAAAGGTGCACATTGTCACAGGTATTGTATTAGTATGGATAGAGGATTGATTAACTAACAGAAAGCAAAGAGTGGCAGTAAATGAGTGTTTTTCTGATTGGCGATTAGTGACTAATGGTGTGCCTCAGGGATCAGTGTTGGGATCGCAATTGTTTTCAATTTATATAGATGATTTGGAGTTGGGGCTCAAGTGTGGTGTGTCAAAATTCGCAGATGAAACTAAGGTGGGTAGCAGAGCAAGTGTGTAGAGAATGCTGAAAAATAAGTGAGTGGGCGAGGGGCTGGCAGATGGAGTACAATATTGGTAAATGTGAGATCATCCATTTTGGTAGGAATAACAGCAAAATGGACTATTATTTAAATGATAAAAAATTGCAGCATGCTGCTGTGCAGAGGCACCTGGGTGTCCTTGTGCAGGAATCTCAAGGAGTTGGTTTGCAGGTGCAGCAGATAATTAAGAAGGCAAATGGAATTTTGTCCTTTTTTAAATTAGTTAGAAACCGGAAGTCGTCACTAGGACGCTTACCGGGAGTTGTAGTTTTTTTTTCGGGACCCTAACCCTATTAGGAATTAGAATTAGGAAGCATTGGTTGGACTAGGAGATTACAGGGACTGGGAACATCCGAGATATGGAGATTTTTCAAGGAGCAGCTATTGCGGATCTGTGATAGGTATATCCCTGTCAGGCAAGGAGGATTTGGTAGGCCCAGGGAACCGTGGTGCACTAAAAAAGTTGATACGTTGGTTAGGAAGAAAAAGGAGGCTTATGTTCGGATGAGGCTTGAGGGCTCAGGTAGTGCATTAGAAAGTTTTAGATTGGCTAGGAGGGAGTTGAAGAGGGAGTTAAGAAGGGCTAAAAGAGGACATGAGATGACTTTGGCTGATAGGATTAAGGAGAACCCTAAGGCGTTTTACAGGGATGTCAAGAACAGAAGGTTGGTTAGGGCAAGATTAGGGCCAGTTACAGACAGAAGAGGGAAGTTGTGTGTGGAACCGGAGGAGATTGGAGAGGCGTTGAACCAATATTTCTCTTCGGTGTTCACGCAAGGGGACATGAATGTAGCTGAGGAGGACACTGGGGTGCAGGGGTGTAAAATAGATAGTATTGCAGTTGATACGGGGGATGTGCTGGATATTTTAGCGGGTTTGAAAATAGATAAGTCCCTTGGTCCGGATTTGATTTACCCTAGGATTCTTTGGGAGGCAAGAGAGATGATTGCGAAGCCTCTGGCTCTGATCTTCAGGTCGTCGTTGGTCTCTGGTATAGTACCGGAAGATTGGAGGACAGCAAATGTTGTCCCATTGTTTAAGAAGGGGAGAAGAGACTTCCCTGGGAATTATAGACCGGTGAGTCTTACTTCTGTGGTGGGTAAGGTTTTGGAAAGGATTATTAGAGACAGGATTTATAGTTATTTGGAGAGTAATGAGTTGATTAGAGACAGTCAGCATGGTTTTGTAGCGGGTAGGTCGTGCCTTACTAACCTTATCGAGTTCTTTGAGAAAGTGACCAAAGAGGTGGATAGGGGTAAGGCAGTTGATGTGGTGTATATGGATTTTAGCAAGGCGTTTGATAAGGTTCACCATGGTAGGCTTCTGCAGAAAATGCAGATGTATGGGATTGGGGGTGATCTAGGTAATTGGATCAGGAATTGGCTAGCAGATAGGGGCTGGTGGTTGATGGTAAATATTCGTCATGGAGTTCGGTTACGAGTGGTGTGCCTCAGGGATCTGTTTTGGGGCCACTGCTGTTTGTAATTTTTATTAATGATCTGGATGAGGGTATAGTTGGGTGGATTAGTAAGTTTGCTGATGACACCAAAGTCGGAGGTGTGGTAGATTGTGAAGAAGGGTGTCATAGTTTGCAGGGTGACTTAGAAAGGTTGCAGAGCTGGGCTGCGAGGTGGCAGATGGAGTTTAATGTGGAGAAGTGTGAGGTAATTCATTTCTGTAGGAATAACAGATGTGTTGAGTATAGGGCTAACGGGAGGACTTTGAATAGTGTGGAGGAGCAGAGGGATCTAGGTGTATGTGTATATAGATCCCTGAAAGTTGGGAATCAAGTAGATAAGGTTGTTAAGAAGGCATACGGTGTCTTGGCGTTTATTGGTAGGGGGATTGAATTTAGGAGTCGCAGCGTTATGATGCAACTGTACACAACTCTGGTGCGGCCGCACTTGGAGTTTTGTGTGCAGTTCTGGTCCCCACATTACAGGAAGGATGTAGAGGCTTTGGAGAGGGTGCAGAAGAGGTTTACTAGGATGTTGCCTGGTATGGAGGGGAGATCCTATGAGGAGAGACTGAGAGATTTGGGGTTGTTTTAGTTGGAAAGAAGGCGGCTAAGAGGGGACCTTATTGAAACATATAAGATGATTAGAGGTTTAGACAGGGTAGATAATGATAGCCTTTTTCCTAGGATGGAGAAAGCTAGCACGAGGGAGCACGACTTTAAATTAAGGGGGGTAGTTATAGGACTGATGTCAGGGGTAGGTTCTTTACCCAGAGGATGGTGAGGGACTGAAATGCCCTGCCAGCTGCAGTTGTAAATGCGCCTAGTTTGGGGGCGTTTAAGAGATCTGTGGATAGGTTTATGGACGAAAAGGGATTGGTTTAGGCTAGTGGGTCATTGTTTTGTAACTGGTCGGCACAACATCGTGGGCCGAAGGGCCTGTTCTGCGCTGTAATGATCTATGTTCTATGTTATTGTGAGAGGGATGGAGTTTAAAAACAGCAAAGTTACGTTGCAGCTAAAGTGCTGGTGCAGCCACACCTGCAGTATGTGTACAGTTTTGGTCTGCTTACTTGAGAAGGGATATACTGGCACTGGAAGGAGTGCCAAGGAGATTCACTAGGTTGATTTTGGAGTTGAGAGGGTTGACTTATGAGGAGAGACTGAGTAGACTGGGCCGTATCATTGGAATTCAGAAGATTGAGGGGAGATTTTATAGAAACATATAAGATTATGAAGGGAATAGGTAAGATAGAAGCAGGGAAGTTGTTTCCATTGGTGGGTGAAACTAGAACTATGGGGCATAGTCTCAAAATAAGGGGAAGCAGATTTAGGACTGAGTTGAGGAGGAACTTCACAGAAAGGGTTGTGAATCTGTGGAATTCCCTGCCCAGTGAAGCAGTTGAGGCTACCTCATTGAATGTTTTTAGGGCAAGGATAGATAAATTGTTGAACAGTAAAGGAATTAAGGGTTATGGTGAGGAGGCAGGTGAGTGGAACTGAGTCCATGAAAAGATCAGCCATGATCTTATTGAATGGTGTAGAGCAGGCTCAAGGGGCCAGATGGCCTCCTCCTGCTCCTAGTTCTTATGTTCTTATTTTCTTTCTCCTCCCCATTTTCTCACTCCCTCAACTCTCTCTGTCTCCCACTCTTTCTCCCTTCCCCCCAACTCTCTCTCCCCTCCACGTAAGACATAGGAGCAGAATTAAGCCACTCAGCCTATTGAGTCTGCTCCGCCATTCAATCATGCTGATATTTTTCTCATCCCCATTTTCTTGCTTTATCCCCATAACAAACAAAGAACAACACAGTACGGGAAACAGGCCCTTCGGCCCAATGAGCCCGCGTCGCCATTTTAACATTGTGAGTCCCCTCTCCACCCAAGACCCTTGTCTATGCTTATGGCATTCCACACTGAGGGAAGACCAATTTCGGGACAATTTGTTACACCAATCAGCCTAAGAACACATCTTTGGAGTGTGGGAGGAAACCAGAGCACCTGGAAAAAACCCATGCAAACACGGGGAGAATGCGCAAACTCCCTCAGACACTGGCCCAAATCCATGTATCTGCACAGCAAACAGTGATAGTCACTGAGCTGTCGTGTTGCCCAGCATCTGGTCTAGTTTAAGCATACACTAACGACGTGAAGTACTACAATACTCTCGAAACATCCAAGAGCAGCCCTTGTATGACCCATCGCGTGTATGCCCCTTGTTGGACAACAAGGTGGACTGAAACACCTGTGGATTAAAAGAGAAAAACATCAATACCATGCACATCCTTATACAAACATTCAAGGGAATCCCCAGAAGCTCAAACCCCTGATCCCCTTTTTAACCAAGAACCTATCTAGCTCTGGGATAAAGACGCTCAATGACCTGGCCTCCACAGCCTTCTATGGCAAAGAGTTCCACAGATTCAGTACTCTGGCTGAAGAAATTCCTCCTCCTCTTTGTTTTAAAGGTACGTTCCTTTAGCTGAGGTGGTACTCGTTCTAGTTTTTCCTACTAGTGGAAACATCCTCTCCAGTCCACTCTATCCTGGCCTTGTAGTATCCTTTAAGTTTCAGTAAGTCCCCCCTCATTCTTCTAAATTCCAGTGAGTATAGATCCAAAGTCCTCGACTGCTCTTCATATGACAAGCTCTTCATTCCAGAGATCATTCTTTTGTAGCTTTTCCAAGGCCATACATCCTTCCTTAGATATGGGGCCCAAAACTGCTCACACTAATGAGTCTGTCCAGAGTGTTATAAAACCTCAAAAGTACATCCTGCTCCAGTATACTGGCCTTCTCGACATGAATGCTAACATTGCATTTGCCTTCCTAACTGCCAACTGAACCTGCACGTTAACTTTAAGAGAAGCTTGAACAATATCTCCATTCCTCCTTTCAAAGTGCGTAACCTCACGTTTTTCCACATTGTATTCCATCTGTCACATTGTATTCCATCTGCCCACTCTCCTAATCTGTCCAAGTCCTTTTGCAGCCTCCCTGCTTCTTCAGTACTTCCTGTCCCTCTACATATCTTTGAATCACCCGCAAAGTTAGCAACAATACCTTCAGTTCCTTCTTCCAAATCGTTAATGTATATTGTGAAAAGTTGTGATCCCAGCACCGACACCTGAGGCACACCACTAATCACCAGCTGCCATTCTTAAAAAGATCCCTTTATCACTCTGTGCCTTCTGCCTGTCAGCCAATCCTCTAGCGATGCCGGAATCTTATCATTAACACCATGGGCTCTTTACTTATTTAATATTCTCCTATGCAGCGCCTTGTCAAAGGCCTTCTGGAAATCTAAATAAATTACATCTACTGGTTCCCCTTTATCTAATTTCTTTGTTACCTCCTCAAAGAACATTAACAGACTCGTCAGACATGACTTCCCCTTGACGGAGCTGTGCTGACTCGGTCCTATTTTATCATGCACTTCCAAGCACTGTGCGATCTCATCTTTAATAATAGACTCTAAAATCTTGCCAGTGACTGAAGTCAGGCTAACGGGTCTATAATTTCCCATCTGCTGTCTCCCTCCGTCCTTAAACAGCAGTGTTACACTAGCTACTTTCCAGTCCCCTGGGATTCTCCCTGTCTCCAGAGATTGCTGAATGCTTCCACAATTTCCTCAGCTATCTCTTTTAGATTCCTGGTGTGTATTCCATCAGGTCCAGGTGACTTATCAGACCTTTCAGTTTCCCCAGAACCTTCTCCTTTGTGATGGTCACTACACTCACCTGTGCCCCCTGATTCTCCTGGAGCTCTGGCATCCCACTGGTGTCTTTCACTGACTGATGCGAAGTAAATATTCAGCTCCTCTGCCAATTCTTTTTTTCCTATTATCTCTTCACCAGCCCCATTTTCCAGTGGTCCAATGACTATTTTTGCCTCTCTCTTACCTTTTATATATTGAAAATACACACTCTCTCTCTCTCTCTCCCCTGCTCTCCTCCTGACTGTCTCTCCCTCCCAGCTATTTCTCTCTATCCTCTTTCTTGCCCTTCTCTCTCTCTGCACTCTCTTTCTGTCACACGCCATTCGCTCTCTCACCCCTCTCTCTCTTCCCTCCCACTCTCTCTCACAGTTCTCTCTCTCCTCCCCACTGTCCCCCTCATCCCTCTCACATTCTCTTCCACACACTCTGTATCCCCCCACTCTCTCTCTTTCCCCCGCACTCTTGATCTCTTTCTATCTCCCTTCTGTCTCTTTCCACTCTTTCATTCCCTCTCTCTCTTTTCCTCCAAACTCTTTATCTTTCTCCCCCCACTCTCTTGGCACTCTTTCTCCGCACTCTCTCACATCCCGTTCTCTCCCCCTCTCTACCCCATTCTGTCTCTAGCCCGCTCTCTCTCTCTCCCTCTCCCCCCAATTCTTTTTCCCTCACCCCCCCAAACCTCTGTCTCCCCCACACTCTCTATCTATCACTGCCACTCTCTCTGTCTCTTCCAACTCTCTCCCTATCTTCCGCAACTCCCCACCCTCTCACTATCTCTCCCCCATTCTCTCTTTCTAAACCTTGTCCCCACTTTTCCCTCTATTTTCTGTTAGTCTTTCTCAATCTCTCCTGGGTTTGCTATCTCCCCCAACTCTTTCCCTCTCCCCCCCTTCGCCCTCCCCAATCTCTCTACCCTCACTCTTCCCCCTCTCTCTTCTCCCCACTCTCTCTATTTCTCCCCCAATCTCTCTCTCTCTCTGCACCCCCACTCACTCTTTCTCTCCCCACTCTCTCTGTCTCCCCCACTCTTTCTCTTATTCCCCTATCTCTCTTCCCACCCACTCTCTCATTCTCCAAGGTTTGTCTCTGCTCCTACTCTGTCCCCAATCTCTGTCTCCTTTCCATTCTCTCTCTCACCTGTCCATCCTTTCTCCTCCATTCTATCCTCTCTTCCCCCAGTCCAGCTCTCTACCCCTTACTTTCTCTCTCTCTCCACCCCACTCTCTCCCCCACACTCACTCTCTCCCTCTCCCCCAACACTCCCCCACTCTCTCTCCTTCTCACTCACCCTCTCTGCCCCCCATTCATTCCCTCTCTCACACACACACACACTTAAGTGTATCGATAAGTGGAAGGATCTGGGTGTACCGGTATAGAAATTTTTGAAAGTGACAACTTGGGTGGAGAAGGCAGTTAAGAAGGAATACACCATGCTTGTCTTCATTGGCCAGGGCATTGAGTTTAAAAATTGACAAGCCATGATGCAGCTTTGTGGAAGCTTAGTCAGACCACATTTGGAATATAGTGTTCAATTTGTTCGCCACACTACCAGAAGGATATGGAAAGTTTGGAGAAGGTACAGAAAAGATTTATCAGAATCTTGTCTGGTGTGGAAGCCATTAGCTATGAGGAGAGGTTGGAGAAACTTGGTTTGTTCTCACTGGAACGATGAAGATTAAGGGGAGACTTGATAAAAGTCTATAAGATTATGAGGTCATGGACAGAGTGGATAATCAGAAGCTTTTTTCTAGGGTGGAAGAATCAATTACCAGGGGTATATGTTTAAGGTGCAAGGGGCAAGGTTTAAAGGAGATGTACCAGGAATTTATTTACGCAGATGGTAGTGAGTGCCTGGAACTCATTGCTGGAGTAGGTAATGGAAGCAAATATGATAGTGACTTTTAAGGGGTGTCTTGACAAATATATGAATAAGATGATGCAGAGATGCCAGTGTTAGACTAGCGAAGGCACAGTAAGAAGTCTCATGACACCAGGGTAAAGTCCAACAGATTTATTTGGTAGCACAAGTTTTCGGAATGCTGCCCCTTCATCAGGCCACTCACCTAATGAAGGGGCAGCGCTCCAAAAGCTCATGCTCCCAAATAAACCTGTTGGACTGTAATCTGGTATTGTGAGACTTCTTACTATGAATAAGATGGGAATAGAGGGAAAGGTGGGGGGTTTTAGTTCAGTCGGGTAGCATGGTTATTGCAGGCTTGGAGGGCCGAAAGGTCTGTTCTTGTGCTGTAATTTTCTTTGTTCTTTGTCGAATCTCCCTCTCCCCCACTCTTTTTCCCCCCTTTTCCTCTCCCCACTCTCACTCTCATCTCTCTCCCTTTCCACCTTTCTCTCTCTCTCCCCCCCTCCACTCTATCTCTATCTCTCTCTCTCTGTCTGACTCTTCTCTCCCCCACCCTCTCTCTCCCCTGCATCTTCTCTCTGCCCCCACTCTCTTGCTCTCTCTCACCAGCTGTCTCCCTTCCCCCACAATCAGTCTCTCGGGCACACTCTCTCTCAACTCTCTCTCCCCTCCATTCCCTCTCTCTCCTCCCCCTCTGTCTCTACCCCACTCTCTCTCTCTCCCCCCACTCTGTTTCCCCACACTCCCCTTCTCCCTCTCCCCCAACACTTTCTCTCCCCCACACTTTCTTTCCCATCTCTCTCCCCTCAACTTCTCTCTTTCTCCCTCCTCCAACTCTCCTTCTCTCTCTGTCTCCTCCATAGATTGGCCGTGATTCTCCCAAAAACACTGAATTGGCAGGAAAATTGTTCTAGATCCCGAATGTTTTGTCAGTTCAGCTTCTCACCCGAATCTGCCCACTCTGTGCACTGCTGAGGTCCCAGCCTTGAATATCATTAAAATCTGGTTGGGGGGCGTGGTGCAAAGCCTATTTGCATTGGAGTCTGACAGTTCTGGAACTCTGCACATGTGCAGTAACCCTGATCTGTCAGACTCCATTCGCTGGCCAGCCCGGGACCACCGTAATGCTGTCTGTCCAACCCCTCTTCCCATGGCCTGATTGCAGCACTCACAGCAATTCCTGGGCCAGTTCTGAGTTCCCCTGCCCTGGGCACCCCAGTGTCCAGCCCACCATCCCCAGCAGTGGCAATCCCCCAACCCTTCTCAACCCGGCCGACCCCCCCTTCCCCCTTCCTGCCCACTGACCATCTAGCCCCCCCACCCTCCAGCCAGCCCCAATCACTGCCCTCCCTCCATCCCAGACCGATCCTGTCTGCAGAGTGGCAGCAGGACCCCCACCCCCACCAATTGCCCCTACATCCAATCCACAATAGTCCTTGCCCCCTTGGTACTGCCCAATGCTCGATGGGCAGTGCCAAGATGCCCATGGGCATGGGCACTTTGCCCCTTGAGTAGTGCAAGGAGAACAGGCTTGCATTGCCTCCTTCCTTGCCTCTCCCTTCATTCTGTCGAGGTCTCCCACTAGTTGTGGTCTCCCACTAGTTCAGGTCTCCAACCTGAATGTGAGGAAGTAGTCAAACTGGCGAGGACCGGTAAGTTCCCGATAATAAGATTTAAACAACATTTAAAACATTTTAGACAAAGAATCAAATTACTTACCTGCCTGCCCATCAATTTCCAGCGTGGTCTGGCCTGGCGACTGTTCGCCGGCTCTCGGAGATGCATTCCCAGCGCATGCGCAATTCCTGGAACAAGACTGGCAACACGGATCTCCCACTGCCAGAAATGTTGTGGGTTACGATTGGAGAATTGTGGCCATTATCTCTTCGCCACCCTTTTGTTTATCTCTTCCTCCACTCTATGTCTCGCTGCCATTCTCTTCTCCCCAAATTCTCTTTCTAACTCCCCACTCTCTCTCTCCCTCCTCCATTCTCTCCTATATCTCCCCTCCCACCAATTATTCCCTTTAACTCCCCCTAGTCTTTGTCAATCCCCCCTACACTTGCTATCCTCTCAACTCTCTCTCTCTCCCCACACTCTCCCTCACCGATCTCTGTCTCTTCCCCCACTCTCTCTCCCCAATCTCTGTCTCCTCCCCAATCTCTCACACCTCTCCACACTTCCTTTTTCACCCCATTCTCTCTCTCCACCCACTCTCACTCGAGCACTCGCTTTCTCTCCTCTGCATTCTCTTCCCCCTATGCTCACTCTCTCCCTCTCCTAACACTCTCCCGCTTTCTCTCTCCCCACACTCACACTCTCTCTGCCCAGTCTCTCGCTTCCTCACCCCCTTTCTCTTCCTCCCCCACCCTCTTTCTTCCTCCACACTTTCTCTCTCCCTGCCAACTCTTTCTTTCCTTCCTCTCTGTCCCTCTCGCTCTCTTCTCTCTCCCCCCTCACTCTCTCTCCCTCTGTCTCCTCCACTCTCTCTCCCCAATCTCTCTCTCTCCCCCCCATTCTCTCCCCACCTTCTCCCCTCCCCACCATCCCCCCCAACCCCCTGTCTCACTCCCTCCCCCCCCAAACCCCCTGTCTCACTCCCTCCCTCTCACCAGCTCTCTCCATAACCCTACACTCTCAGCCACTCCCTCTCCATTCTGTCTCTTTCCCTCATTCTCTGTCTCTGCCCTCTGTCTCATACCCCTCTCTCTCCCTCCACTCTATTCTCTCTCTCTCCTCCCTACTATTGCTCTGCCCTACTTTCCCAAATCTCTTCCCCCACTCTCCCTCTCTTCCCCCCAACTCTGTCTCTCCATTTTGTCTATCTACCCCCACTTTTTCTTCCCCCACACTGTCTCTCCCCCAATTCGCTCTTTCCCCTATTCTCTTTCCCTCCACTCACTCTCCCCCCAGACACACACTCTTTCCCAATCTTTTTCTCCTCCCACGCTCTTTCTCAGTCTCCCCTAATTCTTCCCCTCGCTTTCCTCTCTCTCTCTCTCCCACTTTCTCTCCCCAATCTCTGAATCTCCCCACACACTCTCTCTCCCTCTCACTTTTTCACTCCTTCTCTCCTCCCCACTCTCTCTTCCCCAATCTCTCTCTCAACCCTCCACACTTTTTCTTTCACTCCTCTATCCCCATTCTTTCTTCTCCTGCATTCTCTCTCTCCCCCCACTCTCTCCCCTCACTCCCTCTCCCTCTCTCCTCCACTCTCTTTCCCCCAACTCTTTCTCCCCTCTCTCACTCTCTGCTCTCACGACCCCCCATTCTCTCTCTCTTTCTCTGTCTTGCTCTCTCTCTTTCCCTCACTTTCTCTCACCCACTCACTCCTCCCACTCTTTCTCTCTCTCCTCTACCTTCTCTTGTTCCCCACACACACTCTCCGCCTCTCTCTCCCAACTCTCTACATTCACCCTCTCTCCACTTTCTCTCTTTCGCTCTCCCTCCTCCCCTTTCCCACTAGTCTTTTGTCCCACTTTCCCCCAACACTCTTCCCCACTGTGCCTCTCTATGCCCATTCTCCCTTTTCGCCCTCAACTCTCTCTCTCCCCCACTCTCTTGATCCCCTCTCTCTCTCCCTCCAACTCACTCTTCCCTCCCACCCTCTCTCTTTCCCTTCAACTTTCTCTCCACACTCTAGCCATCACTCTCTCTCCCTCTCCCCACATATTCATTCTCTCCCTCTTCCCCCTGCACTCTCCCCCATTCTCTGTTCGTGCCCCATTCACCTCTCTTTCCCAGCTCTCTTTCTCATTCCACACACTCTTTCTCCTCCCACATTTTCTTCCCTCCCACTCTGTTTCCCCCCACTCTCTCCCCTCTCCACTCTCTCTCTCTGTCCCCAACTCTCACTTCTCTCCACTCTTTCTCCCTCCCCAACTTGTCTCTTTTCCTCTTTCCCCATTATTATTTTTCTCTTACCCAATTCCGTCTCTCCCTCCACTCTTTGCCCCCACTCTTTCTCTCCCCCCACTCTTTCTCTCACCCAACTGTTTCTCTCCCCCACTCTTTCCTTCCCCCCCCAACTCTTTCTCTTCACCCACTCTTTCTCTCCCCTGACTCTTCCTCTCCCCCAACTCTTTCTCTCACCCAACTGTTTCTCTCACCCCCCCACTCTCTCTCTGCCCCCCCACATGGTGTCTCCAACCTACTCTCTCCCCTCTCTCACCGCATTCTCTCCTCCCCACCCCTATATCTCTATCCCCACTGATTCTTTTCTATGCTCCCTCTCTCCCTGTCTCTCACTATTAACACTCTGTCTCCCTCTAACTTTCTCTCCAACTCCCTGTCCTTTTTCCAACTCTCCCCTACTCTTTCTTTCTATATCTCCTCATTATTTTTTCCCTCTATCTCCCCTTAGTCTTTCTTAATCACTCCTGCACTCTCCCAATTTCGATCCCCCAACTCTCTCTCTCCCCAACTCTCTCTCTCCCTCTCCCCTCCTCTCCTGTGCAACTATTTACTTCTTCCCCCTGCACTCTCTGAGTCTGTGTTGTGAGGTCTTTGGTTGCCCTGTCTGTTACTTGTTGCCTGGCTGCTGCGGTGTCTAACATTTTCTGCGCACTTATCTTGATTACTGCAGCTTCCGCTGGTGCTTTGGCTGCCTTTGCCAACTCCCTTACACAATTCTCATGCTGTACACGTCCCCCTGAGGATTCCCATCGAGCCCAAGCTACCATATAGTTGTGAATTGTCCCAAATGCGTAACGGCTATCAGTGTAGATATTAGCCCTCTTTCCCTGGCTGGTAGCAATGGCTCCATTAGAGCTATCAATTCTGTACTTGAGCTGACGTTGTTCTTGGGATCTGACTTCATTTTAGCACAGTACCTGTTCTATCCACTACCACCCATGCTCTATGTGGGACCCCCTCATGATACATCCTAGATCCATCTACATATAATTCCATTACATCTTCTTCTAATGGTTCTTCTGCTATTCTGCCACTTTCGCCTTCATCAACTTCCTCTCAACAACAATGTTCCGTACCTTCACTAACAAACATGTATGTGGGGTTGAGGCCAGAGTCTTTCACTGTTTGTATTTACAATTTGTATTTATCTACCAAGAGTAACACACTCTCCCACTTTATTCGGCAGCTGTCGGAAACTGCCCTTAACTGTTCTGCTTCTAGTAGCTGCACAACAGACTGAGGGAAGTGGAGTATAATCAGTTCTAGAAATGTTACTGGTTCTGAAGCCTCTATTGCCCATGTGGTGGAGCCCAATGCCTGTGTGCACCAGTGTAATCCTGCTACTACGGGACTCTATTTTGCTGAATAATATGCTACTGGCCACATCATGCTCCCATGTTTCTGGCCCACTACTGTCGTGTAGTGTACCCCCTCATTGTGGCAAGAAATGTGGAAGGATTTGATCAGGGCTGGGGCCACTGTAAGGGCATGCTTTATCCTTTCAAAGGCAGTATCCTATTTCCCCCCACACCTCCCCAGACACTTCGAGTAAGGGTTTAGCAAGATCTGAGTAATTCTCTTCAAAACTCCTGCAGTAGTTAAGTAATCCCAGTGTTTGTCTGATCCACTTGACAGTCTGAGATCCACTTAACAGCCTCTACCCATGCCTCTCATAATCTTGTAGACTTCTATCAGGTTTTTACTTGCCCTCAACCTCCATCGTTCCAGATAGAACAAACCAAGTATCTCCAACCTCTCCTCATAGCTAATGCCCTCCATTCCAGGCAACATCTTAGTAAATCTTTTCTGTACCCTCTCCAAAGCCATAGTTCTGTTAGTGTGCGACCAGAATTGAACACCAAGTGCATCCTAACTAAGGTTCTATAATGCTGCAACGTGAATTGCCAATTTTTAAATTCAGTGCCCCGGCCGATGAAGGCAAGCATGTCAAATGCCTTTTTGATTACCTTCTCCACCTGCATTGCCACTTTCAGTGACTATACCTGTACACCCAGATCCTTTTGACTACCTATACTCTTAAAGATTCTGCTATTTATTGTATATTTCCTATCAGTACCAGACCTTCCAAAATGCATTACCTCACATTTGTCTGGATTAAACTCCATCTGCCATCTCTCCGCTTAAGTCTCCAACTGATCTATATCCTGCTGTATTCTCTGATGGTCCTCATCGCTAACCGCAAATCCACTAACTTTTGTGTAGTCTGCAAACTTACTAATCAATTCAGTTATATTTTCCTCCAAATCATTTATATATATTTTACAAACAGCAAAGGCCCCAGCATTGATCCCTGAGGAACACCACTTGTCGTCTTTCCACTGCTACCCTCTGTCTTCTTTGACCGAGTAAACACAGTAAGAAGTCTCACAATACCAGGTTAAAGTCCAACAGGTTTATTTGGTAGCAAACACCAGTAGCTTTCGGAGTGCTGCTCCTTTGTCAGGTGAATGGGAGTTCTGTTCACAAACAGGGCATATAAAGACACAACTCAATCTTTCACAGAATAATTATTGGAATGTGAGTCTTTACAGCTAATCAAGTCTTACAGGTAAAGGCAATGTAAGTGGAGAGAATGTTAAGTACAGGTTAAAGAGATGTGTATTGTCTCCAGACAGAACAGTTAGTGAGATTTTGTATTTACAGAATAATGATTGAATGTGAGTCTTTACAGCTGGTCAGCTCTTTGACCAAGCCAGAGTTGCCATCTCACTTCTGATCCCATGCGACTTCACCTTCTGCACCAGTCTACCTTGAGGGACCTTGTCAAAGGCCTTACCAAAGCCCACGTGGACAATATCCATTGCCCTACCCTCATCAATCATCTTTGTCACTTCCTTGAAAAACTCAATTAAGTTAGTGAGACACAAACTCCCCATCACAAAATCACGTTGCCTCTCACTAATACGTCTACTTATTTTCAGGTGGGAACTAGTCCTGTCTTGAAGAATCCTCTCCAATAATTTCCCTACCACTGATGTAAGGCTCTCCAGCTTGTAATTACCTGGATTATTCTTCCTACCTTTCTTAAACAAAGGAACAACATTGGCTATACTCCCATCCTCTGGGATCTCCCCTGGCAGAACGGCAGTTCCGATGTGCCACAGCGAAAAACCGCACCGATCTCCTCAGAAGGCAAACACGGGACACAATGGACAGAGTACCCTTCGTCGTCCAGTACTTCCCCGGAGCGGAGAAGCTACGACATCTTCTCCGGAATCTTCAACATATCATTGATGAAGACAAACATCTCGCCAGGGCTATCCCCACACCCCCACTTCTTGCTTTCAGACAACCACACAACCTCAAACAGACCATTGTTCGCAGCAAACTACCCAGCCTTCAGGAGAACAGTGACCACAATACCACACAACCCTGCCACAGCAACCTCTGCAAGACATGCCGGATCATCGACATGGATACCATCATCACACGTGAGAACACCATCCACCAGGTACATGGTAAATACTCTTGCAACTCGGCCAACATTGTCTACCTGATACGTTGCAAGAAAGGATGTCCCGAAGCATGGTACATTGGAGAGACCATGCAGACGCTACGACAACGGATGAATGAACATCGCTCGACAGTCACCAGGCAAGACTGTTCCCTTCCTGTTGGCGAACACTTCAGCGGTCACGGGCATTCAGCCTCTGACCTTCGGGTAAGCATTCTCCAAGGTGGCCTTCATGACACACGACAGCGCAGAGTCGCTGAACAGAGACTGATAGCCAAGCTCCGCACACATGAGGACGGTCTCAACAGGGATCTTGGGTTCATGTCGCACTATCTGTAACCCCCGTGACTTGCCTGGGTTTGCAAAACCTCACTTACTGTACTGTCTGGAGACAATACACATCTCTTTAACTGTGATCAGTGCTCCTTCCACTCACATTATCAGCCACTTTAAGACTTGAACAGCAGGTTAGGTGTAAGGATTCGCATTCTAATTAGCAACTGTCTGTGCTTAATATGCTCTGTCTGTCTGAGGTCAGAACTCTCCATTCACCTGACGAAGAGGGTAACCTCGAAAACTTGTGAGAATATTATCAAATAAATCGGTTGGACTAAAACCTGGTGTTGTCAGACTTTTTACTGTGTTTACGCCAGTCCAACGCCGGCAAACCCACATCATCTCCCCTGGTGCCAGTGAGGATACAAAGATTTCTCTCAAGGCCCCAACAACTTCCTCTGTTGCCAGTCTCAGTTTTCCGGGGTATATCCCATTAGGCCCTGGGGACTTGTCCACCTTAATGTTTCTTAAGAACCCCAATACCTCCTCCTTTTTGACTCAACATGACTGAAACTATCTACACTATTTACCCGATTATAATGTCAAAGCATTGTATTTACCCAATCAATTTACAACGATGTGTTAATCATTCCACCCTTCTGCTAGGTAATCATTTTTACTGAAGACTATGACTTTCCTAGATTATATGGAGCTGGGCTGTCTTAATGCCAGTTCTCCCATTGTCATGATAATTCAGAAAGATCTCCTGCACATTAGAAGTTGCTAACAGGCATTAATAGTTATCTGTTGGCAGAGCAAACTTCAAGCTGTTAACCCTTTTCTTTCCTCTAGTGAGGCCTAGCTCTATAAAAGATAAAATATAAAAGACATGAACCTTGATATTGCCTTGTAACACTCCACCACTCTTCCCTCACTTTCTTCAACCATTCTGACTCTTTCTCTTCCCACTCTCTCTTTCTTCCCACCCTCCCTCTCCATCCTCTCTCATTCCCCTCTCTCTACCCCCATTGTCTCTCCACCCCATTTTCTCTCCCGCTCTTTCCTCTCTCCCCACTCTCTTTCATCCTCCCATTCTCTCCCTCCCCCCATTCTCTCCCTCCCCTCCAGCTCTCTCCCCCTCCACTCTATCTCTCTCCAATCTCTGTCTCTTCCCCTACACAGTCTCTCTCCAACTGTCTCTCCTCCACACTCTCTCTCTCTCTCCCCATGCCCACACTTCCTGTACCTTTCCCCTGGCACACTCCCTCAATCTCTCTCTCTCTCCCTGCTCTTTATTGCCCCAATAGCTCTCCCCTCTCTCTCACACACCCTTCTCTCTCGCCTAATTCCACTCTCTCAACCTCTCTCTCTCTCTCACTCTCCTCCCCACACTCTCTTTCTCCCACTCTCTCCCCCCATTCTCTGTCTCCCCTCCACCTTCTCCACTTGCCCCCCATTTTCTCTCTTTCGCTCTCTCTCTCTCTGTCTCTCCCTTTCTCTCTTTCTCCCTCTATCTTGTTGGTTTTCTCTCTCTTCCCTCACACTTTCTCTCTCTCTCTGTCTCACACAGACTTCTCTCCCCTCACTCCATTCTCTCTCTCCCCCTTTTCCCCCTTTCCCTCCACTCTCTCCCTTCCTCTCGCTCACCCTCTCTCTCTCCCCATAGTCTCTCTCTCCCCCGCAATCCTTCATCCCCTACTCTTGTCTCTCTTTTTCCCCCTCACTCCATTCTCCCCCCAGTATCTCTCTCCCCCAATTCTCTTTGCCACCAATTCCCTCTCTCTCTCTCTCTCACACACTTCCCCCTCTCTCTCACTCCCCCCCAACTCACCCTCTCTCTCTCCCTGCACTCTCTCTCTTCTCCCCAATATCTCACCCCCTACTCTTGTCTCTCTCTCTCTCTCTGTCCCCTACTCTCTCTCCCCCACTCTCTTTCTTGTCAGTCTCTGTCTCCATCCCACTCTCTATCTCTCTCCCTACTGTCTCTCCTCTCACTCTCTCGCTCTCTCTCTCAACGTCTGTCTCTCCTTCCCACACTTTCTCGCTCCTATCCGCTCTCTCTGTCTCTCCCCTACTCTGCGTCCCCACTCATCCTCACCCCTCACTATCTCTCTACCCCTACGCTCTCCCCCCACTCTCTGTTTGATCCCACTCTCCCGCTCCCCTATCTCCTCTTTTTCTCTATCCACCCACTCTATCTCCCCCTCCCACTTTCTCTGTCTTTGTCCAATACTCTCTCCGCACTCCCCCCGCTTTCTCTCTCTCGCTATCTCCCCACTCCCTGTCTGCAACTACTCTCCCTCTCTCCCTATTATCCCCCTTCTATCCCTCTGTATCCGCCCACACACTCTATCTCTCTCCCCTGCTGTCTACCTTCCTTCACGCTCTTCCAATCTCCCTCCAACACTCTCTCTAACCCCCCACTCTCTTTCTATCTTCCCCACTCCTTATCTGCCCCCACTCTCCCTCTCTGTTTACCTACTCTTTCCCTCTCTATCCATCCACACTGTCTCTCTCCCTTCGCTGTCTATCTCCCGACTCCCACTCTCTCTCAATCTCCCCCAACTTCCTCTCTAACCCCCCCAATCTCTTTTCACTCCCCATCCCCTCTCTACCTCCCCACTCTCTATCCTCCCCAACTCTTTCTCTCCCCCACTCTCACTCTCCACCCCACTCTCACTCTCCCTCTATCCCACTCTCTCTCCCCCCACTCTCACTCTCCACCCCACTCTCACTCTCCCTCTATCCCACTCTCTCTCCCCCCACTCTCCCTCTCCCCCATCTCCCCTCTTTCCCACTCTCTCTATCTGCCCATTCTCTCTTTCTACCCCCACTCTCTCTCTAACACTCCTCTCTTTTTCACTATCTCCCCTCTACCTGTCTGCCACCACTGTCCCTATCGCCCACTCTCTCTCTCTTTATTGCCCCTCTTTCTGCCCACAGTCTTTATCTCTCTCCCTTCGCTGTCTATCTCCCTCCCTCCACACTGTCCCCCAACTCTTTCTCTAAGCCCCCCACTCTCTTTTCACTCCCCATTCTCTGTCTATTTCTCCCTAGTCTCTCTCGCTTTATGTCCCCCCACAATCTCTATTCCCCCCCAACATCTCTATCCTCCCTTTCTCTATCCCCCCACTCTTTCTCTCCCCCTACCCTCTCTCCATTCTTGCTCTCTAACTACCCCACTCTCTCTATCCCCACTCTCTCTCTCCCCATATTTTCTCTATCCGATGCCCACTCTCTTTCTCTCTCTCTCCTCCTCATTCTCTCTCTCTTCCACCCATTCATAGAATCATAATAAGATTGCCCCCTTAAAGATCTTCCCAAAAAATTACAATCTCTACAGTGCCCATTTGGCCCATTAAGTCTAGATCATCCACAATCCCACACAGGCCCTATCTCCATGACTCTACTTAATTACCTTACCAATCCCCCTGACACTAATGGGCAATTTAGCATGGCCAATCAGTCTAACCCACACGTCTTTGGACTGTGGAAGGAAACTGGAGCATCCAGAGGAAACTCACGCAGACATGGGGAGAATGTGCAAACTCCACACAGACAATGACTCAAGCGGGGAATCGAATCTGGGTCCCTAGCTCTGTAAGGCAGCAGTGCTAACCACTGTGCCACTGTGCCACCCCATTTTGCCTCCTTTCCCTCCTCACTATCTTTCTATTCCCCACTCTGTCTTTATCTCCCCACTTTCTTTCTATCACCCCCATGCTCTCCCACTACTCCTACTCTCTCTCTTTATCCCCTCAATTTCTTCACTTCCCCACACTGACCCCCTCATACTGCCTCACTCCCCCTTCAACTCCCAGCATGGCTACATGCCCCTCTCACTCTCCCCCACTCTTTCCACCTTCCACTCTCCCCTTCACTCTCTCCCACCTCCTCATTCTTCTCTCCATTCCCCTCATTCTCTCCTCACTCTACCCCATCCCATCCCTCGCTCTCTCCTTAATCCCCTCACTCATTGTTCACTTTTCACACTCCCCCAAACTCCCTAATGTCTGTGTCTAAATATGATGGTGTGTTAGGCCAGTAGAGATCACCTGTTGTGGCTTTTCCATACATTGAGAGTTTGAAACAGCCAAGGTCTTGGATGTGGGATGTGGAGATGCCGATACAATGAAAGGTCGATAGAATCCATTTCATATCCCTCTTCCACCCATTGAAATTCAATGGCAGCGATTTTCATCTCTCGTTTGCCGTCAGCTGTCAGTCATATGAGCTGAAAATTTAAAGAGTCTCAGCAATTGCTATTTTCCCCACCCTACATCAGTTAAGTAGTGAAGTTCATATCCACAAACGACAGGAGCCACATTTAAATGGATTTTAACAAATGTTAATATAATAAGAGACTCCTGCACCATATAGAACATAGAAAAACTACAGCACAAACAGGCTCTTCAGCCCACAAGTTGCGTCAAACGTAACTCTACCTATTAGGCTTGCCTATAACCCTCTATCTTACTAAGTCCCATGTAGTCATCCAAAAGTCTCTTAAAAGACCCTATCGAATCCACCTCCACCACCACCACACACACACCCACCACCCTCTGAGTGAAAAACTTACCCCTGACATCTCCTGACCCTTACCAACTCCCCAGCACTCTAAACCTGTGTCCTCTTATGGCAGCCATTTCAGCCCTGGGAAAAGCCTCTGAGAAGCCACTTGATCAATACCTTTCAACATCTTATACACCTCTATCAGGTCACCTCTCATCCTTTGTCTCTCTAAGGAGAAAAGACCAACCTATCCTCGTAAGGCATGCCACTCAATCCAGGCAACATCCTTGTAAATCTGTCACCCTTTCTACAGCTTCCACATCCTTCCTGTAAGAGGTGACCAGAACTGAGCACAGTACTCCAAGTGGGGTCTGACCAGGGTCTTATACAGCTGCAGCATTATCTCCCGACTCCTAAACTCAATTCCTCGATATATATTATATTATCTCCTTTTGTCTGTCATAAACCATGTCCCAGGCTGCACTGCCAGCCTGACTCTGGCTCGTTGCCCAGCTGGGGAGAAGAATGTGTCTCTCCTCTCCTCCACTACATCTAGCAGATGGCCCTCTCCTCCATTACATCTACCAGATTGATATGTGGGGGGATGGTGGAGAGACAGATGTCCTGGTGTATACCCAGTGTATACTCAGTGCACTGGGAGACTGGGGCACCTGTGCAATCGCACTCCTAGAGCTCAGCAGCCAGTTACCTGGCATGCTATACACCACCCATTCCCTCTTTTTGCCTCTTTTTGTCTAATGCCATATAATTGTGGCTGGGAGCTCACCCCAAATATGGGCACAATTCTCTCCTGTTTTCACACTTGTTCACATGTAAAATTTGTTTTCATAATAAGATTGCCCCCTTAAAGATCTTCCCAAAAAATTATAACTGGGCTATCGTAACAAAAAAACTTGAAGTGCCGAACGAGCAAGAAAATGGGCGACCTGAGCTTGAAGTTGAATCTTATGACACTTCTTTGGACAGAAGCGTGATTCTCAGCAGTTTGAGGGTGTGAGGCAGAGCTGAAGCTCACTGATGAAGCCGGCTTCAGACTGCTCAGGCGACCATTTGGAGAGGTTTGACATGATCAGGAATAGTCAGCATGGATTTGTCAAGGGCAGGTCGTGCCTTACGAGCCTAGTTGAGTTCTTCGATAATGTGACTGAACACATTGACGAAGGAAGTGCCGTGGACGTAGTGTACATGGACTTCAGCAAGGCTTTTGATAAGGTCCCCCATGCAAGACTTATTGAGAAGGTGAGAGGGCATGGGATCCAAGGGCCTTTGGCCTTGTGGATCCAGAACTGGCTTGCCTGCAGAAGGCAGAGAGTGGTTGTGGATGGGTCTTTTTCGGAATGGAGGTCAGTCACCAGTGGGGTGCCCCAGGGATCTGTTCTGGGACCCTTGTTGTTTGTCATTTTCATAAATGACCTGGATGAGGAAGTGGAGGGATGGGTTAGCAAGTTCGCTGATGACACGAAGGTCGGCGGTGTTGTGGATGGTCTGGAAGGATGTCAAAAGTTGCAGCAGGACATAGATAGGATGCAGGAATGGGCGGAGAAGTGGCAGATGGACTTCAACGCGGATAAATGTGTAGTAGTCCATTTCGGCAGAACCAACGGGATGAACGAGTACACTATTAAGGGCAGGGGTCTTAGTAGCGTTGAAGAGCAGAAGGATCTCGGGGTCCGGGTTCACAGGACTCTTAAATCGGCCTCGCAGGTGGAGGAGGTGGTCAAGAAGGCGTATGGTGTACTGGCCTTCATTAATCGAGGGATTGAGTTTAGGAGTCGGGAGGTAATGCTGCAACTTTACAGGACCCTCGTCAGGCCTCATTTGGAGTACTGTGCGCAGTTCTGGTCGCCTCACTATAGGAAAGACGTAGAAGCTATTGAAAGGGTGCAGAGGAGATTTACAAGGATGTTGCCTGGACTGGGAGGCATGCCTTATGAAGATAGGTTGAGGGAGCTGGGACTCTTTTCCCTGGAGAGGCGAAGGTTGAGAGGCGACCTGATAGAAGTTTATAAAATGTTGAGAGGAATAGATAGGGTGGACTCTCAGAGGCTATTTCCCCGGGTTGAAATGGTCGCTACGAGAGGACACAGATTTAAGGTGCGGGGAGGGAAGTACAGAGGTGATGTTAGGGGTAAGTTTTTCACTCAGAGGGTAGTGAGTGATTGGAATCGGCTGCCGTCGTCGGTGGTGGAGGCGAACTCGCTGGGGTCTTTTAAAAGACTTCTGGATGAGTATATGGGGTTTAATGGGATTGGGGGTTATAGATAGGTCTATAGATTGGTGGGGTTGATGCGATCGGCGCAACTCGAGGGCCGAAGGGCCTGTTTGTGCTGTAATGTTCTATGTTCTATGTTCTATTACGCAGATGCCCCAATTTCCTAGTGTACTGAGAGACATACTGTCATCCTCCATTCTCCCACTGACATTGTTTTCTCCCCTCTCTGTCCTATCATCTGCGGAACTGTAACCCCCACCTGCCGATTACTTCCCGTTCCTGCCTCCCCCCACCGATCACCCTCCTTGCATAGTGCCTCTCTACACGTCATCCGACCCCCATTCCTCCCCAGAGCTTTCCCTGCACAGCTGCCTTAGTGCCTCCCCCCTTGTACCCCAGTTTCCTCCCTGGAATGGTGTGCAAAGCCTATTTTTTGCATTGCACGCAATCTTACCTCGCGCCCCAAGTGTCATAAAAGTCTATGGACAAATTTGGTAATGGTCTCATTGTGAGGACCATGAGTGAATCTTGTCGGCTTTTTGGCCTTTTCCCAGCTCACCATGCTGATCGACTGGTGCAGCGAGCTGGTAAGATTCCGCTCAATGTCTGCTTTGTTCATGGTGAAGCAGAACTATTTTTCTGAATCATGGGACATGGGCATTGCTGGTTGGTCAGTATTTTTATTGCCCATTCCTAGTTGCCTAAAGGCTGCTGAGAGTCAACCACATTCAAGTAAGGACGGCAGATTTCCTACCCTGAAGGGCATTAGTGAACCAGATGTGCTTTCCTGATAATTGACAATGGTTTCATGGTCATCAGGTTAGATTTTTAATTCTAGATTTTTTAAAAAGTTGAATTCAAATTCAACCATCTACTGTGGCAGGATTCGAATCTGGGACCCCCCAGAACATTAGGTGAGTTTTGGGAATAATAATCTCGTGATAATGCCACTGAGCCATTGCCTCCTCTGTCTGCTGGTTGGTCTTTCTTGTTGATAAGTCAAATGGTCCTTCACAAGTGGCTATGATTATGCATATTTAATTAGATATTTGCTTACATTTCAGGATTGATTGGAACTGAACACTGCCAGAAGTCACATGATTGATATACTTCAGCTTTTATGTCTAACTTTCAAAATATAGCTTTAAAGTTTGTAATATATATTCATATCTGTATCGGGCATCACCAGCAAAATATCAGCATATTTCATAGCTTAGAGGCAAAAGAGAAAGCAGCTCCTAGTGGACCTGCACCTTCTTTCCCCTTTCAACTGAATTCTCATTCCCTTTCAACTGAATTCTTTTCAAATATCAAGTTGAACACTGTTGATTAAGCATTCTTTCACAACCACTCTGTGCCCCACAGTTTAAATTGATGAACTAATCAAAGGAAATATCCATCCATAATTAGGACAAACGCTGCTTTGTCCTAATTAGGGCCTTCATCTTATGTGTTGAATGAGTGAGAAAACAGGAGAGTATTTTGGATGAGTTGAAAAATGTAATCTTATGACGCTCTGTCACTTTTCCACACAGAAGTGAGATTCTCACCAGGGTGGGGAGGGTGGCGGAGCCTAAGCTCATCGGTGAAGCCAGCTGCTGACAGCTCAGGGCGCCATTGCGAAGGAGGCCCAGTCTCCCAATAAACTAGGAGATCTCCTGTCAGTCCCCCCATCCCTTCCACGCAGATGTCAAAGACCTCCCAGCATCAATGCATTGCCACCCACCACCTTGTTGACACGAGTCATTGGCTTCGGGACACCTACCTCTGATGAGTCCACTGTCATGACTCTCTCTAAGGCTCTTTGCTGTTCTCTTCCCCCCTCCACTCCTCCAGAGATTCCCCCCCCACCAATCAGCACACTGCCCCCAGCCAAAGTGCTCCCCCACTGCTGAGTTTCCCCTCACCTAGAGTTACCTTCTTGTCTCCCTGCTCTATTGAATTCCTCTGCTACAAATTTTTCCCTGTTTGACTGCCCCGCTGCAGAGATCCCTCCCCTCCATGCAGAGTTCTCCCTTTATCCCCCCATCGCAGAGCTGCCCCCCATTGCCTCCCCTCATTGTACCGCCCTGACTCAGGCTCCACTCCCATTCGGCAAGTATTTGTTTCCTCTTTTTTCTTCCAAGATTAATCACTGATATGAGTAGTCTCTCCACCAAATATTTCCAAGGATACCTGTCTTTGGTGAAAATTGAAAACAAAGGCTGTCTCTTCAGTGCAGTAGTGAAGAAGTGTTGTACAGTTAGTAGTATTGGGGTGATCTTATGAAACAAATTCTATGTCCAGAATGAGTTTGAAGGGAGTGTTTCGGATCCGTTTTTTTCGGCAAGTCCAAATGTCGAATCTTATGCAACAGTGTACACAAAAAAGTCCTGAAATCCTTTTCCTGCCAGTGGGGTGAATGGGTGGGAGTCTAAATCACCTGAAAGCCTGTTGATAGCAGCAGATTGCACAATTGTGCATGTGCAGGTTCTTCGCTGAGAGCAGCAGAGACCTGTCACACAGTCTCTGCTAGATATAGCCAGCAGGCTTCCATCGTCTAAACTTGGCACCATCCCCACTACCCATCTGCCAGTTACATGGACCAATCACCTCCACCTCTCCTTCCCTTCCCCAGGTTTTCCACAGCCTGACTGATTGCCACCCACCCCTTGATTGCTATGCATAGTGCACAGCAGTGCCCCCTTCCCCCCAATCGGCCCACCAATCTGGACCCATCCCCCTGTAGGTCCCTGCCTCTTGACACTGCCCAGTGCCTGGTGGGTAGTGCCATGATTTCAGGCTGGCAGAGCCAGGGTGCCATTCTGGCAGTGCCCAAGGGGGTGGGGGAGTGGCCCCCCCCTTGTCCCCGAATTCCCACGGGGGCCTCAATCGTACGCAGTTCTACCGGTGACGTCATAACATCTGGCCGCCGTTGATGGAGGACTTTATCTGATCTTTGCTGGAGAGAACCTTCCCTAGTGAGGCCACACAGGCAAGTGAGACCAGACGATTTAGTCCCAGGCTCACTAATAACATTTGACCTCATGCGGAAACAGGTGCAAAGCTGAATGCACTGGATATCCAGTGCCAGTAAGATTACCTGCAGTGATAAATTGGACATGAACCTGATTTCTCAGCTGTACTGCCATCTTACTGGCTTACCCCATCCATCAGCCGGAGTGGGGGAATTAATCATGAGATTGTCCCTGTTGTCTTTCGGATGAGACTAAGGTTTCCTGTGTCCTCTGATCTTGTTGAAAAAGATCCCTTATGCTATGTTTGAAGAAGTTTAGTGCACTTACCTCTGTGTCCTGGTTAGCAGTTATCCGTCAACTAACATTCTGCTAAGTATCTGGTGCTAAGCATCTCCTAAGCATCTAAATCTGGTCATTTTCATTGCCATATTTGGGAGTTAGCTATATGCAAAGTAGCTGCCATGTCTTCCACTGTGTAACGTGACTACCCCTCAAAAAAAACATTTTCAATTGACTGTAAAATATTTTGACACATTTTATGTAAAATGGCAGTACTAAATTAATTATAAGCAAATTATAATAAGTTATTAGGGAGACCCATTGATTCATATAACTTCCTGCAAATGACAGGTCTTGGTTGCTGAAAGCCAACTTTCATCACCACGCAGTAAGGAAACAGAACATGAAAAGAAAACTCACGCCAAGGCAGTTTTTTTACCAGGGACACGAACGGACCCTGAACAGGTCTCAATGTCTCCAACAAAGGCAAGTCTTCCGTACTTTCTTCATAATCTACAATGTGACAAGTAACTTTAGTGAAAAACTTACATTTTTAAAATCTAATCCAGTGCAGCCGTACATTTGAAGAGAGATTTTTATTTGTGCAAAAAAAACTAAAAGAAAACTGAAAACACAAAAATTCCTTCACCTTGCACCACTGGGAGTGAAGCTACATGGGGAATTTTCCTGTCCCGCCTGCCACAGGAATTGCAAAGGTCCCATGACCTCGGGTGGGATTTTCTGGTTTTAGGGCAAATGTAGCTGGAAGGTCTCACCCTATAATGGATAGCGCAACTTTTTTGAGGGCATGCAAGACTTGCATTCCTGTGTGACATTTTGTGAGTTTTAAGTACATTTAATAGTTTCATAATTAGGCTTACATTAACACTGCAATGAAGTTACTGTGAAAATCCCCTAGTCGCCACACGCCGGCACCTGTTTGGGTAATTGAGGGGGAATTTAACGTGGCCCATGCACCTAACCAGCATGTCCTGCAGGCTGTGGGAGGAAACTGCAGCACCTGGAGGAAAGCCACACAGTCACGGGGAGAATGTGCAGACCCCTCACAGATAGTGACCCAAGCTGGGAATCAAACCCTGGTGCCTGGGGCTGTGAGACAGTAATGCTAACCATTATGCCACTGTGCTACAAGGTGAAGGGTCCGTGTAGAGGTATACCCAGTATGTGTTGGAATGCGTTAAATGCCCAATTGGTTTAAGTGACACCAGAATCCTTAATTTGAACAATACCAGCCCTTACAATAAGTTCCCGGATCATTCTCAAGCAACAAATGTCCTGTAAGATGGACTCCTCGAATGTTTTGGGTCAGGAATCCAAATTCAAGATAAGGACTGGATTATCCCAATCACTGTCTTCTCTTTCTCTGCTACCGATCTCAGTACAGAGCAGCAACTCCCACCAATCATCCCCCCAACAGGTTGCTCTTTAATAGGCCCCTCCCACTCTGGCACCACCCTCTTGGCACTACCCATTGCTCATTGGGGAGTCCAAGGTGCCCCTTTGCCAGTGCAAGGGTGCCTGGCTGATATTGCCAGGCTGGCACTGCCCATGGGGCATCCCCTTACCCCGACCTCCTAGAGGGCCTCAATGGCCCCTGTTCCCACCAGCAGGGTTGGCCGCCTGTTCATCATTATTGGGGAGCAGTTGTGAATCCCGCAGGAATGAATCACTCTTGGCTGGGGTCGGGGGATGCTGTTCTTGGGTATCTAAAAGCAGGAACTGTGATGGAAAAGAAAATGTCATGGATGGTGGATGAGCATCAGCTTGCTCATTAAACCAGATAACAAAATGAGGATATGTGCTGAGGAATTGGGAACGGGCATAAGACGGGCATATGTTGCCATTCTCAGTGTTTTCAGCGAGATGTCATTATGACAGAAAAGGAAGAGTCAGAATCATAGAATACGTACAATGCAGAAGGAGGCCATTTGTCCTATCGAGTTTGCACTGATTCTCGGACAAAGATTCTCGAACAGGCCCTATCCCTGTAACCCCAAGTATTTACCCTGCTAATTCCCCTAATGACATCTTAAGAGTCATTAGACTGGTCAGTAAAAGTTTTATGACCAGCTTGAACAAGTACGCCATTGCAGTAACTGACTTCATTAGTAAGTGTGTAGAAGGCTGTGTGGCAAAGAAGAAAATCCACGTGTTTCCAATCATGGAAATCATAGATGAAGAGGGCTATCCACTAGCTGCTGATGTGCAGTCTGAAGCGTTCAAATGAGGTAACCCTGACTTATACAAGAAATCTAGATACGATCGATGGAGATCCATCAAAGATGCCAAAAGACAGTACCGGACCATGCTAGAATCCTAGGTTAGCTACGCAGACTCCAGCCGACTATGGCAAGGTCTGCAAGACGAAACAGGCTACAAGATGAAAGCAGGTATGATCACTGCCTCCAATGCACCCCTCCCCGATGAACTCTACATTGCTCGTTTTGAGCAAGAGGTTAGCAAGAGCACGCCCTCCATCCCAGAAGCCTCAGATGATCTCATAACCGAGGTTACCATTGCCAATGTCAGAACAGCCTTCCACTGTTAACCCATGAATGCAACTGGTCCAGATGCGGTACCCAGACAAGCATTCAGATCCTGCGTGGACCAGCTGGTGGGTATATTTGCAGACATCTTCAACTTCTCTTTACACCAATCTGAGGTCAAGTAGACGATCATCATCCCAGTACCAAAGAAAAGCCAGGCATCATTTTGATTAATGACTATCGTCTGGTGGTTCTCACATCCATCATTATGAAGTGCTTCAAAAGGTTATTCATGGCATGAATCAATTCTTGCCTTCCAATCTGCCTGGATCAACAATAGTTCACCCATTAGAGCAACAGGTCCACAGTAGACGCCATCTCCCTGGCCCTACACTCAACCCTGGAATGCCTAGATAACAAAGACACCTATGTCAGAGTTCTATTCATAGACTACAGCTCAGCCTTTAACATCATTATTTCTAAGAGACACATCTCCAAACTTCATGGCCTGGAGCTCAGCTCCTCCCTCTGGACCTTAGACTTCCTAACCCACAGACCGCAGTCAGTAAGGATAGGCAACAAAACCTCGTCCACGATCATCCTCAACACCAGTGCTCCATAAGGCTATATCCTCAGCCCTTACTCCTTATGCAACTCTGACTGTATGGCCAAAGTCTCCTCCAACTTGATTTTCAAGTTTGCTGATGACACCACCGTTGTGGGTTGGATCTCAGACAATGATGAGACACAGTGCAGGAAAGAGATAGAGAATCTGGTGAAATGGTATGATGACAATAATAACCTCTCCCTCAATGTCAGTAAAATGAAGGAACTAGTCATCGAATTCAGGATGTGCAATGGAAGACATGTCCCTGTTTAAGGTAATGAAGTGGAAGTGATTGGGAGCTTCAAGTTTCTAAATGTTCAGATCACCAACAATCTGTCCTGATCC
The DNA here is from genome assembly GCA_037974335.1 of Prionace glauca. Taxonomy (NCBI): domain Eukaryota; kingdom Metazoa; phylum Chordata; class Chondrichthyes; order Carcharhiniformes; family Carcharhinidae; genus Prionace; species Prionace glauca. The sequence continues at coordinate 19,770,189 of CM075736.1, read as the reverse complement.
TCCCTCACCAACGCTATAGTTAGGAAAACCCACCACATCTCTACTTTCTCAGAAGGCTAAGAAAATTTGGCATATCCACTGTGATTCCCACCAATTTCTACAGAAGCACCATGGAAAGCATCCTCTCTGTTTAGAATATAGAACACTACAGCACAAACAGGCCCTTTGGCCCACAAGTTGCGCCGATCACATCTATACCTACCAGGCCATAGAACTATCTGTAACTTCCAATGCCATTTGATCCCATATACTCATCCAGAAGTCTTTTAAAAGACCCCAGCGAGTTTGCCCCTACCACCACCGACGGCAGCCGATTCCACTCACTCACCACCCTCTGAGTGAAAAATTTTCCCCTGACACCTCCTCTGTACTTGCATTCCAGCACCTTAAACCTGTGTCCTGTCGTAGCGACCATTTCAACCCTGGGAAATAGCCTCCGAGAATCCACCTTATCTATTCCTCTCAACATTTGATAAACCTCGATCAGGCCGCTTCTCAACCTTCGTCTCTCCAGGGAGAAGAGACCTAACTCCCTCAACCTACCTTCATAAGGCATGCCTCCCAATTCAGGCAACATCCTTGTAAATCTCCTCTGCACCCTCTCAATAGCTTCCACATCTTTCCTGTAGTGAGGCGACCAGAACTGCGCAAAGTACTCCAAGTGGGGTCTGACAAGGGTCCTATAACATTGCAGCATTACCTCCCGACTCCTAAACTCAATCCCTCGGTTAATGAAGGCCAGTACACCATATGCCTTCTTGACCACATCCTCCACCTGTGAGGCTGATTTAAGAGTCCTATGGACCCGGACCCCAAGATCCTTCTGCTCTTCAACCCAGCTAAGACTCCTACCCTTGATATTGTACTCCTGCATCCTGTTGGTCCTGCCAATTTATCTGCGTTGAAGTCCATCTGCCACTTCTCTGCCTATTCTTGCATCCTATCTATGTCACGCTGCAACTTCTGACTTCCCTCCAGACTATCCACAACGCCACCAACCTTCGTATCGTCGGCAAACTTACTAACCCGTTGCTCCACTTCCTCATCTAGGTCATTTATGAAAATGACAAACAGCAAGTGTCCCAGAACAGATCCCTGGGACACTCCACTGGTGACCGATCTCCATGCAGAAAAAGACCCATCCACAACCACTCTCTGCCTTCTGCAGGCAAGCCACTTCTGGATCCACAAGGCCAAAGCCCCTTGGATCCCATGCCCTGTCACCTTCTCAAGAAGTCTTGCATGGGGGACCTTATCAAATGCCTTGCTGAAGTCCATGTAAACCACGTCCACCGCTCTTCCTTCATCAATGTGTTCAGTCACATTTTCAAAGAACACAACTAGGCTCGTAAGGCACGACCTGCCCTTGACAAAGCCGTGCTGACTATCCCTGATCATTCTAAACTTAAATGTTTGTATCACTACTTGGTATAGCTCCTGCTCTGACCAAGATTGCAAGAAATTACAATGGTTGTGAATGTAGCCGAATCCATCACGCTTCTTCCCTGCTGCCATCACTTTTTTGAATGGTCCTATCATACATTCAGCTGATCTTTCTCTTCACCCGATTGGTAATTTCAACACTATATTCTGCATCCACTCCTTTCCTTCTCCCATTGTATTCTATGAACAGTATGTTTTGTCTGTAATAGCTGTTAAGAAACAATACTTTTCAAGCTGTCCCAATGTGTGTGACAATCAATAAAACAGTTGGACCACACAGATACCTGGGAATGACCATCGTCCGCTGGAGAGAATCTAACCATCTCCCTTCGATACTCAATGGCATTACTTTTGCTAAATCGCTGACCATCAATATCAAGGGGTTACCATTGACCAGAAATTGAACTGAAGCAATCACATAAAAACTACAACTGCATCAGAAGCGAGGAATTTGCATCCTGTCTTCTCAAAGCCTATCCAGCATCTACAAGACTCAAGTCAGGAGTTTGATAGGCGAGTGCAGTTCCAAAAGACACAAGAACAAAGAAGAACAAAAACAGCCCAGGAAACAGGCCCTTCGGTCCAATGAGCCCACGCCACCATTTTAACACTACCAGTCCCCTCCTCTGGCCATCCACATTGAGGAAAACTAATTTAGGGACAATTTATTACTGCCAATCAGCCTAATAGCACATCTTTGGGGTGTGGGAGGAAACCGGAGCACCCGGAGAAAACCTACGCAAGCACGGGGAGAATGCGCAAACTCCCACAGACACTGGCCCAAATCCATGTGTCTGCACAGTGATAGTCACTGAGCTGTCGTCTTGCCCAGTATCTGGTCCAGTTTAGGCACACACTAACGACATGAAGCACTAAGCCAATCTCGAACAACCAAGAGCAGCCCAAGTACGACCCATCGCGTGTATGCCCCTCGTTGGACAACAAGGTGGACCGAGTTAAAACCTGTGAATGAAAAGAAAAAAAACATTATTATCATACCATATGCATATACCTTACCAGGGATGCCCCAATGCTAATGACCCTTATTTAAAACAATCTCATATATCCACCCATCTCCAACCCAGTCATGTGCCTGTCTAAGTTACTCTTAACAATTCTAGCGTGTTTGTCTCCACCACCTTACTTGGCAGAGCATTCTATACCCCCACTACCCTCTGTGTGAAAAACCTCCCTCTAATATCTCTGTTATACCTCTCCCCCCTTACCTTAAGTCCATGGCCCCTCGTACTGTGTGTCTCTGTCATAGGAAATAGCTTACCTCTGTTTACTCTATCTGTACCCTTCATAATCTTATATACCTCTATTAGATCCCCCCTCAGTCGCCGTCTTTCAAGGGAAAACAGTCCCAATTTGTTCAATCTTTCCTCATAACCCAGTCCTTCCATACCAGGCAACATCCTGGTAAATCTCCTCTGTACTCTCTCCAGAGTCCCCACGTCCTTCCAGTAGTGAGGTGACCAGAACTGGACGCAGTACTCTAAATGTGGCCTAACCAACATTCTATACAACTGTAACATTAGACTCCAGCTCTTATGTTCTATACCCCTTCCTGTAAAGGTTAACATACCATAGGCTTTCTTTGCAACCTTCTCCATTTGTACTGCCACCTTCGAAGACTTGTGCACTTGCACCCCCAGGTCTCGCTGCGATTCTATACTCCTTATGGGCTAACCCTTTATCATATAACTCCCCCCTACATTATTCCGGCCAAAATGCATCACCTCACATTTATCTGGATTAAACTCCATTTGCCATGTATCTGCCCAGCCTATCAATATCCCATTATATTGCCAGACACTGCTCCTCACTGCCTGCCAATCCAAATTTGCTGATCACACCACTTACTCCCTCTTCCAAGTCATTTATATACACTACAAAGGGAAGAGGTCCCGGTACTGAGCCCTGCGGCACACCACTAGTGACAGACCTCCAGCTAGAAAAGGACCCCTCCACTACGACTCTCTGTCTCCTCTTTGCAAGCCAGTTCTCAACCCATCTAGATACATGGCCACGTATCTCATGAGCCTTAATCTTTTCTACCAACCTACCATGAGGGACTTTGTCAAACGCCTTACCGAAATCCGTATAGACAACATCAATGGCTCGTCCTTCGTCGACCATTTTTGTCACCTCCTCAAAGAATTCTACCAGATTCGTAAGGCAAGACTTCCTCTTTACAAAGCCATGCTGCGTTTCCTTAATCAGATCGCAACGCTCTAACTGCTCATACATCCTATCCATAAGAATCCTCTCCATCAACTTGCCTACCACTGACGTTAAACTCACCGGCCTATAGTTACCCGGGTTATCCCTCCTACCCTTTTTAAGCAACAGTACCACGTTCGCTATCCTCCAGTCTTCTGAGACCTCACCTGTGTCCAAAGAAGAGACAAAGATTTGCGTCAGAGGCCCAGTAATCTCATCTCTTGCCTCCCTAAGCAGCCGAGGATAAATGCCATTGGGCCCCGGAGATTTATCAGTTTTAATGCTACCTAAAAGCCCAAACACTTCTTCCCTCGTAATCGATAGATCTTTCAATTGGTCTACAGCTCCCTTGATGACTGTACTGACATCAAGCCCCTCTCCTTTGTGAATACCGACACAAAGTATTCATTCAGGATCTCCCCCATTCCCTCAGACTGTAAGCACAATTCCCCTCGTCTGTCCCTGAGAGGACCGATTTTACCCCTAGCCACCCTTTTGCTCCTAACATAGGAGTAAAATGCCTTTGGATTTTCCTTAATCCTACCTGCCAAAGCCATTTCATGCCCCTTTTTGCCCTCCTAACTCCCCTTTTGAGATCCCTCCTACTCTGTCTGTAATCCTCCAACGCTCTCTCCGTTCCCAGCTGCTTAGACCTGACATATACCTCTCGTTTCTTCCTAACATAAGAACATAAGAAATAGGAGCAGGAGTAGGCCATCTGGCCCTTCGAGCCTGCCCCGCCATTCAATAAGATCATGGCTGATCTGTCATGGCTCAGTTCCACATTCCGGCCCTCTCCCCATAACCCTTAATCCCCTCTCTTTTCAAAAACCCATCAACCCGCTTCTTGAAAATATTTAGCGAGGCAGCCTCCATCACTTCAACGGGTAGAGAATTCCAGAGATTCACCACCCTTTGAGTGAAGAAGTTCCTCCTCAACACCGTTCTAAAACGCCCCCCCTTTATCTTGAGGCTGTGTCCCCTAGTCCTACTGTCTTTTTTGAGCGGGAAGAGTCTCTCCACCTCTATCCTATCCATCCCATTTATCATCTTATACGTCTCAATGAGATCTCCCCTCATTCTTCTAAACTCCAACGAGTACAAGCCTAGTTCATTCAGCCTCTCCTCATAGCTCAACCCCCTCAACTCCGGTATCAGCCTAGTAAACCTCCTCTGCACTCCCTCCAAGGCCAAAATATCCTTGCGCAGGTGCGGCGCCCAAAACTGCACACAGTACTCCAGCTGCGGCCTCACCAATGCCCTATACAGCTGCAGCAAGATCACCCTACTCTTATATTCAATCCCCTTCGCTATGAAGGCCAGCATCCCATTCGCCTTCCTGACCACCTGCAAGCTGGGTTTTTGTGACTCATGCACAAGGACCCTGAGGTCCCTCTGCACCGTCGCCTGCTGCAGTTTTTCGCCACGTAAGTAATAGTCCTTCCTACCATTCTTCCTTCCAAAGTGGACCACCTCACACTTGCCAACATTAAATTCCATTTGCCATTTCCTGGCCCATTCGCCCAGCCTATCTAGATCCTTCTGCAGACTCTCCACACCCTCCGCACAGTTTGCCGTTCCCCCAATCTTGGTGTCATCCGCAAATTTCGACACCCTACACTCGGTTCCCTCCTCCAGATCATCTATATAAATGGTAAAAAGCTGAGGCCCCAGCACCGACCCCTGGGGCACTCCACTATTCACCATCCGCCAATCCGAATAGCACCCGCTGACCCCCACTCTCTGCCTCCTATTTGACAACCAATCCTCTATCCACGCTAACACCCTACCCCCAACTCCAAGTCCCCTGACCTTCTACCTCTTATGAGGTACTTTGTCAAACGCCTTCTGAAAATCCAGAAAGACCACATCCACCGGCTCTCCTCTATCCACCGCCCTAGACACATCCTCATAGAACTCCAGTAAATTTGTCAGACACGACTTCCCTTTAATGAAACCGTGCTGCGTCTGCTCTATCAAGCAATCCCCTTCAAGATGCCTCACAATTTCCTCTTTAATGACGGATTCTAACATTTTACCTACCACAGACGTTAAACTAACCGGCCTATAATTCCCCGCCTTTTGCCTGACACCCTTCTTAAACAACGGCGTAACATTAGCCGTTTTCCAATCTTCCGGCACTTCCCCGGAATCCAGCGACGTCTGGAAAATAACCACCAATGCATCCACTATAACCTCCGCCATTTCTTTCAGAACCCTCGGATGCATTCCATCCGGTCCTGGGGACTTGTCCACAATCAGCCCCTCCAGTCTGTCGAGCACCGTCTCTCTAGTAACAGTAATGTCATTAAGACCCTCCAGTCCTACCATCTTTCCATCGCTAACACCCGGCAAATTATTCACGTCCTCCTCTCTAGTAATCCACGGCTCTCTAATCCTACCTTTCCCATCCTTCCTCCTAACCGGCACATGTCTTTCCTGCACCCATTGCAGTTTTCCCTTGAAAGATTCCCACATGCCCAATGTGGACTTGCCCTCCAACAGCCCATCCCAGTCTGTATCCCTAAGCTCCTGCCAAACCAGCTGTATCTAGCCTTCCCCCAATTTAGCACCCTCCCTTTAGGACAGAACTTATCTTTTTCCATTCGTATCCTAAAGTAGACAGAGTTGTGGTCACTATTAGCCACATGTTCACCTACGGCAACCTCAACCACCTGACCCGGCTCATTGCCCAATACTAAATCCAGTATAGTCCCCTCTCTAGTCGGGCTATCTACATACTGCTGCAAGGATCCTTCCAATAAACATCTTACGAATTCCTCCCTGTCCGAACCCCCAGAAGGTCAACACTATCCAGGACAAAGCAGCCTATTTGATTGATATCCCATCTACAACCTTAAATATTCTTCGCCAGCACCAAAGTGCAGTGACAACAGCATGGATATTGACAAGATGCATTATAGAACTTCTTTAATAGCACCTTCCAAACATACGATCTCTACCACTGGTACAAGGGCAACAGACACACGAAAACACCTCCAACTGCAATTTCCTCTCCGAGTCATGCACTATCCTGATTTGTGTGATGTTAGTGTACCTTTAAGAATTTTTAAAAATCATGATCACAGCCTTAGGTGATGTCATTGCTGGAAGGAGGAAAAAAAATATGGGCAGATGACCAAAGTTTTCAGCTTTCAGCTTAGTTTTGGCGGCAGTGTTAGAACATAGAACCCTACAGTGCAGAAACAGGCCCTTTGACCCATTGAGTCTGCACCAACCACAATCCCATCCAGGCCCTACCCCTTACATCCCTACATATTATACCCACTAATTCCTCTAACAGACACATCCGAGGACACTAAGGGGCAATTTTAGCATGGCCAATCAACCTAACCCGCACATCTTTGGACTGTGGGAGGAAACTGGAGTACCTGGAGGAAACCCACGCAGACACGAGGAGGATGTGCAAACTCCACACAGACAGTGACCCGAGCTGGGAATCGAACCCAGGTCCCTGGAGCTGTGAAGCAGCAGTGCTAGCCACTGTGCTACCGTACCGTGTTGAGGCAGTCTTAAAAGCAAGCTGGAAAAGAAGTATTTTTTTCTCTCTGTTTTGCTTTGAATATTTCACCAGTTAACTGAAAGACCATGTTACTGTGCTGCAGTGAAGAATTTGCTTTGATGTTTTGAGGAACTCATCTGTATACAAACTGCTCTGAGTTTTCAAGGTCATGTGAAATCAGCATTCAACCTAGGGAACTGGATTCCAGTATCATATGAACTTTCGCCTATGCAGTAATAAATCTGTTTAAAGAAGTTTGTTTATTAGATATTGATTTTGATTGGAACGTCTGGTATATATTGGTTAAAGGTTATGCATTAGAACATAGAACATAGAACATTACAGCACAAACAGGCCCTTCGGCCCTCGAGTTGCGCCGATCGCATCAACCCCACCAATCTATAGACCTATCTATAACCCCCAATCCCATTAAACCCCATATACTCATCCAGAAGTCTTTTAAAAGACCCCAGCGAGTTCGCCTCCACCACCGACGACGGCAGCCGATTCCAATCACTCACTACCCTCTGAGTGAAAAACTTACCCCTAACATCACCTCTGTACTTCCCTCCCCGCACCTTAAATCTGTGTCCTCTCGTAGCGACCATTTCAACCCGGGGAAATAGCCTCTGAGAGTCCACCCTATCTATTCCTCTCAACATTTTATAAACTTCTATCAGGTCGCCTCTCAACCTTCGCCTCTCCAGGGAAAAGAGTCCCAGCTCCCTCAACCTATCTTCATAAGGCATGCCTCCCAGTCCAGGCAACATCCTTGTAAATCTCCTCTGCACCCTTTCAATAGCTTCTACGTCTTTCCTATAGTGAGGCGACCAGAACTGCGCACAGTACTCCAAATGAGGCCTGACGAGGGTCCTGTAAAGTTGCAGCATTACCTCCCGACTCCTAAACTCAATCCCTCGATTAATGAAGGCCAGTACACCATACGCCTTCTTGACCACAATTGTGGTCAAGAAGGCGTATTGTGGTTGTTCTGTTTTTGCTTGTAATTGACAAAACGTATTGATAATTTTTGTTCCATATACTATATAACTATATTCTTAAGTAAACTTTGTTTGATATAACCTCCCCAGTCAGTCTTTTGAATCACACCTGAAGTGGAACAGGTCATGCTTATCCTACCCAAATTCAAGATACAAAACTTATGATTTAGGCAGGCTTCATAAAACACTTTGGAGTTTCTAACCTGAACCATAAGACTTGCAACAATCACTTATTACTGGGTCAAGACATGGAATGTTTTAACGGCACTGCACAACTGCATGTGTAAACACTTCAAGAAGCTGCTCTCAACTGAATTTTCAAGGTGCCTCGGTAGTGGAGGGAGTGAATGTTGAAGATGGTGGCTGGGGAGCCAACCAAGCAAGTTGCTTTGTCCTTGTTTAGCTTCTTGAGTATTTTCATTTGCTGCTTATGCTGATTGGTATGCAGTTAGCCCTGTGATGAGATTTCACCAGGTTGACACCTCATTTTTTAGGTATGCCTGTGGCTGTTTCTGTTATTCCCTCCTGCACTCTTCATTGAATCAGGGTGGATCCTCAGGCTTAATATAGAGTGGGGATATGTTGGGCCATAAGGTCGTGTAGCATGCCTAATGGATGTCCAGCTTTGAGTTGCTATATCTGTTTGAAATTTATCCCATCTTGCATGCTGGTAATGCCACACAAGACAATGGATGGTATCCTCAATGTAAAGATTGGACTTTGTTGTGCAACTACTGTGCCATTGTTGCTACTATACACCTGCAACTGGTAAAATAGTGAACGTGACATCAAGTAGGTTTATCTCTCATCACATGTTATCTATCTAGCTGCTATGCCCTTTAGAATACATCCAGCTCAATCACTCGTGGTGCTACTGAGCCACTCTTCGTGGTTGACATTGAAATCTCCCACTTGGAGTACATTCTGCTGTCCCTGTCACTGTCAGTGCTTTCTCCAAGTGATGGTCAACATGGAGGAGTATTGATTCATCAGCTGAGGAGGGGTGGTAGGTGATAGTCAAAAGGAGATTACCTTGCCAATGTTTGGGCTGATACCATGAAATTTCAAGAGATCGGAATTGCTGTTGAGTACTGCCAGGGCAAATCCCTCCCGACTCTACAACAGTATGCTGCCATTACTGTTGAGTGTGTCCATGCCTATTTGCCCTTGAGCTAGGCCAGTCCATTGGGCAGTTAAGAGTCAACAACATTGCTGTAGCTGAATATCTAGTGTCATATGTAGGCCAGAAAAGACCAGATAAGGATGACAGATTTCTTTCCCTAAAGGACATTCATGAACCATTTGGGTTTTAACAATTCCCAACCACAGTTTCATCATTAGATTTAATTCCAGATTTTTATTGAATTCAAATTTCACCATGTTGGGATTTGAACTTGGTTCACAGAGTATTACTCTGGGTCTCTGCCCAGTGACAATATCACTATGCCACTGACTCCCCATGGTGGGACAGGCCATATCTAGTGATGGTGTTGTCTTTGACATTGTGGGGGAGATTTTCCCATTCTGACCCACTAACTTTTTGGTGCGTCTGGTCTGGAGATGCGCTTGTGTGCCAATTTGGGGGATTCGCGCATGCATTCCCAACACATGTGCGTCTCCCACTGCCAGAAATCCGGCACAGTGGGGACCACGCAGGAAACTGGCAGGAACACCAGATAAGTAATTTTAATCTATTTTCAGTGTTATTTAAATGTCATTATTGGGCCCTGGACTGAATTCTCCAGGCCTGATAGCATTGTGGGCCGCACCAGTACAAATTCATTAGCAGTTTACCTTACTGGAATGAACGGGGGCATTCAGTGCCCTCCCTGGGGGTCGGGTGGCCCGTGGCACCCAAAGAAAGCTCCACTGCCAGACAGTAGTATCTTAGAGAAAACAGCTTCTTTATTGGCAGTATCCAATTCTTCAGATACAGCAAGAGATATGGTGAAAGCAACCTCTCTCTGAAAATTCCAGAAGCAGACTGACTTGAGTTCCCTGTGAAAGCCTCGCTGTACCCAATGATGTGACCTCACTTATCACTCGACCAAATCAAGCACTACTCTGCAAGATGCTAGGAGAAAACACCAAATACTGAGTCTGCATTAGTTCTGATTTAAACAAACAGTGACATCAATTATGCTACTGCAGTAACAATACAGAGCTGCTGGATTCAGACAAAACAGCTGCAAGAAGATGGAAGGGACTAGTAAACACTTGCAGCACAGAAACATGACTAAAATACATCTCACAGTAGACTCACCCAAAGTCTATAACATCTGCAGAAGGATGTGTTTTTGCTTCTCAGTCCCAGTGTGAAGCTTAGCTCTCAGCTGCAACTTGCAATATCTCAACATATAAGGCTTAGTGTTGAAATTTAGAGTAGTTTTAAAATTTTACCATTTTGATGAATTGATTGGAATTAACATGTTATGCTTTTGTTTTAATTCCAGCCAATTGCTCCATATAAACAGAAGACATCAGAAGTATCAATGATTGTAACTGGTACAGAAATGCTGGCTACAAAGAGTGCTTGCATGTCAGCGATAGTAAATTGTAAGTTCATTTGCTGGCGCTACAAGGAGTGTTTAAACGAGATTGGGGATGGGATGGATGGGATCCTCAGCAGTACGGAAGGGGCTGAAAGGAGATGCCATGCTCATCAACAGCTGATGACCTCAGGGCACAGATAGATACATGGGACTGGGATATTATAGCCATAACTGAAACATAGAACATAGAACATAGGGCGGGACAGAGGTGGAGGAAAGAGAGGAGGGGGAACTGCATTTTTGATTAAAGGGAGCATCACGGCAATAGTCAGAGCTGAAATAGCAGTGGGATCATCCAGTGAGGCTTTGTGGGTGGAACTAAGAAATAAAAAGGGGATGGTGACCTTATTGAGGTTGTACTATTTGCCTCCAAATAGTCAATGGATAGTAGAAGAACAAATATGCAGGGATACTGGGGAGACTTGCAGGTGTAATAGAGTTGGTGTAGTTGGGGATTTTAATTTTCCTAACATAGACTGGGACTGCCATCATGTTAACAACTTAGATAGGATGGAATTTGTTAAGTGTGTTCAGGGAAGTTTTCTGAGGCAATATGTGGAATGCCCTACTCGGGAAAGGACAAAACTTACCCTAGTCTTGGGAAATAGGGCAGGGCAAGTGACTGAAATGACAGTGGGGGACCACTTTGGGCCAGTGACTATGGTTCAATTAATTTAAAAATAGTTATGGAAAGAGACAAAACTGGTCCGCAGATGCATTTCTGTGATTTCTATGAAAGTGCAAGTTCTAAACTGGGGCAAGGCAAATTTTGATGGAATTAGACAGGAACTTGCAAGGGTTGATTGGAGTAGCTTGTTTGAGGGCAAAGGGATCTCTAGCAAGTGGGAGGCCTTTAAAAGTGAAATAGCTAGATTTCAGGGTTGATCTGTTCCTGTTAGGGTGAAAGGTGTGGCTGGCAGGAGTAGAGAATCTTGGATGACAAAATATATTAAGTTTTGGCCGGGAAAAAGAAAGAGGTACAAGCAGCTGATATCAAGGGATTCCCTGGACATGTACAGAGGATACAGGAGTATACTCAAGAAGCAAATTAGGAGGCCAAAAAGGGGGCATAGGTAGCTTTGGCTGAGAGGATTAAGGTGAATCCAAAGAGATTCTTTCATTATATCAAAGGAAAAAGAATAACTACTGATAGAATAGGACCCCTCAAGGACCAAAGTGGACACATATGTGTGGAACCATAGGAGAAAGTTGAGGTTATCAATGGATACTTCTCCTCCATGTTTAGCATGGAGAAAGACTTGGGAACCTGGAAAGGTTAATGGCAATATATTGGAAACAGTTCACATTGCATTAGAGGAGGTGATTAACATATAAAAATGTATGAAGGTGGATAAATCTGACATTGACCAGGTATATCCAAGAACATTGCGTGGGGCGAGAGAAGAAATTGCGGGAGCCCTGGCTGAGATATTTGCATTATCATTAGCCACGAGTAAGGTACCAGAAGAGTGGAGGGTAGCAAATGTTGTGCTCTTATTTAAAAGGGCAGCAAAAAAATCTGGAAATAATAAACTGGTAAACCTAACATCTGTGGTGGGTAAGTTACTTTAGAGAGGATTCTGAGGGATAAGTTATACTTGCATTTGGAAAGACAGGGTTTGATTAGAAGTAGTCAGCACGCCATTGTGCATGGGAGACCATGCGTTGCAAATTCGTGAGAGTTATTTGATGAAGTGACGAGGAAGTTTGATGAGAGTAGGGCAATAGATGTATTTTATATAGACTTCATATAGACTTATATAGACCTTTGATAAATTTCCACATGGTAGGCTGCTCTGGAAGGTTCGATCACATGGAATCCAGGGAGGGTTGGAAAATTGGATACACAATTGGCATGGTGGTAGGAAGCAGAGGGTAATGGTGGAAGGATGCTTGTTGGACTGGAGGCTTGTGACTACCGGTATGCTTCAGGGGTCAGTGCTGGGCCCATTGCTGTTTGTTGTCTATATCAACAATTTGGATGAGAATATACAAGGTGTGATCAGTAAGTTTGCAGATGACATTAAAATAGGTGGTATTATAGACAGTGAGAACAGGTATCAAAAATCTTGATTAGCTGGTGAGTGGGCCGAGATTGATAAATGGAGTTCAAGACAGATGAGTGTTGCATTTTGGGAAGTGAAATCACGGTAGGACTTGATCAAGGGCGGCACGGTAGCACAGTGGTGAGCGCTGCTGCTTCACAGCTCCAGGGACCTGGGTTTGATTCCCGGCTTGGGTCATTGTCTGTGTGGAGTTTGCACATTCTCCTTGTGTCTGTGTGGGTTTCCTCTGGGTGCTCCGGTTTCCTCCCACAGTCCAAAGATATGTGGGTTAGGTTGATTGGCCATGCTAAAATTGCTCCTTAGTGCCCTGAGACGCGTAGGTTAGAGGGGTTAGCAGATAAATGTGTAGGGATACGGGGGTAGGGCCTTGGTGGGATTGTGGTCAGTGCAGACTCGATGGACCAGATGGCCTCTTTCTGCACTGTAGGATTTCTATGATTCTTTCACAGTGAATGATGGGGACCTTAGGGAGTACATAAAAACATAAGAAATAGGAGCAGGAGTAGGCCACCTAGCCCCTCGAGCATGCCCCGCCATTCAACAAGATCATGGCTGATCTGTCGTGGCTCAGTTCCACCTTCCCGCCCTCTCCCCATAACCCTTAATCCCCTTGCCTATCAAAAACCTACCAACCCGTGTCTTAAAAATATCGAGCGAGGCAGCCTCCACCACTTCAACGGGTAGAGAATTCCAGAGATTCACCACCCTTTGAGTGAAGAAGTTCCTCCTCAACTCCATTCTAAACCACCCCCCCTTTATCCCGAGGCTATGCCCTCTAGTCCTACTGTCCTTTCTGAGTGGGAAGAGCCTCTCCACCTCTATCCTATCCATCCCATTAAACTATGTGACCATAATTCTATCTCCTTCACAATTGCATTGGAACGAGATAGGATCAGGCAGGCTAGGAAGGTGTTTGTCTGGAGTAAGGGGAGATACAAAGAAGTCAGGAAGTTACTTGGACAAATAAACTGGAAGGAGGTGTTCTTAGGGAAAAGTACCGAAGGAAGATGGCGGATATTCAAGGAATGTTTGTCTGGCGCTCTGCATGACAATGTTCCGATGAGACAAGGGGGTTTTGGTAGGTTGCGGGAACCGTGGTGCACGAAGGCTGTGTTGAACCTAGTCAGGAGGAAAAGGAAGGTATACAAAAGGTTCAGGGAACTAGGAGAGGTTAAGGATCTTGAAAAGTATAAGGACTGTAGAAAGGAGGTTAAAAGGGAAATTAGGAGAGCCAGAAGGGGTCATGAGAAGACCTTGGCGGGTAAGATTAAGGAAAATCCCAAGGCCTTCTATAAATATGTGAAAGGTAAAAGGGTGAGAAGGGAAAGGATAGGACCTATAAAAGGTGAAGGGGGAAAGGTCTGTGTGGAACCAGAGGAAATGGCGGATGTGCTTAATGAGTTCTTTGCCTCAGTATTCACAGTGGAAGCTGATCTGGGAGATCTTGCTATGGACTTGCAGCAGATGGATAAGATTGAGTACGTAGACATTAAGGAGAAGAATGTGTTAGAACTTTTGAATTCTATCAAAATAGATAAGTCACCGGGACCAGATGGGATGTACCCCAGGATACTGTGGGAGGCGAGGGAAGTGATTGCAGAGCCCCTGGCGATGATCTTTGCGTCGTCAATGGAGACAGGAGAGGTTCCAGAAGATTGGAGGATTGCGGATGTAGTCCCTATTTTCAAGAAAGGGAACAGAGATAGCCCGGGAAATTACCGCCCGGTGAGTCTGACCTCAGTGGTTGGTAAGCTGATGGAGAGGCTTCTGAGGGACAAGATTTACGAGCATTTGGAGAGGTTTGACATGATCAGGAATAGTCAGCATGGATTTGTCAAGGGCAGGTCATGCCTTACGAGCCTAGTTGAGTTCTTCGATAATGTGACTGAACACATTGACGAAGGAAGTGCCGTGGACGTAGTGTACATGGACTTCAGCAAGGCGTTTGATAAGGTCCCCCATGCAAGACTTCTTGAGAAGATGAGAGGGCATGGGATCCAAGGGCCTTTGGCCTTGTGGATCCAGAACTGGCTTGCCTGCAGAAGGCAGAGAGTGGTTGTGGCTGGGTCTTTTTCGGAATGGAGGTCAGTCACCAGTGGGGTGCCCCAGGGATCTGTTCTGGGACCCTTGCTGTTTGTCATTTTCATAAATGACCTGGATGAGGAAGTGGAGGGATGGGTTAGCAAGTTCGCTGATGACACGAAGGTCGGTGGTGTTGTGGATGGTCTGGAAGGATGTCAAAAGTTGCAGCAGGACATAGATAGGATGCAGGAATGGGCGGAGAAGTGGCAGATGGACTTCAACGTGGATAAATGTGTAGTCGTCCATTTCGGCAGAACCAACGGGATGAACGAGTACACTATCAAGGGCAGGAGTCTTAGTAGCGTTGAAGAGCAGAAGGATCTCAGGGTCCGGGTCCACAGGACTCTTAAATCGGCCTCGCAGGTGGAGGAGGTGGTCAAGAAGGCGTATGGTGTACTGGCCTTCATTAATCGAGGGATTGAGTTTAGGAGTCGGGAGGTAATGCTGCAACTTTACAGGACCCTTGTCGGGCCTCATTTGGAGTACTGTGCGCAGTTCTGGTCGCCTCACTATAGGAAAAACGTAGAAACTATTGAAAGGGTGCAGAGGAGATTTACAAGGATGTTGCCTGGACTGGGAGGCATGCCTTATGAAGATAGGTTGAGGGAGCTGGGACTCTTTTCCCTAGAGAGGCGAAGGTTGAGAGGCGACCTGATAGAGGTTTATAAAATGTTGAGAGGAATAGATAGGGTGGACTCTCAGAGGCTATTTCCCCGGGTTGAAATGGTCGCTACGAGAGGACACAGATTTAAGGTGCGGGGAGGGAAGTACAGAGGTGATGTTAGGGGTAAGTTTTTCACTGAGAGGGTGGTGAGTGAATGGAATCGGCTGCCGTCATCGGTGGTGGAGGCGAACTCGCTGGGGTCTTTTAAAAGACTTCTGGATGAGTATATGGGGTTTAATGGGATTGGGGGTTATAGATAGGTCTATAGATTGGTGGGGTTGATGTGATCGGCGCAACTCGAGGGCCGAAGGGCCTGTTTGTGCTGTAATGTTCTATGTTCTATGTTCTATAAACATCTTATACGTCTCAATGAGATCTCCCCTCATTCTTCTAAACACTAACATGTACAAGCCTAGTTTATTCAGCTTCTCCTCATAGTTCAACCCCCTCAACTCCGGAATCAGCCTAGTAAACCTCCTCTGCACTCCCTCCAAGGCCAAAATATCCTTGCGTAAGTGCGGCGACCAAAACTGCACACAGTACTCCAGCTGCTACCTCACCAGTGCCCTATACAGCTGCAGCAAGACCTCCCTACTTTTATATTCAATCCCCCTCGCTATGAAGGCCAGCATCCCATTAGCCTTCCTGGCCACCTGCTGCACCTGCAGGCTGGGTTTTTGCGACTCATGCACAAGGAACCCGAGGTCCCTCTGCACCATTGCATGCTGTAGTTTTTCGCCACATAAGTAATAGTCCTTTCTACCATTATTCCTACCAAAGTGGACTACATCGCACTTGCCAACATTAAATTCCATTTGCCAGTTCCTGGCCCATTCGCCCAGCCTATCTAGATCCTTCTGCAGACTCTCCACACCCTCCGCACAATTTGCCGTTCCTCCAATCTTGGTGTCATCTGCAAATTTCGACACCATACACTCGGTTCCCTCCTCCAGATCATCTATATGAATGGTGAATAGCTGAGGCCCCAGCACCGACCCTTGGGGCACTCCACTAGTCACCAATCGCCAATCCGAATACCACCCATTGACCCCCACTCTCTGCCTCCTATTTGACAGCCAATCCTCTATCCACGCTAACACCCTACCCCCAACTCCATGCCCCCTGACCTTCTGCAATAACCTCTTGTGAGGAACCTTGTCAAACGCCTTCTGAAAATCAAGAAAGACAACATCCACCGGCTCTCCTCTATCCACCACCCTAGACACATCCTCATAGATCGTATCATGGAACAGAGGGATTTTCAGGTTGCACAGTTCTCTAAAGATGGAGTCACGGGTAAATAGGGCAATGATGAAGATTTTTGGCGTAGGGGCCTTCATCAGTCAGGACATTGAGTAAAGAAGTTGGGAAGTTATGTTGCAGTTGTATGGGACACTGTGAGGCCACACCTAGAGTATTGTATTCAGTTTTAGTTGTTTTGGAAATATGTTATTAAACTGGAGAGCGTGCAGAAGGGATTTATAAGATGTTGCCAGGACTCAAAGGACTGATATAGGGAGAAGATTGAACAGGCTAGAACTTTTTTCTTTGGAGCCTAGGAGCCTGAGAGATGATCTTGTAGAGGTGTATAAGATCATGAGAGGCATGGATAGGATGAATGCACTCAGTCTTTTTCCCAGGGTCAGGGAATCGAGAACTGGAAGTTTAAGTTAAGAGGGGAAAGAATTAATGAGAACCTGAGGGGCAACTTTTTTACACAGAGGTGGTACATATATGGAATGAGAGGAACTGGTTGAGGCAGGGACATTGACAACAATTAAAAGGCATTTGGACAGTTACATGGATAGGAAAGGTTCATAGGGATATGGGCCAAATGCAAGAAAATGGGATTAACTTTGATGGGCATTTTGTACGACATGAACCAGTTTGCGCCGAAGGGCTTGTCTCCATTCCATACATTCTATGATTTTATTGGCATTCATCATTGGAAAATAGAGATTTAAAGTTCTTGCTGCTTGCAAATGAAGAAGGATAGATGGAAAAAAGCATGCTTAATATTGTATTTCCTGGATGAAGTAGTCTATATTGTTTCAGCAGTAAATGCAAAAATCCGGAAACACATACCAGGTGAGTGAGCATTATAACAGACAAGTTCACACTTTAATGGACGTGCCACAAGATGTTGGTAATGTGGGATGTGTGTGTGAGTGTGTCAGGCAGATGGACACTTGGAAATGGAGTCACTTTATTGGAATGGAATACCCTTACTCTTCTCAGAATCTCTCTGGCTAGAAGGAATGAAAAAAGTGCAATGAGTTGGAGGGATATAGAGAAACAAATTTGCAAGGAAATTACAGAGAGGTCCAAGAATGATAGAGTAATTTTAATAAAGGACTTCAAGATATTCAATATGGACTAGGATAGGAAAAGTGCGAAGGGACAAGAAGAGCAAGAGCCCCTGGAATGTGTTCACGATAATTATATGCAGAAATATGTTCCTGTTCCAGTGAGAGGGCAGACGTTGTTCGATCTGGTTCTGGGGAATGTGTTAGCCCAAGCAAATCAAAGTTCCAGTAGGAGAGCATTTTGGAGGCAATGACCATTGTACATAAGGTTTAGGTTAACCTTGGAGAAGGATAAGGAACAATCCCGAATAGGGATAATCAATAATCCTAATGACCTTTAGGTAAGGAAATCTGTCATGCCTCCGGACTCACAGCAATGTGGTTGACACTTTAAATAAATGCCCACAGGCATGATTAATGCTAGTCAGCCAGCAATGTCCACATCCCATGAATGGATAAAAAGCAATATTAGAGGAAAGCCAACTTCAATAGAATAAGAATGCGTCTCGGGAAGGATGGCACAGTGGTTAGCTCTGCTGCCTCTCAGCGCCAGGGACCTGGGTTCAATTCTGGCCTCGGGTGACTGTGTGGAGTTTGCATGTTCTCCCTGTGTCTACATGGGTTTCCTCCGGATGCTCCGGTTTCCTTCCACACTCCAAAGATGCACATGTTAGGTGGGTTGGCCATGCTATGTTGCCGCTTAATGTAAGGGAAATTAGCAGGCTAAACACATGTAGTTGAAGGGATAGGGCCTAGCGGGAATTGTTGTCGGTGCAGGCTCGATGGGCCAAATGGCCTCTCTCTGCACTGAAGACGTTCTATGATTCTATGATCTGAGTCTAGTGAGTTGGAATCAAATGTTGGTGGAAAAGATGATGGCTGAACAATGGGTTATCTTCAAAGAGATAGTATTGAAGGCAGTGTCAGGAGACAGTCAGCATGGAATGAGTTGATTAGAGACAGTCAGCATGGTTTTGTAGCGGGTAGGTCGTGCCTTACTAACCTTATCGAGTTCTTTGAGAAAGTGACCAAAGAGGTGGATAGGGGTAAGGCAGTTGATGTGGTGTATATGGATTTTAGCAAGGCGTTTGATAAGGTTCACCATGGTAGGCTTCTGCAGAAATGCAGATGTATGGGATTGGGGGTGATCTAGGTAATTGGATCAGGAATTGGCTAGCAGATAGGAGACAGAGGGTGGTGGTTGATGGTAAATATTCGTCATGGAGTTCGGTTACGAGTGGTGTGCCTCAGGGATCTGTTTTGGGGCCACTGCTGTTTGTAATTTTTATTAATGATCTGGATGAGGGTATAGTTGGGTGGATTAGTAAGTTTGCTGATGACACCAAAGTCGGAGGTGTGGTAGATTGTGAGGAAGGGTGTCATAGTTTGCAGGGTGACTTAGAAAGGTTGCAGAGCTGGGCTGTGAGGTGGCGGATGGAGTTTAATGTGGAGAAGTGTGAGGTAATTCATTTCGGTAGGAATAACAGATGTGTTGAGTATAGGGCTAACGGGAGGACTTTGAATAGTGTGGAGGAGCAGAGGGATCTAGGTGTATGTATACATAGATCCCTGAAAGTTGGGAATCAAGTAGATAAGGTTGTTAAGAAGGCATACGGTGTCTTGGCGTTTATTGGTAGGGGGATTGAATTTAGGAGTCGCAGCGTCATGATGCAACTGTACACAACTCTGGTGCGGCCACACTTGGAGTTTTGTGTGCAGTTCTGGTCCCCACATTACAGGAAGGATGTAGAGGCTTTGGAGAGGGTGCAGAGGAGGTTTACCAGGATGTTGCCTGGTATGGAGGGGAGATCCTATGAGGAGAGACTGAGAGATTTGGGTTGTTTTTGCTGGAAAGAAGGAGGCTAAGAGGGGATCTTATTGAAACATATAAGATGATTAGAGATTTAGATAGGGTGGATAGTAATAGCCTTTTTCCTCTGATGGAGAAATCTAGCACGAGGGGGCATGGCTTTAAATTAAGGGGTGGTAGTTATAGGACGGATGTCAGGGGTAGGTTCTTTACCCAGAGGGTGGTGAGGGATTGGAATGCCCTGCCTGCTGCAGTTGTAAATGCGCCTAGTTTGGGGGCGTTTAAGAGATCCGTGGATAGGTTTATGGACGAAAAGGGATTGGTTTAGGTTAGTGGGTCATTGTTTTTGTAACTGGTCGGCGCAACATCGTGGGCCGAAGGGCCTGTTCTGCGCTGTAATGTTCTATGTTCTATGTTCTAACTGACTCACCATTGCCCGTCCCGAGCCTCCATGCAAGCTGCCATTTTCCTGCAACCTTCTCTTGTGCCACAAAGTTCAAAATGTATTACAAATGAAAACACACCATTTGCGCATTACAAACACACTTTATCTTTGCAATCTTAACCTGCCACGGGGAAATCGAAATTTCATTCTTGCTTAATTCAGTCACACTGAGTAGCAATTTCTGCTCACACCCAACCCAACATTGGAAACTCCCGCACAAGTCAATGTACTTTTCACTAGTCCAGCAATTTTTTAAAATTGAATTTTGATTCCATCCAAAAAACAAATTCAAATTCAATTCAATTCATCGTCCCCATGAGAGAAGCAAACGAGATCTAAGCTGACAAGATGAGGCATTGAACCCCATCTTGACTTGATCTGAAGCTTTATGGTGGACTGGGAAACATTACTGAAAAAAAAGACAATGACAGACGATGTCAGACAGTTAAGGAATGAATGGGTGAACTCCAGAACTTGTTTATTCCAGTTTGGTGCAAGAGTGGTAAGGGAATTATGGCCAAACCATGGATTAGCAGGGAAATTAGAAGTAGCATTAGATTCAAAGAAGAGGCATACAAATTGTCAAGGAAATGCAATAGGCCTGAGGATTGGTAGCAGTTTAAAATTCAACAAAGGAGGAGCAAGGGATTGATTAAGAAAGGGAAATAGAATATGAAAGTAAGATGGTGGGGAACATAAAAACTGACTGTAAACCTTTCTATAGGTATGAAAAGAGAAATGATTGACAAAAACGAACGTAGGCTCATTACAGTCAGAAATAGGAGAATTCGTAGCAGCGAACAAAGAAGTGGCTGAGGAACTAAATTCGTACTTTGCTTCTGTCTTCACAAAGGAAGAAGACATGAATAATGTACTGGATGTTCCGAGAAAAACAAATTTAATGAGAAGCTGAAGGAAATCAGCACTAGTATGGAAGTGGTTTTGGGGAAATTGATGGGATTGAAGGTAGGTCGGTCTCCAGGGCCAGATAATCTTCATCCCAGATTATTTAAAGAAATGGTTCTGGAAATAGTAGATTCATTGTTGGTCATTTTTCAAAATTAGTTGGACTCTGGACTGGTTCCTACAGATTGGAGGGTAGATAATGTAAGCCCGCTATTCAAAAAGGAGAGAGAAAGAAAACAGGGAACTATAGACCAGTGAGCCTAACATCAGTACTGTGAAAATTGCTAGAGTCCATTATCATTTCATAACTCTGTATTTGGAAACCAGTGGTATAACCAGACAGAGTCAGCATGTGGAAATCATAGGTGATGAATCTATTGGAATTATTTGAGGATGTGGCTAGTAGAGTTGACTGAGGAGAACCAATGAATGTGGTTTATTTATACCTTCTCTCGACAAGGTCTCATATACCAAACTACTATGTAAAGCTAAAGAACATGAGATTGCAGATAATGCCTTGAGATAAATAGAAAGCTGTTAGCAGATTGTTGTTATTGTTATCCGTCCATTGTCGTTGATGAGGACCACAACACCATTAGTAATTTTGAGGCTGGATGCGATGTGTCCGAAGATGACTGATCAGGCCAATTTGGGGACAAAATGTCCTGGCACATATTGGACAGACTTGTGAAGGCACTGTAGTTGTTGCACTGGTGGCTGTGGACTTGCGCAGCTCATGCTTGAGTTGTGCTTCAACAATGCACCTTGCTTCGTAAGCTTGACAGCCCTTGTAGAGTGGTTTTGTGCCAGCATTTCCCAGGCGGCCATGTCTATGTCAAACCACTTCAGGAGGCCTTGAATATGTTCTTGTCATGTTTCTTCTGCCCTCCATGTGAGCGTCTTCCAGCAGAGAGTTCCCCAAAAAGGAGCTGCTTGTGTATGCGCTCGTCTGGCATACAGATAACATGACCTGCCCACCGGGTCTGTGCTCTCATCAGCAGTGTGTGGACTGATGATAGACTTGCTCTAGAGAGAACTTCAGTGTCTGGTACTTTGTCTTGCCATCTGATGCGCAATATTCTGCGAAGACAAATCATGTGGGAATGATTGAGCTGTCGTGCATGCCTTCAATACACAGTCCACATTTCACAGGCATACAGGAGGGTAGTGAGTACCACAGTGCTGTAGAACATAGAACATAGAACATTACAGCACAAACAGGCCCTTCGGCCCTCGAGTTGCGCCGATCACATAAACCCCACCAATCTATAGACCTATCTATAACCCCCAATCCCATTAAACCCCATATACTCATCCAGAAGTCTTTTAAAAGACCCCAGCGAGTTCGCCTCCACCACCGATG
Source organism: Prionace glauca (assembly GCA_037974335.1). Taxonomy (NCBI): domain Eukaryota; kingdom Metazoa; phylum Chordata; class Chondrichthyes; order Carcharhiniformes; family Carcharhinidae; genus Prionace; species Prionace glauca. The sequence continues at coordinate 19,747,802 of CM075736.1, read as the reverse complement.
ACGGCAGCCGATTCCATTCACTCACCACCCTCTGAGTGAAAAACTTACCCCTAACATCACCTCTGTACTTCCCTCCCCGCACCTTAAATCTGTGTCCTCTCGTAGCGACCATTTCAACCCGGGGAAATAGCCTCTGAGAGTCCACCCTATCTATTCCTCTCAACATTTTATAAACTTCTATCAGGTCGCCTCTCAACCTTCGCCTCTCCAGGGAAAAGAGTCCCAGCTCCCTCAACCTATCTTCATAAGGCATGCCTCCCAGTCCAGGCAACATCCTTGTAAATCTCCTCTGCACCCTTTCAATAGCTTCTACGTCTTTCCTATAGTGAGGCGACCAGAACTGCGCACAGTACTCCAAATGAGGCCTGACGAGGGTCCTGTAAAGTTGCAGCATTACCTCCCGACTCCTAAACTCAATCCCTCGATTAATGAAGGCCAGTACACCATACGCCTTCTTGACCACCTCCTCCACCTGCGAGGCCGATTTAAGAGTCCTGTGGACCCGGACCCCGAGATCCTTCTGCTCTTCAACGCTACTAAGACTCCTGCCCTTGATAGTGTACTCGTTCATCCCGTTGGTTCTGCCGAAATGGACGACTACACATTTATCCGCGTTGAAGTCCATCTGCCACTTCTCCGCCCATTCCTGCATCCTATCTATGTCCTGCTGCAACTTTTGACATCCTTCCAGACCATCCACACACCACCGACCTTCGTGTCATCAGCGAACTTGCTAACCCATCCCTCCACTTCCTCATCCAGGTCATTTATGAAAATGACAAACAGCAAGGGTCCCAGAACAGATCCCTGGGGCACCCCACTGGTGACTGACTTCCATTCCGAAAAGGACCCATCCACAACCACTCTCTGCCTTCTGCAGGCAAGCCAGTTCTGGATCCACAAGGCCAAAGGCCCTTGGATCCCATGCCCTCTCACCTTCTCAAGAAGTCTTGCATGGGGGACCTTATCAAACGCCTTGCTGAAGTCCATGTACACTACGTCCACTGCACTTCCTTCATCAATGTGTTCAGTCACATTATTGAAGAACTCAACTAGGCTCGTAAGGCACGACCTGCCCTTGACAAATCCATGCTGACTATTCCTGATCATGTCAAACCTCTCCAAATGCTCGTAAATCTTGTCCCTCAGAAGCCTCTCCATCAGCTTACCAGACCTTCAGTTTTGTTGCTGGGCTGATTCCTCAACGTTCCCATAGGGTGCAGCACAGTCTACTGAAAGCAGAACTTGCCTTTGCTATTCTGCAGTTAACTTCTGTATCAATAGTCACTGCTTGGGAGAGGGTGCTGCCAAGATAAGTGAACTGGTCTACTACCTGTAGTTTCTGTCCTTTGATTGTAATTATGGGTTCTGTGTATAGTGCATGAGGAGCAGGCTGGTGCATGACTTCGGTCTTTTTAATGTTGATGATGAGTCCAAAGTTGTCACAAGCTGTGGAAAATTTGTCCATAGTGACTTGCACCTCTGGTGCTCTTGCGAGGGTTTTTCCTGTGCTGGAGAGCAGTGAGATTCCTCGGTGGTTGTTGCATACTTGCCGATTGCCCTTCCTCTTGTAGAGGTGTATGATGGAAGCATCCTTAAGCTCCTGAGGAATGGATCCTTTCTTCCAAAAGGACTGGAACAACTTGGTGAGCTTCTCGATAAGTACAGGACCAGCAGCTTTGTAGATCTCTGCAGGTATGGCATCTGCCCCTGTGGCTTTGCCTCTGGACAGCTGGCTGACAGCTTTCATGACTCAAGCTTCTACCAGTGGGTCATCTGTGGCGCTGTTGATATTGACCTGGGGAACCCTGTCTATTGTCTCATCGTTAATAGATGATGGTCGGTTGAGGATGGCTTCAAAGTGTTCAGCTCATCTCTGCAGGATCTGAGCTCTCTCTGTAATGAGAGTTGTACCATCTGTGCTCAGGATGGAGGAACTCCCAAGAGGTCTGTAGACATGTTGAGGGCTTCGTAAAACTTTCAAGTCGTTTCTGTCAGCGTATCCCTGTATTTCATTTACCTTGGTGCTCAGCCAGGCATCCTGCATTTTACGCAGTTTATTCTGGACTGTCCTGCGAGCACTGGTGAAAAAAAGCATTTTTCTTGGCAGCTGATGGGTCATTCTGACAGGCCCAATGAAGATGGTGTTTTCAACAAGTTGAGCCCGTATCTCCTCATCATTCTCATCAAACTAGTCATGCTGCTTGCGGGTAGAGGGCCCGAGCATCTTCAGTGCAGATGAATCGACTGCATCCCTGAAGCGTTCCCAGTCGTCCTCAGCACTGCTTGTGAGGTGTAGATCAGCAAGCTTGATTTCTAAGTCTTCAGCCAGTGCTGAAGCTATGCTGAGGTTATTTAGCTTGGCTGCATTGATTCTTTTCATAACCTTGCTTTCTTGTGGTTGCCTCTTGGGTCTGATGCGGAGCCTCATTTTGGAGACAATGAGCCTGTGATCTGTCCAGCAGTCAGCACCACACATGGCCTTGGTCACTCTGACATCATAGAACATAGAACAGTACAGTAAAGACCCTCCAGTCCTCAATGTTGTGCCGAGCTATGCCTAAATCCAAGATTAAGGTATCCCACTCCCTATCACTCTGGTGTGCTTCATGTGCCGAACCAATGACCGCTTGAAAGTTCCTAAGGTGTCTGACTCCACTATCGCAGCAGGCAGTGCATTCCACACCCCAACCACTTTCTGAGTAAAGAATCTACCTTGGACATCCCCCCTATATCTCTCACCTTGATCCTTATTGTTATGCCTCCTAGTAACAGCTACATCCACCCGAGGAAATACTCTCTGCACGTCCACTCTAGCTACCCCCTTCATCATCTTATAAACATCTATTAGGTCGCCTCTCATCCTCCTCCATTCTAAAGAGAAAAGCCCCAGCCATTACAGAGACGTGGCTGCAAGGTGACAGGGACTGGGAGATGAATGTACAGGGTTATCAAGTTTAGGAAGGATAGGCAGGAGGAAAGAGGGGGTGGCGTAGCTCTGCTGATTAAGGATAGTATCAAGGTGGTAACAAGGGATGATATCGGAGCCAAGGAGCAGAAAGTGGAATCGTTGTGGGTGGAGATTAGGAACAGAAAAGGGAGGAAGACGCTAGTGGGTGTCGTCTATAGGCCCCCGAATAATGATCTGGAGGTGGGGCGGGCTGTTAACGCGCAAATAAGTGCAGCGTGCAGGAATGGGACGGCAGTCGTTATGGGAGATTTCAATCTGCATATTGATTGGTCGACCCATGTTGGACGAGGTGGGCTCGAGGAGGAGTTCTTGGAATGCTGCCGGGATAATTTCCTTGAACAGTGTGTGTTGGAGCCAACGAGGGAGCGAGCTATCTTGGATCTGGTGCTATGTAATGAGGCGGGTAGAATTAGGGACCTTGCGGTGAAGGATCCTCTTGGAGAGAGTGATCATTGTATGGTGGAGTTTCTGGTGCAGATGGAGGAGGAGAAAGTGGGTTCCCAGACACGCGTCCTTTGTTTGAATAGAGGGGAGTATGGTAGGATGAGAGAAGAATTGGCGAATGTGGACTGGGGGAGCACGTTGGAAGGTAGGTCTGCTGAGGAGCAGTGGAGGATCTTTAAGGAGATCTTTCTTGGTGCCCAGCAGAAATTTATTCCGATGGTTAAAAAGGACAGTCGGAGGAGAGGTAATAAGCCGTGGATAACGAAGGAGGTGAAGGAAAGTGTTAAATTAAAGGCGGAGGAGTTTAGAGTAGCTAAGAGCAGTGGGCGAGAAGAGGATTGGGAAAGGTTTAAATGTCAACAAAGATTGACAAAGAAATTGATAAAGGAGGGTAGGAGAAGCTATGAGGCTGGGCTAGCACTTAAGATAAAAAAGGATAGCAAGAGTTTTTATAAATATATAAAAAGGAAGAGGCTGGCTAGGGTGAACGTTGGTCCTTTAGAGGATGAGAAAGGGGAGCTAGTGGTAGGGGATGGGGATATGGCTAAGGTCTTGAATAACTTTTTTGTTTCTGTCTTCATGGAGGAGGACGTGAATAATTTGCCGGGTGTTAGCGATGGAAAGGTGGTAGGAATGGAGGGTCTTAATGACATTACTGTTACTAGAGAGGTGGTGCTCGACAGACTGGAGGGGCTGATTGTGGACAAGTCCCCAGGACCGGATGGAATGCATCCGAGGGTTCTGAAAGAAATGGCGGAGGTGATAGTGGATGCCTTGGTGGTTATTTTCCAGACGTCGCTGGATTCCGGGGAAGTGCCAGAAGATTGGAAAATGGCTAATGTTACGCCGTTGTTTAAGAAGGGTGCCAGGCAAAAGGCAGGGAATTATAGGCCGGTTAGTTTAACGTCTGTGGTAGGTAAAATGTTAGAAACTGTCATTAAGGAGGAAATAGCGAGGCATCTTGAGGGGAATTGCTTGATAGAGCAGACGCAACACGGTTTCATTAAAGGGAAGTCATGTCTGACAAATTTACTGGAGTTCTATGAGGATGTGTCTAGGGCAGTGGATAGAGGAGAGCCGGTGGATGTGGTCTTTCTGGATTTTCAGAAGGCGTTTGACAAGGTACCTCACAAGAGGTTATTGCAGAAGGTCAGGGGACATGGAGTTGGGGGTAGGGTGTTAGCGTGGATAGAGGATTGGTTGTCAAATAGGAGTCATGATGTGGGTATGCCGGCGTTGGACTGGCGTAAACACAGTAAAAAGTCTGACAACACCAGGTTTTAGTCCAACCGATTTATTTGATAATATTCTCACAAGCTTTCGAGGGGGCTGCCTCTTTGTCAAGTGTCCATTCACTTGACAAAGAGGCAGCCCCCTCGAAAGCTTGTGAGAATATTATCAAATAAATCGGTTGGACTAAAACCTGGTGTTGTCAGACTTTTTACTGTGTCAAATAGGAGGCAGAGAGTGGGGGTCAATGGATGCTATTCGGATTGGCGGTTCGTGACTAGTGGGGTGCCCCAGGGATCGGTGCTGGGGCCTCAGCTATTTACCATTTATATAGATGATCTGGAGGAGGGAACCGAGTGCAGGGTGTCGAAATTTGCTGATGACACCAAGATTGGGGGAAAGGCAAATTGTGCGGAGGGTGTGGAGAGTCTGCAGAAGGATCTAGATAGGCTGGGCGAATGGGCCAGGAAATGGCAAATGGAATTTAATGTTGGCAAGTGTGAGGTGGTCCACTTTGGTAGGAGGAATGGTAGGAAGGACTATTACTTACGTGGCGAAAAACTACAGCAGGCGACGGTGCAGAGGGATCTCGGGGTCCTTGTGCATGAGACGCAAAAACCCAGCTTGCAGGTGCAGCAGGTGGTCAGGAAGGCGAATGGGATGCTGGCCTTCATAGCGAGAGGGATTGAATATAAAAGTAGGGAGGTCTTGCTACAGCTGTATAGGGCATTGGTGAGGCCGCAGCTGGAGTACTGTGTGCAGTTTTGGGCGCCGCACCTGCGCAAGGATATTTTGGCCCTGGAGGGAGTGCAGAGGAGGTTTACTCGGCTGATACCAGAGTTGAGGGGATTGAGCTATGAGGAGAGGCTGAATAAACTAGGCTTGTACTCATTAGAGTTTAGAAGAATGAGGGGAGATCTCATTGAGACGTATAAGATGATGAATGGGATGTATAGGATAGAGGTGGAGAGACTCTTCCCGCTCAAAAAAGACAGTAGGACTAGGGGGCATAGCCTCAAGATAAAGGGGGGGCGGTTTAGAACAGAGTTGAGGAGGAACTTCTTCACTCAAAGGGTGGTGAATCTCTGGAATTCTCTGCCCGTTGAAGTGGTGGAGGCTGCCTCGCTAAATATTTTTAAGAAACGGGTTGATGGGTTTTTGATAAGAGAAGGGATTAAGGGTTATGGGGAGAGGGCAGGAAGGTGGAGCTGAGTCACGACAGATCAGCCATGATCTTATTGAATGGCGGGGCAGGCTCGAAGGGCCAGATGGCCTACTCCTGCTCCTATTTCTTATGTTCTTATGTTCTTATGTTCTCCCTCAACCTTTCCTCATAACACCTACTCTCCAAACCAGGCAGCATCCTGGTAAATCTCCTCTGCACTCTCTCCAATGCTTCCACATCCTTCTTATAGTGAGATGACCAGAACTGCACACAATATTCCAAATGTGGTCTCACCAAGGTCCTGTATAGTTGCAGCATAACCCCACGGCTCATAAACTCAAACCCCTTGTTAATAAATACGAACACACTAGAAGCCTTCTTCACGGCTCTATCCACTTGAGTGGCAACCTTCAGAGGTCTGTGGATATGAACCCCGAAAACATCCTGCCTGTCTTTTTTCCTGAAACTTGCTAGAGTCATTATCATTTCATAATTCTGTATTTGGAAAGCTTGTATAACCAGACAAAGTCAGCATATGGAAATCATAAGTGGAATTCTTTGAGGATGTGGCTAGTAGAGTTGACTGAGGAGAATCATCGGATGTGGTTTATTTAGACTTTCTTTCGCCAAGGTCTCAAATAGCAAACTACTGTGTAAATTTAAAGAACATGAGATTGCAGATAATGCCTTGAGATAAATAGAAAGCTGTTAGCAGATAGTAAGCAAGAGTTGGCATAATGGGTCTTTTTCTGATTGGCAAGCAGTGACTTGTAGGGTGTAGGACCACAACTGTTCACATTATATATTGATTTGGAAGAGGGAACCAAATACATTATCTCCAAATTTGCAGATGATGCAAAGTTAGGTGGGAGAGTGAGCTGTGAGGAGGATGCAGAGATGTTTCAGATGTCATTTGGATAGGCTAAGTGTGAGGGCATATCCATTGCAGATGCAGTATGATGTGAATAAATGTGAAGTTTTCCACTTTAGTAGCAATATTAGGAAGACAGATTATTACTTGAATGTGTGTAAATTGAGAGAGGTGGATACTCAACAAGAACTTGGTCTCCTTGTGCATCAGTTGCTGAAAGTAAGCATGCAGGTACAGTAGGCAGTAAAGAAGGCAAATGGATTTACAAAATGGAAATCAAATTGGCCTTCATAGCAAGAGGAGTTTAATATAGGACTAGAGATGTCTCACTGCAGTTGTACAGAGCATTTGAGAGGCTACACCTGGAGTATTGTACGCAGTGTTGGTGTCCTTATCTGAGGAATGATGTTCTTGCTATTAAGAAATATGGCAAAGGTTTACCAGGCTGATTCGTGGGATGACAGGTCTGTCATATGAGGATAAACGAAGTTGGTTAGGATAATATTCACCAGAGTTGAAGAGTGAGAGGGGATCTCATAGAAACTTAAAAATTTTAACAGGATTAGACAGGGTAGATTTGGAAAGAACGTTCCCGATGGTGGGGGAGTCCAAAACATGAGGCCAAAATGTTCCCTGATTTCAAGAAGAATTCAGATATAGATCTTGGGGATAAAGGGATCAAGCGATATGGGGGGAAGGTGGGATCCAAGTATTGAATTTAATGATCATAGAATCAGAGAAGAACTATAGCACAAACAGGCCCTTCGGTCCACAAGTTGCGCCGATCTTATCTCTACCTACTAGGCTTACCTATACCCCTCAATCCTATTAAAGAACAAAGAACAACCCAGCACAGGAAATAGGCCCTTCGGCCCAACGAGCCTGCGCCGCCATCTTAACAAAGCATTTTCCTACACCTACCTTGCCCCGTGTGTATCCTAATGGTACCCCTTTTGTAACCAGATTCAGGGGAGAATAGTGTAGGGTCAATTTGGTCCACCAGTCAGCCGAAAAGCACATCTTTGGGGTTTGGGAGGAAACTGGAGCACCTGGAGGAAACCCATGCAACCACAGGGAGAATGCGTAAACTCCCGCAGACACCGGCCCAAATCCATGTATCTGCACAGCTAACAGTGATAGTCACTGAGCTGTTGTGGTGCCCATCTGCTGGTCCAGGTTTAAGCACACAACACGACGTGAAGTACTAGGCCACTCTCGAAACATCCAAGAGCAGCCCACGCACGACCCACTGTGTGCATGCCCCTCGTTTGACAACAAGGTGGACCGACACACCTGTGGATTAAAAGAGACAAAACATTAACATGTACTATTACATTTCCAGTATCGTCCTGAGGCTCTGACCCTTTTTATAACTGTCGCCTATATCCCTCCATCCCTGTGTCACTCATGTGCCTATCTAAGTAAACCTTAAACAAGTCCAGCGTGCCTGCCTCAACCACCTTACGTGGTAGCGCATTCCATACCCCCCGACCCTTTGTGTGAAAAACGTCCCTCTAGTATCCATATTATACTTCTCCCCCCTCACCCTTAGCTCGTGACCCCTTGTGATTTTTGTCTCCAATCTAGGAAAAAGCCTGCCACTGTTGACTCTATCTATACCTTTCATTATTTTATACACCTCTATCAGATCCCCCCTTAATCTCCATCTTTCTAAGGAGAAAAGCCCCAGTTTACCCAATCTTTCCTCATATCCCAGTCCTTCCATACCAGGCAGCATCCTGGTAAACCTCCTCTGCACTCTCTCCAGGGTCTCCACGTCCTTCTGGTAGTAAGGTGACCAGAACTGGACGCAGTACTCCAAATGTGGCCTAACCAACGTTCTGTACAACTGAAGCATTAGACGCCAGTTCGTATACTCTATACCCCTTCCTATAAAGGCTAGCATTCCATAAGCTTTCTTCGCAACCTTCTCCACCTGGGTTGCCACCTTCAGAGATTTGTGCACTTGCACTCCCAAGTCCTTCTGCATTTCTTTACTCTTAATTGGTCTACCTTTTATCATGTAACTCCTTCCTACATTATTCCTTCCAAAATGCATCACCTCGCATTTGTCAGGATTAAATGCCGTCTGCCATCTATCTGCCCAGCATACTAGCCTATCTATATCCTACTGTGTCACCTGACAATCTTACTCACTATCCGCCAATCCTGCCATCTTGGTGTCATCTGCAAATTTGCTGATCACACCATGTACACCCTCTTCCAAGTCGTTTATGTATATTACGAAGAGAAGAGGTCCCAGTACTGAGCCCTGCGGCATACCACTGGTGACAGACCTCCAGCTTGAAAAGGACTCTTCCACTACTACTCTCTGTCTTCTGTTACCTAGCCAGTTTGCAATCCATCTAGATACCTGTCCCTGTATCCCATGTGCCTTAACCTTTTCTACCAGCCTACCGTGAGGGACTTCGTCAAACGCCTTTGAGTCCCACGTACTCATCCAGAAGTCACTTAAAAGACCCTTTCGAATTTGCCTCCTCCACCACCGATGGCAGCCAATTCCACTCATCCATCCCCCTCTGAGTGAAAAACTTAGCCCTGACATCTCCTCTGTACCTACTCCCCAGCACCTTAAACCTGTGTCATGATCATGATGAATAGAGTAGCAAGCTCAAAAGGCCGAATGGACTAGTCCTGCTTCTAGTTTCTATGTTTCATCTGAGTCAAAAGGTCGAGATGGCTTTGAAAAATTGCATCAGGCAATGTCTCAATTTCATGTCATCAGCTACCTGGTTATTGACTCCACCCTATTGTTGGCAAACCACCTGTATGATTATGGTTTCAAAGGCCCATCAAATTGTCCATCCCTCGAGCAACAAGTCCCATGGAAAATGTGTTTCCTGCTTGCACTTTCGGCTTTTGGAGGCAATTTAAAATCCACCTCTCCACATCCAATCAGAATACTGATCTATCAAAATTCATTGTTGATGCAATTTATCAAGAATTTTTGAGTTAAACTGAAACAATTAACTTCATTTTTTCAAGGTGCCAACTAACTTTTAAATTTATTATTAGCAACTCCAGCAAGTAAAAACCGAAAGAAGCCTCCTTTGGAAATGAAGAACTCTTCAGAAAGAAGTACTACACTTAAAGTTAGATTGCAGGTTCCAGAACCAGGAAACAATGTTTACCTTACCCCTTCTGGAAAGAGTGCAACTAAGCATTTTGAAGGAAGGAATTCTAAGGTACAGATGTAAAATAGAACTTAATTTGCATCACACCAAACAAAGATTTGGGTTTTGTTGAGGTTGTAGAAGATAAATAACAACTTATGCTACAAGAAAAGCAATTTGGAAGTTGACAAAGCATGAATAATGGATGGATTTTCCATTCCCCACCAATGTGTGTTTTCCACCAAATTTTATGGTGTTTTGTCTGGCTTGCCTGTACCACTACCAGGGAACATTTCTCTGTCATTTTATTCTTAAATATCTACATTTTGAACATTTTCTGGATATGTCTTTTGCCATCTACAGGTAATTGAATTGTATTACTTTATTTAAAACCTAAGGTCTTATGAATTGAAGATTGTTATGATAATATGATAATAAACTATGAAATTATTACTCACTAAATTTTATATAAGAACTTGTTCTGAACCACATTGATAGTTCTTTTCTCTAATTTGCAACCGTTATCGTCAACCTAAAGAACATAAATGTTTCCATTTTTATTTAAGCATCTGCCTGTTGGGAAGTATTGCTGCTTCTCCCTGGGAATTACTTGTGGAAATCTCTTGATGATCCATTGTAATTCAGTTACTGCCCTTCTCTTGCAATAGATCAATGCTGGAACCATTGTTTTTGTGTGGCATAGGGTTTCCTTGCCTTTGGGAATAGTTTAATCTAATGTGGTGGGGGTGGGGAGGACTGGTGGAGCTCCAAAAACCTGGAGATAGGCCTGTAAATTTCCATGGTGTGGCAATCAGCATCGGATTATCATTCACCTGCCACTTCCAACCTTCCTGACTCAGGCTAGGTGAGACTGAAGAAGCAAAGTGTGTCCCTGGCTGTGGTGGCAAAGTGCAAAAGGAGCAGAGTGAAGGAGGGTACATCCATATGGCACTAGCTGCCATAAAGCAGGTGAGTATAAAGAATCTATTGTAAAGGAGAAAGTAAGTTTATATTGGAAGTAAATGGAATTTAGGGGTGGGGGTTTCGTCATCAACCAGGGAGTGGAGGTGGGGAGAGGAGTTGGTTCTGAACATGGGGATAGATGGTTGATCGGAACATGGGGATGGGCGATCCAGATCTCAGGACAGGATGTGATTGTGCTGCAGGGGATGATTGTAGTATGGGGGTTGGGGATGCCAAGTGAGGGATTGGGAATCCCCTGGATGCTTGGTTATGGGGGGATGAGGGGACCCCTGGGGTTGATGGGGATGTAGGGTTTGTCCCATGTGGGATTTGGTCGGGTGTTTACCCAGTTTCTCTGGACTTTGAAAGTTTTTGTTTTACCTTCTAAGTCATTCAGAACAACTATGAGTGTAAAACTGGCAGAACCATCCAAATTTAATGATTTGTCAGATGGTTCCCAGCCCAGTGCAATTATCTAGGAGAAATTACTGCTTCTGGACAATTGCTGGGTAAACCCGGTAAATCATAGAAACTTCCATAAGGGATTCCGCAGCTTATAGAAGCATAGAAAATAGAAGAAGGAGGAGGCCATTCAGCTCTGGAGTCTTTAATTTTGATCAGGACTGACTATCAAAATCAATATCCTGAACCTGCCTTTCCCCAATATCCCTTGATCCTTTCAGCCCCCAAGAGCTACCTCTAATTTCTTCTTGAAATCACGCAATGTTTTGGCCTCTGTGGTAGTGAATTCCACAGATTCACCTGGCTGAATAAATTTCTCCTCACCTCAGTCCTAAAAGGTTTACCCTTCAAACTATGACCCCTAGTTCTGGACTCCCCCATCATCAAGAACATTCTTTCTTAATTTAATCCTGTTAGAATTTTATAAGTTTCTATGAGATACTCTCTCAGTTTTATCTTTGGGGTATCCCTTCAGCATCCACATTGGGAAGCCTGCAAGTTATGGCCTGTAATATTGGAGAGAATGAATAAGTGCACAACAAAATTGAGAGAGGGATTACACTGAAGTAAGAATTAATCATAAAAGGGAGCATAGTAATGTCAAAATTAGGCTGTGATTGTGTGTGAAGAGATGAAGAGTTATAAATATGATTGGTAACCCAAAGACCTGGAGAACCATAATGGGAATATGATGGCGTGGCAATAACAAAGACTTGGCTCTGGAAAGTCAGGACTGGATATTAATATTCCTGACACAAGATGTTCAGGAGAGATGGAAAGGAAAGAAAGCAGGGTCAATGAATAATTGATTAAGAATATATTACAGTGCTGGAAAATAAGGATGTCCTACAGCATCAAAGAACAAAATATATGTGGTTAGGTGATGCATTTTGGTAGATTGAGTCAGGGCAGGACTTAATGATAGGGTATTGGGGAGAGTTACAGAACAAAGAGACCTGGGAGTACATGTTCATGGCTCCTTGAAAGTGGAGTCACAGGTGGACAGAGGCATTCAACATGCTTGGTTTCATTGGTCAGAACATTGAACAGAGGAGTTGGGCTGTCTTATTGAAATTGTACATGACATTGGAATACTGTGTACAGTTCTGGTCACCCTATTATAGAAAGGATATTATTAAACTAGAATGAGTTCAGGAAAGATTTACTAGGATGCTATCGGGACTTGATGGTTATAAGGAAAGGCTGAGGAGACTGGGACTTTTTTCTCTGGAGTATAGAAGGCTGATGGGTGATCTTATAGAGGTCCAACTATCAGCTAGATAGTCAATATCTTTTCCCAACGATAAGGGAGTCTAAAACTAGAGGGTATAGGTTTAAGGTGAGAGGGGAGAGATATAAAAGGGTCCAGAGGGGCCGTTCTTTCATACACAGGGTGGTGAGTGTCTGGAACAAGTTGCCAGAGGTAGTTGTACAATCTTGTCTTTTAAAAAACATTTAGATAGTTACATGGGTAAGATGGGTACAGAGAGATATGGGCCAAATGTGCGTAATTGGGATTAAAAAAAAGGGAGGTATGCACAAGTAGGGGCAAAGACTCTGTTTTCATGCTGTAAACTTTTAAGACTCAATGACTCAAAGTGCAGCACAGGAACAGGTCCTTTGGCTCCCTAAGCCTATGCCGATTACTAATAGAGGCATTTTTGCACTATACAGTACTAAAGACCATCAAGTACTGAAAAAGCTATTGCTAAAGACTGAACAGGAGCTGTAACTTGATTGTATAAAAACATGGAGACAGTACTCCAAATGTTGATACACCAACATCCTGTGTAGTTGTAGCAAGACTTTCTTGTCCCTAATCCCTGTGCAAAAAAGGCCAAAATGCCATTTACCTTCTTAATGGTTTGCTGTATTTGCACACTAACTTTTTGTTCCCTGAAGGTGAGAGGGCATGGGATCCAAGGGCCTTTGGCCTTGTGGATCCAGAACTGGCTTGCCTGCAGAAGGCAGAGAGTGGTTGTGGATGGGTCTTTTTCGGAATGGAGGTCAGTCACCAGTGGGGTGCCCCAGGGATCTGTTCTGGGACCCTTGTTGTTTGTCATTTTCATAAATGACCTGGATGAGGAAGTGGAGGGATGGGTTAGCAAGTTCGCTGATGACACGAAGGTCGGCGGTGTTGTGGATGGTCTGGAAGGATGTCAAAAGTTGCAGCAGGACATAGATAGGATGCAGGAATGGGCGGAGAAGTGGCAGATGGACTTCAACGCGGATAAATGTGTAGTAGTCCATTTCGGCAGAACCAACGGGATGAACGAGTACACTATTAAGGGCAGGGGTCTTAGTAGCATTGAAGAGCAGAAGGATCTCGGGGTCCGGGTTCACAGGACTCTTAAATCGGCCTCGCAGGTGGAGGAGGTGGTCAAGAAGGCGTATGGTGTACTGGCCTTCATTAATCGAGGGATTGAGTTTAGGAGTCGGGAGGTAATGCTGCAACTTTACAGGACCCTCGTCAGGCCTCATTTGGAGTACTGTGCGCAGTTCTGGTCGCCTCACTATAGGAAAGACGTAGAAGCTATTAAAAGGGTGCAGAGGAGATTTACAAGGATGTTGCCTGGACTGGGAGGCATGCCTTATGAAGATAGGTTGAGGGAGCTGGGACTCTTTTCCCTGGAGAGGCGAAGGTTGAGAGGCGACCTGATAGAAGTTTATAAAATGTTGAGAGGAATAGATAGGGTGGACTCTCAGAGGCTATTTCCCCGGGTTGAAATGGTCGCTACGAGAGGACACAGATTTAAGGTGCGGGGAGGGAAGTACAGAGCTGATGTTAGGGGTAAGTTTTTCACTCAGAGGGTGGTGAGTGATTGGAATCGGCTGCCGTCGTCGGTGGTGGAGGCGAACTCGCTGGGGTCTTTTAAAAGACTTCTGGATGAGTATATGGGGTTTAATGGGATTGGGGGTTATAGATAGGTCTATAGATTGGTGGGGTTGATGCGATCGGCGCAACTCGAGGGCCGAAGGGCCTGTTTGTGCTGTAATATTCTATGTTCTATGTTCTATGAACCAACATCCTTTGAACATCAACATTCCAAGTTTCGTGTATTTTAAAAAATATTCTGCTTTCCTATTCTTACTGGCAAAGTGAATAACCTCATGCCTCCCCACATTATACCCCACTGTCACCATCATGCCCACCCAATTAACTGTACAAATCTCTTTACAGCCTTATTATGACAAATTGTAAGTAAAGCCCCAGCATTCCACTATGTAACATATTGCCAACTAGAAAATACCCTTTCTTTCTACTCTCTGTTTCCTGTCCAGTGGTCAAGTCTTTATCCATCACCTCCAATCGCTTGAGCCTTTATCTTTTGTTCTAACATTTTACGTGACACCGTATCGAATGCTGTTTGAAAATCCAAGTATACTACATCTATTGGTTCACTTTCATCTACCCTATAAATTACATCTTGAAAAACTCCAATAAATTTGTTAAAGCTTTGTAAAAGCCATGAGCCTCAATTGTGTAAACCAGCTTTTTATGTGATACTCTATCACATGCTTTCTTAAAATCTAAACAGACAACATCTGTTACAATATATTCATCAATGCTCTCAATTCATTAAAAATTCAGTTGTTCGTCATTTTTGGTCTACCTAATCGGAGCTGGCTTTTCTTAATAGACTCAAACCTCTCCAAATGCCTGATAATTTTACCCTGATTATTTTTTTCGAAAACCTTATCCACGATTAGGAATATCCTTACAGCGTTTTTCAAAGAATTGCACTTGTAATGGCACCTGGATGGCCTTTAAAGATGAAACGATTTGATTACAGTCTAGATTGTTGGGGATTTGACTATGACTTGATGGCCCAAATGACCTTTTGCCCGAAGGTGACTCGATTAATTAATGATGATATTAGCACATTAGAAAAGATGCCCTAAATTCAGGAAACCAGGTTGTAGAAACAACTTGGGTGAGAAATCATAAAGGCAAGAAGTTACTTGTGAGAGTGGTGTACTATATAAACTATCAAGGAAGAGACAATAAGGGGGTGATTTTATGATCTCATCCATACCCAATTTTCAGTGAGGTGAGATTGTAAAATTGGAAATAAGTGGATGAATGTGAATGGTGTCTATTTTTGCTCTCATTCCCATCTTGCCCAAAAAAGTGTGTGAACTGGAAGTCACTCAAAATGGGCAAGACAATTAGCATGTCGCTGCATGCTAATTATGTTATCATACATAACTAGCGAAATCATCTCATCACATTTACCTTAACAACCTTGTTCATGGCAAGGTAACCAGTAAGTAAAACACCTGCCAAATAAAAGTTTGCTGCATGTGCAACAATAGTAAGGGTGAACGAGGAGATAGGTCGTTTTGCTCTGTGTCATGGGTGAGGGAGCGAAAGCAACCATATTGCATTCTAGATTGGAGGTAGCCTGCATGTGTGCTGGGGGAGGGGTGGAGTGGCAAGCTGCCACTGGTGTCCGAACTCAGGTCTTAGTGCTGACCTTGGATCCGAGTGCTGACGTCAGGTCCTAGCACTGTCAGCAGCCAGTAATGGTGGGCTCAGTTCATGTGGATGATGGTGGCGGGAGTGGGAGGGGGAAGTTTTGTGTAGTGAGTTCATGTGGATGGGTGAGGAACAGGAGTTTGGGGAAGCAGCAGCGTTGTGGTAGCGCTGCTTCCCTTGAATCCAGTGAAGCAGCACTGGCTGCGGCCAGTAATGCTAAGGCTGGATGACAGATGAGTGGGGTGTCGGGGGGAGGAGAGGGTGGGTGGATGGCGGTAGCTAGTTGGAGACCCTATTGACCCTTTCAATGTATCCCCCTTCCCAAAAACAAACCCATATCGCCGTTTCCAGGTTTGAGAATGACGTACCATATGGAGCCAGTAGATGTTGCTGTGATGCCTTTGACTGCTGGTACTGCCACCAGCAGCAACCAGGCCTCCCCCAGTACCACAGTTGAAACAGAACATGGCTGCTGACAAGCAGAAGGAGGAATTGCAAGCATGGCAAGGGCAGCCTAACTGGCAGGCTGAAGCAGGAGGAGAAGGAGCTGGCTGCCAGAGGCAGGAGCCAGCTGAGATTTGGCCCAAGGTTGGGGCCAGGAGAGTGAGGATCTGGAGACCCAACAGTTCTACACACAGACATCATTTGAGCAGCTGTCGCAGGCTGCAGCTCCACAAGGAGACTGTGCGGCACCTGAGCTGTCTGCAGTAGGACTTGGCATCACGGGACGTATTGGAACACCCACTCCCGATGGCAGTAAAAATCACACCTCAACTTTTATGCCACTGAGTCCTTTCAGGCCACCAGCAGGGACCTCTGTGGCATCTTGCAATCCTCCATGTACATGTGCATGAGGGAGATAATGGAGGCCCTATACGCCAGGGCTGGGCAATACATTACTTTTGACCTGGGCCAGGCCCACCAGAAAGCCTGAGCTGCAAGATTTGCTGCCATTGCGTGGATGCCAAATGTACAGGGATGATGTGGAGATGCCGGCGTTGGACTGAGGTAAACACAGTAAGAAGTCTGACAACACCAGGTTTAAGTCCAACTGATTTATTTGATAGTAAACTCACAAACTTTCGAGGTTCCCCTCTTCGTCAGGTGAGTGAAGAGTTCTGGCCTCAGACAGAGCATATAAAGCACAGACAGTTTAAAGATTACTGATCAGAATGCGAATCTTTACACCTAACGTGCTATTCAAGTCTTAAAGTGGCCGACAATGTGAGTGGAAGGAGCATTAAGCCCTGGTTAAGGAGATGTGAAGATCTTGGGTTCATGTCGCACTATCTGTAACCCTCATGACTTGTCTGGGTTTGCAAAACCTCACTTACTGTACTTCTGGCATCTCCACATCCTGGTGTACATCAACAGATGTGTCGTGCACACCAGAGTGATCCAGAAGCTTCACCACTAACTTGACCCACCGAGGTGATATTCTCTGGGAGGGTGAACTGTGATATGGGAGCTGTCCCAAAACTGGTGGTGGCCTTGGCGGTTTCCTCTTGCTTTTTGGAGTATTCTGAGCTGTCTTGTGGACTTTCTACTGGAGCAGAAGAGCAGTGATGCCAGATGGGCCCACTGCATCTGTATCATTGCCTACAATACAGAACAGAAGGTTGAGTGCAAGGGAGGGACAGGATTCCCACTACAAGGGTGGCATCTGCATGCAACTTTCTTGAGACACCTCAAACAATTGAAGGATTGACAGGTGCTCACGTCTGTGTTACAGCCTGACCTGGCTGTCAGTAGTAGTGCGGTCATCATCCTCTCCTGTTAGATCCAGTGCCCTCTCCTCAAATTCAGATCAAACTCATGGATTGGGCACACCATCCCCTGTCTTCCGCTGTTCTTGATTAATATTCTTCTCCTGCGGGGACAGAGGAGGCATGTAAAGAGTGATGTCTGGAAACATTCAGGGGGTAGCCCTCAGGAGTTGGAGAGGAGATGGAGGAATATGCTTGTGAGTAGGGGCTGGAAGCATGCAGGGTGTCGGTGGGAGAATGCACACAGCAGGGGTCACACAGGAGGGATGATGCCAGAACAGGATGTGCACTCACATTTGCTGTAGGGTCATTGTGTTTTTTGGCACCAGAAGCCTGTTCTTTGTGCCAGTGACCTTTGCACTGACTGTCACTGCCTCCCATAGAATCCCTACAGTGCAAAAGGAGGCTGTTGGGCCCATCGAGTCTGTACTGCCCACAATCCTACCCAAGTCCTATTTCCGTAACCCCAGATATCTGTCCTGCTAATCCCTGACACTGGGGTCAATTTAGCATGACCAGTCAACCTAACCTATACATCTTTGGACTGTGGGAAGAAATTGGAAGAAACCCGTGTAGGCACGGGGAGAATGTGCAAATTCCACAGAGACAGTGACCCAAAGCTGGAATTGAACCTGGCACTGTGAGGCAGCAATGCTAACTACTGTGCCACCGTACCTCCTAGGATGCTCTGCTTTCGAACCCTGGTTCAATTCCTTTCTGATTGGAAAAAGATGTCCCACCTCTCTTCTACCGCACCCAGCAACTTTGCCAGCTCTCCTGTAAATCGCGGCACAGTTCTTCTGACAGTCATATTGCTCCCCTGCCTGCCTGTCTCTTCATCCTTGGGGCTCATTTACAGCTCTTCCTCATTAAGACAGTTCAGCTGCAGGTGATTTGAGCAAGTCATGCGCCCATTTAGGGATTACATGCAGTTTCCTTTGTTGTACTGAGAGAGAAGCCAAGGCAACACTTGCAGGTGTACTGACAGGGAAGGGAGCTGGAGGAGGACTGTGCTACTGTGATGGGGTGGCGGGGTCACAGGGACATTCTGCAAATGGTAGGGAGACAGGGAGTTGCAGACTGCCATCAAGGACATGGGGAAGAGTGGAGGTGAGGGACACTCTGCCATCAAGAACACGAGAG
The DNA here is from genome assembly GCA_037974335.1 of Prionace glauca. Taxonomy (NCBI): domain Eukaryota; kingdom Metazoa; phylum Chordata; class Chondrichthyes; order Carcharhiniformes; family Carcharhinidae; genus Prionace; species Prionace glauca. The sequence continues at coordinate 19,729,173 of CM075736.1, read as the reverse complement.
GAGAGAGAGGTATTGCAGACTGCTATTGGGGATGTGGGGGTGCTGAAGGGGTGAGGGTCAGTCTACGATTGGGGACATGGAGAGAGGGGGATGAGGGACACTCTCTCATCAGGGGGAGAGGGGGTGAGGGACAGTCTGTGATTTGGGGTGGGAATGAGATGAAGAGTGTTTTTTGGGGTCCCTTTTTCTCCTTTCTCTGCCACTTTTCTTTTGGCTCATATTCAACCCTTTGGGAGGGGGGATGTTGCTATCGGGTGGCGTCTGTTCTGGAAAGAATTGAAACTGTGAGGGAGGGTCTCCAATGTCAATGGAAGGTAGAGGGAGGCTGTATCCACAGAGGATTGCTGGCAGGAGAGCATCAGGTGCATTTCGGGCCTCCGCTACAAGCTGCTGGTTTTCAGGCCATTTAGGCTCTACCCCTCCCCCTGAAGGTCAGTTTCAGTTTCTGCTGTTATTTTATGTCTAAGTGCATAACATCACAGATTTGAACTCACCCAAAAAATGGATCAGAAACTCTCCCATTTTTACACCTGTCCTGGACTTGGAATTTTTTTGGTAATCATCTCCTAGGAGTTTGTCAGCGAGGTACAGCTGTAATCATGGGGTTTTTAATCTGCATCTAGATTGGAAAAATCATATAGGCAAAGGTAGCGTAGATAAAGTCATAGAATGTTTTTGGGATAGCTTCTTAGAATAGCACATTCTGGAGCCAACAAGAGGGCACGCTATACTAGATCTAGTATTATGCAATAGAACATAGAACATTACAGCACAAACAGGCCCTTCGGCCCTCGAGTTGCGCCGATCGCATCAACCCCACCAATCTATAGACCTATCTATAACCCCCAATCCCATTAAACCCCATATACTCATCCAGAAGTCTTTTAAAAGACCCCAGCGAGTTCGCCTCCACCACCGACGACGGCAGCCGATTCCATTCACTCACCACCCTCTGAGTGAAAAACTTACCCCTAACATCACCTCTGTACTTCCCTCTCCTCACCTTAAATCTGTGTCCTCTCGTAGCGACCATTTCAACCCGGGGAAATAGCCTCTGAGAGTCCACCCTATCTATTCCTCTCAACATTTTATAAACTTCTATCAGGTCGCTTCTCAACCTTCGCCTCTCCAGGGAAAAGAGTCCCAGCTCCCTCAACCTATCTTCATAAGGCATGCCTCCCAGTCCAGGCAACATCCTTGTAAATCTTCTCTGCACCCTTTCAATAGCTTCTACGTCTTTCCTATAGTGAGGCGACCAGAACTGCGCACAGTACTCCAAATGAGGCCTGACGAGGGTCCTGTAAAGTTGCAGCATTACCTCCCGACTCCTAAACTCAATCCCTCGATTAATGAAGGCCAGTACACCATACACCTTCTTGACCACCTCCTCCACCTGCGAGGCCGATTTAAGAGCCCTGTGAACCCGGACCCCGAGATCCTTCTGCTCTTCAACGCTACTAAGACCCCTGCCCTTAATAGTGTACTCGTTCATCCCGTTGGTTCTGCCGAAATGGACGACTAAACATTTATCCGCGTTGAAGTCCATCTGCCACTTCTCCGCCCATTCCTGCATCCTATCTATGTCCTGCTGCAACTTTTGACATCCTTCCAGACCATCCACAACACCGCCGACCTTCTTGTCATCAGCGAACTTGCTAACCCATCCCTCCACTTCCTCATCCAGGTCATTTATGAAAATGACAAACAGCAAGGGTCCCAGAACAGATCCCTGGGGCACCCCACTGGTGACTGACCTCCATTCCGAAAAAGACCCATCCACAACCACTCTCTGCCTTCTGCAGGCAAGCCAGTTCTGGATCCACAAGGCCAAAGGCCCTTGGATCCCATGCCCTCTCACCTTCTCAAGAAGTCTTGCATGGGGGACCTTATCAAACGCCTTGCTGAAGTCCATGTACACTACGTCCACGGCACTTCCTTCGTCAATGTGTTCAGTCACATTATCGAAGAACTCAACTAGGCTCGTAAGGCACAACCAGCCCTTGACAAATCCATGCTGACTATTCCTGATCATGTCAAACCTCTCCAAATGCTTGTAAATCTTGTCCCTCAGAAGCCTCTCCATCAGCTTACCAACCACTGAGGTCAGACTCACCGGGCGGTAATTTCCCGGGCTATCTCTGTTCCCTTTCTTGAAAATAGGGACTACATCCGCAATCCTCCAATCTTCCAGAATCTCTCCCGTCTCCATTGACGACGCAAAGATCATCGCCAAGGGCTCTGCAATCACTTCCCTGGCCTCCCACAGTATCCTGGGGTACATCCCATCTGGTCCCGGCGACTTATCTACCTTGATAGAATTCAAAAGTTCTAACACATCCTCCTCCTTAATGTCTACGTACTCAATCTTTTCCACCTGCTGCAAGTCCATAGCAAGATCTCCCAAATCAGCTTCCACTGTGAAATAGGATTAATTGATTCCTCATAATGAAGGCACAGTCAAGTATGCGGCCAAGGCTAGTATTTTAAACTTGAATAAAGGCAATAATGAGGGCATGAAAACAGAGCTAGGTAAAGTGAAGTGACAAATATGCTTCAGGGATAGATCAATGGAGTTTCAGTGGCAGACATGTTAAGTGATATTTCAGAATAAACATGACAATTAAGAATGAGAAATAAAAATTGAGGGTTGGGCCTAACATCTGTGGTTAACTTAAGCAGTTAAAGACAGTATTAAATTTAAAGAAAAAACATATATTTGTGCAAAGATGAATGGCAGGTCAGAAGATTGAAAGAAGTATAAAGAACAGCAAAAAATGACAAAAAGAACTGTTGATGACACAAAAATAAGGGGGAAATTACATTAAGAAGGAAAGCTAGCTTGTAAAAGACGAATAGTGAGAGTTTCTGGAGATAAATAAGAAAAGAGTAAGAACATAAGAAAGTCACCATTGGTTCTATAGAATGTTCATATGTGGAATTGATAATGGAAAGCAAAACTATAGTGGATGAAATAAACAGGTAGTTTTACATGGTTTTCACTATAGAAGATAGAAAAAACATCCCAGAAATAGCTGTAACACAGGAAATAGAAAGGAGGGAAGAACTCAGCAACATTACAAGTGCTAGGGATATAGTAGTGAACAAATTGTTGGGACTGCAAACTGGCAAATTCCCGGATCTGGATGGACTTCACACTGATGTCTTGAGAAAAGTAAATAATGAGATAGTTGATACACTGCTTTTAATTTTCCAAAATTACCTTGATTTGGAGAAGGTTCCATTAGATTGGAAAATGGCAAATGTAACTCCTTTATTTAAAAATGGAAGAAGACAGAAAGCAAGAAACCTTTGGTCAGTTAGCCTAACATCTGTCATAGGGAAAATGTTAGAAGCTATTCTAGAATCATAGAATCCCCACAGTGCAGAAGCAGGCCGTTCAGCCAATCGAGCTTACACCGTCAACAATCCCATATTTACCTGACTAATCCACCTGACACCAAGGAGCAATTTAGCATGGCCAATCAACCTAACCCACACATTTTTGGACTGCAGGAAAAAACCAGAGTAACTGGAGGAAGTGCAAGCAGATATGGGGAGAACGTGCAGACTCTGCACGCTTTCTCTATGATGCAAGTGATCCAAGCCAGGTATTGAACCTGGATCCCTGGCGCTGTGGGGCCGATAGTAGTCATGATGTGGGTATGCCGGCGTTGGACTGGCGTAAACACAGTAAAAAGTCTGACAACACCAGGTTTTAGTCCAACCTATTTATTTGATAATATTCTCACAAGCTTTCGAGGGGGCTGCCTCTTCGTCAGGTGAATGGAGAGTTCTGGCCTCAGACAGACAGAGCATATAAAGCACAGACAGTTGCTGATTAGAATGCGAATCCTTACACCTAACCTGCTGTTCAAGTCTTAAAGTGGCTGATAATGTGAGTGGAAGGAGCACTGATTACAGTTTAAAGAGATGTGTATTGTCTCCAGACAGTACAATAAGTGAGGTTTTGCAAACCCAGGCAAGTCACGGGGGTTACAGATAGTGCGACATGAACCCAAGATCATGTCGCACTATCTGTAACCCCCGTGACTTGCCTGGGTTTGCAAAACCTCACTTACTGTACTGTCTGGAGACAATACACATCTCTTTAAACTGTGATCAGTGCTCCTTCCACACACATTGTCAGCCACTTTAAGACTTGAACAGCAGGTGAGGTGTAAGGATTCGCATTCTAATCAGCAACTGTCTGTGCTTTATATGCTCTGTCTGTCTGAGGCCAGAACTTTCCATTCACCTGACGAAGAGGCAGCCCCCTCGAAAGCTTGTGAGAATATTATCAAATAAATAGGTTGGACTAAAACCTGGTGTTGTCAGACTTTTTGCTGTGGGGCAGCAGTGCTAACCACAATGCCACTGTGCACTTGGAAAACTTCAAGTAATCAGGTAGTGTTATCATGATTTTGTGAAAGGGAAACCATGTTTAACCAATTATTGGAGTTCTTTGAAGGAGTCACATGTGTTGTGAAAAAAGGGGAACTAGTGGATGTACTGTACTTATTTATTCAGGTGCCACATGGCATAATTGGGTATTTTTCTGGTTGGCAGTGGTGTGTCACAAGGATCATTGCTGGAGCTTTAATGTTTTGAAATTTATTGAAATAACTTGGATGAATGGACTGAAGCTGTGGGTGCTAAATTTCCTGGTGACGCAAAAATAGGTAGGAAAGTAAATTGCAAAGAAGATGTAAGGTGGCTACAAAGGCACATAAACAGGGAGAAAATGTGGGCAAATTTGAAATTGGCCATTTTTCCATGAGGAATAAAAGATAAGCTAAATGGTGAGATATTGCAGAGCTCAGGTGCATAGGGATCTGGGTGATCTAGTTCATGAATCACAAAAGGCTGGTATGTAGATACAGCAAGTGATTAGGGAATCTAATGGAATGTTATTGTTTATTGTGAGGGGAATTGATTACAAAAGTAGAGAGATTATGTACCAGTTATATGCAGCATTAGTGAATCTACATCTAGTATAACATTGATCTCCTTATATCAGGAAAGATGTAAATGCGGTTCAGAGCATGGGTTTCTTCTGGTTTGTTTTTATTCGTGGGAATGGGTGTTACTGGCTGGGTCAGCATTTATTGCCCATCTCTAGTTGCTTTTGTTCAGAGGGTAGTTGAGAATCAACCAGATGCTCCAGTATGCCCTCACAGTCTAAAGGTGCTCAGGTTAGGTTGATTGGCCTTGCTAAATTTTCTTTACTGTCCAAGATATGTGGATTTATACATGTTAAATGAGTGGGATTACAGGGATAGGGAAGAGAGCAGGCCCTGGATGGGATGCCCTTTAGAGAATCAGTGCAACCTCAATGGGCCAAATGGCCTCTTTATACACTGGAGGGATTCTATGCTTCTAAGAGGGGACTTGATCCAAACCTTTAAATTTGAGGGGTATGGACAGGGTGAATCTGGAGTGGATGCTTCCTCTTGTCAGAGAGTCAACAACTGAGATCACTGTTTAAAAATAAGGGGTCACTCATTTAAGAAAGGGATGAGGAGATTTTTCTTCTCTGAGAAGGTTGACATTCTCTAGAACTCTCTTCCTCAAAAGGCAGTTGAAGCAGAGCCTTTGAATATCTTTGAGATGTGGAGATGACGGCTTTGGATTGGGTTGGGCACAGTAAGAATGATCACAACACCAGGTTAAAATCCAACAGATTTATTTAGAATTATGAGCTTTCAGAGCACTGTTCCTTCATCAGGTGAGTGGAGGTAGTTCACAAACACGGTATATAGAGGCTAACAGACAATTGCAAGATAATTACAGATTGGAATGTGAAGAAAGATTGGAATGTGAGTCTTTACAGATGCAAACAGTGTGCATGGAAAGAGCAATAATCACAGGTTAAAGAGATATGAATTAACTCAAGACAGGACAATCAGTAGAATTTTGTAATGTCACCATATTGCCTGGGTATGTGATCTACTCTTTATGGATAAGACATTCAGTTGGAGCTCTTCATCATATTTCTGGACGTTCTTTTCTTCCATGTTGTAAATTATTTTTGTGGAATGTAACTTGTTCTTCTTCTTGTAGGTACTGAGATTCTTCTTCTGAATATCCTTCTCAAGGGAAGTTGGTCTAACCCAACAAGCTTTTGCAATGTGACCCATTTGATACAATTCTTGCATTGACTATTGTAGCTCCAATATTCAATCGCTGTGATATGCTTGTTGCTTTTTGACTTCTTACGGGCAGTTCCCAACTTATGGATCTTCATTCCTCCAGTAAATTTTAGACTGTTTTTAGCAGCCAGTTCCATCGACGCTGCAATTTTGACTGCTGTCTTTAAAGTCAAAGCATGTTCAGTAAGCAATCTTCTTTGGATAGCCTCCTTTTGACTAACACAAACTAGGCAATTTAAAGAGTATCTTCTGATGACTCACTAAACTCAGAATGTTGTTCCGGCATTTTTAAGTTTGCCACAAACTGAGTGATCCTTTGACTTCCACTTGATTACTTCAGTAGAACCTGTCCCATTCTGTGATGATCAGTGGCTTTGGAGGGTGATGTTCTTCAAAGATCTTTGTTAAGTCATCGTAAGTTTTGGTTCTTGGCTTTGCTGGATGAAACAAATTCCAAAGCAAATTAAAGGTTTTACATTCTATTATACTGAGATAAACTGGTACTAGCAATTCATTCGCAATTTTATTTGCTGGAACAAAGTATTCAAATCACTCCATATTATTCATTTAAAGCACCATGGATGCTAAATGACTTGTCATTTCTCTTGCAGGAACTAGTGACTCAAGATTGCTCACTATTTTTTTTACACTCTTCCCAGTATCCTTTTTAATCTGGGGACCATTGACTTGATGTATTTTCTGTATTCAAATGAACCCCAGCTGCACAGCAAAGCAGTCACTCTTTTCAAATGTTCCAGGTACTGCCTGGAATCTCACTCCTCCCTGATCAGAAAATAATCCTACTTTAAAACTGTACAGAAGACTTTTATCTTACTTGAGTCTTCCTTGACCCTCACTTGCCCCAAGACTGTAAACTCCCATCAAAGGTCAACGGACCTTCCCATTGTCCACCACTCATCAGCCCTGATTCCCATGGCGGGCAAGGTGGTAGAATTCCAGAGTTTATCTTTAATCTTGCTGTTGCTTCCCCCCAAGCCTCTAATATTCAAAGTGAAGGAGCCCACAATAGCTTTCTGCCTTAGGATCTTTTCTCTATGAAACAAGATGCCACTTTGTCACCAATTTTCTTTTTGAAGTGCCCTAAATATGTTAGGGGTTGTGGTTTTAACAGAAAAGGAAAAGATTTGGTTTGGATAGATACATCCAATCACTTACATAACAGATTTAATTGAAAGTTGTTCTCTGCTCTGTAGAATACAAATTTGAAAGTAAAACAATAGCCTGAGCACTCACCCAAATTAGATCAGCATCCAATCATGAGATCAGCTCTTATAGAAACTTGTACCCTTTTTAAATATATAACACTGAAGTACTGAGAATTGGTTTGCACCTTATTCTCTGGCTGTCAAGGATTGCTTTTGTCATTGTACATAAGCTGTATCGATTCTGATTAAAACTCTATCATCCTTATCTATTACAGAAGATAACTGCCAGCAGAGTTGCAGATATACTACAGGAGGAAGATGATGAATGTTTAATAACCCAGAATGCACTGCTAGGTAAAGAAAGCTCAAATTCATGTTGATTTCAGAAACTGGTTATATATCACGCATTTGTAATTAATGTTTAGCTTTCCTTCTTTTAGACAGACCAAATGATATTGTTCCTGACTCTCAGCCTGTGGTGCTGAAAGAAAAGCCTTTGTAAGTTCTTAAGTGTATTACTGAAGTTCATTGAATGTCTAGTTTAAATTCTGTTTAAAAGTATATATGACGGTCTTTGTAAAATAAGTAGAGATACAAAGAACAAAGAACAAAATCAGCCCGGGAAACAGGCCCTTTGGCCCAATGAGCCCGCGCCGCCATCTCAACACCACCAGTCCCCCTCTCCACTCATGACCCCTGTCTAATGTTTTATGGCTATCCAGATTGAGGGAAACTGATTTAGGGACAATTTATTCCTGCCAATCAGCCTGACAGCACATCTTTGGGGTGTAGGAGGAAACCGGAGCATAGAACATAGAATATTACAGCACAAACAGGCCCTTCGGCCCTCGAGTTGCGCCGATCGCATCAACCCCACCAATCTATAGACCTATCTATAACCCCCAATCCGGAGAAAACCCACGCAAGCACGGGGAGAATGTGCAAACTCCCACAGACACTGGCCCAAATCCATGTGTCTGCACAGCAATCAGCGATAGTCACTGAGCTGTCGTCTTGCCCAGTATCTGGTCCAGTTTTGGCACACACTAACGACATGAAGCACTAGGCCAATCTCAAACAACCAAGAGCAGCCCCAGTACGACCCTTCGCATGTATGCTCCTCGTTGGACACGAGGTGGACCAACTTATAACCTGTGGATGAAAAGGGAAAAAACAATTATTATTGTACCATATCCATTTACCTTACCAGGGTCGCCCCAATGCTAATGACCCTTATTTAAAACAATCTCCTATATCCACCCATCTCCAACCCACTCATGTGCCTGTCTAAGTTACTCTTAAATGACTCTAGTATGTTTGCCTTCACCACCTTACTTGCCACAGCATTCCATACCTTCACTACCCTCTGTGTGGAAAACCTTCCTCTAATATCTGTGTTGTACCTCTCCCCCCTCACCTTAAGTCCATGGCCCCTTGTCCTACATGTCTCTATCATAGAAAATGGCTTACCTCTGTTTACTCTATCTGTACCCTTCTGCAGACTCTCCACACAATTGCCGTTCCCCCAATCTTGGTGTCATCAGCAAATTTCGACACCCTACACTTGGTTCCCTCCTCCAGATCATCTATATAAATGGTAAAAAGCTGAGGCCCCAGCACCGACCCCTGGGGCACTCCACTAGTCACCATCCGCCAATCCGAATTACACCTGTTGACCCCCACTCTCTGCCTCCTATTTGACAACCAATCCTCTATCCAAGCTAACACCCTACCCCCAACTCCATGTCCCTCGACCTTCTGCAATAACCTCTTGTTGTACTCGTTAGAGTTTAGAAGAATGAGGGGAGATCTCATTGAGACGTATAAGATGATGAATGGGATGGATAGGATAGAGGTGGAGAGACTCTTCCCGCTCAAAAAAGACAGTAGGACTAGGGGGCACAGCCTCAAGATAAAGGGGGGGTGGTTTAGAACGGAGTTGAGGAGGAACTTCTTCACTCAAAGGGTGGTGAATCTCTGGAATTCTCTGCCCGTTGAAGTGGTGGAGGCTGCCTCGCTAAATATTTTTAAGACGCGGGTTGATGGGTTTTTGATAAGAGAGGGGATTAAGGGTTATGGGGAGAGGGCGGGAATGTGGAACTGAGCCGCGACAGATCAGCCATGATCTTATTGAATGGCGGGGCAGGCTCGAAGGGCTAGATGGCCTACTCCTGCTCCTATTTCTTATGTTCTTATGTTCCCTTCATAATCTTATATACCTCTATTAGATCCCCCCTCAGTCGGCGTCTTTCAAGGGAAAAGAGCACCAATTTCTTCAATCTTTCCTCATACTCCAGTCCTTCCATACCAGGCAACATCCTGGTAAACCTCCTCTGCACTCTCTCCAGAGTCACCATGTCCTTCCAGTAGTAAGGCGACCAGAACTGGACGCAATTCTCTAAATGCGGCCTAACCAACGTTCTGTACAACTGCAACATTAGACTCCAGCTCTTATATTCTAGACCCTTTCCTATAAAGGCTAACATACCATAGGCTTTCTTCACCACACTCTCCACTTGCACTGCCACCTTCAAAGACTTGTGCACTTGCACCCCCAGGTCTCGCTGTGATTCTATACTCCTTACGGGCTTACCCTTTATCATATAACTCCCCCCTACATTATTCCGGCCAAAATGCATCACCTCACATTTATCTGGATTAAACTCCATTTGCCATGTATCTGCCCAATCAACCAGCCTATCAATATCCCGCTGTATTGCCAGACACTGCTCCTCACTGCCCGCCAATCCAGCCATCTTGGTGTCATCAGCAAATTTGCTGATCACACCACCTACTCCCTCTTCCAAATCATTTATATACACTACAAAGAGAAAAGACCCCAGTACTGACCCCTGCAGCACACTGCTAGTGACAGACCTCCGGCTAGAAAAGTACCCTTCCACTACTACTCTCTGACTCCTCTTTGCAAGCCAGTTCTCTACCCATCTAGATACCTGACCACATATCCCATGAGCTTTAATCTTCTGTACCAACCTACCATGAGGGACTTTGTCAAACGCCTTACTGAAATCCATATAGACGACATCAACGCTTGTCCTTCGTTGACCGTTTTTGTCACCTGCTCAAAGAATTCTACCAGATTCATAAGGCAAGACTTCCCCTTTACAAAGCCATGCTGCGTATCCTTAATCAGATCGCAACGCTCTAAGTGCGCATACATCCTATCCCTAAGAATCCTCTCCATCAACTTACCTACCACTGACGTTAAGCTCACTGCCACTGACCTGGGCTATCCCTCCTACCCTTTTTAAACAACGGTACCACATTCGCTATCCTCCAGTCCTCTGGGACCTCACCTGTGTCCAAAGAAGCCCAGTAATCTCATCCCTCGCCTCCCTAAGCAGCTTAGGAAAAATGCAATTGGGCCCCGGATTCCTTCCACACACCTGACAAAGGAACACCGTTTCTGAAAGCTTGTGGGATTACTATCAAATAAACTGGTTGGACTCTAACCTGATGTTGTGTGACATAGAACATAGAACACTACAGCACAAACAGGCCCTTCGTCCCACAAGTTGTGCCGATCACATCTATACCTACCAAGCTATAGAACTATCTGTAACTTCCCATGCCATTATATCCCATATACTCATCCAGAAGTCTTTTAAAAGACCCCAGCGAGTTCGCCTCTACCATCACCGACGGCAGCCGATTCCACTCACTCACCACCCTCTGAGTGAAAAACTTATCCCTAACATTTCCTCTTGTACTTGCTTCCCAGCACCTTAAACCTGTAGCGACCATTTCAGCCCTGGGAAATAGCCTCCGAGAATCCACCTTATCTATTCCTCTCAACATTTTATAAACCTCTATCAGGTCGCCTCTCAACCTTCGTATCTCCAGGGAGAAGAGACCTAGCTCCCTCAACCTATCTTTGTAAGGCATGCCTCCCAATTCAGGCAACATCCTTGTAAATCTCCTCTGCACCCTGTTAATAGCTTCCACATCCTTCCTGTCGTGAGGTGACCAGAGACGACTTACTGTGTTTACTCCAGTCCAATGCCAGCATCTCTACATCATGTGTGCTAATACATGATATGCCTCCAGTAATGTATTACTTCTGGGGCTATTCTATCTTCCCTTCTCCATATACTGCCTCGACCTCTCTGTCCTTCATGTTATTCCCATTCCTGTTTCTCTTCCTCTGATGCCTGTTCCTGTACCAGTTTCACATCAATATCTGTGATTTCCCTGGCTTGTGCTGCTGCCACACTTGCTGCTTGGATTCCTTCCAAATTCTGTTCTAACAGCTTTTTAGCTGTCTTATCCACTCTACTTCTAGGCCTGGGTGGAAATCTTCTTATGGGCCTATATTTTTATTTCTACTGTTTCTAAGGGACTGTGAGCTGCCGGATTAGATGTTCATGCTGGATATGTTCCCCTGCTATGTGTTACAAATCCCCTTCTTGCCCAAGCTGTCATGTAGTCAAGGACCACGCCAAAGGCATATTGGTTGTCTATGAACATGTTTATTCACTTACTCTTATCCCTTTCTAAAACATTGGTCAAAGCTAACAACTCTTCTACTTTTGCTGAATTGCTCCTTGGGATTTGTTCTCCTGCAATCACTGTTCCTTTGTCACCCACCACCACCCATGCTGTGCGGGGTTGGCTATTGACATACTTCCTGCCCCCATCTACACACAAATTAATCACTCCCTCCCCACTGAGTGGTTCCTCTGCTAACCCTTTGCTTGTTCCCTCTGCCACTTTCACTCTACATTCACGCTCTGTGCCTTGCACTGTTAACCTGCCTGCAGGATTCTCTCTCCATCTCTGCTGATGTTTGTCTCCTGGCAAAAAATTTGCCTTCCATTTTGAACATCTTCCATCAGAAACTGTTTTTAATCTCCCAGTTTCTAAAAGCTGAACGATTGTGTGTGGGCTGTAGAGAATTATTTTTCCCATCAAGGTAAGTGGTTTGGACACTTTCATGGCCCAAGAGGCACATACTAAAGCCCTCACACATAGATGCATTCCTGGCTACTGAATCTAATTGGGCAGAGTAATATCCCACCTGTATTCCTATTTATTCCTATGCCATTGGGTTACTACTGCAGTTTGCACGCCATCACTTTCCTGACAAAAATATGTGAAATGGCTTGGTAAGATCTGGGAGACCCAGGGCTGGCCCTCTTGCCATGGCTTGTTTTAAATCTGAAAAAGCTTGTGCTTCCGTGTCTCCTCAAACTTTCCTCCTTTAATTGGGTCCTGTAAAGCTTTGGCAAGCACAGCATAATCTTCCACAAAATTCCTGGAATAGTTAAAAGGCTCCAATATTTGTCTTATCCTTCCTGATGAGAAGTCTTTGCACATAAAGGAAGGACTATTACTTACGGGGCGAAAAACTGCAGCAGGCGACGGTGCAGAGGGACCTCGGGGTCCTTGTGCATGAGTCGCAAAAACCCAGCTTGCAGGTGCAGCAGGTGGTCAGGAAGGCGAATGGGATGCTGGCCTTCATAGCGAGGGGGATTGAATATAAAAGTAGGGAGGTCTTGCTGCAGCTGTATAGGGCATTGGTGAGGCCGCAGCTGGAGTACTGTGTGCAGTTTTGGGCGCCGCACCTGCGCAAGGATATTTTGGCCCTGGAGGGATTGCAGAGGAGGTTTACTCGGCTGATACCGGAGTTGAGGGGATTGAGCTAGGAGGAGAGGCTGAATAAACTAGGCTTGTACTCGTTAGAGTTTAGAAGAATGAGGGGAGATCTCATTGAGACGTATAAGATGATGAATGGGATGGATAGGATAGAGGTGGAGAGACTCTTCCCGCTCAAAAAAGACAGTAGGACTAGGGGGCACAGCCTCAAGATAAAGGGGGGGCGGTTTAGAACAGAGTTGAGGAGGAACTTCTTCACTCAAAGGGTGGTGAATCTCTGGAATTCTCTGCCCGTTGAAGTGGTGGAGGCTGCCTCGCTAAATATTTTTAAGAAACGGGTTGATGGGTTTTTGATAAGAGAAGGGATTAAGGGTTATGGGGAGAGGGCGGGAAGGTGGAGCTGAGTCACGACAGATCAGCCATGATCTTATTGAATGGCGGGGCAGGCTCGAAGGGCCAGATGGCCTACTCCTGCTCCTATTTCTTATGTTCTTATGTTCTTATAAAACATAACCTTCTGTGGTCCTCTGGAATTCCTCTTTAATTTACTGATCACTGCAACATAGTCACATCTTTGAAACAGAAATCAAACCTTTCAATTTGATTCTGGACTGTAACTTATTTTGGTTATTCATTCCTTTTCTTAAATAACACCATCATTGGTTAAGAATGATCCCAAGCTCAGAAAAAAATGTTGTGAGCTTTCAACTGTCCATTAGTGCCTAGTTTATCTCTTTTTTTAGAAGCTTGTTCCTTCATCCGTAGCTATCACCAAAACTGTGTTTTACTTCTTAGAATCCCTTCAAAGGTCACTTTTTATAATCATTGTTGTTCTCTGTACTCACCAAATGAATCTCATTTTTAATCCTGTCCTGCTCTACTATCATCTCTTTCATAATGTCAGTTTTATTACCCTATTCACTTCCCACATCTCATCGGTATCTGTTCTTTCCCTTTAAGTGTTAATTTATTCCACTGGATCATAGAACATAGAACATTACAGCACAAACAGGCCCTTCGGCCCTCGAGTTGCGCCGATCGCATCAACCCCACCAATCTATAGACCTATCTATAACCCCCAATCCCATTAAACCCCATATACTCATCCAGAAGTCTTTTAAAAGACCCCAGCGAGTTCGCCTCCACCACCGACGACGGCAGCCGATTCCAATCACTCACCACCCTCTGAGTGAAAAACTTACCCCTAACATCACCTCTGTACCTCCCTCCCCGCACCTTAAATCTGTGTCCCCTCGTAGCGACCATTTCAACCCGGGGAAATAGCCTCTGAGAGTCCACCCTATCTATTCCTCTCAACATTTTATAAACTTCTATCAGGTCGCCTCTCAACCTTCGCCTCTCCAGGGAAAAGAGTCCCAGCTCCCTCAACCTATCTTCATAAGGCATGCCTCCCAGTCCAGGCAACATCCTTGTAAATCTCCTCTGCACCCTTTCAATAGCTTCTACATCTTTCCTATAGTTATAGTTTCCTTTATATATTCCTATATCATTTCTCTCACCTCTTTCTTATTACCAATCTGTCAATTATTAAATTCAGACTCCCATTCTACCTTATGTAACTCTTCACTAAATGCCTGAATGCTCTCTCTTCCCTCTGTTATGTTTTGATTTAAGCCAATGACTTTACTGTTTAAAAACTACCAATTCTTAAAACACAAAGATCCAGAATGGGACAGAATGGATTAACTATCTACTTGTTTCAAAATGGGGTGTAGTACATTTTCTCAACTGAATGACATCATGTCAAAAACCCATACTTCTGACTCAAAGATTAATCCCTATCTTACCATTGCTAAGATTAATCCAAAACTAGATTTATCATAATCACTTTTAAATATCCCAATTCTCAACCAAACCTGCCACATTCTCTCCAGCTTCTTACAACTTTTCAGAAGCAACATTTTGCCATTTTTAGACTAGTGCAGACACAAAGAGCCCAATCTCTAAGAAATTCTTATCCTCTTTTTTAAAGAATGACCTTAGTCATTGATCATCTCCCAAAAATTAAGGAGTTTAAGACTTCAGTCTTTGATTTTAAAGTGTCTGCATTAGTCTTAATTCTGCTGTCACCTGCAATTCCTAAACATCCACATGAAGGTACTCTCACCTACAGTCTGTCTACCAAGCTCTCACTCTCTCCAGAGCAGATGACCGTGCAATCCGTTGATTTTTTTCCCTCTCTGCTCTTATTTTTTAACCCCTTCCGTCCTTCTCTGAAAATTTCTGACTATTTTTTTTCTCTCTGTTAATTCAAAATTTCACATTTCTCTCGTCCCTCATTTGTGGACCAGCCTGCTTTAAAACAGCGCCAGGTTTAAAAAGAGGCCTGGTATAGACAGCGGGCAGCGTCTGAGCGGGCAGTGGAGTGAGTGGGAAGCAGAGTGATTTAATAGGGCTTAATATCAAAAAGGGCTTGAGGGAAAAAGGCCAGGTGAGTTTGTTTGAAAAAAACAAGGAAAAAAAAAATTTTTTTTTCAAAACTACTACAGCAAGAAACAAGGAAAAATTTTTTTCCCCATAAAAAATTACAGTGAATAATGGAGGGGCATGTGATGTGTGGTTTCTGTATGATGTGGGAACTGGTGGACCCCAGGGTCCTTCCCAGTGACCATGTCTGCAGTAAGTGCAGGTTGCTGGAGGAGCTCCAGCTCGGGGTAAATGAGCTGGCCTCTGAGCTACAGACACTGAGGCTCATCAGGGGGAGAGAGGGTGCCCCTAGACTGGCTAAATCTAAGGGTCAGGGACAAAAGGGGGCTGCTGGGAGGAGGAAGGGGGGTGAGGAGCGGAGGCCTCAGCTCTTAACCTGCATAACAGGTTTGAGGTTCTTGCTTCCAGTCTGGAAGAGGACGAGGCAGGTGAGGTCAGTGAGCAGATTGCACACGGTACAGTGATGCAGCAGGACATAGGCAAAAAGAAGGGGAAAAGGAACGTAGTGGTGATTGGAGATAGTGGGGTGAAGGGTATTGACACTGTCCTTTGTCACAGTAACAAAGTGCACAGTGTTGTCTGCCTGGTGCTCGGGTAAGGGATGTCGCAGCTGGGCTGCAGAGGAACCTGGAGTGGGAGGGTGAGAATCCGGTCGTTGTGGTACATGTGGGTGCCGGCGACGTAGGCAAAGTGCGGACTGAGGATCTGGGGAGGGAGTATGAAAAGCTGGGAATGGAATTAAAAAGTAGAACCGACAAGGTGGTCGTCTCCGGGCTACTGCCTGAACTGAGTGCAGATGGGCGTAGGGTTGACAGGATAAAGGAAGTGAATGGGTGGCTCAGGGATTGGTGTGGGAGGAATGGGTTCGAATTTATGGGGCATTGGCACCAGTATTGGGGTAGGTGGGACTTGTTCGGGCGGGATGGGATTGGTCTGAATCGTGCTGGGACCAGAGTGTTGGTGAATCGAGTAAAGAGGACTGTAGACAAGGCTTTAAACTAATTAGGGGGGGGTGGGTGCGAGGGTAGGTGACGCTATGAGGTCTAAAGTTAAGGATAGGGTACAGGTAAGGGAAGAGGCCAAGGATGTCCCAATTGGTGGAGTTACGGCAAATAGGGTCCAGGTGAAGGCTGGGATGAAAGCGCTTTATCTGAATGCACGAAGCATTCGGAATAAAGTGGATGAGCTGGTGGCGCAGATCGACACAAATGGATACGATCTGGTGGCCATTACAGAGACGTGGCTGCAGGGTGACAGGGACTGGGAGATGAATGTACAGGGCTATCAAGTGTTTAGGAAGGATAGGCAGGAGGAAAGAGGGGGTGGCGTAGCTCTGCTGATTAACGATACCATCAGGGTGGAAGAAAGGGATGATATCGGAGCCAAAGAGCAGAAAGTGGAATCGTTGTGGGTGGAGATTAGGAACAGCAAAGGGAGGAAGACGCTGGTGGGTGTCGTCTATAGGCCCCCGAATAATGATCTGGAGGTGGGGCGGGCTGTTAATGCGCAAATAAGTGCAGCATGCAGGAATGTGACGGCAGTCGTTATGGGAGATTTCAATCTGCATATTGATTGGTCGACCCATGTTGGACGAGGTGGGCTCGAGGAGGGGTTCTTGGAATGCTGCCGGGATAATTTCCTTGAACAGTGTGTGTTGGAGCCGACGAGGGAGCGAGCTATCTTGGATCTGGTGCTATGTAATGAGGTGGGTAGAATTAGGGACCTTGCGGTGAAGGATCCTCTTGGAGAGAGTGATCATTGTATGGTGGAGTTTCTGTTGCAGATGGAGGAGGAGAAAGTGGGTTCCCGGACACGCGTCCTTTGTTTGAATAGAGGGGAGTATGGTAGGATGAGAGAAGAATTGGCGAATGTGGACTGGGGGAGCGCGTTGGAAGGTAGGTCTGCCGAGGAGCAGTGGAGGATCTTTAAGGAGATCTTTCTTGGTGCTCAGCAGAAATTTATTCCGATGGTTAAAAAGGACAGTAGGAGGAGAGGTAATAAGCCGTGGATAACGAAGGAGGTGAAGGAAAGTGTTAAATTAAAAGCGGAGGAATTTAGAGTAGCTAAGAGCAGTGGGCGAGAAGAGGATTGGGAAAGGTTTAAATGTCAACAAAGATTGACAAAGAAGTTGATAAAGGAGGGTAGGAGAAGCTATGAGGCTGGGCTAGCACTTAAGATAAAAAAGGATAGCAAGAGTTTTTATAAATATATAAAAAGGAAGAGGCTGGCTAGGGTGAACGTTGGTCCTTTAGAGGATGAGAAAGGGGAGCTAGTGGTAGGGGATAGGGATATGGCTAAGGTCTTGAATAACTTTTTTGTTTCTGTCTTCACGGAGGAGGATGTGAATAATTTGCCAGGTGTTAGCGATGGAAAGGTGGTAGGAATGGAGGGTCTTAATGACATTACTGTTACTAGAGAGGTGGTGCTCGACAGACTGGAGGGGCTGATTGTGGACAAGTCCCCAGGACCGGATGGAATGCATCCGAGGGTTCTGAAAGAAATGGAGGAGGTTATAGTGGATGCCTTGGTGGTTATTTTCCAGACGTCGCTGGATTCCGGGGAAGTGCCGGAAGATTGGAAAACGGCTAATGTTACGCCGTTGTTTAAGAAGGGTGCCAGGCAAAAGGCAGGGAATTATAGGCCGGTTAGTTTAACGTCTGTGGTAGGTAAAATGTTAGAATCCGTCATTAAGGAGGAAATTGCGAGGCATCTTGAAGGGAATTGTTTGACAGGGCGGACGCAACACGGTTTCATTAAAGGGAAGTCGTGTCTGACAAATTTACTGGAGTTCTATGAGGATGTGTCTAGGGCAGTGGATAGAGGAGAGCCGGTGGATGTGGTCTTTCTGGATTTTCAGAAGGCGTTTGACAAGGTACCTCACAAGAGGTTATTGCAGAAGGTCAGGGGACATGGAGTTGGGGGTAGGGTGTTAGCGTGAATAGAGGATTGGTTGTCAAATAGGAGGCAGAGAGTGGGGGTCAATGGATGCTATTCGGATTGGCGGTTGGTGACTAGTGGGGTGCCCCAGGGGTCGGTGCTGGGGCCTCAGCTATTTACCATTTATATAGATGATCTGGAGGAGGGAACCGAGTGCAGGGTGTCGAAATTTGCTGATGACACCAAGATTGGGGGAAAGGCAAATTGTGCGGAGGGTGTAGAGAGTCTGCAGAAGGATCTAGATAGGCTGGGCGAATGGGCCAGGAAATGGCAAATGGAATTTAATGTTGGCAAGTGTGAGGTGGTCCACTTTGGTAGGAAGAATGGTAGGAAGGACTATTACTTACGTGGCGAAAAGCTGCAGCAGGCGATGGTGCAGAGGGACCTCGGGGTCCTTGTGCATAAGTTGCAAAAACCCAGCTTGCAGGTGCAGCAGGTGATCAGGAAGGCGATTGGGATGCTAGCCTTCATAGCGAGGGGGATTGAATATAAAAGTAGGGAGGTCTTGCTGCAGCTGTATAGGGCATTGGTGAGGCCGCAGCTGGAGTACTGTGTGCAGTTTTGGGCGCCGCACCTGCGCAAGGATATTTTGGCCCTGGAGGGAGTGCAGAGGAGGTTTACTCGGCTGATACCGGAGTTGAGGGAATTGAGCTATGAGGAGAGGCTGAATAAACTGGGCTTGTACTCGTTAGAGTCTAGAAGAATGAGGGGAGATCTCATTGAGACATATAAGATGATGAATGGGATGGATAGGATAGAGGTGGAGAGACTCTTCCCGCTCAAGAAAGACAGTAGGACTAGGGGGCACAGCCTCAAGATAATGGGGGGGCGGTTTAGAACGGAGTTGAGGAGGAACTTCTTCACTCAAAGGGTGGTGAATCTCTGGAATTCTCTGCCTGTTGAAGTGGTGGAGGCTGCCTCGCTAAATATTTTTAAGAAGCGGGTTGATGTGTTTTTGATAAGAGACAGGATTAAGGGTTATGGGGAGAGGGCGGGAAGGTGGAACTGAGCCACGACAGGTCAGCCATGATCTTATTGAATGGCGGAGCAGGCTCGAAGGGCTAGATGGCCTACTCCTGCTCCTATTTCTTATGTTCTTATGTTCTTATTCTTTCTGGTTGTATAAGCTTGGTATCAAATCAAAAGTCTTTGCATCAAAAGTACCTGTTTTACCACAAGATGCCACCAGAGGAAGGCATCCATCAATCGAGGCATAGATTACAAAAGCAGGGAAGTCATGTTCAAGTTGCATAGAATTTTGGTGAGGCCACAGCTCGAGTGCTGTGTGCAGTTCTGAACACAACATAAACAGAAGGATGTGATTGCACTGACAAAGGAGTTTCATCTGGGTGCTGCCTCGGTTGGATGATTTAAGTTATGAAGAGAGATTGGATAGGCTTAGGTTGTTTTCATTGGAGAAAAGAAGACTGAGGGGTGACGTATAAGATGTTGAATGGGATGGATAGGATAGAGGTGGAGAGGCTCTTCCTGCTCAGAAAGGACAGTAGGACTAGAGGGCATAGCCTCAGGATAAAGAGGGGGTGGTTTAGAATGGAGTTGAGGAGGAACTTCTTCATTCAAAGGGTGGTGAATCTCTGGAATTCTCTGCCCGTTGAAGTGGTGGAGGCTGCCTCGCTCAATATTTTTAAGACGCGGGTTGATAGGTTTTTGATAGGCAAGGGGATTAAGGGTTATGGGGAGAGGGTGGGAAATTGGAACTGAGCCACGACAGATCAGCCATGATCTTATTGAATGGCGGGGCAGGCTCGAGGGGCTAGGTGGCCTACTCCTGCTCCTATTTCTTATGTTCTTATGTTCTTATGACCTGATCGAGGTTTACAAGATTATGAGATGCATAGACAGAGTGGATGGGGAGCAGCTGTTCCCATTAATTGAAGAGTTAGTAATGAGGAAATATGGAAGTTTTGAAGGGGTTGAAGAAAAACCTTTTTACCCAGAGGATGGTGGCTGCCTGGAAGGGTGGGAAAGATGAGTTGCTTCACATTCTTTAAAAAGATCCTGGATGACTCTCCCCTGCCGTACAGGCTTCCCTGGTAGTCATGCTGCAGGAAGGGATGTCCCGGGGAGACTGTTCAGACACTATGACAACGGATGAATGAACACCACTCGACAATCACCAGGTTAGAATGTTCTCTTCCTATTGGGGAACAATTCAGTCTCCAAACTTCAGGTAAACGTTCTTCAAGGTGGCCTTCACGACACAGGACAGCGCAGAGTTGCTGTGTAGTAACTGATAGCCAAGTTCCCCACACATGAGGACCGTCTCAACCGGGATCTTGGGTTCTGTCACAATATCTGTAACCCCCACGACTTGCCTGGGCTTGCAAAATCTGACTAACTGTCCTGGAGACAATATACATCTCTTTAACCTGTGTTTAACACTCTCTCCACTCACATTCAATCTTTAACCTGTAAAGATTCGCATTCTGTCCACTATTTTGTGCATTAAGTTTGTGCCTTTATATGTCCTGTTTGTGAATAGAACTCCCACTCACCTGACAAAGAGACAGAGCCCCGAAAGCTAGTGGCTTTTGGTACCAAATAAACCTGTTGGACTTTAACCTGGTATTGTGAGACTTCTTATTGTACAGGCTTCCCACTCTGACTCTTTCTCCCTGCAGTACAGGCTTGTTACCAAAGGTGGGCGCTTTGACTCTCTCCCTGCAGTATAGGCTTGGATGTGAGGACGGCCTCAACCAGGATCTTGGGTTCATGTCACACTATCTGTAATCCCCATGACTTGCCTGAACTTACAACATCTCACTCATTGTCCTGTTTGGAGACAATACACATCTCTTTAACCTATGCTTAATGCTACCTCCACTCACATTGTCTGCACCTTTAAAACTTGAATAGCAGATTAGCTGTAAAGACTCGCATTCTAATCGGTATTCTGTAAACTGTGTGTGCCTTTATGTGCCCAGTTTCTGATCAGAACTCTTCATTCACCTGACGAAGGAACAGCATTCTGAAAGCTTATGGCATTTACTAAAAAATAAACCTGTTGGACTTTAACCTGGTGTTGTGAGACTTCTTACAGGCTTCCCACCAGAGGAGAGTGTTCTGACTCTTCTGTCATCGCCAAAGGCTGCCGAACATAGCTTGTTTGAATGTGCACTCTCTCTCCACATTATCCCCTTGAATCCTGTTCTAATCCCACCCGGGACTCTCTTATCTCCACTCCTAGGGAACTTCTCGCTTTCTTTTTTATTTTTTAACACCCCTTTGCGCAACTTCACCATTGCACCAACTTCACGTCACCTGACGGTGTGGCTCCTGGGGGGCACAGCTGTCTCTGGCTCGGCTCCCGGACTGATCCATCCTCCATATTAAGCGCCCCAAACTCCTCATGTCATCTCCGACCCTTCAATAACACAGTGCCCTACAACCCCCACAGTGGTTCAGATGAGCCAATTTATGGTCCTGATGGCCTGACAGAAGCTCCTCTAACTAATTGGGGTGCTCAATATAGAAACATACCCCCACTTAGGAGTCATGTCCTGCCGCCAGAAGCCAGTAACATCACCCTGCTCCGCAGTGCCAAATTGTAGACGAGGGTTTTCTTTCGAGGCTATGTAGTTGTTCAAACGTAAGCTAATACAAAGGCTCAGAATGCAGTGTAGTGATTTTTAAGACGTGACTTTATTTAACCACAGTGACTGAATGGGAGAATGATTATGAGGAAGCCTTGCACTAAAATAAAGAACGCAGGCAGCCCATTGTCGATCTAAAGAACAATGCCCTTGTGAAGGCAATTATACATTCCCAAAGTCAAATTGGCCACCTTTCCAAAGGGGCATTATCCAGTAAATATTAATATGAATGAGTCAATAACCTGTCATTCACTCCAACCAATAACAATACGCTTCCTGACCTCATGGGATTTCATTTGTCATTAATTACGGACATTACCTCCCTTCTGTTGCCCAGCAATATGGGATGCTGGACAGTAAAGTGGGAGAATGATTCCCAACGAATTGAATCCACGTGACTCCACTCTGACCCTGAGAAATTCTTTATGTCCGCCACCTGTGTTATCACCGGAGTTGTATGACCTTATTCGTAAGGATGGCATTGGTAGCCATCTTGTTCATGACCACTGCTGATAGCATTACTGCTTTCAGTGGATCTATTGTTTCTTCCCTCTCCCACCAAGGTCTGCTGCATTTTGTCACTGAAATTCCACAAAATGTAACCAAAAGCAAAACACATCCATCTTGTAAATTCAAAACACATGTTTTAAATGAGAAATATTAGTTAATCATACAGAGCTGTCTTCAATGACAGCATAATAAGTTGTCTCACAACACCAGGTTAAAGTCCAACAAGTTTATTTGAAAGTAAACTCCACAAACTTTCGGAATGCTGTTCTTTCGTCAAGTGAGTGGAAAGTTCTGATCAGAAACAGGGTATATAAAGGCACACGCAGTTTAGAGAATACTAATTAGAATGCGAGTGTTTACAGCTTATCAGTATTCTGTGTGTGCCTTTATATGCACTGTTTCTGATCAGAACTTTCCACCAACCTGACGAAGGAATAGTGTTCTGAAAGCTTGTGGTGCTTACTATCAAATAAACTTGTTGGACTTTAACCTGGTGTTGTGAGACTTCTTCCTGTGCTTACCCCAGTCAAACACTGGCATCGCCACATCATTCAATGACAACAGCCCTAGCTGGCTTACGTACCCATAGTCTGAGATCATTCATTCTAAAGTTAGTATCATATTAGTGTTCCTAAATCTATAGTTATGTGTTAATTAGCCTAATTTGCCCCCTATATCTCATGGCAAGCGCTCATCCGGGTACTTTTTAAAAAGTGTGAGGCAACTCACCTTTCCCACCCTTCCAGGCAGCGCATTCCAGACTGTCACCATCCTCTGGGTGAAAAGGCTTTCCTTCACACCCCCGCTAAGCTTCCTGTCCCTCAGTTTGAACCAATATTCCACTGTGACTGACCCATAAACTAATGGGAACAGCTGCTGCTCATCCACTCTGTTCATGCGTCTCATAATCTTGTACACCTCGATCAGCCATCCTTCAGTCTTTTCTCCAATGAAAACAACCTAAGCCTATCCAACCTCTCTTCATAACTTAAATCTTCCATCCCAGGCAGCATCTAGAACTGCACACAATACTCGAGCTGTGGCCTCACCAAAATTCTATGCAACTCGAACATGACTTCCCTGCTTTTGTAGTCTGTGCCTCAATTGATGAAGGCAAGTGTTCCATATGACTTTTTCACCACCTTATGAACGTCCTCTTCCGCCTTCAGAGATCTATGGACAGACATGCCAAGGTTGCTTTGAACCACAGAGCTTCTTAGTGTCATGCCCTTCATTGAAAACTTCCTTGTTAAACTACTCCTTTCAAAATTTGTCGCCTCACAGCTTTTAGAGTTAAATTTCATCTGCCACTTATCTGCCCATTTGACTATCCCATCTATATAGAACATAGAACATTACAGTGCAATGTAATATACCCTTTATATACCCTGTTTCTGATCAGAACTTTCCAGCCCACTATGTTGCGCCGACCAGTTACAAAACAATGACCCACTAACCTAAACCAATCCCTTTTCGTCCATAAACCTATACACGAATCTCTTAAACGCCCCCAAACTAGGCGCATTTACAACTGCAGCAGGCAGGGCATTCCAATCCCTCACCACCCTCTGGGTAAAGAACCTACCCCTGATATCCGTCCTATAACTACCACCCCTTAATTTAAAGCCATGCCCCCTCGTGCTAGATTTCTCCATCAGAGAAAAAAGGCTATTACTATCCACCCTATCTAAACCTCTAATCATCTTATATGTTTCAATAAGATCCCCTCTTAGCCGTCTTCTTTCCAGCGAAAACAACCCCAAATCCCTCAGCCTCTCCTCATAGGACCTCCCCTCCATACCAGGCAACATCCTGGTAAACCTCCTCTGCACCCTCTCCAAAGCCTCCACATCCTTCCTGTAATGTGGGGACTAGAACTGCACACAGTACTCCAAGTGCGACCGCACCAGAGTTGTGTACAGTTGCAACATGACGCTGCGACTCCTAAATTCAATCCCCCTACCAATAAACGCCAAGACACAATCTTAACAATCTTATCTACTTGACTCCCAACTTTCAGGGATCTATGTACACATACACCTAGATCCCTCTGCTCATCCACACTATTCAAAGTCCTCCCGTTAGCCCTATACTCGACACATCTGTTATTCCTACCAAAGTGAATTACCTCACACTTCTCCGCATTAAACTCCATCCGCCACCTCTCGGCCCAGCTCTGCAACCTGTCTAAGTCTTCCTGCAAACTATGACACCCTTCATCACTATCTACCACACCTCCGACTTTGGTGTCATCAGCAAATTTACTCATCCACCCAACTATACCCTCGTCCAGATCATTAATAAAAATTACAAACAGCAGTGGCCCCAAAACAGATCCCTGAGGCACACCACTCGTAACCAAACTCCATGATGAATATTTACCATCAACCACCACCCTCTGTCTCCTATCCGCTAGCCAATTCCTGATCCAATTCCCTAGATCACCCCCAATCCCATACATCTGCATTTTCTGCAGAAGCCTTCCATGGTGAACCTTATCAAACGCCTTACTAAAATCGATATACACCACGTCCACTGCCTTACCCCCATCCACCTCTTTGGTCACTTTCTCAAAAAACTCAATTAGGTTAGTAAGGCACGACGTACCCGCCACAAAACCATGCTGACTAGAGAATTAGGAAGCATAGGTTGGACTAGGAGATTACAGGGACTGAGAACGTCCGAAATGTGGAATTCTTTCAAGGAACAGCTACTACGGGTCTGCGATAGGTATGTCCCTGTCAGGCAAGGAGGATTTGGTAGGGCTAGGGAACCGTGGTGTACTAAAAAAGTTGATTCGTTGGTTAGGAAGAAAAAGGAGGCTTATGTTCGGATGAGGCTTGAGGGCTCAGGTAGTGCATTAGAAAGCTTTAGATTGGCTAGGAGGGAGTTGAAGAGTGAGTTAAGAAGGGCTAAAAGAGGACATGAGAAGACTTTGGCTGATAGGATTAAGGAGAATCCTAAGGCGTTCTATAGGTATGTCAAGAATAGAAGGTTGGTCAGGGCAAGATTAGGGCCAGTTACAGACAGCAGAGGGAAGTTATGTGTGGAACCGGAGGAGATTGGAGAAGCATTGAATCAATATTTCTCTTCGGTGTTCACGCAGGGGGACATGAATATAGCTGAGGAGGACACTGGGTTGCAGGGATGTAAAATAGACAGTATTATGGTTGATAAGGGGGATGTGCTGGATATTCTTGAGGGGTTGAAAATAGATAAGTCCCCTGGTCCGGATGGGATCTACCCTAGGATTCTCTGGGAGGCTAGAGAGGTGATTGCAGAGCCTCTGGCTCTGATCTTCAGGTCGTCATTGGTCTCTGGTGTAGTCCCAGAGGATTGGAGGATAGCTAATGTTGTCCCATTGTTTAAGAAGGGGAACAGACTCTTTGCCGGGAATTATAGACCGGTGAGTCTTACTTCTGTTGTGGGCAAGATTTTAGAAAAAATTATTAGGGATAGGATTTATAGTTATTTGGAGTGTAATGAATTGATTAGAAATAGTCAGCATGGTTTTGTAGCGGGTAGGTCATGCCTTACTAACCTTATTGAGTTTTTTGATAAGGTGACCAAAGACGTGGATGGGGGCAAGGCAGTTGATGTGGTATATATGGATTTTAGTAAGGCGTTCGATAAGGTTCACTATGGTAGGCTTCTGCAGAAAATGCAGGTGTATGGGATTGTGGGTAATCTAGGAAATTGGATCAGAAATTGGCTATCAGATAGGAGACAGAGGGTGGTGGTTAATGGTAAATATTCATCATGGAGTTCGGTTACGAGTGGTGTGCCTCAGGGATCTGTTTTGGGGCCACTGCTGTTTGTAATCTTTATTAATGATCTGGATGAGGGTATAGTTGGGTGGATTAGTAAATTTGCTGATGACACCAAAGTCGGAGGTGTGGTAGATTGTGAGGAAGTCATAGTCTGCAGGGAGACTTAGATAGGTTGCAGAGCTGGGCCGAGAGGCGGCGGATGGAATGTAATGCAGAGAAGTGTGAGGTAATTCACTTCAGTAGGAGCAACAGATGTGTCGAGTATAGGGCTAACTTGAATAGTGTGGATGATCTAGGTGTATGTGTACATAGATCCCTGAAAGTTGGGAATCAAAGTAGATAAGGTTGTTCAGAAGGCGTACGGTGTCTTGGCGTTTATTGGTAGGGGGATTGAATCTAAGAGTCGCAGCGTCATGTTGCAACTGTACACTACTCTGGTACGGCCGCACTTGGAGTACTGTGTGCAGTTGTGGTCCCCACATTACAGGAAGCATGTGGAGGCTTTGGAGAGGGTGCAGAGGAGGTTTACTAGGATGTTGCCTGGTATGGTGGGGAGGTCCTATGAGGAGAGACTGAGGGATTTGGGGTTGTTTTCGTTGGAAAGAAGGCGGCTAAGAGGGGATCTTATTGAAACATATAAGATCATTAGAGGTTTAGATAGGGTGGACAGTGATAGCCTTTTTCCTCGGATGGAGAAAGCTAGCACGAGGGGGCATGGCTTTAAATTAAGGGGGGGTAGCTACAGGACGGATGTCAGGGGTAGGTTCTTTACCCAGCGGGTGGTGAGGGATTGGAATGCCCTGCCTGCTGCAGTTGTAAATGCTCCTAGTTTGGGGGCGTTTAAGAGATCTGTAGATAGGTTAATGGACGAAAAGGGATTGGTCATTGTTTTTGTAACTGGTCAGCGCAACATCGTGGGCCGAAGAACATAGATCCCTGAAAGTTGGGAATCAAGTAGATAAGGTTGTTAAGAAGGCATACGGTGTCTTGGCGTTTATTGGTAGGGGGATTGAATTTAGGAGTCGCAGCGTCATGATGCAACTGTACACAACTCTGGTGCGGCCGCACTTGGAGTTTTGTGTGCAGTTCTGGTCCCCACATTACAGGAAGGATGTAGAGGCTTTGGAGAGGGTGCAGAAGAGGTTTACCAGGATGTTGCCTGGTATGGAGGGGAGATCATATGAGGAGCGACTGAGAGATTTGGGGTTGTTTTCGCTGGAAAGAAGGCGGCTAAGAGGGGACCTTATTGAAACATATGAGATGATTAGAGGTTTAGACAGGGTAGATAGTGATAGCCTTTTTCCTAGGATGGAGAAAGCTAGCACGAGGGGGCACGACTTTAAATTAAGGAGGGGTAGTTATAGGACTGATGTCAAGGGTAGGTTCTTTACCCAGAGGGTGGTGAGGGACTAGAATGCCCTGCCAGCTGCAGTTGTAAATGCGCCTAGTTTGGGGGCGTTTCAGAGATCTGTGGATAGGTTTATGGATGAAAAGGGATTGGTTTCGGCTAGTGGGTCATTGTTTTGTAACTGGTCGGCGCAACATCGTGGGCCGAAGGGCCTGTTCTGCGCTGTAATGTTCTATGTTCTATGAAGGGCCTGTTCTGCGCTGTAATGTTCTATGTTCTATGTTCTATGTTCTATGATATCTGAGTTAAACCCACCGCCCACCTTGAACCTGTGACCTCTCGTGTTTGTCACCTCCGACCTTGGAAATAGCTTCCCAGTGTTCACCCTATCCATACCCCTCCTAATTTATACACCTCTATTAGGTCTCCCCTCATTCTCTGTCTTTCTAGGGAGAGCAACCTCAGTTTACCCAATCTCTCCTCATAGCTAAGACCCACCATACCAGGCAACTTCCTGGTAAACCTCCTCTGCACTTTCTCCAGAGCCTCCACGTCCTTCTGGTGGTGCGGCGACCAGAACTGGACGCAGTACTCCAAATGTGGCCTAACCTACATTCTATACAGCTGTAACATCAGATGCCAATTTTTATATTGGGGCGGCACGGTAGCACAGTGGTTAGCACTGCTGCTTCACAGCTCCAGGGTCCTGGGTTCGATTCCCGGCTCAGGTCACTGCCTGTGTGGAGTTTGCACATTCTCCTCGTGTCTGCGTGGGTTTTCTCCGGGCGCTCCGGTTTCCTCCCACAGTCCAAAGATGTGCGGGTTAGGTTCATTGGCTATGCTAAAATTGCCCCTTAGTATCCTGGGATGTGTAGGTTAGAGGGATTAGCAGGGATATAGGGATAGGGTCTGGGTGGGATTGTGTTCGGTGCAAACTCGATGGGCTGAAGGGCCTGTTTCTGCACTGTAGGGTTCTATGGTTCTATGGTTATACTCTATACCCCGTCCTATAAAGGCAAACATGCCACATGCCTTCTTCACCACCTTCTCCACCTGTGCTGCCACCTTCAAGGATCTGTAGATTTGCACACCCAGGTCCCTCTGTGTGTCTATACTTTTGATGGTTCTGCCATTTATTGTATAGCTCCCCCCTACATTAGTCTTACCAAAATGCATCACTTCGCATTTATCTGGATTAAATTCCATCTGCCATTTCTCCACCCAATTTTCCAGCCTATCTATATCCTGCTGTATTCTCCGACAATGTTCATTGCTATCTACAAGTCCAGCCATCTTCGTGCCATCTGCAAACTTACTGATCACACCAGTTACACCTTCTTCCAAATCATTTATACATATCACAAATAGCAGAGGTCCTAGAACAGAGCGCTGCGGAACACCACTGGTCATAGACCTCTAGCTGGAAAAAGACCCTTCCACTACAACCCTCTGTCTTCTGTGCCAAGTCAGTTCTCTACCCATCTAGCCACCTCTCCTTTTATCCCATGAGATTTAACCTTTTGCTCCAACCTGCCATGAGGGACTTTGTTAAACGCTTTACTAAAATCCGTACAGATGACATCCATGGCTCTACCCTCGTCAACTGTTTTTGTCACCTTCTCAAAAAACTCCACCAAATTTGTGAGGCATGACCTCCATCTTACAAAACCATGCTGTCTATCACTAATGAGATTCTAATTTCTATTCCATTCTAATTTGCGCATACATCCTATCTCTAAGAATCCTCTCCAACAATTTCCTTACCATGGACATCAAGCTCAACAGCCTATAGTTACCCGGGTTATCCTTGCTACCCTTCTTAAATAACAGTACCACATTTGCTATTCTCCAATCCTCAGGGACCTCACCTGTGTCCAATGAAGAGACAAAGATCTCTGTCAGAGGCCCAGCAATGAAGCGGGGGCAATCATGAAAGGGGACATTAAAGGGGTAGGATCATGAAGGAGGAGATTCAGAATAGAGGGTCATGAATAGGATTATGAAACAGGACCACAAAAGTTTTTGTTGGTGGGAGCAGAGGGGAGACATCCTTTCAATGAGGGGAGTGTATGGATTGGGCTGAGGGGGGTGCGGGGGTGTGATATTTGTAGTGGGAGGGTCCTCAATTTAAATTTGAGATCCCAATAATAATGATGCCAATCTCTATGAAGCCAGGCTTACTGGCATGTTCCAGCCCCTCACCTCTCAAATAGTATGTAACTCACCGCTCTCCTAAAAATGACTAAAAATAGGAAAATTATGATTTGTTCGCGCCAACATGTTGGGCGCGAATCATAGCAGATTTCTTGGCTGAAATAACGTGGAGGGTGCAATACTACTGTGCGATTGACCAGCATGGTGAGCTGGTAGGATAGGGCAGGAGGCGAAAAATTGCTTTTGCGCTCGGTTTCTCACTTCTCGTGATCTAACCAGCACTATTTTACCAGCAAAATTAGCATGTTATTAACAAACCCTGGACTCTTATCATGAGGGCTCACTTACCTCAATCTCCTCAGCAGTTGAAGTTCTCGCCAGGAAGAATCATTGGTGGTCTTCACCAATGGTGACCTGATGTGATGGCCTTGTCAGTGGGTCCAAAGGCCATTGAACCCCTCGGTAGTCAGGGCAGGGCCAAGTAGTGCCCTTGGAACAAGGGCTTAGTACAAGCTTGACACTACCCACCCGGCATCCTGGTGTTAGTACCAAGATGTGTGGATTAGGTTGATTGGCCATGCTAAAAATTGCCCCTTAGAGTCCTGAGATCTGTAGGTTAGAGGGATTACCAGGTAAATATGTAGGGATATGGGGCTGGGGCCTGGATGGGATTGTGGTCAGTGCAGACTCAATGGGCCAAATGAACTGTAGGGTTTCTTTATCCCTTTATCGCGATCTGCACCCGAATCGGCTGCCGTCGTCGGTGGTGGAGGCGAACTCGCTGGGGTCTTTTAAAAGACTTCTGGATGAGTATATGGGGTTTAATGGGATTGGGGGTTATAGATAGGTCTATAGATTGGTGGGGTTGATGCGATCGGCGCAACTCGAGGGCCGAAGGGCCTGTTTGTGCTGTAATGTTCTATGTTCTATGTTCTATCACCACTTTACCGAGACCCATGAATGTCAGGGATCTGTTCCGCGCCCAAATCGGGCGCGACAATTTAAATGCATTTGCATTTAAATTGAATTAATGAACTGCCCGCCCAACTCTATCAGCATTTCCCCCTTTACCATCGTGTTTACCAATCCTGAACCGCGCTTTTAGGGACCGGCTGAATGAAAGTCTGAGTCAGGTGCTCCAGCCTCTGAAGAGCGCGTTCAATGCTTCCAACGGCTCTCTGACTCAGATCAGTTGGCGGGGTGAGGTGGGGGTGGAGGCGGGTCAGATCATTCTCTGGTTGGAGGGGGGAGGAGGGGATTCAAGCGAGATCATTGTCTTGGGGATGGGAGTGCGTGGTGAAGGGAGGCAGGGCAGATGGATTTCTGGTGGGAGAGGACAGTTGTATCTCTGTTTGAGGGGCAAGAGCTTCCACTCTGCAGGCAGGTGGTAGGGGGAGGGAGGCAGGGGTGGCAATCGGTCTGGGTAGTGCAGGAGTGGATAAGGGGGGCACTGGTGTGTGTGTGTGTGTGTGTGTGTGTGTGTGTGTCCCTTATCCACCCCCCAACTACCCACACACATCACTCCCTCCTTATCCACTCCCCACTACCCAGACCGATCGCCATCCCTGCCCCCCTCTCCCTCACTGATTGCCCACAGAGTGGCAGCGAACTTCCCTGCCACCCCTCCTCACCAGAGATTCGTCAGCCCCACCCCAGAGATCCATCCTCCCCCCTCAAGATATATCTTACCTGCCTTCCCCCCCTCCCCAAAATATACCCTCGCTCCCGCTTTTTGCTCCCAGGCTGCTTTCTCTGCATTCTGCAGCTCGGGTACGATCTGACACGGGCGCGCTTTTTCCAATTTTTTTCTAACTGCACATGCACAGTTCAGAGCTCCGATCTTTCGGCAGCGTTAAGCCCTGCCCACAGCGCGAATCGAACTGGAGATGGCTGAGACCGTATGGGGGCACCTGAAAGCAGATTTCTAAGTTGGATCTGTACTACGCCCAGAATTGTCACTTGGAATGAAAATGGTAAAATTGAGCCCTATGTGTGCATAGCATACTGGGAGATCAAGGTGCCTGCACAATGGCATCCCAGGAACTCAGCAGCTGACTTCACAGGCAAGCTGAAGCTTCAATCCCCCACTCCAACTACACCCCCTCACCCCTATTAATGGTGAGAATCCTATTTTGTGAAGAGTGCCATAAATTCATGTTACTTATCTCGCTGAAATAATACGGTGTGAAAACTTATTGTTTTCTTGTCCATTTGACACACAGAATTTTTGAGAAAATTCCGTCTTGCGTCATTTTGTTTTCAGCATTGAGTGACGTCAAATTATTTGTTTGTTGTGGGTTCTCTGGTTCATTTTGTTACTTTACTGGTGTTAAAATTATGCTTTAAATTTAAGTTGACAGTTCAATTTTTAAAAA
This sequence comes from Prionace glauca, assembly GCA_037974335.1. Lineage (NCBI taxonomy): Eukaryota > Metazoa > Chordata > Chondrichthyes > Carcharhiniformes > Carcharhinidae > Prionace > Prionace glauca. Next base: position 19,697,086 of record CM075736.1, on the reverse strand, counting down.
TATTTCTAGATTGCCTGGTCTTTTGGAGACTGTCCACAAAGGCCAGAGATCTTTATCCAAGAAGAAGTGCTGGGTTTCTGACAGTCCTGCTTCAAGTTGTAGTACATTGGAAAGACAAACCTCATGTATGAAACATACTTTCCAGCAAGGTAATGTATAAATTACATTGTTTGTTTCAATTAGTACCTGGTTTGTAATTTTTTGCCTATAATTGTTTTAGATGAAGCAAATGTTCATATTTTGGTTCAATACAGTTGAAACATTAGACGTGGAATTTTGTTGGTTATACATTTATTATAGAACATAGAACATAGAACATTACAGCACAAGCAGGCCCTTCGGCCCTCGAGTTGCGCCGATCACATCAACCCCACCAATCTATAGACCTATCTATAACCCCCAATCCCATTAAACCCCATATACTCATCCAGAAGTCTTTTAAAAGACCCCAGCGAGTTCGCCTCCACCACCGATGACGGCAGCCGATTCTATTCACTCACCACCCTCTGAGTGAAAAACTTACCCCTAACATCACCTCTGTACTTCCCTCCCCGCACCTTAAATCTGTGTCCTCTCGTAGCGACCATTTCAACCCGGAGAAATAGCCTCTGAGAGTCCACCCTATCTATTCCTCTCAACATTTTATAAACTTCTATCAGGTCGCCTCTCAACCTTCGCCTCTCCAGGGAAAAGAGTCCCAGCTCCCTCAACCTATCTTCATAAGGCATGCCTCCCAGTCCAGGCAACATCCTTGTAAATCTCCTCTGCACCCTTTCAATAGCTTCTACGTCTTTCCTATAGTGAGGCGACCAGAACTGCGCACAGTACTCCAAATGAGGCCTGACAAGGGTCCTGTAAAGTTGCAGCATTACCTCCCGACTCCTAAACTCAATCCCTCGATTAATGAAGGCCAGTACACCATATGCCACCTCCTCCACCTGTGAGGCCGATTTAAGAGTCCTGTGGACCCGGACCCCGAGATCCTTCTGCTCTTCAACGCTACTAAGACTTCTGCCCTTGATAGTGTACTCGTTCATCCCGTTGGTTCTGCCGAAATGGACGACTACACATTAATCCGCGTTGAAGTTCATCTGCCACTTCTCCGCCCATTCCTGCATCCTATCTATGTCCTGCTGCAACTTTTGACATCCTTCCAGACCATCCACAACACCACCGACCTTCGTGTCATCAGCGAACTTGCTAACCCATCCCTCCATTTCCTCATCCAGGTCATTTATGAAAATGACAAACAGCAAGGGTCCCAGAACAGATCCCTGGGGCACCCCACTGGTGACTGACCTCCATTCCGAAAAAGACCCATCCACAACCACTCTCTGCCTTCTGCAGGCAAGCCAGTTCTGGATCCACAAGGCCAAAGGCCCTTGGATCCCATGCCCTCTCACCTTCTCAAGAAGTCTTGCATGGGGTACCTTATCAAACGCCTTGCTGAAGTCCATGTACACTACGTCCATGGCACTTCCTTCGTCAATGTGTTCAGTCACATTATCGAAGAACTCAACTAGGCTCGTAAGGCACGACCTGCCCTTGACAAATCCATGCTGACTATTCCTGATCATGTCAAACCTCTCCAAATGCTCGTAAATCTTGTCCCTCAGAAGCCTCTCCATCAGCTTACCAACCACTGAGGTCAGCTCACCGGGCGGTAATTTCCCGGGCTATCTCTGTTCCCTTTCTTGAAAATAGGGACTACATCCGCAATCCTCCAATCTTCCGGAACCTCTCCCGTCTCCATTGACGACGCAAAGATCATCGCCAAGGGCTCTGCAATCACTTCCCTGGCCTCCCACAGTATCCTGGGGTACATCCCATCTGGTCCCGGTGACTTATCTATTTTGATAGAATTCAAAAGTTCTAACACATCCTCCTCCTTAATGTCCACATACTCAATCTTTTCCATCTGCTGCAAGTCCATAGCAAGATCTCCCAGATCAGCTTCCACTGTGAATACTGAGGCAAAGTACTCATTAAGCACCTCCGCCATTTCTTCTGGTTCCACACAGACCTTTCCCCCTTCACCTTTTATAGGTCCTATCCTTTCTCTTCTCATCCTTTTACCTTTCACATATTTATCGAAGGCCTTGGGATTTTCCTTAATCTTACCCGCCAGGGTCTTCTCATGACCCCTTCTGGTTCTCCTGATTTCCGTTTTAACCTCCTTTCTACAGTCCTTATACTCTTCAAGATCCTTAACCTCTCCTAGTTCCCTGAACCTTTTGTACACCTTCCTTTTCCTCCTGACTAGGTTCAACACAGCCTTCGTGCACCACGGTTCCCGTGACCTACCAAAACCCCCTTGTCTCATCGGAACATTGTCATGCAGAGCGCCAGACAAACATTCCTTGAATATCCGCCACCTTCCTTCGATACTTTTCCCTAAGAACGCCTCCTTCCAGTTTATTTGTCCAAGTAACTTCCTGACTTCTTCGTATCTCCCCTTACTCCAGACAAACACCTTCCTAGCCTGCCTGATCCTATCTCGTTCCAATGCAATTGTGAAGGAGATAGAATTATGGTCACCATTCCCAAGATGCTCTCCTACCGAGAGATCCATCACCTGCCCTGGTTCATTCGCCAGTACCAGGTCAAGTACAGCCTCTCCCCTCGTAGGCTTGTCCACATACTGTGTCAGGAAACCTTCCTGAACACACCTAACAAACTCCTCTCCAGCCAAACCCCTTACCCTAGGGATATATTCCAGTCGATGTTTGGGAAATTGAAGTCTCCCATCACGACAACTCTGTTATTAATACATTTCTCCAGAATCTGGTTCCCTATTTGCACTTCAACTTCCCTGTCACTATTGGGCGGCCTATAGAATACACCCAGCAAAGTTTTCGACCCTTTGCTGTTCGTAATTTCCACCCACAGAGACTCTGTAGAAAGTCCCTCCACGGCATCCTCTTTCTCTGCAGCCATGACACTGTCCCTGATTAACAGTGCCACTCCACCACCTCTTCTGCCAGCCTCCCTGTCCTTCCTGAAACATCTGAAACCTGGCACCTGAAGTACCCAGTCCTGTTCCTGAGACATCCAAGTCTCTGTAATGGCCACCACATCACATTCCCAAGCAGCTATCCACGCCCTAAGCTCATCTACCTTATTTACTATACTCCTTGCATTAAAATATATACACTTCAGCCCCTCAGTCTGGGCATTTCCCTTCTCCACCCCCTGTCTAACCTCCCTCCCATATTGCCTGCAGTCCTCCCCTACCTTTAAAGTATTAAAGTACATGCATTTCAAACCCTGCTCCGCCCCACCCCCACTACGCCGTGCCTTGCATTCCCCATCTATGGCCCCCTCACTTTCACCCCCTCTACTCAAGATCCCACCTGAGGTTCAGAGGTTCATCAACTTCCAAATGCATGTTTATATTAATTACACCTGCTGATTCGATTGATGATAATTTAAATTCTCAGTGGCTCTACAGTTCAAAGTCTTGGCTGCATTTCTAAGTTGCAGCTCTGCAATTATCAATGTAATTTGCAGAAATATGAAAAATTAAGGTAAAGTTTTTTTTTAAGCATTTCAGGCCTATAGAATAGTACAGAGTAGGAGGAACCAATTGACTACTTTTCAGAATAGAATTTAAATCACATTTGGGTGATTGGGTCACTCACTTTTCTTTGAGAATGGGAAGAAAATGGGAAAATACTTTGATTTGCTATCATCTATTTTTACTTGGAACTAAAAGTTAAAACTAGTTCTGCTGTTCTTCTAATTTCTTCTAATCTCCCTTTGCATTATCTTGTGCTAATGTTCTGAAATAAATAACTTTAAGAATAAAGAAAATTACAGCACAGAAACAGGCCTTTCAGCCCTCCAAGCCTGTATTGACCATGCTGCCCATCTGAACTAAAACCCCTACCCTTTAGGGGACCATATCCCTCTGTTCCCATTCTATTCGTGTATTTGTCTAGACACCCCTTAAAAATCACATTAAAAAATTAAAAATTAAAAATCTTACTTGCGTCCACTACCTTTCCCGGCAGCAAGTTCCAGGCACCCACCACCCTCTGTGTAAAAAAACTTGCCTTGTACGTCTTCCTTAAACCTTGCCCCTCACAAAAGAGCAAGGAAAATTACAATGAGGCAGTGGGGGTAGATTGCTAACTTTGCCTTGCAGTGTGAAACTGGTGGTGTAGTTTGACCATCAGTGATTGTGACTACCCAACTCAATTTCCATTGGCTTTCAAGAGAGTCACTGACCTACACTGGCCCTTCAGCTCCAGTATTCATTCTGTGCCAAGACCAGCCAAAATCGATTTCCTGGAATAGACATATGGGATACTTGCTATTACCAGTCATGGCATAGAGTTTTAAAGCAAGGAGGTCATAGAGGTCATAGAAATTTACAGCATTGAAACAGTCCCTTCGGCCCAACTTGTCCATGCCGCCCTTTTTTAAAACCCCTAAGCTAATCCCAATTGCCCGCATTTGGCCCATATCCCTCTATACCCATTTTATCCATGTAACTATCTATTTGTTTTTGAAAAGACAAAATTGTACCCACCTCTCCTACTACTTCTGACAGCTTGTTCCAGACATTCAGAACCCTTTGTGTGAAAAAATTGCCCCTCTGGACATTTTTGTATCTCTCCCCTCTCACCTTAAATCAATGCCCTCTAGTTTTAGACTTCCCGACTTTTGAGAAAAGATATTGACTATCTAGCTGATCTGTGCCTCTCATTATTTTATAGACCTCTATAAGATGACCCCTCAGCATCCTATGCTGCAGAGAAAAAAGTACCAGTCTATCCAGTCTCTCCTTATAACTCAATCCATCATGTCCCTGTAGTATCTTAGTAAATCTTTTCTGCACTATTTCTAGTTCAATAATATCCTTTCTATAATAGGGTGACCAGAATTGTTTAGCCGAATCATGAAATCCCTGTAGTGCAGAAGGCCCATTAAGTCTGCACTCACTCTCTGGCAGAGTATCTTACCTGGGCCCCTTCCCCCACACTAACCTCTTTGCAATGGCTAATCCATCTATTTTACACATCTTGGGATAATAAGGGATAATTTACCTAGCCAATCCACCTAACCTGCTCATCTTTGAACTGAGTGAGGAAATCGGAGCACCCAGAGGAATCCCACATAGACACAGGAAGAATGTGCAAGCTCCACACAGACAATAGTATGGAACTATTGGGTTGCAATAACTGGCGACCTCGAACTAGAACCATAGAAGTTTATAACATGGAAACAGGCCCTTTGGCCCAGCATGTCCATGCCGTCCCTTTATTTAGCCCCTAACTATAATCATAATTACTTGTGTTTGGTTCATGTCCGTCTGTACCCATCTTACCCATGTAACTGTCTAAACATTTAAGAACAAAGAACAAAAACAGCCTGGGAAACAGGCCCTTCGGCCCAATGAGCCCGCGCCTCCATCTTGTCTAATGTTTTATGGCCATCCATATTGAGGGAAACTAATTTAGGGACAATTTATTACTGCCAATCAGCCTAACAGCACATCTTTGGGGTGTGGGAGGAAACTGGAGCACCCGGAGAAAACCCACGCAAGCATGGGGAGAATGCGCAAACTCCCACAGACACTGGCCCATGTGTCTGCACAGCAATCAGTGATAGTCACTGAGCTGTCGTCTTGCCCAGTATCTGGTCCAGTTTAGGCACACACTAATGACATGAAGCACTAGACCAATCTCGAACAACCAAGAGCAGCCCAAGTACGACCCATCGTGTGTATGCCCCTCGTTGGACACAAGGCAGACCGACTTAAAACCTATGAATGAAAAGAGAAAAAAAAACATTATTGTTGTACCATATCCATTTACCTTACCAGGGACGCCCCAATGCTAATGACCCTTATTTAAAACAATACCTTACCAGGGACGCCCCAATGCTAATGACCCTTATTTAAAACAATACCTTACCAGGGACGCCCCAATGCTAATGACCCTTATTTAAAACAATCTCCTATATCCACCCATCTCCAACCCAGTCATGTGCCTGTGAAAGTTACTCTTAAATGACTCTAGCGTGTTTGCCTCCACCACCTTACTTGGCAGAGCATTCCATACCCTCACTACCCTCTGTGTGAAAAAACCTCCCTCTAATATCTGTGTTATGCCACTCCCCCCTCACCTTAAGCCCATGGCCCCTTGTCCTATGTGTCTCTATCATAGGAAATAGCTTACCTCTGTTTACTCTATCTATTCCCTTCATAATCTTATATACCTCTATTAGATCCCCCCTCAGTCGCCATCTTTCAAGGGAAAAGAGCCCCAATTTCTTCAAAAGAACGTAGAACATTACAGCACAAACAGGCCCTTCGGCACTCGAGTTGCGCCGATCACATCAACCCCACCAATCTATAGACCTATCTATAACCCCCAATCCCATTAAACCCCATATACTCATCCAGAAGTCTTTTAAAAGACCCCAGCGAGTTCGCCTCCACCACCGATGACGGCAGCCAATTCCATTCGCTCACCACCCTCTGAGTGAAAAACTTATCCCTAACATCACCTCTGTACTTCCCTTCCCGCACCTTAAATCTGTGTCCTCTCGTAGCAACCATTTCAACCCGGGGAAATAGCCTCTGAGAGTCCACCCTATCTATTCCTCTCAACATTTTATAAACCTCTATCAGGTCGCCTCTCAACCTTCGCCTCTCCAGGGAAAAGAGTCCCAGCTCCCTCAACCTATCTTCATAAGGCTTGCCTCCCAGTCCAGGCAACATCCTTGTAAATCTCCTCTGCACCCTTTCAATAGCTTCTACGTCTTTCCTATAGTGAGGTGACGAGAACTGCGCACAGTACTCCAAATGAGGCCTGACAAGGGTCCTGTAAAGTTGCAGCATTACCTCCCGACTCCTAAACTCAATCCCTCGATTAATGAAGGCCTGTACACCATACGCCTTCTTGACCACCTCCTCCACCTGCGAGGCCGATTTAAGAGTCCTGTGGACCCGGACCCCGAGATCCTTCTGCTCTTCAACATTACTAAGACTCCTGCCCTTAATAGTGTACTCGTTCATCCCGTTGGTTCTGCCGAAATGGACGACTACACATTTATCCGTGTTGAAGTCCATCTGCCACTTCTCCGCCCATTCCTGCATTCTATCTATGTCCTGCTGCAACTTTTGACATCCTTCCAGACCATCCACAACACCACCGACCTTCGTGTCATCAGCGAACTTGCTAACCCATCCCTCCACTTCCTCATCCAGGTCATTTATGAAAATGACAAACAGCAAGGGTCCCTGGGGCACCCCACTGGTGACTGACCTCCATTCCGAAAAAGACCCATCCACAACCACGCTCTGCCTTCTGCAGGCAAGATGTGGGTATGCCGGCGTTGGACTGGCGTAAACACAGTAAAAAGTCTGACAACACCAGGTTTTAGTCCAACCGATTTATTTGATAATATTCTCACAAGCAAGCACGCTTTCGAGGTTACCCTCTTCGTCAGGTGAATGGAGAGTTCTGGCCTCAGACAGAGCATATAAAGCACAGACAGTTTAGAGATTGTTGATTAGAATGCGAATCCTTACACCTAACCTGCTGTTCAAGTCTTAAAGTGGCTGATAATGTGAGTGGCAAGCCAGTTCTGGATCCACAAGGCCAAAGGCCCTTGGATCCCATGCCCTCTCACCTTCTCAAGAAGTCTTGCATGGGGGACCTTATCAAACGCCTTGTGTCCATGTACACTACGTCCACGGCACTTCCTTCGTCAATGTGTTCAGTCACATTATCGAAGAACTCAACTAGGCTTGTAAGGCACGACCTGCCCTTGACAAATCCATGCTGACTATTCCTGATCATGTCAAACCTCTCCAAATGCTCGTAAATCTTGTCCCTCAGAAGCCTCTCCATCAGCTTACCAACCACTGAGGTCAGACTCACCGGGCGGTAATTTCCCGGGCTATCTCTGTTCCCTTTCTTGAAAATAGGGACTATATCCGCAATCCTCCAATCTTCCGGAACCTCTCCCGTCTCCATTGACGACGCAAAGATCATCGCCAGGGGCTCTGCAATCACTTCCCTCGCCTCCCACAGTATCCTGGGGTACATCCCATCTGGTCCCGGCGACCTATCTATTTTGATAGAATTCAAAAGTTCTAACACATCGTCCTCCTTAATGTCCATGTACTCAATCTTTTCCATCTGCTGCAAGTCCATAGCAAGATCTCCCAGATCAGCTTCCACTGTGAATACTGAGGCAAAGTACTCATTAAGCACATCCGCCATTTCTTCTGGTTCCACACAGACCTTTCCCCCTTCACCTGTTATAGGTCCTATCCTTTCCCTTCTCACACTTTTACCTTTCACATATTTATAGAAGGCCTTGGGATTTTCCTTAATCTTACCCGCCAAAGTCTTCTCATGACCCCTTCTGGCTCTCCTAATTTCCCTTTTAACCTCCTTTCTACAGTCCTTATACTCTTCAAGATCCTTAACCTCTCCTAGTTCCCTGAACCTTTTGTACACCTTCCTTTTCCTCCTGACTAGGTTCAACACAGCCTTCGTGCACCACGGTTCCCGTGACCTACCAAAACCCCGTTGTCTCATCGGAACTTTGTCATGCAGAGCGCCAGACAAACATTCTTTGAATATCCGCCACCTTCCTTCGGTACTTTTCCCTAAGAACGCCTCCTTCCAGTTTATTTGTCCAAGTAACTTCCTGACTTCTTCGTATCTCCCCTTACTCCAGACAAACACCTTCCTAGCCTGCCTGATCCTATCTCGTTCCAATGCAATTGTGAAGGAGATAGAATTATGGTCACCATTCCCAAGATGCTCTCCTACCGAGAGATCCATCACCTGCCCTGGTTCATTCGCCAGTACCAGGTCAAGTACAGCCTCTCCCCTCGTAGGCTTGTCCACATACTGTGTCAGGAAACCTTCCTGAACACACCTAACAAACTCCTCTCCAGCCAAACCCCTTACCCTAGGGATATTCCAGTCGATGTTTGGGAAATTGAAGTCTCCCATCACGACAACTCTGTTATTAATACATTTCTCCAGAATCTGGTTCCCTATCTGCACTTCAACTTCCCTGTCACTATTGGGCGGCCTATAGAATACACCCAGCAAAGTTTTCGACCCTTTGCTGTTCGTAACTTCCACCCACAGAGACTCTGTAGAAAGTCCCTCCACGGTATCCTCTTTCTCTGCAGCCATGACACTGTCCCTGACAGCGGCACGGTAGCACAGTGGTTAGCACTGCTGCTTCACAGCTCCAGGGTCCTGGGTTCGATTCCCGGCTCGGGTCACTGTCTGTGTGGAGTTTGCACATTCTTCTCGTGTCTGCGTGGGTTTTCTCCGGGTGCTCCGGTTTCCTCCCACAGTCCAAAGATGTGCGGGTTAGGTTCATTGGCTATGCTAAAATTGCCCCTTAGTGTCCTGGGATGTGTAGGTTAGAGGGATTAGCAGGTAAATGTGTAGGGATATGGGGATAGGGTCTGGGTGGGATTGTGTTCGGTGCAGACTCGATGGGCCTGTTTCTGCACTGTAGGGTTCTAGGGTTCTATGGTTCTATGCTGATTAACAGTGCCACTCCACCATCTCTTCTGCCAGCCTCTCTGTCCTTCCTGAAACATCTGAAACCTGGCACCTGAAGTACCCAGTCCTGTCCCTGAGACATCCAAGTCTCCGTAATGGCCAGCACATCACATTCCCAAGCAGCTATCCACGCCCTAAGCTCATCTACCTTATTTACTATACTCCTTGCATTAAAATATATACACTTCAGCCCCTCAGTCTGGGCATTTCCCTTCTCCACCCCCTGTCTAACCTCCCTCCCATATTGCCTGCGGTCCTCCCCTACCTTATATATAAGCTACCTTATGTATACAGTACATGCATTTCAAACCCTGCTCCGCCCCACCCCCACTACGCCGTGCCTTGCATTCCCCATCTATGCCCCCCCTCACTTTCACCCCCTCTACTCAAGATCCCACCCCCCCTCCAAATCAGTTTAAACTTCCCCGCATAGCCTTTGCAAATTTACCCCCCAGGATATTGATTCCCCTCTGGTTCAGGTGTAGACCATCACTCATATAGAGGTCCCACCTTCCCCAGAATGAGCCCCAATTGCTCAAGTACCTGAACCCCTCCCTCCTGCACCATCCCCTCAGCCACGAGTTCAAACTTTCCCTCTCTCTATTCCTCTCTAAACTATCCCGTGGCACAGGCAAGAGTCCAGATATAACTACTCTTCCAGACTTAGCCTTTAGTTTCCACCCCAACTCCATAAATCTTTGCTTAATATCCCCATCCCTTAATCTCCCTATGTCATGTGTCCCCACATGAACTATAACTTGGTGTTGATCTCCCTCTCCCTTAAGAGTCCTGAATACCCTGTCCGATACATCCCTGACCCCAGCCCCTGGTAGGCAACACACCAGCCCTGAGTCCCTACCGTTACCTCCGACTCTCCTATCCGTCCCCTTAACTGTGGAGTCCCCAATCACGAGGCCCAATCTCTTACCCTTAATCACCTGAGGTTTCCCAATAGGCTCACCCCCAGAGACCTGCTCCCTTTGGCTATCCCCAGTTGATTCCTCCTCAACTGTAGCCTCCAGGACCGAAAACCTATTTTGGAGGGGAACAGCCCCAGGGGATTGACCCTTCAACTGCTTCTTTCCCCTCTTCCTGGCAGTGACCCAAGACTCATTTCTAGGAGTAACTATCTCCTTATAACTCCTTTCTATGTCCTCCTCCACTTTCCGGATTATGCGGAGCTCCTCTAATTCCACCTCCAGCTCCTTTACACGCTCCTCCAGAAACTGCAATCTTACACACTTCCGACAAGTAAAATTACCTGAAACACTGCTGGACTCCCTGACTACATACATCCCACAGGAGATGCAGCTTACATCCTGAACTGCCATCCCTGAATCAGTTCCCAGCAGAAAAATAAAAATATATTAAAAAAAAACTTCCCACACTCTTATAATTAGGTTAGAGGAGGAGAAAGGGTGGGATTTTCTACCAGTGTAGAGAATTGGGTATCCTCTCTGTGCTAATTTATAGGGTTAGGGGCCCGAGAAAAAAAAACTACAAGTACCGGCAAGCGCCCTAGTGACGACTTCCGGTTTCTAACTAATTTTTTTTTTAAAAAACCGCCGAAACTCGCGACTTTAAAACTAAACTAAAAAGTTACACAGTATAAACTGAAAAATATACCTTTTTGCTGCCTCCTCACTCGCCCAAAAATCGCTGCCTCTCGACTCTGCTCCACAGGAACAATGAGCCCACAGGAACAATCTTTCCTCATACCCCAGTCCTTCCATACCAGGCAACATCCTGGTAAACCTCCTCTGCACTCTTTCCAGAGTCTCCACGTCCTTCCGGTAGTAAGGCGACCAGAACTGGACGCAGTACTCTAAATGCGGCCTAGCCAACGTTCTGTACAACTGCAACATTAGACTCCAGCTCTTATATTCTATACCCCTTCCTATAAAGGCTAATATATCTAGGCTTTCTTCACCACACTCTCCACTTGTACTGCCACCTTCAAAGACTTGTGCACTTGCACCCCCAGGTCTCGCTGCGATTCTATATTCCTTACGGGCTTACCCTTTATCACGACAGATCAGCCATGATCTTATTGAATGGCGGGGCAGGCTCGAAGGGCCAGATGGCCTACTCCTGCTCCTATTTCTTATGTTCTTATGTTCTTATATAACTCCCCTCTATATTATTCCGGCCAAAAGGCATCACCTCACATTTATCCAGATTAAACTCCATTTGCCATGTATCTGCCCAATCAACCAGCCTATCAATATCCCGTTGTATTGCCAGACACTGCTCCTCACTGCCTGCCAATCCAGCCATCTTGGTGTCATCAGCAAATTTCCCTCTTCCAAATCATTTATATACATTACAAAGAGAAGAGGTCCCAGTACTGAGCCCTGCGGCATACCACTAGTGACAGACGTCCGGTTAGAAAAGGACCCCTCCACTACTACTCTTTGACTCCTCTTTGCAAGCCAGTTCTCTACCCATCTAGATACCTGGCCACGTATCCCATGAGCTTTAATCTTCTGTACCAACCTACCCTGAGGGACTTTGTCAAATGCCTTACTGAAGTCCTTCGTTGACTGTTTTTGTCACCTGCTCAAAGAATTCTACCAGATTCGTAAGGCAAGACTTCCCCTTTACAAAGCCACGCTGTGTATCCTTAATCAGATCTTTTTAAAAGACACAATTGTTCCCGCCGCACTATTACCTCTGCCAGCTTGTTCCAGATGTTAAAGTTCTCTTGGGTTACAGTAATCTAAAGACACACTAAGTCAACTCTTAACACAAACAGTACTGGACACCAGGCTCCAATGCAAGGCCTTTACTTACTTGTGCACAAGAAGAACTTTACAGTCAACGTGGAATGGCCAGAGCAGTTCTGGGGTAACAGAGAAATACCTCAGCAGTTATTGCCAATTGCAGCAAATCAGGAACATGAGATTTTTCATATCTTTCATTGACATACACATCCATCAATCATAGCTCAGCCTTTTGCCTTTTCTTATCCAATCGAAAACCAATCCTTCATTAGCATAATATGTCCCCATATCTTGTGATTTGGTAATCGCCATGATAACATGTTCTTTGTTTTCATCCTGCTGTCCTAATGCAATGCAATGTTGATGGAACAAGGTTTTAGATACACTTGTTAATCCTATTAATCCTGTGTTGGCCTTACTGAAGGCCTGACTGAAGGCTGTGTCTGGTTAATAATGGCTTTCCATTACTTGACAGAGTTATTTTTGACAACAGTGGAACCTTCATTTTCACAATTGTTGTAACCTAACTTCCACACAGACACTCGCCACCCTCTGTGTGAAAAAATTGTCCTCTGGGTCCTTTCGTATCTCCCCCGTCTCATCTTAAACTATGCCCTCTAGTTTTAGACTTGCCTACCTTTGGGAGAAAGTATTGACTAGCTAGCTTTATAGACCTCCATAAGATTTCCTCTAAACCTTCGATGCTGCAGAGAAAATAGTCCCAATCTATCCAGCCTCTTTTCATAACTCAAACCATCAAGCCCCATAGCATCCTAGTAAATCTTTTCTGCACTCTTTCTAGTTTAATAATATCCTTTCTATAAAAGGATGACCAGAACTGTATACAATATTCTAAGTGTAGCCTTACCAATGTCTTGTACAACTTCAACAAGACATCCCAACTCCTGTATTTAATGTTCTGACTGATGAAACCAAGCATGCCAAATGCCTTCCTCACCACTCTGTCCACCTGTGATTCCACTTTGGAGGAATTATGAACCTGTGCCCATAGATCTCTCCCTAACACCCTACCATTAACCAAGTAGGTCCTGCCCTGGTTTGATCTGCCAAAATGCATCACCTCGCATTTATCTAAATTAAATTCCATCTGCCATTTGTCAGCCCACTGGCCCAATTGATCAAGATCCCGTTGCAATCCTAGATAACCTTCCTCACTGTCCACGATACCACCAATCTTGGTGTCATCTGCAAACTTACAAATCATGCGTACTAAATTCTCATCCAAATCAGTAATATAAATAACAAATAATAGTGGACCCAGCACCAATCCCTGAGGCACAGTACTGGTCATAGGCCTCCAGTTTGAAAAACAACACTCTACGACCACTCTCTGGCTTCTGTCATCAAGCCAATTTTGTATCCATTTAGCTACCTCACCCTGGATGCAGTGAGATTTAACCTTATGCAACAACCTACCATGTGCTACCTTGTCAAAGGCCTTGCTAAAGTCTATGTAGACAACTAACTACAATAAAGGCTTATTGATAATACCAAGCAGCTTTTAAATGCTATTGCTGCTATTTTACCACCTCACTCAAGAGAGACTCATAAAATCCTGCCTGAAGCTCATGGAGAATTCCATTCCATGAGCCTTGCCTCCCCTGATTGCGGGGCGGCGAGGTGGTAAAATTCCAGCCTTGTGCCTGTACATCCCAAGGAGAGAACTTTTGCCCTCCAACCAAGGACCCTTTTGTACCCACGTCATTCCAATATCCATGTGATCATAAGAACATAAGAAATAGGAGCAGGAGTAGGCCATCTGGCCCTTCGAGCCTGCTCCGCCATTCAATAAGATCATGGCTGATCTGACGTGCCTCAGTTCCACATTCCGGCCCTCTCCCCATAACCCTTAATCCCCTCTCTTATCAAAAACCCATCAACCCGCTTCCTGAATATATTGAGCGAGGCAGCCTCCACCACTTCAACGAGTAGAGAATTCCAGAGATTCACCACCCTTTGAGTGAAGAAGTTCCTCCTCAACTCCGTTCTAAAACGGAGTTGAGGCTGTGCCCCCTAGTCCTACTGTCTTTTTTGAGCGGGAAGAGTCTCTCCACCTCTATCCTATCCATCCCATTCATCATCTTATACGTCTCAATGAGATCTCCCCTCATTCTTCTAAACTCCAACGAGTACAAGCCTAGTTCATTCAGCCACTCCTCATAGCTCAACCCCCTCAACTCCGGAATCAGCCTAGTAAACCTCCTCTGCACTCCCTCCAAGGCCAAAATATCTTTGCGCAGGTGCGGCGCCCAAAACTGCACACAGTACTCCAGCTGCGGCCGCACCAATGCCGTATACAGCTGCAGCAAGACCTCCCTACTCTTATATTCAATCCCCTTCGCTATGAAGGCCAGCATCTCATTCGCCTTCCTGACCACCTGCTGCACCTGCAAGCTGAGTTTTTGCGACTCATGCACAAGGACCCCGAGGTCCCTCTGCACTGTCGCCTGCTGCAGTTTTTCGCCACGTAAGTAATAGTCCTTCCTACCAATCTTCCTTCCAAAGTGGACCACCTCACACTTGCCAACATTAAATTCCATTTGCCATTTCCTGGCCTATTCGCCCAGCCTATCTAGATCCTTCTGCAGACTCTCCACACCCTCCGCACAATTTGCCGTTCCCCCAATCTTGGTGTCATCTGCAAATTTCGACACCCTACACTCGGTTCCCTCCTCCCTCATCTATATAAATGGTAAAAAGCTGAGGCCCCAGCACCGACCCTCATCTATATAAATGGTAAAAAGCTGAGGCCCCAGCACCGACCCCTGGGGCACTCCACTAGTCACCATCCGCCAATCCGAATAGCACTCGTTGAACCCCACTCTCTTCCTCCTATTTGACAACCAATCCTCTATCCACGCTAACACCCTACCCCCAACTCCAAGTCCCCTGACCTTCTGCAATAACCTCTTATGAGGTACTTTGTCAAACGCCTTCTGAAAATCCAGAAAGACCACATCCACCGGCTCTCCTCTATCCACCACCCTAGACACATCCTCATAGAACTCCAGTAAATTTGTCAGACACGACTTCCCTTTAATGAAACCGTGCTGCGTCTGCTCTATCAAGCAATTCCCTTCAAGATGCCTTGCAATTTCCTCTTTAATGACAGATTCTAAAATTTTACCTACCACAGACGTTAAACTAACCGGCCTATAATTCCCTGCCTTTTGCCTGGCACCCTTCTTAAACAACGTCGTAACATTAGCCGTTTTCCAATCTTCCGGCACTTCCCCGGAATCCAGCGACGTCTGGAAAATAACCACCAATGCATCCACTATAACCTCCGCCATTTCTTTCAGAACCCTCGGATGCATTCCATCCGGTCCTGGGGACTTGTCCACAATCAGCCCCTCCAGTCTGTCAAGCACCGCCTCTCTAGTAACAGTAATGTCATGAAGACCCTCCAGTCCTACCACCTTTCCATCGCTAACACCCGGCAAATTATTCACGTCCTCCTCCGTGAAGACAGAAACAAAAAAGTTATTCAATACCTTAGCCATATCCCCATCCCCTACCACTAGGTCCCCTTTCTCATCCTCTAAAGGACCAACGTTCACCCTAGCCAGCCTCTTCCTTTTTATATACTTATAAAAACTCTTGCTATCCTTTTTTATATTAAGCGCTAGCCCAGCTTCATAGTTTCTCCTACCCTCCTTTATCAACTTCTTTGTCAATCTTTGTTGACATTTAAACCTCTCCCAATCCTCTTCTCGCCCACTCCTCTTCGCTACTCTAAATGCCTCCGCTTTTAATTTAACACTTTCCTTCGCCTCCTTCGTTATCCACGGCTTATTACCTCTCCTCCTACAGTCCTTTTGGACCATCGGAACCATCGGACCATTGGACCATCCACCTGACCTACATCTTCCCCATTTAAGTTGAGCATTTGGTAATACTGAGGTGTAACAACATAGGAGAATAGTCATAAATTATGAACTATTTACATCATACGAAGTCGAATAGGGTTAAAAACACATAACTGTTAACATTGAGCAAAACATTGAGCATAGCCCATTCCGTTGCCTTTCACAGGCAGAATAGCATTGTAGAAATCTGTGTTTCCCATTTCTTAAGTAAGTGCTTGGCTGAACGCATTACAAGTTCTGCCAGGTTGTAGGACTGTGGGTACAGCAGACTACTCGGGATGTGCTTAAAGTTTTACATGTGTGCAAACTCTCTGAACTCACTGGGCATGAACTGGTGAGCGTTGTGTGTCATTATCCTCTGAGGGATTGCTTGTGTGGCAAAGAGTCTCTTGAGCTTGCCATGAATTTAGTTCAGACGGGGAGCATGGTTAGTGCAAGCTTGGAGGACCAAAGGGCCTATTCCTGTGCTGCAATTTTCTTGGTTCTTAGACCATCTAAGTGTGTTTGGGATTGTGTTCGGTGCAGACTCGATGGGCCGAAGAGCCTGTTTCTGCACTGTAGGGTTCTAGGGTTCTATTCTATCTTGCACTTCATGCCTGGCAGCTGTCAATTTCAAACCAACCAGACTATGAGTCGACTAGGGCCAATTTCTGTTTATCATTCCATTCAAAAATACCAACCACCCTGAGCAATGATGGGAGATCCAGGAACTCATGTAGGTGCAGAGGTTACTTTAGTGCATTGCGTGGCACTCACCTGGATACTTCCTTCTGCATGTTTGCATAGATTGAGGGCATAGCAATTTTTTTACTCTGTATCTGGTTGCTTTCAGCCTTGGGTGCCTTTGATGGAGTTGCTGGGTTTAGTACGTCTGCAGAATGGTCGACAAATCGCTGGTCACCATAGTATCAGTTCATCTTGTATAGTTAGTTTCTCTCTCATAAAGATTAATGTGCAGAGCAGAGCCCATGGGGAATCTCCTTTGAGGATGTGGGACAGCCTTTTGTAATGACTTTATAGAGCTGCATGCATGTGAGATGTGCCGTTAGGACACCCTGAAGTTCTTTGTTTTGATGAGGTGAAAGTACCTGCATGGTTATATCAATGTTCTTCTCTACAAGGTTTGTAGATGACAGTGAGGTTGTAATGCTGTAGCTTGAGCCAATTAATTCAGGTCTTTAAGACTATGGCTCAGGTGCAGCAGTGGTGAAGGAGAGGTGAGTACATCGCAGCACCAACCTCTGGAGTGCAAGGTGGCAGTCAGCTGCTGTCATGGTACAGAATGGAGTGGAAGGGTGCAGGAGACTTGGGGGTGCCCGGGCTTGTCTGGGTCCATAGGTTAGGGGTTGCTGCTGGCTTGGTGCTCGCATTGCATGCATTGCCCTGTTGGATGCATTGCATGCATTGCCCCGTTGGGCGGCATGGTAGCACAGTGGTTAGCACTGCTGCTTCACAGCTCCAGGGTCCTGAGTTCGATTCCCGGCTCAGGTCACTGCCTGTGTGGAGTTTGCACATTCTCCTCGTGTCTGCGTGGGTTTTCTCCGGGTGCTCCGGTTTCCTCCCACAGTCCAAAGATGCGCGGGTTAGGTTCATTGGCTATGCTAAAATTGCCCCTTAGTGTCCTGGGATGTGTAGGTTAGAGGGATTAGCAGGTAAATGTGTAGGGATATGGGGATAGGGTCTGGGTGGGATTGTGTTCGGTGCAGACTCGATGGGCCGAAGGGCCTGTTTCTGCACTGTAGGGTTCTATGTAGGGTTCTATGTTCTAGAAAGGATGACCCCTAAGGGGTGACATATGAGGTTGTGTCTCAATCCCACTAATGCTTCACTGATTTCTGTTATATGTGCAGGCCATAATATTTTTAAGAGGGCAAGTCAGGTGATCTGGGGTGACCCACCTGGAAAACCTCCCCTACAGCCATTCAAGGCCTGGAGTGCGAGAAGTACAGTTCTTCAATAAATTCATCATGGAGTTCGGTTACGAGTGGTGTGCCTCAGGGATCTGTTTGGGGCCACTGCTGTTTGTAATCTTTATTAATGATCTGGATGAGGGTATAGTTGGGTGGATTAGTAAATTTGCTGATGACACCAAAGTCGGAGGTGTGATAGATTGTGAGGAAGGGTGTCATAGTCTGCAGGGAGACTTAGATAGGTTGCAGAGCTGGGCTGAGAGGTGGCGGATGGAATTTAATGCAGAGAAGTGTGAGGTAATTCACTTCGGTAGGAGCAACAGATGTGTTGAGTATAGGGCTAACGGGAGGACTTTGAATAGTGTGGATGAACAGAGGGATCTAGGTGTATGTGTACATAGATCCCTGAAAGTTGGGAATCAAGTGGATAAGGTTGTTAAGAAGGCGTACGGTGTCTTGGCGTTTATTGGTAGGGGGATTGAATTTAAGAGTCGCAGCGTCATGTTGCAACTGTACACTATTCTGGCACGGCCGCACTTGGAGTACTGTGTGCAGTTCTGGTCCCCACATTACAGGAACGATGTGGAGGCTTTGGAGAGGGTGCAGAGGAGGTTTACTAGGATGTTGCCTGGTATGGTGGGGAGGTCCTATGAGGAGAGACTGAGGGATTTGGGGTTGTTTTCATTGGAAAGAAGGCGGCTAAGAGGGGATCTTATTGAAACATATAAGATCATTAGAGGTTTAGATAGGGTGGACAGTGATAGCCTTTTTCCTCGGATGGAGAAAGCTAGCACGAGGGGGCATGGCTTTAAATTAAGGGGGGGTAGCTACAGGACGGATGTCAGGGGTAGGTTCTTTACCCAGCGGGTGGTGAGGGATTGGAATGCCCTGCCTGCTGCAGTTGTAAATGCTCCTAGTTTGGGAGATCTGTAGATAGGTTTATGGACGAAAAGGGATTGGTATAGGCTAGTGGGTCATTGTTTTTGTAACTGGTCGGCGCAACATCGTGGGCCGAAGGGCCTGTTCTGTGCTGTAATGTTCTATGTTCTATGTTCTATGTTCTATAAACCATATTGGTCCTGTGGCTTGCCTTTGGTGTGGCTTCTTTGAACTATCTTCCCAGTAATCTAGACTTAACAATGGCATCAAGAGTCTGTGCCTTGGTTCCATAACTGTGAGGGAGAACATAATAAGAACATAAGAACATAAGAAATAGGAGCAGGAGTAGGCCATCTGGCTCTTCGAGCCTGCCCCGCCATTCAATAAGATCATGGCTGATCTGTCGTGGCTCAGCTCCACCTTCCCGCCCTCTCCCCATAACTCTTAATCCCTTCTCTTATCAAAAACCCATCAACCCGTTTCTTAAAAATATTTAGCGAGGCAGCCTCCACCACTTCAACGGGCAGAGAATTCCAGAGATTCACCACTCTTTGAGTGAAGAAGTTCCTCCTCAACTCTGTTCTAAACCGCCTCCCCTTTATCTTGAGGCTGTGCCCCCTAGTCCTACTGTCTTTTTTGAGCGGGAAGAGTCTCTCCACCTCTATCCTATCCATCCCATTCATCATCTTATACGTCTCAATGAGATCTCCCCTCATTCTTCTAAACTCTAACGAGTACAAGCCTAGTTTATTCAGCCTCTCCTCATAGCTCAATCCCCTCAACTCCGGTATCAGCCTAGTAAAGCCCCTCTGCACTCCCTCCAGGGCCAAAATATCCTTGCGCAAGTGTGGCGCCCAAAACTGCACACAGTACTCCAGCTGCGGCCTCACCAATGCCCTATGGCTAGCCTGGTATGGAGGGGAGATCCTATGAGGAGAGATTGAGAGATTTGGGGTTGTTTTCGCTGGAAAGAAGGCGGCTAAGAGGGGATCTCATTGAAACATATAAGATGATTAGAGGTTTAGACAGGGTAGATAGTGATAGCCTTTTTCCTAGGATGGAGAAAGCTAGCACGAGGGGGCACGATTTTAAATTAAGGGGGGGTAGTTATAGGACAGATGTCAGGGGTAGGTTCTTTACCCAGAGGGTGGTGAGGGACTGTAATGCCCTGCCAGCTGCATTTGTAAATGCACCTAGTTTGGGGGCGTTTAAAAGATCTGTGGATAGGTTTATGGATGAAAAGGGATTGGTTTAGGCTGGTGGGTCATTGTTTTGTAACTGGTCGGCGCAACATCGTGGGCCGAAGGGCCTGTTCTGCGCTGTAATGTTCTATGTTCTATGTTCTATACAGCTGCAGCAAGACCTCCCTACTTTTATATTCAATCCCCCTCGCTATGAAGGCCAGCATCCCATTCACCTTCCTGACCACCTGCTGCGCCTGCAAGCTGTTTTTTTGCGACACATGCACAAGGACCCCGAGGTCCCTCTGCACCGTCGCCTGCTGCAGTTTTTCGCCACGTAAGTAATAGTCCTTCCTACCATTCTTCCTACCAAAGTGGACCACCTCACACTTGCCAACATTAAATTCCATTTGCCATTTCCTGGCCCATTCGCCCAGCCTATCTAGATCCTTCTGCAGACACTCCACACCCTCCTCACAATTTGCCTTTCCCCAATCTTGGTGTCATCAGCAAATTTCGACACCCTGCACTCGGTTCCCTCCTCCAGATCATCTATGTAAATGGTAAATAGCTGAGGCCCCAGCACCGACCCCTGGGGCACCCCAATAGTCACCAACCGCCAATCCGAATAGCATCCATTGACCCCCACTCTCTGCCTCCTATTTGACAACCAATCCTCTATCCACGCTAACACCCTACCCCCAACTCCATGTCCCCTGACCTTCTGCAATAACCTCTTGTGAGGTACCTTGTCAAACGCCTTCTGAAAATCCAGAAAGACCACATCCACCGGCTCTCCTCTATCCACTGCCCTAGACACATCCTCATAGAACTCCAGTAAATTTGTCAGACACGACCTCCCTTTAACAAAACCGTGCTGCGTCCGCCCTATCAAGCAATTCCCCTCAAGATGCCTCGCTATTTCCTCCTTAATGGCGGATTCTAACATTTTACCTACCACAGACGTTAAACTAACCGGCCTATAATTCCCCGACTTTCGCCTGGCACCCTTCTTAAACAATGGCGTAACATTAGCCGTTTTCCAATCTTCCGGCATTTCCCCGGAATTCAGCGACGTCTGGAAAATAACCACCAAGGCATCCACTATCACCTCCGCCATTTCTTTCAGAACCCTCGGATGCATTCCATCCGGTCCTGGGGACTTGTCCATAATCAGCCCCTCCAGTCTGTCGAGCACCACCTCTCTAGTAACAGTAATGTCATTAAGACCCTCCATTCCTACCACCTTTCCATCGCTAACACCCGGCAAATTATTCACGTCCTTCTCCGTGAAGACAGAAACAAAAAAGTTATTCAAGACCTTAGCCATATCCCCATCCCCTACCACTAGGTCCCCTTTCTCATCCTCTAAAGGACCAACATTCACCCTAGCCAGCCTCTTCCTTTTTATATATTTATAAAAACTCTTGCTATCCTTTTTTATATGAATTGCTAGCCCAGCCTCATAGCTTCTCCTACCCTCCTTTATCAATTTCTTTGTCAATCTTTGTTGACATTTAAACCTTTCCCAATCCTCTTCTCGCCCACTGCTCTTAGCTACTCTAAACTCCTCCGCTTTTAATTTAACACTTTCCTTCACCTCCTTCGTTATCCACGGCTTATTACCTCTCCTCCTACTGTCCTTTTTAACCATCGGAATAAATTTCTGCTGAGCACCAAGAAAGATCTCCTTAAAGATCCTCCACTGCTCCTCAGCAGACCTACCTTCCAACGCGCTCCCCCAGTCCACATTCGCCAATTCTTCTCTCATCCTACCATACTCCCCTCTATTCAAACAAAGGACGTGTGTCTGGGAACCCACTTTCTCCTCCTCCATCTGCACCAGAAACTCCACCATACAATGATCACTCTCTCCAAGAGGATCCTTCACCGCAAGGTCCCTAATTCTACCCGCCTCATTACATAGCACCAGATCCAAGATAGCTCGCTCCCTCGTCGGCTCCAACACACACTGTTCAAGGAAATTATCCCTGCAGCATTCCAAGAACTCCTCCTCGAGCCCACCTTGTCCAACATGGGTCGACCAATCAATATGCAGATTGAAATCTCCCATAACTACTGCCGTCCCATTCCTGCACGCCGCACTTATTTGCGCGTTAACAGCCCGCCCCACCTCCAGATCATTATTCGGGGGCCTATAGACGACACCCACTAGCGTCTTCCTCCCTTTTCTGTTCCTAATCTCCACCCACAACGATTCCACTTTCTGCTCTTTGGCTCCGATATCATCCCTTGCTACCACCTTGATACTATCCTTAATCAGCAGAGCTACGCCACCCCCTCTTTCCTCCTGCCTATCCTTCCTAAACACTTGATAGCCCTGTACATTCATCTCCCAGTCCCTGTCACCTTGCAGCCACGTCTCTGTAATGGCCACCAGATCATATTCATTTGTGTCGATCTGCGCCACCAGCTCATCCACTTTATTCCGAATGCTTCGTGCATTCAGATAAAGCGCTTTCATCCCAGCCTTCACCTGGACCCTATTTGCCGTAACGCCACCAATTGGGACATCCTTGGCCTCTTCCCTTACCTGTACCCTATCCTTAACTTTAGACCTCATAGCGTCACCTACCCTCGCAGCCTCCCCCCCCCTAATTAGTTTAAAGCCCTGTCTACAGTCCTCTTTACTCGATTCGCCAGCACTCTGGTCCCAGCATGATTCAGACCAACCCCATCCTGCCCGAACAGGTCCCACCTACCCCAATACTGGTGCCAATGCCCCATAAATTCGAACCCATTCCTCCCACACCAATCCCTGAGCCACCCATTTACTTCCTTTATCCTATCAACCCTACGCCCGTCTGCCCTCGGTTCAGGCAGTAGCCCAGAGATAACCACCTTGTCGGTTCTACTTTTTAATTCTATTCCCAGCTTTTCATATTCCCTTCCCAGATTCTCAGTCCGCATTTTGCCTACGTCGCCGGCACCCACATGTACTACAACGACCGGGTTCTCACCCTCCCACTCCAGATTCCTCTGCAGCCCAGCTGCGACATCCTGTATCCGAGCACCAGGCAGACAACACACCCTTCTGTGCACTTTGTCATTGTGACAAAGGACAGTGTCAATACCCTTCACCCCACTATCTCCAATCACTACTATGTTCCTTTTCCCCTTCTCTTTGCCTATGTCCTGCTGCATCACTGTACCGTGTGCAGTTTGCTCACCAACCTCTCTTGCCTCGTCCTCTTCCAGACTGGAAGCAAGAACCTCAAACCTGTTATGCAGGTTAAGAGGCTGAGGCCTCCGCTCCTCACCCCCCTTCCTCCTCCCAGCAGCCCCCTTTTGTCCCTGACCCTTAGATTTAGCCAGTCTAGGGGCACCCTCTCTCCCCCTGATGAGCCTCAATGTCTGTAGCTCAGAGGCCAGCTCATCCACCTTGAGCTGGAGCTCCTCCAGCAACCTGCACTTACTGCAGACATGGTCACTGGGAAGGACCCTGGGGTCCACCAGTTCCCACATCATACAGAAACCACACATCACATGCCCCTCCATTATTCACTGTAATTTTATATGGGAAAAAATTTTTTCCTTGTTTCTTGCTGTAGTAGTATTGAAAAAAATTTTTTTTTCCTTGTTTTTTTCAAACAAACTCACCTGGCTTTTTTTCCCTCCAGCCCTTTTTGATATTAAGCCCCACTCTGCTTCCCACTCACTCCACTGCCCGCTCAGACGCTGCCCGCTGTCTACACCAGGCCTCCTTTTAAACCTGGCGCTGATTTGAAGCAGGCTCGTCCACAACTCTGTTCTAAACTAGCAGTAAATACAATAAAATAAATGCTTTAAACAGTTCTACAAAGAACAAAATGCTTTAAACTTATTTTAAACAGGTTTTTAACAGGTAAATTCTTAGCTCTCTCTCTGCTCCAGCAAACAGTGAAAGGCTTCACCGTGTGGCCCTGATAATTAATTAAATTAAAGCAGCCTCGTCCACAACTCTGTTCTAAACTAGCAGTAAATACAATAAAATAAATGCTTTAAACAGTTCTACAAAGAACAAAGTGCTTTAAACTTATTTTAAACAGGTTTTTAACAGGTAAATTCTTAGCTCTCTCTCTGACTGCTCTGTTACCCCTTATCAAAGATCTCTTTAATGGCCTGGCTAGGGGAAAGAAAATCACTAAAATGGATCTTTCCCAAGCTTATCTGCAAATGGGGATGGCTGAGAGACCATCGTTAACGATTATCAACCAAAAAGGATTGCTTCACTCCAAATGACTACCTTATTGAATTACATTGGCTCCAGTCATTTCTCGAGAGGGCAATGGACCAAATTTCTGTAGTCTTCAGGGGGTGCAGTGCTACTTAGAGAGCATATTGATCACAGGTGAAACAGATGAGGAAGATTTACATAATCTTGAAGAGATGCTGAAGAGGTTGCACAAATATAGTCTGCAAATTCGGAGAGACAAATGCAAATTTTTCAAAGACTCAGTGGAGTATCTGGGTCATGAGATCAATGTTGAGGGGTTGCATAAGGCTCCTAAGAAACTTGTAATCATTATGAAGGCACCCAGACCAGGGAATATGTCACAGTTGAGATCCATTTTGGGACTGATCAATTATTAAACAAAGAATAAAGAAAATTACAGCACAGGAACAGGCACCAATCATGCTACCTAACTGAACTAAAATTCCCTACCCTTCTGTGAACTGTATCCCTCTATTCCCATCCTGTTCATGTATTTGTCAAGATGCCCCTTAAAAGTCACTATTGTGTCTGCTTCCACTATCTCCCCTGTCAGTGAGTTCCAGGCATCCATATCCTTTGTGTAAAAAACTTGCTCCATACGTTATCTTTAAATCTCACCCTAGCACCTTAAACCTATGCCCCCCAGCATTTGACTCTTCCGCCCTGGGAAAAAAAACTTCTGACTGTTCAGTCTGTCCATGCCCCTCATAATCTTGTAGACTTCTATGAGGTTGCCCCTCAACCTCTGCCGTTCCAGTGAGAACAAACCAAGTTTCTCCAATCTCTCCTCATAGCTAATGCCCTCCATACCAGACAACATCCTGGTAAATCTTTTCTATACCCTCTCCAAAGCCTCCACATCCTTCTCCAGCTCAGAGCTGATGAGCTGGATTTTGAGCTTTGGACACTATGACACATCAGGGAAGGGGAGAGTTATCTGGATGCTGTTGTTCAGGAGGCAGTTATACCCCTTAGACTAACTAACTTAAATTTGACCAGAGGTCAGGGACAGGAGGGTTGTGGCTGCAAATGAGGCAGGTAGAGGGATCCAGAGGGTAGGGTGGCAGGAGGCTTGTCCTTGTCCAACAGGTTCGAGATTCTTGCTCCCTGTGTGGATGGGAGTGTGGACTGCAAGGAGGATGAGCAAACTGACCACAGTGCTATGGTGTAGGGCGCCATTCAAGTGGGGGAAGAGAAAAGAATTGTAGTTGTAATTGGGGATAGTAAAGTTAGGGGCATAGACACTGTTGCCTGTGACCATGGTGGAGGACACTTGTACCATTCTTATTGGAATGGGCAAGTCAGAGGTAATAGAAAAAGTAGAACTTAGAACAATTGACATTGATAGAGAAAAGATACTCAGCAAACTATTGGGATTGAGGGCAGACAAGTCCCCTGCCCTGATGGCCTACTTTCTAGATATTAAAGGAAATGGCGGCACAGATAGTGGATCCATTGGTTACAATATCCTAAAAGTTCCTGTACATGGGAAGGATTCCAGTGGATGAGAAAATGCTAATGTAATGCTCTTGTTCAAAAAGAAAGAGAAGTTACAGAATAGTTAGTTTAACATCTGTTGTTGAGAAAGTGTTAGAATCAATTATCAAGGAAGCAATATCAGCATGGAAAGTCAAAATGCTATCCAGAGTCAGCATTGTTTTATAAAGGGTAAATCAAGTTTGACTAATTTGCTCCAGTTCTTCGAAGATAATTATGGGGGATTTCAATCTGCATATTGATTGGTTGACCCAAGTCGGACGCGGTGGGCTTAAGGAAGAATTCTTGGAATGCTGTCGGGATAGTTTCCTTGAACAGTGTGTGACGGAACCAACGAGGGAGCGAGCTATCTTAGATCTGGTGTTGTGTAACGAAGCAGGTAGAATTAGAGATCTTATTGTGAGGGATCCTCTTGGAATGAGCGATCATTGTATGGTTGAGTTATTGATGCAGATGGAAGATGGGAAAGTAGGGTCCCAGACCTGTGTCCTCTGTTTGAACAGGGGGAAGTACGATAGGATATTAGAGGGATTGGCAAATGTAGATTGGGGGCGCAGATTGGTTGGTAGGACTGCTAAGGAACAGTGGAGGATCTTTAAGGAGATCTTTTTCGCTGCTCAGCAGAAATATATTCCGATGGTAAAGAAGGAATGTAGGAGAAGGTTTAACCAGCCATGGTTATCGAAGGAAATAAAGGAGAGTATTAAGTTAAAAGCTGATGCGTTCAGAGTGGCTAAAAGTAGTGGGTGAGTGGAAGATTGGGAGAGGTTTTTAGTCATTCTTTGTTGATTTTTAAACCTCTCTCAATCTTCTGCTCGCCCACTACTTTTAGCCACTCTGAATGTTTAAAAATCAACAAAGAATGATTAAAAAGTTGATAAAGAAAGGAAGGATAGACGATGAAGCTAAACTAGCACTAAATATAAAAAAGGACAGTAAGAGTTTTTACAAATAAAGAAGAGGAGGCTGGCTAGACTGAATGTTGGACCCCTAGAGGATGAGAGGGAGGATTTAGTGGTGGGAGATGAGGAAATGGCGGAGGCCTTAAATAAGATTTTTGCCTCGGTCTTCACGGAGGAGGACGCGAATAGTTTGTCGGATATTAAAGATAGAAGGATGGTAGGAGTTGAGAGCCTGAATGCAATTACTGTCACTAGAGAGGTAGTGCCTGATAGACTAATGGGACTGATGGTGGACAAATCCCCAGGACCGGATGGAATGCATCCCAGGGTTCTGAAGGAATTGGCAGAGGTGATAGTGGATGCCTTAGTGATTATTTACCAAACTTCGCTGGATTCCGGGGAAGTGCCGGAAGATTGGAAAACGGCTAATGTTACGCCACTGTTTAAAAAAGGTAGCAGGCAAAAGGCAGGGAATTATAGGCCAGTTAGTTTAATATCTGTAGTTGCAAAAATGCTTGAATCCATCATCAAAGAAGAAATAGCGAGGCACCTAGAAAAGAATGGTTTGATAGAGCAGACGCAGCACGGATTTGTTAAGGGGAAGTCGTGTTTGACGAATTTATTGGACTTCTATGAGGATGTGACTAATGCGGTAGACAGAGGGGAACCAGTGGATGTGGTGTTTCTCGATTTTCAGAAGGCATTTGATAAGGTGCCACACAAAAGGTTGCTTCAGAAAGTTAGGGTGCATGGAGTTGGGGGTAAGGTGTTAGCATGGATAGAGGATTGGTTGTCTAATAGGAGGCAGAGAGTTGGTATCAGTGGGTGCTATTCTGGTTGGCGGTTGGTGACTAGTGGAGTGCTGCAGGGATTGGTGCTGGGGCCTCAGCTATTTACCATTTATATAGATAATCTGGAGGAGTGGGTGGAGTGCAGGGTAATGAAATTTGCTGATGACACAAAGATGAGTGGAAAAGCAAATTGTGCGGAGGGTGTGGAAAGTCTGCAGAGGGATCTGGATAGGCTGAGCAAGTGGGCGAGGAACTGGCAGATGGGGTACAATGTTAGCAAGTGTGAGGTTATCCACTTTGGCAGAAATAATAGTAGGAGGGATTACTATTTAAAGGGCGAAAAGCTGCAGCATTCTACGGTGCGGAGGGACCTGGGGTTCCTTGTGCATGAGTTGCAAAAACCCAGTCTGCAGGTGCAGCAGGTGATCAAGAAGGCGAATGGAATGCTGGCCTTTATAGCGAGGGGGATAGAATATAAAAGCAGGGATGTCTTGCTGCAACTGTACAGGGCACTGGTGAGGCCGCAGCTGGAGTACTGTTTGCAGTTTTGGTCGCCGCACTTGCGCAAGGATATTTTGGCCTTGGACGGAGTGCAGAGGAGGTTCACTAGGCTGATACCGGAGATGAGGGGGTTGGACTATGAAGAGAGACTAAATAGACTGGGGTCTGTACTCGTTGGAGTTTAGAAGGCTGAGGGGGGATCTTATAGAGACGTATAAGATAATGAAAGGGATGGAGAGGGTAGAGGTACAGAGATTCTTTCTGCTGAGAAAAGACAGCAGGACTAGAGGGCACAGCGTCAAGATAAGGGGGGCGCAGTTTAGAATGGAGTTGAGGAGGAACTTCTTCACCCAAGGGGTGGTGAATCTCTGGAATTCTCTGTCATTTGAAATGGTGGAGGCTACCTCACTAAATATATTTAAGTCACGGGTAGATAGGTTTTTGACAGACAAGGGAATTAAAGGTTATGGGGAGAAAGCGTAGATGTATAAATAATGCAAAATGAATAATGGGGATCATGTAGGTGTAGTATATCTGGACTTCTGGAAGGCATTTGAGAAGGTACCACACAAAAGGTTAATTTACAAGGTTAGATCACATGGGGTTAGGGGTAATTTATTAGCTTGGATAGGTGACTGGCTGATGGACAGAAGACAAAGAGTCGGGATAAATGTCTTTTTTCTAAATGGCAAAAATTTACCAGTGGGGTGCCACAAGGTTCGGTCCTTGGGCCCTAGCTATTTACAATCTGTATTAATGACTTGGATAGGTCAGGGAACATGGAGTTGGGGGTAGGGTGTTAGCGTGGATAGAGGATTGGTTGTCAAATAGAAGGCAGAGAGTGGGGGTCAATGGATGCTATTCGGATTGGCGGTTGGTGACTAGTGGGGTGCCCCAGGGGTCTGTGCTGGGCCCTCAGCTATTTACCATTTATATAGATGATCTGGAGGAGGGAACCGAGTGCAGGGTGTCGAAATTTGCTGATGACACCAAGATTGGGGGAAAGGCAAATTGTGCGGAGGGTGTGGAGAGTCTGCAGAAGGATCTAGATAGGCTGGGCGAATGGGCCAGGAAATGGCAAATGGAATTTAATGTTGGCAAGTGTGAGGTGGTCCACTTTGGTAGGAGGAATGGTAGGAAGGACTATTACTTACGGGGCGAAAAACTGCAGCAGGCGACGGTGCAGAGGGACCTCGGGGTCCTTGTGCATGAGTCGCAAAAACCCAGCTTGCAGGTGCAGCAGGTGGTCAGGAAGGCGAATGGGATGCTGGCCTTCATAGCGAGGGGGATTGAATATAAAAGTAGGGAGGTCTTGCTACAGCTGTATAGGGCACTGGTGAGGCCGCAGCTGGAGTACTGTGTGCAGTTTTGGGCGCCGCACCTGCGCAAGGATATTTTGGCCCTGGAGGGAGTGCAGAGGAGGTTTACTCGGCTGATACCGGAGTTGAGGGGATTGAGCTATGAGGAGAGGCTGAATAAACTAGGCTGGTACTCGTTAGAGTTTAGAAGAATGAGGGGAGATCTCATTGAGACGTATAAGATGATGAATGGGATGGATAGGATAGAGGTGGAGAGACTCTTCCCGCTCAAAAAAGACAGTAGGACAAGGGGGCACAGCTTCAAGATAAAGGGGGGGGCGGTTTAGAACAGAGTTGAGGAGGAACTTCTTCACTCAAAGGGTGGTGAATCTCTGGAATTCTCTGCCCGTTGAAGTGGTGGAGGCTGCCTCGCTAAATATTTTTAAGAAACGGGTTGATGGGTTTTTGATAAGAGAAGGGATTAAGGGTTATGGGGAGAGGGCGGGAAGGTGGAGCTGAGTCACGACAGATCAGCCATGATCTTATTGAACATAGAACATAGAACATTACAGCACAAACAGGCCCTTCGGCCCTCGAGTTGCGCCGATCGCATCAACCCCACCAATCTATAGACCTATCTATAACCCCCAATCCCATTAAACCCCATATACTTATCCAGAAGTCTTTTAAAAGACCCCAGCGAGTTCGCCTCCACCACCGACGACGGCAGCCGATTCCAATCACTCACTACCCTCTGAGTGAAAAACTTACCCCTAACATCACCTCTGTACTTCCCTCCCCGCACCTTAAATCTGTGTCCTCTCGTAGCGACCATTTCAACCCGGGGAAATAGCCTCTGAGAGTCCACCCTATCTATTCCTCTCAACATTTTATAAACTTCTATCAGGTCGCCTCTCAACCTTCGCCTCTCCAGGGAAAAGAGTCCCAGCTCCCTCAACCTATCTTCATAAGGCATGCCTCCCAGTCCAGGCAACATCCTTGTAAATCTCCTCTGCACCCTTTCAATAGCTTCTACGTCTTTCCTATAGTGAGGCGACCAGAACTGCGCACAGTACTCCAAATGAGGCCTGACGAGGGTCCTGTAAAGTTGCAGCATTACCTCCCGACTCCTAAACTCAATCCCTCGATTAATGAAGGCCAGTACACCATACGCCTTCTTGACCACCTCCTCCACCTGCGAGGCCGATTTAAGAGTCCTGTGAACCCGGACCCCGAGATCCTTCTGCTCTTCAACGCTACTAAGACCCCTGCCCTTAATAGTGTACTCGTTCATCCCGTTGGTTCTGCCGAAATGGATTACTACACATTTATCCGCGTTGAAGTCCATCTGCCACTTCTCCGCCCATTCCTGCATCCTATCTATGTCCTGCTGCAACTTTTGACATCCTTCCAGACCATCCACAACACCGCCGACCTTCGTGTCATCAGCGAACTTGCTAACCCATCCCTCCACTTCCTCATCCAGGTCATTTATGAAAATGACAAACAACAAGGGTCCCAGAACAGATCCCTGGGGCACCCCACTGGTGACTGACCTCCATTCCGAAAAAGACCCATCCACAACCACTCTCTGCCTTCTGCAGGCAAGCCAGTTCTGGATCCACAAGGCCAAAGGCCCTTGGATCCCATGGCCTCTCACCTTCTCAAGAAGTCTTGCATGGGGGACCGTATCAAAAGCCTTGCTGAAGTCCATGTACACTACGTCCACGGCACTTCCTTCGTCAATGTGTTCAGTCACATTATCGAAGAACTCAACTAGGCTCGTAAGGCACGACCTGCCCTTGACAAATCCATGCTGACTATTCCTGATCATGTCAAACCTCTCCAAATGCTCGTAAATCTTGTCCCTCAGAAGCCTCTCCATCAGCTTACCAACCACTGAGGTCAGACTCACCGGGCGGTAATTTCCCGGGCTATCTCTGTTCCCTTTCTTGAAAATAGGGACTACATCCGCAATCCTCCAATCTTCCGGAACCTCTCCCGTCTCCATTGACGACGCAAAGATCATCGCCAAGGGCTCTGCAATCACTTCCCTGGCCTCCCACAGTATCCTGGGGTACATCCCATCTGGTCCTGGCGACTTATCTACCTTGATAGAATTCAAAAGTTCTAACACATCCTCCTCTTTAATGTCCACGTACTCAATCTTTTCCACCTGCTGCAAGTCCATAGCAAGATCTCCCAAATCAGCTTCCACTGTGAATAATGATGCAAAGTACTCATTAAGCACCTCCGCCATTTCTTCTGGTTCTACACAGAGCCTGCCCCCCCATTGAATGGCGGGGCAGGCTCGAAGGGCCAGATGGCCTACTCCTGCTCCTATTTCTTATGTTCTTATACAGGGATAGAAAGCTCTATAGCCAAATTTGCAGATGACAAAAATAGTTGGGACAGTAAGTTGCAATGAGGAAATAAGAACCCCATAAATGGATATAGATATGGCAGATGGAGTTTAACATGGATAAGTGTGAGGTCATGCATTTTGGTCGGAAAAATGGGAAGACGACATATTATCTAAATGGGGAGAGACTTTGGGGTGCTCCAGTGCAGAGGGATCTGGGTGTTCTTGTTCATGAGTCACAGAAAACTAACACACAGGTACAGTGAATAATAAAGCGAATGGAAAGTTGACATTTATAGCTAAAGGAATAAAATATAAAGGTAAGGAAGTATTGTTGCAACTATACAAGACATTGTATGCAAGGTGAGACCGCACCTGGAGAATTGTGCAGACTTTTGGTCCCCCTATTTGAGGAAAGATATAGTGGCATTGGAGGCAGTTCAGAGGCAGTTCGCTAGATTGATTCCAGAGATGAGGGGTTTGCCATATAAAGACAGAGATTGAACAGTTTAGGCCTATATTTTCTGGAATTTAGAAGAATGGGAGGAGGTCAAATTGAGACATAAGATGATAAAGGTATGGATACGGTCGATGTGGAGTAGATGCTTCCTTAGGGTAAGGGATAGCAAATTTAAAACAAGAGTTGAGGAGAAGCTACTTCTAAAGGTTGTGAATATGTGAAATTTGCTACCCCAAAGTGTGGTAGATGCTGGGACAGTGAGTAAATTTAAGGAGGAGTTAGATGGATTTTTAATTGGTAATCGGTTGAAGGGTTATGGGGACAAGGAGCATAGTAAAAAGTCTGACAACACCAGGTTTTACTGTGTTTACGCCAGTCCAATGCCGGCATACCCACATCATGATAAGGAGCATGTCAGTCATGTTTGAAAGGTGGAGCAGACTCAATGGGCCAAATGGCCTAATTCTGCTTCTATACCTTATAAACTTATAAAACAACTACCATGGAGGCAACCTGGACAGGCATGATGGCATGTTCACTCAGTTTGGTTACCAGGAGTTAGTGGTAAGTAACAATGGGCTTTCTTTACTGCTTTGCTTGCTATACCTGTGCGCTTACTTTCAGCTTATATGCACAAGGATACCAAGGTTTCACTGACTATCCATCTCTCTCAATTTGCATCCATTCACATAGTCATCTGCCATCTTATTTTTGCTACTGAAGTAGATAACCTCATATTTATCCACATTGTACTGCATCTGCCATGCATATGGCCATTCACTCAACCTGTCCAAATTCTACTGAATCTCTGCATCCTTCTCACAGCTCAACCTCCCACACAATTTAGTATCATCTACAAATTTGGAGATCATATATTTAGTTCCCTCTTCCAAATCATTGATACATAATGTAAACTAGCACAGATTCTTGCAGTTCCCCACTAGTCACTGCCTGCCAATCAGCCCATTTATGCCAACTCTTTGCTTCCTATCTGCTAACCAGCTTTCTATCCATCTCAAAAAACTAGCCACAATTACATGTGCTCTAACTTTACATCGTGATCTTGCCAAAAGTCTTCTGAAAATCTAAATAAACCACATCCACCAGTTCTTCATCAATGCTACTAGTTACATCCTCAAGAATCCCAATAGATTCATCAAGCATGACTTCCTCTTTGTAAGTCTACGTTGACATTGTCTAATTATACCATTGCTTTCCAAATGCTGAGTTAGGATATCCTTGATTATGGATTCTAGATGCTAGAGTCCTTGAAAATCTTCCCTAGTACTGATATTAGGCTCACTTGTCTATAGATTCCTGTTTTCTTTCGACCTCTCTTTTTGAATAGTGGGCTTACGTTGGCTACTGGTTAAACTGTAGGAACCAGCGCAAAGTCTAAAGAATTTTAGAAAATGACTACTAATGGTTCCACTATTTCCAGGGCTACTTCCTTAAGAACTCTGGGGTGTAGTTATCAAGTCCACGAGATTTATCTGCCTTCAATCCCATCAGTTACCCCAAAATCATTGCTACTAATCCTTCAGCTCCTCACGAAAATTGTCTCAGAACCTCTGGTACATTGCTTCAATCTTCACAAAGGAAAATGTGAGTAAAGTACAAATTTAGTTCCTCAGCCATTTCTTTGTGGCTCATTATGAATTCTCCGCTTTCTGACAGTAAGACTCCAACATTAGATTTTGCCAATGTCTTTCTCTTTACATGTGCCTGTAGATGGTAAACAAGCTTCAGAGGTCAGGAAGTGAGATCTAACCTGCTTTTGCATCCACAATAACTCATCCAGTGAGCTAGTCTTGTGTTGGGTGCTGTGATTATCTGCTGGCATGGGTGGTATGAATGATTCCGCAACTACACATTTAAGTTGAATCCTTCATTGGGATAACACTACCACCTGAACCATCTTTAAGAAATGCATTGGCCTGCTGAAGATACAGTTTTGCTGCCTAGACCACTCTGGTGGTGGAGGCAGTCAGCGTGGGCGCCAACTCCTGAGCACTCAGCTTCATTGGGTTTTTTTTCTA
This sequence comes from Prionace glauca, assembly GCA_037974335.1. Lineage (NCBI taxonomy): Eukaryota > Metazoa > Chordata > Chondrichthyes > Carcharhiniformes > Carcharhinidae > Prionace > Prionace glauca. Next base: position 19,662,883 of record CM075736.1, on the reverse strand, counting down.
CAAAAGAAGACGCATGCTTCAATGCAAGAAAGGGACAGGTATCTGGGCTGATTGCAACTTACTTGAGAAAAGTCGTATGGATGAATGTTTTGTGGCTGCTGTCTTCTGTGGCGCATGCCAATCTGTCAGTCTGGCTCTGTCAGCTTCCTCCCCCGAGTGCTCCATAGCTCGTTTCTCAAAGGGAGTCAGGGACACAGCTTGAGGATGCCTCCACCAGTCTTCTCTGGTTACCTTTGCTCAAGTGCCATCTTATCCTGTAGAAACAAAAAGGGGCAACTGAGAGCCTGATGGCTAGAAAGTAAGGGGCAGGATGCCATATTTTGGTACTGTGCCTCACCAGGCTGAGTTTGTTGGGGGAAGTAGTTTCAGAGGGGTTTGAGGACGATGCGGAGTCTGGGCAGCAGACAGGATGAGATGGGCACTCACTTTTGCTGCCCGAATAGGGTCTTTCATTTTCTTATGGCACTGGTCACTGGTCCTCTGTACAGACATTGGCTGCTGCAGCCACCTTATCCTAGGATACATTGCTGTTCCAACTTCTGGGTCATCTGCCCTCTCAGGAGAACAAGATGGGCCACCAGTCCTCCATGCCATTCAAGCTCTTCCTCCCTAAACTGCGGAGGTGGCCTACATCCTGCCATCTTCCAGGAGTGACTGCTGTGGGTGCATCACCCACATGGGATATACCCTAGGATACTGTGGGAGGCGAGGGAAGTGATTGCAGAGCCCCTGGCGATGATCTTTGCGTCGTCAATGGAGACGGGAGAGGTTCCGGAAGATTGGAGGATTGCGGATGTAGTCCCTATTTTCACTGCCAGTGGACATTGTTATACAGCTTTAATTTAAACAACATTCATGCATTCCAGTTTAATGAGACAAACAAGAATAGTAATTCAATTATTTCTTTATTTAACACTTCTAGTACTAATTCAAACATGAACAGTTGCAAGTCATTAACTCTTTACTGAACTTTAACTGAACTTCAACTAAACTTTAACTCTTACGGCCTGATTTTACCATTTTGATTCGAAGTGCTGAATCTGGGCGCAATTCAGATCAGACTTGGAAAACTGTTCTCAAAGGCACCCTCATATGCACTTAGCCTGAAAAAAAATCACTTTGAATGGTGCTGTGGGTGGGGCTTATTGCTGCTCTGATTGGAGCTTTGAACTGTGCATGTGCAGTGAGAAAAAGATTTGAAAAAAACATGCCCCTGTCGCATCATTCCCCGGGCCGCAAAAAGCTGATAAAATAGCACAGGAGCAAAAAGTGGAAACAATGGCCTCCACAGACATTACCCCACCCCCACAACATAACTGTCCCCCTTATCCACCCTCCCCCGCCACGGCCAACGATTATCTGCAGTATGGTGGCGGTCCCCCCACCCAACCAAAGATGATTGGGCCTCCCTCCGCCTCCCCCCCGCCCCCTTCCCCCCTTCCCCCTCACCAGAGATCCATCTGGCTTCCCTCCTACTACCCACCCCTCCACCAGAGAATGATTTGGCCTCTCCTCCTCACCAGAGAACAATCGGGCTTGCCTCCCTCTACCAGAGAACTATCTGGCCTCCCTCCTCTCCCTCCCCTCATCAGAGAATGCTCTCCCTCCTTCCTGCCCCCACCACTGATCTGAGTTAGAGAGCTGCCGTAAGCTCTGAATATGCCTCTTCAGAAGCTGGAGTGCCCAAAACAGACATTTGCCAAGCATGTCTGTTTTACGCCAAATCCGGACGGGGAACACAATGGTAAAGGGGGAATTGCAGGTAAAGTTACGCAGGCAGTCTGTTAATTCAATTTAAATGCATGCAAATGCACTTAAGTGATTGTTGCACCCATATTGGACATGGTGCGGATCACGGTCATTTTCGGGCCTTGGCAAAATGGGCATCTGCCTGGAACATGGGCGCAGATCGCGCTAATGACCTCACGCCTGACTTTACCAAGTTTTCGCGCCTGAAAACAGGCACAACGCAATGGTAAAATCGGGCCCTTAGACTGCATATTTACTTAAATTGAACATAAACTTTAACTAAACATCAGTTTTTAACTATTTAACTGAAAATGAATATTATCGAGTTTGGGAAAACCTTGGCCAATAGATATCCTCGATGTAGAATCTTTCTTCTTCTTCTCCACACAAGTCTTCTTGTGATGGTTGGTCTCTTCGAGTTATCGCTGCCAAACAAAGGCTCATATGTCTCTTTATCCATAATTCTCCACTTGCTTCTGGAAGATTCTCTGTCACCCAGCCAATGAATTGATCAGAAACCCCAATAGCATCGATCGATTAGGCCATTCAAATACACAGTAAAAAGTCTGACAACACCAGGTTTTAGTCCAACCGATTTATTTGATAACATTCTCACTTTTGATAATATTCCCACATCATTCAAATACATCCAGGGTAGTGGCATTGGTCACTGCAGGCCCAATTAGATCAGCCCCTAAGTGCATATTGTTTACATTCCAATGCCCAGCTAAGGAACCTTGGCTCCAAAAGTCTGTAAAGAACTCCTCTCTGCCAAGGACAAGCTTTTAAATGTAACACTTTGGCTGAAATTTTACTGTCTCACCCACCCAAGAATCAAGATGGGCAATGATCACAGAAGGCATTCTCTGTTGGCCTTGGGCGGGATTTTACAAGCCTTGAGTGGCGAGGCAGTAAAATTCCAGCACTTGTGTCCTTTGACAAGTTCCAGGCCATTAGCAACAAGTAATCCGAGCATAGTGAAAAGACTACTTTAACCAAAAATCAGGTTTTCTTGATTGAAGATCTTTCAGCATATTAAAAGTTAAAACCCTGTAAACCATTCAGTCAAAACATTGAGGAGATTATATCTGCCTACCAGAGACATGAATACGGTGAGTTGCAAGGATTCTTCATCCAGTGGGAGTTTCCAGACCCACCTTCTGCATTCAAATGTTGAAGACCATAGCTTTGGTATGTTTGCTAGAACCTATTCAACCGTTTTCATTGGGTAATGAGGTCTGAGCAGCGCAGTGTTTATTTGGACTGAGTCGATGCAAATCCTGACCATGCTGTCTTTCCTTACTGTCAGCACCATTTCTGAAACCCACTCTGTGGCCTCATCTATGGGGCTATGTTGTCAGTGTTGTCATCTCCGGTCCAGCTCATCCATTACCTTCTGTTTTATTACTAGGGGGACCCTTCCTGGAGCCATGGCTGATACTGAGTCATCGAGCCTCATATGATATATTGCAGGGAGCTTCCCAGTGATTTCGCAGTTGAATACATCTTTATTTTCAATAATTGCCAGGACCTGGTGTTGCATAGTGCGTACATCTGGACAGCCCCAGCTGTCCCAAAGGCCCAGGAATGGCTTACATTTTGGTCAATGACATGAAACTGGATGCATGCAGTGCAAAGTGATCGCATCTTCCATACAGGTAGCTTGTCTGCCATATGCCATAAAGTCCAGTTGAGCATTAGGATCTGGTACTGCATATGAGTCAGTTTTTGCAACATCTGTCTGGGCAGTATTGCACTTTGCTCCAATGTCAGTATTCATTGTTAGCTTTGTATTGCTGTAGGCAATGTTTATCATGGTAAAAATCTCATTTTCTCACAACGGTATTAACACTCTTACAGTAGAGTGTTGTTGGAGACTCAGTGGTTTGGTTGCTGTGATTGAGCTCCAATTTGTTTACCTTGTTCATGCTCCGAACCCTGAAGTAGTGACTGGTTGCGATGTGGCTGATGGCTTAAGTAGGCTGATGTGGCTTGGATATGCAGCATTTACCAAATGCCAAACATGCAATTCTGTTCTGTGAGTGATGGCCAGCACAGTTGGGGCAGGGTGTGCTCTGTACCACAAAAACCTCTGTTTCCAACTTAGTTCTTTGCTGCTTCTTCCTGACTGCTCATTCAGTATTATGGATGCTGATAGCAGATTCCAGTGTTAAATTTTTCTCACGAAGAAGCCGCTTGCCAACAACATCAATATGGACCCCACATACAATGCAATCTCTCTCAGATTGGTGATTCAACTCCATGCAAAATCATAAACATGAACATCAACTGTGAGTAATATTAACATCCATTTAAAGTCTAGATAGACATAATTCATCTATCTGCAGGACAACAGTTCCTGGATGAACTGTGTTGTTGCTTCTGAAGTCTTCTCAGGCATTCCTCCCCGCATTTCTAGAAGCTCTCAAGCTTCTTTTCTTGCCTAGTTACAGTCATCAGTAGCTTCTGCCAGCTTTTCTCTCTGGTCAGAATTCCTTCAGTTTCAGGAACACGAGACTCAGTTGTTTCCCCTGGCTCTTGTTGCAACAATTCCGGGCCAGAGAAGACTTCCCTGGTTTGATATGGAGTGTTCACCAGCTGATCAGTGTGTCTCTGCCCAGAGCCATTCATATTGGGTCTGTACAGTATATGACACTGACCCTGTTTGAGCCACCACTGTTGCAGGAACCCATTTTTTCCCTGCCATGTAGTTCCTCGCCAACATGGTTTCTTCCTTCCTAAACTTCCTTGATTCCCCTGTACTTTGGGTCATCTGCTCTTGGTTCTTTGTTACCACCTCGCTTCTCCTTCGGCTGCATCAGATCAAAATTAGTTCTCAATCTGCGGCCAAACATCTACGATGCTGGGAAATGTTGGGTCATTGCACGAGGTTTATTGGCAACGTGCTTTATAATAAATCATTTACCTTCCAAGGGAACAGTCCCCTTTGAAAACCTTAAGCGCCTGTCTTAAAGCCTGGACAACTATTTCGTTCTGGCCATTTGTTGTAGGGTGATATGGAGCCGACTTCACCTATCAGACTCCTTGGTGGTCGAGGTAGTCCTTAAATTCCTTTTCCTCAAATTCCTTGTGGCTATTGTTGCTCACTATTTGACCATTGTAATTGAACAAGCAACTCATCGAGTCTCCCAACAATTGCCTCTGCAGATGCTGACTTCATAAGTGCTAATTCTATTTTGAGTGGCCATCGACTACCTCAAAAGCATCTTTTCTTCTACGAGATGTGCAAAGTCTACTTGGATCCTTTGTCAAGGAACTTCAGTCAATTGCGATGGATGGAGGGGCAACAACTGTGGTGATTTCCATACTAGAGGGCAAAATTCATAAGCACCTGCCTTCTCTTCATTCTGGGAGTCAATGCATGGCCACCAAAACTAACTCTTGGCAATCTCTTGTTTCTGCACCACACCTAGGAGCCCTTGATCTACATAAAGTGGGAGGAATAACCACCCTCATACCCCACAAGAGACATCTGTCCATTACAAACAATTCCCACCTCCTTGATCATTTGCAAATCAGGCTGATTTCTATGAAGAGTTTTCCCTCATTAAGACTAAATCCATTACTTGATTGAACATTGAATAGTTTCTTTTGAACTTAGGCTGAGAATACTGGTACTTTATCAAGTATGTGAAATACAAGATTTTCAAATGATAATTAGAAACAATTGTTCTAACAGCAAGAGGCAGCCTTGAAAACACATCAGCATTGCCATGCCATTTGGATTGTCTGAACTGTATGTCATGGGAGTATGCTGAGAAACTCATCTCCAAACTCCATAGGCCTGGGCCTCAGCACCTCCCTCTGCGACTGGATCCTGAACTTCCCAACGCACAGACCACAATCAGTAAGGATATGCAACAACATCTCCTCCACGATCATCCTTAACACCGGTGCCCCACAAGGCTCTGTTTTCAGCTCCCTACTGTATTTATTATACATCTGTGTGTGGCCAAATCCCCCTCCATTAAGATTTTCAAGTTTGCTGACGACACCACCATAGTGGGTCGAATCTCAAACAATGATGAGGCAGAGTACAGGAATGAGATAGAGAATCTGGTGAACTGGTAATCTCTCCCTCAATGTCAACAAAATGAAGGCCCCCCCCATGCCAACGCTATAGTTAAGAAAGCCCACCAACGCCTCTACTTTTTCAGAAAACGAAGGAAATTTGACATGTCAGCTACAAATCTCACCAATTTTTACAAATGGACTATAAAAAGCATTCTTTTGGTTGTATCACAGCTTGATATGGTTCCTGCTCTGCCCAAGACCGCATGGAACTATGAAAAGTTGTGAATGTAGCCCGATCCATCATGTAAACCAGTCTTGCGTTCATTGACTCTATCTACACTTCCCGTTGTCTTGACAAAGCAGCCAGCATAATTAAGAACTCCGCGTACCCTGGACATTCTCTCTTCCACCTTCTTCCTTCGGGAAAAAGATAAAAAAGTCTGAGGTTACGTATCAACTGACTCAAAAACAGCTTCTTCCCTGCTGCTATCAGACTTAAATGGACCTACATTGCATTGAGTTGATCTTTCTCTATACCCTAGCTATGACTGTAACACTACATTCTACACTCTCTCATTTCCTTCTCAATGCACGGTATGTTTTGTCTGTGTAGTGCAATAGTGTAAGAAACAATACTTTTCATGTGACATGTGACAATAATAAATCAAATCAAATCAAAAGCCAGGGCCCATTGTTGTAAACATGCTGCTGCTATAGATGGTGTTCCTTTGTATGGACCGAAGATGGTGATAAGCGGCCTTGGTTAACAGCAAAAGAATTCCAGCCCTATAGGAAAGAGAAGAATTTCTTCACCCCAAAATCAATCCTTAACCCTTTCAACTTGACCTGAGCATATTTTGCCTTTTGAAGATCTTGATGCAAAGCTGATGGGCTTTTCTTCTCTACTGGACAATATGTGTGACGATACAGTGCCAACCCCAGAAGGCAAGGCATTGCAGGCTAATTGCAGTAACTACTTCAGGTGAAATGGGTTAGCACTTCTGACCTTTGTAAGGCATCTCTTACCTCCCATTAAGCCTCCTCACATCCCTGGGTCCATCTTCATGGTCGGCCTTTACCAAACAGTCTGTAAAAGGTTTCAGTACAGTGGCCAAATCTGAAACAAACTTGTCACAATCCCATGAGTGATCGCAGTTGCAATACATTCTGTCATGATGGCCTCCATTTTCTTGGGTCCCTTATGTACTTCCATACTATCAATGACATGGCCTAGGTATTCAATCAAATCTTTAAAGAATTTGCATTATTTTTGTTTACTTTCAGGCCATGCTCTTGCTCTTCTGAGGGTTCTTCAAGGCTCTTCAAATGCTCTTCCCTGGAAGAAATATTGTCCAGGTAACACTGGACCCCAGGTAACCCACTTGGAATTTAGTCCATTGCCCTCTGGAAGATGATTGTAGCGGAAGAATTATTATCTTCAAGGGTGTTTGGGACTCTTCTGTGACCCCCATTTGAAGTTCGGCCTGAGACAAGTCCATCTTCAAAAACTTCTTCCTTCCTGTCAATCCTGTCGATCCTTAATAAGAGGAAATTTGCATACAGTGCAGGGTTAATGGTTACCTTGAAGTCTGCACAGATTCTTACCATGCCATCAGTACTGCAATTGGGGTGACCCATTCACTGCTTGTGACTGCTTCCAATGCCCTCAAGCTCATATTTTGATTTGGCCTCCAATTTTGACTGAGTGGTGTATGGCACCTGTTGTGCCTTCAGACTTCTTGGATGAGTTTCTGACTTTTGTTGAATCTTAATCTCGACCCCTTTCATCTCATCTAGAGTCCTCTTGAATACATCATTATATCTGTCCAGGATATCCTGTAAACTTGGCCTCAAATCCACCTGCCTATTTATCACACACCAGTTTAATTTTAATTTCTGCAGCAGGAGAGGCCAAACATGACAGGGTTTGACCACATACAACAGGAGTTCCATACACTGACCCCTCAGTTGTATGTATACTAGTATATATCCTCTTAGTGGCACCACTTGGTTCAGGTAAGTATGTAAGGTGATTTTTAAAGACTTCAATGGCAGTGTTTCAACTTGTCTCTGTTTACTGAGTCTGGAATTGGTGATAACACTGTCCCTGTATCTACTTCCATTTTGACTACCTTCCCTTCTATCTTGGGAAGGACCCAGAATCTATCAGCTTCTCCTCAAACCAACAATATATTTAGTCAGAGTTCTGTTGATTTTGATTTTTCTGCATCCTCTGCAGATTCAGCGGACACCCTGTCACCCCTTTGGCTTGTGGCATACATCTTGTACCTATTTTTCAGTTAGGTCCCTCTGATCCCTTGTAATTACGCCCTACGATATTAGGCAAAATGGCCCACCCATTTACATCAGCAGGATTGAGATTCATGAGTCCAACATGTGGGATGGCAATTCTCCCAGTCAGGAGACATAAGCAGAAGACATTTAAAAGGCTTCGCAGTGGGTGCCACAGCCTCCATGCGTCTCTAGCCGCCAGATGTCCAGTGTCGTCAGGTCTGTGTCAGTAACTGGTGCAAAGCTGATTTGAATATTGTAATCCTCATTTAAATCTTATTAGAGGGCCTGGGACTGAAGTCTTTAGGCCTGCTAGCCTCTTCTCCTGCCAGCAGTAGTTCACTTCAGCAGCGTTTACGTTATGTTGCGCTTTGGCAACTTAGTGTACTGTGGTACTGACACCCAACTATGCTGTTTCATTTGCAGGAGTTCCGTAGGAGTAGCTATCTCAAAAGCCACTTTTGTGGCTTTCACAAAAAACCTTCTTTTGTCAGTAGTTTCCATTGTAGCACTTCATTGCGAAGCTAATGCACCAAATAGCCTCAAGGCATCCTGTAGGAAAATGCCAAATTTGTAGTGCTCAGTTTGTCTCTTTAACACTGCCACAAATGGCACAATGGACTCATCCTCCAATTGCATTCTGTATGAAATCAGGGATTAGAGGGTTAATGATTGGAGTTGTGTGAATAGGGTCTGGGTGAGATTGTGGCCGATACGGACTCAATGGGCCAAATGGCTCCTTCTGTACTGTAGGGACACAATGGTTCTGCTATCATAAGTGGCTTTGGGGCATAATGATTCCTTAGTGCTTTGCACAACTCTTAGGTTTTTCAATGTGGGTTTCTCAGGTTGAGGCTTCTTAACGTCACAAACATTTTACTCCTCACATTACTTAAAACTGCTACTGTGGGGCTGATTTTACAAAAACTTGGTAAAGTCGGGCATTAGGCGATTAGTGCAATCTGTGCCTGTGTCCACACAGATGCCCACTTTATCAAGGCCCAAAAATGGCCTCGATCCAAACCGCACCTGAAATGGGCATGATTGAGCTAGACGCTCAATCTTACCTGCATTTCCCCTTCTACCATCGCGTTTGCTCATCCAATTTCAGGGAAGGAGGCGGGCCAGATCGTTCCCTGGTGGGGTAGGTGGGGAGGAGGAGAAGGCCAGATCATTCTCTGGTTGGGGAGTGGCATGGAGAGGTGGTGGTGGAGGCAGGAGGGAGGCCCGATTATTCTCGATGGGGTGAAGGAGGGAGGCCCTACCATCCTTTGGTGGGGGCTGGGGGGGGGGGTGGGAATGCCAGATCATTCTCTGGTGCGTGGGGGAGAAAGAGCTAGGTCGCTCTGTGGTGGTAGTGGTGGTGGTGGGGTGTGGGAGGGGGAGGCCCAATCATTCTCTGGTTAGGGTGGAGGGGGAGTGCGTGAAGATGAGGAGGGAGGCCAGATCATTGTCTGTGGAGAGGGGGAAGTAGGCCCGATCATTCTGTCATTTGGTGAGGGGTGCAGGTGAGGGAGGAGGAGGGAGGGCAGATCGTTGTCTGGTCAGGTTGAGGAGAACGTCTGATCATTTTCTGTGGGAAGCCAGGGTTAGGAGGGAGGCCTGACCATCCTGTGGTGTTGATTGGGGCGCGGGGGGGGGGGGGGGGGGGGGTTTGGTGGGGAGGGAGGCCAGATTGTTTTCTGGTTTTGAGTGGAGGGGGGAGGGGGGAGATGGGGCAAGGGAGGTCCACTGCTACTCTGTGGGCGATCGGTGTGGGTCACAGTAAGTCTAGGCAGCATGGGGTGAGGGGGGTGAAATAGGGGACAAGTTATGTTGTGGGGATGGGGCACTGTCTGTGGGGGCCATCACTCCCGCTTTTTGCTCCTGGGCCACTTTATCCACTTTTTGTGGCTCATGTGCGATATGACAGGAGCGCGTTTTTCAAAGAACATAGAACAGTACAGCACAGTACAGGCTCTTCGGCCCTTGATGTTGTGCCGAGCTATGTCCAAACCCAAGATCAAGCTATCTTACTCCCTATCATTCTGACGTGTTCCATGTGCTTATCCAATAACTGCTTGAAAGTTCCTAAAGTGTCCGACTCCACTATCACAGCAGGCAGTCCATTCTATATCCCAACCACTCTCTGAGTAGAGAATCTACCTTGGACATCCCTCCTATGTCTCTCAATGAACCTTATAATTACGCCCCCTAGTAATAGCTACATCCACCCAAGGGAAATAGTCTCTGAACGTCCACTTCATCCCCCTCATGTTCTTATAAACTTCTATTAAGCCACCTCTCATCCTCCTCCACTCAAAAGAGAAAAGCCCCAGCTCCCTTAACCTTTCTTCATAAGACCTACCCTCCAACCAGGCAGCATCCTGGTAAATCTCCTCTGCGCTCTCTCCAATGCTTCCACATCCTTCTTATAGTGAGGTGCCCAGAACTGCACACAGTATTCCAAACGTGGTCTCACCAAGGTCTGGTATAGTTGCAGCATAACCCCATGGCTCTTAAACTTAAACACCCTGTTAAAAATGCTAATACACTAGAAGCTTTCTTCACGGCTCTATCCATTTGAGTGGCAACCTTCAGAGATCTGTGGATATGAACGCCAAGATCTCTCTGTTCCACCACATTTCTCAGTCTTTTTAACTCTGCATGCATAGTTGAAGGCTCCAATCGGAGCTGCAGCGATTCGGGCGCAATGAGCCACCCACCCCCACCCTAACAGCATAATTCAGACTTGCGATTTTCTTTTCAGGCTAAGTGCGTATCTGGGGGCACCTGAGAGCATTTTTCCAAGTTGGATCTGAATTGCACCCAGATTCAGCACTTAGAATCAATATATGGTAAAATCGGGCTCTGTGAGTTTATCATCTACCTTATTTGCCTTTAAGCAAGAATGGAAACATTCTATATTTAGTATCAAACTCTCCATATCTTCATTAAAAGGCCCCACTGCCCCAAACTGGCTCATCCCTTTTTTGTTCTGTTGGCGGGAGTTCTTCCCACCTTAGGGTTCTGTAGCCCCTTTTTCAATACAGGTTAATAATACGGATTAACTGTAATAAAAATAATGAGCATAATTTATACCAACTGAAATACTTAAACATGGTAAAATATACTTATTACCTGCCAGCCTATCTCTATTATTTCCAACTCAAACAATAGTCCTCTTCAAAATCAATTATCAAATAACAGGCTTACAGGTGGTATATGGGCTGCTAGTCTTCAAACCTCCATAACAAAGAACAAAGAACAAAACAGCACGGGAAACAGGCCCTTCGGCCCAACGAGCCCGCGCCGCCGTCCCATGGTCAGTGACCTATTCATGACTCTAGTCTATGCCTAATGTGTGAGGATCAGGGAGGTCCAATATAGGGACAATTTGTTACCCAATCAATCAGCCTAAAAGCACATTTTTGGGATGTGGGAGGAAACCGGAGCACCCGGAGGAAACCCACGCAACCACGGGGAGAACGTGCAAACTCCCACGGACACAGGCCCAACTCCATGTGTCCGCACAGCAACAGAGATAGCCTCTGTGCTGCCATGATGCCCTCGAGATGGTAAGTGCCTGTGGATAAAAATTTCATTATTAAAGACTCTATATCCCTGAGACTAAACTGACCCCAAGCCTACAATGCTTAATAAGGCCTGCTATATCCCCCTATATGTAAACTGCTCATGTGGCTGTCCAAGTGACTCTCTAGACACCTCTAGAGAGAGATACGTATTTCCTAGCAGGTTCCAAACTGTGGTCTCCAGAGAGAAAAAGAGAGAGAAAAAAGAGCTCCTGCTCCTTGCAGACAACTGCCTGCTTATCTGTGTAAGCATAACTCTTTCCATTAGCTCATCTTGTGGCCTTTGCCAATCAAACCAATCTTTTTGGCTATTAGACTTTTAATTCCAGATTTTTATTGAATTCATGTTTCATCATCTGCTGTGGTGGGATTTGAACCTAGATCCTCAGAGCATCATCCTGGATCTCTGGATTATTAATCCAGTAACAGTATCACTTCGCCACTGCCTCCCTGGAACCTAATCAAAGCCTCCACTGAAATTCCAGAGGACACACAAAAAATAAATAAAACTGCATTAGCTCAGACTAGAACAAACACACCAACATCTAGGATCAATTATTCTTCTACATTCTCAGCATGTGGGCTGCCTAGTGGATATATCGGCACCGATTAAACAGGGTGGGCTCATAAACATACCCTTCACCAAAACCTGGGTATAAATACATTTTTTGAAGGCACAGTATTGTCACTGCCTCAACTACCCTTTCCGGCCATGAGTTTCAGACTCCCACCACCATCTGGGTGAAAAAGTATTTCCTCACATCCACTCTAAACCTCCTGTTCCTTACCTTAAATTTATATGCCCCCAATATATATTTATATATCCCTCGACCAAGGTGAAGTGCTTGTTCCTGTCTGGTCTATTGCTGCCAGTCATAATTTTATACATCTATATCATGTACCATCATCCCCCCCACCCTACCCTCCACATCACTGTCGTCATCTCAGCTCCAAGGAAAACAATCCTCGTCTCTCCAAACTCTTCATAACTAAAGCTCTCCAGCCCAGGCAACATCCTGGTAAATCTCCTCTGCACCTTACACATTACTGCTATTATGTGGATCCTGCACAGAATACACTAGCTGTGGCCTAACCAGTTGTTGCCTGGAAATTAGACTCTTTGACCAGTTTCTGAAAAAACATATTTACTCATGGTGAAAATAAAGGACATGAGCCGATTTGCAATTTCATAGAATCGTAGAATCCCTACAGCACAGAAGGAGGCACTGACCACAATCCCACCATGGGTCTATTCCCATAACCCCACATATTTATCCTGTTAATCTCCCTGACGCTAGGGTCAATTTAGCATGGCCAATCAACCTAACCTGCACATCTTTGGAGTGTGGGAGGAAACCAGAGCACCCGGAGGAAATCCATGCAGACATGGGGAGAATGTGCAGACTCCACATAGACAGCCACCAGAGACCGAAATTGAACCCGGGTCTCTGACATTGTGAGACAGCAGTGCTAACCACTGTGCCACCGTTCTACCCCAGTAGCTTGTTAGTTATTGGGAATGGGTGGCCTGGTGGCACAGTGGTTAGCACTGCTGCCTCACACCACCAGGGACCTGGGTTCGATTTGCAGCTAGTGTCACTGTCTATGCGGGTTTTGCATATTCTTCCCATGTCTGCATGGGTTTCCTCCAGGTGCTCTGGTTTCCTCCCATTCACCTGACGAAGAGGGTAACCTCGAAAGCTTGCTCGCTTGTGAGAATATTATCAAATAAATCGGTTGGACTAAAACCTGGTGTTGTCAGACTTTTTACTGTGTTTCCTCTCACACTCCAGAGATGTATAGGTTAGGTTGACCTTTAGTACCAGGGGGATTAGCAGGGTAAATACGTTGTGTTATGGGGATAGGGCCTGGGTGGGATTTGTAGTCAGTGCAGACTCAATGGGCCAAATGGCTTCCTTCTGTAGGATTTCTATGATGGTTCTATGAATGTTGATTATATCTCATGGTAAAATGGTTTTAAGATTATGAGCTAAGTGCTAGTAAAATAATTAGGTGGGAGTTCAAGTGTTTTTTTGTGTGCAAGGGCTAAAAGGGATCATAAAATGTCCTTGGCAGACAGGATTAAGGAGAATCCTACGGCATTTTATTCATACGTTAGGAACAAGAGAGTTGTCAGGGAAAAAAAACGGACCTCTCAGGGACAAAGGAGAGCCCAAGGAAGTAGGTGAGATCCTAAATGAATACTTTGCATCAGCATTTACAAAGGAGAGGGATGTGTTGACTGGGAGTCTCTCAAAGGGATGTGTTGACCCGTTAGAGAAGATCTCAATTACAAGGGAGGAAATGTTAGGTTTTCTAGGAAACATTAAGACAGACAAATCCCCAGGGCCTGATGGCATCTATCCTGGACTGCTCAGGGAGCCAAGAGATTAAATTGCCAACAAGATCAATTGGCAGTAATCATAGCACCCAATGGGGTTACCAATTCCATCCATGGAGAATACCAGGGCCTCCTAGATGTCCATCCTTAGATGAATAGAGTGTATGTAGTGCCTTTCCATATCAGGTAATGGCAGGAATTTGCGATACCAGAGAGTCTGACTGAAACTGGGAAATTCACAAATACTGTCCTTATTTGGTCAGCCATGATTTGGAGTTGCCATCGTTGGACTGGGGTAGGCACAGTAAGTAGTGTCACAACACCAGGTTAAAGTCCAACAGGTTTATTTGGTAGCACGAGCTTTTGGAGCGCTGCTCCGGTGAATGTTATTTAGTCAGGGCTAAGTACCTCTGGTTCGAGCCTCCAGAAGTGCTGACTTGACCTTGTTTGCCTTTGACCTGTGTTTGCATTTAAACTTAGTCTATCCAAATTTTCATCAAGCCTGGCTGCAGAACCTGTTGACTGCTGTTTAACAGGAACATAGAAATTAGGAGCAGAATTAGGCAAGTTCAGACCTTCAAGCCTGCTCCACCATTCAATCAGATCATGGCTAATCTCTCTCTGTGTCAAATCCACCTCCCTATCTATTCCCCATATTGTTATTAGAAATATATCTAGTCCTCTCTTGAAATCATTCAATGATTCAGACTCCATCACGCTATGGGTCAATGAGTTTCACAAATTCACCATCCTCTGTGAGACATAGTTGTTCCTCATCTCAGTTTTAAATCTACCATCTCTCAACCTATACCTGTGACCTCTTGTTCAGGATTGCCCCATTAGAGGTAACATTTGGTCCTCCTTTACTTTATCAATCTCTTTTAACATTTTAGGTACCTCAATCAGAAACCCTCTTATTGTTCTAAACTCCAGCGAGTACAAGCCCAAACAGTTTAATCGCTTGTTAGACATCAACCGCTTCATCCCCGGAATCAATCTGATGAACCTCCTCTGAACTGCCTCCAATGCCACCATATCCTTCCTCAAACAAGGAGACCAAAACTGGACACAGTACTCCAGATGTGGTCTCACCAACACCCTATACAATTGCAACACGTCACTACTTTTATGGAATTACAGAATCTGTGGCATGGAGACAGACTCTTCGGCCCAAACTGGTTGTTGTAAAATCAGTCTGCTTTAACCCTTATATGGTGGACAAATAACTTTGAGTAGACGTCTTATTAGTACAAACAATATTTATTTAAACCCACCACAATCAATAATCACCCACCCGACCAACAAGTTCACTTACAGAAAATACTAGAATTCAAGTACAATACAAGACCTTGACTTAACTTTGCGTGACTGACAAGTCCCCAAACAGATATTGGCCTTTATCTCTGCACTGGTCTTGGTAGTTGTCTGCGTAGTCTGGTCCTTTAGTCTGGTGTGGTACTCTGGCTCTGATCTTCTTTCTTTCCTTCCTTCTCAGGTGTGGTGGCTCTCCGTCGTTGTAGCTTGTTCATGGGGTCAGAGAGAGGGAGAGATTTTTGGTTGTGCAGCATCCTTTATACCCCGTTTAGTTTCACGTCCTTTTTTTGGCCATTGCCAATCAATTGATCAGGACTTGATCACCCTGATCGATAAGAGTCCAATCAGGTGCTACCACACCGATCTCTGGGTGTGTCCCCGGTGGCTATGCCTGTAGGTGTTGTAGGCACAGAGCACATATCTTCCTCCTAAATAAGGATTCACAGTGCCCCTATGTCTGGCACACAACCCAGTGTGACCAGAAAGTCTCTTTCATCCTGGAGATGGCCCATATCCTGTGTATTCACTCATCAGGGTTGTAGCCTGTTTGTCTGTAAACTGCAGCCTATCGGCTTAGTTTCTTGCCCAGTTGTCCCAGAGTGCTTTACAAAATGCCATTTTAGATGGCCTGTTTGGCTCATGGTCCATGCCAACCAAAATGCCCATCTAACTAATTCCATTTGGCTGTATTTGGCCCATATCCCTCTAAACCTTTCCTGTCCATGTATCTGTCCAAATGTCTTTTAAAAGTTGTCAGTGTTCCTGTCTCAACTACTTCCTCCAGCAGCTCATTCCGCATACGCATCACCCTCTGTATAAAAAATTTGCTCCTCAGGTTCTCATTAATTCTTTCCCCTCTAAACTTAAACCTATACCCTCTAGTTCTCGAGGCATTCAGTCTTCTGTCATTCAATCAGAATCTGAATTTCTAGCATGCTCTGATCACTCTTTCCAAGAGGATCTTTGACAACAAGACGTTGTTACATAACACTAAAGCTAAAATAGCCAGCACCTTGATTGGTTCTGTAACGTATTGCTCCAAGAAACAATGCCTCATACACTCTATGAAACCTCCCTCGAAGCTACCTTTGCAAATATGATTAATACAGTCTGTTTGCATGTTAAAATTATCCATGATAATGGACAGTGATAGCCTTTTTCCTCAGATGGAGAAAGCTAGCACGAGGGGACATAGCTTTAAATTAAGGGGTGGTAGTTATAGGATGGATGTCAGAGGTAGGTTCTTTACCCAGAGGGTGGTGGGGGAATGGAATGCCCTGCCTGCTGCAGTTATAGATGCGCCTAGTTTGGGGGACGTTTAAGAGGTCTGTGGATAGGTTTATGGATGGAAAGGGATTGGTTTAGGTTAGAGGGTCATTGCTTTTTTCTTAATTGGTCGGCGCAACATTGTGGGCCGAAGGGCCTGTTCTGCGCTGTAATGTTCTGTGTTCTATGTTCTATGATTACTGACGTGCCCTTCTCACAAGCCCTCATTTCTTGGCTTATATTGTGCTCCATTTTGAAAGTATTGCTCAGGAGGCTGTAAATTATTTCTACCAAGATGTTTTTTTCCTTTGTTTTTTGTTTCCACCCAGATCAATTCAATATGTTGGCCTTTAATACAGTCTTATATTTCTTAATAGAACCTTAGTGTCAACTTTAACCAATGAAGTTACTTCATCTCCTGTCCCATGTCGTCTATCCTTTTGGAATGCTGAATACTCTTGGACATTCAACTCCCAGTCCCAGTCCTCCTCTAACCATGTTTCAGTAATTCCCACCAAATCATACCCATTTGCTTCTATTTGTGCCATCAATTCATTGATCTTATTCCGAATATTGTATGCATTTAGGTACAATGTTTTTAAAAATGTCTTACTGATTTGTTTTTCTTTTGCAAGATTTTCGTTTGCACTATGCTTTGCACACATTTTGACATCCTTTGTTACTGTCTGATGGCCATTAGCCTGGCCATATCTGTTCATCCATCCTACATCCTTATTTTCTCCTCACATACTAATCTGGGTGCTTTGGTTCCCATTTACCATTATACTTCATGTAGTTTTGCCCTTCCCGTACCCCCCATTTAGATTGTCCAATTTTGCATCATGCTTAGTTGCTCAGGCTCATTGATCACAACCCTTCCTCTTGATTCACGAGCATTAATGAACACAACTCTAATGAAGCTGTCCCACTGGCAAATACCATAGTCTCAGACAACCCACATCCTTAACCCTGTACATGTAAACATTCTGTAATCTTAAAAACGCAATACATTACCAAAACAAGTTTGTCATCATTCCAGTGCACTTGAATGCAATACAGACAAAAATAAATTAATAGACGAGTTCCTTTACGATTGTACTTTCAAGTTAGGGGAGACAGTGATGCAGTTGCTGGACTTGTAATCTAGAGACTGAGGTTAATGCTCTGAGGACCCAGGTTCAAATCCAACCACGGTGAAATTTGAATTCAATAAAGATCTGGAATTAAAAGTCTAATGATAACCACAAAACCATTGTCAATTGTCATAAAAACCCATCTGGTTCATTAATGTCCTTGAGGGAAGGAAATCTGCTGTCCTTACCCTGTCTGGCATACGTGTCACTCTAGACTCACAACAATGTGGTTGACAATTGACTGCCCTCAGGGACGGACAATAAATATTGGCCCACATCCCATAAATGATTATTTTCTTTTAAAGTTCATCTCTGATGACAAAGAATGTGCAGAGCTAATGGAAAAGCTCCCTTGAGGAATTTGGCCAGCCACTCATGAGGGTATTGTGCAGTTGTTTGCATGTAATGTCCACTTGTGAGGAATCTTTGAGTTTGTGCATCCTACGAGAGAATGCCACCTCTATTGTCATGCCTTCCTCACAATCTGCCTGGTCTGCAGTGGGTAGAAGGCTTTGGGACAGGGCATTGACCTTACCATGTTTATGGACAATGCTAAGATTGTACCGTATCATTGCAAATTTACTGATCACGTTGTAGCCAAAATGTGATGAGGTTTTAAAGATAATTATGAGTGGCTGATGTTCCAGTTCAACAGTGCAGGATGACCATATATGAAGTCATGAAATTTCTGACAGGTGCAGACAGCAGAGATCCATGGGGCATATCTGCGTACCAGAAACATTAATATGTGAAGTTTCAAAGATTCTTCATCTAACAGGAACCCTAGAACCCATATTTTGCATCTAGGGTGCTGAACACCTTGGCATTGGGCATGTCTGTTATCACCTGTTCTCCTGTCTTCATCAGGATGATGAGAACTGAGTAGTTCCTTGTTCAAATACACCGAGTCAATGCAAATTCTGACCATGCCATCTTTCTTTATGGCTTTGTTAGAGGGAGGTCTTGTCTTACGAATCTGGTGGAATTCTTTGAGGAGGTGACAAAAACAGTTGACGATGGGAGAACCGTTGATGTCATCTATATGGATTTCAGTAAGGCGTTTGACAAAGTCCCTCACAGTAGGCTGGTAGAAAAGGTTAAGGCACATGGGATACGAGGCCAGGTAGCTAGGTGGATTGAGAACTGGCTGGGAAATAGGAGACAGAGGGTAGCTGTGGAGGGGACCTTGTCGGGCTGGAGGCCAGTGACCAGTGGTGTGCCGCAGGGCTCAGTCCTGGGACCTCTCCTCTTTGTAGTCTACATAAATGACTTGGAAGAGGGCGTAGGTGGTGTGATTAGCAAGTTTGCTGATGACACCAAGATGGCAGGGTTGGCGGGTACAGAACTGGATTGTCAGGTGATACAACAGGATATAGATAGGTTGGTGCAGTGGGCAGATAGGTGGCAGATGGCATTTAATCCTGACAAATGCGAGGTGATGCATTTTGGACGGAATAATGCAGAGAGGAGCTATATGATTAAAGGGAGGCCGATTAGGAGTATAGACATACAGAGGGACCTGGAAGTGCAGGTTCACAAATCCATGAAGGTTGCGTCACAAGTGGAGAAGGTTGTTAGGAAGGCTGATGGGATGTTGGCCTTTATAGGAAGGGGCATAGAGTATAAAAGCTGCCGTCTAATGCTTCAGTTGTACAGAACGTTGGTTAGACCGCATTTGGAGTACTGCGTCCAGTTCTGGTCACCTTACTACCGGAAGGATGTGGAGTCTCTGGAAAGGGTGCAGAGGAGGTTTACCAGGATGTTGCCTGGCATGGGGGGACTGGGTTACGAGGAGAGGTTGAAGAAACTGGGACTATTTTCCTTGGAAAGACGGAGATTGAGAGGGGACATGATAGAAGTATATAAGATCATGAAGGGAATGGATAGAGTTAATAGTGAGAGACTGCTCCCTAAACTGGGTACGAACACGAGAGGTCATCCTTTAAGGGTGAGGGGGGAGAGGTATAATTTGGAGGTGAGAAGAAGGTTCTTTACGCAGAGAGTTGTGGAACGCGCTACTGAGTAGGGTGGTGGAGGCAGGAACGTTGGACTCGTTTAAGATGCAGTTAGATAGGCACATGAGTGAAACGAGAATGGAGGGATATGGTAGGGGCTATTAAATAGGGTTAAACCTCAGGAGACACCGGAAAGGCAGGCTGTAAGATTAATATTATTGTCTTTATTCCACAGGTGGAGGTCCACCTCGTGTCAAACGAGGGGCATTCACACGGCGGGTCGTGCGTGGGCTGCTCTTGGAAGTTCCAGGAGTGGCCTAGTACATAGAACATAGAACATAGAACATTACAGCACAAACAGGCCCTTCGGCCCTCGAGTTGCGCCGATCACATCAACCCCACCAATCTATAGACCTATCTATAACCCCCAATCCCATTAAACCCCATATACTCATCCAGAAGTCTTTTAAAAGACCCCAGCGAGTTCGCCTCCACCACCGATGACGGCAGCCGATTCCATTCACTCACCACCCTCTGAGTGAAAAACTTACCCCTAACATCACCTCTGTACTTCCCTCCCCGCACCTTAAATCTGTGTCCTCTCGTAGCGACCATTTCAACCCGGGGAAATAGCCTCTGAGAGTCCACCCTATCTATTCCTCTCAACATTTTATAAACTTCTATCAGGTCGCCTCTCAACCTTCGCCTCTCCAGGGAAAAGAGTCCCAGCTCCCTCAACCTATCTTCATAAGGCATGCCTCCCAGTCCAGGCAACATCCTTGTAAATCTCCTCTGCACCCTTTCAATAGCTTCTACGTCTTTCCTATAGTGAGGCGACCAGAACTGCGCACAGTACTCCAAATGAGGCCTGACAAGGGTACTTCATGTCGGTGTGTGTGCTTGATCCTGGACTGGTAGATGGGCGCCACAACAGCTCAGTGACAAGCACTGCTGGCTGTGCTGGCTCATGGATTTGGGCCTGTGTCTGTGGGAGTTTGCGCATTCTCCCTGTGGTTGCGTGGGTTTCCTCCAGGCGCTCCGGTTTCCTCCCACACCCCAAAGATGTGCTCTCAGGCTAATCGGATTTTACGAAATTGACACTATTTCTTCCCTGAATCTGACTGAGTAGGGTTCCACTCATAGATATGCAGGGTAGAATAGGTGTAGGGTGGTGTGGCGGCACGGGCTCGTTGGGCCGAAGGGCCTGTTTCCCATGCTGGGTTGTTCTTTGTTCATTGTTCTTTGTTTATTGCGGCCACCTTTGCTGCAGTCCAATCTGTGCCCTTACCTATGGGAGGTACGGGAGCCAGTGTTGTTACCCAATGCAGCTCAAAGAACTATTTTCTGCTTCATAACTTTTGGTACTTTTCTCGGAACACAAAGGGCTGGTGGTACTGAATCATCCAGTCTCATGTGGTATTTATCTGGTAACTTACCAATGACATTGCAATTCAAAAGTTTTTTGTACTCTCTCAATGTTGGGATCTGGTGTTGTAAAGCTCTGGACCAAGTTGGATGAGCCCTAGTGAAATGCTGTCCTGACAACCCAACAGTGGCTTGATGTTCTGGTCAAATATATGAAATTTAAATCTGCCCTGTGTATAGTAGAGATGACCACACCTTCAATGTGTATGGTTTGCTCATATAAGCCATGAGGTTCACCTGGGTGCAATGCTGCACCTGGGTGCACTTCCCATAGCATTCTGCTGGACAATAAGTTACACTTTTCTTCAGTGTCAATCTTTATCTTCAGTCAGTCATGTCACGCTGCAAGTCATGTCAAGGGTGGTGAAGATCTCACCCTTTTCTGTGATAGTGTTGACACTGTCACAATCGTGTTGTTGGAGGCTCGGAAATTTTACTGCACCTTAAAATTTGTGCACCTTGCTGGTGTCCCTCCCTTGGAGGACTGACTCCTGAAACCTTCATTTCCTCTACTTCCTGCATAGAACCGGTAACAGTCCATTGCAACAAAGTGACAAGTCTACTTTCTTCTTGTGTCTTAATAACAGCAAGAACTTTTATTTATATAGCACTGTTAATGTAATAAAATGTTATAAGACACTTCACAATACCATTATCAAACAGAATACATAAGACAATGCATGGGGCAATGGCCAAAAGCTCAGTTAACAGATTAGGTTTTAAGGAGTGCCTTATCAGAAGAACATAGAACATAGAACATAGAACATAGAACATAGAACATTACAGCACAAACAGGCCCTTCGGCCCTCGAGTTGCACCGATCGCATCAACCCCACCAATCTATAGACCTATCTATAACCCCCAATCCCATTAAACCCCATATACTCATCCAGAAGTCTTTTAAAAGACCCCAGCGAGTTCGCCTCCACCACCGACGACGGCAGCCGATTCCAATCACTCACTACCCTCTGAGTGAAAAACTTACCCCTAACATCACCTCTGTACTTCCCTCCCCGCACCTTAAATCTGTGTCCTCTCGTAGCGACCATTTCAACCCGGGGAAATAGCCTCTGAGAGTCCACCCTATCTATTCCTCTCAACATTTTATAAACTTCTATCAGGTCGCCTCTCAACCTTCGCCTCTCCAGGGAAAAGAGTCCCAGCTCCCTCAACCTATCTTCATAAGGCATGCCTCCCAGTCCAGGCAACATCCTTGTAAATCTCCTCTGCACCCTTTCAATAGCTTCTACGTCTTTCCTATAGTGAGGCGACCAGAACTGCGCACAGTACTCCAAATGAGGCCTGACGAGGGTCCTGTAAAGTTGCAGCATTACCTCCCGACTCCTAAACTCAATCCCTCGATTAATGAAGGCCAGTACACCATACGCCTTCTTGACCACCTCCTCCACCTGCGAGGCCGATTTAAGAGTCCTGTGAACCTGGACCCCGAGATCCTTCTGCTCTTCAACGCTACTAAGACCCCTGCCCTTAATAGTGTACTCGTTCATCCCGTTGGTTCTGCCGAAATGGACTACTACACATTTATCCGCGTTGAAGTCCATCTGCCACTTCTCCGCCCATTCCTGCATCCTATCTATGTCCTGCTGCAACTTTTGACATCCTTCCAGACCATCCACAACACCGCCGACCTTCGTGTCATCAGCGAACTTGCTAACCCATCCCTCCACTTCCTCATCCAGGTCATTTATGAAAATGACAAACAACAAGGGTCCCAGAACAGATCCCTGGGGCACCCCACTGGTGACTGACCTCCATTCCGAAAAAGACCCATCCACAACCACTCTCTGCCTTCTGCAGGCAAGCCAGTTCTGGATCCACAAGGCCAAAGGCCCTTGGATCCCATGCCCTCTCACCTTCTCAAGAAGTCTTGCATGGGGGACCTTATCAAAAGCCTTGCTGAAGTCCATGTACACTACGTCCACGGCACTTCCTTCGTCAATGTGTTCAGTCACATTATCGAAGAACTCAACTAGGCTCGTAAGGCACGACCTGCCCTTGACAAATCCATGCTGACTATTCCTGATCATGTCAAACCTCTCCAAATGGTCATAAATCTTGTCCCTCAGAAGCCTCTCCATCAGCTTACCAACCACTGAGGTCAGACTCACCGGGCGGTAATTTCCCGGGCTATCTCTGTTCCCTTTCTTGAAAATAGGGACTACATCTGCAATCCTCCAATCTTCCGGAACCTCTCCCGTCTCCATTGACGACGCAAAGATCATCGCCAAGGGCTCTGCAATCACTTCCCTGGCCTCCCACAGAATCCTGGGGTACATCCCATCTGGTCCCGGCGACTTATCTACCTTGATAGAATTCAAAAGTTCTAACACATCCTCCTCTTTAATGTCCACGTACTCAATCTTTTCCACAAAGAGAGGTAGTTTGAGTTTTATTGGTCAGTTCTGATTTTTCAATTCAATATTTCAATTTTAAGTTTCAAAAAATTGCTCTTTAAAGTTTCAAATCAAATAGCCTGAAAATAATCTTGTATAATTTTGTTTTCAAAGTTGGTTTACTTGAAATTATTTTCCTCCTGTTTCAAAACAGATGATAGAAGTATTAAACATCAAACGTTTTACTCAATTTTTGATGAAAAATCATCAAGTCAGAATCATCAGAATAAATTGCAAACACCGGAGCAACTACTGTCAGACAAAGCAGAAAAGGTAACTTCAGCAGAAAGACATAAAAAATGTGGAAGAGACTGTCAATGACGGTATCTTGTGAATGACACTAAGAAAAGAATGTGGCATACTGTTGACAGAAGATTGAATCATAGAATCATAGAATCATTGCTTCTTTCAAGTCCAAAAGATGGATTATCTAATATGAAGGAGCCTGTCTGCACTGGCTGTGAGACAGAATAATTTTGAGTGTCTTTACTAAAAGATTCGTAATGACAAACCAAATATTGGATGGGTGGCAAGGGTCTGTGGGTGGTAATGTGGCACTGTGGTTAGCACTGCTTGCTCACAGTGTCCAGGATCTGGGTTTGATTCCAACTTTGGGTGACTGTCTGGCTGGAATTTACACATTCTCCCCGTGCCTGCGTAGATTCCAGGTGCCCCACTTTCCTTCCAAAAGCTTCCAGTCCAGAGATGTGCAGGGTAGGTGGATAGGCCATGATAAATATGTGCAGTTACAGAAATAGGGCTGGGGGGAAAGTGGGCCTAGGTAAGATGCTCATTTGGAGAGTTGGTGCAAACTCAATGGGCTGAATGGTCCCCTTCTGCACTGTAGAGATTCTACAGTGCCGAAAGAAAATCCCATATACGGCCAACTATTCTAAAATCTGGATCCATGATCTGGATTTGCATTGCAAGCGTCGACCAAATGATAGTGAAGTAATGTGTAAGTTTGAGAATTCCTGCTTATCAATATTAGTAATGATCCAATTTTCTCATTAGCATGTTGTACTTTACAAAGTCTGTTTATTCAAATTGCCTGCTGATTTTCAAATATTATTGGAGTGTCCTCCTCAGTACAAATAGTACTGAGGAGGACTGGAATTTTACTGCTCGCTCACTATGGGAATCGGAGCTATTGGACAATGGAAAGGATTTTATGGTTTCTGGATGAATGAGGCCATAAAATCCCGCCCATTATCACTGTTTTCGACACATTCCTATAGTTATATACCTTTTGAGGACTTCTGAATTCTCTTTGACAATCTCTTCTCATACTCACTTTTTGCCCTTTTAGTTTTGCACTTCTCTTCTGAACTTTGTTTGTTTCCACTGGTTCTCACCTGTAGTAACAACCTCATAAGAACAAAAGAACATAAGAAATAGGAGCAGGAGTAGGCCATCTAGCCCTTTGAGCCTGCCCCGCCATTCAATAAGATCATGGCTGATCTGTCGTGGCTCAGTTCCACATTCTCGCCCTCTCCCCATAACCCTTAATCCCCTCTCTTATCAAAAACCCATCAACCCGCGTCTTAAAAATATTTAGCGAGGTGTCTACCGACTTCCTTTTTTCTGCCATATCCTACTCCCTATCTCTTCCATCATTCAGGGAGTTTTGGCTTTGTATGTTTTACCTTTCTGCTTCAAGGGAATATGTCCAGAGTATTACTGATCAATCTCATCCTTAATGGCAGCTCTTTGTTGCAATTCCATCTACAATTGTTTGATTTCAGGTTAACTGGGAAAGATCTGTTCTCAACCAAATCAAATTGGTCTTGCCCTATATAAGCTTTGTTTTGTGCAAAATTGATCCTTGCCCTTTTCTGCAGCTAAGCTAAACTTTGTGATTAGAATTATAGAATTAGAATTATAGAATGCAACAGTGCAAAAGGAGACCATTCGGCCCATCGTGTCTGCACAACCACAATCCCACCCAGGTCCTATCCCCATAAGTCCATGCATTTATCCTAGCTAGACCCCCTGACACTAAGGGGCAATTTAGCATGGCCAATCCACCTAACCTGCACATCTTTGGGCTGTGGGAGGAAACCAGAGCACCTGGAGGAAACCATGCAGACACAGGGAGAACGTGCAAACTCCACACAGACAGTAACCCAAGCTGGGAATTGAACCCGAGACCCTGGTGCAGAGGGGTAGCAGTGCTAACCACTGTGCTGCCCAACTACTGTGCCACCCATTGATTCTGTGATCAAATTCCAAATCCCCCCACTGACACTTGATTCACCTCATTCCCCAGAATCAGATCGATCATTGGCTCCTCCCTCTTTTGACTGGGTCAATAATTTGCCTTCATTGAATCACAGAATCCCTATAGTGCAGAAGGAGGCCATTTGACCCATTGAGTCTGCACCAACTCTCTGGCAGAGCATCATACCTTGGCCCTATCCCTGTAACCTCACATATATACCGCACTAATTCCTCCAATATCTTGAGACACTAAGGGGAATTTACCATGGAAAATGAAACTAATCTGCATATCTTTGGATTGTGGGAGGAAACCAGAGCACCCGGAGGAAACCTACACTTACGCAGGGAGAATGTGAATACAGGCAGTTACCCAAGGCCGGAATTGAACCTGGGTCTCTGGCACTGTGAGGCAACAGTGCTAACCACTGTGCCACTGTGCAAAATGTTGACATGCAATAGCTTTGTGTCTCCTTCATTAAGGAGGACAATGAAAGGGTTAAGGGTGATGAGATTATGGAACCTGAGGGGAACCGGTGGTTGTGGTGTTTTTAGATTTCCAGAAAGCATTGGAAAAGGTGCCTCACAAAAGGTTGCTGCAGAAGGTTAGGGTACACGGAGTTGGAGGTAAAGTGTTAGCATGGATTGAGGATTGGTTATTTAACAGGAAGCAGAGAGTTGGAATCAATGGGTGCTTTTCTGGTTGGCAGTTGGTGACTAGTGGCGTGCCGCAGGGATCGGTGCTGGGGCCTCAACTGTTTACCATTTACATAGATGATCTGGAGGAGGGGGCTGAGTGTAGGGTAACAAAATTTTCTGATGATGCGAAGATGAGTGGAAAAGCGAATTGCGTGGAGGGCATGGAAAGTCTGCGGAGAGATCTGGATAGGCTGAGCGAGTGGACGAGGACCTGGCAGATGGAGTATAACATTAGCAAATGTGAGGTTATCCACTTTGATAGAAATAATAATAGGACGGATTATTATTTAAAGGGTGAAAAGCTGCAGCATGCTACTGTGCAGAGGGACCTGGGGGTCCTTGTGCACGAATCGCAAAAAACTCAGTCTGCAGGTGCAGCAGGTGATCAAGAAGGCAAATAGAATGTTGGCCTTTATCACGAGGGGGATAGAATATAAAAACAGGGAGGTCTTGCTGCAACTGTACAGGCCACAGCTGGAGTACTGTGTGCAGTTTTGGTCCCCTTATTTGCGAAAGGATATATTGACCTTGGATGGAGTACAGAGAAGGTTCACCAGGCTGATACGGGAGATGAGGGCGTTGGCTTATGAGGAGAGATTAAATAGACTGGGCCTGTACTCATTAGAGTTTAGAAGGCTGAGGGGGGATCTTATAGAGACTTCAAGATAATGAAGGGGCTAGGTCAGGTAGAGGTAGATTCTTTCCACTTAGAAAGGAAACCAGAACTAGAGGGCACAGCCTCAAAATAAGGGGGGGCGGTGTGCAGTTTAGAACGGAGTTGAGGAGGAACTTATTCAATCAAAGGGTGGTGAATCTCTGGAATTCTCTGCCCATTGAAGTGGTGGAGGCTATCTCGTTGAGTATATTTAAGTCACGGGTAGATAGATTTCTGATAGACAAGGGAATTAATTGTTCTGGGGAGAAAGCGGGAAAGTGGAACTGATCTACTTCAGATCAGCCATGATCTTATGAATGGCAGGGCTGTCTCAATGGGCTGGATAACCTACTCCTGCTCCTATTTCTTATGTTCTTATGTTCTTATGAGGCTGCAGGGATTGAGGACACAGCACTGGCCAGACTAAGGCAGGTATGCACATAGAACATAGAACATAGAATATTACAGCACAAACAGGCCCTTCGACCCTCGAGTTGCGCCGATCGCATCAACCCCACCAATCTATAGACCTATCTATAACCCCCAATCCCATTAAACCCCATAAACCCCATAAACCCCATGAGGCTCTCAGAGCCAACAGATTCCACAAGGAGGATGACAGGTTGCAGTGAGTATCTTCTTGGACAAATGCCCCCCATCAAAGGCCAACATGAACACCAGCATTGCTATCCCTCTCATTTCAACCATCCATTTCAAACTGAGAGTTAGTATTTACACTTAAATCTCACCATTTCCTTCATCACTTGAAGGATGATAATGTCTCAGGATTCTTGCTGAGATGAGGTGCTAACTGAAAGAGGGCACACTGGCATCAGATATCAGAAAGTACTGCCTGCTCAAGCATCTCTCCAGCATGCCAGTTGCAATGGCAGTCTATTCAAAGTTCTACAATGCGCAGCGCACTCTTTGCGATGTGTCTTATGATAGAATCATAGAATCCTGCAGTGCAGAAGGAGGCCATTCAGCCCATTGAGTCTGCACCAACCACAATCCTACCCAGGCTGTATCATCATAATCCTATCCATTTACCCTACCTAGCCCCCCTGATACTAAGAAGCAATTTAGCATGGCCAATCAACCTGACCCGTACATCTCTGATTTTAGTCCAATAAAGTTCCACATGTAGATTCACCTCTAGCAATAGCATAATGCATTCTGTATAACCTTGATAGTGGGCACATCTGGACCAAGACAGTCAAAGATGTTGGGCAGGTGTTACTCTATTTTGAGATCACTCAGTCTTCTGTCTCACCTTCTTCTCTAACACTTTGATATTTGGCACTCTTGGTAGGGATGCTGATCAACATTCAGCTTCACCTTTTTATGGATGTTGACCACCTCAGGATGACAATGTTAGAATAGAATAGAATCCCTACAGTACAGAAAGAGGCCATTCAGCCCATCGAGTCTGCACTGACCACAATTCCACCCGGGCCCTACCACCATATTTGTGCATATTTACCCACTAATCCCTCTAATCTACCTATCTCAGGACACTAAGGGCAATTTTACATTGGCAAATCAACCTAACCTGCATATCTTTGGACTTGGGAGGAAACTGCAGCATGGAGGAAACCCATGCAGACACAAGGAGAATGTGCAAACTCCACACTCCACATTTATTCCTCTTTAACACACACAACTGCCTTCTTGACCAGCTTTGACTCTTTTGAACTCAAAAAGCTCGACGCCATAAAGCCCTTAAGGCCAATAAAGAACCCATTTCAGCTTTGCTAAACCTTTGCTCCTCTCCAATGTCTCCTCTCTGCATTGTCTAAAGCTACCAAATGCAGTTTCAGGGAATGCTTAAATGCTTAACTGACCATCAGAATTTACCATTGAATTTATTACCACTGACCTCAGCTGGTGTTTAGAGGGAGGGATGCACAGAATATATGACACAGCACTGCATCCCGATATTGTGATGAACCTTGTTGCCGCAATACAAACAAATGCACGTTGAGAGACACTCAAGGTTGTAAATTCAATCTCCAGGATAATAATATGGATTGAGCAGCAGAGCTACCATTGAGGCGGGAAAGCACCCACAGTTTTTGGTCAGTTTAGCAGCTGTACCTTCGGAGAGTGGGCAATGTGCAAGGCAGATAGGAGTGCATATTGCTCTGCATTTGGGCTCATAGATTGAAAACCCTGCCAGCTGACATAACGTGAAGTACAATGTCTACAAGACCCTTCTCCATGCAATATAATATCTTAGCCTGCACACCAAACATTCATCTTTTAATAATGCTTTGGCGATGGTTAAAACCTGTCTCAATCTTACACTGGCAATATCTAACATTACATGATACGGCAAAGCATGTGAATGAGTTTCCATTCACAAAAATACTTTACATTAAGGACAAGACAGAACTGATGTGAAAAAGCATCTGAGGTAGTTCACACATTGTGGTCATTTGGAAGCAGACAACATTGACCAGAGGCGCATGAGAGCAACATCTGTGATAAGTGGGGGGAAGGCTCACCTGATTGACAACAATATCATACATCATGAACAAGAAACGTAATTGGGTGTGATTCTCTTTGCAATATACATGTGTTTAATACATGTGCCACAAATTTGCGGTCTTAACCCTGCTGTTGCCCCACCATGTAAAGCAGAGATTGAAGCAGCCTGCTGACTCATTACCTGTTGGCTGTAATGATTTTGGCAGGTGTTTTCTGATGGGTTGAGCCATGGATGGCCCTTTCCTGCTTTGAGTCTCCTGTTGTGGGGCAGCTGCACTCGCCTGGAAGTATTGAGCTGGAGCTGATGGGAGTCACAGGAAGAGGGGATGGGATTGGGTGCACAGTCCAGGAATCAACTGAGTGGAGGGTGCCTAGGATGTTGAGATACTGGTCCTCCTCTCTGTTCCTCAATGGTTCTTGATAGGTCCCTTGAGGAGAATAGCCAACTGCAAATCAACTGATTGTGGATGGGTCGTTTTCTGCATGGAGGTCGGTCACCA
The DNA here is from genome assembly GCA_037974335.1 of Prionace glauca. Classification (NCBI taxonomy): domain Eukaryota; kingdom Metazoa; phylum Chordata; class Chondrichthyes; order Carcharhiniformes; family Carcharhinidae; genus Prionace; species Prionace glauca. The sequence goes on along the minus strand of CM075736.1, from coordinate 19,632,826 downwards.
GAGGAGTGCCCCAGGGATCTGTTCTAGGATCCTTGCTGTTTGTCATTTTCATAAATGACCTGGATGAGGAAGTGGAGGGATGGGTTAGTAAGTTCGCCGATGATACGAAGGTTGGTGGTGTTGTGGATAGTCTGGAGGGAAGTCAGAAGTTGCAGCGTGACATAGATAGGATGCAAGAATGGGCAGAGAAGTGGCAGATGGACTTCAATGCAGATAAATGTGTAGTGGTCCATTTTGGCAGGACCAGCGGGATGCAGGAGTACAATATCAAGGGTAGGAGTCTTACTGTGTTGAAGAGCAGAAGGATCTTGGGATCCGGGTCCATAGGACTCTTAAATTGGTCTCACAGGTGGAGGATGTGGTCAAGAAGGCGTATGGTGTACTGGCCTTCATTAATCGAGGGATTGTGTTTTGGAGTCGGGAGGTAATGCTGCAACTTTATAAGACCCTTGTCAGACCCCACTTGGAGTACTGTGTGCAGTTCTGGTCGCCTCAGGATGTGGAAGCTATTGAGAGGGTGCAGAGGAGATTTACAAGGATGTTGCCTGGATTGGGAGGCATGTCTTATGAAGATAGGTTGAGGGAGCTAGGTCTCTTCTCCCTGGAGAGACGAAGGCTGAGAGGCGACCTGCTAGAGGTTTATAAAATGTTGAGAGGAATAAATAGGGTGGATTCTCGGAGGTTATTTCCCAGGGCTGAAATAATTACTACGATAGGACACAGGTTTTAAGGTGCTGGGAAGCAAGTACAGAGGAGATGTTAGGGGAAAGTTTTTCACTCAGAGGGTGGTGACTGAGTGGAATCGGCTGCCATCGGTGGTGGTAGAGGCGAACTCACTGGGGTTTTTTAAAAGACTTCTGGATGAGTATATGGGATCTAATGGCATTGGATTACAGATAGTTCTATAGTTTGGTAGGTATAGATGTGATCGGCGCAACTTGTGGGCTGAAGGGCCTGTTCGTGCTGTAGTGTTCTACGTTCTATGAAACTGCCCAATTCCCCTCTAGTGTAGCCACTGATGGATCACTACATTGATAAAGTGCAGCTCCCGGCACAATGCAGGACCTATGTCTCGAATCAAGGTCTTTTTCTTCTTTTAGGCATGCTGTTGGGGTCAAAGATGACTTGCTTCCACACAAAAATTTGGTTTTCAGGGGAAGGTGTCCAATAGATGACCTACAGTCTCTGTCACAGGTGGGGCAAATGGTGGATGTGGGAGCAGATGCGTAAATTACCAGAGTTGCCATGAGTTCCTTTTGCTGTCAACACTTTTCTTCAGTTTGTTTTCAACTCAAAGTCTTCAGCTTCTTCCTGGATACTTTTTCACCATCTCAGGAGGTCTTGGGCCAGCGATTCCCAGGTTTTCAAGGAGACTGAGGGTGCCCTTGAAGCCTTTGTTCGGTCCTCCAGGGGGTTCGCTTACCATGACAAAGTTCTGAGTTGAATGCTTGTTTTGGGCGTCATGTGTCAGGTATTCAGATGATGTGGCCTACCCAAAGTAGCTGATTGTGTGTGGCCAATGCTTTGATGCTGGATTCCCAGCCCTCTGAGAAGATTGGTATTCGTGGCTGATCCTGACAATGGATTTAGAACAAAGAAAATTAGAGCACTGGAACAGGCCCATCGACCATGCTGTCTGATTGAACTAAAGCCCCTTACCCTTCCGGGGACTATATCGCTCTATTCCCATTCTAATCATATATTTGTTAAAGTGTCCCTCAAAAATCACTATTGCATTTGCTTCACTACCTGCCCTGACAGCAAGTTCCAGGCACCCACCACCCCTTGCCTCGTACATCTCATTTAAATCTTAGGGTCAATTGTTATGCCCCTAATAATTGGCTCTTCCACCATGGGAAAAGACTTCTGACAATCCACTTTGTCCATGCCCTTCATAATCTTGTAGACTTCTTTCAGGTCGCCACTCAACCTCCGTTGTTCCAGTGAGAACAAACCAAGTTTCTCCAACTTCTATTCATAACAAATGCCCTCCATACCAGGCAACATGCTGGGAAATCTTTTCTGTACCCTCTCCAAAGCCTCCACATCCTTCTGGTAGTGTGGCAACCAGAATCTGGATCTTGTGAAAAGAAGCTGGTAGTGACTGTTGTAGATTGTCCATGCATCTGAGCCATAAAGTCACTCGGTGCCTAGTCTAATGTCCTGGTCTTCCAACACTCTCTTCCACAGAAGATTGCACTGGCACATTGATCATATTATTGAATGTCATTGAGGATTCCGCCTATTAAGTGCCACAACTAACATAATCTTCACTGCATGGAAACTATAAGAAAAATACAGGGATCAGAACCATCACGGTCTTCTTTGACTTCACAAAGGCCTTCGACACTGTCAACCATGAAGGATTATAGACTGCCCCCAAAAATTTGTTAGCAACCTTTTTGACTTTGCCTTTGCCTGTTCCATGATGCAAACTGTAATCTTGACAAATGGATTACCAAAGACCAATTCCTGTTTCGACTGAGGTCAAACAAGGCTGTGTCATTGCATTGATGCTCCTCTTGATCTGACTGCAATGCTCCATCTCATCCTCAGCAAACTAACTGCTGCAGTGGAGCCAAATACAGAACAAATTGGAATCTGCACAATTTCAGCCATCTGCAGGCCGAAGATATTTACATTCTCTACCAAGCTCCAAATCATTGTCAACACCTATGACAGCATGGACCATTACTTTAAACAACCGACATTGGACTACCTCTTCACCCCCACCATTATCGAAATCCACAATAAGGCCTTGGACAACATGGAAACATCTTGGGAGCTACTGTCAATGTGGATCAAGGTTATTTGGCAGTTACCATCCTATTAGTGTTGTTACGCTAGCATTATTGCCTCATACTGAATAAGGATGGACTCCCCCATTGTGCATTAGTGGCGTGTCACCTGCAGAGCCTGGGCCTGAAGGTTTGTCATCAGACTCAGACTCTGCAGACTCCTGGTCTTCAATAGCCTCTAAGTGTGAAAAACTTCAGATGTCCCTTCCTATCCCAGCTGTGGACCCGATTTGGTGTCATGCTCACGAGACTGTGACCCCCAAGGCTGCTGTAGAGCTTGGATCTCAGCTAGGTGTGTACCTCTGTGTTAGTGGAGGGTGTGGGTGACAACTGTGACAGGTTTTCAATGGTTCTGTCCTTAGGTTCCTCTTCTGAGGTATCATTAGGCTCAAACTGAGGGCCTGGTTAGTTGAGGGCCTTGGGCGTTTGGCAGAGATGCCTGCGAAAGAAAATGAAGATAATTAGTGAATGGCATCTGACTCACAAACTAGTCACTGTACTCACAGTATCATTGTCTGAGGGATATGCTGGTTCAAGATCCTCACTTGGGTGTTTGCTTCAGGTCTCACCATTACTACAGACATGGTCAACCTCTTCTCTAGCCAGCACAATGAGTCAGTTCTCAGAAACAATGAGGATCTTAATCTCGGCCATTCCATACCTGATGGAGAGAATGTGAACAGGACACGTGTATGAACAGATGATAAGGATGCCTGCCAATTGGTGGTTAGCAGAGGACACATGTTCCAGAGGTATGAGTCCAGATGGAGATGTGAAGGTATGCTTGGGAGAGTGAGCAGTGATGTCCCTTAAACTGGCAGCTTCTGAGATCCCTGTGAATATCTGATGGGCTGGTGAGTATGTGAATTAAGGGTGATGAAATGGTTGACTTAAATTTGCAGAACAGCTGAAATCATCCATCCTCTTTCTGAACTTTGATGGCTGATTTCCCCTCAGTGCAGCATTGGCCAAGTTTCAGATTGGACACCTTTACTTTTCATCCGAATGAAAAATTCTATCGTGCTTGGTCACTGTTCCCTAAAGGACCCCACACATTAAGATTATTAATTAACCTTTTCTCATTGTACAATACTAAACGTAGGATAACATGTTCCCTTGTAGGTTCCTCGACATACTGGTCGAAAAGAATCATCTTGTACACACTTCAGGAATTAATCTGCCACAGTATTATTGCTAATTTGGTATAGAATTGTAGTTTGGAAAAGATTCTTTAACTCATTGAGTACCAAAAATAACTACCACTAAAGTCGCACTAATCCCTTTTTCCAGCACTTATCCACTATCCTTAAACATTATGGTATTTCAAGTCTCATCCAAATACTTTTTAAATGTTGTAAGGTTTCTGCCCTCCTTCACAGGCAGGTTTTCATCATCCTGTGCGTGAAAATTATTTTCTCAGATCCCTTCTGAATTTCCTGCCCTTCACCCTAAACTATTTCCCTTTGTGATTGACCCTTCAACCAGGGGGAACAGCTACTTCCTATTCAGCCTCCCAGTCATATATACCTAAATCATATCCCTCCTTAGCCTTCCCTACTCTTAAAAAATATCTAAGCCTATTCAGTCTCTCCTTATAGCTCAAATGCTCCATCCCAGGCAACATCCTGGTGAATCTTCTTTGTAGCTCCTCTCGTGCACTCACATCCTTCCTATGGTGAGGTGACGAGCAGTGCATATGATACTCCAGACATGGCCTAACCAATGATCTGTACAGCTCCAACATAAGCACCTTGCTTTTACATTCTTATAAAAACAAATGTCCCATATGTCTTCTTAACTACCCTATTTACTTTTTCTGATACTTTCAGGGATCTGTGAATTAGAACCCCAAGATTCATCTGTTTTTTTGAGCTTCTATGTGTCCTACCATTCATTAAATACTGAATTGCTTTGTTATTTCTTCCAAAGTGTATCACCTCACACATATCCGGGTGAAATATCATCTGCCACTGCTCTGCCCATCTGATCAATTCATCTATATCTCACTGTAACCTATGACCTTCATGTTCCCTATAAACCACCTGACCAATCTTGCTGTCATCTGCAAACTTGCTAATCATTTCCCTACATTATCACCTATGTCATTTATGTATATAACAAACGATAAGGAACCCAGCACTTATGGTATGCCACTGAATGCCCAGTCTAAATATAGATTAAAGTCACCCATGACTACTGTCAGCTCTTTGTTACATGCATCTCTCACTTTCTGTTTAATGCCATTCCCTATGGACTTTAACTTTACTCATGTTGATTGGAATTGCTATAGCTCTGGCTCGTTAGAGGGGTCAGTTTTTGTTCAAAGTGTGCAGGAAGGTTTTTTGACTCAGTATGTAGATAGGCCGACGAGAGGTGAGGCTATATTGGATTTGGTGCTCGGTAATGAGCCAGACCAGGTGCTAGACCAGCAGTGTTTCAGGTGGTTTTACTTGTGGGAAGTGTGTAAAAGTGCAGTTTCTGGAGGAGCGTGTAAAGGAGCTGGAGGTGGAATTAGAGGAGCTCCGCATAATCCGGAAAGTGGAGGAGGACTTAGAAAGGAGTTATAAGGAGATAGTTACTCCTAGAAATGAGTCTTGGGTCACTGTCAGGAAGAGGGGAAAGAAGCAGTTGGGGGGTCAATCCCCTGGGGCTGTTCCCCTCCAAAATAGGTTTTCGGTCCTGGAGGCTACAGTTGAGGAAGAATCAACTGGGGGTAGCCAAAGGGAGCAGGTCTCTGGGGGTGAGCCTATTGGGAAATCTCAGGTGGTTAGGGGTAAGAGGTTGGGCCTCGTGATTGGGGACTCCACAGTCAAGGGGACGGATAGGAGAGTTGGAGGTAAGGGTAGGGACTCGGGGCTGGTGTGTTGCCTACCTGGGGCTGGGGTCCGGGATGTATCGGACAGGGTATTCAGGACTCTTAGGGGAGAGGGAGATCAACCCCAAGTTATAGTTCATGTGGGGACACATGACATAGGGAGATTAAGGGAAGGGGAAATTAAACAAAGATTTATGGAGTTGGGGTGGAAACTAAAGGCCAAGTCTGGAAGAATAGTTATATCCGGACTCTTGCCTGTGCCACGGGATAGTTTAGAGAGGAATGGAGAGAGGGAAAGTTTGAACTCGTGGCTGAGGGGATGGTGCAGGAGGGAGGGGTTCAGGTACTTAAGCAGTTGGGGCTCATTCTGGGGAAGGCGGGACCTCTATATGAGTGATGGTTTACACCTGAACCAGAGGGGAATCAATATCCTGGGGGGTAAATTTGCAAAGGCTATGCGGGGAGATTTAAACTGATTTGGGGGGGGGGTGGGATATTGAGTAGAGGGGGTGAAAGGGAGGGGGGCATAGATGGGGAATGCAAGGCACGGCGTAGTGGGGGTGGGGCGGAGCAGGGTTTGAAATGCACGTGCTTTAATACTTTAAAGGTAGGGGAGGACCGCAGGAAACATGGGAGGGAGGTTAGACAGGAGGTGGAGAAGGGAAATGCCCAGACTGAGGGGCTGAAGTGTGTATATTTTAATGCAAGGAGTATAGTAAATAAGGTAGATGAGCTTAGGGCGTGGATAGCTGCTTGGGAATGTGATGTAGTGGCCATTACGGAGACTTGGATGTCTCAGGGACAGGACTGGGTACTTCAGGTGCCAGGTTTCAGATGTTTCAGGAAGGACAGGGAGGCTGGCAGAAGAGGTGGTGGAGTGGCACTGTTAATAAGGGACAGTGTCATGGCTGCAGAGAAAGAGGATGCCGTGGAGGGACTTTCTACAGAGTCTCTGTGGGTGGAAGTTACGAACAGCATAGGGTCGAAAACTTTGCTGGGTGTATTCTATAGGCCGCCCAATAGTGACAGGGAAGTTGAAGTGCAGATAGGGAACCAGATTCTGGAGAAATGTATTAAAAACAGAGTGGTCGTGATGGGAGACTTCAATTTCCCAAACATCGACTGGAATATCCCTAGAGTAAGGGGTTCGGCTGGAGAGGAGTTTGTTAGGTGTGTTCAGGAAGGTTTCCTGACACAGTATGTGGACAAGCCTACGAGGGGTGAGGCAGTACTTGACCTGGTACTGGCGAATGAACCAGGGCAGGTGATGGATCTCTCGGTAGGAGAGCATCTTGGGAATGGAGATCATAATTCTATCTCCTTCACAATTGCATTGGAACGAGATAGGATCAGACAGGCTAGGAAGGTGTTTGTCTGGAGTAAGGGGAGATACGAAGAAGTCAGGAAGTTACTTGGACAAATAAACTGGAAGGAGGCATTCTTAGGGAAGAGTACCGAAGGAAGGTGGCGGATATTCAAGGAATGTTTGTCTAGCGCTCTGCATGACAATGTTCCGATAAGGCAAGGGGGTTTTGGTAGGTCGCGGGAACCGTGGTGCACGAAGGCTGTGTTGAACCTAGTCAGGAGGAAAAGGAAGGTATACAAAAGGTTCAGGGAACTAGGAGAGGTTAAGGATCTTGAAGAATATAAGGACTGTAGAAAGGAGGTTAAAAGGGAAATTAGGAGAGCCAGAAGGGGTCATGAGAAGACCTTGGCGGGTAAGATTAAAGAAAATCCCAAGGCCTTCTATAAGTATGTGAAAGGTAAAAGGGTGAGAAGGGAAAGGATAGGACCTATAAAAGATGAAGGGGGAAAGGTCTGTGTAGAACCAGAAGAAATGGCGGAGGTGCTTAATGAGTACTTTGCATCAGTATTCACAGTGGAAGCTGATTTGGGAGATCTTGCTATGGACTTGCAGCAGGTGGAAAAGATTGAGTACGTGGACATTAAAGAGGAGGATGTGTTAGAACTTTTGAATTCTATCAAGGTAGATAAGTCGCCGGGACCAGATGGGATGTACCCCAGGATACTGTGGGAGGCCAGGGAAGTGATTGCAGAGCCCTTGGCGATGATCTTTGCGTCGTCAATGGAGACGGGAGAGGTTCCGGAAGATTGGAGGATTGCGGATGTAGTCCCTATTTTCAAGAAAGGGAACAGAGATAGCCCGGGAAATTACCGCCCGGTGAGTCTGACCTCAGTGGTTGGTAAGCTGATGGAGAGGCTTCTGAGGGACAAGATTTACGACCATTTGGAGAGGTTTGACATGATCAGGAATAGTCAGCATGGATTTGTCAAGGGCAGGTCGTGCCTTACGAGCCTAGTTGAGTTCTTCGATAATGTGACTGAACACATTGACGAAGGAAGTGCCGTGGACGTAGTGTACATGGACTTCAGCAAGGCTTTTGATAAGGTCCCCCATGCAAGACTTCTTGAGAAGGTGAGAGGGCATGGGATCCAAGGGCCTTTGGCCTTGTGGATCCAGAACTGGCTTGCCTGCAGAAGGCAGAGAGTGGTTGTGGATGGGTCTTTTTCGGAATGGAGGTCAGTCACCAGTGGGGTGCCCCAGGGATCTGTTCTGGGACCCTTGTTGTTTGTCATTTTCATAAATGACCTGGATGAGGAAGTGGAGGGATGGGTTAGCAAGTTCGCTGATGACACGAAGGTCGGCGGTGTTGTGGATGGTCTGGAAGGATGTCAAAAGTTGCAGCAGGACATAGATAGGATGCAGGAATGGGCGGAGAAGTGGCAGATGGACTTCAACGCGGATAAATGTGTAGTAGTCCATTTCGGCAGAACCAACGGGATGAACGAGTACACTATTAAGGGCAGGGGTCTTAGTAGCGTTGAAGAGCAGAAGGATCTCGGGGTCCGGGTTCACAGGACTCTTAAATCGGCCTCGCAGGTGGAGGAGGTGGTCAAGAAGGCGTATGGTGTACTGGCCTTCATTAATCGAGGGATTGAGTTTAGGAGTCGGGAGGTAATGCTGCAACTTTACAGGACCCTTGTCAGGCCTCATTTGGAGTACTGTGCGCAGTTCTGGTCGCCTCACTATAGGAAAGATGTAGAAGCTATTGAAAGGGTGCAGAGGAGATTTACAAGGATGTTGCCTGGACTGGGAGGCATGCCTTATGAAGATAGGTTGAGGGAGCTGGGACTCTTTTCCCTGGAGAGGCGAAGGTTGAGAGGCGACCTGATAGAAGTTTATAAAATATTGAGAGGAATAGATAGGGTGGACTCTCAGAGGCTATTTCCCCGGGTTGAAATGGTCGCTACGAGGGGACACAGATTTAAGGTGCGGGGAGGGAGGTACAGAGGTGATGTTAGGGGTAAGTTTTTCACTCAGAGGGTGGTGAGTGATTGGAATCGGCTGCCGTCGTCGGTGGTGGAGGCGAACTCGCTGGGGTCTTTTAAAAGACTTCTGGATGAGTATATGGGGTTTAATGGGATTGGGGGTTATAGATAGGTCTATAGATTGGTGGGGTTGATGCGATCGGCGCAACTCGAGGGCCGAAGGGCCTGTTTGTGCTGTAATGTTCTATGTTCTATGTTCTAGACTTGGAAGTTGGTGTACATTTTGGGGATAGTGACCACAATTCGATTACGTTCACCTTAGTGATGGAAAGGGATAGGCATGAACCTCGGGTCAGTAGTTTCAGCTGGGGGAAGGGTAATTATGAGGCTATTAGGAGAGAATTAGGAAGCATTGGTTGGAATGGGAGATTACAGGAACTGGGAACATCCGAGATGTGGGGATTTTTCAAGGAGCAGCTATTGCGGGTCTGTGATAAGTATATCCCTGTCAGGCAAGGAGGATTTGGTAGGCCCAGGGAACCATGGTGCACCAAAAAAGTTGATTCGTTGGTTAGGAAGAAAAAGGAGGCTTATGTTCGGATGAGGCTTGAGGGCTCAGGTAGTGCATTAGAAAGTTTTAGATTGGCTAGGAGGGAGTTGAAGAGGGAGTTAAGAAGGGCTAAAAGAGGACATGAGATGATTTTGGCTGATAGGATTAAGGAGAACCCTAAGGCGTTTTACAGGTATGTCAAGAACAGAAGGTTGGTTAGGACAAGATTAGGGCCAGTTACAGACAGTAGAGGGAAGTTGTGTGTGGAACCGGAGGAGATTGGAGAGGTGTTGAACCAATATTTCTCTTCGGTGTTCACGCAAGGGGACAGGAATGTAGCTGAGGAGGACACTGGGGTGCAGGGGTGTAAAATAGATAGTATTGCAGTTGATACGGGGGATGTGCTGGATATTTTAGAGGGATTGAAAATAGATAAGTCCCCTGGTCCAGATGGGATTTACCCTAGGATTCTTTGGGAGGCAAGAGGGGTGATTGCGGAGCCTCTGGCTCTGATCTTCAGGTCGTCGTTAGTCTCTGGTATAGTACCAGAAGATTGGAGGACAGCAAATGTTGTCCCATTGTTTAAGAAGGGGAGAAGGGACTTCCCTGGGAATTATAGACTGGTGAGTCTTACTTCTGTGGTGGGTAAGGTTTTGGAAAGGATTATTAGAGACAAGATTTATAGTTATTTGGAAAGTAATGAGTTGATTAGAGACAGTCAGCATGGTTTTGTAGCGGATAGGTCATGCCTTACTAACCTTATCGAGTTCTTTGAGAAAGTGACCAAAGAGGTGGATAGGGGTAAGGCAGTTGATGTGGTGTATATGGATTTTAGCAAGGCGTTTGATAAGGTTCACCATGGTAGGCTTCTGCAGAAAATGCAGATGTATGGGATTGGGGGTGATCTAGGTAATTGGATCAGGAATTGGCTAGCAGATAGGAGACAGAGAGTGGTGGTTGATGGGAAATATTCGTCATGGAGTTCGGTTACAAGTTGTGTGCCTCAGGGATCTGTTTTGGGGCCACTGCTGTTTGTAATTTTTATTAATGATCTGGATGAGGGTATAGTTGGGTGGATTAGTAAGTTTGCTGATGACACCAAAGTCGGAGGTGTGGTAGATTGTGAGGAAGGGTGTCATAGTTTGCAGGATGACTTAGAAAGGTTGCAGAGCTGGGCTGAGAGGTGGCGAATGGAGTTTAATGTGGAGAAGTGTGAGGTAATTCATTTCGGTAGGAATAACAGATGTGTTGAGTATAGGGCTAACGGGAGGACTTTGAATAGTGTGGAGGAGCAGAGGGATCTAGGTGTATGTGTACATAAATCCCTGAAAGTTGGGAATCAAGTAGATAAGGTTGTTAAGAAGGCATACGGAGTCTTGGCGTTTATTGGTAGGGGGATTGAATTTAGGAGTCGCAGCATCATGATGCAACTGTACACAACTCTGGTGCGGCCACACTTGGAGTTTTGTGTGCAGTTCTGGTCCCCACATTACAGGAAGGATGTAGAGGCTTTGGAGAGGGTGCAGAGGAGGTTTACCAGGATGTTGCCTGGTATGGAGGGGAGATCCTATGAGGAGAGACTGAGAGATTTGGGGTTATTTTCGCTGGAAAGAAGGCGGCTAAGAGGGGATCTCATTGAAACATATAAGATGATTAGAGGTTTAGACAGGGTAGATAGTGATAGCCTTTTTCCTAGGATGGAGAAAGCTAGCACGAGGGGGCACGATTTTAAATTAAGGGGGGGTAGTTATAGGACAGATGTCAGGGGTAGGTTCTTTACCCAGAGAGTGGTGAGGGACTGGAATGCCCTGCCAGCTGCAGTTGTAAATGCACCTAGTTTGGGGGCGTTTAAGAGATCTGTGGATAGGTTTATGGATGAAAAGGGATTGGTTTAGGCTAGTGGGTCATTGTTTTGTAACTGGTTGGCGCAACATCGTGGGCCGAAGGGCCTGTTCTGCGCTGTAATGTTCTATATTCTATGTTCTATGTTCTATCTTACCACAACTGTTTAGAGGGTCATACAAAACTCCCATTAGGTTGAGCATAAGGAATTTCACTCCAAGTATGATTCAGTTGACCCACTAAGAAGCTATTATCTAAACAAACTTTATTTAAGAACAATTAGAACAATTTTGAGTGGCCAAATGGCCTAAACTTTGTCACCTAAAGAGAAAACGCTGGAAAATCTCAGCCGGTCTGGCAACATTTCTAAGGAGAGAAAAGAGTTGACGTTTTGACAAAGAGCCATCTGGACTTGAAACATTTCGAGTCTAGATGGCCCTTTGTTAAAATGTCAACTCTTTTCTCTCCTTTTTTCTCTGTTGGTTTCAGATTCCACCATCCATAGTAATTTGTTTTTAGGCCTAAACTTTTTGTCTGTTCCTACAAATGACAGTCAGTAATAAATTGGGCTATAAATAAATTAAAATAAAGAATATAAAGAGTTCCAATTGACAGGATCAAAGTTGTGAAGGGTCTTTTTGAGGTAAATTAGGAAAAATTACTTGCACAGGTCAATAAATTGCTAATTCTTGATATCTTTTATACAGAAAATCTTTTGATGTGAAAATAATAGAGGGGCCTGGGAAGGCAATGGCAAATTGGTCTGAGGGATGATTGTTTCAAAGGATTATACAGATCTGATTAAACTATCCTTCACCGTAAAATGTGATTATTTTATGAAAGAGAGAATTGCTGTTCACTTTTCTGCAGGGAAACAAAACTTCTACTTTGCTATCTATTATTCTTTTATGGTGAGCTGCAAGTCTTCAAAAGATGTGCCTTTTTGGGCTTATATGCGCCCTAATCATGTGACAGTTGCCCATTCGATTTAGGATAAGAGATTCCAGTTGTAAATGTCAGTCCGTCTGAAGGAGGATTGCACAGATCTTTCCAAATCTCGCTACATTAATGGGACTTTATGTTACTGGGGCCCCCAGTGATGGAGGTAACTGAGGAGAGCTATTGCCTAGCCCTACATTTATTATGAAATATGTCCCATTGCATATTTTGAGATCCTAGATTTTTAAAGTGAGATTTAATAGTTTAATAGTATTTGCGTAAATTTAGTTGCAGCAATTTTCATTTTTTCTTCCTGTCTAATTACTTAATTCTAATTTGAATGATATAACTTCTGTGTTTCTCAGTGGAAAAATGGCATGAGGAAAGAGAGAACAATTACTGAAACAATGATCAGTGCAATTGCTGCAAAATATACAAATGAACAAAAGGCAAAACTTCTGAATAAAGATGTAAATCTTCCCAATAGGTAAGATCTGTGAGAAACCTGAATCTAAAAATAACAAGACTGGACATGAATAATATGTAAATATTTTATATATTGTCATATTTTTAAAAGAGTTTATCATGCACAAAGATGGATACTAAAACGCAATTAATCTTTATCGACGTCCATTGATTTATATGATGAAATGATGCCTTTAAGAAATGTATTCACGCAGGGAGATATAAATGTAGCTGTGGAGAACACTGGGTTACAGGGTTGTAAACTGGATAGTATTGCAGTTGATAAGGAGGATGTGCAAGATATTCTTGAGGGTTTGAAAATAGATAAGTCCCCTGGGCCGGACAGGATTTACCCTAGGATTCTCTGGGAGGCAAGAGAGGTGATTGCAGAGCTTCTGGCTCTGATCTTCAGGTCGTCATTGGTCACAGGTATAGAGCCAGAAGATTGGAGGATAGCGAATGTTGTCCCATTGTTTAAGAAGGGGAACAGAGACTTCCCTGGGAATTATAGACCGGTGAGTCTTACTTCTGTTGTGGGCAAAGTTTTAGAAAAAATTATTAGGGATAGGATTTATAGTTATTTAGAGAATAATGAATTGATTGGAGATAGTCAGCACGGTTTTGTGAAGGGTAGGTCGTGCCTTACTAACCTTATTGAGTTTTTTGAGAAAGTGACCAAAGAGGTGGATGGGGGTAAGGCAGTTGATGTGGTATATATGGACTTTAGTAAGGCGTTTGATAAGGTTCACCATGGAAGGCTTCTGCAGAAAATGCAGATGTATGGGATTGAGGGTGATTTAGTTAATTGGATCAGGAATTGGCTAGCAGATAGGAGATAGAGGGTGGTGGTTGATGGTAAGTATTCGTCATGGAGTTCGGTTATAAGTGGTGTGCCTCAGGGATCTGTTTTGGGGCCACTACTGTTTGTGATTTTTATAAATGATCTGGATGAGGGTATAGTTGGGTGGATCAGTAAATTTGCTAATGACACCAAAGTCGGAGGAGTGGTAGATAGTGAAGAGGGGTGTCATAGTTTACAGAGAGACTTGGACAAGTTGCAGAGCTGGGCCGAGAGGTGGCGGATGGAGTTTAATGCGGAAAAGTGTGAGGTAATTCACTTTGGCAGGAATAACAGATGTGTAGAGCATAGGGCTAACGGTAGGATTCTGAATAGTGTTGATGAACAGAGGGATCTAGGTGTATGTGTACAAAGATCCCTGAAAGTTGGGAATCAAGTAGATAGGGTTGTTAGGAAGGCATACGGTGTCTTGGCATTTATTGGTAGGGGGATTGAATTTAGGAGCCGCAACGTCATGTTGCAACTGTACAAAACTCTGGTGCGTCTGCACTTGGAGTATTGTGTGTAGTTCTGGTCCCCACATTATAGGAAGGATGTGGAGGCATTGGAGAGGGTGCAGAGGAGGTTTACCAGGATGTTGCCTGGTATGGAGGGAAGGTCCTATGAGGAGAGACTGAGGGATTTGAGGTTGTTTTCGTTAGAAAGAAGGCGACTAAGAGGGGACCTTATTGAAACATATAAGATGATTAGAGGTTTAGATAGGGTGGACAGTGATAGCCTTTTTTCTCGGATGGAGAAAGCTAGCATGAGGGGTCATAGTTTTAAATTAAGGGGTGGTAGTTATAGGACGGATGTCAGAGGTAGGTTCTTTACCCAGAGGGTGGTGAGGGATTGGAATGCCCTGCCTGCTGCAGTTGTAAATGTGCCTAGTTTGGGGGCGTTTAAGAGATCCATGGATAGGTTTATGGATGGAAAGGGATTGGTTTATGTTAGAGGGTCATTGCTTTTTTAATTGGTCGGCGCAACATCGTGGGCCGAAGGGCCTGTTCTGCGCTGTAATATTCTATGTTCTGTGTTCTATGTATTTGAGTCATCTTCTTGCACAAGATCTGTTGTAGCAGTTCTGTATTCTGGAGCTGCTCTGTCCATAATCCTGTATTGTTACTGTAGCAGCATAATCACTTCCAATTGCTAGAATCTTTATTTTAATCTGGACTAATGCTGTTCTGGTTTTTTCAGTGTTCCCCCTGGGATTTTGCAGTGTAGAACTTGATTGTAATGATTAACAGGGAACATATCATCTGACTGGGTGGAGCAAGGTTTAAATGAACTGATGCTGGTGTCATCTGTTTTATTGGATCAATGGCCCCAGCACAGTCAACTTCTAGGGTCGATAGCTTAGTTAACACCATCGCAGCTTAACATTCTCAGAATTTATTTGCTAGTTTTTCATTTGATATTATGGTTCCTCCATATTACTGGTGCCATGGTTTTGGCTTTATAGAACATAGAACATTACAGTACAAACAGGCCCTTCGGCCCTCGAGTTGCGCCGATCACATCAACCCCACCAATCTATAGACCTATCTATAACCCCCAATCCCATTAAACCCCATATACTCATCCAGAAGTCTTTTAAAAGACCCCAGCGAGTTCGCCTCCACCACCGATGACGGCAGCCGATTCCATTCACTCACCACCCTCTGAGTGAAAAACTTACCCCTAACATCACCTCTGTACTTCCGTCCCCGCACCTTAAATCTGTGTCCTCTCGTAGCGACCATTTCAACCCGGGGAAATATCTATGATTATCAAAAGTTATAACCTTACATTGTTTTTCTAATCTATTATAATTTTTATTTTATGTTCAAAGGCCTGCACATAGAAGATTGCATAATGTTAGCCTGCCATAATTATTTTTCTGTTACCTTTTCCAATTCTAGCACGGTAATGACTTTAGCTTATAGAATAGGAGCTCTCTGATTGAGGCAGTTAATGCTGTTTAATCTTGTAGAGGAGTGGAGTATTTAGGTTACCAGCATTCAGGATGTCTACTCTGCACTGGGAAGTACCTGTCTAAGTATTGCTAACTATGGTAAATAAATCTGGGATTAATGAAAAGACACTGGCCTCATGGGAGTTATTTCAGTGGGAACAAGGTAAAGCACAATTTTGAAGGAACCAATTTGCAACAATTGGCCTTAATTGTGGTAAACTATTCTTAAGCCTTTAGTCGGAAGGTTTTTCTGTCAAGAATTGGGCCCAAAATGTGGATCGCGTGCATTACTTTTTTCAGGTAAATGACATTAAGGCAGATGAAACACAACGGATAATTCTCCTCACTGGCTGTGGCATTTCAGCATTTGCCATCATTCAGAGTTTAACTTACCCTGAGGCATCGGATACTAAAACCTTTTAAGAATTAACTGAACTAGTTGGAGAATATGACCCCAAGCCATCACTAATCCTGAGATGTTATTGGTTTACTCGGCAGCCTGCGCCAGAGGAATATGTTACAGGTTATCTAACTAGGTTAAAATGACTGGCGGAAGCATGTGAATTTAGTTTAACCCCTAATGGAATGCTTAGAGACTGTTTAATGTGCAGGATTACTAACATCGCTATTCAAAAACGCCTGTTAGATGAAGCTCAATTTCAAACATGCGCCACAACTGGCCTTATCACTGGAAAATCACTGTAAGTGGAGCATATGACTTGCAAGGTATCCTAATGTAAGTGGACACCCATGCCAGTACAACTGAGCTAGTGGACCACCACTTGAGCACAGATGATTACCTAGCCTCAGTCAGGAAACACCCAGATACATGCAACTACAAGCGTGCCCACAACACAGCCCCAAAGCAAAGCCAACTGCGACCAGACAGTTACAAGCACATTGTAATTGTTGCTGGAATGCAAAGTCAAAGCAGCAAAGAAGCCCTCCAAGATCGAGATTTCGATAAACAACCCTCAGGCCAGTATCCAGGAGAGTTCACACCCTGGTAGATCCTGGAGTTAGAAGAATTAATTTGCATGTGATATCGAAATCAGACCTAATCAAGCTAAATGGACAACTAGTACTAATGGAGGTCGATAGGGATGTGGCCGTTTTGGTGTTCAGAGAATCAATGTTCCATAAAATTCACTCTGACTCCAATCCTGGACACACAGACCTTTACGTATTGTGGATACAAACTCTGTGCCTGTCTCATATGAAATGCAACTGGTTTGGTTATCAATGGTCATAATGGAAGGCTCGGACCCAAGCCTAATGGGGCAAAATTGGTTGCAAGAGATCCATCTAGATTGGCTCAACATTTTTCAGCTAGAGAATGACCTTTCTGAAGTTGTGCTTAAATACCCTGAGATTTTCCAGTAAGGCCTGCAGACTATCAAAAGAGCCAAGGCAACCTTACAGTTTGACCAGAAAGCGATTCTGCAATTTTGCAAAGCCTGCCTAATACCATTTTCCTTACGGGAAAAAGTTGAAATTGAAGTCTGGAGACTGGAATGCCAAGGGATCATCAAACCAGTCCAATTTGTAGAATGGGAAGCACCATTTATATCAATTTTGAAGTCAGATGGGTCAGTCTTCCTTTGTGGGGATTTTAAACAAATAATAAACTGTTTCTTGCAGTTGGAATAAACACATGATCCCTTAGATCGAGGTCTTATATGCGAAGTTGCCAGGATGACGTCACGCGTACTTTCAATTATAGCTAAATGAGAATTCCTAGAGATACTCAATCATTTATGCTCATATAGGTCTTTATCAATACACCATATACCATTTGGGGTATCGTCAGCCTGTGCAAATTTCCAACAAATGATGGAGAACATTTTACAAGGTCCACCTCAGGTCGCTAGTTATCTGGAAGATGTCCTCATGACAAACAAAACGAATAAGGAACGCCTAGAAAACCTTGAGGAAGTTCTAAGTCAATTTTCCAAGGCAGGCATACATCTAAGAAGGGAGAAATGTGATTCCAGCTCCCCCAAGTGACCAACTGGGCTACTGCGCTGCCCCATTTGGGGCGGCACAGCAGCACAGTGGTTAGCACTGCTGCTTCACAGCTTCAGGATCCAGGGTTCGATTCCCGGCTCGGGTCATTGTCTGTGTGGAGTTTGCACATTCTCCTCATGTCTGCATGAGTTTCCTCTGGGTACTTTGATTTCCTCCCACAGTCCAAAGATATGTGGGTTAGGTTGATTGGCCATGCTAAGACATTGGCCCTTAGTGTCCAGGGATGCGTAGGTTAGCGGGATTAGTGGGTATAATATGTAGGAATATGGGGGTAGGTCCTGGGTGGGATTGTGTTTGATGCAGATTCAACGGGCTGAAGGGCCTCTTTCTGCACTGTAGGGCTCTATGATTCTATCGTGATTCTACAAAGAAGACAAATCTAGTCCAAACTCTTTGGAACACAAGGTACAGGTAATCAAAGGTGCCCCAGCTCCTATGTCCATCTAAGAGCTAAGATCCTTTCTAGAGGTGTAACCTATTATGGGAAATTTAGAACCCTACCAGCATAGAACCCTACAGTGCAGAAACAGGCCCTTCGGCCCATCGAGTCTGCACCGAACACAATCCCACCCAGACCCTATCCCCACATCCCTACACATTTACCTGCTAATCCCTCTAACCTACACATCCCAGGACACTAAGGGGCAATTTTAGCATAGCCAATGAACCTAACCCGCACATCTTTGGACTGTGAGAGGAAACCGGAGCACCTGGAGAAAACCCACACAGACACGAGGAGAATGTGCAAACTCCACACAGGCAGTGACCCGAGCCGGGAATCGAACCCAGGACCCTGGAGCTGTGAAGCAGCAGTGCTAACCACTGTGCTACCGTGCCGCCCCTATACCCAGCGTGGTCTCAATCCTGGCCCCATTACAACAACTCCTAAAAAAAAGCCTTGGGAATGGGCTTTCCATCAATCCTTGGTTTTTAGTAAAGTGAAGCTTTATTAGCTAAATGTTCTGGCACATTTAGATCCCAGGAGAGAATCACTACTGGACTGCGATATGTCTCCATATGGAACTGGGAAAGTATTGGCACTAAAGTGGCCAAACAGAGAAGAGCGCCCAATTGCATATGCTTCTAGGATCTTGGCTATTGTGGAACACAAATACACCCACATTGAAAATGAAGAGTTGGCGATGAATAGGTGAAAATTTGTCATTGTCATGGACTACAAACCACTACTAGAACTGCCAGAGGAGGGTAAGGTGGTGCATTGGCCCAAATCCGGCAGTGAGCCGCTTACACTTTTCAATTGGAATATTATCTAAGAGGCCGAGGAGTCAACGTCAATGCCTTCAGTTGGCTACTGTTCGCAGTCACCTCGCAGGTGGTTCCCCATTGGAAGAGATGGTGATGACGATGAACTTTTTGGAATCTTTCCCAGTGGCAGAAAATAATATTCGGCTTTGGACGCAAAAAGACCCAATCCTCATGAAACCCAAACAGCTAGTACTGACGGGGAAATAAAAAGACCATTGAAGCCTGCATTCCACCCATACTGGAGCCAGAAGAACAGCTGACCATAGAAAATGGCATACTCCTATGGGGCTCCAGTGTTATCATACCGAGCAATGGCCTCTGTCCCATCTTGGCCAAACTTCATCACAAAAATGCTTGCAAAAGAGCTATTTTTGGTGGCCAGGAATGGAAACAGATAGAGCTACGCTCATGAGTCAGTGTCAGCAATGCCTACAAGGGCAGAAGTTATCATTAGCAGCACTTCACCCTTGGGAATGGCTGGGAATGTCATGGACTCGGCAACTGTGCCAGTCCATGGGTTCAATGTTCTTAGTGTTGTTAGATGCCCACTCAAAATAGATGGATGTATAAAGGGTGAATTATTCAACACTGGAATTACAATGGATAAACTTTGCATCTTTTTTGTGACTCATGGGATCCCAGAGGTGTTGGTTTCTGAAAATTTCTGAAAACCATCCTTTACCAGCCAAGAATTCACTTATTTCATGTAGTCGAATGGAACTCAACACGTTACACAGTGCCATATCACTCATCATCTAAACGGCCTGGCGGAAAGAGCGATGCAAACACGCAGGTTTAGAGAAACAGCCTGCAGCCTTCTTGGACACCAAACTGTCCAGATTCCTTTTCAACTAAAGGATGACCCTCCATGCAACTACCAGAATATCCCAGCTGACGTGCTCATGGGCAGATGTTGCCGTTGAGCCGAGATCAGGTTGAGCCTGATCTTCTCAAACCTGGGGATGAGGTTGTGGAAAAACATCAACAAGTACAGTGCCAAGCCCACAACAACACCAAGCAGGAGAGATACCCATAGGCAGGTGATACAGTGTTGTTAAAGAATCATGGGAATGGCCCAATGTTGTTACAAGGCATGGTCAAGTCAAGGGCAGGACTGGTTTCCTACAAAATCTGTGTGAGAGATATCATCCTATGAAAACACCCAGGCCATTTAAAGTCTGTTAAGCCCCAGGCTGTAACGCAGCAATCTAGATCCAGCACACCTCGAACTTCGCAAGCAATTATGGGTCCCAGTGGAGTCCGAAATGGACACAGCAGGCTTAGCCGTGCTGGCTCCCATGCTGCCCAATGAAGAGAGTAAACCCATGCCTTGCCACTCAAGGCAAAAGAGGTGAGTTCTGGTACGTTACACTCTGCCTATTTTGGACGCAGAGCTGGATTCGGCATTGAGATACCGCAAGAGGCTCGCAGAGGGTATCATCCATCGAGGTTCCTTGGATCTAGAGGAGTGGGATGTAATGACTTTAATGAGGTCCATGACATGGACCTGTTAGATATGAGCTCCCTGATCGAGGCAGTAATACTGTCCTATCTGGCAGCTCTGCAGATGTGGAGTGTCTGGGCTACTGGCACTCATGGTGTATACTCTGTGCTGTGAAATAGTACTGGGAGGCACCCATCTAAGTATTATTAACAATTTAAATATATCTGGATTTGGTAAAGGGACACTGGCCTCGTGGGAGTTATTTCAAGCTCCACTTTGGCAGTCATGTTTTGTTGATCTGCTTAAAGTTAAACTGCTCAAAATCAAATCTTAACTAAAGAAGTAAGGATTGTATAGTTTGTGAGTGAGAACATTCTTGAAAAATACTAATGAGAAGCTACCATGGACTTGTAAAATAAGTCAAAAAATAAGAAATGAAAAGAGATCATCAAATTGTTCAGAGAATCATAGAAATTTACAACACAAGTAGATATTCAGACCAGCATGGAATTCTCATACAACACAAACTTTCTTCACATTCTTTTAAATTTGTTACATATTTAAATATTCATCCAGTTTCCATTTACAAGCGGAGTATTCACATACCGCACAGTAGGGTGTCATGTTATCCGTCCTTTGGTCAGGTCTTGTTGATGCCTGTTGAAATTTAAAGATGGCTGTAATGTGATTGAATGAATTCATTGGGAATCACAGAATTGTTACAACACAGGTCATTCTGCACATCAACCTTATGATCACTCTTAATAGGAATAATTTAACGAATGTCACACTCCAAAATCTCCCCAAAACTTTGATCATCCATTCTTTTCAGATAACAATACAATTCCCTCTTGAAAACCTCAGTTGAACCTGCCTTCACCATACTTCAGCAATTCTAGATCTTAACCACTCACTGCAAGTTGCCATTGTTTTTTTTGCCAACTGTGTCCTCCTGTTCTTGATCCTTCCACCAACGGGAACATCTTTTTCTGATCTCCTCTTACTCAATTCCTTGTGATTCTAAAACTATTTTGTTTTCACGCCTGTCCTGGACTTCTAATAAGAAGTCTGATAAGATCGCCCCCAGAGTGATGCCCAGAATATCGTATCAGCCAATTTCAATGTGCGCAACCAGCTCATTTGCCTTGTTTAATATTACTGTGCGCATTTAGGGACAACACCCTCAGTTCTGCATTGACTACCTCTGTTCTCATACTTGTCACCTTTTTTGCTCTGCCTGAGGTTAGATTCCTGCCACCTTCTGTACTCTGTTCTTTTACATGGTCTGAAAACTTTACTAACCTCTCCTGAGCCCTCAGCTGCTTTAACTAGTTGAAAGTCCTCATCATTAACCTGCACTTCTACCCTCTCCTTTAACTTTGATTTTCGAATTCTCAATAAAATTGAAACCTCCCCCCAACTATTTAGTTTAAAGCCCTATCTACAGCCCTAGTTGTACGATCCACCAGGACTTTGGTCCTGCATGATTCAGATGAAGACCACAGTGCTCTCGCAGTGCCTCTCTCTGCCACACCCTTTATCCTCACTGTGCAATTCCTTCCCTGCTGCTATTATAGTCTCTCTCTCCCTCTCTTTCTCTTTCAGTCTCTCTCCCACTCTCTTTGCCCTTGCCTTCTCACTCTGCCTCTCTCGCTCTCTCTGCCACTATCTTTGTCCTTGTTGTCCCCTTGCCTTTCCCAGTGGTCTCGCTCTGCGTGTCTTGCTGCCACTCTCTTTATCTTCACTTTTCCCTTGCCTTTGTGCTACTATCACAGTGTCTCACTCTTTCTGTCACTCTCTTTAGCTTTGTTGTGCCCCTTGACATCCCTGTTCTTCTAGAAATGTCTCTCTCTGCCACTCTTTATCCTCGCTGTGCCCTTGCCTTTCACACTTGTCTCAGTGTCCCTCTCAATCCCCCATCCTCCCACTCTCTTTATCCTCACTGTGCCGAGTGTCTCTCACTCTCTCTGACACTATTTATCCTCACTGTTCCTTTGCCTTTCCTGCTGGTCTCACAGATTCTTTTTCTCTGTTTCCCTCTCTCTTTCTGCAAGTTTCTTTATCCTCACTGAGAAGGCGATGGCCTAGTGATATTATCGTTAGACTATTAATCCAGAAACTCAGCTAATGTTTTGGGGACCTGGGCTCGAATCCTGGCACATTTGAATTTGGTGGAATTTGAATTCAATAAAAAGTATTTGGAATTAAGAATCTACTGATGACCTTAAAACCATTGTCAATTATTGGAAAAACCCATCTGGTTCACTAATATCCTTTAGGGAAGGAAATCTGCTGTCCTTATCTGGTCTGGCCTATATCTGACTCCAGAGCCACAGCAATGTGATTGAGCCTCAACTGCCCTCAGGCAACTAGGGATGGACAATAAATGCTGGTGCCTATGTTCCACGAACAAATAAAAAAACTATGCCCTTGCCTTTGCAGCTTGTTTTGTTGTGTCTCTCTTTGCACTCATTTTACCCTCACTATGTTCTCGTCCTCATTATGTTGATAATCTAAGAGAAGTCTATCCCTGAAAAGTTGGCACCCAGGTTAGAACCAGCATAGAACCACCACTCCACACAGGCAGTGACCCGAGCCGGGAATCGAACCCAGGACCCTGGAGCTGTGAAGCAGCAGTGCTAACCACTGTGCTACCGTGCTGCCCTAAAGGTTGTTAAGGTTGTTAAGAAGGCGTACGGTGTGTTAGCTTTTATTGGTAGAGGGATTGAATTTCAGAGCCATGAGATCATGTTGCAACTGTACAAAACTCTGGTGAGGCCGCAGTTGGAGTATTGCGTACCGTTCTGGTCGCTGCATTATAAGAAAGATGTGGGAGCATTAGGAAGGGTG
The DNA here is from genome assembly GCA_037974335.1 of Prionace glauca. Classification (NCBI taxonomy): domain Eukaryota; kingdom Metazoa; phylum Chordata; class Chondrichthyes; order Carcharhiniformes; family Carcharhinidae; genus Prionace; species Prionace glauca. The sequence continues at coordinate 19,609,743 of CM075736.1, read as the reverse complement.
CAGAGGAGGTTTACCAGGATGTTGTCTGGTATGGTGTGAAGGTCTAATGAGGAAAGGCTGAGGGACTTGAGGTTGTCTTCATTCGAGAGAAGAAGGTTAAGAGGTGACCTAATTGAGGCATACAAGATGATCAGAAGATTAGATAGGGTGGACAGTGAGAGCCTTTTTCCTCGGATGGTGATGGCTAACATGAGGGAACATAGCTTTAAATTAAGGGGTGATAATCATAGGACGGATGTCAGAGGTAGGTTCTTTACTCAGAGGATAGTAAGAGCGTGGAATGAATGCCCTGCCTGTGGTAGTTGTGGACTCGCCAACTTTAAGGGCGTTCAAATGGTCATTGGATAGGCATATGGATAATATTGGAATAGTTTAGGTTAGAGGGTCATTAGATTCATTCCACTGGTTGGCGCAACATCGAGGGCCGAAGGGCCTGTACTGCGCTGTAATGTTCTATGTTCTAAGTGAATCTATGGAAGTTCATTATCAGGCTTTGAGTAGAGGCCCAAATTCCACACCTTTAAATATCAACGACCATTAATGTAACAGGTGGCAAGAATAAATGCAGGAAATTCCAAAGGGCCCTCATGCTGGAACCGCAGAAGACAGAATGTGGACAATCTCCTCCAGTCGTTGGCCCATTCTGCACCTGCATTAATATGGATTGCAACAATTCAAGAAGAGATCTCACTATCACATGGCCAAATGGGAATGGGTAATAAATATTGCCCTTGTTGGCAATGCCCTTAAATGTTTTTTTTTTCAGAAATGACACGAAGCAGCTCTGCCTGATATTTGCTTGCCACTTTCTGCATCTCCATCAGATCTTCATTTCATTTGAAAATGTGTGCCAGCGAACTGCCTTTGTGGAGTTTACATGCTCTTCCCATGTCTGTGTGGTTTTCCTTCGGGTGATCCAGTTTCCTCCCACAGTCCAAAGATGTGCTGGTTAGGTTGATTGACCATGCTAATTTGTCCCTTAGTGTCAGGCGATTAGCAGGACAAATAGGTGGGGTTACGAGGATAGGGCCTGGCTGGGATTTTTGTTGGTGCAGACTCGATGGGCTGAATGGTCTCTTTCTGTGCTGTAGAGATTTTGTGATGGAGGGAGCAAATATTCATGAAAGAGATGCCAATCAAGCAGGCTGCTTTGTCCTGGTTTGTGTTAGAGCTGCACTCATCCCAAGCAAGTGCAATGTATTCCAGCACACCCCTGACTTGGATCTTGTCGATGGTTTGGGGGTTGTGGGGAGATGGGTTTGGGGGGGAGGGTTTGGGAGGGGTGGTCAAGAGGTCTTAATGAAAATCACTCTGTCTCCAACTAATGTGTCACACGTAGTCATCAAAATGGAAAATTGTTCCTTGCAATTGCAAATTTGGCTCAACAGACACTCCGGGGACGATCTTATCAGAAGTCCAGGACAGGCATGAAAACAAAATAATTTCAGAATTTTTTTTGGGGCGAGTTCAAATCTGCTATCTTACGCACTCAATTCATGAAAAAAAAACAGCAAAAACGGCTTCTTGTCTGTAGGGGGAGGGGGTGGGAATTAAGCTCCCCAAATGTTGGCTGAGAGCAGCAGAGAGCACCATTTGTGCATTCACAATGTCTCTAGCAGCAGTGCAGTTGATGTTGTCTACATGGACTTTAGCATGGCCTTTGACAAGGTACTCCATGACAGATTGTTGCATAAGGTTAAATCTCACGGATCCAGGGTGAGGATACAAAATTAGCTTTATGACAGAAACCAGAGGATGGTTGGAGAGGGTTGGTTTTCAAACTGGCGACCTGTGACCAGTGCTGTGCCTCAGGGATCGGTGCTGGGTCCACCGTTACTTGTCATTTATATTAATGGTTTGGATGAGAATATAGGAGGCATGGTTAGTAAGTTTGCAGATGACAACAAGATTGGTGGCATAGTGGACAATGAAAAATGTTATCTAGGATTGCAATGGGATCTTAATCATTTTGGCCATGGGCTGACGAATGGCAAATGGAGTTTAATTTAGATAAATGCAAGGTAATACATTTTGGTAGATTGAACCAGGGCAGAACTTACTCAGTAAATACTAGGGTGTTGCGGAGAGTTATAGAACAAAGAGATCTAGGGGTACAGGTTCATAGCTCCTTGAAAGTGGAGTCACAAGTGGACAGAGTGGTGAAGAAGACATACAGCATATACAGCTTGATTTCATTGGTCAGAACAAGAATTGGGACAGCTTGTTGAAGTTGTACAAGACATTGGTATGATCACTCTTGGAATACTGTGTATAGTTCTGATCATGCTATTACAGAAAGGATATTATTATACTAGAAAGAATGCAGAAGAGATTTATTAGAATGCTATCGAGACTTGATGGTTTAGAGTTATAAGGAGAGGCTGGATAGACTGGGACTTTTTTCTTTAAAGCATAGGAGGCTGAGGGATGATCTTATAGAGATCTATAAAATAATGAAGGGCATAGATCAGCTAGATAGTCAATATCTTTTCCCAAAGGTAGGGGAGTCTAAAACTAGAGGGCATAGGTTTAAGGTGAGAGGGGAGAGATACAAAAGGATCCAGAGGGGCAGTTTTTCATACAGAGGATGGTGATTTTGGAACAACCTGCCAGAGGTAGCAGTAGAGGCAGATACAATTTTGTCTTTTAAAAACATTTAGACAGTTGCATGGGTAAGATTGGTATAGATGGATATGGGCCAAATGAGGGCAATTGGAACTAGCCTAAGGGTTAAAAAAAATGGCAGACTGGACAAGTTGGGCCGAAGGTCCTGTTTCCATGTTGTAAGCCCCTATGACTCTATGAATTTATGACCTGTCATTCAGCCTTCGTTTCTTTCAGTTTGCCTCCACTGTTAACCATAGCACCCCTCTCTCACTCCAGCATCGTGGGAGCCCGCAGCCTACTGCAACCCCCTCTCCCCCCATCCACAGTTAGCACCACAACCCCTCCCCGCAATCGATGGTCCAACCCACCCATGACTGGCAGTCTGACCCCTGCTTGTGATCAGCCAGCCCCCCACCCCTTCCCAATCATTCCCCTTGTCCCTCCCCACTGATCCCAATGCAGAGTACCAGTGGGCCCCCCTCTTTCCTGCATTGATCCCTTTGCAGAGTGTTGAATGGATTTCTCCCCCATCCCTCACCTATTCACCCCCTCTGAACCCCTGCCTTCCACCATCATCTGGCTGTCTGCAGTCTGGCCCTGCCCCCAAAAGGCAGTGCAAAGCCATGGCCCTATCCATTGGTACTGCCCAGTAGGTAGTACCAGGGTGCAAGGCTGGCTGTGCCAGGCTAGTACTGCTCAAGTGGCACCCTCCTTGCCCCCAACTTCTCTGAGAGGCCTCAATGGCCACAGGTTCTACAAACGGTACTCGTTGCTGGCACCAGCTGTGATCCTCACAAGAGATAACTGGCCACAGAGGCAAGTGAGCCCAGACGATAACATCCCAGGCATTAATTGAATACGAAAATGTATTTCCGTATAATTTAAGAAAATTATTCAGCCTCATGCTGGAAATGGGTGTGAGGTAGATTGTTGAATCTACCTTAATGCAAATTGTTTTGCATTTCACATTTTTACTTTTTGTTTCTGTTTGTTTTTGTAGGTCTGAACTTGATGAATCACAATCATTTGGTAAAAAGGAGAAAAAGGTTAGTGTATAAATCATCTTCAAGTCTTTCCGACCTTTTTCTACTGAATACTCTTTTTGTTTCCCTAATATAATAATGCTTTTATATTGAAAGTAGGAAGATCAGATTAAAGCTTATTGATTTATAAATTAAGAAAAATATACATCTTTGTTTCTTTTTAATGACTTATTTCACTATTAATTAATGTTCCTGTCAATGCAAGTTTTATTGTCTGGTTAACGGGAAACAACAGTTTGTATTTATACAATTTTAATGTAGGAAAATATCCTAGGTTGTTTTATAAGAGGCATTATGAAGCAAAAGTTGAAACTAAGGTAAAAAGGAGATATTAGAAAAGTTAAAAACTTCTAAACCCCCATGATCCTATTGGGGGACTTTGGAATATTGAGGGATATGGAAAGGATTAGAGGGAGATTTCAGACTATAGTGCCAAACTGACAGAAGGCTCAGCCAGAGATGACTAGCAAAGGAATTGGGTATTTTTGAGGCCAGAGGACAGAGAAATTTTGGTGGGTTGCAGGGTTTGAGAGATTACAGAAATGCTGAGGAGGGAGGCCTTAAAAATATGTAAGGCTACAGATCAGAAATTGAAATTTGAGGATTTTCAGAAGTTAAAGCCCAATGTGTGCGTCCTTTATAGTTGAAGACGAGAATAATATCAACTAGAATTCATTGGTCAGAATACATAAGAGCAGAACTAGACCATTTGCCATTTGGTCCACTGAGTCTGATCTGCCATTCAATTAAATCATATTTGATATGATACTCCTCAACTTCACTTTCCTGCCTTATTCCCTTAACCCTTGATTTCCTTACTGATTAAAATCTATCTATCTCAGCCTTGAACACAAAACTACAGCCTTCTGTGATAAAGAATTCCACAGATTTACTACCCTTTGAGAGAAGAAATTCTCCCTCATTTCTATTTTAAATGGAAGACCCCTTACACTAAGATAATGCCCTTTAGTCCTAGACTCTCCCACAAGGGGGAACAACCTCTCAGCAACAGTGCAAATCCTATGTGTCTCAATAAGGTCGCCTCTCATTTTTCTGATCTCCAATGAGTACAGGTCCAACCTACTTAACCTCTCCTCATAAGAAAATCCCTCCATAACCAGTTCAACCTCGTGAACCTTCACTGGACTGCTATCTAATATCTTTCCTTAGATAACTGTTAACAGTATTCCAGCGTGGTCTAACTACTGCCTTGTAAGTTTTCGCAACACTTCCCTCATTTTATATTCTATTCCCTATGAAATAAAGGCCTGCATTCCATTTGCCTTCCCCATCATTGATGAACTTGAATGCTAGCATCTTGCGATTTATGCACGAGGACCTACAAACTCCTCTCTGCGGCAGCTTTCCACAGTCTTTCTCTATTTAAATAATATTCAGCTCCTTTATTGTTTTATAAATTGTTTTATAAAGTGCATAACCTCACATTTTCCTATGTAATATTCCATCTGCCAAGTTTGTGCCCATTCAGTTAATCTGCCTATGTCTCTTTGTAGATTCTTTGTGTCATTCTCAACACTTGCCTTCCCACTTATTCTTGTGCCCTCTGCAAAATTGGCAATAAATAGTACATTCACTTAATTGTAATATATCTATGATCTATCATCGTAATATACTTTGTAAATAATTATGGAAAAGCACTGGTCCCTGTGGCACTCCGGTAGTGTAGGCTGCCAACATAAAAATGCCTCCCTTTTCCCAACTCTCTTGTTGGGAAGTTTAAATTTAAAATTCACAGCTTGTAAAATTACACTCAGCACATCAGATGTATGTTTCAAGTATCCCCCCTGCCGTGTTGTTGGCCAAATCCTTTATCAATGCTAATGTACTATTCCTAATACCATGGTCCTTTCTAATTAGGTAGCCTTTTCAGTGATACCTTATCAAACATTTAATGGAAATCCAAGTATATTACATCTTCGAGTTTCCCTTTTTCTGTCCAGCTTGTTACCACCTCCAAAAATTCTAATAAATTAGTCAGGCAGATTTCCCCTTCATGAAGCCATGCTGATTCTGCTTGATTAATGTAACGTCTTGACGATGCCAGGGGTTATGGGTTTTAAACAAACAGAAAAAAGATATGGTTTTGCTAGATTAAAACAACAACAAATATATTGAAGGGGCTGTTACCTGTATAGAATAGAAAATGAAACTGAACAGGAGTCTGTGAAACACCCAAATGACATCACCATCAAATCATGTGACTGGCTCTTAAAGCAATCTACACCACTTAAATACATAAAATTCCACCCCAGTCCCACTCTCCCTGCCCGCCTTTACAATCTAATTAAACCCTTCACAAAAGAGCCGGGGGAAAACCTTAAAATGGTCATAAATGTGAAGTCTCCACACAGGCAGGAAAACACCAGTTTCCTGCGGTGTTAGCCACATCTGTCAGATATTTTTCACCCACCTGAACGATGCTAATGAGCTCTGCAGCAACCTGCTAGCCATCCCCACTGTTCAGAGACTGGGCCACAATTTTGAAAGGGAGCCTTGATGTCCACCCTCAGAGACAGGGATCATCCCCTCCGCAAACCACCTCCTCCTTCAGGGTTCGACCGCATTCTGTTTAGAGTCCCCAGTGTTTAGCTGCAGTAAGGAAGTCACCAATGCAAACTTCAAATATTAGACTAGTTGAAAGGTCCAAGAGCGGCATCCATGGCTTACAGTCTACAAATCCCAGCCCAGAGACCTACCGAATGATGGTCCCTGTTGAGGCAGCAGGTTTTAAGCTCCACTGCATGTTTCCCGTTGCACAAGCACCCTGTTCAGTCAGTAGTGAATTTCATACTCCACAAAGCCCATGGGGAGATCCATTGATGATCCTTTGTGTCTTTCATGGCCTCCATAACATCTCTCCCCACGTAAGTCCAGAAAACCCATCATGAGAAGACCCTTTCCACCATTGGGTGATTGTTCTGATGTCACTCGAAGACAAAACTGGATCTGCTGATGTGAACCACATTAAAGACCTTTTCCAGAAAGACTATTGCAAAATCACTAATGCAAATTCCTCCTTGGGGTCTGCTTCAGTTTTTCGATTTGATTTTAGAAAAAATTTTTGATTTGATTTATTAGTGTCACATGCATTGGTGTACTGTATTGTTTCTTGCACACTACACAGATAAAGCATACTGTACATTGCGAAGGAAAGGGGAGAGTGCGGAATGTAGTGTTACAGTCATAGATAGGATGTAAACAAAGATCAATTTAATGCAGGCTAGGTCCATTCAAAAGTCTGATGGCAGCAGGAAAGAAGCTGCTCTTGAGTCAGTTGGTATGTGTCCTCAGACTTTTGCCTCTTTTTCCTGATGAAAGAAGGCGAAAGAAAGTGAACAAAAGAAGAACAAAGAACAAAAAAACCAGCCCGGGAAACAGGCCCTTAGGCCCAACGAGCCCGTGCCGCCATCTCAACACCACCAGTTCACCTCTCTACTTGTGACCCCTATCTAATGTTTTATGGCCATCCAGATTGAGGGAAACTGATTTAGGGACAATTTATTCCTGCCAATCAGCCTAACAGCACATCTTTGGGGTGTGGGAGGAAACCGGAGCACCCGGAGAAAACCCACTCAAGCACGGGGAGAATGCACAAACTCCCACAGACACCGGCCCAAATCCATGTGTCTGCACAGCAATCAGCGATAGTCACTGAGCTGTCGTCTTGCCCAGTATCTTGTCCAGTTTAGGCACACACTAACGACATGAAGCACGAGGCCAATCTCAAACAACCAAGAGCAGCCCCAGTACGACCCATCGCGTGTATGCCCCTCGTTGGACACGAGGTGGACCGACTTAAAACCTGTGAATGAAAGAGAAAAAAAAACATTATTATCATACTATACCCATTTACATTACCAGGGACGCCCAAATGCTAATGACCCTTATTTAAAAGGTTCTCCTATATCCACCCATCTCCAACTCAGTCATATGCCTGTCTAAGTTACTCTTAAAGGACTCTAGCGTGTTTGTCTCCACCACCTTACTTGGCAGAGCATTCCATACCCCCACTACCCTCTGTGTGAAAAACCTCCATCTAATATCTGTGTTGTACCGCCCCCCCCACCTCACCTTAAACCCATGGCCCCTTGTCCTACATGTCTCTATTATAGGAAACAGCTTACCTCTGTTTATTCTATCTATACCCTTCATAATCTTATATACCTCCATTAGATCCCCCCTCAGTCGGCGTCTTTCAAGGGAAAAGAGCCCCAATTTCTTCAATCTTTCCTCATACCCCAGTCCTTCCATACCAGGCAACATCCTGGTAAACCTCCTCTGCACTCTCTCCAGAGTCTCCATGTCCTTCCGGTAATAAGGCGACCAGAACTGTATGTAGTACTCCAAATGCGGCCTAACCAATGTTCTGTACAACTGCAACATTAGACTCCAGCTCTTATATTCTAGACCCCTTCCTATAAAGGCTAACATGCCATAGGCTTTCTTCACCACACTCTCCACTTGCACTGCCACCTTCAAAGACTTGTGCACTTGCACCCCCAGGTCTCACTGCGACTCTATACTCCGTATGGGCATACCCTTTATCATATAACTTCCCCCTGCATTATTCTGGCCAAAATGCATCAACTCACATTTATCCGGATTAAACTCCATTTGCCATGTATCTGCCCAATCAACCAGTCTATCAATATCCTGCTGTTTTGCCAGACACTGCTCCTCACTGCCCGCCAATCCAGCCATCTTAGTGTCATCAGCAAATTTGCTGATCACATCACCTACTCCCTCTTCCAAATCATTTATATACACTACAAAGAGAAGAGGTCCCAGTACCAAGCCCTGCGGCACACCACTAGTGACAGACCTCCAGCTAGAAAAAGACCCCTCCATAACTACTCTCTGACTCCTCTTTGCAAGCCAGTTCTCTACCCATCTAGATACCTGACCACATATCCCATGAGCTTTAATCTTCTGTACCAACCTACCATGAGGGACTTTGTCAAACGCCTTACTGAAATCCATATAGACAACATCAACGGCTCGTCCTTCGTCAACCGTTTTTGTCACCTCCTTAAAGAATTCTACCAGATTCGTAAGGCAAGACTTCCCCTTGACAAAGCCATGCTGCGTATCCTTAATTAGATCGCAACGCTCCAAGTGCGCATACATCCTATCCCTAAGAATCCTCTCCATCAACTTACCTACCACTGACGTTAAGCTCACTGGCCTATAGTTACCTGGGCTATCCCTCCTACCCTTTTTAAACAACGGTACCACATTGGCTATCCTCCGGTCCTCTGGGACCTCACCTGTGTCCAAAGAAGAGACAAAGATTTGTGTCAGAGGCCCAGCAATCTCATTCCTCGCCTCTCTAAGCAGCCTAGGATAAATGCAATCAGGCCCCGGAGATTTATCGGTTTTAATGCCCTCTAAGAGCATAGAACATAGAACCCTACATAGAACCCTACAGTGCAGAAACAGGCCCTTCGGCCCATCGAGTCTGCACCGAACACAATCCCACCCACACCCTATCCCCATATCACTACACATTTACCTGCTAATCCCTCTAACCTACACATCCCAGGACACTAAGGGGCAATTTTAGCATAGCCAATCAATAGATCTTTCAATCGGTCTACCGCTCCCTCAATGACCGTACTAGACATCAAGCCCCTCTCCTTCGTGAATACCGATGCAAAGTATTCATTCAGGATCTCCCCCATTCCCTCTGCCTCTAAGCACAATTCCCCACGTTTGTCCCTGAGAGGACTGATTTTACCCCTAGCCACTCTTTTGTTCTTAAGATAGGAGTAAAACGCCTTTGGATTCTTCTTAACCCTACCTGCCAAAGCCATCTCATGCCCCCTCTTTGCTCTCCTAACTCCCCGTTTGAGATCCCTCCTACTTTCTCTGTATTCGTCCAACGCTCTGTCCATTCCCAGCTGCTTAGACCTGACAAACGCCTCTCGTTTCTTCCTAACCAGGTCTTCTATATCTCTAGTAATCCACGGTTCCCTAATCCTACCTTTCCCATCCTTTCTCCTAACCGGTACATACCTTTCCTGCACCTTTTGCAGTTTTCCCTTGAAAGACTCCCACATGCCTAACGTGGTCTTGCCTTCCAACAGCCTATTCCAGTCTGTATCCCTAAGCTTCTGCCTTATCCTGCCTATCTAGCCTTTCCCCAATTTAGCACCCTCCCCTTCGGACAGCTCTCATCTTTTTCCATTCGTATCCTAAAGTAGATGGAGTTGTGGTCACTATTAGCCACATGTTCGCCTACCGCAACTTCAACCAACTGACCCGGCTCATTTCCCAGAACTAAATCCAGTATCGCCCCCTCTCTAGTCGAGCTATCTACATACTGTTGTAAGGATCCTTCCAATACACATCTTACGAATTCCTCCCCTTCAGACCCCCCAGCTCTAGACACCTTCCAATCCACCCTAGGGAGATTAAAATCTCCCACTGCAACAATCCTATTCTTCCTACACTTATCCAAAATGTCCCTATGTATACCCTCCACTGCCCGCGGGCTATTGGGTGGCCTATAGTACACTCCTAGCATAGTAATGGCCCCCTTCCTATTTCTCAACTCATAAGAACATAAGAACATAAGAAATAGGAGCAGGAGTAGGGGCGGCACGGTAGCACAGTGGTTAGCACTACTGCTTCACAGCTCCAGGGTCCTGGGTTCGATTCCCGGCTCGGGTCACTGCCTGTGTGGAGTTTGCACATTCTCCTCGTGTCTGCGTGGGTTTTCTCTGGGTGCTCCGGTTTCCTCCCACAGTCCAAAGATGTGCGGGTTAGGTTCATTGGCTATGCTAAAATTGTCCCTTAGTGTCCTGGGATGTGTAGGTTCGAGGGATTAGCAGGTAAATGTGTAGGGATATGGGGAGAGGGTCTGGGTGGGATTGTGTTCGGTGCAGACTCGATGGGCCGAAGGGCCTGTTTCTGCACTGTAGGGTTCTATGTACTCTATCTGGCCCTTCGAGCCTGCCCCGCCATTCAATAAGATCATGGCTGATCTGTCGTGACTCAGCTCCACCTTCCTGCCCTCTCCCCATAACCCTTAATCCCCTCTCTTATCAAAAACCCATCAACCCGTTTCTTAAAAATATTTAGCGAGGCAGCCTCTATCACTTCAACGGGCAGAGAATTCCAGAGATTCACCACCCTTTGAGTGAAGAAGTTCCTCCTCAACTCTGTTCTAATCCGCCCCCCCTTTATCTTGAGGCTGTGCCCCCTAGTCCTACTGTCTTTTTTGAGCAGGAAGAGTCTCTCCACCTCTATCCTATCCATCCCATTCATCATCTTATATGTCTCAATGAGATCTCCCCTCATTCTTCTAAACTCTAACGAGTACAAGCCTAGTTTATTCAGCCTCTCCTCATAGCTCAATCCCCTCAACTCCGGTATCAGCCTAGTAAACCTCCTCTGCACTCCCTCCAGGGCCAAAATATCCACCCACAAAGACTCAATTCCCAACCCCCCCATGTTATCCTCCCTCTGCACCGGGGTGTATGAGATCCTTGGGTGCTTTTCGGAGGCAGCGGGAAGTGTAGATGGTGTCAATGGGTGGGAGGCTGATTTGAGTTTTTGCTTTGTTCATGACCCTTTGTAATTTATTGCGATCTTGGACAGAAAAGGGGCAATACCAAGCTGTGACACAAGCAGAAAGGACTCTTTCTATGGCATCTTTAAAAGTTTGTCAGAATCGTAGCAGACATGCCAAATTTCCTTAGTTTTCTGAAAAAGTGGAAGTGTTGTCCGGCTTTCTTAACTATAGTTAAGAAAGCACATCAACAGGGAGGACACCTCAGAGGGCTCATACAGTGAGGCAATATGGGTATAACTCAAGAATAGGAAAGGTGTAATCACAATGTTGGGGGTTTACTATAGGCCATCCACCTGCCAGCGGGAGATTGAGGAACAGATATGTAGGCAGATTTTGGCAAGGTGTAAAAGTAACAGGGTTGTTGTGGTGGGAGATTTTGATTTCCCCTATATTGACTGGGACTCACTTAGTGCTAGAGGCATAGATGGGGCAGAGTTTGTAAGGAACATCCAGGAGGGCTTTCTGAAACAGTATGTAGATAGTCCAACTAGGGAAGGGCCCATACTGGACCTGGTATTGGGGAATGAGCCCTGCCAGATGGTCGATGTTTCAGTAGGGGAGCAGTTTTGTAACAGTGACCACAAGTCACTAAGCTTTAAGGTACTGATGGATAAAGATAAGTGTAGCCCTCAAGTTAAGGTGTTAAATTGGGGGAAGGCTAATTACAACAATAGTCGGCAGGAACTGAAGAATGTAGATTGGGGGCAGATGTTTGAGGACATGTGGAAGGCTTTCAAGTGTGAGGGATTCAGGACCAGCACATGCCTATAAGGATGAAGGATAAGTATGGCAAGTTTTGGGAACCTTGGATAATGAGAGATATTGTGAGCTTAGTCAAAGAGGAAAAGGAAGCATTTGTCAAAGCTAGGAAGCTGGGAACACATGAAACAAGCATAGAATACAAGGAAAGTAGAAAGAAACTTAAGCAAGGAGTAAGAAAGGCTAAAAGGGGTCACGAGAAAGCATTGGCCAGCAGGATTAAGGAAAATCCCAAGGCTTTTTGTACATATATAAAAAGCAAGAGAGTAGCCAGGCAGAGGGTTGGCCCACTCAAGGACAAGGGAGGGAATCTATGCGTGAAGCCAGAGGAAATGGGTGAGGTATTAAATGAGTGCTTTGCTTCAGTATTCACCAAAGAGAAGGATTTGGTGGATGATGAGTCTGGGAAAGTAGTTTAAGGTAGTTTAAGTCATGTTGAGATCAAAAAGGTAGTGGGGCTCTTGAGAAACATTAAGGTAGACAAGTCCCCAGGGCCTGATGGGATATACCCCAGAATACTGAGAGAGGCAAGGAAGCTAAATTGCTGGGGCCTTGAGAGAAATCTTTGTATCCTCACTGGCTACAGGGGGATGTCCCAGAGGATTAGAGGATAGCTAGTATTGTTCCTTTCTTTACAAAGGACAAAGAACAGTACAGCACAGGAAACAGGCCCTTCGGCCCTCCAAGCCTGTGCCATGCATTGGTCCAACTAGACCATTCCTTTGTATCTCTCCACTCCTAGGCTGCTCATGTGTCTATCCAGGTAATTCTTAAACAATGTCAGCGTGTCTGCCTCCACCACCCTACTTGGCAGTGCATTCCAGGCCCCCACCACCCTCTGCGTAAAAACATCCCTGTGATATCGGAGTTATACCTCGCCCCTCTCACCTTGAGTCTGTGACTCCTCATGATCGTAACCTCTGATCTGGGAAAAAGCTTCCCACTATTCACCCTATCTACACCCTTCATAATTTTATACACCTCTGTTAGGTCTCCCCTCATTCTCCATCTTTCCAGGGAGAACAACCCCAGTCAACCCAATCTCTCCTCATAGCTAAGACCCTCCATACCAGGCAACATCCTGGTAAACCTTCTTTGCACTCTCTCTAAAGCCTCCACGTCCTTCTGGTAGTGCGGTGACCAGAATTGGACGCAGTACTCCAAATGTGGCCTAACCAGCGTTCTATACAGCTGCAACATCAGACTCCAGCTTTTATACTCTATACCCCGTCCTAAAAGGCAAGCATACCATATGCCTTCTTCACCATCTTCTCCACCTGTGCTGTCACCTTCAGAGATTGGTGGACTTGCACGCCTAGGTCCCTCTGTGTTACTATACTCTTGATGGCCCTGCTATTTATTGTATAGCTCCCCCCTACATTAGTTCTTCCAAAATACATCACCTCGCATTTATCTGAATTAAATTCCATCTGCCATTTCTCCTCCCAATTTTCCAACCAATCTATATCCTGCTGTAATGTGGAGAGAGAGAAAGCAGAGCATTTTGTGACTCATACTAAATCACTTGGATCTTCCTATATCTCATAATTCTGAAACCTTTCAGTTGAATACTTTGCTTTTTTATTCTTTCTACCAAACTGAACAACTTCACATTTTCCCACAATATACTCTATGGGCCCGATTTTACTGAAAATTCGTGCCCAAAAATGGGTGTGAAATCATGGTAAATTTGGGCGCGGGCCTTTAACGCGATCTGCTTCCGAATCTGAGCGGATCACGGCTTTACCGACACTCTATTTGGGCACAGATCTAATCTGCACCCGAATTGGGTGGCCCGATGACTTAAATGCATTAGCGTGCATTAAATTGATTTAATGAACCGCGCACCCAACTCTCTCACCAAATCCCACTTCACCTTCTTCTGGTCCATTCTGAATCTGAGCTGTAAGCGACCTGCAAAATAAAAATTCGAAGCCAATTTTTATTTTGCAGGAGAACGTCCAAAGTGGCTTCGGAGCTTGCAACGGCTCTCTGACCCCTCGGTGGGAGGGAGTTGGTGGAGACAGGTCAGAGAATCCTCTGGGGGGGCATGGGGGGAGGAGGAGGAGGCAGGCCAGAGCATCCTCTTGACTTTTAAAGGGCATCTTGACAATTACATGAATAGGATGTGCATAGAGGGAAACCGTCCCCGGAAGGGGAGGGGGTTTTAATTCAGTTGGGCAGCATGGTTGGTGCAATCTTGGAGGGCCAAAGGGCCTCTTCTGCACTGTATAATTCTATGATTGATAACTTTTGCTTCTATTACCCTCGTCAGTTGCAAATTCTAGTTTGCTACTCACTGTAAAAATGTTCTTCCTCACATATGCCCCCCACAATTTGCATCTGCTACTCAAAATCATAGTCCTCTAGTCCTTGTACTGTAAGTCAATGCAAACAAACTTCCTCTGTCTACCTTATGTAAATTTGTTGTAATCTTGTATAATCCCCACCACTGCACCCCCGCACTACTGACATAAATCCCCTGATGGCCTTTGTGTTGCACAGAGTGCCGTAAATTCACTCTACTGAGCTCGCCTTAAAAAAGGGTTCCCGCACTCCCTCCCATTGGGCACATACCATTGTTTTGAGAAAGTCACCCAATTGGCATTACAGACCATGATTTTGGATTAATTATTCAGCACTTTTTAAACAGGAATTGAAAGATGAAAAAGGAACTGATGAAGGACAACAAAGAATAGCTGCCACTGTAAATTCCAGCAGCAAGATGGAAGATGGGTATGTATTGCAAAACTGATGAATATTCTCATTGCATTCAATGACTAAAATAAAGAGATAACTTAATGAAAAGCTTTAACAATTATTAACTTTGTACCTAAAATCATGAATGATTGTGTAAATAAATTTTGAAAAGTCTCTGGGTGTGAAAGGAGCACAAAAAAAATTAGAACCCGCACAGCGAGCCAGGATTCTTCCAAAAAAATTCGAAGTGCCGGATTCGCACAACAAGTGGAATAAATCCCGCTTTTTTTTCAGCGGTATTTTCAAAATGAATCTCCTACACTCTGTGCACTGCAGAGTACACCAGTGTGAATCACCCTGAAAATCAGTGGGCGGGATCTGTTCCTTATTGGAGAGGCTGGCAGCACAGCGCTGAGTGGGCTACTGTGCATGTGCCAATTTGTCATTGTGGAGATTGGTGCACAGTACCCGCACTACCAGCCTCTCAATCCTCAGGCCCTACCCCTTCTGGCCCTGCCCTCTTGGCACTGCCCAATGCCTGGTTGACAGTGCCCCTGGGCATTGCCATTTTGCCCCTTGGGCAGTGCCAGTGGGCATCCTATCCTTTCCCCCGATCTCCTGGGCCTCCATGGCCTCCCTTCCCTCCAGCCCTATGGCTGCCAGCTCCCATAGGTGGGGGGCTGTTGGAGTAAAGTACACCTGGGGCAGCAAGGGTTGGTGGTTAGTGGCCTGGAGATTTCAGTCCTAGGCCTGCTAATGATCTGGTAATGCTTATTTAAATATTTTAAACAGCTCTACGCTGATTTCCAGTGCAGAGCTGACGACACCGGAATTCCAGCGACCAGAGACATGCAGAGGCCATGGCACCCAGTGGGAAGCCCCCTAAATGGCCTTCACTTATGTTTTGCAGCTGGGAGAATCACACACATGTTCTTTAAATTTGTATAATATGGTAGCAGAAAAGGCTTTAAAATAAATAGTGGGGGGGAAAAGATCAAGTTTGAGAAGGAACAAGGTAGGAATAAGAAATGATAATCAGAGTTGGAAAAGGAGGGACAGTATGTACAAACCTAACCAGATGAATTGACAACACAACTAGAAATAAATATGTATGATCTGATAATCATTACAGAGAAAGGGCTGTGGGATGACAAAGATTGGGACCATCTAGGCACAGTGGCTCGCACTGCTGCCTCACAACGCCAGGGACCTGGGTTTGATTCCCGGCTTGGGTCACTGTCTGTGCGGAGTTTGTACATTCTCCCCATGTCTGAATGAAATTCCTCCGGGTGCACTGGTTTCCTCTCACACTCCAAAGGTGTGTGGGTTAGATGGATTGGCCACGCTAAATTCCCCCTTAGTGTCAGGGGGATTAGATGGCTGTATGCCTGGGGTTGTGGGATAGGGTCTGGGTGGGGTTGTGGTCGGTGCAGACTCAATGGGCCACATTGCACTATAGGAGTCAATGATTCCTATGATTCAAGAATATTATTCAAGGGTACATCGAAAGCTAGGAAATGTTCTGTTAATGAAGGCTGACATTGGTACTGTACAGAGCAATGACCTCAGTTCTGGAAATCAAGATATAAGGTAGAATTCTCCAATATTTTCTCAAAGTGTTGGTTTCAGCGACAACAACCAAAGAGAATCCCTCCAGCGACATCAGCAAAATGAATTGATCTATCTTCAACCACGTAAAAAAAAGAGCTTCACAGCATAAGAACATAAGAACATAAGAAATAGGAGCAGGAGTAGGCCATCTAGCCCTTCGAGTCTGCCCCGCCATTCAATAAGATCATGGTGATCTGTCGCTGCTCAGTTCCACTTTCCCGCCCTCTCCCCATAACCCTTAATCCCCTCTCTTATCAAAAACCCATCAACCCGGGTCTTAAATATATTTAGCGAGGCAGCCTCCACCACTTCAATGGGCAGAGAATTCCAGAGATTCACCACCCTTTGAGTGAAGAAGTTCCTCCTCAACTCCGTTCTAAACCGCCCCATTTTTATCTTGAAGCTGTGCCCCCTAGTCCTACTGTCTTTTTTGAGCGGGAAGAGTCTTTCCACCACTATCCTATCCATCCCATTCATCATCTTATACGTCTCAATGAGATCTCCCCTCATTCTTCTAAACTCTAACGAGTACAAGCCCAGTTTATTCAGCCTCTCCTCATAGCTCAACCCCCTCAACTCCGGTATCAGCCTAGTAAACCTCCTCTGCACTCCCTCCAAGGCCAAAATATCTTTGCGCAGGTGCGGCGCCCAAAACTGCACACAGTACTCCAGCTGCGGCCTCACCAATGCCCTATACAGCTGCAGCAAGACCTCCCTACTTTTATATTCAATCCCCCTCGCTATGAAGGCCAGCATCCCATTCGCCTTCCTGACCACCTGCTGCACCTGCAAGCTGGGTTTTTGCGTCTCATGCACAAGGACCCCGAGGTCCCTCTGCACCGTCGCCTGCTGGAGTTTTTCGCCCCGTAAGTAATAGTCCTTCCTAAAATTATTCCTACCAAAGAGGACCACCTCACACTTGCCAACATTAAATTCCATTTGCCATTTCCTGGCCCATTCGCCCAGCCTATCTAGATCCTTCTGCAGACTCTCCACACCCTCCGCACAATTTGCCGTTCCCCCAATCTTGGTGTCATCCGCAAATTTCGACACCCTACACTCGGTTCCCTCCTCCAGATCATCTATATAAATGGTAAAAAGCTGAGGCCCCAGCACCGACCCCTGGGGCACTCCACTAGTCACCATCTGCCAATCCGAATAGCACCCGTTGACCCCCACTCTCTGCCTCCTATTTGACAACCAATCCTCTATCCACGCTAACACCCTACCCCCAACTCCATGTCCCTCGACCTTCTGCAATAACCTCTTGTGAGGTACTTTGTCAAACGCCTTCTGAAAATCCAGAAAGACCACATCCACCGGCTCTCCTCTATCCACCGCCCTAGACACATCCTCATAGAACTCCAGTAAATTTGTCAGACACGACTTCCCTTTAATGAAACCGTGCTGCGTCTGCTCTATCAAGCAGTTCCCTTCAAGATGCCTCGCAATTTCCTCCTTAATGACAGATTCTAACATTTTACCTACCACAGACGTTAAACTAACCGGCCTATAATTCCCCGCCTTTTGCCTGGCACCCTTGTTAAACAACGGCGTAACATTAGCCATTTTCCAATCATCCGGCACTTCCCCGGAATCCAGCGACGTCTGGAAAATAACCACCAAGGCATCCACTATCACCTTCGCCATTTCTTTCAGAACCCTCGGATGCATTCCATCCGGTCCTGGGGTCTTGTCCACAATCAGCCCCTCCAGTCTGTCGAGCACCGCCTCTCTAGTAACAGTAATGTCATTAAGACCCTCCAGTCCTACCACCTTTCCATCGCTAACACCCGGCAAATTATTCACGTCCTCCTCCGTGAAGACAGAAACAAAAAAGTTATTCAATACCTTAGCCATATCCCCATCCCCTACCACTAGGTCCCCTTTCTCATCCTCGAAAGGACCAACATTCACCCTAGCCAGCCTCTTCCTTTTTGTATATTTATAAAAACTCTTTTATATTGAGCGCTAGCCCAGCTTCATAGTTTCTCCTACCCTTCTTTATCAACTTTGTTAATCTTTGTTGACATTTAAACCTCTCCCAATCCTCTTCTCACCCACTACTCTTAGCTACTCTAGATTCCTCCGCTTTTAGTTTAACACTTTCCTTCACCTCCTTCGTTATCCACGGCTTATTACCTCTCCTCCTACTATCCTTTTTGTCCATCGGAATAAATTTCTGCTGAGCACCAAGAAAGATCTCCTTAAAGATCCTCCACTGCTCCTCAACAGACCCTCCCTCCAACGCGCTCCCCCGGTCCACATTCGCCAATTCTACTCTCATCCTACCGTACTCCCCTCTATTCAAACAAAGGACGCGTGTCCGGGAACCCACTTTTTCCTCCTCCATCTGCACCAGAAACTCCACCATACAATGATCACTCTCCCCAAGAGGATCCTTCACCACAAGGTCCCTAATTCTACCCGCCTCATTACATAGCACCAGATCCAAGATAGCTCGCTCCCTCGTCGGCTCCAACACTCACTGTTCGAGGAAACTATCCTGGCAGCATTCCAAGAACTCTTCCTCGAGCCCCCCGCGTCCAACATGGGTCGACCAATCAATATGTAGATTGAAATCCCCCATAACTACGGCCGTCCCATTCCTGCATGCCGCACTTATTTGCACGTTAACAGCCCGCCCCACCTCCAGATCATTATTCGGGGGCCTATAGACGACACCCACCAGCGTCTTCCTCCCTTTGCTGTTCCTAATCTCCACCCACAACGATTCCACGTTCTGCTCCTTGGCTCCAATATCATCCCTTGCTACCACCGTGATGCTATCCTTATATAGATAATATAGATAATTATATCCTTATAGAGATAAGATATCTTGTACCCTAGGACTGGTCAACAACCTGGCAGCAAGGTCACCAATCCCACATGGGAGGTGAACGCCAGCTCACCTCACAGGTGCATGGCTATCCAGTGCATGAAGAGGATGAATAACCTTCATTTCCTGCACCCCCACCCCCCATCCCCCCAGTAGCTCCTCTGGTCTCTGGTCTGCTGTTATCAACAATATCAAATTCAAATCATACAGGTTCTTGATAGTTGAGTGCCTGCTTTAAATTTAATGGGCAAAATTCAAATATTCAAATGCCTGAAACACATTGCCATGCTGCCTGGCTTTGGATACAAATGTTTCAGGCTGGGACTCTGTATGTACTTTGCATTTTAAACCTTCAAGTATTGAAACAAAACACCAGATTTTAAAGGGACTGCAAAATGTTTTGTCCTTCCAGCATTTTCTTTCCATTCTTTACATGTTTATAAACTCAACTTTGCAACATTAGTCACAGCTGTGGGGTATAATAAACATTTAATAGTGATTTTAACGTGCACAAGTAACCCTAACTAGCATCACAGAATCACAGAATACTTCAGTACAGAAGAGGCCTTTCGGACCATCGCATCCACACCAATGTATGAAAGGTCCTTACCTGCCTCCTAGTCCTACTTGCCAGCACTTGGCCCATAGCCTTGAATGCTATTGCATGCCAAGTACTTATCCAGGTACTTTTTAAAGGATGTGAGCCATCCCGCCTCCACCATCCTACCAGTCAGTGCATTCCAGAATGTCACTACCCTCTAGGTAAAAAAGTTTTTTCCTCAAAACCCCCCTAAACCTCCCATTCCTCACTTTTTTGTGTCCCCTTGTAACTGACCCTTTAACTAAGGGGAACAACTGCTCCCTATCCACCCTGTCCATGCCCCTCATAATCTTGAACACTTCAGTCAGGTTGCCCCGCTGCTCCAAAGAAAACAACTCAAGCCTATGCAACTTCTTTTTATGACGTAAATGGTCCATCCAAGTCAACATCCTGGTGAATCGCCTCTGCACCCCTTCCTGTGCCATCACGTTCTTATAATGTGTTGATCAGGCAGTATTCCAGCTGTGGCCTCACCAAAGTTCTGTGCAACTCCATTATGACCTCTCTGCTTTTGTAATCTGTATGCCAATTGATAAAGGAGAGTATGCCATATGTTTTCTTCACCACCCTATTAACTTGCCTTTCCACCTTCAGAGATCTATAGACAAACACAGCAAAATCCCTTTGTTCTTCGGAATTTTCCAGCTTCAGACCTTTCATAGTATACTTCCTTGTCAAATTTCTCCTCCAAAGTGTTTCATCTCATTCTTTTCAGGGTTAAATTCCATCTGCTACTTATCTGCCCATTTGACCATCTCATCTATACTTTCCTGTAACCCAAAACACACAACCTCACTGTTAACCAGTCAGCTAATCTTTGTGTCATCGTCAAACTTACTGATCCTAACCCCCACAGTCATCTATGTCATTTATATAAATAATAAACAAAGGGATATGAAACAAAGTGGCACAGTGGTTAGCACTGCTGCTTTACAGTGCCAGGGACCCGGGTTTGATTCCCAGCTTGGGTCACTGTCTGTGTGGAGATTGCACATTCTCCTCGTGCCTGCGTGGATTTCCGCTGGGTGCTCTGGTTTCCTCCCATAGTCAGAAAAATGTGCTGGTTAGGTGGATCAGCCATGATGAATTGCCCCTCAGTATCAGGGAAATTGCAGGGTAAATACATGGAGTTATGGGGATGAGGCCTGAGTGGAATTATGGTCTATGCAGACTTGATGGGCTGAATGGTTTCTTTCTGTCCTGTAGCATTCTATAAAAAGAGGCACTACGCGGATTCCTGTGGTATGCCACTAATAATTGACTTCTATTCACTAAAGCAGCCATCTGTCATCATCCCCTGTCTCCCACTGCTAAGCCAATTATGAATCCACATTATCAGACGATCCTGTATCCCATGTGCATTTTCCTTCTGAATCGGTCTCCCATGTGGGACTTTATCAAAGGCTTTGCTGAAATCCATGTAAACTACATTGACCGCACTACTCTCCTTCACATACTTGGCTCAAAAAATTCATGACCTCCCTCTGACCTCCCATGCTAACTATCTCTGATCAAACATTGCCTCTCCAAATGGAGATAGATTCTCTCCATCAGAATCTTCTAGAGTGGCAAATGATTAGCACTGCTGTCTCACAGCGCCAGAAGTTCAGGTTCAATTCCAGCTTCGTGGAGTTTGCACTTTCTCCCCAGTCTGCGTGGGCTTCCTCCTGGTGCCTCGGTTTTCTCCCACAGTCCAAAGATGTGCGGATTAGGTTGATTGGCTTTGCTAAATTGACCCCAATTTCAGAGTGGGATCGTGGTCAGAACAGACTTGATGGGCTGAATGGTCTGCTTCTGCACTGTAGGAATTCTATGATTTTCTAGTAGTTTCCCAACCATAGACATGAGCCTCACTGGTTTGTAGTTCCTTGGCTTGCCTTTACAACCTTTTTTAAATAGTGTGACCACATTAGCTGCTCTCCAGTCCTCTGACACCTTCCCACTGTCGATAGTCGTCATGATGTGGGTATGCCGGCGTTGGACTGGCGTAAACACAGTAAAAAATCTGATAACACCAGGTTTTAATCCAACCTATTTATTTGATAATATACACACAAGCTTTCGGGGTTAGCCCCTTCTTCAGGTGAATGGAGAGTTCTGGCCTCAGACAGAGCATATAAAGCACAGACAGTTTAGAGATTACTGATTAGAATGCGAATCCTTACACCTAACCTGCTGTTCAAGACCTGAAGTGGCTGATAATGTGAGTGGAAGGAGCACTGATCACAGTTTAAAGAGATGTGTATTGTCTCCAGACAGTACAGTAAGTGAGGTTTTGAAAACCCAGGCAAGTCACGGGGGTTACAGATAGTGCGACATGAACCCAAGATCCCTGTTGAGACCGTCCTCATGTGTGCGGAACTTGGTTATCAGTTTCTGTCGAGACTGATAGCCAAGTTCCGCACACATGAGGACGGTCTCAACAGGGATCTTGGGTTCATGTCGCACTATCTGTAACCCCCGTGACTTGCCTGGGTTTTCAAAACCTCACTTACTGTACTGTCTGGAGACAATACACATCTCTTTAAACTGTGATCAGTGCTCCTTCCACTCACATTATCAGCCACTTCAGGTCTTGAACAGCAGGTTAGGTGTAAGGATTCGCATTCTAATCAGTAATCTCTAAACTGTTTGTGCTTTATATGCTCTGTCTGAGGCCAGAACTCTCCATTCACCTGACGAAGGGGCTAACCCCGAAAGCTTGTGAGTATATTATCAAATAAATAGGTTGGACTAAAACCTGGTA
This sequence comes from Prionace glauca, assembly GCA_037974335.1. Classification (NCBI taxonomy): domain Eukaryota; kingdom Metazoa; phylum Chordata; class Chondrichthyes; order Carcharhiniformes; family Carcharhinidae; genus Prionace; species Prionace glauca. Next base: position 19,587,240 of record CM075736.1, on the reverse strand, counting down.
TTGTCAGACTTTTTACTGTACCTTCCCACTGGCCAGGGAGGAATTAAAAATTTGGGTCAGAGCCCCTGCAATTTCGTCCCTTGCCTCCATAACAGACTGAGACACAATTCATCTGGATCAGGATATTTGTCCACTTTTAGGCCCACCAATACTTCCAATACCTTGTCACTCCCTATGATAATTTTCTCTAGAGCCACATAGTCTCTCTTCCCTAGTTCCATAACTATCTCCTAATTCCCAACTAGTGCTAATTTTCACCTGTGCCCTCTTGGTGATCCTACAACTTTCCTATCTTATGAGGCTCTGTGCTATGTCTGGACTGCACATTGGAGATGGAGGCATCCAGCTGTGATTCACCACTTGACCTGTGATGCAGTTGGTGGGCGGACCCCTGCAGGGGCCGAGACCTGGAGAGCCCTGGCTGAGTTGCGCATGACACTGATGTATCCATGCCACCCTGTCCTTCCCGCTTCCCGTGATATGCCCCAATGTGAGGAAGGGGGGATTCAGAAGGTCCAGTCTCGTTTGGTGTCTTCTGAATGGAAGACCCCAAAATGGGCTGCAGCACCTCCTCCTCCTTCAGAGTGCTTAGAACATAGAACACTACAGCACGAACAGGCCCTTCGGCCCACGAGTTGCACCGATCACATCAACACCTACTAATCTATAGACCTATCTATAACCCCCAATCCCATAAAACCCCATATACTCATCCAGAAGTCTTTTAAAAGACCCCAGCGAGTTCGCCTCCACCACCACTGACGGCAGCCGATTCCATTCACTCACCACCCTCTGAGTGAAAAATTTACCCCTAACATCACTTCTGCACTTTCCTCCCCACACCTTAAATCTGTGTCCTCTCGTAGCGACCATTTCAACCCGGGAAAATAGCCTCTGAGAATCCACCCTATCTATTCCTCCCAACATTTTATAAACTTCTATCAGGTCGCCTCTCAACCTTCGTCTGTCCAGGGAAAAGAGACCCAGCTCCCTCAACCTAACTTCATAAGGCATGCCTCCCAGTCCAGGCAACATCCTTGTAAATCTCCTCTGCACCCTTTCAATAGCTTCTACGTCTTTCCTATAGTGAGGCGACCAGAACTGCACACAGTACTCCAAATGAGGCCTGACAAGGGTCTTATAAAGTTGCAGCATTACCTCCCAACTCCTAAACTCAATCCCTCGATTAATGAAGGCCGGTACACCATACGCCTTCTTGACCACCTCCTCCACCTGCGAGGCCGATTTAAGAGTCCTCTGGACCCGTACCCCAAGATCCTTCTGCTCTTCAACACTACTAAAACTCCTGCCCTTGATAGTGTACTCGTTCATCCCGTTGGTTCTGCCAAAATGGACGACTACGCATTTATCCGCATTGAAGTCCATCTGCCACTTCTCCGCCCATTCCTGCATCCTATTTATGTCCTGCTGCAACTTTTGACATCCTTCCAGACCATCCACAACACTACCGACCTTCGTGTGATCAGCGAACTTACTTACCCATCCCTCCACTTCCTCATCCAGGTCATTTATGAAAATGACAAACAGCAAGGGTCCTAGAACAGATCCCTGGGGCACTCCACTGGTGACTGACCTCCATACAGAAAAAGACCCATCCACAATCACTCTCTGCCTTCTGCAGGTAAGCCAGTTCTGGATCCACAAGGCCAAAGGCCCTTGGATCCCATGCCCTCTCACCTTCTCAAGAAGTCTTGCATGGGGGACCTTATCAAACGCCTTGCTGAAGTCCATATACACCACGTCCACGGCACTTCCTTCATCAATGTGTTCAGTCACGTTATCGAAGAACTCAACTAGGCTCGTAAGGCACAACCTGCCCTTGACAAATCCATGCTGACTATTCCTGATCATGTCAAACCTCTCCAAATGCTCGTAAATCTTGTCCCTCAGAAGCCTCTCCATCAGCTTACCAACCACTGAGGTCAGACTCACCGGGCGGTAATTTCCCGGGCTATCTCTGTACCCTTTCTTGAAAATAGGGACTACATCTGCAATCCTCCAATCTTCCGGAACTTCTCCCGTCTCCATTGACGACGCAAAGATCATCGCCAGGGGCTCTGCAATCACTTCCCTCGCCTCCCACAGTATCCTGGGGTACATCCCATCTGGTCCCGGTGATTTATCTATCTTGATAGAATTCAAAAGTTCTAACACATCCTCCACCTTAATATCCACAAACTCAATCTTTTCCATCTGCTACAAATCCGTAGCAAAATCGCCCAGATCAGCTTCCACCGTGAATACTGAGGCAAAGTACTCATTAAGCACCTCTGCCATTTCTTCTGGTTCCATACAGACCTTTCCCCCTTCACCTTTTATAGGTCCTATCCCTTCTCTTCTCATCCTTTTATCTTTCACATATTTATAGAAGGCCTTGGGATTCTCCTTAATCTTACCCGCCAAGGTCTTCTCATGACCCCTTCTGGCTCTCCTAATTTCCCTTTTAAGCTCCTTTCTACAGTCCTTATACTCCTCAAGATCCTTAACCTTTCCTAGTTCCCTGAACCTTTTGTACACCTTCCCTTTCCTCCTGACTAGGTTCAACACAGCCTTCGTGCACCACGGTTTCCGCGACCTACCAAAACCACTTGTCTCATCGGAACGTTGTCATGCATAGCTCCAGACAAACATTCCTTGAATATCCGCCACCTTCCTTCGGTACTTTTCCCTAAGAACGCCTCCTTCCAGTTTATTTGCCCAAGTAACTTCCTGACTTCTTCGTATCTCCCCTTACTCCAGACAAACAATTGTGAAGGAGATAGAATTATGGTCACCATTCCCAAGATGCTCTCCTACCGAGAGATCCATCACCTGCCCTGGTTCATTCACCAGTACCAGGTCAAGTACAGCCTCTCCCCTCATAGGCTTATCCACATACTATGTCAGGAAACCTTCCTGAACACACCTAACAAACTCCTCCCCATCCAAACCCCTTACCCTAGGGATATTCCAGTCGATGTTTGGGAAATTGAAGTCTCCCATCACGACAACTCTGTTATTAATACATCTCTCCAGAATCTGTTTCCCTATCTGCACTTCAACTTCCTTGTCACTATTGGGCAGCCTGTAGAATACACCCAGCAAAGTTTTCGACCCTTTGCTGTTCATAACTTCCACCCACAGAGACTCTGTAGATAGTCCCTCCATGGCATCCTCTTTCTCTGCAGCCATGACACTGTCCCTGATCAACAGTGCCACTCCACCACCTCTTCTGCCATCCTCCCTGTCCTTCCTGAAGCATCTGAAACCTGGCACCTGAAGTACCCAGTCCTGTCCCTGAGACATCCAAGTCTCCGTAATGGTCACCACATCACAATCCCAAGCAGCAATCCACGCCCTAAGCTCATCTACCTTATTCACTACACTCCTTGCATTAAAATATATACACTTCAGCCCCTCAGTCTGGGCATTTCCCTTCTCCACCGCCTGTCTAACCTCCCACCCATACTGCCTGCGGTCCTCCCCTACCTGGGAGCTAACCTCCTCCGTCCCAGTTTCCCCATCACAATTCCCTCCCCCCATCCTTTCTATTTTAAAGTCCCCCCGCTAGCCTTAGCCAATCTTCCCGCCAAGATATGTAGGACCCAGGGACAATCTATGGATTGCCACGGCAGCTGCGCTGAGCTCCAGAAGTCAGCATCAGCTGGAGGCTCACATGTGTCTGCCCTATGGTGTTTGATTCCCCAGTGCTGGCCTTCTGAGACTGGGCCAGTCTCTGAAGCCATTCCGCTACAGTGTTATGCGAGTAGGCCAAGCTCTGGAGCATATCAGCATTAGCCCCATGAGCATTGTCTAAGATGTCGAGGCCCACAGCCATGTCCTACTATGTCTCCAGAATGCCTGCAAGACCCTCAACCATGGCCATCTGTGTATCGAAAATGCCTCTGACAGCCATAGCCTTGGACTGATGAGAGTCCAGAATGTCAGTGACACTCTCGGCCGTGGCTTGCTCTGTCTCCATCATGACCCACTATATCTCCAGGATGACCTTGCACCCTATCACCCATGGAGACAAATTTTTGACCCAGATTTTCCACTAAAGATGCCATCCTTGCAGAGTTGGCCTCGGTACCATACTGTGCCGACACCATCTCCTACGACAGTACCTGTTTCTCTCCTCAAAACAGCCTTGCAGTCACTGCATGGCTGCTGACAACACCTCCATCAATACTTTATCACCATGGGCAAACATATGGATTTTAGATTTCTTATCTGCTTTCTGTTTCATTAAGTGCTGTGCCACCTTGAAGTGCTGTTTAGCTAATTCACCCACTCTGTTTAATCTTTCTCTCACCTCAGACACATAATCCAACTGTGAGATCTCTGATTTCGGACCGACCAACATTTCTTTAATCAATTTTCAAGGTCCTCTTACTTCCTAGCCAAATATCAAGTCAAATTGAGGTTACTGAATTAATTCATTTGGTCCAACTCTAATATAAAATAACATAAAGCAATGCCTTTATCAGTTGGGTAATCCTGGCAACAAGTCCTCAACATGGTCTTTAGGGTCTAATGCCATCTTTCTAATGCTCCCTGGGATTCAGGATGGTGCACACTTAAGGGAAAGTGTCTAATGCCTAAACTATGCCTCAAATAATTTGGCAGTAAAGTTGGATCCTTCATCTGATTGAATCTCCCTGGGTTATCCATAATGGGTAAAGAAAACAAGCAACTCCTCTTTTTTGCCTTGATATTTCATTAATGAGTTGCCTCTGGAAAACTGCTGGAAACATCCATTACAGTTAGATTTTGGTTTTAAGGAGGGAACCTACACAATCAATTAAAATTCATGTAAAAGGTTCTTCAAATGAAGGAATTGGCACCAAAGGTGCTGATTTTATCACTGCCTGTGGCTTTCCTACCATCGGACATGTATGACAGGTATGCCAAAATTCAGCCACATCTGAATAAAAATGTCAATAAAAATGCTTTTGCATCTTATCCTGAATCTTCCTCCCTCCCAGATGACCTTCTCTAGGTAATTTGTGTGCTACCCGCAATACTTCCTGTCTGTATTCTACCGGCAACACAACTTGGTGAACTTCCGCCCATTTCTCATCTGCACTAACCTGCCATGGTCTCCATTCCCACCTTAAGATTTTATCCTTAAGGTAATAGCACTCTAGAATACACTGTGATTCCTTTTCCTTTTAGGCTTTGTAATATATATCCTTTATCGTCTCATCTTGCAACTTTATTAATCTTTTAGAACCAAACACCTCCACCTGATCTTCTATCTGTTTTGATTTTTCCTTTACGATCTCATCAAATAAGAACATAATAATAAGAACATAATAAGAAATAGGAGCAGGAGTAGGCATCTAGCCCTTCGAACCTGCCCCGCCATTCAATAAGATCATGGCTGATCTGTCGCTGCTGAGTTCCACTTTCCCACCCTCTCCCCATAACCCTTAATCCCCTCTCTTATCAAAAACCCATCAACCCGCGTCTTAAAAATATTTAGCGAGGCAGCCTCCACCACTTCAACGGGCCGAGAATTCCAGAGATTCACCACCCTTTGAGTGAAGAAGTTCCTCCTCAACTCCGTTCTAAACCGCCCCATTTTTATCTTGAGGCTGTGCCCCCTAGTCCTACTGTCTTTTTTGAGCGGGAAGAGTCTTTCCACCACTATCCTATCCATCCCATTCATCTTCTTATACGTCTCAATGAGATCTCCCCTCATTCTTCTAAACTCTAACGAGTACAAGCCCAGTTTATTCAGCCTCTCCTCATAGCTCAACCCCCTCAACTCCGGTATCAGCCTAGTAAACCTCCTCTGCACTCCCTCCAAGGCCAAAATATCTTTGCGCAGGTGCGGCCCCCAAAACTGCACACAGTACTCAAGCTGCGGCCTCACCAATGCCCTATACAGCTGCAGCAAGACCTCCCTACTTTTATATTCAATCCCCCTCGCTATGAAGGCCAGCATCCATTCGCCTTCCTGACCACCTGCTGCACCTGCAAGCTGGGTTTTAGCGACTCATGCACAAGGACCCCGAGGTCCCTCTGCACCGTCGCCTGCTGAAGTTTTTCGCCACGTAAGTAATAGTCCTTCCTAACATTATTCCTACACCTCACACTTGCCAACATTAAATTCCATTTGCCATTTCCTGACCCATTCGCCCAGCCTATCTAGATCCTTCTGCAGACTCTCCACACCCTCCGCACAATTTGCCGTTCCCCCAATCTTGGTGTCATCAGCATATTTCGACACCCTACACTCGGTTCCCTCCTCCAGATCATCTATATGAATGGTAAAAAGCTGAGACCCCAGCACCGACCCCTGGGGCACTCCACTAGTCACCATCCGCCAATCCGAATAACACCCGTTGACCCCCACTCTCTGCCTCCTATTTGACAACCAATCCTCTATCCACGCTAACACCCTACCCCCAACTCCATGTCCCTCGACCTTCTGCAATAACCTCTTGTGAGGTACTTTATCAAACGCCTTCTGAAAATCTAGAAAGACCACATCTACCGGCTCTCCTCTATCCACCGCCCTAGACACATCCTCATAGAACTCCAGTAAATTTGTCAGACACGTCTTCCCTTTAATGAAACTGTGCTGCGTCTGCTCTATCAAGCAATTCCCTTCAAGATGCCTCGCAATTTCCTCCTTAATGACAGATTCTAACATTTTACCTACCACAGACGTTAAACTAACCGGCCTATAATTCCCCGCCTTTTGCCTGGCACCCTTCTTAAACAACGGCGTAACATTAGCCATTTTCCAATCATCCGGCACTTCCCCAGAATCCAGCGACGTCTGGAAAATAACCACCAAGGCATCCACTATCACCTTCGCCATTTCTTTCAGAACCCTCGGATGCATTCCATCCGGTCCTGGGGACTTGTCCACAATCAGCCCCTCCAGTCTGTCGAGCACCGCCTCTCTAGTAACAGTAATGTCATTAAGACCCTCCAGTCCTACCACCTTTCCAACGCTAACACCCGGCAAATTATTCACGTCCTCCTCCGTGAAGACAGAAACAAAAAAGTTATTCAATACCTTAGCCATATCCCCATCCCCTACCACTAGGTCCCCTTTCTCATCCTCTAAAGGACCAACATTCACCCTAGCCAGCCTCTTCCTTCTTATATATTTATAAAAATATATTTATAAAATAGAGTGTCAGCTAATTGGACCTCAACTCCTTCATCTTTCTCTTTTGTTCTCCCTTCCTGTTTTAGCTTATGGCTGTGTTACCTTGTCACCACACAGTCCGGAAGAAGTCCAAGGTGTTTTTCTTAACTTGTCTGTTCCTTGTTTTCTTTTGCTTGTACCACTACAATGGGCATCACTCTTACCTGTGATCCAGCTATATCGCTTCCAGGAATAGCTAAGTTTTCCATTACATCCACTATCACTTTTCCAGTCTTGAATGGACTTTTCAGCCTTATTTTACACAGGGGAACATGACTCTTCTCTCTATTTATTCTATGGATTACCACTTTCTCAGGCAATGTTTCAGAAGGCGTGCAAATATTTTCATCTCTTATTTTTAGAGACAAACTAGCATCTGTATCTCTCAATATTTTAACTTCTTTACCTTCTCCCCTTGCTCTACCTGAGTAAACCCGACCCATACAGATGAAGTCGTTAAAAACGTTGGGCACTATGTTATTATCCAGCCCATGCCTAGGCTGTGTACTCTCTACTTCAGCTCCTCGAATTCTCTCGAGATTTCCTTCCGTAACTAATCCCAGTGGTTGAGCATCTTTTATCACATCTTTTTTCTCAGTGCCTTTCTTAAGCCACCAGAACTGCCTTTTTCTGTCCCACCTTCTCACAGTGAAAACATCTGAGGTCCTTCCCATCTTTTTCACCCTCTTGGGTTTCTTTTTTCAGAAGTGGTAAACTGATCCCAGTGTGATCTTTTTATTTTTCATTTCATTGCTCCCTCTTTCCCAATTTCTATCCCTCACGGAATGAAATTGCTGTCGGATGCTAGATTTCAATTTATACACTAATATGTATTCATCTGCAATATCTACAGCTTTTCTCCGTGTTCTTTTGAGTTCTTATCACTTCTGGAATTGTGTTTTTAACCTCTTCCACAGACTAAAGCCTCTAATAGCCTCATATGTCTTTTCTATCTTTAATGTTCTCACCCATCTATCGAAGTTGCTCTATCTATTTCTTTCAAACTCGATATATATCTGACCTGGTTCCTTCCTTACATTTTTATATGCTTCTGGTACCAATTTGTGAGCACCCAAGCCAACCTTCTTTACTTCTTCATACTTTCCTGACACCTCCTTTGACAGCACTGCAAACACCTCAAGCAGCCCTGCCTACCAACTTGGTCTGAATTAACATTACCCACACCTCCTCTGGCCATTTCATCTGTATAGCCAATTTCTCAAAGGAAATGAAAAAGGCTTCTGCGTCTTTTTCATCAAATTTTGTTACTGCTTGGACATAATTGTATATATCCCTACTAGACTGTTGGCTACGCTGAGCTTGCTCACCATCACTTCCATCTTGTATTTTCACTTCTGTCATTTGAAGTCTTCTTGCTTCAAATTCCAACTTCATCTTTTCCAACTCAAACCATCTTTCCCTTTCTCTTTCCTCTCTCTCTTTCCCTCTCTCTTTCTGCAGCCTTTTTTTTACTCTAGCATTTTAGGTTTACTTTCTAACTCGGAATGTCTCCTTTGCAATTTGATTTTATCTCACTCCACTGCACTTGACTGTTTCTCTGATATACTTAAACACTTGGCGATCTCCATTGCAATTTCAGCTTTCTGATTATCCCTGGTTAAACTCAATTTTAGCCTTTCTGCCAATTCCACAAATATCATATTTTTCTATCTTTCTAAACTTCCTTGGCAAATTTGAGAAGCACCTTCAACCCTCAGAGCCTCTTTAGCAAAATTAAGAGCCATTTCCCCATCTTTGATTCAACTGGCTTGTTGTTGGTTAACAGATCTTTCACTTCTCACTTAAGGTTAATTTAAAGATCTGGGACTGTTCAAATCCAGGATACAAGCCCCAGTCTGTTAAAAACGGGAGCTTGATCCCTCTCTGAGACCTAACACTTAACCATTCAAAGAGGAATACCTCCCTTTATAATTTGTTGAAAAGTGTGTGTGAAGTAATATTACCTGTGGTTCAGCAACTTTTAGTGGTTAAATCAAAATCACTACCTGAGACTTCCTCTGTAAAATCAACAAGCAACAGTTTATTTATCTAACTAATAGTGAACAGATTAACTAAACTATTAACAAACCAAATAAAACACTATTCTAATGGAATACTATTTAGATAAATATACTTCCAACTTATTAACAAAAAAATATAATTTTTAGTCACACGAAAATACAACCAAGTTTGCTGTCTCTGGAATCTTTGTCTTCTTTCTTCTTTCTGGAATCTCAGGCTTCTTTTGCTTTCTTTATTGTGTTGAGGCTTTCTTTTGAGACATAAATGCAGCAATGAGAGATAGCCATTCTTTTTCTCTCTCTCTGAGAGTGGAACTTAGCTGTCATTAGGTGACACACACTCTTCTCCTCCAGTTTGCCACTGTCCCCATCCCTTATGGCGTAGCAACATCCCCACAATAGGATTGGTTTACAGGTTACCAAAACATCAAATTCAAATCCGTTAAGCTGCTGTTATTCAAATGCCTAGTTTAAACTGATTGGGCAAACTTCAAAAACAGCCTATTGTCTTGGCAACACTATTGCCTAGCCTCGCGATACAATTTTTAAGTCTGTATACTCTATTTGTACCTGCAATTTCCCTTTTTTTTAAATGCTCTTAAGTACAGAAAAAACTACCTTTGCAATTTTACAACTCTTAGCATTTTACAAGTTTTTTATAATTTTACAAACACTAACTTCACAACACATGACACACACCTACTTGGCTGTCGATCACCATTCTCTCCTCAGCTTACCCCTCTAGTTGCATGGTATACTACTCAAAGTCAGTGAGTAGGCGAAGCCTGGAAAGCCACCACCAATCGTGTCTCCCACCTTGTCTTCTACTATGGGAACATAAGCGGGGTTTAAAATCATAATGTATGGGAGGGCAAGAGGTGTAGGTTATGTCAAGGATGGCAGTTTTCCAGTGGCCTGCATTGGGGCAGTGCCTTGACACTCCAGGTTATTGATTGGGTTGCCAAAGGGGTTGGAGATATATATGTACGCAGGAATCGTTTGTTGGAAGGCCAAGAGATGCCTGGCATGGTTTCATATTGCAGGCGGGACACATGATACTGCTTTCAGAATGGATGCATACTCACCCTTCCTGCCCAAAGAAAGACAAACATTTTCTTTTAGCTCTGGTTGCAGGTCTTACGTGCCAGTGCACAGGCACTTAGAGCCTCCCAGGAAAGCAATCCCTGGTATGATGTCCTTCGACAGGGTATCATGCCCTCTTCGACATCATCCAGCAGCCAGGCCAACTCTGCATCAGAAAACCTTGGGGTGTTCCTTCTCTGTGCCATCTTGCTGCCTGTGTGCCCAAGCTTATGCAGAACTCTCCCTTGTTATAGGAGTACAGCTGCAGTTAGTTTGGGCCACTCAATCTCAGGGAGAATAAAGTATAGGCTTCCTGGTTTCAGTAGAGGGAAAGGCATCTGCAGGTGCTGATTGGGTTAACTCAACAAGGGACTATGTCCAGTGGGGGAGTACAATGCTGATGCTCCTCACTCTGGAAGGGAGGATGCTTGAGGGGAGGTGGTGGCTGGCAGCTCAGCACTGCATTGGAGAATGGGTGGCCTTGAGGCCAGCAGTGTGGAAGAATGAGGCTTTCAGCCCAGTCATGTCTGGAGATTGGGAGGGAGAGTGATGTGGGTGGTGGGAGGGGGGGGTGGTGGTCAGTGAGAGACCAGCGATGTCCAGGTGGGTGGGCGATGTGGGTCAGAGACCAGCAGGGAGAATATGCATCAATTTCCCAGTATACTGGGAGACCAGTGCACATGCAATGGCTTCCTTAGTAGCCTTCCTGACAGATTCAGGCTGTGCCACTCCCCATCCCCATGGCATAAATCGCATGACGGTTTCTATGATGCACAAAGTGCCAGAAATTCATTTCACTTAGCTCATCCATAAAACAGACGGTAAAAACTCCTGTTTTTACCAACTCTCGCTGGGGTCTTTTAAAAGACTTCTGGATGAGTATATGGGGTTTAATGGGATTGGGGGTTATAGATAGGTCTATAGATTGGTGGGGTTGATGTGATCGGCGCAACTCGAGGGCCGAAGGGCCTGTTTGTGCTGTAATGTTCTATGTTCTATGTATCTGTTGGGTATTTTCCTTTGTGAAAATCGCACCCAGGGTGTTTCACTCCAGATGTGATTTTATTAACACAATCAAAACAAACTATTTAATAATACAATTTAAATAATAAATTAGCTCCATGCAGCATCAGGGCAGTTTTAGCACAAAGATGGCAGAATGGAGAGGAATGCCCAATAGCTTATGTCTCCAGCATCTTGGCTACGGCAGAAAGTATGTCCATATTGAAAATAAAGGTTTGGCAGTAATATTTGGGATGAAAAAGTTAATCAACTTTTGTATATAGTTGGAATATAGTCGGAAATAATATATTTTGTATATAGTCATATATAGTTGGAAATTTGTGTGTCACCGCATCACGGGTGAGCACTAACTCTTTTCTGGCATTGTAATGTGTTAAGACATTCGTCGATGAAAGCTGTTGTTTTATTTTCTTAAAAGCAAAGTCTTGACAGCAAGACCATTCCTAAGCTTGACCCTTTCTTAACAGTTGATATAGAGGAACTAAGATGGAGGCCTGGTTTGGTAGGAGTTTCCCATAGCACATTAGTCTTAAAAATAACCATGACTCCTAGATTGAGGTGGGAGCCAGGGCATCTTTAATCATCCGCACCTGATCCTCCAAAGGATGGAGACCTGTTTTTTGCCCACTTTGTAACTCAGATAGGTCACTTGAGGTACCAGGAAAATGCATTTCTTCCTCCTTTAGCACACACCAGCTTTTGAAAACCATTTAAAGACTTCCTCCAGATTCTGTAGATGTTATGCCTTTGTTTTATCTGTAATAATAACATTGTGTAGATCATAGTCATAGAATCATAGAGGTTTACAGCATGGAAACAGATCCTTCTGCCTAACTTGTCATGCTGCCCAACTTTTTACTCACTAGCCCCAATTGCCTGCGTTTAGTCCACATCCTTCTATACCCATCTTACAAATGGACTCTACTACAGTCTCTGCTAACTTGTTCCAGTCACTCACCATCCTCTGTGTGGAAAAAATTGCCCCTCTGGACTCTTTCATATACCTTCTCTCTCACCTTAAACCTATGCCCTCTAGAGTCATAGAAACCCTACAGTGCAGAAAGAGGCCATTTGGCCCATCGAGTCTGCAACAACCACAATCCCACCCAAGCTCTAACCCCATATCACTACATATTTACCCGCTAATCCCTCTAACCTACGCATCTCAGGACGCTAAGGACAATTTTAGCATGGCCAATCAACCTAACCCACACATCTTTGGACTGTGGGAGGAAACCGGAGCACCCGGAGGAAACCCACGCAGCCACGAGGAGAATATGCACACTCCACACAGACAGTGATACAAGCCGGGAATCGAACCCAGGTCCCTGGAGCTGTGAAGCCGCAGTGCTAACGACTGTGATACCGTGCCTCTAGTTTTAGACTCCCCCATCTTTGAGAAAATTTGTTGACTATCTAATTGATCTATGCCTCTCATTAGTTTATAGACCTTTATGAGATCACCCTCATCTCCTACGCTCCAGGGAAAAGAGTTCCAGTCTATCCAGCCTCTCCTTAGAACTCAAACCATCAAGTCCTAGGAACATCCCAGTAAATCTTTTCTGCACTCTTTTTTCCCCATTTCTGGCCGCCTGTGATAAACCTTGTACTATGTTCTCCATTGTAAAATTGTGCAGGCTGATGATACACCAGAAGATAACCTTGCATATTGATACATGCCTTTTAAGTGTATTGATTATGGCATATTCCTGCGAATCCTCATCCAACTGCAACTGCAAATAAGCATGACTTGTATCTAATTTCAAACATAAGAGTCCGCCTCCCAGCTTTGCCTGGGAAATTGGGTATTTGTCCAGTTGTGAATAGTGGTTTATTGTTCATTTAAAGTCCCTACAAAGACATACTGAACCATCTGGCTTCATAATCGACACGACTAGTGCTGCCCATTCTGCAAAATGGACAGGTTTTATTGTAACTTCTCGTTCCAATCTTCTAATTCTGTTTCTACTTTTTGCCGTAAAGTAATTGGAAACAGGCAGATAACTCCAGGACTGTGTCTGGATCAACATGTAATATTGCTTTGGCTCCTTGTGTTGTTCCTCGTTCTTGTTGGAAAACTTCTGGGTATTTGAGTAGTACTTTGCTCAAATGACCATTCTTTGACTGGAATGTTCACCCAATCCAGTTGGATTTCTCTCAGCCAGTTACACCCCCTTAAGCTTGGCTACCAGTCCTCCATTACTATTTTGATAGCCTAACCTATTGTTTTTCTTAAGAAACAGGAACAAAGGTTACATCCATAACTCTCAGTGGTTCCCTGTATAAGTCCTCAGTCTTACCAAAGTCTTCATAAAGGGAAAGATTAGAGTCCAGTGCAAATTTTGCTGAACATTCCTTCCCCCACCATGGATACGGCCGCGCCTCCATTAATACTAGTTGTCCATTTACTCTTAAGGTTATTTCAATAGGTTCCAATTTGGTCATTGTTATGCAATTTGCAATTTAATTGATTCTCGTCAGACATAGATAGAGCTTCCAGGGTGTGCATCCTCATAATTATTGGCTTATGTGTCATTTTCCTGAATCTAGGTTTTGAGAGTTACATTTGCTGCACTGAATCCGAGTACCAGCAACAGATATAATGTCTTGTTGGGTAGTATTCTGCAGAGACTGATGTCCCTCTGGCCCAAACTTGGCATTGTTTTGGTCCTGCGATCAGACATGGGTTTACTTGTTTCTAGATCCTTTCTGAGGCCAGCTGTATAATTGCCTGCGCCCCTAACTCAGTTCCACTGATGTGAATGTTCATTTTCATCGGGAACCCTTGTAATTCTTATGCTCTACTTGCTGCTTTTTCTAATGACAAAGCCAGTTGTAGTGCTTGTTTGTAGTCCATTTGGGCCTCCACAAGCAGACGTTTTTAGATAGTTAGCATTTCATTAAGGGTCAACCTGAATTTGCAGGTTTCTACCAGATATCTCAACCTTGTTAAGAAATATGTGATGGACTTTCCTATCTTTTGGATGCCAAGTGATACTTCTCAGGATCAGAAGTGGCTTAGGATCATAACATTTTTTCACTAGCTCCATCGATTCCTGGAAAATTTTGGCATTGGGATCATCAGGAAAGTTAAACTATGCATTATTGCAAATGCCAATGGTCCATGTGGTCAGGGAAATGACCCGTTGCTTTTATCTGACACTATGTCATTAGCGCTAAAAAACAGACATTTGTTCTACATTTTGGGCCAAGTCCTCCACAGCAGGGTCAAAAGAATCCAATTTCTTAAACAGAAGCATGATGCCTAACAATGGCTTTCCCCCAGTATGTCATGGCTTTTAGCAAGCAAGTTCCTTTTGGGTCATTCTATATCCTTGTCACCCTGACATAATTTATCAGAGGCCGACGTCCCTTCACCAAATTTCCTTTTATTTACAAACTCTATTATTGTTCATAGAGTGCTGAATGTCAGCGCCTGAAGTACATGGAGATCTGACACTCCCAGTTATCTATACAGGAAAGACTCCCTGATTGGGCAGGAAATAATGATCTCAATCAGGGAGTTCATATTCCAAGAAGCCAATGTCAATGACCTCATTGAAGTCATTACACACGTGACTATCTCTGTTAATGAGCCAAAATCCTACTCTGAAACCCCAGGGGAAAATCCAAATAATGCATTAACTCACATTAAAATAAACACATCCCTAGCTAAAATGAATTATTAGCCAGCATTCTCAGCAGGTGAGCTGCCTTGTGCCCAGGCAAATCAGCACCGCGTAAGACAGAGCTGAATTTAAAACATACCTCTTGCAGAAACATGATAAAAATACATTTCTTCAAGGCACTGTGTTTTCACAAACAGTTTATCAATTTGTCCTGCTGCCTTAAGGGGTTGATGTACATGCACCTCAAGGTTGCTCTGATCTCCTGTGCTCCTCAGGGCCCTACAGTTCATCATGCTTTCCCCTGTCTTATTTGTCCTGCCTAACTGCATCAATTTACACTTATATGAATTGAATTCCTTTTGCCACTGATCAGCCCATCTGACCAGGCTGTCTAAATTTTCCTGAAATTTAAGGCTACCCTCCTCACTACGTACCATCCTGCTAATTTTGTATCAATCATGAACTTATGGATCAACCCTTCTACATTCAAGTCTATCAAATTTATACAAACCACAAACAGCAAGGGCCCCACACTATCCATGTGGCACTGCCCACTGGATAAGTCCTCCAGCTTGAAAAAGACCCTTTAACCATGATCCTCTACTTCCTGCCACTCAGCCAATTCTGGATCCAATTTGGCCAATTTCCTTGGTGTCCCTGGGCTCTTACCTTTGCTATCACTCTACCGTATGGGACAATGTAAAACGCCTTGCTGAAATCCAAGAAGAATATGTTGAATGCATTGACCTCATCTTCACACGTGATCACTCTTTCTAAAAATTCAATCAAGTTGGTCAGACATAACTTCCCCATAACAAAACCATGCTGACTGTTGATTAATCCCTGTCTCTTCAAATGCAAATTAATTCTGTTTCTCAGCATTGCCTCCAATAGTTTCCTCACCACTGAGGTTAGATTGACCGACTTGCAGTTTCCTGGTTTATCTCTTCCTCCTCATCTAATGCCCTTTTGAATGACTCAGTTGAACCAGCCTCCAGCATACATCCAAGCAATGCATTCCAATCCCAACTGCGCGTTGTGTGAAAAAGCTTTCTCTCATATCATATTTGCTTCTTTTGCAAATCACTTTGTACTTGTACCCTCTCGTTGTTGATCCTTTTATGATCAGGAACAGTTTCTCTTTCTGTATTCTGTCCAATCTCTTCATGATTATGCACATCTCTATCAAATCTATTCACCTGATCAATTCATTCACCTCCAGATACCTGAGACCTTCTCCATTAAACAAGTTTTTTAAAAACCTTGACACTTAACAAAAATCCCACTGTTGAGGACTTTAGTTAAAAACCACATCCACAGGTTTTCTACTTTCACTCCTGAATGCACTGGTTCTAATTTCAAAATTTTGCTCCATGATTCTGAACTTTCAGGAAAAATTGTTTTCCTTCTTTAATGGAATCATAGAATCCTTACAGTGCAGAAGAGGCCATCAAGTCTGCATCAACTCTTTGACAGAGTATCTTACACATGCCCTCTCCCCTGCACTAGCCCTGTAATTCCACACATTTGCCACGGCTAATCCCATCTATCCTACACACCTTGGGACACTAAGAGACAATTTAGCATGTCCAATCCACCTAACCTGCACATCTTTGGACTGTGGGAGTAAACAGGAGTATACCTGGAGGAAATCCATGTAGACACAGGGAGAATGTGCACACTCCATGCAGATAGTCATTCAAGGTCGTAATTGAACCTGGGTCCCTGGTGCTATGAGGCAACAGTGCTAACCATCAAATAATTCTTTTGTTTTAAATATTTCAGTTATATATCATTCGACCATCAGATTCAAGAAGTGAAGATAAATTTATGCAACATGTCTTCATAAATTTAACTTTTTGATCTCTAGTATCATGCAGGTGAATCTAAAGTGCACCCCTTTAATGCCAATGTATCCTTTCTGAGGTGTCTAGAACTGAATGTAATATTCCAGATGGTGTTTCGTTAAGTTTTACCCCAAATAAAGGCCAACATTCCATTTTTGATTACTTTAACTTTTAGTGATCTGTGACCTCAGGCTTCAAATATGTTTTTGATCCTTTGCATTTTATTGTTTCTAATCACATATCTACCGTGAGCCCAATCTGCTAGAGTTACAATCAATCAGATCTCACTGATGATGAGTTGATTTTTGGAATTCACAATTCAATTGCTTGTAAATTGAATTTCTGTTGCAAATGAAAGGGAGGAAACGAATTTCACAACTAATGTCTGTGCAAACTGTTGAACATCCTCATTGTTAAAGTATATAAAGCAAGTAAGATTAAGTAATGTGTGCAATTTGAATATGCAATTTCAGTGACGGCCTAATTAATGAGATATTTTCCGTCAACAGCACAACTGATGTTTACAGTTTTGTTGGCAGTTCAACAGATGAACCCACTGTCACACTGGGGGTAAGTTTTCACATTTCTCACAGTTCACATATTGTTTTGCACATGTTTCCAGTATTCTTATAAGGAGAACAATAGTGGAAGGGCATTAAGTTGTAAAGTGCTACAGTCTCTAGCATATCAAAACTGATCTTATATCTGGCACAAATAAACACCATGATATGGACTCTTCAACTTCAGGTGCATACCTTCCAAAACAACATGTTCATACAGTCAAATAGGTAAGCATCCACCTCTCTGTTTCTTCCACCTCTTCCACCTTCCTTCAAGACATTTTGGTATGAAATGTTACTGCATTTATTTGTATTGTAAGGATTCTCTCAGGTACACTCGGTTCAACAATTGAGTTCAACAATTTTAGATCATAGCATCTGTTTCCATTTTGTTTCTTTTTTTTGCTAGTTTAGTTTATTTTATTCCTTACTTTATTCCTTTACATTGCATTTGGGTGATTGTTATCCAGATGTTCATACCTCATCTAGACACATCCAGATGGACTTCAAGTGCCAGCACAGCAGCAAATTGACCGCAGCAATAAGCAGGCAATTCCTCTGGCCCGGATGAATTGCATCCCAGGCTGTTGTGGGAAGCAAGGCAGGAAATTTGTGGGAAGCAAGGCAGGAAGTCGTGTTTGACGAATTTACTGGATTTTAATGAAGATGTTACTAGTGCGGTTGACAGAGGGGAACCGGTGAATGTGGTGATTTTAGATTTCCAGACGGCATTCGATAAGGTTCCTCACAAAAGGTTGCTGCAGAAGGTTAGGGTGAACGGAGTTGGGGGTAAAGTGTTGGCATAGATTGAGGATTGGCTGTCTAACAGGAAGTAGAGAGTTGGAATAAATGGGTGCTTTTCTGGTTGGCAGTTGGTGACTAGTGGCGTGCCGCAGGGATCGGTGCTGGGGCCTCAACTGTTTACCATATATATAGACGATTTGACAAGGGGACTGAGTGTAGGAAACAAAGTTTGCTGATGACACGAAGATGAGTGGGAAAGTGAATTGCGTCGAGGACGCGAAAAGTCTGCAGAGAGATTTGGATAAGCTGAGTGAGTGGGTGAGGATCTGGCAGATGGAGTATAATGTTAGCAAATGTGAGGTTATCCACTTTGGAAGAAATAATAGTAAAATGGAATATTAATTAAATGGTGAAAAATTACAACATGCTACTGTGCAGAGGGACTGGAGCTCCCTGTGTATGAATCATAAAAACTCAGTCTGCAGGTGCAGCAGGTCATCAAGAAGGTGAATGGAATGTTGGCCTTTATCGCAAGGGGGATAGAACATAAAAGCAGGGAGGTCTTTCTGCAACTGTACAAGGCACTGGTGAGGCCGCAACTAGAGTACTGTGTGCAATTTTGGTCCCCTTATTTGCGAAAGGATATATTGGCCTTGGAGGGAGTACAGAGAAGGTTCACAAGGTTGATACCGGAAATGAGGGGGTTAGCTTATGAGGAGAGATTGAGTAGATTGGGCCTGTACTTGTTGGAGTTTAGAAGGCTGAGGGGTGATCTTATAGAGACAAATGATAGGGTAGAGATACAGAGATTCTTTCCACTTAGAAAGGAACCAGAACTACAGGGCACAGCCTCAAAATAAGGGCGGGGGGAGGTTTAGAACAGTTTTAAGGAGCAACTTCTCTCAGAGGGTAGTGAATCTCTGGAATTCTCTGTCCAGTGAAGTGGTGGAGGCTACCTCGCTGAATATGTTTAAGTCACGGGTAGATAGATTTCTGATCGATAAGGGAATTAAGGGTTATGGGGAGCAAGCGGGTAAGTGGAACTGATCCACTTCAGATCAGTCATGATCTTATTGAATGGTAGGGCAGGGTCGAGGGGCTAGATGGCCTACTCCTGCCCCTATTTCTTATGTTCTTATGTTAAATTGAAGGGGCTCTGAAACAAATTTTTAATTCCTCTCTGGCCACAGGAGAAGTGCCAGAGAACTGGAGGATGGCCAATGTGGTTGACTTTGTAAGAGCAGTTGTAAAACCAATTACAGATCAGTGAGTCTCACATCAGTGATAGGGAAATTATTGGAGAAAATTCTGAATCTCTGCATGGGTTAATTAGGGATAGTCAGCATGGTGTTGTCAGAGGGAGAATTTTGGGGAAATATGATCAAGTATGTGGATGAGGGAAGTTCAGTTGATCTAATTTATAAATTACAAACCTTTTGACAAGATCCCACATGGGAGACTGAATGAGAATATTAAAGCATGTGGAATTCTGGGAAACTTGGCAAGATGGATCAGAAACTGGCTTAGCAATAGGACACAAAGGGTGGTGATAGAAGGCCGTTTGAGTAACAGGAGGCCGGCATCCAGTGGTGTGCCCTGGGATCCTTGTTGTTATATACATAAATAATACAGATGAAAATGTCGGGAGGGATTTTAAGTCTGTTTGCAGACTACACCAAGATTGGTAGGGTGGTCAATAGTAAAGAAGATGATTATAGGGGAGGCAATGACATGGCAGTTATAACTAGACTGTTAATCCAGAATTTCAGCTAATGTTCCGGGACCCGTATACGAATCCTCCATGGCAAACGGCTGAATTTGAATTCAATTAAAAATAGCTGGAATTAAGAGTCTACTGATGACCATGAAGCCATTGTCAATTGTCGGAAAAACCCATGTGGTTCACTAATGTCTTTGAGAAAGGAAATCTGCTGTCTTTACCTACATGTGACTCTAGAGCTACAGCTATGTGGTTGTCTCTCAACTGCCCTGCTAGGGAAACTAAGGACAGGCAATAAATGCTTGCCAGCCAGTGATACCTATCTCCCATGAATGAGTAAAAAAAAGGTTACATCAAGGTATAGACAGGTTGGTCAGATTGGGAGAGCAGTGGCAGATGGTATTTAAAACATGAAAGTGTGAGGTGATGCACTTTGCAAGAAGAAACAAGATGAGGGAGTATTTCATGAATGGCAGGACATTGCTTAGCTCAGAAAAACAGTCTGGGTAATTATTCACAGATCACTGAAGTCAGCAGAGCGCATGAATAGGATAGTTAAGAAGGCACATGGGACATTTGCTTTCATCTGTCATGGTATAAAGTATAAGAGGAAGTAATGCTCGACTTGTACAGAAAACTGATTCGACCACAGCTGGACTAGTGTGTGCAGTTATAGGGGTCTCACTACAGGAAAGATGTGATTGCACAAGATGGGTACAGCAGGAGATTCATAAGAACATAAGAAATAGGAGCAGGAGTAGGCCATCTGGCCCTTCGAGCCTGCCCCGCCATTCAATAAGATCATGGCTGATCTGTCGTGGCTCAGTTCCACATTCCGGCCCTCTCCCCATAATCCTTAATACCCTCTCTTTTCAAAAACCCATCAACCCGCTTCTTGAAAATATTTAGCGAGACAGCCTCCACCATTTCAACGGGTAGAGAATTCCAGAGATTCACCACCCTTTGAGTGAAGAAGTTCCTCCTCAACTCTAAAATGCCCCCCCTTTATCTTGAGGCTGTGCCCCCTAGTCCTACTGTCTTTTTTGAGCGGGAAGAGTCTCTCCACCTCTATCCTGTCCATCCCATTCATCATCTTGTATGTCTCAATGAGATCTCCCCTCATTCTTCTAAACTCTAAAGAGGACAAGCCTAGTTCATAGAACACCACAGCACAAACAGGCCCTTCGGCCCTCGAGTTGCGCCGATCGCATCAACCCCACCAATCTATAGACCTATCTATAACCCCCAATCCCATTAAACCCCATATACTCATCCAGAAGTCTTTTAAAAGACCCCAGCGAGTTCGCCTCCACCACCGACGACGGCAGCCGATTCCAATCACTCACTACCCTCTGAGTGAAAAACTTACCCCTAACATCACCTCTGTACTTCCCTCCCCGCACCTTAAATCTGTGTCCTCTCGTAGCGACCATTTCAACCCGGGGAAATAGCCTCTGAGAGTCCACCCTATCTATTCCTCTCAACATTTTATAAACTTCTATCAGGTCGCCTCTCAACCTTCGCCTCTCCAGGGAAAAGAGTCCCAGCCCTCTCAACCTATCTTCATAAGGCATGCCTCCCAGTCCAGGCAACATCCTTGTAAATCTCCTCTGCACCCTTTCAATAGCTTCTACGTCTTTCCTATAGTGAGGCGACCAGAACTGCGCACAGTACTCCAAATGAGGCCTGACGAGGGTCCTGTAAAGTTGCAGCATTACCTCCCGACTCCTAAACTCAATCCCTCGATTAATGAAGGCCAGTACACCATACGCCTTCTTGACCACCTCCTCCACCTGCGAGGCCGATTTAAGATTCCTGTGAACCCGGACCCCGAGATCCTTCTGCTCTTCAACGCTACTAAGACTCCTGCCCTTAATAGTGTACTCGTTCATCCCGTTGGTTCTGCCGAAATGGACTACTACACATTTATCCGCGTTGAAGTCCATCTGCCACTTCTCCGCCCATTCCTGCATCCTATCTATGTCCTGCTGCAACTTTTGACATCCTTCCAGACCATCCACAACACCGCCGACCTTCGTGTCATCAGCGAACTTGCTAACCCATCCCTCCACTTCCTCATCCAGGTCATTTATGAAAATGACAAACAACAAGGGTCCCAGAACAGATCCCTGGGGCACCCCACTGGTGACTGACCTCCATTCCGAAAAAGACCCATCCACAACCACTCTCTGCCTTCTGCAGGCAAGCCAGTTCTGGATCCACAAGGCCAAAGGCCCTTGGATCCCATGCCCTCTCACCTTCTCAAGAAGTCTTGCATGGGGGACCTTATCAAAAGCCTTGCTGAAGTCCATGTACACTACGTCCACGGCACTTCCTTCGTCAATGTGTTCAGTCACATTATCGAAGAACTCAACTAGGCTCGTAAGGCACGACCTGCCCTTGACAAATCCATGCTGACTATTCCTGATCATGTCAAACCTCTCCAAATGGTCGTAAATCTTGTCCCTCAGAAGCCTCTCCATCAGCTTACCAACCACTGAGGTCAGACTCACCGGGCGGTAATTTCCCGGGCTATCTCTGTTCCCTTTCTTGAAAATAGGGACTACATCCGCAATCCTCCAATCTTCCGGAACCTCTCCCGTCTCCATTGACGACGCAAAGATCATCGCCAAGGGCTCTGCAATCACGCAAAGATCATCGCCAAGGGCTCTGCAATCTAGTTCATTCAGCCTCTCCTCATAGCTCAACCCCCTCAACTCCGGTATCAGCCTAGTAAATCTCCTCTGCACTCCCTCCAAGGCCAAAATATCTTTGTGCAGGTGCGGTGCCCAAAACTGCACACAGTACACCAGCTGCGGCCTCACCAATGCCCTATACATCAAGACCTCCCTACTTTTATATTCAATCCTCTTTGCTATGAAGGCCAGCATCCCATTCGCCTTCCTGACCACCTGCTGAACCTGCAAGCTGGGTTTTTGCGACTCATGCACAAGGACCCCGAGGTCCCTCTGCACCGTCGCCTGCTGCAGTTTTTCGCCACGTAAGTAATAGTCCTTCCTACCATTCTTCCTTCCAAAGTGGACCACCTCACACTTGCCAACATTAAATTCCATTTGCCATTTCCTGGCCCATTCGCACAGCCTATCTAGATCCTTCTGCAGACTCTCCACACCCTCCGCACAATTTGCCGTTCCCCCAATTTTGGTGTCATCTGCAAATTTCGACACCCTACACTCGGTTCCCTCCTCCAGATCATCTATATAAATGGTAAAAAGCTGGTGGTGGTGATTCACCAGAATGTTGCCTGGAATGGAGCATTTGAGCTATTAGAAGAGACAAGATAGACTAGGTTTTCTTTAGAGCAGAGCAGGCTAAGAGGGGACATAATTGAGTGTATCAGATTATGAGGGATATGGACAGGATGATAAGTCCTCTGGTCAAGATCAAAATCGAGGGGGCAAAGTTTTAGACTAAGGCTCATGACATGATGCTAGGTTTTCTCCAGGTACTCCAGTTTCCTCCCATAATCCAAAGGTATGCAGGTTAGGTTGATTGACCATGCTAAATTGCCCCTGAGTGTCCCAGGATATGGAGGTTAAGGAGATTAATAGGATAAATATGTGGGATTACAGGTTTTGGATCTGGGTGGGATGCTCTGTTGAATAGTTTGTGCAGACACAATGGGCCCAATTTTATTATCGCATGGCGCCCGTTTTTGGGTGTGAAAACTTGGTCAAGTTGTGTGTGAGGTGCGCAGCATGATCTGCACCCACTTCCAGACTGGTTCCCTCTTTACCAAGGACTGAAAACGGCCACGGTCGGGACTACACCCAAAACTGTTGCAACAGCCATTTCAATGCATTTCAGACATTTCAGACTTAATGGGCTGCAGACTCAACTTTACCGGCGCTTCCCCTTTACCACGTGTTCGCCAATCCAGAATCGACACGAAACGGATATGCTCCATAAAAGTCCGATTTGGGCGTTCCATCAGTAAGTGTTAGTGAGGAGGTGAGTGCTGAGCATCTGACAGCTCTCTGCTGCTTACAGGGTCCTTTCTTTGGGGCCATTTTGCTTCTCGGGTCAGTGGGGGCTCTCTGAGTTTGTAGGGATGGGAGGCTGTTGCTCAGCAGGGTGTCTAATGTCTAATTTTCAGCACAGACCCAGGTCTCAGCACTGATCTTGGGTCTTGTGGATGCTGCTGTGTCCGAGTGCATTGGGCACCCTGCCAACTGAAGGATGTGCTCAAAGCCCTTGCAAATTACACTGCTGCAGCCTCTGAACGTTCCAAGGAGCTGTGATTCTGGGGAGCATGCGGGTGGGGGGATGGGGGGTTCTGTGATTCTGGGGAGTATGTGAATGGGGGAATGGGAGGGTCTGTGATTCTGGTGAACATGTGGATGGGAGAATGGGAATATGTTTGAGTTTTCCCTTATGAACAGTCTCTGGCATCAACGAGAATGCTGCCCCATTGTTGACATCCATCCTTACTGGTTGTCAATCCAGCAGGGGAGTGGCCCTGTATCTATTTGTAGCACGGGTAATGGCTAGCACATTCAGTGATAATTTGTCCTTATACTGTAAGTCGCTTTGTTTCTCTCGGCCCTTCTGCATAGTATGAACCCTGCTTCTTTTGTTTTATTTACATGGTACTTAGTTTGTTCTGTCTTCTTATTATTTTTACTTGTAGCTTGCTTTTACTTCCAGCAGCCATGCTCTATGTATTCTTTGACTCCTCCCCACACCTTCTATAAACACTAGCATTCTATAGCTGATCGTCCTGGCTTCGCACATGTCCGAGTTTTTAAAATCTCAGATGTTGAGTCAGCCAACAATTTCTATCTTTGAGAACACAGCTGAATTGCTGAGTTTCTTTTGCAGCCAAATCCATTGAAACACCAATTTCCATGGCCTCTTCACAAAAATCTAAGTACCTCTGATATGGTTTAAAGTTAAGCATTGTGGATAAATATCCTTCATACCTTTCTAGGAATGAGTTAAAGAAAGGGCTTAGGAGAGCTAGGAGGGGGCATGAGAAGTCCTTGGCGGATTGGATAAAAGAAAACCCCAAGGCTTTTTACTCTTATGCGAGAAATAAAAGAATGACCAGGGTGAGGTTAAGGCAGGTCAAGGATAGCAGTGGGAACTTGTGCATGGAGTCAGAAGAGATAGGTGAGGCGTTGAATGAATACTTTTCTTCAGTGTTCACTAAGGAGAGGGGCCATGTTTTTGAGGAGGAGTGTGTGATGCAGGCTGATAGGATGGAAGAGATAGATGTTCTGAGGAAAGGTGTCTTCGCGATTTTGAAAAACCTGAGAGTGGATAAGTCCCCTGGGCGAAATGGGATACATCCTAGGATACTTTGGGAGGAAAGGGATCAGATTGTGGAGTCTTTAGCTTTAATCTTTGGGTCCTCACTGTCCACAGGGATAGTGCCAGAGGACTGGAGAGTGGCAAACATCGTTCCTTTTTTCAAGAAAGGAAGTAGGAATGACCCTGGTAATTAGAAGCCAGTTAGTCTTACTTTGGTGGTCGGTAAGTTAATGGAAAGGGTCCTGAGAGTTAGGATTTATGACCATTTGGCAAGGTTCAGTTTAATCCGGGACAGTCAGCACGGTTTCGTGAGGGGTTAGTCCTGCCTCACAAATTTGATTGAATTCTTTGAGGAGGTAACTAAGTGTGCAGACGAAGGTAGAGCTGTTGATGTCGTATACATGTATTTTAGTAAGGTGTTCGACAAGGTTCCCCATGGTAGGCTCATGAAGTAGATAAGAAGGTATGAGATAGAAGGAAATTTGGCTGATTGGATAAATAACTGGCTGTATCATAGAAGTCATGATGTGGGTATGCCTCATGGTGAACAATCACTGAAACAACTATATGATGATATCAACAAATTCCACCCCACCATCAGACTCACCATCCCCAGAATCAGTTGCATTCTTGGACATACTTATCTCCATTAAGGACGGTCACCTCAGCACCTCACTGTACCGCAAACCCACAGACAATCTCACAATGCTCCACTTCTCCAGTTTCCACCCTAAACATGTTAAAGAAGCTATTCCCTATGGACAAGCCCTCCGTATACACAGGATTTGCTCAGATGAGGAGGATCATGACAGACACCTCCAGACCCTGAAAGATGCCCTCATAAGAACAGGTATGGTGCTCGACTCATAGATCGGCAGTTCTGATGTGCCACAGCAAAAAACCGCACCGATCTCCTCAGAAGGCAAACACAGGACACAATGGACAGAGTACCCTTCGTCGTCCAGTACTTCCCCGGAGCGGAGAAGCTACGACATCTTCTCCAGAGTCTTCAACATATCATTGATGAAGACAAACATCTCGCCAGGGCTATCCCCACACCCCCACTTCTTGCTTTCAGACAACCACACAACCTCAAACAGACCATTGTTCGCAGCAAACTACCCAGCCTTCAGGAGAACAGTGACCACAATACCACACAACCCTGCCACAGCAACCTCTGCAAGACATGCCGGATCATCGACATGGATACCATCATCATACGTGAGAATACCATCCACCAGGTACATGGTAAATACTCTTGCAACTCGGCCAACATTGTCTACCTGATACGTTGCAAGAAAGGATGTCCCGAAGCATGGTACATTGGGGAGACCATGCAGACGCTACGACAACGGATGAATGAACATCGCTCGACAGTCACCAGGCAAGACTGTTCCCTTCCTGTTGGCGAACACTTCAGCGGTCACGGGCATTCAGCCTCTGACCTTCGGGTAAGCATTCTCCAAGGCGGCCTTCATGACACACGACAGCGCAGAGTCATTGAACAGAGACTGATAGCCAAGTTCCGCACACATGAGGACGGTCTCAACAGGGATCTTGGGTTCATGTCGCACTATCTGTAACCCCCGTGACTTGCCTGGGTTTGCAAAACCTCACTTACTGTACTGTCTGGAGACAATACACATCTCTTTAAACTGTGATCAGTGCTCCTTCCACTCACATTATCAGCCACTTTAAGACTTGAACAGCAGGTTAGGTGTAAGGATTCGCATTCTAATCAGCAACTGTCTGTGCTTTATATGCTCTGTCTGAGGCCAGAACTCTCCATTCACCTGACGAAGAGGCAGTCCCCTCGAAAGCTTGCTTGCTTGTGAGAATATTATCAAATAAATCGGTTGGACTAAAACCTGGTGTTGTCAGACTTTTTACTGTATCATAGAAGCCAGAGGGTGGTGGTGGAGGAAAATTTTCAGACTGGAGGCCAGTTACCAGCGGTGTACCACAAGGGTCAGTGCTGGGTCCTCTGCTTTTTGTGATTTTTATCAATGACTGGGAAGAAGGCGCTGAAGGGTGGGTTAGTAAATTTGCTGACGACACCAAGTTTGGTGGAGTAGTGGATGAGGTGGAGGGCTCTTGCAGACAGCAAAGAGACATTGATAGGATGCAGAGCTGGGCCGAAAAGTGGCAGGTGGAGTTTAACCCTGTTAAGTATGAGGTGATTCATTTTGGTAGGACAAACTTGATTGCAGATTACAGGATCATCAGCAGGGTTCTAAGGAATGTGGAGGAACAGAGAGATCTTGGGGTTCATATCCACAGATCTCTGAAGGTTACTACTCAAGTGGATAGAGCCGTGAAGAGGGCTTACAGTGTGTTAGTGTTTATTAACAGGGGGTTTGAGTTTAAGAGCCGTGCATCGGTGAGACCACATTTGGAATATTGCGTTCAGTTCTGGTCACCTCATTAGAAGAAGGATGGGAAGCATTGGAGAGAGCGCAGAGGAGATTTACCAGGATGCTACCTGGTTTGGAGGGTGGGTCTTATGAGGAAAGGTTGAGGGAGCTGGGGCTTTTCTCTTTGGAGCGGAGGAGGATGACAGGCGACTTAATAGAGGTTTATAAGTTGATGAGAGGGATTGATAGAGTCAATGTGCAGAGACTATTTCCATAGGTGGATGTAGCTGTTACTAGGGGACATAATATAAGGTACATAGTGGGAGATGTACGAGGGATGTCCGAGGTAGATTCTTCACTCAGAGAGTGGTTGGGGTGTGGAATAGACTGCCTGCTGTGATAATGGAGTCAGACACTTTAGGAACTTTCAAGTGGTTATTGGATAGGCACATGGATCACTCCAGAATTATAGGAAGGGAATGGCTTGATCTTGGGATTAGACATAGGTCGGCACAACATTGGGGGCCGAATGGCCTGTACTGTGCTGTAATGTTCTATGATTTTATGTTTTATGTTATACTTATTTGGTTAGTTATTGATAATTTTAATGGATTTAATTCAGTTCATGTTGCTTCACTCAGAGATGAAGGGCGTGTTTGTCATAGTAGCCAGGAGAACTCAAGCAGCCCTGAGCTAATTTGGTAGCATTGAGTAAATTCAACTTGCAGTTTATGAAACAATATAAGACATTGTGCAAAAGTTTTTAGTGGGGCAATTTTTTCACAAAGAGGGTGATCAGTGTCTGGAACAAACTGTCAGAGGTAGTAGTAGAGACAGGTAGAATTTTGTCTTTTAAAAACCATTTACACAGTTACATTGGTAAGATGGGTATAGAGGGATATGGGCCAAATGCGGGCAATTGGGACTTGCTTAGGGGTTTTCAAAAAAGGATAGCATGGACAAGCTGGGCTGAAGGGCCTGATTCCATTCTGTAAACCTCTATGACAATGACTGTAGACTGGAGCAAGAAGCTTGAATGGAAAAAAAAAGAAATGAGAAAACTCTATTTAATCTCTGTGCTCTGCTTTTCCCAGATGAAGTATATGGCAGCACCTGAACAAATCCATGCAAATAAAAGGTATGAAAAAGATTTTATAGTATTTCTAATGTTCCTGCTGATTTATTCTTATAGAACATAGAACATAGAACATTACAGCGCAGAACAGGCCCTTCGGCCCACGATGTTGCGCCGACCAGTTACAAAACAATGACCCACTAGCCTAAACCAATCCCTTTTCATCCATAAACCTATCCACAGATCTCTTAAACGCCCCCAAACTAGGTGCATTTACAACTGCAGCTGGTAGGGCATTCCAGTCCCTCACCACCCTCTGGGTAAAGAACCTACCCCTGACATCTGTCCTATAACTACCCCCCCTTAATTTAAAATCGTGCCCCCTCGTGCTAGCTTTCTCCATCCTAGGAAAAAGGCTATCACTATCTACCCTGTCTAAACCTCTAATCATCCTATATGTTTCAATGAGATCCCCTCTTAGCCGCCTTCTTTCCAGCGAAAACAACCCCAAATCTCTCAGTCTCTCCTCAAAGGATCTCCCCTCCATACCAGGCAACATCCTGGTAAACCTCCTCTGCACCCTCTCCAAAGCCTCTACATCCTTCCTGTAATGCGGGGACCAGAACTGCACACAAAACTCCAAGTGTGGCCGCACCAGAGTTGTGTACAGTTGCATCATGACGCTGCGACTCCTAAATTCAATCCCCCTACCAATAAACGCCAAGACTCCGTATGCCTTCTTAACAACCTTATCTACTTGATTCCCAACTTTCAGGGATCTATGTACACATACACCTAGATCCCTCTGCTCCTCCACACTATTCAAAGTCCTCCCGTTAGCCCTATTCTCAACACATCTGTTATTCCTACCGAAATGAATTACCTCACACTTCTCCACATTAAACTCCATCCGCCACCTCTCAGCCCAGCTCTTGTGAAAGGTTAACCTGTGAATTGAAAGAATAAATAATTCAAAATCAGGGAGTAAAACAGTGCAATTCACACGAGGTGCTCAGTGGGTTGGTACCCTTGCAGCACGTAAGAAGTAATGCTTTATAATCAGGAGGTTGTGAGTATGAAGTTCCAATGTTCACCATTTTCATTTTTCTTTCAAAACATAGGGGTATCACAGGCCAGGCTTAGCATTTATTTTTAATTAAGAATCAACTACACTGATGTGGATCTGGAGGCATATATGTGGCTGGAAAGATGGTGCAGGAGGAAAGGTTTTAGATGCTTGGGTCATTGGGACTGGCTGTGGGGGAGATGGGACCAGTACAGTCTAGAGAGGTTTGGGCGGCATGCTGGCACAGTGGTTAGCTTTGCTGCCTCACAGCACCAGGGACCGAGGTTCAATTCCAACCTCAGATCACTGGCAGTGTGGAGTTTGCACATTCTCCCCTTGTCTGTGTGCGTTTCCTCCAGGTGCTGCGGTTTCCTTTCAGTGGCAAAAGATGTGTGTGTTAGGTTGATTGGCATGCTAAATTTACCTAAGTGTCAGGGCAATTAACAGGATAAATACTCGGGATGCAGGAATAGGTACTGGGTCGGATTGTGATTGGTACAGACTCAATGGGCTGACTGGCCTCCTTCTGTACTGTAGGGATTTATGATTCTATGATTCTAGAATGCACCTTAGCAAAGCTGAGATGCAATGCAGAGGGCCCAGTTGTGAATCTTATTAAAAATCCGGGGTGGGTGGTGGGGTTGATTCATGCTGGAGTTTGACAGTTCTGAAGCTCTTTGCTTGTGCAGTGGCCCCAAATTGTCAAACTCCCATTTGCTGGCCAGCCTGATCATTGGCCAGCCTGGGACCCCCGCACTGCTGACCCTCCAGCTCCCCCCACGGCCCAATTGTGGCACCCACAACAATTTCTGGAGATTCAGGTGAGAAGCTGAGCTGTCAAAACTGGCACCCCGGTGTCCCGGAGCACCTCGACGCCCAGGCACCACCCCTCCCAACCCAGCAGACCCTGCTCCCCCCACCCCCGCTAACCTCATCACCCCGCCCCCAGAGTCAGACCCGTTGAGGCAGCCCCACTACCCTGTGGCAGACCAATCCGACCCCCCATCCCCTTCCCCAGACCATCCCAATCGCTGCCCTCCCTCTATCCCAGACCAATCCCAATGCAGTGGGACACCCCCCCATCCCCACCAATTGCACCCAGGCCCTGCCCACAATAGGCCCCACCCCCTTGGCACTGCCCATGCACTTTGCCCCTTGAGCAGTTCCAGGGCACACAGGCTGGCACTGCCAGTATGCCCTTGCCCAGGGGGCACTGCACCCCCACCACTTGACCCCTGATGGAGGCCCAATTGCCTCCCATTCATTCCAAACATGGGAAGCTAGTTTGAACCCTGCTGGAATGAAGTACTCCTGGTGGGTTGGGAGATTCGATGGTCTCGATAATTAACTAATCTACATATTTAAAATAGATTTTAAAAAAGATTTAAATTATTTACCTGCTTTTTTGTTGGTTACCGGCTCAGGGAGATGCACACGCGTTCCCCATGCATGCTCAAATCCCTGTTCAAAGCAACAGATGCGCATCTCCCAGCCGGACCTACCAGAATAATCGCAGGCGTGGATGAGAGAATCGCGACCGTGATATCATGACTCTAACAAAGACCCGGCTTAAGCAAGGACAGGATTGAGTGTTCAATATTCCTGGATAAAAGGTGTTCAGGAAAGGTAGGAAAGGGATTAAGGAAAGTATTGCAGTGTGAGAGAAATAGGGTGGTCCAGAGATATCAAAGGTAGAATATATTTGGTTAAGGTGTGTTGCAGTGCTTGGTGTAATTTACAAAGCATCAACTAGTGGGAAGTATTTGGGGGAGCATATTTGCAAAGAATGACGGAAGGGGTGAAAGAATTAGAGAGTACTTATAATGGGTGATTTTAGCTATTCAGATTTAAACTACAATATTTGGAGTCTAAAGGATAGACAGGGGCAAGAATTTCCAGAGTGTGTTAAGGAAACTATTCTTCAGCAGCATATTTCCACTCCAGTGAAGAAGGAGGCATTGCTGGACTTGGATCTTGTAAATGCGGTGGCCCAAGTAGATCAGGTGTCAGTAAGCAAACTCTGGGAAAAGTAATCTTTGTATCATGCATTTTAGACCAAACTCGTTGGCAGCAGTGTTCCCTTGAAAT
This sequence comes from Prionace glauca, assembly GCA_037974335.1. Taxonomy (NCBI): domain Eukaryota; kingdom Metazoa; phylum Chordata; class Chondrichthyes; order Carcharhiniformes; family Carcharhinidae; genus Prionace; species Prionace glauca. Next base: position 19,555,585 of record CM075736.1, on the reverse strand, counting down.
CGAAGATGATGTCTGTCAGGCTTAGTGAGTCTTCAGATGACAGAGGAGACTGATTCTAGATCCACAAGCTTTCTTCTTCAGAGGGACCTCCTGCTCAAGGAAGTAGAATTTGCAACCCTGGATAGGCTTCCCTTCTTCCGCAATTCTGTCTCGCTGTCAGGTTGCTGAGCCTTGAAGCAGCTAGCATCTTGATGGACCAGGTGGAATCATGCTGAGCGATCCACAGCCTTATTTTCCCAGTTAGTTATCTTGATGCCTCCATGCAGTAGGGTGGCCCTGAGCAGTTCATTATATCTTTTCCTTTGGCTTTGAAGTGGATTCTTCGAGACAGGAATTTTTTCTTATTTGGAAATAAGTGGATGTATTAGCAAGAGATAACATGGTTTTCTGAAGGGGAGGTCGTGTCTAACCAACTAGATCAAGTTTTCAAGGAAGTGACGAAGATGATTGATCAGGATAGGGCAATGGGTGTTGTCTACATGGACTTCACTAAGGACTTTGACAAATTATGTCAAACTGGCAGACTGGTACAGAAGATGAAATCACACAGGATCAAAGGTGAACTGGCAAGATGGAAACAGAACTGGCTTGGTCATAGAAAACAGAGGCTGGTTGTGGAAGTGTACATTTCTGAATGGAGGACTGTGACAAGTGGTGTTCCTCAGGGGTCAGTGCTGGGACCTTTGTAACACACATAAATGATTTGAAGGAAAATATAACTGGCTTGATAAGTAAGTTTGCAGATGACACAAAGCTTGGTGGAATTGCAGATAGTGATAAGGACCATCCGAGTATACAACAGGATATAGATCAGTTGGAGACTTGGGCAGAAAGATAGCAGATGGAGTTTAATCTGGACAAATGTGTGGTATTGCATTTTGAAAGGTCTAGTGCAGATGGGAAATATCGAGTAAATAGCAGGACCCTTAAGAGTATTGATAGGCAGAGGGATCTGGGTGTGCTGGTACACAGGTCATTGAAAGTGGCAATGCAGGTAGAGAAGGTAGCCAAGAAGGCATACAGCCATGCTTGTCTTCATCGGCTGGAGCACTGAGTTTAAAAATTGCCAAGTCATGTTATAGCTTTATAGAACATTAGTTAGGCTGCACTTGGAATAAAGTATTCAATTCTGGTTTCCACACTACCAGAAAGATGTGGAGGCTTTGGAGAGGGCACAGAAAAGATTTACTAGGATGTTGCCTGGTACTCGCTATGAGGAGAGGTTGGAGAAACTCTGGTTGTTCTCACTGAAACAATGGAGGTTGAGAGGCGCACTGATAGAAGGCGACTAGATTATGAGGGGCATGGCTGGAGTGGATAGCCAGAAGCTTTTTCCCAGGGTGGAAGAATCAATTACTAGACAAAAATGTGACCTCCTCTTGAGGATAAGGAATGGCAGGTGGCAGAAATGTTAGTGAGGGATCACTTTGGGACCAGTGACCATAGTTCAATTAGTTTTAAGATAGCTATGGAGAATGATAGATCTGGCCCAAAAATTAAAATTCTAAATTGGGGCAAGACCAATTTTAATGGTATCAGGCAGGAACTTTTAACAGTTAATTGGGGGAGTCTGTGGGAAGGCAAAGGGATGTCTGGTAAATGGGAGGCTTTCAAAAGTGTGTTAAACAGGATTCAGAGTAAGCACATTCCTCTTAGAGTGAAGGGCAAGTCTGGTAGAAGTAGGGAACCCTGGATGACTTGGGATATTGAGGCCCTGGTCAAGAAGAAGAGGGAGGCACATGACATTGGCAGCTGAGATCAAGTGAATTCCTTGAAGAGTATTGGGGGTGTAGGAGTAGAGTTAAGAGAGAAATCAGGGGGGCAAAAAGGGGATACGGGATTCTTTTGGCAGATAAGGCAAAGGAGGATCCGAAGAGCTTCTACAAATACATAAAGGACAAAAGAGTAGCAAGGGAGAGAACAGGGCCTCTTAACGATCAACAAGGTCATCTGTGCAGATCCACAAGAGATTGGTGAGATTTTGAGTGAATATTTCTCATCAGTATTTACTATTGAGAAAAGCATGGATGTTAGGGAACTTGTGGAAATAAGTAGTGATGTCTTGAGGAGTGTACATATTACAGAGAAGGTGCTGGAAGTCTTAAAGTGCATCAAGATAGATAAATCCCAGGACCTGATGAAGTGTATCCCAGGACATTGTGGGAGGCTAGGGAAGAAATAGCATGTCCCCTAACAGAGATATTTGAAACATTGCTAGTCACAGATGAAGTACCTGAAGAGTGGAGGGTGGCAAATGTTGTGCTTTTGTTTTAAAAAGGACTGCAGGGAAAAGCCTGGGAGCTACAGGCCAGTGAGCCTCACATCCGTGGTGGGTAAGTTGTTGGAAGGTATTCTGAGAGACAGGATCAAGAAGCATTTAGAGACTGATTAGGGACAGTCAGCATGGCTTTGTGAGTGGAAAATCATGAATTACAAATAGAACATAGAACATAGAACATTACAGCGCAGAAATTTGAATGAGTTTTTTGAAGGGGTAACCTAGAAGGTAGATGAGGGTAGTGCAGTTGATGTTGTATACATGGACTTTAGCAAGGCCTTTGACAAGGTGCCACATGGTAGTTTTTGCATAAGGTTAAATCTCATGGGATCCAGGGATCTAGGTAAATGGATACAAAATCGTCTTGATGACAGAGTAAGAAGTCTCACAACACCAGGTTAAAGTCCAACAGGTTTATTTGGTTGCAAAAGCCACTAGCTTTCGGAATGCTGCCCCTTCGTCAGGTGAGTGGGAGTTCTTTTCACAAACAGGGCATATAAAGACACAAACTCAATTTACAAAATAACGATTAGAATGTGAGTCTTCACAGATAATCAAGTCTTAAAGGTTCAGACAATGAGAGAACATTAAGCCCAGGTTAAAGAAATGTGTATTGTCTCCAGACAGGACAGTTAGTGAGATTTTGCAAGCCCAGGCAAGTCATGAGGTTTACAGATAGTGTGACATGAATCCAAGATCCCCGTTGAGGCCGCCCTCATGTGTGTGGAACTTAGCTATCAGTCTCTGCTGAGCGACTCTGTGCTGTCATGTATCATGAAGGCTGCCTTGGAGAATGCATACCTGAAGATCAGAGGCCGAATGCCCGTGACCGCTGAAGTGTTCCCCAAAAGGAAGAGAACACTCTTCCTGGTGATTGTCGAGTGGTATTCATTTATCCGTTGTTGTAGCGTCTGCATGGTCTCTCCAATGTACCATGCCTCGGGACATTCTTTCCTGCAGCGTATCAGATAGGCAACGTTGGCCGAGTTGCAAGAGTATGTACCGTGTACCTGTGGATGTGAGACGATGGCATCCGTGTCGATGATCCGGCACATCTTGCAGAGGTTGTTGTGGCAGGGTTGTGTGGTGTCGTGGTCATTGTTTTCCTGAAGGCTGAGTAGTTTGCTGCTGACAATGGTCTGTTTGAGGTTGTGCGGTTGTTTGAAGGCAAGAAGTGGGGGTGTAGGAATGGTCTTGGTGAAATGTTTGTCTTCATCAGTGGCATGTTGAACGTTCTGGAGAAGATGTCATAGCTTCTCCACTCCAGGGAAGTACTGGACAACAAAGGGTACTGTGTCCACCATGTCCCGTGTTTGTCTTCTGAGGAGGTTGGTGCAGTTTTCCGCTGTGGCGTGTCAGAACTGTCGATCAATGAGTTGAGCGCCATATCCTGTGCTTATGAGGGTATCTTTCAGCGTCTGGAGGTGTCTGTTGTGATCCTCTTCATCTGAGCAGATCTTGTGTATACGGAGGGCTTGTTCGTAGTGGATGGCTTCTTTAATGTGTTTAGGGTGGAAGCTGGCGAAGTGGAGCATCGTGAGGTTATCCGTGGGCCTGCAGTACAGTGAAGTGCTGAGGTGACCATCCTTAATCAAGATGTGTGTGTCCAAGAATGTAACCGATTCCGAAGATTAGTCCATGGTAAGTCTGATGGTGGGATGGAGCTTGTTGATGTCATCATATAGTTGTTTCAGTGATTGTTCACTTTAAGTCCAAAGGAAGAAAATGTCATCGATGTACCTAGTGTATAGCATCGATTGAAGGTCGTAGGCAGTGAAGAGGTCTTGTTCAAACCTGTGCATGAAGATGTTGGCATATTGCAGTGCGAATCTGGTCCCATGGCTGTTCCGTGTGTCTGGATGAGGAACTCGTTGTTGAAGGATCTGCTGAGATGAGGAGGGTCGCAACAGACACCTCCAAATGCTGAAAGATGCCCTCATAAGAACAGGATGTGGCGCTCGACTCATCGATCAACAGTACCAACATGCAAAACCGCACTGACCTCCTCAGAAGACAAACATGGGACACGGTGGACAGAGTACCCTTTGTCGTCCAGTATTTCTGCAGAGAGGAGAAGCTACGACATCTCTGGAGCCTTTAACACGTCATTGATGAAGACGAACATTTCACCAAGGCCATCCCCACACCCCCACTTCTTGCCTTCAAACAACCGCACAACCTCAAACAGACCATTGTCCGCAGCAAACTACCCAGCCTTCAGGAGGACAGTGACCACGATACCACACAACCCTGCCACAGCAACCTCTGCAAGACGTGCCGGATCATCAACATGTATGCCATCATCTCATATGAGAACACCACCCACCAGGTACACGGTATATACTCTTGCAACCCAGCCAACATTGTCTACCCATTAGGCTGCAGGAAAGGATGTCCCGAGGCATGGTACATTGGGGAGACCATGCAGATGCTATGACAGCGGATGAATGAACACCGTTCGACAATTACCAGGCAAGAGAGTCCTTAAGACTTGATTACCTGTAATGACTTGCATTCCAATCATCATTTTGTAAATTGAATTTGTGTCTTTATACGCTCTGTTTGTGAATAGAACTCCTACTCACCTGACAAAGGGGCAGTGTTCTGAATGCTAGTGGCTTTTGCTACCAAATAAACCTGTTGGACTTTTACCTGGTGTTGTGAGACTTCTTACTGTGTTTACCCCAGTCCAACGTCGGCATCTTGATGACAGAAGTTATAGGGTTGTTGTAGAAGGTTGTTTTTCAAATTGGAGTTGGTCCCCAAATCAGTTTATTTTCGCCAGCTGGGAGATGGCTTCTGGTAAAGCCCAGTGCCTCTCTCTGATGAACAAAGGAAAAACATCTATTCTTATACATTTTTCAAACATCTACACAGCCTATCATGGCTGAACCTTATCCAATAATATTGATTACAGATTACGTATATTAGCCATGTATCCAATGAAAAAGTTATAATATAAGATGGACTTCTGCATGATTAGCTCGTGATTTCATGGACACGACTCATTAAGACTAATCTTCCTTTCTTCCAGCTGGAGTCATAGAATCATAGAAACCCTATAGTGGCCATTTGGCCCATCGAGTCTTTACCAACCACAATCCCACCTAGGCCCTACTCCAGATCCCTACATACTTACCTGCTAACCCCTCTAACCTACACTTCTCAGAACACTAAGGAGCAATTTTAGTATGGCCGATCAGCCTAATCCGCACAGTCCTTGAGTTACTTGAGCTCCTTGAGCTCCTTGTTCAGTAGGCCTCCTTATCACCTTCGATGAATGCCCTCCCTTATCTTATGTGCCTGGTTTCCATCCGAGACCTTGGACCTTAAGCTGGTACCAGCCACCAGTATTTGTAGTAACTGTTTCTGCTATTGTACACATGCTTGTGATTAAGCCACCTAATTGTGTTCAGGAATATGGCTAACTCAGCTAGTATCCATTTTGTATCATTTTAATATTCTGAACTTCTGTTAACATGGTGGAGCTTATATGCATGTGATTTTGTGATTGTATGACAATAAATTCATACATATTTATTATATACTATCTATCCCTACCAATATAAATTCCTACACAGGTACCTAAACCAACAATATTATTCCCTCTAAACCTATTCTTTAAACTTCCCTTCAACACTGAATAGCCACCTCTCTTAATTTACGCCCATTCAATTAGAAACTTGTTTTCTTATTATTGCTACCAAAGTTGATAACCTCACATTTATCCACATTATACTGCATCTGCCATACATGTGCCAACACACTCAACCCGTTCAAATCAGGCTGAATCATCCCTGCATCCTCCTCACAGCTCACCCTCCCACCCAACTTTGTGACATCTGCAAAATTGGAGATGATACATTCAGTTTCCTCTTCCCAAATCATGAATGTATAATATGAACAGTTGGAGTCCTGGCACAGATCCCTGCGGTACCCCACCAGTCACTGCTTGCCAATCAGAAAAAGACCCATGAAAGACAGCTCTTTGCTTCCTAGCTGCTAACCAGTTTTCTGTTCATCTCATGACATTACCCGCAATTACATGTACCTTAACTTTACATTGTAGTCTGTTATGTGCGACCTTGTCAAAAGCCTTCTGAAAGTCTAAATAAACCACACACACTGGTTTTCCTGAGTCAACTCTACTAGTAACATCCAATAGACATGTTAGTCATGATTTCCCCTTTGTCTACTCATGCTGACTATGTCCGATTATACCACTGCCTTTCAAATGCTGTGCTACGAAATCCTTGATACCGGATTTTAACAACTTCCCACTCCAGATGTTAGGCTCACTGGTCTATTATTCCCTGGTTTCAATCCACCTCACTTTTTGAATAGCAGGCTTATATTATCCTTCAATCTGTAGGAATCAATCTAGGGTCCACAGATTTTGGAAAATAACCAACAATGGTTGTATTATTTTCAGGGTCACTTCTTTAAGTGCTCTGGGATGAAGATTATCAGACCCTGGAGATTTACCCAGCTTAAATCCCATCAATTTCCCCAAAATAATTTCTCTACTAATACTGATTTCCTTCAGCTTGTCACTAAAACTTGTTTCTCACAGAACTTCAGGTACATTATTAATTTGTGAACATAGAAGCAAAGTATGAATTTAATTCCTCAGTCATTCCCCATTATGAATTATTCCATTTCTGAATGTAAGGGGCCTACATTCACTTTTGGCAAACTTTTTCTCTTTACATATCTAGTCCATATTAGCATGATATCTATTATAGTGCTCCAATTAGAGGATATTAGTTATAGATACCTTGGTGCTGTCAACTTCCAGGGCCTGCTAGAAACATTCTACGTGATTATAATACATTTCTTAAAGGCACAGTATCGTCACAAGCGACTAGAAATAGTACAGTTTAAAAATAAGTTGTATCCTATTTAAGACTGAGATTAGGATATTGTTTACTCTATAGTGATAGAACAAAGGGCAAATAAATGTACAGCACAGGAACAGGCCCTTTGACCCACCCAAGTCCATGCCGATCATGATGCCCTAATTACAGAAAAAACCTTCTGCCCTTATTCAATTCATATCCCTCTATTTCCTCCCTATTCATGCACTCATTCAGATGCCTCTTAAATGTTGCAAATGTCTGTTGTGCCTGCTGCACAGTCTGTTTTAACCCTATATGATGGACAAAAAAATGCGAGTAGACTTTTTGTTAGTATACCCAATATTTATTTAAAACACACAATCAATAATCACCCACCCAACCAACAATAAACTATCTTACAGAAAATACTAAAGTTCAAGTCCAATATGAGACCTTGACTTAACTTTGTGTAACAGGCAAGTACCCATGCAGATATTGGCCTTCATCTGTGTGCTGGTCTCTGTAGTCGTCAGCCTAGTCTGGTCCTTTGGTTTGATCTGGCACTCTGGCTCTGGTCTTCCTTCCTTCTCGAGTGTGGTGGCTCTCCTCGTGCTGGTCATTGCTGACTACATTCACCATTGTTGTAGCTCACTTGTGGGATCAGAAAGAGAGAGCTTTTTCTGTTGTGCTGCACCTTTTGTCCCTCCTTGGTTTCGTGTCCTTTTGGTCCGTTTGTCTCTTGATTCTTGTCAATCAATCGATCAGGGCTTGATCACCCTGATTGATAAGAGTCCAATCAGGTGTTGCCACACCAATCTCTGGTTATGTACCCAACGGCCATGCCTGTAGATGCTGGAGGCACATGGGTGACATATCTCCCTCCCAAACAAGGGATTAAGGCTCCCCTTTGTCTGGTAAACAAGTATGTTTGACCAGAAAATATCCATTGTCTTTGGGATGGCCTATTTCATAGAACATAGAACACTACAGCACAAACAGGCCCTTTGGCCCACTAGCTTGGCCAATCACATCTATACCTACCAAGCCATAGAACTATCTGTAACTCCCAATGTCATTAGATCCCATATACTCATCCGGAAGTCTTTTAAAAGATCCCAGCGTACTCCTGTGTATTCAATTGTCTGAGTTGCAGCCTGTCATTTTAGTTCTTGCCCAATTGTCCCAGAATGCTTTACAAGTTGCCATTTTAGGTGGTCTGTTTGGCCACAGTGCCTTCATCCACCACATCCTCTGGCAGCGCATTCCAGGCACCTACTACTCTCTGTGAAAAACTTCCCCCACACATCTCCCTTCAACTTTCCCCCTCTCGCCTTGAAGTTGTGCCCTCTTTTCATAGAGACATAGAGGTTTGCAGCATGGAAACAGGCCCTTTGGCCCAACTTGTCCATGCCAACCTTTATTTTCATGTCTAAGCTGGCCCCAGTTGTCTGTGTTTGGCCCATATCTCATAAGAACATAAGAACATAAGAAATAGGAGCAGGGGTAGGCCATCTAGCCCTTCAACATATCATTGATGAAGACGAACATCTCGCCAGGGCTATCCCCACACCCCCACTTTTTGCTTTCAGACAACCACACAACCTCAAACAGACCATTGTTCGCAGAAAACTACCCAGCCTTCAGGAGAACAGTGACCACAATACCACACAACCCTGCCACAGCAACCTCTGCAAGACATGCCGGATCATCGACATGGATACCATCATCACACGTGAGAACACCATCCACCAGGTACATGGTAAATACTCTTGCAACTCGGCCAACATTGTCTACCTGATACGTTGCAAGAAAGGATGTCCCGAAGCATGGTACATTGGGGAGACCATGCAGACGCTACGACAACGGATGAATGAACATCGCTCGACAGTCACCAGGCAAGACTGTTCCCTTCCTGTTGGCGAACACTTCAGTAGTCACGGGCATTCAGCCTCTGACCTTCGGGTAAGCATTCTCCAAGGCAGCCTTCATGACACACGACAGCGCAGAGTCGCTGAACAGAGACTGATAGCCAAGTTCCGCACACATGAGGACGGTCTCAACAGGGATCTTGGGTTCATGTCGCACTATCTGTAACCCCCGTGACTTGCCTGGGTTTGCAAAACCTCACTTACTGTACTGTCTGGAGACAATACACATCTCTTTAAACTGTGATCAGTGCTCCTTCCACTCACATTATCAGCCACTTTAAGACTTGAACAGCAGGTTAGGTGTAAGGATTCGCATTCTAATCAGTAATCTCTAAACTGTCTGTGCTTTATATGCTCTGTCTGAGGCCAGAACTCTCCATTCACCTGACGAAGAGGCAGTCCCCTCGAAAGCTTGTGAGAATATTATCAAATAAATCGGTTGGACTAAAACCTGGTGTTGTCAGACTTTTTACTGTGCTTTGACCGAGCCAGTTTTGTATCCACCTTGCCTGTTCACCTCTGATCCCATGCGACTTCACCTTCTGCATCAGTCTGCCTTGAGAGATCTTGTCAAAGGCCTTACTGAAGTCCATGTAGGCAACATCCACTGCCCTACCTTCATCAATCATCTTCATCACTTCCTCAAAAAACTTGATCAGGTTTGTGAAACATGACCTCCCCTTCACAAAACTATGTTGCCTCTCACGAATATGCCCACTTATTTCCAAGTGGGAATAAAGCCTGTCTCGAAGAATCCTCTCCAATAATTCCCCTACTGCTGATGTAAGGCTCACCATCCTGGAACTACTTGGATTATTCTTGTTACCCTTCTTAAACAAAGGAACAGCATTGGCTATTCTCCAATCCTCTGGAACCTCCCCTGGAGCCAGTAAGGATACAAAGATTTCTCTCAAGGCCCCAGCAATTTCCTCCCCTGTTTCTCTCAGTATTCTGGGGTATACCGCATCAGGCCCTGGGGACTTGTCTACCTTAATGATTCTCAAGAACCCCAATAGCTCCTCATTTTTGATCTCAACATGACTCAAACTATCTACACATCCCTTCCCAGACTCATCATCCACCAAGTCCTTCTCTTTGATGAATACTGACGCAAAGTACTCATTTAATGCCCTTGCCTATTTCCTCTAGCTCCATGCATAGATTACCTCCCTTGTCCTTGAGTGGGCCAACTCTCTACCTGGCTACCCTCTTGCTTTTTATATATGCACAAAAAGCCTTGGGATTTTCCTTAATCCTGCTGGCCAATGCTTTCTTGTGACTCCTTTTAGCCCTTCTTACTCCTTGCTTAAGTTCCTTTCTACTTTCCTTGTATTCCACATTTACTTCATGTGTTCCCAGCTGCCTAGCTTTGAAAAATGCTTCCTTTTTCTCTGTGACTATGCTCACAATATCTCTCGTTATCCAAGGTTCCCAAAGCTTGTCATACTTATCCTTCATCCTGACAGGAATGTGCCTGTTCTCAACTTACGCTTGAAAGCCTCCCACATGCTAGATATTGATTTGCCTTCAAATACCTGCCCCCAGTCTACATTCTTCAGCTCCTGCCTAATACTCCAAATGGAGTCTGCCTAATACTCCAACTGGGTCTGACCAGAGCCTTATACAGCCTCAGAAGTATATTTCTGCTCTTGTATTCTAGCCTTCTCGACATGAATGCTAACGTTGCTTACTGCTGACTGAATCTGCATGTTAACCTTAAGAGAATCTTGAACAAGGAATCCCAAGTCCCTTTGTGTTTCTGATTTCCTAAGCATTTCCCATTTAGAAAGTAATCGATGCCTCCATTCCTCCTTCCACTGGAGGCACTTCTGCCCTCTTTGCCCACACTCCTAACATGTCCAAGTCCTTCTGCAGTATCATCTGCAAACTTAGCAACAGTGCCTTCAGTTCCTTCTTCCAAATCGCTAATGTACATTGTGAAAAGTTGTGGTCCCAACACTGACTCTTGAGGCACACCGCTAGTCACCGCTGCCACCCTGAAAAACACCCATTTATCCCCACTCTCTGCCTTCTGCCAGTCAGCGAATTCTCAAGAGAGCACAGGCGAAGGCATCACAGAGCCTGTCCAGCAGAAAAATGGCAAGGTAACCAGAATGATATTGGTGGGTTTGGGACTCAACCTCAAAAGGAATTCAGTGACCAGCGGAACATGAGCCCCAAGCCACTGAAATAAGGACTTCCACATCAGCAAAAAACTCCCCCACAAAACCCCTCCACCCATGCAAGCCCCTCCTACTACTCCCGCATCATGGCAGCAGCTACACCCTGGGGGTTGGTGTTCAGCAGTACTCACCCTCTTGTTTCCCTTCACTATCGTTGCATCTGAACCACACTTTAGTAGAACGGCAGTGAAGTGCTCTAGTATGACATTACACCAGAGAGGTGGAAAATATTGGGAGGAGGGATATTGGCACACTGAACTCACGAGTTATATTGAAAGCCATTCAAATTCATGCCAATATGCTTTTTGTCCGTTGTGGGCATGAAGCCGTTTGTGTCAGTAAAAAGAGACTGGGAACATAGCAAACTATTTGGCGCTAGACGCAAATCTGATTTTTAGCATCTCATGCTGTTTTCCCTGCTCGCCACACTGATTGATGGATGCGGCAAGGTGGTAAGATTGTGCCCATAGTGTCACTACTATTTCTGTTTTCCCAAAGTTATCTCCCCAGTCTTCGGTAACGGTTCCCAAACACTGTGCTAATGGAATGCTGGTCTTTATACATAACGGACTGGAGCAGAAATTGTGCTGCAGCTATACAAAATGCTTGGAGTATTGGGTACACATCTTTATTATTATCTACAAATGTTCATGGCATTTTAAAGATCTGCACATCTGAATCCAAGGTCTCACTGGACATCCATTTAATTTGATACCATCTAGAAAGTGTACGGATCTATCCCTTTTTTGTCCAAAATGTATAACCTCATTGTTGCTTAAACTGAAATCCATCAGCCACAGTTTTTCCCTTTCACCTAATATATCAATAAGGCACCATGCCTTAGAAAGAATATTTTGACCTTGGACAATGTACAAAGTAGATTTACAAAAATGAACCTGGACTTAAGAGGTGAAGTTATGAGGAAAGATTATACAAATCTGGCCTGTTTTCTCTAGAATTCAGAAGGTTAAAGGATAACCTGATTGAAGGCTTCAAAATATTAACAGGAAAAGACAGGAGACATAAAGATAAATTATTTCCACTGGTTGGTGATTCTAGAACTAGGGGGCGTGGTATAAAGTTCAGTTCAGAGGGATGTCTGAAAGCACTTCTACACACAAAAGATGGTAGGGTTTTGAAATATTCTTCCACAAATGGCAGTTAATGCTCAAATAGTTTCTATCTTTAAATCTGAGATCCCTCACCACCCGCTGGGTAAAGAACCTACCCCTGACATCCATCTTATAGCTACCCCCCCTTAATTTAAAGCCATGCCCCCTCATGGTAGCTTTCTCCATCCAAGGAATGGACCAAAGACATGGAGTTCAGCCAATTGATCACATTGAATGGTGGAACAGGTTTGAGGAGCTGAATGCCCTGTTCCTTTTCCAATATTCTGATGTTCATTGAATCCCTACAGTGCAGAAGGCGGCCATTTGGACTCCAGAATGACACATCTCAGTCCTAAATGTTTTATTCCATATCCTTAGACAGTTACCCCTGGGTCTGGATTCCACCTGACATTGGGAACATCTTTCCTGCAGATTCAATGGGCTGAAGGACCACTTCTGCACTATATGATTTTATGATACCCTATCTATTCCTATTAGAATCTTATCCTATGAAAATCTCTATGAGATTTCCCCTCATTCGTCTGAACTCCAGTGAATATAATACTAACTGTCTCAATCCTCCTCACGCTTCAATCCTGCCATCCATTAATCAGTCTGGTAAACTCCCTTTATAACAAGAACATTCTTCCGCAGATAAGGAAACTAAAACTGCACACAATGTGGCCTCACCAAGGTCTCGTATTACTGTAGTGAAATATCTTTGCCCTGTACTCAAATCCTCTCACGGTGAAGATCAGTATACCATGCGCCTTCTTTACTGCCTGCTACACCTGCATGCTTACTTTTAGCAACAGGTGTACATGGACACGATTGCACACTCTCCTCTCTCAGTTTATAGCCATTCAGATAATAATTTGCCTTCCTGTTTTTGCTACCAAAGTAAATAACCTCACATTTATCTGCATTATACTGCATCTGCCATTCAAATTGTCCAAATCACATTGAAGCGTCTTTGCCTCCTACTTACATCTCACTCTTCCTTCCAGCTTTGTGTCATCAGCAAATCTGGAGATATTACATTTAGTTTCCTCATCTAAAATATATTGTGAATAGCTGGAGCCCAAGCATTGATTCCTCTGATACTCCACTAGTATATAGCAGGTAGTATTTAACCCAAATAAGTGTGAAGTGATGCACTTTGGAAGAAGTGAAAAGGGAGTATTTAGTGTGTGACATGATACTGAAAAGCTCAGAGGGTCAGATGGATCTTGGAGTATTTATTCATAGATCCCTGAAGGGGGCAGAGTAGTTAAGAAGGCATTTGGGGCACTTGTCTTCATCAGTCATGGCACAGAGTTTAAGAGCAAGGAGGTAATGTTGAACTGTACAGAATGTTGGGTAAACCACAGCTGGAGTACTGTGCACAGTTCTGGTCACCTCACTGTAGGGTGGATGTGATTGCACTAGAGGCGGTACAGACACCAGGATGTTGCCTGCAAAACTATATTCTGCAACCTCTCCTTTCCATCTCCCCTGTCTACTCTATGAACAATATGTTTTATCTGTAGAGTATGCAAGAAACAATAATCCCAATACATGTGACAACAATAAAGAACAAAGAACAACACAGCACGGAAAACAGGCCCTTCGGCCCATCTTGACAATGTGTTTTTCCTCCTCCACCCATGACCCATGTCTATGCTTATGGTAGAACATAGAACATAGAACATTACAGCGCAGAACAGGCCCTTCGGCCCACGATGTTGCGCCGACCAGTTTTTAAAAAAAAACACTGACCCACTAATCTAAACTAATCTTTTCGTCCATAAACCTATCCACAGATCTCTTAAACGCCCCCAAACTAGGCGCATTTACAACCGCAGCAGGCAGGGCATTCCAATCCCTCACCACCCTCTGGGTAAAGAACCTACCCCTGACATCCGTCCTATAACTACTCCCCCTTAATTTAAAGCTATGCCCCCTCGTGCTAGCTTTCTCCATCCGAGGAAAAAGGCTATCACTATCCACCCTATCTAAACCTCTAACCATCTTATATGTTTCAATAAGATCCCCTCTTAGCCTCCTTCTTTCCAGTGAAAACAACCCCAAATCCCTCAGTCTCTCCTCATAGGACCTCCCCTCCATACCAGGCAACATCCTGGTAAACCTCCTCTACACCCTCTCCAAAGCCTCCACATCCTTCCTGTAATGTGGGGACCAGAACTGCACACAGTACTCCAAGTGCGGCCGCACCAGAGTTGTGTACAGTTGCAACATGACACTGCGACTCCTAAATTCAATCCCCCTACCAATAAACGCCAAGACACCGTAAGCCTTCTTAACAACCTTATCTACTTGATTCCCAACTTTCAGGGATCTATGTACACATACACCTAGATCCCTCTGCTCCTCCACACTATTCAAAGTCCTCCCGTTAGCCCTATACTCAACACATCTGTTACTCCTACCGAAATGAATTACCTCACACTTCTCCGCATTAAACTCCATCCGCCACCTCGCGGCCCAGCTCTGCAACCTGTCTAGGTCACCCTGCAAACTATGACACCTTACCTCACAATCTACCACACCTCCGACTTTGGTGTCATCAGCAAACTTACTAATCCACCCAACTATAACCTCATCCAGATCATTAATAAAAATTACAAACAGCAGTGGCCCCAAAACAGATCCCTGAGGCACACCACTCGTAATCGAACTCCATGACGAAAATTCTCCATCAACCACTGTCTCCTATCTGCTAGCCAATTCCTGATCCAAGTACCTAGATTACCCCCAATCCCATACATCTGCATTTTCTGCAGAAGCCTACCATGGTGAACCTTATCAAACACCTTACTAAAATCCATATATACCACGTCAACTGCCTTACCCCTATCCACCTCTTTGGTCACATTCTCAAAGAAATCAATAAGGTTAGTAAGGCACGACCTACCTGCTACAAAACCATGCTGACTGTCTCTAATCAATTCATTACTCTCCAAATAACTATAAATCCTATCCCTAATAATTCTTTCTAAAACCTTACCCACAACAGAAGTAAGACTCACCGGTCTATAATTCCCAGGGAAGTCTCTGTTCCCCTTCTTAAACAATGGGACAACGTTCGCTGTCCTCCAATCTTCCGGTACTATACCAGAGACCAATGATGACCTGAAGATCAGAGCCAGAGGCTCTGCAATCACCTCTCTAGCCTCCCAGAGAATCCTAGGGTAAATCCCGTCCAGACCAGGGGACTTATCTATTTTCAAGCCCTCTAGAATATCCAGCACATCCTAGGTATCAACTGCAATACTTTCTATTTTACACCCCTGCACCCCAGTGTCCTCCTCAGCTACATTCATGTCCCCATTGGAAACCAGATTAAGGGGAGAATAATTTAGGGACAATTTGTTACACCAATCAGCCTAAGAGCACATCTTTGGGGTGTGGGGGGAAACCAGAGAACCCGGAGGAAACCCACGCAACCACAGGGAGAATGCGCAAACTCCCACAGACACTGGCCCAAATCCATGTTTCTGCACAGCAAACAGTGATAGTCACTGAGCTGTTGTGGTGCCCATCTGCTGGTCCAGTTTTAAGTATACACAAACGACGCAAGGTGCTTGGCTACTCTCGAACTTTCAAGAGCAGCCCACGCATGACCCACCATGTGCTTGCCCCTCGTTAAACAACAAGGTGGACTGATGCACCTGCGGAGTAAAAGAGAAAAACATCAACACATGTAACAGTTGATTTCCAGGAACGTCCCGAGGCTCTGATCTTATTTAAAACAGTCTCCTATAACCCTCCATCCCTATTTCGCTCATGTGTCTATCTAAGTAAACCTTAAACAAATCCAGCGTGCCTGCCTCCACCATCTTACTTGGCAGTGTATTTCAGACCCCCACAACCCTCTGTGTGAAAAACTTCCCTCTAGCATCCAAATTATACCTCTCCCCCCTCACCTTAAGCCCGTGGCCTCTCGTGATATTTGTCTCTAACCTAGGAAAAAGCCTGCCACTGTTTACTCTATCTATACCCTTCATTATTTTATACACCTCGATTAGATCCCCCCTCAATCTCTATCTTTCTAAGGAAAACAGCCCCAATATACCCAATCTTTCCTCATAACCCCAGTCCTTCCATACCAGGCAACATCCTGGTAAACCTCCTCTGCACTCTCTCCAGGGTCTCCACGTCCTTCCAGTAGTAAGGTGACCAGAACTGGACGCAGTACTCCAAATGCAGTCTAACCAACGTTCTGTACAACTGTAGCATTAGATGCCAGCTCTTGTATTCTATACCCCTTCCTATAAAGGCTAGCATACCATAAGCTTTCTTCGCAACCTTCTCCACCTGTGTTGCCACCTTCAAAGACTTGTGCACTTGCTCTCCCAGGTCCCTCTGCATTTCTACACTCTTAATAGGTTTACCCTTTAACATGTAACTCCCCTCTACATTATTCCTTCCAAAATGCATCACCTCACATTTATCAGGATTAAATTCCATCTGCCATTTATCTGCCCAATATACCAGCCTATCTATATCCTGCTGTGTTGTCTGACACTCCTCCTCACTGTCCGCCAATAGTTTAACGTCTGTGGTAGGTAAAATGTTAGAAACCGTCATTAAGGAGGAAATAGCGAGGCATCTTGAGGGGAATTGCTTGATAGGGCGGACGCAACACGGTTTCATTAAAGGGAAGTCGTGTCTGACAAATTTACTGGAGTTCTATGAGGATGTGTCTAGGGCAGTGGATGGAGGAGAGCCGGTGGATGTGGTCTTTCTGGATTTTCAGAAGGCGTTTGACAAGGTACCTCACAAGAGGTTATTGCAGAAGGTCAGGGGACATGGAGTTGGGGGTAGGGTGTTAGCGTGGATAGAGGATTGGTTGTCAAATAGGAGGCAGAGAGTGGGGGTCAATGGATGCTATTCGGATTGGCGGTTGGTGACTAGTGGGGTGCCCCAGGGGTCGGTGCTGGGGCCTCAGCTATTTACCATTTATATAGATGATCTGGAGGAGGGAACCGAGTGCAGGGTGTCGAAATTTGCTGATGACACCAAGATTGGGGGAAAGGCAAATTGTGCGGAGGGTGTGGAGAGTCTGCAGAAGGATCTAGATAGGCTGGGCGAATGGGCCAGGAAATGGCAAATGGAATTTAATGTTGGCAAGTGTGAGGTGGTCCACTTTGGTAGGAGGAATGGTAGGAAGGACTATTACTTACGGGGCGAAAAACTGCAGCAGGCGACGGTGCAGAGGGACCTCGGGGTCCTTGTGCATGAGTCGCAAAAACCCAGCTTGCAGGTGCAGCAGGTGGTCAGGAAGGCGAATGGGATGCTGGCCTTCATAGCGAGGGGGATTGAATATAAAAGTAGGGAGGTCTTGCTGCAGCTGTATAGGGCATTGGTGAGGCCGCAGCTGGAGTACTGTGTGCAGTTTTGGGCGCCGCACCTGCGCAAGGATGTTTTGGCCCTGGAGGGAGTGCAGAGGAGGTTTACTCGGCTGATACCGGAGTTGAGGGGATTGAGCTATGAGGAGAGGCTGAATAAACTAGGCTTGTACTCGTTAGAGTTTCGAAGAATGAGGGGAGATCTCATTGAGACGTATAAGATGATGAATGGGATGGATAGGATAGAGGTGGAGAGACTGTTCCCGCTCAAAAAAGACAGTAGGACTAGGGGGCACAGCCTCAAGATAAAGGGGGGGCGGTTTAGAACAGAGTTGAGGAGGAACTTCTTCACTCAAAGGGTGGTGAATCTCTGGAATTCTCTGTCCGTTGAAGTGGTGGAGGCTGCCTCGCTAAATATTTTTAAGAAACGGGTTGATGGGTTTTTGATAAGAGAAGGGATTAAAGGTTATGGGGAGAGGGCGGGAAGGTGGAGCTGAGTCACGACAGATCAGCCATGATCTTATTGAATGGCGGGGCAGGCTCGAAGGGCCAGATGGCCTACTCCTGCTCCTATTTCTTATGTTCTTATTTGCAAACTTGCTGATCACACCACGTATGCCCTCTTCCAAGTCATTTATATATATTACGAAGAGAAGAGGTCCCCGTATTGAGCCCTGTGGCACACCACTGGTAAAAAGTCTGACAACACCAGGTTTTAGTCCAACCTATTTATTTGATAATATACTCACAAGCTTTCGGGGTTAGCCCCTTCACCTGACGAAGGGGCTAACCCCGAAAGCTTGTGAGTATATTATCAAATAAATAGGTTGGACTAAAACCTGGTGTTGTCAGACTTTTTACTGTGTTTACGCCAGTCCAACGCCGGCATACCCACATCAAGCACACCGCTGGTGATAGACCTCCAGCAAAAAAGGACCCTTCCACTACTACTCTCTGTCTCCTGTTACCTAGCCAGTTTTCAATCCATCTAGATACTTGTCCCTGTATCCCATGAGCCTTAACCTTTTCAACCAACCTACCATGAGGGACTTTGTCAAACGCCTTACGGAAATCCATATAGACGACATCAATGGCTCGTCCTTCGTCAATCGTTTTTGTCACCTCCTCAAAAAATTCTACCAGATTCATAAGGCAAGACCTCCCCTTAACAAAGCCATGCTGCATATCCCTAATCAGATCGCAACGCTCCAAATGAGTATACATCCTTTCCCTAAGACTTTTTTCCAACAACTTTCCTACCACTGCTGTCAAACTCACCGGCCTATAATTACCAGGGTTATCCCTACTGCCGTTTTTAAACAGCGGTACCACATTAGCTATCCTCCAGTCCTCTGGGACCTCACCTGTGTCCAAAGAAGAGACAAAGATTTACGCCAGAGGCCCAGCAATTTCATCTCTCACCTCCCAAAGCAGCCTGGGATAAATGCCATCAGGCCCCAGAGCTTTATCAGTTTTTATGCTGCCTAAAAACCCGAACACTTGCTCCCTCGTAATGGATATTTATTTCAACTGGTCTACAGCTCCCTCCAAGACAGTACAAGACACCAAGCCCCTCTCTTTCATGAATACCGACGCAAAGTATTCATTCAGGATCTCCCCCATTCCCTCAGACTCTAAGCACAGTTCTCCTCCTCTGTCCCTAAGAGGATCGATCTTCCCTCTAACCACCCTTTTGTTCCTAATATAAGAGTTGGATTTTCCTTAATCCTATCCGCCAAAGCCATTTCATGCCCCCTTTTCGCCCTTCTAACTCCCCTTTTGAGCTCCCTCCTACTCTCTCTATATTCCTCCAGTGCTCTCTCCGTTCCCAATTGCTTAGACCTAACATATGCCTCTCTCTTCTTCCTGACCAAGTCCTCAATATCCCCTGTAATCCACGGCTTTCTAATCCTACCTTTCCCTTCCTTCCTCTTAACCGGCACATGTCTTTCCTGCAACCTTCTCAGTTTTCCCTTGAACTGACGTCACTTCCGGAGGCTGCCAGTTTGATCTCGAGCTTCTTCCTTCCCCCCTCTCCCCTGCTCGAGCCCCCTTCGCCCGGTTTCTCTCCCTCAGTCACGATGGCGTCTGTAGCCGACACAAAGCTCTACGATATCCTTGGAGTCAGCTCGGGGGCCACAGAGAACGAACTCAAGAAGGCATACCGTAAATTGGCTAAGGAATACCATCCACATAAAAATCCAAATGCTGGCGATAAGTTTAAAGAAATAAGTTTTGCATATGAAGTTTTATCAAATCCACAGAAGCGTGAACTTTATGATCGTTATGGTGAACAAGGCTTGCGAGAAAGTGGTGGCGTTGGAAGTGGGATGGATGATATCTTCTCTCATATCTTTGGTGGGGGCCTCTTTGGATTCATGGGTGGTCAAAGTAGAAACCGCAACAGCAGATGAAGAGGAGAGGATATGGTGCATCCCCTTAAGGTATCTTTAGAAGACTTGTATAATGCAAAGACAACCAAGCTGCAACTAAGCAAAAATGTCCTGTGTAGTGCATGTAATGGCCAGGGTGGCAAAGCAGGAGCTGTTCAGAAGTGCAGTGCTTGCAGGGGACGAGATGTAAGGGTCATGATTAGACAGTTGGCACCAGGAATGGTTCAGCAGATGCAA
Organism: Prionace glauca; assembly: GCA_037974335.1. NCBI lineage: Eukaryota > Metazoa > Chordata > Chondrichthyes > Carcharhiniformes > Carcharhinidae > Prionace > Prionace glauca. The sequence continues at coordinate 19,535,265 of CM075736.1, read as the reverse complement.
TCGGTGTGTTCTGATTGTAATGGAGAAGGTGAAGTTATTAACGAAAAAGATCGATGCAAGAAATGTGAAGGAAAGAAGGTGGTAAAAGAAGTGAAGATTCCAGAAGTTCACATAGATAAAGGCATGAAGCATGGGCAGCGTATTACATTCAGTGGAGAAGCAGACCAGTCTCCTGGTGTGGAACCTGGTGATATTATCCTTGTGCTACAAAAGAAGGATCATGAGGTGTTTCAAAGAGAGGGAAAGGATTTGCACATGACCCACAAAATTGGTCTTGTTGAGGCCCTTTGTGGCTTTCAATTCACATTCCAACATTTGGATGGGCGGCAGATTGTTGTGAAGTATCCTCCAGGAAAAGTTATTGAACCAGGTTGTGTTCGTGTTGTTAAAGGTGAAGGAATGCTGCAGTATCGTAATCCATTTGAAAAAGGCAACTTGTATATCAAGTTTGATATTCAGTTCCCTGAAAATAATTGGATTAGTCCTGAAAAAATAGCTGAACTAGAAGATCTACTCCCAGCGAGGCCTGATATTCTTGATGTGATTGGTGACATTGAGGAAGTTGATCTGCAAGAGTTTGATAGCACCCGTGGTTCTGCAGGAGGACAACGACAGGAAGCCTACAATGATAGCTCTGATGATGAAAGTGGCCACCACACTGGCCCTGGTGTACAGTGTGCCCATCAGTAAACTTTGGTAAAACACTTGCAAACCATGTTCTGTTCAGTTTTGAATATTTTCAGATTTCATCTGGTTTTGTTAAGAGCCAAACTGGACTTTATGTCACAACTCAATCCAGAGGAACTCTGATGGACATCTCTTTGCTGCATATGTAACTTTTAATTCTATTTACTGAATGTATAATTTAAAGTAAAATAAAGTAAAGTAAAATAGATAAGTCGCCGGGACCAGATGGGATGTACCCCAGGATACTGTGGGAGGCCAGGGAAGTGATTGCAGAGCCCCTGGCGATGATCTTTGCGTCGTCAATGGAGACGGGAGAGGTTCCGGAAGATTGGAGGATTGCGGATGTAGTCCCTATTTTCAAGAAAGGGAACAGAGATAGCCCGGGAAATTACCGCCCGGTGAGTCTGACCTCAGAGGTTGGTAAGCTGATGGAGAGGCTTCTGAGGGACAAGATTTACGAGCATTTGGAGAGGTTTGACATGATCAGGAATAGTCAGCATGGATTTGTCAAGGGCAGGTCGTGCCTTACGAGCCTAGTTGAGTTCTTCGATAATGTGACTGAACACATTGACGAAGGAAGTGCCGTGGACGTAGTGTACATGGACTTCAGCAAGGCTTTTGATAAGGTCCCCCATGCAAGACTTCTTGAGAAGGTGAGAGGGCATGGGATCCAAGGGCCTTTGGCCTTGTGGATCCAGAACTGGCTTGCCTGCAGAAGGCAGAGAGTGGTTGTGGATGGGTCTTTTTCGGAATGGAGGTCAGTCACCAGTGGGGTGCCCCAGGGATCTGTTCTGGGACCCTTGCTGTTTGTCATTTTCATAAATGACCTGGATGAGGAAGTGGAGGGATGGGTTAGCAAGTTCGCTGATGACACGAAGGTCGGCGGTGTTGTGGATGGTCTGGAAGGATGTCAAAAGTTGCAGTAGGACATAGATAGGATGCAGGAATGGGCGGAGAAGTGGCAGATGGACTTCAACACGGATAAATGTGTCGTCGTCCATTTCGGCAGAAATGGGATGTCCAACGGGATGAACGAGTACACTATTAAGGGCAGGAGTCTTAGTAGCGTTGAAGAGCAGAAGGATCTCGGGGTCCGGGTTCACAGGACTCTTAAATCGGCCTCGCAGGTGGAGGAGGTGGTCAAGAAGGCGTATGGTGTACTGGCCTTCATTAATCGAGGGATTGAGTTTAGGAGTCGGGAGGTAATGCTGCAACTTTACAGGACCCTCGTCAGGCCTCATTTGGAGTACTGTGCGCAGTTCTGGTCGCCTCACTATAGGAAAGACGTAGAAGCTATTGAAAGGGTGCAGAGGAGATTTACAAGGATGTTGCCTGGACTGGGAGGCATGCCTTATGAAGATAGGTTGAGGGAGCTGGGACTCTTTTCCCTGGAGAGGCGAAGGTTGAGAGGCGACCTGATAGAAGTTTATAAAATGTTGAGAGGAATAGATAGGGTGGACTCTCAGAGGCTATTTCCCCGGGTTGAAATGGTCGCTACGAGAGGACACAGATTTAAGGTGCGGGGAGGGAAGTACAGAGGCGATGTTAGGGGTAAGTTTTTCACTCAGAGGGTGGTGAGTGAATGGAATCGGCTGCCGTCATCGGTGGTGGAGGCGAACTCGCTGGGGTCTTTTAAAAGACTTCTGGATGAGTATATGGGGTTTAATGGGATTGGGGGTTATAGATAGGTCTATAGATTGGTGGGGTTGATGTGATCGGCGCAACTCGAGGGCCGAAGGGCCTGTTTGTGCTGTTATGTTCTATGTTCTATGTTCTAACCATGGCACAGTGTGAGGTGCTCAATTCTTTGAGACCTATGCAGGGGAGCAGCTGGTGAGAATTAAACTGGTATCTCAAATTTTGTCTGTCCTTGTATCTCTGCTTTTTTTAAAGAACCGTTTCTGTAAATTCTTTGCTTTCCTTCTGCCACCGTTTTAAAACAAAACTGTTTTCCTGATGTTGTGTGGCCCTTATTTGTGTACACTTGATGTATGGGCTGAAATCACATGAGCTGCTAACATAAGTAGAAATAAAGAATTTAGTGGTGCGCATATCTCCAAACAGCTGCATGTCAACCCAGTCGAGCTGCATTTATAAGTTTTCTAGTGCTTCAACAGAAAAAAGTTCAAGCAGAGTAACAGATAATGTGATTACGTGGTTCTTTTCTAGAATCCTGAAAGTTCTGTGGTTAAGAAATAAACTCAAATTGCAACAGTGAATTTTTTTAACTCTGCACCCGTGCTTGGAAGCAGGCTCAATTCTGTTTGCTTTATAAAGTTTGGGCAGTTTTCTTTTTTGCTTTTTCTCCATCCCTCTGCCTTAGTATAAAAAATTCGCTTAGGGCCTTGATGTTTGTGAGGCAGTTAGATGTGGTGGCTGTAACAGAGACATGGTTAAGGGAAGGGCAGGACTGGCAGCTGAATGTTCCTGGGTACAAGTGTTTTAGGTGTGACAGAGGAGGGTTGAGGAGAGGTGGAGGGGTGGCACTGTTTGTCAAGGAAAGCATCACAGTAGTGCAGAGGGAGGACAATATAGAAGAGATAGGGATTGAGTCACTGTGGGTGGAGCTGAGGAATAAAAGGGGAGAGATTACGTTGCTAGGGGTGTATTATAGGCCACCCAACAGGTGGAGGTCAGTGGAGGAAGGCATTTGCAGGGGCATTTTGGATAGGTGCATGAAGAATAGGGTGGTTGTAGTGGGTGACTTTAATCTTCCTGGAGTGAATTGGAGGGGGCCTAGAGCTGGGGGTACGGAGAGAGAGGAGTTTGTGAAATGTGTTTTGGAAGGGTCTCTAGAGCAGTATGTAACTAGTCCGACTAGGGGAGGGGCTATACTGGATTTAGTGTTGGGTAATGAGCCGGGGCAGGTGGGAGAGGTAGAGGTAGGCGAATATGTGGCTAATAGTGACCACAAGTCCATCTACTTTAGGATAAAAATGGAAAGGGATGAGTGCCGGCCGAACTGGAGTGTGCTGAACTAGGGAAAGGCGAACTATGGCAGGATTAGGAGGGAGCTGCAGGACACTGTTTGGGAGAGACTGTTAGCTGGCAAGTCCATGGTTGGCAAGTGGGAGGCTTTTAAGGGCAAAATGAAATGGTTGCAGGGGAGGTATGTTCCGGTTAAGCGGAAGGATGGGAAAGGTAGGATTAGAGAGCCGTGGATTACAGGGGGTATTGAAGACTTGGTCAGGAAGAAGAGGGAGGCGTATGTTAGGTCAAAACGACTGGGTACGGAGAGTGCACTGGAGGAATATAGAGAGAGTAGGAGGGAGCTAAAAAGGGGAATTAAAAGGGCGAAGAGAGGGCATGAAATGGCTTTGGCTGGTAGGATTAAGGAAAATCCGAAGGCATTTTATTCCTATATTAGGAGCAAGAGAGTAGTTAGAGGGAAAATTGGTCCTCTTAGGGACAAAAGTGGGGAGATATGTATTGAGCCGGAGGGAATGGGGGAGCTCCTGAATGAATACTTTGCGTCGGTATTCACGAAGGAGAGGGGTTCGGAATCGTGCGGTCTGTTAGAGGGAGCTGAGGATCAGCTGCAGGAAATATCTATTACGAGGGAGGACGTGCTAGGACGTTTAGGTAGTGTAAGGACGGATAAAGCTCCGGGGCCTGATGGTATTTATCCCAGGCTGCTTAGGGAGGTGAAAGATGAAATTGCTGGGCCTCTGGCGCAAATCTTTGCCTCTTCTTTGGACACAGGTAAGGTCCCAGAAGACTGGAGGGTAGCAAATGTGGTACCGCTGTTCAAAAAAGGTAGCAGGGATAATCCTGGAAATTATAGGCCGGTGAGTTTGACATCGGTGGTAGGGAAATTAATGGAAAAAGTACTTAGGGGTAGGATGTATGAGCATTTGGAGCGTTGCAGTCTGATTGGGGATACGCAACATGGCTTTGTTAAAGGGAGGTCTTGCCTTACGAATCTGGTGGAATTCTTTGAGGAGGTGACAAAAACGGTTGACGATGGGAGAGCCGTTGATGTCATCTATATGGATTTCAGTAAGGTGTTTGACAAAGTCCTTCATGGTAGGCTGGTAGAAAAGGTTAAGGTGCATGGGATACGAGGTCAGGTAGCTAGGTGGATTGAGAACTGGCTGGGTAATAGGAGACAGAGGGTAGTAGTGGAGGGGACTTTGTCCGGCTGGAGGCCAGTGACCAGTGGTGTGCCGCAAGGCTCAGAACTGGGACCTCTTCTCTTTGTAGTCTACATAAATGACTTGGAAGAGAGCGTAGGTGGTGTGATCAGCAAGTTTGCTGATGACACCAAGATGGCAGGGTTGGCGGGTACCAAAGTGGATTGTGAGGTGATACAACAGGATATACATAGGTTGGTGCATTGGGCAGATAGGCGGCAGATGGAATTTAATCCTGACAAATGCGAGGTGATGCATTTTGGAAGGAATAATGTAGAGAGGAGCTATGTGATTAAAGGTAGACAAATTAGGAGTATAGAAACACAGAGGGACCTGGGAGTGCAGATTCACAAATCCATGAAGGTTGCAACACAAGTGGAGAATGTTGTCAGGAAGGCTTATGGAATGCTAGCCTTTATAGGAAGAGGTATAGAGTTTAAAAGCTGCCATCTAATGCTTCAGTTGTACAGAACGTTGGTTCGACCGCATTTGGAGTACTGCGTCCAGTTCTGGTCACCTTACTACCGGAAGGACGTGGAGGCTCTGGAAAGGGTGCAGAGGAGGTTTACCAGGATGTTGCCTGGCATGGAGGGGCTGGGGTACGAGGAAAGGTTGGAGAAACTGGGACTGTTCTCCTTGGAAAGATGAAGGTTGAGGGGGGACATGATAGAGGTATATAAGATACTAAAGGGAATAGACAGAGTCAATAGTGAGAGACTGCTCCCAAGATTAGTTACAAATATAAGAGGACATGATTTAAGGGTGAGGGGGGAGAGATATAAACATAGAACATAGAACTGGTAACTGGTAACGGCCCACGATGTTGCGCCGACCAGTTACAAAACAATGACCCACTAGCCTAAACCAATCCCTTTTCATCCATAAACCTATCCACAGCTCTCTTAAACGCCCCCAAACTAGGTGCATTTACAACTGCAGCTGGCAGGGCATTCCAGTCCCTCACCACCCTCTGGGTAAAGAACCTACCCCTGACATCTGTCCTATAACTACCCCCCCTTAATTTAAAATCGTGCCCCCTCGTGCTAGCTTTCTCCATCCTAGGAAAAAGGCTATCACTATCTACCCTGTCTAAACCTCTAATCATCTTATATGTTTCAATGAGATCCCCTCTTAGCCGCCTTCTTTCCAGCGAAAACAACCCCAAATCTCTCAGTCTCTCCTCATAGGATCTCCCCTCCATACCAGGCAACATCCTGGTAAACCTCCTCTGCACCCTCTCCAAAGCCTCTACATCCTTCCTGTAATGTGGGGACCAGAACTGCACACAAAACTCCAAGTGTGGCCGCACCAGAGTTGTGTACAGTTGCATCATGACGCTGCGACTCCTAAATTCAATCCCCCTACCAATAAACGCCAAGACTCCGTATGCCTTCTTAACAACCTTGTCTACTTGATTCCCAACTTTCAGGGATCTATGTACACATACACCTAGATCCCTCTGCTCCTCCACACTATTCAAAGTCCTCCCGTTAGCCCTATACTCAACACATCTGTTATTACTACCGAAATGAATTACCTCACACTTCTCCACATTAAACTCCATCCGCCACCTCTCAGCCCAGCTCTGCAACCTTTCTAAGTCATCCTACAAACTATGACACCCTTCCTCACAATCTACCACACCTCCGACTTTGGTGTCATCAGCAAACTTACTAATCCACCCAACTATACCCTCATCCAGATCATTAATAAAAATTACAAACAGCAGTGGCCCCTGAGGCACACCACTTGTAACCGAACTCCATGACGAATATTTCCCATCAACCACCACTCTCTGTCTCCTATCTGCTATAATTTGGATATGAGAGAAAGGTTCTTTACGCAGAGAGTTGTAGGGGTATGGAACGCGCTACCGAGTAGGGTGATGGAAGCGGAAACGTTGGACTCGTTTAAGGTTCAGTTAGATAGGCACATGAGTGAAACGAGGATGGAGGGTTATGGTAGGGGATACTAAATAAGGGTTAGAACCTCGGGAGACACCGGAAAGGCAGGCTTGTGATTAACGTTTTTGTCTTTTATTCCGCAGGTGGAGGTCCACCTTGTTGTCAAATGAGGGGCATGCACACGGTGGGTCGTGCGTGGGCTACTCTTGGAGGTTCCGGGAGTGGCCTAGTACTTCGTGTCGGTGTGTGTGTTTGATCCTGGACCGGTAGAAGGGCGCCGCAACAGCTCGGTGACTAGCACTGCGAGCTGTACAGATACATGGATTTGGGCATGTGTCTGTGGGATTTTGTGCATTCTCCCTGTGGATGCGTGGGTTTCCTCCGGGCGCTCCGGTTTCCTCCCACACCCCAAAGATGTGCTCTTAGGCTGATTGGTTTTACCAAATTGACACTATTCTCCCCTGACTCTGGCTAAGTCGGGGGTTCTAATCGTAGACACGCAGGGTAGAATAGGTGTAGGGTGATGCGGCGGCGCGGGTTGTTGGGCCGAAGGGCCTGTTTCCCGCGCTGGTTTGTTCTTTGTTCTTTGTTCTTTATTGAAAGCCTCCCACTTGCCGACCATGGACTTACCCGCAAACAACCCCTCCCAATCAGTATCCATCAGCTCATGCCTAATCCGGCTATAGCTTGCCTTCCCCCAGTTTAGCACCCTCCCCTTCGGACAGCACTCATCTTTTTCCATTATTCTAAAGTAGACAGACTTGAGGTCACTGTTAGCCACATGTTCACCCACTGTAACCTCAACCACCTGACCAGGCTCATTATCCAAAACTAAATCCAGTATAGCCCCTTCCCTAGTCGGGCTAGTTATGTACTGCTGCAAGGACCCTTCCAGCACACATTTTACAAATTCCTCCCCATCTGAACCCCCAGCTCGAGGCACCTTCCAATCCACTCCAGGAAGATTAAAATCTCCCACTACAACAACCCTATTCTTTCTGCACCTATCCAAAATGTCTTTACGTATGCCTTCTTCCACTGTCCGTGGGCTTTTGGGTGGCCTATAGTATACCCCTAGCATAGTAATCGCTCCCTTCCTATCCTTCAACTCCACCCACAGTGACTCAATCCTTAACTCCTCCATATTATCCTCCCTCCGCACTGCTGTGATGTGCTCCTTAATTAACAATGCCACCCCACCACATCTCTTCAACCCTCCTCTGTCACACCTAAAACACTTGTACCCAGGAATATTTAGCTGCCAGTCCTGCCTTTCCTTTAACCATATCTCCGACACTGCCACGAACATTAAAGCCTTATCCATTTTACCCGTTAGACTCCTTGCATTAAAAATAAATCAAATCAAAGGCACTTCCCATTTAAACCAACTGCAACACCCGAAAAGAAAACACAAGTATATTCACCACTCACTGTCTTTGAGTCCAATAATCCCAAACCAAAACCAGATAAGGAATATAGCTTTTAATCCTGGACAAGCCCCCAGTTGTTAAGGCCCATGGCAAAAACTCAAAGGTGTTTTGTGAAGTTAGCCCAGAATTGAGTTTTACCTTTGATTTTGGCACTGAGTGATTGTTGAGGTTAGGGTAGTGAATGCTATCTACATGGACTTTGACAAGATCCCTCATGGCAGACTGGTGCAGAAGGTGAAGTTGCATGGATCAGAGGTGTGCTGGCAATGTGGATACAAAACTGGTTCGGTCAAAGAAGACAGAGGGTAGCAGTGGAAGGATGCGTTTTTGAATGGAGGGCTGTGACAGTGGTCAGTGCTGGGATCTTTGCAGTTTGTAATATATATAAATGATTTGGAGGAAAATGTAACTGGTTTAATTAGTAAGTTTGCAGACGACACAATGATTGGTGGATTGTGGATAGCAATGAGGGCCATCAGAGGTTACAGCAGGATATAAATCAATTGGAGACTTGGGCGGAGAGATGGCAGACTGTGTTTAATCCAGACAAATAGAACATAGAACACTACAGCACAAACAGGCCCTTCAGCCCACAAGTTGCGCCGATCACATCTATGCCGACCAAGCCATAGAATTATCTGTAACTTCCAATGCCATTAGATCCCATATACTCATTCAGAAGTCTTTTAAAAGACCCCAGTGAGTTTGTTTCTACCACCACCGACGGCAGCCGATTCCACTCACTCACCACCCTCTGAGTGAAAAACTTTCCCTTAACATCTCCTCTGTACTTGCTTCATAGCAACTTAAACCTGTGTCCTCTTGTAGCGACCATTTCAGCCCTGGGAAATAGCCTCCGAGAATCCACCCTATCTATTCCTCTCAACATTTTATAAACCTCTATTAGGTCACCTCTCAACCTTCATCTCTCCAGGGAGAAGAGACCTAGCTTCCTCAACCTATCTTCATAAGGCATGCCTCCCAATCCAGGCAACATCCTTGTAAATTTCCTCTGCACCCTCTCAATAGCTTCCACATCCTTCCTGTAGTGAGGCGACCAGAACTGCGCACAGTATTCCAAGTGGGGTCTGACGAGGGTCCTATAAAGTTGCAGAATTACCTCCCGACCCCTAAACTTAATCCCTCGATTAATGAAGGCCAGTACACCATACGCCTTCTTGACCACATCCTCCACCTGCGAGGCTGATTTAAGAGTCCTATGGACCTGGACCCCAAGATCCTTCTGCTCTTCAACCTAGCTAAGACTCCAACCCTTGATGTTGTACTCCTGCATCCCGTTGGTCCTGCCAAAATGGATCACTACACATTTATCCACATTGAAGTCCATCTGCCACTTCTCCGCCCATTCTTGCATCCTATCTATGTCACGCTGCAACTTCTGACATCCCTCCAGACTGTCCACAACACCACCAACCTTCGTATCGTCAGCGAATTTACTAACTCATCCCTCCACTTCCTCATCCAGGTCATTTATGAAAATGACAAACAGCAAGGGTCCTAGAACAGATCCCTGGGACACTCCACTGGTGACTGACCTCCGTGCAGAAAAAGACCCATCCACAAGCACTCTCTCTTCTGCAGGCAAGCCGGTTCTAGATCCACAACGCCAAAACCCCTTGAATCCCATGCCCTCTCACCTTCTCAAGAAGTCTTGCATGGGGAATCTTCCCAAACGCCTTGCTGAAGTCCATGTAAACCATGTCCACCACTCTTCCTTTGTCAATGTGTTCAGTCACATTTTCAAAGAACTCAACTAGGCTCGTAAGGCACGACCTACCCTTGACAAAGCCATGCTGACTATTCCTGATCATTCTAAACTTCTCTAAATGTTCATAAATCCTGTCCCTCAGAATCCTCTCCATCAACTTACCAACCACTGAGGTCAGACTCACAGGTCGGTAATTTCCCGGGCTATCCCTGTTCCCTTTCTTGAAAATAGGAACCGCATCCGCAATACTCCAATCCTCCGGAACCTCTCCCGTTTCCATCAACAATGCAAAGATCATCACCAGGGGCTCTGCAATCACTTCCCTCACCTCCCACAATACTTATCTATCTTGATAGACTTTAAAAGCTCCAACACATCCTCTTTCTTCATATCCACATACTCAATCTTTTCAGTCTGCCGCAAACCTGTAGTACAATCTTCAAGATCACTTTCCACTTTCGAGGCAAAGTACTCATTAAGCACCTCTACCATTTCTTCTGGTTCCACACAGACTTTTCCCCCTTCACCTTTTATCGGTCCTATCCCTTCTTTCCTCATCCTTTTACTCTTCACGTATTTGTAGAACGCCTTGGGATTCTCCTTAATTTTACCCGCTAAGGCCTTCTCATGTCCCCGTCTGGCTCTCCTAATTTCCTTTTTAAGCTCCTTTCTACAAGCCTTATACTCCTCTAGATCCTTAACATCTCTTAGCTCTCTGAACCTTTTATACACCTTTCTTTTCTTCCTGACCAGGTTCACCGCAACCTTCGTGCACCATGGCTCCCGCGACCTACCAAAACCTCCTCGCCTCATCGGAACATTGTCGTGCAGAGCTCCAGTCAAACATTCCTTGAAAATCCGCCACCTTTCTTCAGTACTTTTCCCCAAGAACACCTCCTTCCAGTTTACTCGTCCAATTGCCTGCCTGATGTCATCATATTTCCCCTTACTCCAGACAAACACCTTCCTAGCCTGCCTGATCCTATCTCTTTCCAAAGCTATCGTGAAGGAGATAGAATTATGATCTCCATCCCCAAGATGCTCTTCCACCGAGAGATCCGTCACCTGTCCTGGTTCATTAGCCAGCACCAGGTCAAGTACAGCCTCTCCTCTCGTAGGCTTATCCACGTGCTGTGTCAGGAAACCCTCCTGAACACACCTAACAAACTCCTCCATCCAAACCCCTCACCTGAGGGATATTCCAGTCGATGTTTGGGAAATTAAAATCTCCCATCACGACAACTCTGTTATTACTACATCTCTCTAGGATCTGTTTCCCTATCTGCACCTCAACTTCCCTGTCACTATTGGGCGGCCGATAGAAAACACCCAGCAAAGTTATCGATCCTTTGCTGTTCCTAACTTCCACCCACAGAGACTCTGTAGATAGTCCCTTCACAGCATCCACCTTCTCTGCAGCCATGACACAGTCCCTGATCAACAGTGCCACTCTGCCACCTCTTTTGCCCCCCTCCCCGTTCTTCCTGAAGCATCTGAATCCCGGCACCTGAAGTACCCAGTCCTGTCCCTGAGACATCCAAGTCTCCGTAATACCCACCACATCACATTCCCAAGCAGCAATCCACACCTAAGCTCCTCTACTTTGTTCACTACACTTTTGACATTAAAATAGACCCACGTCAGACCCTCGGTCTGGGCACTTCCCTTCTCCATTACCCATGTAACCTCCCTCTCATACTGTCTACAGTCCTTCTCTACCTGAGAGCTAACCTCCTCTCTCTCAGTCTCCTCATCTCTACTCCCTGCCCGCAACCTTTCTAGTTTAAAGCCCCCCCCAGTAGCCCTAGCCAATCTTCCCGCCAAGATATTGGTCCCCCTGGGATTCAAGTGCCACCCGTCTTTACTGTACAGGTCACACCTGCCCCTAAAGAGGTCCCAATGATCCAGGAACCGGAATCCCTGCCCCCTGCCCTAGTCCCTCAGCCTCACATTCACCCTCCACCTCATTCCATTTCTGCTCTCACTCTCCTGCGGTGCAGACGGCAATCCTGAGATTACTACCTTCGCGTTCCTCTTTCTCAGCTGTCTACCTAATTCCCTATAATCCCTTTTCATGAGCCCTTCCCTCTTCCTTCCTGTGTCAGCTGTACCTATGTGAACCACAACCTCTGGCTCCTCACCCCACGCTTTCAGGATGTCTGGGACGCGTCCAGAGACATCCCAGATCCCAGCTCCAGGGAGGCAAACCACCATTTGCGAAAAAGCCTGTCTGATCCCCTCACTATGGAGTCCCCTATTAACACTGCCTTGCTGCTCTTTTTTTTACTTCTTTGAAGTGCTGGGTCAAGCTCAGCTACAGAGACCTGGCCACTGCTTCCTCCCCCAGGTGAGCTTCCCCCCCCCCCCCCCCCCCCCCCCCCCCCACCCTGGCAATACTCAGACAGGAGTACTTATTTTGAAGGGGGACATCCACCAGCGTGCTCTCCATCACGTGAGCTATCCCCCTTCCTAACCATTACCCTTCTTTCCGTTGCCCCGGTGTGACCACTTGCCGGTAGCTCCTGTCCATCATAGAACATAGAACATTACAGCGCAGAACAGGCCCTTCGGCCCACGATGTTGCGCGACCAGTTACAAAACAATGACCCACTAGCCTAAACCAATCCCTTTTCGTCCATAAACCTATCCACAGATCTCTTAAACACCCCCAAACTAGGCGCATTTACAACTGCAGCTGGCAGGGCATTCCAGTCCCTCACCACCCTCTGGGTAAAGAACCTACCCCTGACATCAGTCCTATAACTACCCCCCCTTAATTTAAAGTCATGCCCCCTCGTGCTACCTTTCTCCATCCTAGGAAAAAGGCTATCACTATCTACCCTGTCTAAACCTCTAATCATCTTATATGTTTCAATGAGGTCCCCTCTTAGCTGCCTTCTTTCCAACGAAAACAACCCCAAATCTCTCAGTCTCTCCTCATAGGATCTCCCCTCCATACCTGGCAATATCCTGGTAAACCTCTTCTGCACCCTCTCCAAAGCCTCTACATCCTTCCTGAAATGTGGGGACCAGAACTGCACACAAAACTCCAAGTGCGGCCGCACCAGAGTTGTGTACAGTTGCATCATGATGCTGCGACTCCTAAATTCAATCCCCCTACCAATAAACGCCAAGACACCTTATGCCTTCTTAACAACCTTATCTACTTGATTCCCAACTTTCAGGGATCTATGTACACATACACCTAATCCCTCTGCTCCTCCACACTATTCAAAGTCCTCCCATTAGCCCTATACTCAACACATCTGTTATTCCTACCGAAATGAATTATCTCACACTTCTCCACATTAAACTCCATCCGCCACCTCGCAGCCCAGCTCTGCAACCTTTCTAAGTCACCCTGCAAACTATGACACCCTTCCTCACAATCTACCACACCTCCGACTTTGGTGTCATCAGCAAACTTACTAATCCACCCAACTATACCCTCATCCAGATCACATCCTCATTCTCTCTAATGAGACGAAGGTCCTCGAGCTGCAGTTCCAGTTCCTTAACCTGGTCCCTTAGGGACTGCAGCTCCATACACCGAGCACAGATATGGATGTCTGGGAGACCAGGAGCCTCCAGGACCTCCCACATATTGCATTGGCAACAACATACTGGCCTCACACTCATACTTGCCCTTTTTAGAAATACAGAGAAAAAAAGTAATAAAAACTTATAAACTTACCTTGCCTCACCCTTTTTGCTTAGGCCCTGTGAGTCAAAGCCCTTCCAGCTCACACGAAAAACAAAAACAAACTTAGTTGTTCTCACTCCGAGCCACTCTCTCTCTCTCTCTTCTTTAGGTTAGAGGAGGTGGGAGGGTGGGGTACTCTACCTGTGCAGAGTATCGGTATTCCTCACCAGTCCAATTTATGGTAAGGAGAAAAAAAATACCCAAGTCCCTTTGCAAACTACTCCTGGTTTCCGGAATAAAATTAAAAAAAAAACTAGCAAAGTTAATTTTAAAAAATCACTTTAACTTACCCACAAGCTCTCCTCTTACAAATCACTGCCTCTCTTCAGTGCTCCCAAGGAACAATGAGCAAATGTGAGGTAATGCATTTAGGAAGGTTAAATACAGATAGGAAATATACAGTAAATGGCAGAACTGTTAAGAGTATTGATAGGCAGAGGGATTCTGGATGTACAGGTACACAGGTCACTGAAAGTGGCAACACAGGTGGAGAAGGTAGTTAAGAAGACTTACAGCATGCTTAGTATGGAGTACATTAGCTATGAGGAGAGATTGGAGAAACTTGATTTGTTCTCACTAGAACGACAGAAGTTGAGGAGCGATCTGATAGAAGTTTACAAGATTATAAGAGACATGGACGAGATGGATAGTCAGAAGCTTTTCCAGGGTCGAAGAGTCAATTGCTAGGGGGCACAGGTTTAAGGTGCAAGGGAGGAGGTTTAAAGAAGATATACGAGGCAGATTTTTTACACGGAGTCGTGGATGCCTGGAACTCGTTACCGGGGGAGGTAGTGGAAGCACTAGTGAATTTTAAGGGGCATCTTGACAAATACATGAGTAAGATGGGAATAGAGGGATATGGTCCCCGGAAGGGTAGGGGGTTTTAGTTAAGTTGGGCACTATGGTTGGTGTAGGATTGGAAGGCCGAAGGGCCTGTTCCTGTGCTATAATTTTCTTTGATTTTTGTTCTTTGGTGAGCATAAGGTGTTTCACTCCACATATGATTCAAGTGACCCACTTGTAAGCCTGCATCAAACAAAGTTCATTTAAGAACACAAATTAGAAAATAACACAGAAGAGTAACTGTTACCAATGAATGGCGGCACACTGGTTCACATTTCTGCCTCGCAGCACCAGGGAGCAGGGTTCAACTCCCACTTCGGATCACTGTTTGTGTGGAACTTGCACACTCTCCCTGTGTCTGTATGGATTTTCCTCTGGGTGCTCCAGTTTCCTCTCAGAGTCCAAAGCTGTATAGGATAGGTGGATTGGTCCTGGTAAATTGCTCCTTATTGTCAGGAAGATTAGCAGGGTAAGTATGGAGTCTACAGAAATTGGGCAAACAGGTAGGGAGGTCATGGAACCTTTACAGATTGAAGAGGAGGAGGTGCTGGCTGTCTTGAGGCAAATCAAAGTGGATAAATCCCCAAGACCAGACAGGATATTCCCATGGACCTTGAGGGACGCTAGTGTTGAACTTGCAGGGGCCCTGGCAGACATACTTAAAATGTCAATATTCACGGGGGAGGTGCCGGATGATTGGAGGTTGGCCCATGTTGTTCTGTTGTTTAAAGAAGGTTCCAAAAGAAATCCTGGAAATTACAGGCCAGTAAGTTTGATATTGGTGGTTGGCAAGTTATTGGAAGGTGTGATAAGGGATAGGATTTGCAAATACTTGGATAGACAGGGACTTATTAGGGAGAGTCAACATGGCTTTGTGTGTGGTAGGTCATGTTTGACCAATCTATTAGAGTTTTTCGAGGAGGTCACCAGCAAAGTGGACGAAGGGAAGGCGGTGGATGTTGTCTACCTGGATTTCAGCAAGGCCTTTGACAAGGTCCCTCATGGGAGGTTAGTTAGGAAAGTTCAGTCGCTAGGTATAGATGGACCAACTAGAAAAATGGGCTGAAAAATGGCAAATGGAATTTAACGCAGACAAGTGTGAGGTATTGCACGTTGGAAGGACAAACCAAAGTAGAATGTACAGGCTAAATGGTAGGACTCTGAAGAGTACAGTTGGATAGAGGGATCTGGGATTACAGGTACAGAATTCCCTAAAAGTGACGTCACAGGTGGATAGGGTTGTAAAGAGTGCTTTTGGTACATTGGCCTTTATAAATTGGAGTATCGAGTATAAAAGTTGGAGTGTTATGGTAAGGTTATATAAGGCACTGGTGAGACCGAGTTTAGAGTATTGTGCATAGCTTTGGTCATCTAGTTACAGGAAGGATGTAAATATGATTGAAAGAGTGCAGAGAAGATTCAGAAGGATGTTGCCGGGACTTGAGATGCTGAGTTACAGAGAGGGATTGAATAGGTTAGGACTTTATTCCCTGGAGCGTAGAAGAATGAGGGGAGATTTGATAGAATGTATAAGATTTTGATGGGTATGGACAGAGTGAATGCAAGCAGGCTTTTTCCATTGAGGTTAGGGGAGAAAAAAACCAGAGGGCATGAGTTAAGGGTGAAGGGAGAAAAGTTTAAAGGGAATATTAAGGGGGGGCTTCTTCACGCAGAGAGTGGTGGGAGTGTGGAATGAGCTGCCGGATAAAGTGGTAAGTGCTTTTAACATTTAAGAAAAACTTGGACGGGTTCATGGATGAAAGGCATGTGGAAGGATATGGTTCAAGTGCAGGCCAGTGGGACTAGGCAAAAGATGGTTCGCACAGACAAGAAGAGCCAAAAGGCCTGTTTCTGAGTTGTAATTTTCTACGGTTTCTATGGTTTCTAATTACGTGGGGTTACACGGATAGAGTCTGATTGGGATTGTTGTCAGTGCAGGCTTGATGGGCTACGTGGCCTCCTTCTGCACTGTTGGGAATCTATGATTCTATAAATTACAAGACTTAATTATGACAGTGCAATTCTAATTAGCTAGCTATCTCTGTTGTTCCACCTTAAAAACAGCTCCCTATAGACATACACACTCCTTCAGAATTAGTTAGCATTAAAACAAGTATGCTCATGTGATATGGACAGAAATCCAAACCATCATTTTCAGAGAAGAATGTCCTCAAGACAGCAAAACAGAGAAGTGATTCTAGCCTCTAGCAGCTTCCAGTCTTCTAACTTCACAGACAGGAAAGGATACCTAACATAAGAACATAAGAACAGAAGAAATAGGAGCAGGAGTAGGCCATTTAGCCCTTCGAGTCTGCCCCGCCATTCAATAAGATCATGGCTGACCTGAAGTGGCTCAGTTCCACTTTCCCACCTTCTCCCCATAACGCTTAATCCCCTTGCCTATCAAAAACCTATCTACCCGCGTCTAAATATATTTAGCGAGGCAGCCTCCACCACTTCAACGGGCAGAGAATTCCAGAGATTCACCACCCTTTGAGTGAAGAAGTTCCTTCTCAACTCCGTTCCAAACTGCCCTCCCCTTATCCTGAGGCTGTGCCCTCTAGTCCTACTGTCCTTTCTGAGCGGGAAGAGCCTCTCCACCTCTATCCTATCCATCCCATTCATCATCTTGTACGTCTCAATGAGATCTCCCCTCATCCTTCTAAACTCCAATAAGTACAAGTCTAGTTTATGTGTCTGCAGCTTCTAAAACAGCAACACTCAGACAGCAGAATCTCCAACTCCAGAGAGGGGATAACAGAGACACTACTCACTCTTTCAACTCCAAACAGCATTTGAGGCAGCAACAAAGCTGAGCTGTTTCCAGTCACATGACTAGGCACAGTAATATCACAAAACCTCTGAAAACCACAGAAAGCATTAGCCCAGATTAAAACAAACATTTTGGCAGTCAGAAGGAATTATGCTGTTGCAGTGATATTCAGGATGCTAGTTCAACAGAATGGTACCAATAATAAAAAAAGGCACTGATTCTGCACGAGGAATGTAACTAACATTCATTTCTTAAAGGCATAGTATGATCACACAGATGAACTGAGTGTGTTGATTTACATGAATCTGTTCTTCGTGTTATACCAGTGACATGGTTACTGCAGAGGCGAAGCTGGCAACTCAGTATTCTGAGGTATGCAATCTTAGAACCATAGAACCATAGAAAATTACAGCTCAGAAACAGGCCTTTTGGCCCTTCTTGTCTGTGCCAAACCATTTTTTGCCTAGTCCCACTCACCTGCACTTGAACATCTCCCTCCACACCCCTCTCCTCCATGAACTCATCCAAGTTTTTCTTAAATGTTAAAAGTGACCCCGCATTTATCACTTTATCTGGCAGCTCATTCCACAATCCCACCACTCTATGTGTGAAGAAGCCCCCCCTAATATTCCTTTTGAACTTTTCTCCTTTCACCGTTAACCCATGCCCTCTGTTTTTTTTTCTCCCCTAGCCTCAGTGGAAAAAGCCTGCTTGCATTCAATCTATCTATAGTTCAGGTGTTTCAGGGAGTTGGGGTGTTCGAATGTAACTGGTGATGACATTGGATCTGTTGAAATGACCAATGGCAACAACCTGTAAGGGTCAGCTGACCCAGTAAACCGTGTAACCAATGACAGAGTGATGTGATGATCAGCTGACCAGCTGACTTAGTATAAATAAGAACCTGTTGGGAATTATTTGATTGCTTGGAATGGCCCAGGGTGAGGCCTCAAGTATGGAGAAATGACATTTCTTTATTAAACCTTTCCTTTGATTTATAAGTTGGATTAAATTTTGGTTTTTTTTGTCTACACTGGAAGAGTTCCTTCTGGATTAACATAGAGGGTGTGAAAGAGGAAGTGGTGCACTAATGTTCTTCAAGAAGTCAAATGGGATGAACTAAAAAACAAAAAAGGGGCAACCATGTTATTAGGAATGTACCATAGTCCCCTCAAGCAGTCAGGGAGAGATGGAAGTGCAAGTATTCGTTGAATCATGTACTGCATGTCATTAATGAGCACCAGACCCTATCATCCAGGCACACTTACATGTACCATCTCACCGGCCAAGCTTCTCCCTGACGAGAATCATATATGATCCCTACCAATGGGCACCATGTGTGATGGTCTTGCCAGAGGGATCAGAGGTCATTGAAGCCCCTGTGTCGTTAGGGCAGTGCCAGCTTGGCATCTTGGCTCTGCTTACCAGGTACCATTACTGTGTTGGGCCAGTCAGTGTGAAGGTGGTGCAGCCAGATTGAGGGTAGAGGCAGAGGAAGGAGCCATGATAGGGGTCATGCAGGGAGTTTTGACAAAAAACAGGCAACTTAGCACTGATCTCTGAGGCACACCGTTGGTCATAAGCCTCCAGTTTGAAAGGCAATGCTCTACAACCACCCTCTGTCTTCTGTCATCAAGCCAAATTTGTATCCAATTGGCTATCTCACCCTGGATCCCATGAGATTTAACCTTATGCAACAGTTTTGGGTGAGTGGAAAGATTGAAGTGGCTGTGCAGGAACATTCAAGTAAGAAAAAGCTCCAGGAATGGTGTTAAATGAAAGGATTTTTCAGAGAAGGGTGAATATTTGAAAAGCAGGGATTATTTGCAGTACAGTGGAGGTCTTTAAAAAATTTCATCAAGTCGACAGTCTCCAAAATTAAAAGAAAAGTATTGGGAAAACGGAAAAAAAAGCAAGAGAAATGGCGGGTCAATTCGTGTCCATGGGGCCTTTAAATGAAGAAAATTAATCATAGAGTTCCTATGTAGAATGTTTTCTGTTCTTTACACAAATTAATAAAATTGTAAATAAATTACTCATTCAAGCTTTTCTCAGTACAATGGGAAGTGAAAACTTTAATTTGCTCTGTCGCTTGTACACAAGTCCCTGAAGGTGTCGGTGCAGGTGCAGAATGTGATGAGGAAAGCGTATGGCATGTTAGCCTTCATAGGAAGGGGTATAGAATATAAGAGTAGGAGTCTGATGTTGCAGTTGTATAGAACGTTGTATAGGCCTCACCTGGAGTACTGCGTCCAGTTCTGGTCGCCGTACTACCGGAAGGATGTAGAGATCCTGGAGAGAGTGCAGAGGAGATTTACCAGGATGTTGCCTGGTATGGAAGGGCTGTCTTACGAGGAAAGATTGAACGCACTTGGGCTGTTTTCCCTTGAGAGACGTCGGCTGAGGGGGGATCTAATAGAGGTTTATAAGATTATGAAGGGGACAGATAGAGTAGATGGTGATAAGCTTTTTCCGCTATTAGAAATGGATAGAACGAGGGGTCACGGGCTTAGGGTAAGGGGGGCTAGATATAAGACTAATATTAGAGGGCAGTTTTTCACACAAAGGGTAGTGGGGATGTGGAATGCACTGCCGAGTAAGGTGGTGGAAGCAGGCACGCTAGGGTTGTTCAAGAGTCACTTGGACAGCCACATGAGCGGTCTACATATAGGGGGATATAGCAGGCCTTACTAAGCATTGTAGGCTTGGGGTCAGTTTTAGCCTCAGGGATATAGAGTCTTTAATAATGAAATTTTTATCCACAGGCACTTACCATCTCGAGGGCATCATGGCAGCTCAGAGGCTATCTCTGTTGCTGTGCGGACACATGGAGTTGGGCCTGTGTCTGTGGGAGTTTGCGCGTTCTCCCCGTGGTTGCGTGGGTTTCCTCCGGATGCTCCGGTTTCCTCCCACATCCCAAAAATGTGCTTTTAGGCTGATTGATTGGGTAACAAATTGTCCCTATATTGGACCTCCCTGATCCTCACACATTAGGCATAGACTAGAGTCATGAATAGGTCACTGACCATGGGACAGCGGCGCGGGCTCGTTGGGCTGAAGGGCCTGTTTCCCGTGCTGTGTTGTTCTTTGTTCTTTGTTCTTGATTCATCCAACAAAGCCAGGAAACAAAATTTATGATGATTTGACAAAGATCCTTGAAATACATTACTCTCCAAAGACATTGATCATCAAGCATTGATTCAGGTTCCACTGAATAAATCACATGGAAGGTGAAAGCCTTGCTTACTTTGTGGCAAAAAGGCTGGCACAGCATTGTGAGTTTGATGATATAATAAAGACAGTGTACCTTGGTTTAAACAGGAAACACATGAGTATGGAAGAGAAATAAAAAGCCTTAGATGTTGATACTCTAATAAAGTGGCACACACAAAGTCGTGATGTTGGTGTGTTAAGAAAAGCATTGGGGAGACAGTTGTGGTAAAATAGGATAAGCCAGTGGGGTTTGCTAAGTGGTGAAGAACACCCCAGTTGAAGCTAAGGAGATGCAAAAAATGTACAGCCTCTTCAAGGGCTGGTAGATAAGGAAGTGCCAGATTTCTTCAGAGAAATTACATGTGTGGGTAAAGTTTACTGATAAAGAAGTTAAAATTTTAAGAGATACGGAGACAGGTCAATTTTTGATGGTGAGAGAGGAGGAGTTATGTCGTTTAAAAGGAGTGGGAATGGGTGCCATGGGGGTACAGTGGTTAGCACTACTGCCTCACAGTGCCAAGGACCCAGGTTCAATTCCCGGTTTGGGTTACTGTGTGGAGTTTGCATTCTCCCTGTATTGCATGGGTTTCCTCCGGGTGCTTCAGTTTCCTCCTACAGACCAAATGTGTGCAAGTTAGATGGATTGGCCATGCTAAATTGCCCCTTGGTGTTGAGGGGATTAGCTAGGTTAAACACATAGGTTTATGGGGATAGGGCCAGATGGGATTACGGTCAGTGCAGACTTGATCAGCCAATCACAGGTGGACAGAATGGTGAAGAAGGCATTCAGCCTTCGTTGGACAGAACATTGAATACAGGAGTTGGGAAGTCTTGCTGAAGTTGTACAAGACATTAGTAAGGCCACACTTGGAACACTGCGTACAGTTCTGGTCACCCTATTAGAGAAAGGATATTATTAAACTGGAAAGAGTACAGAAGAGATTTACTAGAATGCTACCAGGACTTGCTGGTTTGAGTTATAAGAAGAGACTAGATAGACTGGGACTTCTGTTTCTCTGAAGTGTCGGAGGCTGAGGGGTGATTTTATGGAGTCATATAAAATAATAAGGGGCATAGATCTGCTAGATAGTCAGTATCTTTTCCCAAAGGTAGAGGAGTCTAAAACTAGAGGGCATAGGTTTAAGGTGAGGGGGAAGAGATACAAAAGTCTCCAGAGGGGCACTTTTTTCACACAGAGTGTGGTGAGTGTCTGGAACAAGCTGCCAAAGGAAGTAGTAGAGACGGGTACAATTTTATCTTTTAAGCAGCATTTAGTCGGTTACATGGGTAAGATGGGTATGGAGGGATGTGGGCCAAATGCGGGCAATTTGGACTAGCTCAGAGGTTTTACAGAAAAGGGGGGCATGGACAAGCTGGGCCAAAGGGCCTGTTCTCATGCTATAAACCTCAATGACTCGGAATTCAGGGTAAGAAGAGTGAAGTTGCATTATATAAAGTGAGGCTGGAGAGTCTGCTGAAAAGTAATGAAGTGGTAGTGGATGTAATAGAGAAATTAGCTTGTCCAGGTATACAGTTTATCTTGGGTAACAATATAGCTGGATCACAAATGGGAGTCTTGCTTACTGTGGTTGAAAAGCCAGTGCAAAATAAAATAACTGTGTGTCAAAGGACACATATCTTGGCTTTTTCCTGGTTGTGTAATAATAAAGGCACAAAGCCACAGGTTAAGACAAGAGGAGACATCAAGAGTAAAGATAAAGAAGTTTAAATTCAATTGTCAGAAGCATTTTTTAATTAGATAGTTGAAAAAGAACAAGAGCAGGTAGAAGATGAAATGTGCATTTTTAGTTCAGGAAAGCTGGAAGAATTACAACTGAATGATATAGAGATAAAAGGATTGTATCTGAAAGCTTACACAGAAGAAGAAGCTGAGTGTGTACAGGAATGTTTCTGTTTTTAAAATGATGCCTTAATGAGGAAATTGAGATCTTAACCTTTTCAGGTAGGATGGAAAATAGGCATGAAGGTATTGGCAGCCTTAAAAATGGGTAAATATCCAGGTCCAGATGAATTGTACTCTCAACTATTTCCCCGGGTTGAAATGGTCGCTACGAGGGGACACAGATTTAAGGTGCGGGGAGGGAGGTACAGAGGTGATGTTAGGGGTAAGTTTTTCACTCAGAGGGTGGTGAGTGATTGGAATCGGCTGCCGTCGTCGGTGGTGGAGGCGAACTCGCTGGGGTCTTTTAAAAGACTTCTGGATGAGTATATGGGGTTTAATGGGATTGGGGGTTATAGATAGGTCTATAGATTGGTGGGGTTGATGCGATCGGCGCAACTCGAGGGCCGAAGGGCCTGTTTGTGCTGTAATGTTCTATGTTCTATGTTCTATGTTCTATGTTCTATGTTCTAACTGCTGTGGGAGGCAAGGGAGGGGATTGCAGGGGCTCTGACCCAAATTTTTAATTCCTCTCCTGGTGTTGTCAGACTTTTTACTGTTTTCACGGGGAAGGTGCCAGACAACTGGAGAACTGCTGATAGGGTTCTTCTATTTAAGAAAAGTTGTAGAGATAAACCAGGGAACTATAGACCAGAAAGTGTCACATCAGCGGTAAGGAAACTTCTGAAGGAGAGCATCTATATAAATGGCATAGATGACCATGTTGGGGGTGAGGGGAGTGTAGGATCAATAAGTTGTCGATGACGTGAAGATTGGCCAGGTGGTTAACAGTGAGGTTAAGTGTCTTGGGTTACAGGAAGACATAGATGAGATGATCAAATGGATGGATAGATGGCAGGTGGAATTTAACCCTTGAAAGAGTAAGTAATTTGACAAGGAAGTATACTATGAAAGGTCTGACACCAGGAAGTTCTGAAGAACAAGTGGACCTTGGTGTGTTTGTCCAAAGATCTCTGAAGGCAGAAAGACAGGTAAATAGGGTGGTGAAAAAGGCATTTGGCATACTTGCCTTTACCAATCAGGGTATAGATTACAAAAGCAGAGAGGTCATGTTGGAGTTGTATAAAACTCTGGTGAAGCCACAGCTGGAGTACTGTGTGCAGTTCTGGTCACACATTATAGGAAGGATGTGATTGCATTGGAGGGGGTGCAGAGGAGATTTACCAGGATGCTTCCTGGGATGGAACATTTAAGTTATGAAGAGAGGTTGGAAAGGCTTGTGCTGTTTTTGTTGGAGCAGAGAAGACTGAGGGGTGATCTGATTGAGGTGCTGAAAATTATGAGGGGAATGGACAGAGCGGATATGGAGCAGCTGTTCCTCTTTGGTGAAGGGTCAATTATGAGGGGACACAAGTTAAAAATGAGGGGTGGGAGATTTGAGGAAAATATGTTTTACTCAGGAAGTGGTGACTGCCTGGGAGAGTGCTGGAGGTGGGATGCCTCATATTCTTTAAAAAGTACCTAGATGAGAATTTGGCATGTCATGACGTTCAAATCAAGTGCTGGCAAGTGGGATTAGATGGGCAAGTCAGGGCATTTCATGCGTTGGTGTAGACTTGATGGGCCAAAGGGCCTCTTCTGTGCTGTAATAAATTGTGATTCTGTGATTCGTTTCCACTTGGAGAGTCAAATCTTGACCAGGGATAGTCAACAAAGGCAGGCCATTCCAAACAAATTTGATTGAATTTTTTGAGGAGGTGAGCAAATATGTAGATGAGAGTAGTTTATATGGATTTCAGCAAAGCTTTTGACAAAGTTCTACATGGGAGACTTGTAAAGAAGGTACATGCACATGGGATACAGGGTAATTTGATAAAGTGGATTCAAAATTCAGGAATGCGCTGCCTGGGAGAGTGGTAAAGGCGGACTGCCTCACATCTTATAAAAAGTACCTGGATGAGCTCTTGGCACATCACAACATTCATGACTATGGGCCAAGTACTTACAGCTAGGATTAGGTGGGAATTCACGTGCTTCTGATATATTGGTGTGAACTCAATGGGCTGAAGGGTGATTATTTGATTCTAATTGGCATTACCAGTGTGTTATAGAAATTAAATGTTATGGGTAGCACAAGAGGTATCAGTAGGAGGCAATTTTGGAATAAGGAAAACTCAAGTTAAAATACAAGAACATTTTTAGAGAGTTCATAAAGATGTCATTGAATTTTGCTGGACATGTCAGGTAATAGGGAAACATCGAGCTGTGATAATACAACATCCTTAATATCCATTCCAGCATTTGACAAGGGTCTTAATTAATTGATCCCTAAAACAAAAAGTGGGAATCAATATTTATTGGCTATAATGGATGTGTTTACAAGATTTCCAGAGCCATTCCATAATGCTATGTTACAGCTAAAAGGATTGTAGAGGAGGTACTTTTTTTTTATTAGACATGAACTACCCACAGAAATAGAATCGGATCAAGGATCAAATTTTACATCAAAGTTATTTAAGAGGGTTATGGATAGCTTAGGAGTAAAACCATTTAAATCAGCTGTGTATCATCCAGAATTGCTGGGAGCGTTAGAGCAGTGACATCGAACATTAAAGACCATGTTGAGGCCTTATTGTCTAGATTAGACAGAGGATTGGGATAAAGCAATCCCATGTGTTCTTTTTGCAAGTAGGGGTGCACCTATTGAATCAACTAATTTCTATCAATTTGGATTGATTTTTGGTCATGAGGTAAGAAGACCACTTAAATTTACGAAAGTGAAATTGGTCAGTCAGTGTTCTGAGACTACATTATTGGTCTATGTGTTAAATTTTAGGAAAAGATTGATTACAGCAGGTGAGTTGACTAGACAACATTTGAAAATGGCACAGCATGTGATGAAACAAGAAGCATTTAAGTAATCAAAAATTTGTGGTTTTGTTAGTGGGGATAAAGTCTTACTATTACTGCTTGTGGTAGATGAACCTTAAAAGCAAGGTTTAGTGGAACTTATCTAATTGAAAGGAAATTGAGTGAGGTGAAGTATCTGATAAAAATGCCAGATTGAAGGAAAACTCAGAGTGTGTCATGTGAATATACTCAAAAGATATTTTGATAGGGTAGGAAAGCAGAAGGAGGATGTGGTTACAGTGAAGAAACAAATCCACATGATTCTGACTTTGATGTTCCTTAAATTAAATTGGATAATGAAGAAATTATCAGAAATTGCATGCATTTAAATTGACTTAATGGGCTACACAACCAACCTTACTGGTACTTTCCCCTTTACCACTGCATTTGCCCATCCAGAATTGGCACGAAACAGATATGTTTACTCAATCTGAAATGCAGCCAAAATTCTCGATCTATCATATACTCGTGAAGGTGGAGGAGATTCAGTTATTGGACAATAATATGAATAATGAAAGTGAATAGGTGTAGAGACGGAAGCAAGAACAATTGACTGAACTGGAATCTATTCCTGAATTGTTGAAATTACCTGAACATAAATTCCATGATTGTCAAAAATGGCTCATCACCTATGTGAAGAAAACGTAGATGAATTAACAGACAGGGGTGATCTCAAGGAGATTGACAGGAGAAGTATCATATTACCGCAGACAGAAGTAAATGACAAAAACGTGAAATTAAACTGTTTGCTGAAACTGTACCATCATTTGAAATGAAGTGCTGCAATAATGAATCCGTACAGTTTGGACACCCGGATACCCAGTCGCAACACCGGGTTGAAGTCCAGCGGGTTTGTTTGGTGGTGCTCGCCGCTGGCTTTCGGGACGCTGTTCCTTCGAATTCCGCACTCACCTGACGAGGGAGCGGCGTTCTGAGGGCTGGTGGCGTTTACTGCCGGGTGAACCTGTTGGACTTTGGCCCGGTGTTGTGAGACTTCTTACTGTGTTTACCCCAGTCGAACGCCGGCATCTCTACATGGTGATATACAGCATCAGATCTATTATATGTACAGTTGATCCCTCTGTCGCACTTCACCATAGCTAATATAAGGCAGGAATCGGACTGAGTAGGGTTCCATTCATAGATATGCAGGGTAGAATAGGTGTAGGGTGGTGTGGCGGCGCGGGCTCGTTGGGCCGAAGGGCCTGTTTCCCGTGCTGGGTTGTTCTTTGTTCTTTGAAACTGTACTGTTCACAGCTGATGTTCAAGTACATTATGATGGTTTTTGCCGCAGTGTAACTGCCACAGTGATCTCTGGAACCAAGGGGGACAATCTGCTGTGTGTCTTTGCCATAGAATGTGCAGAAAGTGATGGTGAAGATCCAGGGCAAACAAAGGAGTTGAACTGTCTGACAGTGGAAGTAAGGCCAGTTAACGAGAATGGGGACAGAGATAAAGTGACCTTCCTGAATGGCCCTGACTACATACATGTCAAGTTTTATCCTTCTGAGCCTGCCGCCTCTCTGGGGACATTATTTGAAATATTTATCATTCTAATGGCAAAATTGAGCTTGGGTTTAGAATCAAAGCAGGATTAAGGACTGAGGGAAGTTGGACAGGAATAAGGAAGCAGCTGAATAACAGCAGTGTGTCAAGAAATGAAAGAAGGAGGAATGTTCAATGATGGAAGACGAGGAATGAAATGGACTGTGCTACTGTAATGTTTGTATGTTTTGATTTTATAAAATGTTCATATATTTATTGTAAAGTATAAGTAGTGTGAAACTAGTTTTGAAAGATGAAGCCATCTTTAAATATTGATAGTTCATTTTTTTCCTAAGGGGGAACGTGTGATGATACTTTGCTTTTAAGGAATGTATTTTAATAAAAGTTTCTCTGCAGCACATTTCAGTACGCTTCAAGCAGTCCCTGGCATTTTGTTGGAGTTGTGTTGTCTGCACCTGGTGTCCTTTATTGTTATTGAAGCAGTATAATTGACATCCATTTTTCAGTCTGAACTAATGCAATGTTCTTTTTTTCTCGTGTTCCCCTGGGATTGCAGAGTAAACCTTGTTTGGGATGATTGATAGGTTAGGTCATATGTCTGAGAACAGCTAGACTTTCATAAGCAATTATAATTTAGTTGTTTTCAGATGTTGCTTGGACTTGACAAACAGTTGTAAATGCACCTAGTTTGGGGGCGTTTAAAAGATCTGTGGATAGGTTTATGGATGAAAAGGGATTGGTTTAGGCTAGTGGGTCATTGTTTTGTAACTGGTCGGCGCAACATCGTGGGCCGAAGGGCCTGTTCTGCGCTGTAATGTTCTATGTTCTATGTTCTATGTTCTATGTTAGTAGTGCCATAGAAACACAGAAATATAGAAATTAGAAGCAGGAGTAGGTCATTTGGCCCTTCAAGCCTGCACCACAATTTATCTTGATCATGATTGATCATCAAAATCAATATCTTGAGTCCCCCTTCCTCCCATATGCTTTTAGCTCCAAGAACTATATTTCATTTCTTCTTGAAACCAGACAATGTTTTGGCCTCAACTGCGTTCTTTGTTTAGTTTGCTCTCTCTGGAATTGTAGATTCTGCTGTCCATTTGTTGCTGTTTTGGAAACTGTAGAGATAGAGAGGTATCCTTTTTTGTCACTGAAGTTTGAAGACTAGAAGCCTCTAGACTCTTGGGACAGGATTTTACAACTTCGCTCGGGTGAGCCTCATAAAATCCTGCCCGAGGCCAATGGAAAATTTCATTCTGCAAGCCTTGCCCACCCCAGAATCGGTAAAATGGGTATCTAGGTTTATTTCTCTGTTTTACTGTCCTGAGAACATCTCCTTCTCTGAAAATGGCTGTTTGGATTTCTGTCTCTGGGATTAAAGGCTAGAAGCCGAGTATCATATGAGCATACTTTTTTAGTGCTAACTAATTCAAATGAAGTGTGTTTGTCTATGGGAGCAATAGAGATAGCTAGCCGTTGAGAATAAGCTGTGTCATGTTTAAGTCTTGTAATTGGTCAAGGTTATACTAATTCTTTTTGCTGTATTCTAACTGTGTTCTTAAATAAACTTTGTTTGATGAAAGCTTCCTAGTGGCTCACTTGAATCATACTGAAGTGAAAAATCTTATCCTCACCAATACCAAAATCAAATGGAAAACATAGGCCAGAATTTTACCAGCACGCCCACCCCAGAATCAGGGCGGATGAGGCTCGCAGGACAGCATTCTTTGTTGGCCTCGGGTGGGATCTGACAAGCCTCAGACAGGTATGCGGTAAAATTCTGGCTATAGAATCTAGGCTAACTTCAACTTTACAACATCTTGGAGTTCCTGGCCTGGCCTCAACATGGATTGCATTAGATTGGAGGGTACTCCAATCTGCAGGAACTATTTCAGAGTGTATCGAATTTTGGAAGATGACCACCAATGCATCCATTATTTCTTGGGCCACTTCTTAATTACTGGGGGATGTAGATCATAAGGCCCTGGGGATTTATTGGCCTTCAATCCCATCAATTTCCCCAACTCTATTTTCCCACTGATACTTATTTCCTTAATTTCTTCTCTCCCACCAAACCCTATGTTCCCTAACATTTCTGGAACGTTATTTGTGGCCTCCTTTTGAAGACAGTGCCAAAGTATGTATTTAGGTGGCCAGCCATTTCTTTGTTCTCCATTATAAATTCCCCTGTTTCTGACAGCAATTGACCTATATTTGTCGTCATCATTATTTTTCTCTACACATATCTATAGAAGCCCCTTACGATACTCCTTATACACTTATGACTGTATGGTTAAATTCTGACTCCATTTTCAGGTTTGCTGATTACATCTCATAGTGGGTTGGATCACTAACAATGATGAATCAGAGTGCAGGAAAGAGAGGGCAGAATTTTTCCATCCTGCTCACTACAGGAAACTTAGCAGGAAGGACATGGACCACGCAAAGATCCATTGACCTCAGGCAGGACTTTCCAGCTTTGGGGCAAGTTAGAGCGGAAAATCTCTACCTGATAATCTGGTGAAATCGTGTGACGACAACAATCTGTCCCTCTATGTCAATAAAATGAATGAGACAGTCATCGAAAAGTGAAGGACATGCTCTGCCTAACATCAATGGGGATGAAGTGGAAATTGAGAGCTTCAATTTCCTTTGTGTCCAGATCACCCACAACCTATCCTGGTCACTCCATGCAGATGCTATAGTTAAGAAAGCCCAGCAATGCCTCTACTTTCTCAGGAAGCTAAGGAAATTAAGGAGGAGGATGTGTTAGAACTTTTGAATTCTATCAAAATAGATAAGTCGCCGGGACCAGATGGGATGTACCCCAGGATACTGTGGGAGGCGAGGGAAGTGATTGCAGAGCCCCTGGCGATGATCTTTGCGTCATCAATGGAGACGGGAGAGGTTCCGGAAGATTGGAGGATTGCGGATGTAGTCCCTATTTTCAAGAAAGGGAACAGAGATAGCCCGGGAAATTACCGCCCGGTGAGTCTGACCTCAGTGGTTGGTAAGCTGATGGAGAGGCTTCTGAGGGACAAGATTTACGAGCATTTGGAGAGGTTTGACATGATCAGGAATAGTCAGCATGGATTTGTCAAGGGCAGGTCGTGCCTTACGAGCCTAGTTGAGTTCTTCGATAATGTGACTGAACACATTGACGAAGGAAGTGCCGTGGACATAGTGTACATGGACTTCAGCAAGGCGTTTGATAAGGTCCCCCATGCAAGACTTCTTGAGAAGGTGAGAGGGCATGGGATCCAAGGGCCTTTGGCCTTGTGGATCCAGAACTGGCTTGCCTGCAGAAGTCAGAGAGTGGTTGTGGATGGGTCTTTTTCGGAATGGAGGTCAGTCACCAGTGGGGTGCCCCAGGGATCTGTTCTGGGACCCTTGCTGTTTGTCATTTTCATAAATGACCTGGATGAAGAAGTGGAGGGATGGGTTAGCAAGTTCGCTGATGACACGAAGGTCGGCGGTGTTGTGGATGGTCTGGAAGGATGTCAAAAGTTGAAGCAGGACATAGATAGGATGCAGGAATGGGCGGAGAAGTGGCAGATGGACTTCAACGCGGATAAATGTGTAGTCGTCCATTTCGGCAGAACCAACGGAATGAACGAGTACACTATCAAGGGCAGGAGTCTTAGTAGAGTTGAAGAGCAGAAGGATCTCGGGGTCCAGGTTCACAGGACTCTTAAATCGGCCTCGCAGGTGGAGGAGGTGGTCAAGAAGGCGTATGGTGTACTGGCCTTCATTAATCGAGGGATTGAGTTTAGGAGTCGGGAGGTAATGCTGCAACTTTACAGGACCCTCGTCAGGCCTCATTTGGAGTACTGTGCGCAGTTCTGGTCGCCTCACTATAGAAAAGACGTAGAAGCTATTGAAAGGGTGCAGAGGAGATTTACAAGGATGTTGCCTGGACTGGGAGGCATGCCTTATGAAGATAGGTTGAGGGAGCTGGGACTCTTTTCCCTGGAGAGGCGAAGGTTGAGAGGCGACCTGATAGAAGTTTATAAAATGTTGAGAGGAATAGATAGGGTGGACTCTCAGAGGCTATTTCCCCGGGTTGAAATGGTCGCTACGAGAGGACACAGATTTAAGGTGCGGGGAGGGAAGTACAGAGGTGATGTTAGGGGTAAGTTTTTCACTCAGAGGGTGGTGAGTGAATGGAATCGGCTGCCGTCATCGGTGGTGGAGGCGAACTCGCTGGGGTCTTTTAAAAGACTTCTGGATGAGTATATGGGGTTTAATGGGATTGGGGGTTATAGATAGGTCTATAGATTGGTGGGGTTGATGCGATCGACGCAACTCGAGGGCCGAAGGGCCTGTTTGTGCTGTAATGTTCTATGTAACCAATGCAAGAACAGCTTCTTCCTTGTTGTCATCAAATTTTTGAATTATTAAATGGATCTTGCTCTACACCTGTGCTATGACTGTAACAGTATATCCTGCAATCCCTCCTTTCCTTCTCCCCTATATACTGTATGAATTGTATGCTTTGTCTGTATTGCATGGAGAAACAAAACGTTCCACTGAATCCCAGTACATGTGACAATAATAAATCAAATCAAAAGCTTTTACTGTCAATTTTTAAGCAAACTTATTCTTGTACTCTATTTTTCCCTTCTTATCAATCCCTTTGTTCTTCTTTGCTGAGTTTAGAAATAGAGATTAGAAGATTAGGAGATTAGAAATAGGAGTGGAGAGGTCACCCTGTTGGGAGTCTTTTATAGACCTCCTAAAAGTTCTAGAGAGGTTGAGGAAAGGATTGCGGAGACGATCCTGGTTAGGAGTGAAAGTAATAGGGTAATTGTTATGGGGGATTTTAACTTTACTAATATTGATTGGAATTGTTATAGCTCTAGCTCGTTAGAGGGGTCAGTTTTTGTACAAAGCGTGCAGGAAGGTTTTTTGACTCAGTATGTAGATAGGCCAACTAGAGGTGAGGCTGTATTGGATTTGGTGCTGGGAAATGAGCCAGACCAGGTGCTAGACTTGGAAGCTGGTGTGCATTTTGGTAATAGTGACCACAATTCGGTTACGTTCACCTTAGTGATGGAAAGGGATAGGCATGAACCTCGGGCCAGTGGTTTTAGCTGGGGGAAGGGTAATTATGAGGCTATTAGGAGAGAATTAGGAAGCATAGGATGGACTAGGAGATTACAGGGACTGGGAACGTCCAAAATAAAGAACAAAGAACAACCCAGCACGGGAAATAGGCCCTTCGGCCCAACGAGCCCGCGCCGCCACATCACCCTACACCTATTCTACCCTGCATATCTATGAATGGAACCCTACTCAGTCAGATTCAGGGATGAAATAGTGTCAATTTGGTAAAAACCGATTAGTCTGAGAGCACATCTTTGGGGTGTGGGAGGAAACCGGAGCGCCCGGAGGAAACCCACGCAACCACAGGGAGAATGCGCAAACTCCCACAGACACAGGCCCAAATCCATGTGCCTGCACAGCCAGCAGTGCTAGTCACTGAGCTGTTGCGGTGCCCATCTACCGGTCCAGGATCAAGCACACACACCGACATGAAGTACTAGGCCACTCCTGGAACTTCCAAGAGCAGCCCATGCACGACCCGCCGTGTGAATGCCCCTCGTTTGACACGAGGTGGACCTCCACCTGTGGAATAAAGACAAAAATATTAATCTTACAGCCTGCTTTTCCGGTGTCTCCTGAGGTTTACCCTATTTAATAGCCCCTACCATATCTCTCCATTCTCGTTTCACTCATGTGCCTATCTAATGTGGAGTTTTTTCAAGGAGCAGCTACTGCGAGTCCGTGATAGGTATGTCCCTGTCAGGCAAGGAGGAATTGGTAGGGCTAGCGAACCGTGGTGCACCAAAAAAGTTGATTCGTTGGTTAAAAGGAAAAAGGAGGCTTATGTTCGGATGAGACGTGAGGGCTCGGGTAGTGCACTAGAAAACTTTAGATTGGCTAGGAGGGAGTTGAAGAGTGAGCTAAGAAGGGCTAAAAGAGAACATGAGAAGACTTTGGCTGATAGGGTTAAGGAGAATCCTAAGGCATTCTATAGGTATGTCAAGAACAGAAGGTTGGTTAGGGCAAGATTAGGGCCAGTTATAGACAGCAGAGGGAAGTTATGTGTGGAACTGGAGGAGATTGGAGAGGCATTGAACCAATATTTCTCTTCGGTGTTCACGCAGGGGGACATGGATATAGCTGAGGTGGACACTGGGTTGCAGGGGAGTAGAATTGACAGTGTTACAGTTGATAAGGATGATTTGCTGGATATTCTGGAGGGTCTGAAAATAGATAAGTCCCCTGGTCCGGATGGGATTTACCCCAGGATTCTCTGGGAGGCAAGAGAAGTGATTGCAAAGCCTCTGGCTCTGATCTTCAGGTCGTCGTTGGCCTCTGGTATAGTACCGGAAGATTGGAGGTTAGCGAATGTTGTCCTATTGTTTAAGAAGGGGAACAGAGACTTCCCCGGGAATTATAGACCGGTGAGTCTCAGTTCTGTTGTGGGCAAGGTTTTAGAAAAAATGATTAGGGATAGGATTTATAGTTATTTGGAGAGTAATGAATTGATTGGAGATAGTCAGCATGGTTTTGTGGCGGGTAGGTCGTGCCTTACTCACCTTATTGAGTTTTTTGAGAAAGTGACCAAAGAGGTGGATGGGGGTAAGGCAGTGGACGTGGTGTATATGGATTTTAGTAAGGCGTTTGATAAGGTTCACCATGGTAGGCTTCTGCAGAAAATGCAGATGTATGGGATTGGGGGTGATCTAGGGAATTGGATCAGGAATTGGCTAGCGGATAGGAGACAGAGGGTGGTGGTTGATGGTAAATATTCATCATGGAGTTCGGTTACGAGTGGTGTGCCTCAGGGATCTGTTTTGGGGCCACTGCTGTTTGTAATTTTTATTAATGATCTGGATGAGGGTATAGTTGGGTGGATTAGTAAATTTGCTGATGACACCAAAGTTGGAGGAGTGGTAGATAGTGAGGAAGGGTGTCATAGTTTGCAGGAAGACTTACACAGGTTGCAGAGCTGGGCCGAGAGGTGGCGGATGGAGTTTAATGCGGAGAAGTGTGAGATAATTCACTTTGGTAGGAATAACAGATGTGTCGAGTATAGGGCTAACGGGAGGACTTTGAATAGTGTGGATGAGCAGAGGGATCTAGGTGTATGTGTACATAGATCCCTGAAAGTTGGGAATCAAGTAGATAAGGTTGTTAAGAAGGCATACGGTGTCTTGGCGTTTATTGGTAGGGGGATTGAATTTAGGAGTCGCAGCGTTATGTTGCAACTGTACACAACTCTGGTGCGGCCTCACTTGGAGTACTGTGTGCAGTTCTGGTCCCCACATTACAGGAAGGATGTGGAGGCTTTGGAGCGGGTGCAGAGGAGGTTTACCAGGATGTCGCCTGGTATGGAGGGGAGGTCCTATGAGGAGAGGCTGAGGGATTTGGGGTTGTTTTCGCTGGAAAGAAGGCGGCTAAGAGGGGATCTTATTGAAACATATAAGATGATTAGAGGTTTAGATAGGGTGGATAGTGATAGCCTTTTTCCTCTGATGGAGAAATCTAGCACAAGGGGGCATGGCTTTAAATTAAGGGGGGGTAGTTATAGGACGGATGTCAGAGGTAGGTTCTTTACCCAGAGGGTGGTGAGGGATTGGAATGCCCTGCCTGCTGCAGTTGTAAATGCGCCTAGTTTGGGGGCGTTTAAGAGATCCGTGGATAGGTTTATGGACGAAAAGGGATTGGTTTAGGTTAGTGGATCATTGTTTTGTAACTGGTCGGCGCAACATCGTGGGCCGAAGGGCCTGTTCTGTGCTGTAATGTTCTATGTTCTCTGAGTTCTGAACTGCTCCCAATCCTCAAGTTTGCTGTTTTTGTTTCTGGCCAATCTGTTTGCCTATTCCTTAGGTTATAATACTATCTCCAATGTGTAAGCTATGGCTTGGCCACCTTTCATTAACTGAGAACCTGGTGAGTCTTTATGCACAGTTCATTCAGGCCAAATCTATTCTCATGCCTATGTAATTACCTTGGTTGAGCACTGGAACACGAGTGTGGAACTCATGTTCCTTGCCCTTATACTGAATTTATAATTCAAATATGCAATGATCACTCTTTCCTAGACAATCCTTTACAGCAAGATTATTAATTAATCCCATCTCATTGTACAATACCAAATCAAAAATAGCCCGCTTCCTGGCCATGTTGACAACGCATCATTCCAAGCAACAATCTCTAATCAACTCCACAAACTCTCCTTTGAGGTTACCCATTCCAATTTGATTAATGTAGTCTATATACATATTAAAATCACCAATGATTATTGTCATAACTTTCTTACAAGTCCCAAGTGTTCCTGGTTTGTACTGTGTCTTACTGTGGAACTACTATTCAGGGATCAATAGATTACTCCCATCAGGAACTCCCATTTAGGGCGGCACGGTAGCACAGTGGTTAGCACTGCTGCTTCACAGCTCCAGGGTCCTGGGTTCGAATCCCGGCTCGGGTCACTGCCTGTGTGGAGTTTGCACATTCTCCTCGTATCTGCGTGGGTTTTCTCCGGGTGCTCCGGTTTCCTCCCACAGTCCAAAGATGTGCGGGTTAGGTTCATTGGCTATGCTAAAAATTGCCCCTTAGTGTCCTGGGATGTGTAGGTTAGAGGGATTAGCAGGTAAATGTGTAGGGATATGGGGATAGGGTCTGGGTGTGATTGTGTTCGGTGCAGACTCGATGGGCCGAAGGGCCTGTTTCTGCACTGTAGGGTTCTATGCTGGAACTTCTTTTCCTTGGTATTTTTCATTTCTACCCAGACTGATTGCACACCTTGATCGGCAATGCCAATATCATTTTTCACTGTATCACTGATCCCTTCCTTCACTGACAAACATATACCACCTCCTTTTCCTTTCTGTCTATTCCTCTGAAAAATTGATTACCCTTTGATATTCAACTGCCAGACCTGGTTGACTTGTAACTATGCTTTAGTAATCACCACCAAATCATACCCATTTGTCTCTGTTTGCGGTGTTAACTCATTACTTTTATTCTGAATACTACATAAATTCAGATGCAAAACCTTTAAAGTTTTTCCTATTATTATTTTTCGCTAATCTTTTATGATTCCCTCGTACAATATGATTCACGCTCTCTGTCCTTTCCTTTCATAGTCTGGTAACAGTGAGCCTTGTCATTAACCTGTATACCTACATTTCGATTTTTCAAAATTTCCATTCAACTGAACCTTCTCTACTCCATGCCTCCCCCCACACACCCCTCTCTCCCATCCACTCCCACTATTTAGTTCGAAGTTCTATCTACAGCTGCAGTTGCTTGATTAACCGAGATATGTTCTTCTGAATTTTTTCTTGACGAACTAGAGTTGAATAATGAGCATGTTCATCCGTCCACTTGGTCATCAATTCAGAGAAGAAGGCCTCGAGCCTGTCAGATTGTGTTTTTCCTTATCAAAATGTACATTATACTTTAGTGTGAGTTGTCATTGCAAGGACCCTTGTGTAATCTTTATCACCAATGTCACATTGATGTGAAGGGAGTTGATCTTGGTCAACTTTGCTCTCAGAAAATGCAGCTCACTGTAGGTTTTGCTGAAAAATATGTTCTAAATTAATTTCTTATATCTATTCCTTGTCTTTATTTGTTCATATTCGTACATTCAAATTTGATTACGTGTCATGGGACAAAACTTTGTAAAAGTAGTTGGGCAAATATATTTGTTTTTATTCACTCAGGGAATGTGGACTTCATTGGCTCAGCCAACATTTATTGCTCATCCCTAATTTCCCTTGAGAAGATGATGGTGAGTTGTCTTCTTGAGCTGCTGTAGTCCCTCAGATGTTGGTACACCCACAGCGCTTTTAGGGAGGGAGGTTTGGGATTTTGACCCAATGGCTGTGAAGTAACAGCTATATATTTCCAAGTCAGGATGGTGACTGACTTGCAGGGGAACCAACAGATGGTAGTGTTCCCATGTATTTGCTGTCTTTGTCCTTCTAGATGGTAGTGGTCCTGCATTTAGAAGATGTTGTCTAAGATGCTATCTATCTACCTTTGTGAGTTCATGCAGTGCATCTTTTAGATGGTACACACTGCTGCCACTGTTCATCAGTGGTGGAGGGAATGAATGTTTGGAAAGGGGTAGCAATCAAACGGGTTGCTTTCTCCTGAACACCAGTATTAGAAGTTAAACAGAATAATAATGCAAAGTATTTGAGACTGATTGGGAAAATAATTTTCCCATGGTGCATGTAGCTGACAAAAGTGGGGTAATAAGACTAAGAAAACCTCTATAAAAGCAAAATCATATGGTATGCTTGCCTTCCTCGGACAGGGCATCGAGGATGAAAGTTGGCAAATTATGTTACAGTTGTATAAAATGTTGGTTAGGCCACATTTTGAATATTGTGTCCAGTTCAGGTCACTCCACTACCAGAAGCACATGGAGGCTTTGGAGAGAGTACAGAAAAGGTTTACCAGGATGTTGCCTGGTATGGAGGTTATTAGCTACGAGGAGAGATTGAATAAACAGGGATTGTTCTTCCTGGAGAAGCTGAGGGGTGACGTGATAGAAGTTTATAAAATTATAAATTAATGTTATAAAAGATATCGATAGGGTGAATAGTTGGAAGCTTTTTCCAAGGGCAGAAATGGCAATTACAAGGAGGCACAAGTTCAAGGTGAGGGTGAAAGGTTCAGTGGAAATGTGCGAGGGACGTATTTTACACAGAGGTTGGTGGTGGCCTGGAATGCACTGCCAAGTGAGGTGATTAATGCAGAACCGTTAGTACATTTAAGACTTAACTTGATAGACATATGAACAAACAGGAAATAGAGGGCTGTAAGTGGTGGGTCTAGATAGGTAAATGCAATTGGCGCAGGCTTGGTGGACTGAAGGGTCCGTTCCTGTGCTGTACTGTTCTTTGTTCTTTGTTTTTTGATCAAATAGAAAGTCAAATACAGGTAACTAAAGGAAGTAGTATGAAACAGCAAGATGGAAAGCAGTAAGTTTGAACTGATAATAGTGGATGCCATATTAAAGAACAAGTTCCCCAGTATAATAACTTATCAAGATTTACCAAATAGTATGTAGATTCTTCATTTACTTCACAAAGAATATTAGATGAATTCCAGTCATAGTAAATTGGGTTGTAGAAGTTATTCTCAATGGAATCAAAGTAAACAAGTACATAAACAAGTATGAGCAAATATCTAAAAGTTGCCTGGACAATAAAATATTCTTAGAATAATCATGGAATTATTCCGTGATGAGAAAGCTGTTACAATATTTGTTCAAATGAAGCTGAGAGCCATTGTGTAGGATTTTGAAATGAAACATATTTGATTCAGGTATATAAGCTATTTAATTTGGATGATGAAGGTAACATTAGAAATGGACACAAATGCACAAGTACAAAGTTCATAAGCCTTAACCAGTGTCCTCCCACCCTGTGTCCCAAAATGAATTTGTAAAAATGGTTCCTGATGCAGCAGATAATTAAAGGAACTGGATCAATATTTAGAAGGTTTATTGTTGTGGATTTTTCTTTTCATTTTGTTTCCTTTCCCAAACTGGAGAGTTTTTGGGAGAAATTAATGAGCTGATTGTGTGAGATTTGTGGTGGAATAATCAGCAATTGAGGTTGTGTTTGACATTATTATCTTACTATGGATTTTAATTGTTTTTATATAAATGGTCTTTCAGAGAAACAGAGAAAAAAAATATGAGAAATAGCCCGACAAAAAAAGTAGTACACAAGGTAGGTTGATTTCTGTTGAATTCATTCTGTTTAGAGAACTGTAATCATGAAAAAAGTCTTGCATTTATATGATATCTTTTGTAACTTCAAGATGTTCCAAAATGCTTTAGAAACAATTAAATAGCTTTATGATGGAGTCACTGTTGTACTGCAGGGAAGACAGCAACCAATTTCACATTATCACACATTCTGCAACTTGTACACAATAAAAACCAATAAGCTGCAATGTGACAATAGAACATAGAACATAACAGCACAAACAGGCCCTTCGGCCCTCGAGTTGCGCCGATCACATCAACCCCACCAATCTATAGACCTATCTATAACCCCCAATCCCATTAAACCACATATACTTATCCAGAAGTCTTTTAAAAGACCCCAGCGAGTTCGCCTCCACCACCGATGACGGCAGCCGATTCCATTCACTCACCATCCTCTGAGTGAAAAACGTACCCCTAACATCACCTCTGCACTTCCCTCCCCGCACCTTAAATCTGTGTCCTCTCGTAGCGACCATTTCAACCCGGGGAAATAGCCTCTGAGAGTCCACCCTATCTATTCCTCTCAACATTTTATAAACTTCTATCAGGTCGCCTCTCAACCTTCGCCTCTCCAGGGAAAAGAGTCCCAGCTCCCTCAACCTATCTTCACAATGACCAGATATTTTTTGTGATGTTGACTGAGAGATAGATATGGCACGGAATAACATCTCTTCTTTGAAATAGTGTCAAACCATTTTTAACATCTATCTCAGAGGGAAGGCAGGACCACAACATCTTATCTTACAGTACAACATCTCTAAAAATGCAGCATTCATTCACTGCCACTGCACTCATTCACAGTACAGTAGCAGTGGAAGGGTGTGTTTCTGAATGGAGGGCTGTGACAGGTGATGTTCCTCAGGGATCATTGCTGGAACCTTTGCTGTTTGTAATATATATAAATGATTTGGAGAAAAATGTAACTGGATTGATTAGTAAGTTTGCGGACGACACAAAGGCTGGTGGATTTGTGGATAGCGATGACGACCATCAGAGGGTATAGATCAGTTGGAGACTTAGGCAGAGAGATGACTTTAATCTGGACAAGTGTGAGGTAATGTGTTTTGGAAGGTGTAATATAGACCTATCTAATATAGATGGGAAATACACAGTAAATGGCAGAACCCTAAGGAGTATTGATATGCAAAGGAATCTGGGTGTACAGGTACACAGGTCACTGAAAGTGGCAACACAGGTGGAGAAGGTAGTTAAGAAGGCATATGGCATGCTTGCCTTCATCAGCTGGGGTATTGAGTTTAAAAATTGGCAAGTCATGTTGATGCTTTATAGAATCTTAGGCCACGCTTGGAATATAGTGTTCAATTCTGTTTGCCAAACTACAGAAGGATGTGGAGGCTTTGGAGAGGGTACAGAAAATATTTACCAGAATGTTGCCTGGTATGGAGGGCATTAGCTATGAGGAGAGGGTGGAGAAACTTGGTTTGTTCTCACTGGAATCACGGACATTGAGGGGAGGCCTGATAGAAGTCTACAAGATTATGAGAGGCATAGACAGAGTGGATAGTCAGAAGCTTTTT
The DNA here is from genome assembly GCA_037974335.1 of Prionace glauca. NCBI lineage: Eukaryota > Metazoa > Chordata > Chondrichthyes > Carcharhiniformes > Carcharhinidae > Prionace > Prionace glauca. The sequence goes on along the minus strand of CM075736.1, from coordinate 19,495,229 downwards.
CCCAGGGCGGAAGAGTCAACCGCTAGAGGGCGTAGGTTTAAGGTGCGAGAGACAAGTTTTAAAAGGCAGATTTTTTACACAGAGGGTGGTGGGTGCCTGGAACCCGTTGTCAGGGAGATAGTGAAAGCAAGATTTGGTAGTGACTTTTAAGGGACGTCTTGACAATAACATGAATGAGATAGGAATAGAGGGATATGGTCCACAGAAGCGTAGGGGGTTTTAGTTCCGTCAGGTAGCATGGTGGTGCAGGCTTGGAGGCCGAAGAGCGTGTTCCTGTGCTGTAATTTTCTTCATTCTTTGTTTTACTGCAGTGGAGTTCCTGCCTTGATTTTTGCATTTAAATTCTGGAATGGGATTTGAACCTGAAACATTTTAGCCCAGACACAAAGTACAATCTCCTGAACCAAAGCTGACACCTGTTCACTGCAGATTCAAGTCCATTAATTTTTCTGGTATTTATACTGCTGGATGATCAGAATCCACACTACTTTGCACACAATGAGAAAGTTTTTTTAGTTAATTGCATCATAGAGTCATAGAGGTTTACAGCATGGAAACAGACCCTTTGGTCAACTTGTTCATGCTGCCCAGTTTTTACCATTAAGCTAGTCCCAATTGCCTGCATGTTGCTCTCTTTATAGCCATCTTACCCATGTCACTGTCTAAAAGCTTTTTAAAAGACAAAATCCGCCTCTACTACCACCTCTGGCAGCTTGCTCCAGATACTGACAATGCTGTGTGAAAAAATTGCACCTTTGAATCCTTTTGTATCTCTCCCGTCTCACCTTAAATCTATGTCTTCTAGTTCTAGACTCGCTTACATTGAGAAAAGATGTTAACTATCAAACTGCACACGGTACAGTGATGCAGCAGGACATAGGCAAAGAGAAGGGGAAAAGGAACGTAGTAGTGATTGGGGATAGTGGGGTGAAGGGTATTGACACTGTCCTTTGTCACAATGACAAAGTGCACAGAAGGGTGTGTTGTCTGCCTGGTGCTCGGGTACAGGATGTCACATCTGGGCTGCAGAGGAATCTGGAGTGGGAGGGTGAGAACCCAGTCGTTGTAGTACATGTGGGTGCCGGCGACGTAGGCAAAATGCGGACTGAGGATCTGGGAAGGGAGTATGAGAAGCTGGGAATGGAATTAAAAAATAGAACCGACAAGGTGGTTATCTCTGGGCTACTGCCTGAACCGAGGGCAGACGGGTGTAGGGTTGATAGGATAAAGGAAGTAAATGGGTGGCTCAGGGATTGGTGTGGGAGGAATGGGTTCGAATTTATGGGGCATTGGCACCAGTATTGGGGTAGGTGGGACCTGTTCGGGCAGGATGGGGTTGGTCTGAATCATGCTGGGACCAGAGTGCTGGCGAATCGAGTAAAGAGGACTGTAGACAAGGCTTTAAACTAATTAGGGGGGGGGAGGGTGCGAGGGTAGGTGACGCTATGAGGTCTAAAGTTAAGGATAGGGTACAGGTAAGGGAAGAGGCAAAGGATGTCCCAATTGGTGGCGTTACGGCAAGTAGGGTCCAGGTGAAGGCTGGGATGAAAGCGCTTTATCTGAATGCACGAAGCATTCGGAATAAAATGGATGAGCTGATGGCGCAGATCGACACAAATGGATACGATCTGGTGGCCATTACAGAGACGTGGCTGCAAGGTGACAGGGACTGGGAGATGAATGTACAGGGTTATCAAGTGTTCAGGAAGGATAGGCAGGAGGAAAGAGGGGGTGGAATAGCTCTGCTGATTAAGGATAGTATCAAGGTGGTAGCAAGGGATGATATCGGAGCCAAGGAGCAGAAAGTGGAATCGTTGTGGGTGGAGATTAGGAACAGAAAAGGGAGGAAGACGCTAGTGGGTGTCGTCTATAGGCCCCCGAATAATGATCTGGAGGTGGGGCGGGCTGTTAACGCGCAAATAAGTGCAGCGTGCAGGAATGGGACGGCAGTAGTTATGGGAGATTTCAATCTGCATATTGATTGGTCGACCCATGTTGGACACGGTGGGCTCGAGGAGGAGTTCTTGGAATGCTGCCGGGATAATTTCCTTGAACAGTGTGTGTTGGAGCCGACGAGGGAGCGAGCTATCTTGGATCTGGTGCTATGTAATGAGGCGGGTAGAATTAGGGACCTTGCGGTGAAGGATCCTCTTGGAGAGAGTGATCATTGTATGGTGGAGTTTCTGGTGCAGATGGAGGAGGAGAAAGTGGGTTCCCAGACATGCGTCCTTTGTTTGAATAGAGGGGAGTATGGTAGGATGAGAGAAGAATTGGCGAATGTGGACTGGGGGAACGCGTTGGAAGGTAGGTCTGCTGAGGAGCAGTGGAGGATCTTTAAGGAGATCTTTCTTGGTGCTCAGCAGAAATTTATTCCGATGGTTAAAAAGGACAGTAGGAGGAGAGGTAATAAGCCGTGGATAACGAAGGAGGTGAAGGAAAGTGTTAAATTAAAAGCGGAGAAGTTTAGAGTAGCTAAGAGCAGTGGGCGAGAAGAGGATTGGGAAAGGTTTAAATGTCAACAAAGATTGACAAAGAAATTGATAAAGGAGGGTAGGAGAAGCTATGAGGCTGGGCTAGCACTTAATATAAAAAAGGATAGCAAGAGTTTTTATAAATATATAAAAAGGAAGAGGCTGGCTAGGATAAACGTTGGTCCTTTAGAGGATGAGAAAGGGGAGCTAGTGGTAGGGGATAGGGATATGGCTAAGGTCTTGAATAACTTCTTTGTTTCTGTCTTCACGGAGGAGGACGTGAATAATTTGCCGGGTGTTAGCGATGGAAAGGTGGTAGGAATGGAGGGTCTTAATGACATTACTGTTACTAGAGAGGTGGTGCTCGACAGACTGGAGGGGCTGATTGTGGACAAGTCCCCAGGACCGGATGGAATGCATCCGAGGGTTCTGAAAGAAATGGCGGAGGTGATAGTGGATGCCTTGGTGGTTATTTTCCAGACGTCGCTGGATTCCGGGGAAGTGCCGGAAGATTGGAAAACGGCTAATGTTACGCCGTTGTTTAAGAAGGGTGCCAGGCAAAAGGCGGGGAATTATAGGCCGGTTAGTTTAACGTCTGTGGTAGGTAAAATGTTAGAAACCGTCATTAAGGAGGAAATAGCGAGGCATCTTGAGGGGAATTGCTTGATAGGGCGGACGCAACACGGTTTCATAAAAGGGAAGTCGTGTCTGACAAATTTACTGGAGTTCTATGAGGATGTGTCTAGGGCAGTGGATGGAGGAGAGCCGGTGGATGTGGTCTTTCTGGATTTTCAGAAGGCGTTTGACAAGGTACCTCACAAGAGGTTATTGCAGAAGGTCAGGGGACATGGAGTTGGGGGTAGGGTGTTAGCGTGGATAGAGGATTGGTTGTCAAATAGGAGGCAGAGAGTGGGGGTCAATGGATGCTATTCGGATTGGCGGTTGGTGACTAGTGGGGTGCCCCAGGGGTCGGTGCTGGGGCCTCAGCTATTTACCATTTATATAGATGATCTGGAGGAGGGAACCGAGTGCAGGGTGTCGAAATTTGCTGATGACACCAAGATTGGGGGAAAGGCAAATTGTGCGGAGGGTGTGGAGAGTCTGCAGAAGGATCTAGATAGGCTGGGCGAATGGGCCAGGAAATGGCAAATGGAATTCAATGTTGGCAAGTGTGAGGTGGTCCACTTTGGTAGGAGGAATGGTAGGAAGGACTATTACTTACAGGGCGAAAAACTGCAGCAGGCGACGGTGCAGAGGGACCTCGGGGTCCTTGTGCATGAGTCGCAAAAACCCAGCTTGCAGGTGCAGCAGGTGGTCAGGAAGGCGAATGGGATGCTGGCCTTCATAGTGAAGGGGATTGAATATAAAAGTAGGGAGGTCTTGCTGCAGCTGTATAGGGCATTGGTGAGGCCGCAGCTGGAGTACTGTGTGCAGTTTTGGGCGCCGCACCTGCGCAAGGATGTTTTGGCCCTGGAGGGAGTGCAGAGGAGGTTTACTCGGCTGATACCGGAGTTGAGGGGATTGAGCTATGAGGAGAGGCTGAATAAACTAGGCTTGTACTCGTTAGAGTTTAGAAGAATGAGGGGAGATCTCATTGAGACGTATAAGATGATGAATGGGATGGATAGGATAGAGGTGGAGAGACTGTTCCCGCTCAAAAAAGACAGTAGGACTAGGGGGCACAGCCTCAAGATAAAGGGGGGGCGGTTTAGAACAGAGTTGAGGAGGAACTTCTTCACTCAAAGGGTGGTGAATCTCTGGAATTCTCTGCCCGTTGAAGTGGTGGAGGCTGCCTCGCTAAATATTTTTAAGAAACGGGTTGATGGGTTTTTGATAAGAGAAGGGATTAAGGGTTATGGGGAGAGGGCGGGAAGGTGGAGCTGAGTCACGACAGATCAGCCATGATCTTATTGAATGGCGGGGCAGGCTCGAAGGGCCAGATGGCCTACTCCTGCTCCTATTTCTTATGTTCTTATGTTCTTATTTCTTATCTATACCCCTCATTATTTTATCTACCTCTATCACAACAGAAGGACTAGGAGCAGGAGTAGGCCATCTGGCCCCTCGAGCTTGCGCTGCCATTCAATAAGATCATGACTGATCTTTTTGTGGACTCAGCTCCACTTACCTGCCCGCTCACCATAACTCTTAATCCCTTTACTGTTCAAAGGTCATAAGATCAACCAAGCATGCTGAATGCCTTTTCACCACCCTGTCCATCTGTGACTCCACTTTCAAAGAGCGATGGACCTAGGTTTCTTTGTTCTTTAACTCTCCCCATGAACTGAATAAGTCCAGCTGTGGTTTGATCTACCACAATGCATCACCTTGTATTTATCTAAATTACATACTATCTACCATTCACTGGCCCATTGCAATCCTAGACAACCTTCTTCATTGTCCACTATGCAATCAATCTTAGAGTCATCTGCAAACTTACTATCCATGCCTTTGAAATTCTCACCCAAATCATTAATATAAATGACAAATAACAGTGGACCCAGCACCAATCTCTGAGGCTTACCACTGGAGGCCTCCAGTTTGAAAAACAATCTTTACAACCAACCTCTGGCTTCTGTCAAGAAGTCAATTTTGTATCCAATTGGCGATCTCATCCTGGATCCTGTGAGATTTAATGTTCTGCAACAACCTACCATGCGTACCTTGTCAAAAACCTCGCCAAAATCCATCTGGACAATTTTGAAAGCGCTGCCCTCATCTATCTTCTTGGTTACCCCTTCAAAAAACTCAGTCAAATTTGTGAGACATGATCTTCCACTGACAAAGTGAAACTGACTGTTCCTAATCAGTCTTTGCCTCTCTAAAGGCTGTCGACCATGTCTTTCAGAACGCCTTCCTAACAACTTACCCACTGCAGACTTTAGGCTCACTGGCCTTTAGTCCCCTGGCTTTTCCATGCAGCCCTTCTTAAACAAAGGCACAAAATTTGCCATCCTCCAATTAGTTGAACTGAAGAATATTTCTTGTCTCACTTGGGATGTAATTTTGAAAGACATATTGATAATCTCTGAACGAACACCCTAGTTGAAAGATGCAAACAATTATTTGGGATATAATTTGTAGTCACATGGAAAAATTCTGTAGATTAAGAAGAATCAGCATGGATTTCTAAGGGGAAATTGTGTTTAACCATCTTGCTGGAGTCTTTTAGGAGATAACAGAAGGATTGATAAGGGTAAATTTGTTGATGTACTGGGCATGGATATTCAGAAGTCATTCAATGCATGACCTCACAATAGATTTGTGAAAAAAGTTACAGCTCATGGAATAAAAGGGACACTTGACACAAAACTGGCTGAAAAATGGGATGTACCCCAGGATACTGTGGGAGGCCAGGGAAGTGATTGCAGAGCCCTTGGCGATGATCTTTGTGTCGTCAATGGAGATGGGAGAGGTTCCGGAAGATTGGAGGATTGCAGATGTAGTCCCTATTTTCAAGAAAGGGAACAGAGATAGCCCGGGAAATTACCGCCCGGTGAGTCTGACCTCAGTGGTTGGTAAGCTGATGGAGAGGCTTCTGAGGGACAAGATTTACGAGCATTTGGAGAGGTTTGACATGATCAGGAATAGTCAGCATGGATTTGTCAAGGGCAGGTCGTGCCTTACGAGCCTAGTTGAGTTCTTCGATAATGTGACTGAACACATTGACGAAGGAAGTGCCGTGGACGTAGTGTACATGGACTTCAGCAAGACTTTTGATAAGGTCCCCCATGCAAGACTTCTTGAGAAGGTGAGAGGGCATGGGATCCAAGGGCCTTTGGCCTTGTGGATCCAGAACTGGCTTGCCTGCAGAAGGCAGAGAGTGGTTGTGGATGGGTCTTTTTCGGAATGGAGGTCAGTCACCAATGGGGTGCCCCAGGGATCTGTTCTGGGACCCTTGTTGTTTGTCATTTTCATAAATGACCTGGATGAGGAAGTGGAGGGATGGGTTAGCAAGTTCGCTGATGACACGAAGGTCGGCGGTGTTGTGGATGGTCTGGAAGGATGTCAAAAGTTGCAGCAGGACATAGATAGGATGCAGGAATGGGTGGAGAAGTGGCAGATAGACTTCAACGCGGATAAATGTGTAGTCGTCCATTTCGGCAGAACCAACGGGATGAACGAGTACACTATTAAGGGCAGGGGTCTTAGTAGCATTGAAGAGCAGAAGGATCTCGGGGTCCGGGTTCACAGGACTCTTAAATCGGCCTCGCAGGTGGAGGAGGTGGTCAAGAAGGCGTATGGTGTACTGGCCTTCATTAATCGAGGGATTGAGTTTAGGAGTCGGGAGGTAATGCTGCAACTTTACAGGACCCTCATCAGGCCTCATTTGGAGTACTGTGCGCAGTTCTGGTCGCCTCACTATAGAAAAGACGTAGAAGCTATTGAAAGGGTGCAGAGGAGATTTACAAGGATGTTGCCTGGACTGGGAGGCATGCCTTATGAAGATAGGTTGAGGGAGCTGGGACTCTTTTCCCTGGAGAGGCGAAGGTTGAGAGGCGACCTGATAGAAGTTTATAAAATGTTGAGAGGTATAGATAGGGTGGACTCTCAGAGGCTATTTCCCCGGGTTGAAATGGTCGCTATGAGAGGACACAGATTTAAGGTGCGGGGAGGGAAGTACAGAGGTGATGTTAGGGGTAAGTTTTTCACTTAGAGGGTGGTGAGTGAATGGAATCGGCTGCCGTCGTCGGTGGTGGAGGCGAACTCGCTGGGGTCTTTTAAAAGACTTCTGGATGAGTATATGGGGTTTAATGGGATTGGGGGTTATAGATAGGTCTATAGATTGGTGGGGTTGATGCGATCGGCGCAACTCGAGGGCCGAAGGGCCTGTTTGTGCTGTAATGTTCTATGTTCTATAAAATAGGAAGCAGAGAGTAATGGTAAATGGATTTTTTCAGGGTGCAGGAAGTTTTGCAGTAGTCTTCTCCAGGGATAACTATTGGGCACAAGTGATTTTCAAAAGCAAATACAATGCAGAAAAAACTTTTTCACACAATAGGTGGTTCAGCTCCAGAATGCATTGCCTGGAAGTCTGGTGGAGGCAGGTTCAATCGAGGCACTCAAGAAAGCATTAAATGATCTCTTGATTTGAAACAATGTGCTGGGGTACGGGGAAAGGGCGGGGAATGACACAAAGCCATGATGTTTATTTGGTGAGCTGGTACAGATATGATAGGCCAAATGGCCTGCTTAAGATTAAGGTGTCCTCTTTGCATCATGCGTAAATGACGAGGGCAAAATATTATGATAGGTCAGAAACACGATTTGCACCAACAGGATCTCTGGTTACCCTCACTCTCTTCCCCTCCCTTCCCGCCACCCCCCACCAAATGGGATTCCATCAGTGGGGTTTACAACTATTGGAGGTCCTATGAGGAGAGGTTGAGGGATTTGGGGTTGTTTTCGCTGGAAAGAAGGCGGCTAAGAGGGGATCTTTTTGAAACATATAAGATGATTAGAGGTTTAGATAGGGTGGATAGTAATAGCCTTTTTCTTCTGATGGAGAAATCTAGCACGAGGGGGCATGGCTTTAAATTAAGGGGTGGTAGTTATCGGACGGATATCAGGGGTAGGTTCTTTACCCAGAGGGTGGTGAGGGATTGGAATGCCCTACCTGCTGCAGTTGTAAATGCGCCTAGTTTGGGGGCGTTTAAGAGATCCGTGGATAGGTTAATGGACGAAAAGGGATTGGTTTAGGTTAGTTGGTACGTGACCTCAGGTTTTTGTATCTTTTTCCCGATGGAAGAAAGTGGAAGAGAGAATGTCCAGGGTGGATGGAGTCCTCAATTTTGCTGGATGCTTTGCCAAGGCAGTGAGAAGTGTAGATGGAGTCAATGGATGGGAGGCTGGTTTGTGTGATGGATTCGGCTACATTTACAACCTTTTGTAGTTTCTTGCAGTCTTGGGCAGAGCAGGAGCCATATCAAGCTGTAATATACCAGAATGAATACTTTCTATGGTGCATCAATAAAGTGAGTGTTGCAGCTGACATGTCAAATTTCCTTTGTCTTCTGAGAAAATAGAGGCATTGGTGGGCTTTCTTCAACGCTACTAAGACTCCTGCCCTTGATAGTGTACTCGTTCATCCCGTTGGTTCTGCCGAAATGGAAGTGAGTGTCAGCATGGGGTGACCAAGTTAGGTTGTTGGTGATCTGGACACCTAAAACCCTGAAGCTTTTGCCCCTTTCTGCTTCGTCCCTGTTGGTGTGGACAGGAGCATGTTCTCGTCAACAAAACAAAGGAGCTTGTCATGCCTTTAGGAAGCAGAGAAGAGAACATGCCCCTGTCTACATCGTAAAAAGTCTGACAACACCAGGTTTTCGTCCAACCTATTTATTTGATAATATACTCACAAGCTTTCGGGGTTAGTCCCTTCGTCAGGTGAATGGAGAGTTCTGGCCTCAGACAGAGCATATAAAGCACAGACAGTTTAGAGATTACTGATTAGAATGCGAATCCTTACACCGAACCTGCTGTTCAAGACCTGAAGTGGCTGATAATGTGAGAGGAAGGAGCACTGATCACAGTTTAAAGACATGTGTATTGTCTCCAGACAGTACAGTAAGTGAGGTTTTGCAAACCCAAGCAAGTCACGGGGGTTACAGAAAGTGCAACATGAACCCAAGATCCCTGTTGAGACATAGAACATAGAACATTACAGCATAAACAGGCCCTTCGGCCCTCGAATTGCGCCGGTCACATCAACCCCACCAATCTATAGACCTATCTATAACCCCCAATCCCATTAAACCCCATATACTCATCCGGAAGTCTTTTAAAACACCCCAGCGAGTTCGCCTCCACCACCAATGACGGCAGCCGATTCCATTCACTCACCACCCTCTGAGTGAAAAACTTACCCCTAACATCACCTCTGCACTTCCCTCCCCGCACCTTAAATCTGTGTCCTCTCGTAGCGACCATTTCAACCCGGGGAAATAGCCTCTGAGAGTCCACCCTATCTATTCCTCTCAACATTTTATAAACTTCTATCAGGTCGCCTCTCAACCTTCGCCTCTCCAGGGAAAAGAGTCCCAGCTCCCTCAACCTATCTTCATAAGGCATGCCTCCCAGTCCAGGCAACATCCTTGTAAATCTCCTCTGCACCCTTTCAATAGCTTCTACGTCTTTCCTATAGTGAGGCGACCAGAACTGCGCACAGTACTCCAAATGAGGCCTGACGAGGGTCCTGTAAAGTTGCAGCATTACCTCCTGACTCCTAAACTCAATCCCTCGATTAATGAAGGCCAGTACACCATACGCCTTCTTGACCACCTCCTCCACCTGCGAGGCCGATTTAAGAGTCCTGTGGACCCGGACCCCGAGATCCTTCTGCTCTTCAACGCTACTAAGACTCCTGCCCTTGATAGTGTACTCGTTCATCCCGTTGGTTCTGCCGAAATGGACGACTACACATTTATCCGTCATGTGTGCGGAACTTGGCTATCAGTCTCTGTTCAGCGACTCTGCGCTGTCGTGTGTCGTGAAGGCCGCCTTGGAGAATGCTTACCCGAAGGTCAGAGCGCTACGACAACGGATGAATGAACATCGCTCGACTGTCACCAGGCAAGACTGTTCCCTTTCTGTTGGCGAACACTTCAGTAGTCACGGGCATTCAGCCTCTGACCTTCGGGTAAGCATTCTCCAAGGCGGCCTTCATGACACACGACAGCGCAGAGTCGCTGAACAGAGACTGATAGCCAAGTTCCGCACACATGAGGACGGTCTCAACAGGGATCTTGGGTTCATGTCACACTATCTGTTGCACTATCTGTAACATGAATCCAAGATCCCTGGGTTTGCAAAACCTCATTTACTGTACCATCTGGAGACAATACACATCTCTTTAAACTGTGATCAGTGCTCCTTCCACTCACATTATCAGCTACTTCAGGTCTTGAACAGCAGGTTAGGTGTAAGGATTCGCATTCTAATCAGTAACCTCTAAACTGTCTGTGCTTTATATGCTCTGTCTGAGGCCAGAACTCTCCATTCACCTGACGAAGGGGCTAACCCCGAAAGCTTGTGAGTATATTATCAAATAAATAGGTTGGACTAAAATCTGGTGTTGTCAGACTTTTTACGATGTAGACAGGGGCATGTTCTCTTCTCTGCTTCCTAAAGGCATGACAAGCTCCTTCGTTTTGTTGACGAGAACATGCTCCTGTCCACACCAACAGGGACGAAGCAGAAAGGGACAAAAGCTTCAGGGTTTTAGGTGTCCAGATCACCAACAACCTAACTTGGTCGCCCCATGCTGACACTGTAGTTAAGAAAGCCCACCAATGCCTCTATTTTCTCAGAAGACAAAGGAAATTTGACATGTCAGCTGCAACGCTCACTTTATTGATGCACCATAGAAAGTATTCATTCTGGTATATTACAGCTTGATATGGCTCCTGCTCTGCCCAAGACTGCAAGAAACTACAAAAGGTTGTAAATGTAACCGAATCCATCACACAAACCAGCCTCCCATCCATTGACTCCATCTACACTTCTCACTGCCTTGGCAAAGCATCCAGCAAAATTGAGGACTCCATCCACCTTGGACATTCTCTCTTCCACTTTCTTCCATCGGGAAAAAGATACAAAAACCTGAGGTCACGTACCAACCAACTCGAGAACAACTTCTTCCCTACTGCCGTCAGACTTTTGAATGGACCTCCCTTGTATTAAATTGATCTTTTGCTACACCCTAGCTATGATTGTAACACTACATTCCACACTATCTCATTTCCTTCTCTATGAATGGTATGCTCTGTCTCTAAAGTGTGCAAGAAACAATTCTTTTCAAGTTTGCTGACGACACCACCGTAGTGGGTCACATCTGAAACAACGATGAGACAGAGTTCAGGAATGAGATAGATAATCTGGTGAACTCGCACAATGAAAATAATTTCTTCCTCAATGATACAGTAAATGGTAGAATCCTTAAGAATATTGATAGGCAAAGGGATCTGGGTGCACAGGTACACAGGTCACTGAAAGTGGCAATGCAGGTGGAGAAGGTAGGCAAGAAGGCACATGGCATGCTTGTCTTCATTGGCCAGAGCGTTGAGTTTTAAAAATTGGCAAGTCATGTTGCAGCTTAATTGAACCTTAATTAGGTCACACCTGATGTTGCCTGGACTGGGAGGCATGCCTTATGAAGATAGGTTGAGGGAGCTGGGACTCTTTTCCCTGGAGAGGCGAAGGTTGAGAGGCGACCTGATAGATGTTTATAAAATGTTGAGAGGAATAGATAGGGTGGACTCTCAGAGGCTATTTCCCCGGGTTGAAATGGTCGCTACGAGAGGACACAGATTTAAGGTGCGGGGAGGGAAGTACAGAGGTGATGTTAGGGGTAAGTTTTTCACTCAGAGGGTGGTGAGTGAATGGAATCGGCTGCCATCATCGGTGGTGGAGGCGAACTCGCTGGGGTCTTTTAAAAGACTTCTGGATGAGTATATGGGGTTTAATGGGATTGGGGGTTATAGATAGGTCTATAGATTGGTGGGGTTGATGTGATCAGCGCAACTCGAGGGCCGAAGGGCCTGTTTGTGCTGTAATGTTCTATGTTCTATGTAATTCTGGTCGCCACACTTTAAGAAGGATGTGGAGGCTTTGGAAAGGGTACAGAAAAGATTTACCAGGATGTTGCCTGGAATGGAGAGCATTCGCTATGATGAGAGATTGGAGAAACTTGCTTTGTTTTCACTGGGACAATGGAGGTTAAGGGGTGACCTGATAGAAGTCTACAAGATTATGAGAGACAAGGACAGAGTGGATAGTCAGAAGCTTTTTCCCAGGGTGGAAGAGTCAATTATGAGGGGACACAGGTTTAAGGCGCAAGGGGCAAGATTTAAAAGAGGTTTTTTACACAGAAAGTAGTGGGTGCCTGGAACTAGTTGCCGGGGGACGAAGTGGAAGCAGATAGCGTAGTCACTTTTAAGGGGTGTCTTGACAAATACATGAATAGGATGGGAATTGAGGGATATGGTCCCTGAAAGAGTAGGGGGTCTTAGTTCAGTTGGGTAGAATGGTCAGTGCAGGCTTGGAGGGCCGAAGGGCCTGTTCCTGTCCTGTAATTTTCTTTATTCTTTGTTCTCCCTAAACTGCTGAAGATGTAGCAGCAGAGCCAGAGAATATAAGAGAGGGTGTCAGAAAAACCATGAGGCTGTAGGAAGGAGTCCCACAGCTTTCAAGTGTAGGAGATGGTGCCAGCATTGTGTGATACCAAGGCAAAAATTGCAGAGGTAGCGACCGCAATGGAAAGCTTGGTCAGAAAATGACCAAATGGATAGCAGGGTCCCAGCTTTGGCCGAGTCATGGTAGGCCATGGCTGAGTCACAACAGGTCATGGCTGAGGGGCTCAGGAGTATTCTTTAGACAAGCGAGTCATGACTGCAGGTCTCAAGATCATGGCCCCTCATAACAGGCCATCGCTGAGGGGCTGCAGAGCTTGGCCCAGTTTATTTGTATTAGACCTTCCAAAATGCATTACGTTACATTTGTCCAGATTAAACTTCTTCTTCCATCTCTCTGCCCAAGCCTCCAACTGATCCATATCCTGCTGTATCCTCTAATGATCCTCATTGCTATCCGCAAATCCACCAACCTTTGTGTCGTCTGCAAAATTACTAATCAAATCAATTACATTTTCCTCCAGATCATTTATATATATTACAAACAGCAAAGGTCCCAGCATTGACCCCTGAGGAGCACCACTTGTCATAGCTCTCCATTCAGAAACACTCCCTTCCACTTCTAACCTCTGACTTCTGTGCCAGTTTTGTATCCACCTTCCCAGAACTTGATATGGAGTTGCTGGTGTTGGATTGGGGTGGACAAGATAAGAGGTCACATGACACCACATTATAGTCCAACAGGTTTATCTGAAATCACAGGCTTTCGGAGCGCTGCTCCTTCATCAGGCGAAGTGGAGGGAGACACGGAGGCACAGGATATATAGGTGGAGTGATGATAGTCTGACACTCTCCAGATAGTCACAGCGCCTGTCCAGCAGACCGATGTCAGGGTAACCATGGTAATGTCAGTAGGGTTAGGGTCGACTTTATATGTAAACCCTCAGGTCTTTTAGTGGGCAGGGGATTGCACGCAACATAAGCCCCAGGCTAGCGAGGATTCCTGACCACAGGACCCCCTGACTGGCATGAATACCTACCAAATCCTTGCAAGCTCCCACAACACTCCTCAATATGGTTACGGCTAAGAAATATTCCACCCTGCCATCCCTCCGCATCCTACTGTGACCCAGTGTTTGGTGCTTGATGATACTAACATGCTCGCTTGCCTTTGTCACTGCTGTGTCTGAATCACACTGATATAGAGAGCATCTGTAATTCCCGCCAGCATCATGTCTCATTGACTAGATAGTTAATGTCAGTGTACATGGAACATAGAACAGTACAGCACAGTACAGGCCCTTCGGCCCTCGATGTTGTGCTGAGCTATGTCTGAACGAAGATCAAGCTATCCCACTCCCTATCATTCTGGTGTGTTCCATGTGCCTATCCAATAATCACCTGAAAGTTCCGACTCCACTATCATAGTAGGCAGTGCATTCTACACCTCAATCACTCTCTGAGTAAAGAATCTACCTCAGACATCCCTCCTATCACGAACCTTATAGATATGCCCCCTAGTAACAGCTACATCCACCCGAGGAAATAGTCTCTGAACGTCCACTCTGTCTATCCCCCTCATCATCTTATAAATTTCTATTAAGTTGTCTCTCATTCTCCTCCACTCTAAAGAGAAAAGCCCCAGCTCCCTCAATCTTTCCTCATAAGACCTACACTCCAAACCAGGCAGCATCCTGATAAATCTCCTCTGCACTCTCTCCAATTCTTCCACATCCTTATAGTGAGGTGACCAGAACTGAACACAATATTCCAAATGTGGTCTCATCAAGGTCCTGTAGCTGCAGCATAACCTCACAACTCTTAAACTCAAACCCCCTGTTAATAAATGCTAACACACTATAAGCCTTCTTCACGGCTCTATCGACTTGAGCGGCAACCTTCAGAGATCTGTGGATATGAACCTCAAAGTCTCTCTGTTCTTCCTCCACATTCCTCAGAACCCTGCTGTTAATCCTGTAATCCACATTTAAGTTTGTCCTCCCAAAATTAATCACCTCGTACTTATCAGTGTTCAACTCCATCTCCAACTACTGATTAGTATTCTGTAAACTGTATGTGCCTTTTATATGCTCTGTTTGAGACCAGAACTCTCCACTCACCTGACGAAGGGGTAAACCCCGAAAGCTTGTAGGTTTGCTATCAAATAAACTGGTGTTGTGAGACTTCTTACTGTGTTTACCCAGTCCAACGCCGGCATCTCCACATCATGACAGTCCCCATGGGCAGTGAGGACCCAAAAATCAAAGCTAAAGGCTCAGCAATCTCATCCCTTGCCTCCCGAAGTGTCCTAAGATATATCCTATCTGGCCAAGGGAACTTATCGACCCTCAGGTTTTTCAAAATTGCTAATACATCTTCCCTCAGAACATCTGCCTCCTCCTTCCTATCAGCCTGTACCAAATTCTCATCCTCAAAAACATAGCCCCTCTCCTTAGTGATCACTGAAGAAAAGTATTCATTCAACGCCTCACATATCTCTTCTGACTCGATGCACAAGTTCCCACTACTATCCTTGACTGGCCCTAACTTCACCCTGCTCATTCTTTTATTTGGGAAATTGTGTGCCGCACTTATTGATGATGTTGAAATCCTTTCGCATAAATGCTAAGGCACATTTCACCCAATTTGGACATGAAGCTGTTCACACCCAGAAAAAGTGGCTGGTCAGAACCAGCATGAAAATGGGTTGTGTCCTGTTTTTTGCTTTGCGTGCCATCTTACCACTTCACCATGCTTACCACCATCAATGGGCAGGACGGAGTTGTAAGATCACATCCATAGAATATTTCTGAGACGATTCTGCCCCGATTTTTAGCATCTCATACTCTTTTTCTAGTTCACACTGATTGATGGGGCAGAAGGCAGTAAGATCGCGCCTTTACCTTTTTAATCCTGTCTGAACAAGATTTTATTTTGAATTTTACGCTTTTATTTGTCACTTCTCTCTTGAACAACCTCACTATTCAACAAAGAACAAAGAACAACACAGCACGGGAAACAGGCCCTTCGGCCCAACGAGCCCGCGCCGCCGTCCCATGGTCAGTGACCTATTCATGATTTTAGTCTATGCCTAATGTGTGAGGATCAGGGAGGTCCAATATAGGGACAATTTGTTACCCAATCAATCAGCCTAAAAGCACATTTTTGGGATGTGGGAGGAAACCGGAGCACCTGGAGGAAACCCACGCAACCACGGGGAGAACGCGCAAACTCCCACGGACACAGGCCCAAATCCATGTGTCCGCACAGCAACAGAGATAGTCTCTGAGCTGTCATGTTGCCCTCGAGATGGTCCAGTTTACGCACACCAACGACATGAAGCAGTAGGCAACTCTCGAAGCAACATCCAAGAGCAGCCCACCACAACCTGCCGCACGCATGCCCCTTACTGGACTTAAATGCCTGTGGACAAAAAATTCATTATTAAAAAGACTCTATATCCCTGAGGCTAAAACTGAATCCCAAGCCTGCAATGTTTAGTAAGGCCTGCTATATCCCCGTATATGTAGACCGCTCATGTGGCTGTCCAAGTGACTCTTGAACAACCCTAGCGTGCCTGCTTCCACCACCTTACTCGGCAGTGCATTCCACATCCCCACTACCCTTTGTGTGAAAAACTGCCCTCTACTATTAGTCTTATATCTAGCCCCCCTCACCCTAAGCCCGTGACCCCTCGTTCTATCCATTTCTAATAGCGGAAAAAGCTTACCACCATTTACTCTATCTATCCCCTTCATAATCTTATAAACCTTTATTAGATCCCCCCTCAGCCGACGTCTCTCAAGGGAAAACAGCCCAAGTGCGTTCAATCTTTCCTCGTAAGACAGCCCTTCCATACCAGGCAACATCCTGGTAAATCTCCTCTGCACTCTCTCCAGGATCTCTACATCCTTCCGGTAGTACGGCGACCAGAACTGGACGCAGTACTCCAGGTGAGGCCTAACCAACGTTCTATACAACTGCAACATCAGACTCCTACTCTTATATTCTATACCCCTTCCTATGAAGGATAACATGCCATACGCTTTCCTCATCACATTCTGCACCTGCACCGACACCTTCAGGGACTTGTGTAACTGCACCCCCAGGTCTCTCTGCGTAACTATACTCCGGATAGTTCTACCTTTTATCGTATAACTCCCCTCCACATTATTCCGGCCAAAGTGCATCACCTCGCATTTCTCCGGATTAAATTCCATTTGCCATCTATCTGCCCAATCTATCAGCCTGTCTATGTCCTGTTGCATTGCCAGGCACTGCTCCTCAGTACCCGCCAATCCAACCATCTTAGTGTCATCAGCAAATCTGCTGATCACACCACCTACCCCCTCTTCCAAGTCATTAATATATACTACAAATAGTAGAGGTCCTTGTACCGAGCCCTGCGGCACCCCACTGGTGACAGACCTCCAATTGGAAAAGGAGCCTTCCACTACTACCCGCTGTCTCCTCCTCCCAAGCCAGTTCTCCACCCATCTACATACCTGGCCTTGTATCCCATGAGCCTTCACCTTTTCTATCAGCCTACCGTGAGGGACCTTGTCAAACGCCTTACTGAAATCCATATAGACAACATCAACGGCTTGTCCTTCGTCACCTCTTTTTTTGTCACCTCTTCAAAAAATTCCAATAGATTCGTAAGGCACGACCTCCCTGTAACGAAGCCATGCTGCGTATCCCTGATCAGATTGCAGCGCTCCAGATGCAAATACATCCTATCCTTGAGGATCCTCTCCATTATCTTGCCTATAACTGAAGTCAAGCTCACCGGCCTATAGTTCCCTGGGTTATCCCTCTGACCCTTCTTAAACAACGGTACTACATTTGCAATCCGCCAATCCTCTGGGACCTCACCTGTGTCCAAAGAAGAGACAAAGATTTGCGTCAGAGGCCCAGCAATTTCATCCCTCATCTCCCTTAGCAGCCGAGGATAGATGCCATCAGGCCCCGGAGATTTATCCGTCTTTATACTGTCTAAAAGTCCCAACACCTCTTCCCTCGTGATGACTATTTCCCTCAACGGATCCTCAAACTCCTCAAGCACAGCAGCAGACATCAGACTCCTCTCCTGCGTGAATACCGACGCAAAGTATTCATTCAAGATCTCCCCCATTCCCCCAGGCTCCAAGCATAGTTCCCCTCCTCTGTCCCTGAGAGGACCAATGTTCCCTCTAACCATCCTTTTGTTTCTAACATAGGAGTAAAATGCCTTAGGATTTTCCTTAATCCTACCCGCCAAAGCCATTTCGTGGCCCCTTTTTGCCTTTCTGATGCCCCTTTTAAGTTCTCTCCTACATTCTCTGTATTCTTCTAACGCTATCTCTGTCCTCAAATGCCTAGATCTAATGTACGCCTCCTTCTTTCTCCTGACCAGGTCCTCAATATCCCTAGTTACCCACAGCTCTCTAATCCTACCTTTCCCATCCTTCCTCTTGACCGGCACATGTCTTTCCTGTAAAGATTTTAGTTTTCCCTTGAGAGACTCCCACATACCCAGCGTCGACCTACCATTAAACAGCGTACCCCAGTCCGTATCTTTAAGATCCTGCCTCATCCGGTTGTATCTAGCCCTCCCCCAGTTTAACACCCTCCCCTTAGGACAGGCTTCATCTTTATCCATTAATATCTTGAACCAGACAGAGTTGTGGTCACTGTTAGCCACATGCTCTCCTACTTCAACGTCAACCACCTGCCCAGGCTCATTCCCCAGAACCAAGTCCAGTATAGCCCCCTCTCTGGTCGGTCTATCCATGTATTGCTCCAGGGATCCTTCCATTACACACTGTACAAATTCCTCCCCGTCAGCACCCTCTGATCTCGGTACATTCCAATCTACCCCGGGGAGATTAAAATCTCCCACTACCACCACCCTATTCTTCCTGCACTTATCTAGAATGTCCCTGCTTATCCCTTCCTCCACAGCCCTCGGGCTGTTGGGCGGTCTGTAGTACACACCCAACATAGTAACATCTCCCTTCCTATTCCTCAACTCCACCCATAGCGACTCGATTCCTATATCCTCCATACCTCCCTCCCTCTGCACTGCTATGATGCAATCCTTAACTAACAACGCCACTCCCCCATCTCTCAGCGACCCACCCCTATCGCCTGAAACACTTATACCCAGGAACATTCAACTGCCAGTCCTGCCCTTCCTTTAACCAAGTCTCTGTCACCGCCACCACTTCCAACTTCCTTTCGAACATTAATGCCTTCAGTTCATCTGTTTTGCCAGTCACACTCCTAGCATTGAAACACATGCACCGAAGACCCTCAGAAACAATCCGATCCTTCATCCTACCCTCCGGGCTTACCCTATCCCCAATCCCAGTTCCGTCCACCTCCCCACCTTTATTCATCACAAAACATTTGTTTTCACTGAGTGAGATGCTGCAGCGTAGTTAATACTCAAGAGGTTGGGAAGAGGGAATTAGAAATGGAATTATAAGGCACATATTCAAGACTCAGCATAGAGCACAATATAGTCCTGAATTCATGAAATGGGTTAGGATTTCTGGGTACACACTGTTTGCAGTACTACTAAGATAAGATGGGTACAAATCATTCAACTTAATTTTTCAAAATTGCTTTTTTTCTCTAATTCTGTAAATACCTTTGTTTTAAATTAATAAAGTACTTTTCAATTCAATACAGAGCAATATAATTGACATTATTGATATATAGGTAGTCATATTTCCAACAATATTAAAGGTGAAAAGGTTGTTTTCCATGATTTTGCAATTAATAGCAGTTTGATTGATTGAGTGCTAAAATAAGTGTCATGCTGCATTAAAATTTTAGTTATAATTATCACTGATTTGCCGTAGTGTAACAAAGGTTAGTTGCATTTTAGCAGCTAAACATTATTGCATGGATGAGTTTGTGATTGTTTCCATACTCAGAACTCAAAAAAATAAATAGCACAAAACAGAAATCCTGCTGGTAAATTATTTTTGCCATAAAATTAATATTCTTCTTCATAGTCTTCAGGTTACAGAAAAAAGAAGTATTTCTCCATAGATACTGACACAGATGGCAAAACTGATGTAAGTTGGCTACATGAGTCTAACAGAAAGATTAAACCCAAACTAGTGGTTTACACCAGACAAAAGCAAGAAAACAAAGCTGAGAGCTTATGCAAAGGTAAGATGCAAATCAGTCTGATTTGATTGTTATTCTCACATGTATTCGTATCCAAGGCAAAGTATTGTTTCTTGAGTGCTATACGGATATATCACACTGTACATAGTAAACAAAAGGAGAGGATGTAGAATGTAGTGTTAGAATCATGCCTGTGTAGAGTGTGTAGAGAAAGCTCAGCTTAATATGAGGCCGCTCCATTCAAAAATCTGATAGTAGCCGGGAAAAAGCTGTTCTTAAGTAGGTTGGTACGTGATCTCAGACTTTTGTACCTTTTTCCTAACAGAAGAATGTAGAAGATAATATGTCCAGGGTGGGATCCTTGACTATGCTTGCTGCTTTCCTGAGTGTCGACAGAACAATGGATGGGAAGTTAATTTGTGTGATGGACTGGGCTTTGTTTATGACACTTTATAGTTTCTTGAGGTCTTGGTATGCAGGAGGTGTATCAAGCTCTAATACAATCAGAAAGAATCTTTCTATGGTGCATCTGTAAAAGTTGATGAGAGTCATAACAGACATGCCAAATTTCCTTAGAACCTCCAGAGGAAATAGAGCCGTAGGTGGGCTTTCTTAACGATAACCTCGGCATTGAGGGACCAGGGCACATTGTTGATGATCTGGACACCTAGAAAATTAAAGTTCTTGACCATTTCTGCTTCATTCCCACTGATGTAGACAGGGGCATATCCTCTACTGTGTCTCCTGAAGTCAATGACTATCTCCTTCGTTTTGCTGTCATTGAGGGAAATTATTGTCGTTGCATCGGATCACCAGATTCTCTATCTCTTTCCTGTACTCCATCTCATCATTGTTTGAGATTTATGGAAATGTCATCAGCAAACTTGAAAATCGCATTGGAGGGGAATTTGGCCATCCAGTCATAGGTGTATATAGTGAGGGGCTGAAGACGCAGCTTTTTGGAGCACTGGAGTTGAGGATGATGATGGTGGAGGTGGTGTTGCTGATCCTTACTGAGTGCAATCTGTGGGTTAGAAAGTTCAGGATCCAGTTTTAGAGGGAGGAGCTGAGCACCAGGCCATGGAGTTTGAAGATGGGTTTTGTAAAAAATAATGATGTTGAAAGCTGGGCTGTATTAAATAAATAGGAGTCTGACACAGGTGTCTTTGTTATCCAGGTTCCAGGGTTGAGTGTAGGGCCAGGGAGGTGGACCTGTCACGGTGATAGGCAAACTGTTAAGTTTTGTCTGCTTTAGTATATGTCATAATGTCTCTCATACCTGCTTATTCATTCATTCTCTCTATTGGAAATTATATTTTTCAATGATCAAGAAAAAGCAGGAGAGAAAATTTGTTTTGTACACACATCACTTTCATAGAATCATAAAATCCCTACAGTGCAGAAGGAGGCCATTCAGCCCATCGAGCCTGTGCCGATCACAGTCCCACCCAGGCCCTATTCCCAAAACCATATCTATTTACCCAGTTAATCCCCCTGAAACTATGGGGCAACTTAGCATGGCCAATCAATCTAATACGCATACCTTTGGATTGTGGGAGGAAATCGGAGCACTCGAAGGAAACCTATGCAG
This sequence comes from Prionace glauca, assembly GCA_037974335.1. Lineage (NCBI taxonomy): Eukaryota > Metazoa > Chordata > Chondrichthyes > Carcharhiniformes > Carcharhinidae > Prionace > Prionace glauca. Next base: position 19,473,918 of record CM075736.1, on the reverse strand, counting down.
ACACGAGAAGAACATGCAGACTCCATACTTTGTTTAGCTATAAATGTCACCAGAGTAAATATAGTTCTCATCATATAATAGTGCTGCTCAGCTTTTCCCTTCAAGGCACTGCTGTAATTCTACAGGGGAAGGGCCCTATAGGAATCCTGCTCAGCCTTCCCCTTCAAGACATTTTGCACTGCCATTGTCTTGCCACGGGTTGTGGTCAGGGACTGTACTGAGTGCTGGGATTCTGTTGGGGGGATTGCATTGGAGGAGTGCAACATGTGCTGACTAAGGCCTAACCAGATGAAGCAGCTGGTTTCATTTCAAAATAATTTATAAATCAACTGAGCACAAACTGCTTGAAGCAAAAAAGGTGTCCCATCAGTAAAGATGATTAAACATCACTCATGTATCCTGGGTAATAGAATGCACTGCACGTGCTCAATCTGTAAAATCTGAATTTTAGGACCCGGTTCTCCCATTGTGACATACTAATCTTTTGGCGGGTTGGGAGATGTGCATGTTGGCCATTTCACAGGGTCCCAACAAGCATTTACAACCTATGTGCATCTCAAAACCAGAAAAAAAATGGCACTGTTGGGACCGCACTGAAAACTGGCATACCGCTGATTTGCATTACTTACCATACTTTAGCGTGCCGTTATCAGGATCGACATGACAATCTCCGCCTACGTTAGCGTCTCCCACCTCTTTGGTGTGATGTCACTTGGGTGTGAATCAGAGTAAGTATGTAAAGGTCTCAATCTGGCATGGCAGCCTTGAACCGCCATGAGGAGATATGTGCTGCAAGCAGAGTGCAGGGGATGTTGCAGACAATCCCTGGAGATGCTTGATGGGGTCCTTCCTGGCTGTCTTCAGGTACTTGCCGGTAGACCATTTCTATTTTCTCAGAGCTCTGTGGGGAGGGTGCCTATAGGAGTCTACTCAGCCTTTCCCTTTAAGGCATTGCTGCAGTTCTGTGGGGGAGGGTCCCTATAGTCTCGGCCTCATTGTTCCTGTGGAGCAGAGTCGAGAGGCAGCGATTTTTGGGCGTGTGAGGAGGCAAAAATAAGGTATATTTTTCTGTTTATTCCGTTTAACTTTTTATTTCTAGTACAAAGTCGCGATTTTCAGCGGTTTTTAAAAAATTAGTTAGAAACCGGAAGTCGTCACTAGGACGCTTACCGGTATTTGTAGTTTTTTTTTCTCGTGCCCCTAACCCTATGAATTAGTGCAGAGAGGATACCCGATTCTCTACACTGGTAGAGAATCCCACCCTTCCACCTCCACCAAGATTGGGGGAAAGGCAAATTGTGCGGAGGGTGTGGAGAGTCTGCAGAAGGATCTAGATAGGCTGGGCGAATGGGCCAGGAAATGGCAAATGAAATTTAATGTTGGCAAGTGTGAGGTGGTCCACTTTGGTAGGAAGAATGGTAGGAAGGACTATTACTTAGAACATAGAACATAGAACATTACAGCACAAACAGGCCCTTCGGCCCTCAAGTTGCGCCGATCACATCAACCCCACCAATCTATAGACCTATCTATAACCCCCAATCCCATTAAACCCCATATAGTCATCCAGAAGTCTTTTAAAAGACCCCAGCGAGTTCGCCTCCACCACCGATGATGGCAGCCGATTCCATTCACTCACCACCCTCTGAGTGAAAAACTTACCCCTAACATCACCTCTGTACTTCCCTCCCCGCACCTTAAATCTGTGTCCTCTCGTAGCGACCATTTCAACCCGGGGAAATAGCCTTTGAGAGTCCACCCTATCTATTCCTCTCAACATTTTATAAACCTCTATCAGGTCGCCTCTCAACCTTCGCCTCTCTAGGGAAAAGAGTCCCAGCTCCCTCAACCTATCTTCATAAGGCATGCCTCCCAGTCCAGGCAACATCCTTGTAAATCTCCTCTGCACCCTTTCAATAGCTTCTACGTCTTTCCTATAGTGAGGCGACCAGAACTGCGCACAGTACTCCAAATGAGGCCTGACAAGGGTCCTGTAAAGTTGCAGCATTACCTCCCGACTCCTAAACTCAATCCCTCGATTAATGAAGGCCAGTACACCATACGCCTTCTTGACCACCTCCTCCACCTGCGAGGCCGATTTAAGAGTCCTGTGGACCCGGACCCCGAGATCCTTCTGCTCTTCAACGCTACTAAGACTCCTGCCCTTGATAGTGTACTCGTTCATCCCGTTGGTTCTGCCGAAATGGATCTCTACACATTTATCCGCATTGAAGTCCATCTGCCACATCTCCGCCCATTCCTGCATCCTATCTATGTCCTGCTGCAACTTTTGACATCCTTCCAGACCATCCACAACACCACCGACCTTCGTGTCATCAGCGAACTTGCTAACCCATCCCTCCACTTCCTCATCCAGGTCATTTATGAAAATGACAAACAGCAAGGGTCCCAGAACAGATCCCTGGGGCACCCCACTGGTGACTGACCTCCATTCCGAAAAAGACCCATCCACAACCACTCTCTGCCTTCTGCAGGCAAGCCAGTTCTGGATCCACAAGGCCAAAGGCCCTTGGATCCCATGCCCTTTCACCTCAAGAGGTCTTGCATGGGGGACCTTATCAAATGCCTTGCTGAAGTCCATGTACACTACGTCCAAGGCACTTCCTTCGTCAATGTGTTCAGTCACATTATCGAAGAACTCAACTAGGCTCGTAAGGCACGACCTGCCCTTGACAAATCAATGCTGACTATTCCTGATCATGTCAAACCTCTCCAAATGCTCGTAAATCTTGTCTCTCAGAAGCCTCTCCATCAGCTTACCAACCACTGAGGTCAGACTCACCGGGCGGTAATTTCCCAGGCTATCACTGTTCCCTTTCTTGAAAATAGGGACTACATCCGCAATCCTCCAATCTTCCGGAACCTCTCCCGTCTCCATTGACGACGCAAAGATCATCGCCAGGGGCTCTGCAATCACTTCCCCTCGCCTCCCACAGTATCCTGGGGTACATCCCATCTGGTCCCGGCGACTTATCTATTTTGATAGAATTCAAAAGTTCTAACACATCCTCCTCCTTAATGTCCACGTACTCAATCTTTTCCATCTGCTGCAAGTCCATAGCAAGATCTCCCAGATCAGCTTCCACTGTGAATACTGAGGCAAAGTACTCATTAAGCACCTCCACCATTTCTTCTGGTTCCACACAGACATTTCCCCCTTCACCTTTTATAGGTCCTATCCTTTCCCTTCTCACCCTTTTACCTTTCACATATTTATAGAAGGCCTTGGGATTTTCCTTAATCTTACCCGCCAAGGTCTTCTCATGACCCCTTCTGGCTCTCCTAATTTCCCTTTTAACCTCCTTTCTACAGTCCTTATACTCTTCAAGATCCTTAACCTCTCCTAGTTCCCTGAACCTTTTGTACACTTTCCTTTTCCTCCTGACTAGGTTCAACACAGCCTTCGTGCACCACGGTTCCCGCGACCTACCAAAACCCCCTTGTCTCATCGGAACATTGTCATGCAGAGCGCCAGACAAACGTGGCACTCTGCATGACAATGCAATTACGTGGCGAAAAACTGCAGCAGGCGACGGTGCAGAGGGACCTTGGGGTCCTTGTGCATGAGTCGCAAAAACCCAGCTTGCAGGTGCAGCAAGTGGTCAGGAAGGCGAATGGGATGCTGGCCTTCATAGCGAGGGGGATTGAATATAAAAGTAGGGAGGTCTTGCTGCAGCTGTATAGGGCATTGGTGAGGCCGCAGCTGGAGTACTGTGTGCAGTTTTGGGCGCTGCACCTGCGCAAGGATATTTTGGCCCTGGAGGGAGTGCAGAGGAGGTTTACTAGGCTGATACCAGAGTTGAGGGGATTGAGCTATGAGGAGAGGCTGAATAAACTAGGCTTGTACTCGTTAGAGTTTAGAAGAATGAGGGGAGATCTCATTGAGACGTGTAAGATGATGAATGGGATGGATAGGACAGAGGTGGAGAGACTCTTCCCGCTCAAAAAAGACAGTAGGACTAGGGGGCACAGCCTCAAGATAAAGGGGAGGCGGTTTAGAACAGAGTTGAGGAGGAACTTCTTCACTCAAAGGGTGGTGAATCTCTGGAATTCTCTGCCCGTTGAAGTGGTGGAGGCTGCCTCGCTAAATATTTTTAAGAAGCGGGTTGATGGGTTTTTGATAAGAGAGGGGATTTAGGGTTATGGGGAGAGGGCGGGAAGGTGGAACTGAGCCACGACAGATCAGCCATGATCTTATTGAATGGCGGGGCAGGTTCGAAGGGCTAGATGGCCTACTCCTGATCCTATTTCTTATGTTCTTATGTTCTCTAACCTAATTATAAGTGTGTGGGAAGTTTTTTTAAATATTTTTATTTTTCTGCTGGGAATAGTTTCAGGGATGGCAGTTCAGGCTGTAAGCTGCGTCTCCTGTGGGATGTATGTAGTGAGGGACTCCAGCAGTGTTTCAGGTGATTTTACTTGTGGGAAGTGTGTTAGATTGCAGTTTCTGGAGGAGCGTGTAAAGGTGCTGGAGGGGGAATTAGAGGAGCTCCGCATAATTCGGAAAGTGGAGGAGGACATAGAAAGGAGTTATAAGGAGATAGTCACTCCTAGAAATAAGTCTTGGGTCACTGCCAGGAAGAGGGGCAAGAAGCAGTTGGAGGGACAATCCCCTGGGGCTGTTCCCCTCCAAAATAGGTTTTCGGTCCCGGAGGCTACAGTTGAGGAGGAATCAACTGGGGATAGCCAAAGGGAGCAGATCTCTGGGGGTGAGCCTATTGGGAAACCTCAGGTGGTTAGGAGTAAGAGGTTGGGCCTCGTGATTGGGGACTCCACAGTTAAGGGGACGGATAGGAGAGTCGGAGATAAGGGTAGGGACTCAGGGCTGGTTTGTTGCCTACCTGGGGCTGGGGTCCGGGATGTATCGGACAGGGTATTCAGGACTCTTAGGGGAGAGGAAGATCAACCCCAAGTTATAGTTCATGTGGGAACACATGACATCGGGAGATTAAGGGAAGGGGATATTAAGCAAAGATTTATGGAGTTGGGGTGGAAACGAAAGGCTAAGTCTGGAAGAGTAGTTATATCCGGACTCTTGCCTGTGCCACGGGATAGTATAGAGAGGAACAGGGAGAGGGAAAGTTTGAACTCGTGGCTGAGGGGATGGTGCAGGAGGGAGAGGTTCAGGTACCTGAGCAATTGGGGCTCATTCTGGGGAAGGTGGGACCTTTATAAGAGTGATGGTCTTCACCTGAACCAGAGGGGAATCAATATCCTGGGGGGTAAATTTGCGAAAGCTATGCAGGGAGGTTAAAACTGATTCAGAGGGGGGGTGGGATCGTGAGTAGAAGGGGTGAAAGTGAGGGGGGCATAGATGGGGAATGCAAGGCAAGGCATAGTGGGGGTGGGGTGGAGCAGGGTTTGAAATGCATGTACTTTAATGCGAGGAGTATTCGCAATAAAGTGGATGAACTTGCAGCATGGATCAGTACCTGGGACTTTGATGTTGTGGCCATTTCAGAGACGTGGATAGAGCAGAGTCAGGAATGGTTGTTGCAGGTTCCGCAGTACAAATGCTTTAGTCGGAGTAGAGAAGAAGGTAGAAGGGGGGTTGGGGTAGCATTGCTAGTTAAGGACTGTATCACAGTGTCGGAGAGGAAGTTTAATGAGGACTTGTCAGTTGAGGTAGTATGGGTGGAGATTAGAAATAGGAGAGGAGAGGTCACCCTGTTGGGAGTCTTTTATAGACCTCCTAAAAGTTCTAGAGAGGTTGAGGAAAGGATTGCGGAGACAATCCTAGCTAGGAGTGAAAGTAATAGGGTAATTGTTATGGGGGACTTTAACTTTGCGAATATTGATTGGAATTGCTATGGTTCTAGCTCGTTGGAGGGGTCAGTGTTTGTACAAAGCGTGCAGGAAGGTTTTTTGACTCAGTATGTAGATAGGCCAACTAGAGATGAGGCTATATTGGATTTGGTGCTGGGAAATGAGCCAGACCAGGTGCTAGACTTGGAAGTTGGTGTGCACTTTGGTGATAGTGACCACAATTCGGTTACATTCACCTTAGTGATGGAAAGGGATAGGCAAGAACCTCGGGTCAGTAGTTTTAGCTGGGGGAAGGGTAATTATGAGGCTATTAGGAGAGAATTAGGAAGCATAGGTTGGACTAGGAGATTACAGGGACTGGGAGCGTCCGAAATGTGGAATTTTTTCAAGGAACAGCTACTGCGGGTCTGCGATAGGTATGTCCCTGTCAGGCAAGGAGGATTTGGTAGGGCTAGGGAACCGTGGTGTACTAAAAAAGTTGATTCGTTGGTAAGGAAGAAAAAGGAGGCTTATGTTCGGATGAGGCTTGAGGGCTCAGGTAGTGCATTAGAAAGCTTTAGATTGGCTAGGAGGGAGTTGAAGAGTGAGTTAAGAAGGGCTAAAAGAGGACATGAGAAGACTTTGGCTGATAGGATTAAGGAGAATCCTAAGGCGTTCTATAGGTATGTCAAGAATAGAAGGTTGGTCAGGGCAAGATTAGGGCCAGTTACAGACAGCAGAGGGAAGTTGTGTGTGGAACTGGAGGAGATTGGAGAAGCATTAAACCAATATTTCTCTTCGGTTTTCATGCAGGGGGACATGAATATAGCTGAGGAGGACACTGGGTTGCAGGGGTGTAAAATAGACAGTATTACGGTTGATAAGGGGGATGTGCTGGATATTCTTGAGGGGTTGAAAATAGATAAGTCCCCTGGTCCGGATGGGATCTACCCTAGGATTCTCTGGGAGGCTAGAGAGGTGATTGCAGAGCCTCTGGCTCTGATCTTCAGGTCGTCATTGGTCTCTGGTGTAGTCCCGGAGGATTGGAGGATAGCGAATGTTGTCCCATTGTTTAAGAAGGGGAACAGAGACTTTGCCGGGAATTATAGACCGGTGAGTCTTACTTCTGTTGTGGGCAAGGTTTTAGAAAAAATTATTAGGGATAGGATTTATAGTTATTTGGAGTGTAATGAATTGATTAGAAATAGTCAGCATGGTTTTGTAGTGGGTAGGTCGTGCCTTACTAACCTTATTGAGTTTTTTGATAAGGTGACCAAAGAGGTGGATGGGGGCAAGGCAGTTGATGTGGTATATATGGATTTTAGTAAGGCGTTCGATAAGATTCACCATGGTAGGCTTCTGCAGAAAATGCAGATGTATGGGATTGTGGGTAATCTAGGAAATTGGATCAGAAATGGGCTATCAGATAAGAGACAGAGGGTGGTGGTTGATGGTAAATATTCATCATGGAGTTCGGTTACGAGTGGTGTGCCTCAGGGATCTGTTTTGGGGCCAATGCTGTTTGTAATCTTTATTAATGATCTGAATGAGGGTATAGTTGGGTGGATTAGTAAATTTGCTGATGACACCAAAGTAGGAGGTGTGGTAGATTGTGAGGAAGGGTGTCATAGTCTGCAGGGAGACTTAGATAGGTTGCAGAGCTGGGCCGAGAGGTGGCGGATGGAATTTAATGCGGAGAAGTGTGAGGTAATTCACTTCGGTAGGAGTAACAGATGTGTCAAGTATAGGGCTAACGGGAGGACTTTGAATAGTGTGGATGAACAGAGGGATCTAGGTGTATGTGTACATAGATCCCTGAAAGTTGGGAATCAAGTAGATAACGTTGTTCAGAAGGCGTACGGTGTCTTGGCGTTTATTGGTAGGGGGGTTGAATTTAAGAGTCGCAGCGTCATGTTGCAACTGTACACTACTCTGGTACGACCGCACTTGAAGTACTGTGTGCAGTTCTGGTCCCCACATTACAGGAAGGATGTGGAGGCTTTGGAGAGGGTGCAGAGGAGGTTTACTAGGATGTTGCCTGGTATGGTGGGGAGGTCCTATGAGGAGAGACTGAGGGATTTGGGGTTGTTTTCGTTGGAAAGAAGGCGGCTAAGAGGGGATCTTATTGAAACATATAAGATGATTAGAGGTTTAGATAAGGTGGACAGTGATAGCCTTTTTCCTCGGATGGAGAAAGCTAGCACGAGGGGGCTTGGCTTTAAATTAAGGGGGGCTAGCTACAAGACGGATGTCAGGGGTAGGTTCTTTACCCAGCGGGTGGTGAGGGATTGGAATGCCCTGCCTGCTGCAGTTGTAAATGCTCCTAGTTTGGGGGCGTTTAAGAGATCTGTAGATAGGTTTATGGAAGAAAAGGGATTGATATAGGCTAGTGGGTCATTGTTTTTGTAACTGGTCGGCGCAACATCGTGGCCGAAGGGCCTGTTCTGCACTGTTATGTTCTATGTTCTATGGGACTCCTGCTCAGCCAGTCCCTTCAAGGCACTACTGTAATTCTGTGGAAGAGGGGTCCTTTAGGAGTCCTGCTCAGCCTTCTCCTTCAAGGCACTTTGCAGTGCCATTGTCTTGTCAAGGAGTGTGATCAGGGACTGTACTGACTTTCTGGAGTGGGGGAAGGAGGTCCCACAGGGTGGAGCGGTGTGGGGTGCAGAGAAGTGCATCATATGCTAACTGAGACCTAACCAGATGAAGCAGCTGGTGCTCCATGCTGGGATGCCAAAGCTCAGACATAGACTGCATGGAATCTGTTGTCACTGGGCACCGATCTGGTGATGATTGCAGTCTGTGCCTACCCAGTGACATGGACAAGCAATACATGCCTGTAACTGATGTTGCAGTTGCACATATGGCAACGGCTCAAGGGTGTGCAGTACCCATGGCTGCACACCGACGTGCATAATTTGTTCCAGCATTTGTCATGACAACCTAATCAGGCTATACATGGCATCATGGATTGTGTGGCGTTTCCAGCACCCACAATTGGGTGGGTGAAGGCCCAACTGAGGGATTTGAGTCCTGCTAGATCTACGCAACAAATGTCATTCTTTGCTCTTTCCAAACCCCACTGTGCAGATGGACCTTGGACGGATTGATTTAGAGCTGGTCATTATGGTGGTGGAGGAGGAGGCAGTTCACGAAGTTGATAAATGGAGAAACCACTGCAGCAGCAGCCAATACCTGTCCCCCAAGAAGAAGGGCAGGGGGCCGCTGCTGAGAGCCAGAAGATGGGTGAGCAGTCTCCTGAAAGGCCTCACAGAACGCAGAAAATGCCAAAAGCAAGGAGGTACAGGCCCTGGAATTCATTTGAGGCCCTCTTGGAGGCAATGTGCCATCACCGGCTGCGGCTCTCCAAGAGCACAATGGGGCACCTATGTGAGATGCTCACATACCTGGCACCTAGGGGAGAGGCAGCCACTCGCTCCTTGTGGCTGCTCTGAACTTTTTTTCCATCTGGGTCATTTCAGGAACCCAGTGGCGACCTCAGTGGGACCTCCCAAGCCTCTGTGCACAAATGTGTGCTGCACGTCTCAGATGTGTAGGCTGTAAACAGCAAGAGGCCCGGGCTACAGGCTTCGCTGCCATAGCTGGGATGCGATATGTCCAGGCAGCAGTGGGCAGGACACACATCACCTTGCAGGCCCCATTTTGCCAACCAAAAAAGAGTTCCACTTCTTGAACATTCAAATTGTTTGTGACCATCTCATGAGGATCATGCAGGTCGATACATATCATCAAGGGAGTGTCCATAACAGCTTTCTCCTCAGGCAGTCGGACATCCTTGGCCTCTTTGAAGATGAGACCAGGCTGTAGAGATGGCTACTGGATGACAAAGGTTACCCGCTAAGGTCATGGCTGATGACGCTGTGTGGAGGCCCAAGCCCGAGGCCAAGACCCACTACAATGAGGCCCATGCAGCCACGGTCCATTGTAGAGTGGTGCATCAGCCTGCTTAAAATGCGGTTTCGCTGCTTGGACCACTCTGGAGGGGGGCCCTCCAGTATGACCCTGTGCGGCTTCATGCATAATCATAGTTTGCTGCATTCTGCACAACACTGATCAGTAGCGGAGTGACCAGCTGGAGCAGGAGGAGATGGAGGAGCGGTGAGAGGGTGAGATGGATGTCCTGCCATACAAGGAGCCAGATGAAAAAGGGCAGGCAGCGATGGCAGGTGTCCAGCAGGGAAGGGCTGGAAGGATGCCTTAATCACAGCCCACTTCACCTAGCTGGCGCAGTGAGGGGGCTACAATTGCCACACATCCATCACATCCCAGGAGCAAGTGCAACCGCCATTCCCCTCCAAACTGAACTGGGCCCTCAAACCACATCACCCTTCCCCAGTCTCTCTCATCTTGTCCCCCAGAAGCTTTCAAACCTGTTAATGGGCCTGGGCTGGCAGTGCTTGTAAATCTTGGTTGAAGGCTGGTGATGATGATGACTCACTGTTGTATACAATAGGATCCTGCCCCTGGTGCTACTCAAGTCTGACTCCTACCTGTTATCAGAATGCACGCTGTCACCCTGGCCTGCATAGCTGTTAAGGGTTGGGGACACATGTTTGTGGGGCAGTCGGTGGTTGGGGGTTGGGGGAGGGGGTGGGCTTGCACCAAGGGTCTGGGGGGGTGTTGGAGAAGGTCGGACAGGCACTCTGTAACATGTGGCTGAGTCTTGCAAGGCACGACAGACTGTGCATGGGAATGGGGACCATTCAACTCTGTGGTGGGGATGGGGAGGGCAGAGCAGAATCAGAGACACATTACTCACAGTTGTGAGGTGCAAATAAAAGTTTATTGTGCTCTTAACATTAATGTCAAATAAAAATGTCAAATGTAAAATAATGTCACTACTGGTGACCTTCACTCGTGCCCTCCTAGTGAACTTACAATTTTCTAACTTTGTGTGGTCTATTGCTTCTTCTAGATACTATCCCAGGATGCACATCAGAGGTGGAAGTGTCCAGCTGTGACACCTGTGATGCCCTTGGCAGACATCCCCTGGGTGGCTGGGACCTGGAGGGCTGAGGCTGACTTGTGGATGACACTGTTTCACTTTGTCTCACTGTGACACTTTGTTTATCTAACTAGACCTGTGGTGCCTGAGCCCTTGGATGTGCCCACCTCCACCCAATGTGCACATCAGTGTCTGTGATATGCTCACCAGATAGCGACCCAAAAGCCTCACCACTAAAAGTAACCATTGTTGTGATAGTCTCAGTGTTGGTGAGTTGTGTGGTAGATGTCGGTGCCTCTTCACTGGTGCTGTCCTCAGAGGATTCTTCAGAGCTTCCCTTTGATTGTCATCCAGGGGTCAAGGGGAGTTTGCAGGTGGGGCACCAACACCCAAAGGGCCAGGTTCCTCTGGGTCCAGAGCTGCAGTAAAGAGCACACATTAGGGGGAGGGAGTAAAACATGCAGCATCACACTTACTTCAAAGAGGACCTAGGTTGAGGTTATGCTTATACTCATTTGCATGCTGGACACCAACCTGGCTGTTGGTCACCATTCTGGATGCCCCATCACCCCTTGCCAGCTCCATGGCACGCTTTTCGAAGCTTTTCGAAGCTGCCACAGGTCGGGCACACCACCACCGGTCTGTGCCATCTTGTGGTGGTTATCCATGCTTTTATTCTGTTGGAACATAAGGTGTATAGTTGTGCTGGCAGTTTCAGGGAAAAGGGTCACCACTGAAGGGTGCTCGTTGAGGGTTGAGGGGAAGGAGTTAGATTCTATTCATGGGAAAGTGGGCCTTGTTGCAAGCCCTTCGGCTGTCTAAGTATGGTTTGAGACCCTTGCCAACCATGTGCGGGTTTCCAAGTGGGATGCTCACTCACCCTTGCTGCTCGAAGAAGGTCATACAGTTTCTTTTTACACTGCTGGCCAGACCGTGGTCTCAGGCTCCTGGTATTCACAATATCTGCCACTCTCTCCTACAATGCCATGGCTGTTGCAACCCTTGGGTGAGGGCCCTGACTGGGGAAGATTCACTGAAGCCTCTCCTTCACAGCATCAAGCAGGCAGCCTGGTCAGCCTCGGCGAATCTTGGGGCAGATTTTCTCGAAGACATCTTGGTGGTGTGATTGGCTGTCTGTCCATTCCTGCAGCTTATATACCACTCTGGCTTATTAGGGGAGTGCAGATGCAGTAACTTTCGCCAGTCAAGGGCAAGATGGCAACAATTAACAATTTCTTAGAACATAGAACATTACAGCACAAACAGGCCCTTCGGCCCTCGAGTTGCGCCGATCGCATCAACCCCACCAATCTATAGACCTATCTATAACCCCCAATCCCATTAAACCCCATATACTCATCCAGAAGTCTTTTAAAAGACCCCAGCGAGTTCGCCTCCACCACCGACGACGGCAGCCGATTCCAATCACTCACTACCCTCTGAGTGAAAAACTTACCCCTAACATCACCTCTGTACTTCCCTCCCCGCACCTTAAATCTGTGTCCTCTCGTAGCGACCATTTCAACCCGGGGAAATAGCCTCTGAGAGTCCACCCTATCTATTCCTCTCAACATTTTATAAACTTCTATCAGGTCGCCTCTCAACCTTCGCCTCTCCAGGGAAAAGAGTCCCAGCTCCCTCAACCTATCTTCATAAGGCATGCCTCCCAGTCCAGGCAACATCCTTGTAAATCTCCTCTGCACCCTTTCAATAGCTTCTACGTCTTTCCTATAGTGAGGCGACCAGAACTGCGCACAGTACTCCAAATGAGGCCTGACGAGGGTCCTGTAAAGTTGCAGCATTACCTCCCGACTCCTAAACTCAATCCCTCGATTAATGAAGGCCAGTACACCATACGCCTTCTTGACCACCTCCTCCACCTGCGAGGCCGATTTAAGAGTCCTGTGAACCCGGACCCCGAGATCCTTCTGCTCTTCAACGCTACTAAGACCCCTGCCCTTAATAGTGTACTCGTTCATCCCGTTGGTTCTGCCGAAATGGACTACTACACATTTATCCGCGTTGAAGTCCATCTGCCACTTCTCCGCCCATTCCTGCATCCTATCTATGTCCTGCTGCAACTTTTGACATCCTTCCAGACCATCCACAACACCGCCGACCTTCGTGTCATTAGCGAACTTGCTAACCCATCCCTCCACTTCCTCATCCAGGTCATTTATGAAAATGACAAACAACAAGGGTCCCAGAACAGATCCCTGGGGCACCCCACTGGTGACTGACCTCCATTCCGAAAAAGACCCATCCACAACCACTCTCTGCCTTCTGCAGGCAAGCCAGTTCTGGATCCACAAGGCCAAAGGCCCTTGGATCCCATGCCCTCTCACCTTCTCAAGAAGTCTTGCATGGGGGACCTTATCAAAAGCCTTGCTGAAGTCCATGTACACTACGTCCACGGCACTTCCTTCGTCAATGTGTTCAGTCACATTATCGAAGAACTCAACTAGGCTCGTAAGGCACGACCTGCCCTTGACAAATCCATGCTGACTATTCCTGATCATGTCAAACCTCTCCAAATGCTCGTAAATCTTGTCCCTCAGAAGCCTCTCCATCAGCTTACCAACCACTGAGGTCAGACTCACCGGGCGGTAATTTCCCGGGCTATCTCTGTTCCCTTTCTTGAAAATAGGGACTACATCCGCAATCCTCCAATCTTCCGGAACCTCTCCCGTCTCCATTGACGACGCAAAGATCATCGCCAAGGGCTCTGCAATCACTTCCCTGGCCTCCCACAGTATCCTGGGGTACATCCCATCTGGTCCCGGCGACTTATCTACCTTGATAGAATTCAAAAGTTATAACACATCCTCCTCTTTAATGTCCACGTACTCAATCTTTTCCACCTGCTGCAAGTCCATAGCAAGATCTCCCAAATCAGCTTCCACTGTGAATACTGATGCAAAGTACTCATTAAGCACCTCCGCCATTTCTTCTGGTTCTACACAGACCTTTCCCCCTTCATCTTTTATAGGTCCTATCCTTTCCCTTCTCACCCTTTTACCTTTCACATACTTATAGAAGGCCTTGGGATTTTCTTTAATCTTACCCGCCAAGGTCTTCTCATGACCCCTTCTGGCTCTCCTAATTTCCCTTTTAACCTCCTTTCTACAGTCCTTATATTCTTCAAGATCCTTAACCTCTCCTAGTTCCCTGAACCTTTTGTATACCTTCCTTTTCCTCCTGAATAGGTTCAACACAGCCTTCGTGCACCACGGTTCCCGCGACCTACCAAAACCCCCTTGCCTTATCGGAACATTGTCATGCAGAGCGCCAGACAAACATTCCTTGAATATCCGCCACCTTCCTTCGGTACTCTTCCCTAAGAATGCCTCCTTCCAGTTTATTTGTCCAAGTAACTTCCTGACTTCTTCGTATCTCCCCTTACTCCAGACAAACACCTTCCTAGCCTGTCTGATCCTATCTCGTTCCAATGCAATTGTGAAGGAGATAGAATTATGATCACCATTCCCAAGATGCTCTCCTACCGAGAGATCCATCACCTGCCCTGGTTCATTCGCCAGTACCAGGTCAAGTACTGCCTCACCCCTCGTAGGCTTGTCCACATACTGTGTCAGGAAACCTTCCTGAACACACCTAACAAACTCCTCTCCAGCCGAACCCCTTACTCTAGGGATATTCCAGTCGATGTTTGGGAAATTGAAGTCTCCCATCACGACCACTCTGTTTTTAATACATTTCTCCAGAATCTGGTTCCCTATCTGCACTTCAACTTCCCTGTCACTATTGGGCGGCCTATAGAATACACCCAGCAAAGTTTTCGACCCTATGCTGTTCGTAACTTCCACCCACAGAGACTCTGTAGAAAGTCCCTCCACGGCATCCTCTTTCTCTGCAGCCATGACACTATCCGTTATTAACAGTGCCACTCCACCACCTCTTCCGCCAGCCTCCCTGTCCTTCCTGAAACATCTGAAACCTGGCACCTGAAGTACCCAGTCCTGTCCCTGAGACATCCAAGTCTCCGTAATGGCCACCACATCACATTCCCAAGCAGCTATCCACGCCCTAAGCTCATCTACCTTATTTACTATACTCCTTGCATTAAAATATACACACTTCAGCCCCTCAGTCTGGGCATTTCCCTTCTCCACCTCCTGTCTAACCTCCCTCCCATGTTTCCTGCGGTCCTCCCCTACCTTTAAAGTATTAAAGCACATGCATTTCAAACCCTGCTCCGCCCCACCCCCACTACGCCGTGCCTTGCATTCCCCATCTATGCCCCCCTCCCTTTCACCCCCTCTACTCAATATCCCACCCCCCCCCCAAATCAGTTTAAACCTCCCCGCATAGCCTTTGCAAATTTACCCCCCAGGATATTGATTCCCCTCTGGTTCAGGTGTAAACCATCACTCATATAGAGGTCCCGCCTTCCCCAGAATGAGCCCCAATTGCTTAAGTACCTGAACCCCTCCCTCCTGCACCATCCCCTCAGCCACGAGTTCAAACTTTCCCTCTCTCCATTCCTCTCTAAACTATCCCGTGGCACAGGCAAGAGTCCGGATATAACTATTCTTCCAGACTTGGCCTTTAGTTTCCACCCGCTGAACTTGCAGCGTGGACCAGTACCTGGGACTTCGATGTTGTGGCCATTTCAGAGACTTGGATAGAGCAGGGTCAGGAATGGATGTTGCAGGTCCCGGGGTACAAATGCTTTAATCGGAGTAGACAAGGAGGTAGAAGGGGGGGTGGGGTAGCATTATTGGTCAAGGACTGTATCTCAGTGTCAGAGAGGAACTTTGATGAGGACTTGTCTGTTGAGGCGGAGATTAGAAATAGGAGAGGAGAGGTCACCCTGTTGGGAGTCTTTTATAGACCTCCAAAAAGTTCTAGAGAGGTTGAGGAAAGGATTGCGGAGACGATCCTTGTTAGGAGTGAAAGTAATAGGGTAATTGTTATGGGGGACTTTAACTTTACTCATGTAGATTGGAATTGCTACTGCTCTGGCTCGTTAGAGGGGACAGTTTTTGTTCAAAGTGTGCAAGAAGGTTTTTTGACTCAGTATGTAGATAGGCCGACGAGAGGTGAGGCTATATTGGATTTGGTGCTCGGTAATGAGCCAGACCAGGTGCTAGACTTGGAAGTTGGTGTACAGTTTGGGGATAGTGATCACAATTCGATTACGTTCACCTTAGTGATGGAAAGGGATAGGCATGAACCTCGGGTCAGTAGTTTCAGCTGGGGGAAGGGTAATTATGAGGCTATTAGGAGAGAATTAGGAAGCATTGGTTGGAATGGGAGATTACAGGGACTGGGAACATCCGAGATGTGGAGATTTTTCAAGGAGCAGCTATTGCGGGTCTGTGATAAGTATATCCCTGTCAGGCAAGGAGGATTTGGTAGGCCCAGGGAACCGTGGTGCACCAAAAAAGTTGATTCGTTGGTTAGGAAGAAAAAGGAGGCTTATGTTCGGATGAGGCTTGAGGGCTCAGGTAGTGCATTAGAAAGTTTTAGATTGGCTAGGAGGGAGTTGAAGAGGGAGTTAAGAAGGGCCAAAAGAGGGCATGAGATGATTTTGGCTGATAGGATTAAGGAGAACCCTAAGGCGTTTTACAGGTATGTCAAGAACAGAAGGTTGGTTAGGACAAGATTAGGGCCAGTTACAGACAGTAGAGGGAAGTTGTGTGTGGAACCGGAGGAGATTGGAGAGGCGTTGAACCAATATTTCTCTTCGGTGTTCACGCAAGGGGACAGGAATGTAGCTGAGGAGGACACTGGGGTGCAGGGGTGTGAAATAGATAGTATTGCAGTTGATACGGGGGATGTGCTGGATATTTTAGAGGGTTTGAAAATAGATAAGTCCCCTGGTCCAGATGGGATTTACCCTAGGATTCTTTGGGAGGCAAGAGGGGTGATTGCGGAGCCTCTGGCTCTGATCTTCAGGTCGTCGTTAGTCTCTGGTATAGTACCAGAAGATTGGAGGACAGCAAATGTTGTCCCATTGTTTAAGAAGGGGAGAAGGGACTTCCCTGGGAATTATAGACCGGTGAGTCTTACTTCTGTGGTGGGTAAGGTTTTGGAAAGGATTATTAGAGACAGGATTTATAGTTATTTGGAAAGTAATGAGTTGATTAGAGATAGTCAGCACGGTTTTGTAGCGGGTAGGTCATGCCTTACTAACCTTATCGAGTTCTTTGAGAAAGTGACCAAAGAGGTGGATAGGGGTAAGGCAGTTGATGTGGTGTATATGGATTTTAGCAAGGCATTTGATAAGGTTCACCATGGTAGGCTTCTGCAGAAAATGCAGATGTATGGGATTGGGGGTGATCTAGGTAATTGGATCAGGAATTGGCTAGCAGATAGGAGACAGAGAGTGGTGGTTGATGGGAAATATTCGTCATGGAGTTCGGTTACAAGTGGTGTGCCTCAGGGATCTGTTTTGGGGCCACTGCTGTTTGTAATTTTTATTAATGATCTGGATGAGGGTATAGTTGGGTGGATTAGTAAGTTTGCTGATGACACCAAAGTCGGAGGTGTGGTAGATTGTGAGGAAGGGTGTCATAGTTTGCAGGATGACTTAGAAAGGTTGCAGAGCTGGGCTGAGAGGTGGCGAATGGAGTTTAATGTGGAGAAGTGTGAGGTAATTCATTTCGGTAGGAATAACAGATGTGTTGAGTATAGGGCTAACGGGAGGACTTTGAATAGTGTGGAGGAGCAGAGGGATCTAGGTGTATGTGTACATAGATCCCTGAAAGTTGGGAATCAAGTAGATAAAGTTGTTAAGAAGGCATACGGAGTTTTGGCGTTTATTGGTAGGGGGATTGAATTTAGGAGTCGTAGCGTCATGATGCAAATGTACACATCTCTGGTGCGGCCGCACTTGGAGTTTTGTGTGCAGTTCTGGTCCCCACATTACAAGAAGGATGTAGAGGCTTTGGAGAGGGTGCAGAGGAGGTTTACCAGGATGTTGCCTGGTATGGAGGGGAGATCCTATGAGGAGAGATTGAGTGATTTGGGGTTGTTTTCGCTGGAAAGAAGGCGGCTGAGAGGGGATCTCATTGAAACATATAAGATGATTAGAGGTTTAGACAGGGTAGATAGTGATAGCCTTTTTCCTAGGATGGAGAAAGCTAACACGAGGGGGCACGATTTTAAATTAAGGGGGGGTAGTTATAGGACAGATGTCAGGGGTAGGTTCTTTACCCAGAGGGTGGTGAGGGACTGGAATGCCCTGCCAGCTGCAGTTGTAAATGCACCTAGTTTGGGGGCGTTTAAAAGATCTGTGGATAGGTTTTTGGATGAAAAGGGATTGGTTTAGGCTAGTGGGTCATTGTTTTGTAACTGGTCGGCGCAACATCGTGGGCCGAAGGGCCTGTTCTGCGCTGTAATGTTCTATGTTCTATGTTCTAACTCCATAAATCTTTGTTTAATTTCCCCTTCCCTTAATCTCCCTATGTCATGTGTCCCCACATGAACTATAACTTGGGGTTGATCTCCCTCTCCCCTAAGAGTCCTGAATACCCTGTCCGATACATCCCGGACCCCAGCCCCAGGTAGGCAACACACCAGCCCCGAGTCCCTACCCTTACCTCCAACTCTCCTATCCGTCCCCTTAACTGTGGAGTCCCCAATCACGAGGCCCAACCTCTTACCCCTAACCACCTGAGATTTCCCAATAGGCTCACCCCCAGAGACCTGCTCCCTTTGGCTATCCCCAGTTGATTCCTCCTCAACTGTAGCCTCCAGGACCGAAAACCTATTTTGGAGGGGAACAGCCCCAGGGGATTGACCCCCCAACTGCTTCTTTCCCCTCTTCCTGACAGTGACCCAAGACTCATTTCTAGGAGTAACTATCTCCTTTCTAAGTCCTCCTCCACTTTCCGGATTATGCGGAGCTCCTCTAATTCCACCTCCAGCTCCTTTACACGCTCCTCCAGAAACTGCACTTTTACACACTTCCCACAAGTAAAACCACCTGAAACACTGCTGGACTCCCTCACGACATACATCCCACAGGAGATGCAGCTTACAGCCTGAACTGCCATCCCTGAAACTATTCCCAGCAGAAAAATAAAAATATATAAAAAAAACCTTCCCCCACACTTATAATTAGGTTAGAGGAGGTGGAAGGGTGGGATTCTCTACCAGTGTAGAGAATCGGGTATCCTCTCTGCGCTAATTTATAGGGTTAGGGACCCGAAAAAAAAACTACAAGTACCGGCAAGCGCCCTAGTGACGACTTCCGGTTTCTAACTTAATTTTTAAAAAAAAACGCCGAAACTCGCGACTTTAAAACTAAAATAAAAAGTTACCCAGTATAAACTTTTTGCTACCTTTTTGCTGCCTCCTCACTCGCCCAAAAATCGCTGCCTCTCAACTCTGCTCCACAGGAACAATGAGGCCGAGTCACGGAGGTAGGAGCTTTTTAAACCCGAAAAAAAAAACTACAAGTACCGGCAAGCGCCCTAGTGACGACTTCCGGTTTCTAACTTAATTTTAAAAAAACCGCCGAAACTCGCGACTTTAAAACTAAAATAAAAAGTTACCCAGTATAAACTTTTTGCTACCTTTTTGCTGCCTCCTCACTCGCCCAAAAATCGCTGCCTCTCAACTCTGCTCCACAGGAACAATGAGCAGGAACAACAATCTTGTGAGAAATTTTGAAGGCTGGTTTCATGCATCCTAATAAGCTGCTGTGTCTGGTGGTGGGGGGGGGGGGGGGGGGGGGTGCGCGCAATACTTAGGCCTCCCATTCAATAGAGGGAGCGCTCACAGCCTGGGGGTGTGTATTGCAGTACAGCACAAGTTCTCGACAGGGCAACAGTGAGGTCAATATATTTAAGGGATGGAGGGTTGGGTGACCTGCATTATCCAGATCTATGGGGGCATAAGGTGAGCAGGCAACTATGACTGTGTGAGGGATACCCAGCGATGTCTGTATGGGGGAAAGGTGGTGGTGGGGGAGGGGGGGGTGCGGTGATGTTTGTGTGGTGGTGGGGGGACCAGCAATGTCTGTGGGGGAGGGGGTACAGCAATATCTGTACGGTGGGCATAGGGGGTGGCAAGCAATGTCTGTGAAGCGGGGGGCAGCGATGTCTGTATGGGGGACATGGGGGGGTAGCAATGTCTGTGTAGGGGGGCTGTGATTTCTGTGTGGGGGTGACAGCAATGTCTGTGAGGGGGACATGGTGGGGCAGTGATGTATGTGGGGGGGGGGCAGCGATGAGGTCAGCAATGTCTGTGGGGAGGGGAGTTTATGGGGGCCAGCAATATGGCCAATGATATCTGAGAGATGGGGGGAATCAACAATGAGGCCAACTATGTCTGTGTGGGGGTTATGGGGGCCAGCAATGTGGCCAGCGATGTGTGTGTGGGGGGTGGGGGGGGGCTGCGATGTGTCCAGTGATGTCTGTATGGGAGAGGGAAACAGTGATGAGGACACTGATATCTGTGGGGGGTTTTGGGGGCCACGATGAGGCCAGCGCTGTCTGTATAGGGGTTATGGGGGCCAATGATGTCTGTGGGTCTTGGAGGGCAGTAATTCCGATGTTGGGAGGTCCTTTCAGCGATCCCCCAGAAATGTGCACATGGACGGGTTCCTGCTCATCCTGCCAATTTCAGCCTCTTTGGTATGAATAGACCTCACCCCAAGCTTTTAATGATATTCACAATTGTGACCTCTGCAGTGTACGAGTGTGAGAGATTTGACTCTAAAGTTGCACTGAAAAAACAATCTTGAATTTTTCCCGTCAATTCAGTGCTTTGAATTTTTTTAGGAGAACTTTTAGTAACTCAGCTCTGGTCAAAAATATCAATACCAAAGACACTGTTCAATAAATAAATAGATGCTACTATGATTAGATTTGATTGAAGGGGATGAGAGAAGTTATAAAGCAAAATATTTAAAATGTGTGTCCTCAATATAAAATGAATGATGACCGAAAGATAAGTTGCTGATCATAGTTGGGCAGGAGTGGGGAAAAGACATAATTCGAAAGTGCCTGAGACAGATGGTTGGAAGAAATCATTAAGAAGAAGGAACAAAGATTTGGTGGGATTTGTAAATAAGGCCAGGGATTTTAAAATCAATACTTTGAGCACAGTGAACCAGGGTATTGCACATAATGAGAACATGAGAACTAGGAGCAGGAGTAGGCCATTTGGCCCCCTGAGCCTTGAACTCAATAAAATCATAGGTGATCTTTTCGTGAACTCAGCTCCAATGACCCGCCAACCTTTAATTCCTTTACTGTTCAAAAATCTATTTTTGCTTTCGAAACATTCAACAATGTAGCCTCAACTGCTTCACTGGGCAGGGAATTCCACAGATTCACAACCATTTGTGTGAAGAAATTGCTCCTCAACTCAGTCCTAAATCAGCTCCCTCTTATTTTGAGGCTATGCCCCCTAAGTTCAAGTTTCACCTGCCAGTGGAAACAACCTCCTTGCTTCTATCTTTAACTATTCCCTTTATAATTTTATACCCTTTTATAAGATCTCCCCTCATTCTTCTAAATTTCAGAAAGTATAACCCAGTCTATTCAGTCTCTTCTCATAAGCTAACCCTCTCAACTCCAGAATCAACCCAGTGAATCTCCTCTGCACCCTCTCCAGTGCTAAGTTATCCTTTCTCAAGTAAGGAGACCTAAACTGTACACAGTACTCCAGATGTGGCCTCACTAGCAACTTATTCAGTAATCTCCCTCTTTTTAAACTCCATGTGGACATTAAGGAGGAGGATGTGTTAGAACTTTTGAATTCTATCAAGGTAGATAAGTCGCCGGGACCAGATGGGATGTACCCCAGGATACTGTGGGAGGCCAGGGAAGTGATTGCAGAGCCCTTGGCGATGATCTTTGCGTCGTCAATGGAGACGGGAGAGGTTCCGGAAGATTGGAGGATTGCGGATGTAGTCCCTATTTTCAAGAAAGGGAACAGAGATAGCCCGGGAAATTACCGCCCGGTGAGTCTGACCTCAGTGGTTGGTAAGCTGATGGAGAGGCTTCTGAGGGACAAGATTTACGAGCATTTGGAGAGGTTTGACATGATCAGGAATAGTCAGCATGGATTTGTCAAGGGCAGGTCGTGCCTTACGAGCTTAGTTGAGTTCTTCGATAATGTGACTGAACACATTGACGAAGGAAGTGCCTTGGACGTAGTGTACATGGACTTCAGCAAGGCGTTTGATAAGGTCCCCCATGCAAGACTTCTTGAGAAGGTGAGAGGGCATGGGATCCAAGGGCCTTTGGCCTTGTGGATCCAGAACTGGCTTGCCTGCAGAAGGCAGAGACTGGTTGTGGATGGGTCTTTTTCGGAATGGAGGTCAGTCACCAGTGGGGTGCCCCAGGGATCTGTTCTGGGACCCTTGTTGTTTGTCATTTTCATAAATGACCTGGATGAGGAAGTGGAGGGATGGGTTAGCAAGTTCGCTGATGACACGAAGGTCGGCGGTGTTGTGGATGGTCTGGAAGGATGTCAAAAGTTGCAGCAAGACATAGATAGGATGCAGGAATGGGCGGAGAAGTGGCAGATGGACTTCAACGCGGATAAATGTGTAGTAGTCCATTTCGGCAGAACCAACGGGATGAACGAGTACACTATTAAGGGCAGGGGTCTTAGTAGCGTTGAAGAGCAGAAGGACCTCGGGGTCCGGGTTCACAGGACTCTTAAATCGGCCTCGCAGGTGGAGGAGGTGGTCAAGAAGGCGTATGGTGTACTGGCCTTCATTAATCGAGGGATTGAGTTTAGGAGTCGGGAGGTAATGCTGCAACTTTACAGGACCCTCGTCAGGCCTCATTTGGAGTACTGTGCGCAGTTCTGGTCGCCTCACTATAGGAAAGACGTAGAAGCTATTGAAAGGGTGCAGAGGAGATTTACAAGGATGTTGCCTGGACTGGGAGGCATGCCTTATGAAGATAGGTTGAGGGAGCTGAGACTCTTTTCCCTGGAGAGGCGAAGGTTGAGAGGCGACCTGATAGAAGTTTATAAAATGTTGAGAGGAATAGATAGGGTGGACTCTCAGAGGCTATTTCCCCGGGTTGAAATGGTCGCTACGAGAGGACACAGATTTAAGGTGCGGGGAGGGAAGTACAGAGGTGATGTTAGGGGTAAGTTTTTCACTCAGAGGGTAGTGAGTGATTGGAATCGGCTGCCGTCGTCGGTGGTGGAGGTGAACTCGCTGGGGTCTTTTAAAAGACTTCTGGATGAGTATATGGGGTTTAATGGGATTGGGGGTTATAGATAGGTCGATAGGTTGGTGGGGTTGATGCGATCGGCGCAACTCGAGGGCCGAAGGGCCTGTTTGTGCTGTAATGTTCTATGTTCTATGTTCTATCCCTCTACCAATGAAGGACAAAATTCAATTTGCCTTTCCAATTACCTGCTGCACCTGAAACCAATTTTTTGTGATTCATGCCCAGATCCTTCTGCACAGCAACATGCCACAATTTTTTGCCATTTAAATAATAGTCCATTTTGTTGTAATTCCTACCAAAATGGATGATCTCACATTTACCAATATTGTAATCCATCTGCCCTTGCCCACTCTCATAAACTATCTATATCCTATTGCAGACATTCAGTGGCCTCTGCACACTTTGCACTATCACTCATCTTAGTGTTATCTGTGAACTTTGACACATTACACTTGGTCCCCAACTCCAAATCATTTATGTAAATTGTAATCACTGATCCCTAAGGCACACCACTAGTCACTGATTGCCAACCAGAAAAACATCTATTTATCCCCACTCTTTGCTTTCTGTTAGTTAACCAATTATCTATCCATGCTAATACATTACCATAACGCCATGCACCTTTATTTCATGCAGTAGCCTTTTGTGTGGCACCTTGTCAAATACCTTCTTGAAATCCAGATACACCGCATCCATTGGTTTCCCATTGTCCTCAAAGAGCTCTACTAAATTAGTTAAACATGACCAGCCTTTCATGAACCCAAGCTATGTCTTTCCAATGCGACAATTTCTATCTAATTGTCTCACTATTTCTTCCTTGAGGGTAGATTCCAGCATTTTCCCTTCTACAGAAGTTAAGCGAACTGGCCTATAGTTACCCGCCTTTTGTCTACCTTTTAAACAGTGGCATCACATTTGCTGTTTTCCAATCTGTGGGAACCACCCCAGTGTCCAGCAAATTTTGATAAATTACCTCCAGTGCATTTGCTATTTCTCCTGCCTTCTCTTTTAGTACTCTGGAATGCATTCCATCAGGATTAGAAGACTTGTCTTAGCCCCATTTGCTTAGTTAACACTGCTTGTTTAGTGATAATGATCACTTCTAGGTCTCGCCTGCCATTCCCTTCTTATCATCAATTTTTCGCAAGTTATTTGTGTCTTTCACTGTGAAGACTGGCACAGAATACCTGTTCAATGCCTTGGTCATTTCCTCATTTCACATTATTAAATCCCCCTTCTCATCCTCTAAAGGACTAATGTTTATCTTAACCGCTCTTTTTCTTTTTATAGATTTGTGGAAAAATTTGCTATCTGTTTTTAAATTCTGAGCTAGTTTACTGTCATAATCCATCTTACTTTTCTTTATAACTCTTCTCGTGACTTTCTGTTGACCTTTAAAGACTTCCCAATCCTCTAGTTCCCCACTAATCATTGCCACTTTGAATGCATTTTCTTTCAATTTGATACTCTTCCTTATTTCCTAAGATATCCATGGCTGATTACCCCTTTTTAAAAGAAAAAGAACAAAGAACAAAATCAGCCTGGGAAACAGGCCCTTCAGCCCAACGAGCCCACGCCGCCATCTCAACACCACCAGTCCACCTCTCTACCCATGACCCCTATCTAATGTTTTATGGCCACCCAGATTGAGGGAAACTGATTTAGGGACAATTTATTCCTGCCAATCAGCCTAACAGCACATCTTTGGGGTGTGGGAGGAAACCAGAGCACCCGGAGAAAACCCATGCAAGCACGGGGAGAATGCGCAAACTCCCACAGACACTGGCCCAAATCCATGTGTCTGCACAGCAATCAGCGATAGTCACTGAGCTGTCATCTTGCCCAGTATCTTGTCCAGTTTAGGCACACACTAACGACCTGAAGCACTAGGCCAATCTCGAACAACCAAGAGCAGCCCCAGTACGACCCATTGTGTGTATGCCCCTCGTTGGACACGAGGTGGACCGACTTAAAACCTGTGAATGAAAGAGGAAAAAAAAATTATTATCATACCATACCCATTTACATTACCGGGGATGCCCCAATGCTAATGACCCTTATTTAAAAGGTTCCCCTATATCCACCCATCTCCAACTTAGTCATGTGCCTGTCTAAGTTACTCTTAAAGGACTCGAGCGTGTTTGCCTCCACCACCTGACTTGGCAGAGCATTCCATACCCCCACTACCCTCTGTGTGAAAAACCTCCCTCTAATATCTGTGTTGTACCGCCCCACCCCCCTCACCTTAAGTCCATGGCCCCTTGTCCTACGTGTCTCTATTATATGAAATAGCTTACCTCTGTTTACTCTATCTATACCCTTCATAATCTTATATACCTCTATTAGATCTCCCCTCAGTCGGCGTCTTTCAAGGGAAAAGAGCACCAATTTCTTCAATCTTTCCTCATACCCCAGTCCTTCCATACCAGGCAACATCCTGGTAAATCTCCTCTGCACTCTGTCCAGAGTCTCCATGTCCTTCCGGTAGTAAGGCGACCAGAACTGTACGCAATACTCCAAATGTGGCCAAACCAACGTTCTTCTAGAACCCGTCTTCTAGAACCCTACAGTGCAGAAACAGGCCCTTCGGCCCACCGAGTCTGCACCGAACACAATCCCACCCAGACCCTATCCCCATATCCCCACACATTTTATCTGCTAATCCCTCTAACCTACACATCCTTGGACACTAAGGGGCAATTTTAGCATAGCCAATGAACCTAACCCGCACATCTTTGGACTGTGGGAGGAAACCGGAGCACCCGGAGAAAACCCACGCAGACACGAGGAGAATGTGCAAACTCCACACAGGCAGTGACCCGAGCCGGGAATCGAACCCAGGACCCTGGAGCTGTGAAGCAGCAGTGCTAACCACTGTGCTACCGTGCCGCCCATGCAGTTCTGTACAACTGCAACATTAGGCTCCAGCTCTTATATTCTATACCCCTTCCTATAAAGGCTAACATACCATAGGCTTTCCTCACCACACTCTCCACTTGCACTGCCACCTTCAAAAACTTGTGCACTTGCACCCCCAGGTCTCGCTGCGAGTCTATACTCCTTACGGGCTTACCCTTTATCATATAACTTCCCCCTACATTATTCCGGCCAAAATGCATCACCTCATATTTATCCGGATTAAACTCCATTTGCCATGTATCTGCCCAATCAACCAGCCTATCAATATCCTGCTGTATTGCCAGACACTGCTCCTCACTGCCTGCCAATCCAGCCATCTTGGTGTCATCAGCAAATTTGCTGATCACAGCACCTACTCCCTCTTCCAAATCATTTATATACACTACAAAGAGAAGAGGTCCCAGTACTTAGCCCTGCGGCACCCCACTAGTGACAGAACTCCAGCGAGAAAAAGACCCCTCCACTACTACTCTCTGACTCCTCTTTGCAAGCCAGTTCTCTACCCATCTCGATACCTGACCACATATCCTATGAGCTTTAATCTTCTGTACCAACCTACCATGAGGGACTTTGTCAAACGCCTTACTGAAATCCATATAGACGACATCAATGGCTCGTCCTTCGTCAACCGTTTTTGTCACCTCCTTAAAGAATTCTACCAGATTCGTAAGGCAAGACTTCCCCTTAACAAAGCCATGCTGCGTATCCTTAATCAGATCGCAACGCTCCAAGTGCGTATACATCCTGTCCCTAAGAATTCTCTCCATCAACTTACCTACCACTGACGTTAAGCTCACCGGCCTATAGCTACCTGGGCTATCCCTCTTACCCTTTTTAAACAACGGTACCACGTTTGCTATCCTCCAGTCGTCTGGGACCTCACCTGTGTCCAAAGAAGAGACAAAGATTTGCGTCAAGAGGCCCAGCAATCTCATCCCTCACCTCTAAGCAGCCTAGGATAAATGCAATCAGGTCCCGGAGATTTATCGGTTTTAATGCCCTCTAAGATCCCTAACACTTCTTCCCTCGTAATCAATAGATCTTTCAATCGGTCTACCGCTCCCTCAATGACCATACTAGACATCAAGCCCCTCTCCTTCGTGAATACCGACACAAAGTATTCATTCAGGATCTCCCCCATTCCCTCTGCCTCTAAGCACAATTCCCCATGTTTGTCCCTGAGTGGACCGATTTTACCCCTAGCCACCCTTTTGTTCTTAAGATAGGATTCTCCTTAACCCTACCTGCCAAATCCATCTCATGCCCCCTCTTTGCTCTCCTAACTCTCCGTTTGAGATCCCTCCAACTCTCTCTTTATTCCTCCAAAGCTCTCTCCGTTCCCAGCTGCTTAGACCTGACATATGCCTCTCGTTTCTTCCTAACCAGGCCTTCTATATCTCTAGTAATCCATGGTTCCCTAATCCTACCTTTCCCATCCTTTCTTCTAACTGGCATATGCCTTTCCTGCATCTTTTGCAGTTTTCCCTTGAAAGACTCCCACATGCCTAACGTGGTCTTGCCTTCCAACAGCCTATCCCAGTCTGTATCTATTTTCTACAGTCCTTCCTTATCACTGGTATATACCTCTACTGAGCACTGTGAAATCTCACTTTGAAAGTCCTCCACTGTCCTACCATAAAGCTTTTGCCTCCCAATTTACCTTCGCCAACTCCTCCCTCATCCCATTGCAGCCTCGTTTGTTAAAGCACAATACACTGATTTTGGGTTTTACTTTCTCATGCTCCATCTGTATTTTAAATTCAAGCATACTGTGATTGCTCTTTCTGTGAGGATCTCTAACTATGAGATCATTACATACTGTTCCATTACATAGTGTTCAAGGAAACTATTGCAGACACATTCTATGAACTCCTCCTCAAGATTGCCTTGACTGACCTGGTTTAACCAATCAACATATAGATTAAAGTCCCCATGGTAATTGCCATAACATTCTTACATGCATCAATTATTTCCTTAATAAGTTGCTCGCCCCACCATGATGTTATTATTTGCTGACCATGTCTATCAGTGACTTTTTCTCCTTACTATTTCTAACTTCCACCCAAGTGGATTCAACACTTTTCTCCATAGAACTATATCATCTCACACTACTGCCCTGATGTCATCCTTAAATATCAGATCTACACCATGTCCCTCACCTTCCTCTCTGTCCTTCTGAATAGTGTGATACCCCTGGATATTTTATTCTCAGTTGTGACCACCCTGCAACCATGTTTCAGTAATGGCAACTAAATCATACTCATTTGCGATGATTTGTGCCATCAACTCATTTACCTTGTTCGAGTGCTACGAGCAATTAAGTAAAATGACATTCTGCTAGTTTTTATACCTTCTTTTAGAATCCTTACACATCCATTCATAACCTCTCCTATGTTATTCTACCTTTTAACTTTTTTTGTAATTTTTCATGTAATTGAAACCTTCTCCCCACATGCTACCCTGCTGCTTTGTTTCCTATTAACCATTATACTTTCTGTAGTTTTATCCTTCCCTCCACCCCCTGCCCCCCTGCCCCCCCTCCCCCCCCCCCCCCCCCCCCCCCACTCACTAGTTTAAAGTCCTTATAACCAACCTATTTACCCTTTCTACTAGAATACTGATCCCAGATGAAGACCGTCAGGTGAAGACTGTCCCAACAGTACAGATCTTTCCTGTTTCAATATCGATCCAATGCCCCATGAAATGGAACCCCTCTTTCCTGCACCACTCCTTTAGCCATATGTTCACTTTTCTAATTTTCTCATACCTGTGCCAATTCGCATGTGGCTTGGGTAGTAATTCAGAGATTATAACCCGTGTTCTTTAATTTAATTCTGAATGCCTGATAATCCCCAGTCTTGACTATGTTGTTTGTCCCAATATGGACCACAAGAACTGGATCCTCTCCCTCCTGCTCAAGTATCCTTTCAAGCCAGTCAAAGATGTCCCTCATCCTGGCACTGGGAAATATACCTTATGGGACTCACAATCCGGCTTTCAAAGGATGCTATTAATCCCCCTAATTACCACTTGTCTTTTTGCTCCCCACTTTTGAATGGTCTCCTGTACCACAGTGCAGTAGTCATAGAGGTTTACAGTACGGAAACAGGCGTTTTGACCCAATGTCTAGCTCATCCTCTCTACAGCCCTCTTCCTCACCCACACAGGGAGCAAGTGCCTCATTCCTGTTGGACAAGGTCAAGAGCTGATGCTCTTGAAAACTTTCAACTATTCATCTTATACACACCCCTCATAATTTTATACACTTCTTTAAGGTCGTCCCTCAGCCTCTGTCTTTCTAGGGAGAACAATCCCTCCTCATAGCCAATACCCTCCATACCAGTCAACATCCTGATAAACCTTTTCTGAACTCCCTTCAAAGCCTCCACGTCCTTCAGGTAATGTGTTGAATTGGACACAGTATTCCAAATGTGACGTAACCAACATTTTATATAACTGTAACTTAATTTGCTAACTTTTATATTTGATGCACCATTCGATGAAGGAAAGCTTGCCATATGCTCTCTTCACCACCTTTTCCACCTGTGCTCCCACATTTAAGGATCTGTGGACCTGTACTCCCAGATCTTTGTGTGTCAATGCTCCTGATGGTTCTGCCATTTTTTTTATAGCTTCCACCTGAATTGGATTTACCAGAATGCATCACCTCACATTTGTTTGTATTAAATTCCATCTGCCATTTCTTCGCCCAATTTTCCAGCCAATCTATATCCTGCTGCATTCTCTGACAATCTTCATCACTATTTGCAATTCTGCCAATCTTAGTATCATTCGCAAACTTGCTAATCAGACCAACTATGTTTTCTTCCAAGTCATTTATATATATTACAAACTTAGGTCTCAGCACTGATTCCTGCGGAACACCACTAGTTACAGATCCCCATTCAGAAAAACACCCTAAAACATCCTCATCTTCTATGGCCAAGACAGTTTTGAATCCATCGAGCTAGTTCATCCCTGATCCCATGAGATTTAATCTTTTGCACCAGCCTACCTTGTCAAATGCCTTACTAAAGTCCATGTAGACACCATCCACAGCCCTTCCCTCGTCAATCATTTTTGTCACCTCCTCAATTAAATTAGTGAGACATGACCTCCCTCATACAAAACCATGCTGTATGTTGCTAACAAGACCATTCGGTTTCAAATATGTATAGATCCTATCTCTAAGAATCTTTTCCAACAATTTCACTATCACTGACGTTAAGCTCACTGGCCTATAATTACTCGGGTTATTCTTGCTACCTTTCTTAAATAAGAGGACAACATTGGCTGTCCTCTAGTCCTTTGGAACCTGACCAGTGGCCAACAAGGAAATAAATTTTTCAACGACCTTGGGCCCACAAATTTTAATGCTGACTTGTCAGAGAGTGCAGCACCACAGTAAATGCGCCATTCCTCCTGGAACCTTACCCAACTATTGGTAATATTTTCATCAAAGACAAGTGGGTTTATGTGGCATGCTGCCAACTCCTAGAACACAGAACAGTACAGCACAGTACAGGCCCTTCAGCCCTCGATGTTGTGCCGAGCTATGTCCAAATCCAAGATGAAGGTACCCCACTCCTTGTACAAAAGAACAAAATCAGCCCAGGAAACAGGCCCTTCGGCCCAACGAGCCCGCGCTGCCATCTCAACACCACCAGTCCACCTCTCTATCCACGACCCCTGTCTAATGTTTTATGGCCATCCAGATTGAGGGAAACTGATTTAGGGACAATTTATTTGTTTATTCCTGCCAATCAGCCTAACAGCACATCTTTGGGGTGTGGGAGGAAACTGGAGCACCCGGAGAAAACCCACGCAAGCACGGGGAGAATGCGCAAACTCCCACAGACACTGACCCAAATCCATGTGTCTGCACAGCAATCAGCGATAGTCACTAAGCTGTCGTCTTGCCCAGTATCTTGTCCAGTTTAGGCACACACTAACGACATGAAGCACTAGGCCAATCTCGAACAACTGAGAGCAGCTCCAGTACGACCCATCGCGTGTATGCCCCTCGTTGGACACGAGGTGGACCGACTAAAACCTGTGAATGAAAAGAGAAAAAACATTATCATCATACGATACCCATTTACATGACCAGGGACGCCCCAATGCTAATGACCCTTATTTAAAAGGATCGCCTATATCCACCCATCTCCAACTCAGTCATGTGCCTGTCTAAGTTACTCTTAAAGGACTCTAGTGTGTTTGCCTCCACCACCTTACTTGGCAGAGCATTCCATACCCCCACTACCCTCTGTGTGAAAAACCTCCCTCTAATATCTGTGTTGTACCTCTCCCCACTCACCTTAAGTCCATGGCCCCTTGTCCTACGTGTCTCTATTATAGGAAATAGCTTACCTCTGTTTACTCTATCTATACCCTTCATAATCTTATATACCTCTATTAGATCCCCCCTCAGTCGGCGTCTTTCAAGGGAAAAGAGCACCAATTTCTTCAATCTTTCCTCACACCCCAGTCCTTCCATACCAGGCAACATCCTGGTAAATCTCCTCTGCACTCTGTCCAGAGTCTCCATGTCCTTCCGGTAGTAAGGCGACCAGAACTGGACGCAGTACTCCAAATGCGGCCTAACCAACGTTCTGTACAACTGCAACATTAGACTCCAGCTCTTAAATTCTATACCCCTTCCTATAAAGGCTAACATACCATAGGCTATCTTCACCACACCCTCCACTTGCACTGCCACCTTCAAAGACTTGTGCACTTGCACCCCCAGCTCTCGCTGCGATTCTATACTCCTTACGGGCTTACCCTTTATCATATAACTTTCCCCTACATTATTCCGGCCAAAATGCATCACCTCACATTTATCCGGATTAAACTCCATTTGCCACGTATCTGCCCAATCAATCAGCCTATCAATATCCTGCTGTATTGCCAGACACTGCTCCTCACTGCCTCACACCAAAATGGCCAATCCTCACACCAAAATGGCCAATCCAGCCATTTTGGTGTCATCAGCAAATTTGCTGATCACACCACCTCCTCCCTCTCCCAAATCATTTATATACACTACAAAGAGAAGAGGTCCCAGTACCGAGCCCTGCGGCACACCACTAGTGACAGACCTCCAGCTAGAAAAAGACCCCTCCACTACTACTCTCTGACTCCTCTTTGCAAGCCACTTCTCTACGCATCTAAATACCTGACCACATATCCCTTGAGCTTTAATCTTCTGCACCAACTTTGTCAAACGCCTTATTGAAATCCATATTGACGACATCCACGGCTCGTCCTTCGTCAACCGTTTTTGTCACCTCCTCAAAGAATTCTACTAGATTCGTAAGGCAAGACTTCCCCTTGACAAAGCCATGCTGCGTATCCTTAATCAGATCGCAACGCTCCAAGTGCACATACATCCTATCCCTAAGAATCCTCTCCATCAACTTACCTACTACTGACGTTAAGCTCACTGGCCTATAGTTACCCAAGCTATCCCTCCTACCCTTTTTAAACAACGGTACCATGTTCGCTATCCTCCAGTCCTCTGGGACCTACCTGTGTCCAAAGAAGAGACAAAGATTCACGTCAGAGGCCCAGCAATCTCATCCGTCGCCTCTCTAAGCAGCCGAGGATAAATGCAATCAGGCTCCGGAGATTTATCAGTTTTAATGCCCTCTAAAAGCCCTAACATTTCTTCCCTTGTAATCAATAGATCTTTCAATTGGTCTACCGCTCCCTCAATGACCGTACTGGACATCAAGTCCCTCTCCTTCGTGAATACCGATGCAAAGTATTCATTCAGGATCTCCCCCATTCCCTCTGCCTCTAAGCACAATTCCCCATGTTTGTCCCTGAGAGGACCGATTTTACCCCTAGCCACCATTTTGTTCTTAAGATAGGAGTAAAACGCCTTTGGATTCTCCTTAACCCTACCTGCCAAAGCCATCTCTTTGCTGTCCTAACTCCCCGTTTGAGATCCCTCCTACTCTCTCTGTATTCCTCCAACGCTCTCTCTGTTCCCAGCTGCTAAGACCTGACGTACGCCTCTCGTTTCTTCCTAACCAGGTCTTCTATATCTCTAGTAATCCACCGTTCCCTAATCCTACCTTTCCCATCCTTTCTGGCACATGCCTTTCCTGCTCCCTTTGCAGTTTTTCCTTAAAAGACTCCCACATGCCGAACGTGGTCTTGCCTTCCAACAGTCTATCCCAGTCTGTATCCCTAAGCTCCTGCCTAATCCGGCTGTATCTAGCTTTCCCCCAATTTAGCATCCTCCCCTTAGGACAGCTCTCATCTTTTTCCATTCGTATCCTAAAGTAGTCGGAGTTGTGGTCACTATTAGCCACCTGACCCGGCTCATTTCCCAGAACTAAATCCAGTATCGCCCCCTCTCTAGTCGGGCTATCTACATACTGTTGCAAGGATCCTTCCAATACACATCTGACAAGTTCCTCCCCATCAGACCCCCCAGCTCTCGGCACCTTCCAATCCACCCCAGGGAGATTAAAATCTCCCACTATAACAACCCTATTCTTCCTACACTTATCCAAAATGTCCCTACATATACCCTCTTCCACTGCCCGCGGGCTATCTATAGTACACTCCTAGCATAGTAATGGCCCCCTTCCTATTCCTCAACTCCACCCACAGAGACTCAATTTCCAACCCCTCCATGTTATCCTCCCTCTGCACTGCTGTGACCTGCTCCCTAACTAAGAGCGCCACTCCCCCTCCTCTTTTCAACCCTCCTCTACCACGCCTAAAACACTTATACCCTGGAACATGTAGCTGCCAGTCCTGCCCCTCCTTTAACCACGTCTCTGTCACTGCCACCACATCTAAACCACATTGTAGCTTGTAGCTACAAGATTCCAGATGAATAAGGTGATTACAAATTTTTGTCATCACAGCTTCCTCTAGCCATCAATGCATGGGTCACTGCAACAACTTCATTCTCAGCTTGAAGATCTTACCAAAAGTCAAATGGAACTATTATTAGTCAACATCTCATCTAATGATTGGACTATCTTTGGAAGAGAGAGTAGCATTGGTAACATGTGGTCGCTGTGGAGTAATTTGTACTTGCTTAGCAAACGGCCTTCAGCAGCTCCACATAGTACAGCATTTTCATCCATTGTCTCACCAATTCAATTTGCATCGTAGTTTTTAAGTGGCTGTTATTCTAAATTCGAGGTATATGTACTTATGTCAGTGTGACATCAGCTCAGGCAGACAGCCCGAAGACAAATATCATTCTTTACTGTTTTGCTTTGGGTATCTCAAGAGGGAGCACCATCTTCAGAACTCCATTTGTCCCATTGCTAACTTTCATCAATGCATAAAATTGAGCATCATCCTGCTACTGACTCTCAGTTGACCTTTGCATATCAGAACACAGTGGCACAGTGGAGCTGCTGAAGGCTGTGTGCTAAGCAACTTCTAATTGCTCCACAGCAACCACATGTTCCCAAGGTTACTCTCTCTTCCAAAGG
Organism: Prionace glauca; assembly: GCA_037974335.1. Taxonomy (NCBI): domain Eukaryota; kingdom Metazoa; phylum Chordata; class Chondrichthyes; order Carcharhiniformes; family Carcharhinidae; genus Prionace; species Prionace glauca. The sequence goes on along the minus strand of CM075736.1, from coordinate 19,439,629 downwards.
AGATCCAAACATGCAGTAAAGCTGTGACGTTTGTATGCATCATCCTGACAGGCAGTGTCTCACTTTGATAATGGTTTGATGAGTACTTATCACTCGAACCCTGCAATTGCCAGGAGCCTGACAAGGATAACCTTTGCATTAGTGCAAACCTTGTCTATTGATTATTGACACACCACTAAATAATATCCTGGCTTCAGGTACACTGTCGAAACAGGTGGAAAGTCGCATGAGATTACGTTAGGCAACCGTCACATCATCATGATGCCAAATCCAGTGATATGGTCAGTGGTGTGATGAATCTTAATAAAGGAAACTGTGAAGATATGAGACATGAGTTGGCCTTGATAGGTTGGGAGGAGTTACTTAAAGGGATGATACTTAAAGGGGTCCTGGGTTCGATTCCCGGCTCGGGTCACTGCCTGTGTGGAGTTTGCACATTCTCCTCGTGTCTGCGTGGGTTTTCTCCGGGTGCTCCGGATTCCTCCCACAGCCCAAAGATGTGCGGGTTCGGTTCATTGGCTATGCTAAAATTGCCCCTTAGTATCCTGGGATGTGTAGGTTAGAGGGATTAGCAGGTAAATGTGTAGGGTTATGGGGATAGGGTCTGGGTGGGATTGTGTTCGGTGCAGACTCGATGGGCCGAAGGGCCTGTTTCTGCACTGTAGGGTTCTATGGATAGTTGATAGGCAATGACAAATGTTCAAGGAATGCATGGGGAAACTGCAACAACTGTTTATTCCTATCTGGGACAAAAGCAAAACGGGGAAGAGGGCCAATCCATGGCTAGCAAAGGAAATTAGAGATAGTTTCTGATCCAAGGAAGAAGCATACAGAATGACCAAGAAAAATAATAGGTCTGAGGATTAGGAGCAGTTTAGAACTCAGCACAGAAGGATCAAGGGATTGATTAAGAAAGGAAAATACAATACAGAAGTAAAGTTGCAGGGAATATAAAGACTGACACTAAGAGTTTCTATCGGTACATGAAGGGGAAGAGATTGATAAAGACAAATGTAAGTCCCCTACAGACAGAAATGGAGGAACATATAATAGAGGACAAAGAAATGGTCTTCACAAAAGAGGACCTAAATTGGATACCAGAAAATTTGAAGAATGCAAGATTTAATGAGAGGGAAGAACTGAGGGTAGGTCATGCCTTACTAACCTTATCGAGTTCTTTGAGAAAGTGACCAAAGAGGTGGATAGGGGTAAGGCAGTTGATGTGGTGTATATGGATTTTAGCAAGGCGTTTGATAAGGTTCACCATGGTAGGCTTCTGCAGAAAATGCAGATGTATGGGATTGGGGGTGATCTAGGTAATTGGATCAGGAATTGGCTAGCAGATAGGAGACAGAGAGTGGTGGTTGATGGGAAATATTCGTCATGGAGTTCGGTTACAAGTGGTGTGCCTCAGGGATCTGTTTTGGGGCCACTGCTGTTTGTAATTTTTATTAATGATCTGGATGAGGGTATAGTTGGGTGGATTAGTAAGTTTGCTGATGACACCAAAGTCGGAGGTGTGGTAGATTGTGAGGAAGGGTGTCATAGTTTGCAGGATGACTTGGAAAGATTGCAGAGCTGGGCTGAGAGGTGGCGAATGGAGTTTAATGTGGAGAAGTGTGAGGTAATTCATTTCGGTAGGAATAACAGATGTGTTGAGTATAGGGCTAACGGGAGGACTTTGAATAGTGTGGAGGAGCAGAGGGATCTAGGTGTATGTGTACATAGATCCCTGAAAGTTGGGAATCAAGTAGATAAAGTTGTTAAGAAGGCATACGGAGTTTTGGCGTTTATTGGTAGGGGGATTGAATTTAGGAGTCGTAGCGTCATGATGCAACTGTACACATCCCTGGTGCGGCCGCACTTGGAGTTTTGTGTGCAGTTCTGGTCCCCACATTACAAGAAGGATGTAGAGGCTTTGGAGAGGGTGCAGAGGAGGTTTACCAGGATGTTGCCTGGTATGGAGGGGAGATCCTATGAGGAGAGATTGAGAGATTTGGGGTTGTTTTCGCTGGAAAGAAGGCGGCTAAGAGGGGATCTCATTGAAACATATAAGATGATTAGAGGTTTAGACAGGGTAGATAGTGATAGCCTTTTTCCTAGGATGGAGAAAGCTAACACGAGGGGGCACGATTTTAAATTAAGGGGGGGTAGTTATAGGACAGATGTCAGGGGTAGGTTCTTTACCCAGAGGGTGGTGAGGGACTGGAATGCCCTGCCAGCTGCAGTTGTAAATGCACCTAGTTTGGGGGCGTTTAAAAGATCTGTGGATAGGTTTATGGATGAAAAGGGATTGGTTTAGGCTAGTGGGTCATTGTTTTGTACTGGTCGGCGCAACATCGTGGGCCGAAGGGCCTGTTCTGCGCTGTAATGTTCTATGTTCTATGTTCTATGAGGGAGATCAATATTAGTAGAGAAATGGTGCTGGGAAAATTGATGGGACTGAAGAGGGATAAATCCCCAGAATCTGATAATCTACCCAGCCTAGGATGGTTTATTTGCTCATTGATTCCTCAATGTATTAGTCCAGAAAACCATCCCATATACACTCCAGGAATTCCTCCTCGATGGTTTTGTTACTAATTTGATTTTCCCAATCTATATGCAAATTAAAATCACCTGGAGTTACCTAATTGTTCCTTTATTGCATGTATCCTGTTTAATGCCACCCCCAACATCAACACTACAGTTTGGGTGTCTATATACAACCCCCTCTAACGTTTTACTGGAAAGAACACCCCTCCCCCCGCCCACACAAATGTTTTTTGCCCTCGGTGCTTCCCAGCACTATCCATTCAGATTCCACATCTTAAGAGCTAATATCCTTCCTCACTGTTGTATTAATTTCCTCTTAAACCAATAATTCAACTCCATCTCCTTTTCCTTTTTGTCCGTCCTTCCTAAATACTGAATACTCCTGGATGTTCAATTCCCATCCCTGGTCACTCTGCAGCCAAGTCTCTGTGATCCTGACTGTATCGTAAGGCAAAAATTCCTTACGGCTTGTCTTTTTAACATCACTTGCCCCATTCCCATCATTTTTCACTGTGATCCTGTTTGATTTTGGCCCTTGGTTTCTCTGCTATCACTTTTCTTATTCTCTCTTCTGGCTTTTATTCTTACCCTTCTTTCTTCCTTCACTGACTTCCTCCTCCACTGACTCCTTGCATAGGCCCCATCCCCTGCCATTTTATTTAAAACCACTCCAACCACTTTAGCAAATCCTGCCCCAAAAGACACCAATCCTGGTCGTGCCCTAGTACAACCCACCCAATTTATACTGTTCCCACCATCCTCAGAATCTGACTCAATATCCCAGGAATCTGAATTCTAAAATTTATGGGCTCAGTGATCCAGGAAAGTAAAGCCTTCTTCTGCTTACTATTCATATACTCACTAGCACATGCTGCTGGAAGTAATTGAAAATCAGAGAGGTTTACAGCATGGAAACAGACCCTTTGGCCCAACGTCCATGCCACCGTTTTTTTTAATGCCTCAACTAATCCCAATTGCCTGCTTTTGGTCCATATCCCTCTATATCCATTTTACTCATATAACTGTCTGAACACTTTTTAAAAGACCCACCTCTACTACTACTCTGGCAGCTTGTTCCATACACTCACTACCCTCTGTGTAAAAAAATTGTCTTTCTGGACTTTTTTTACAAAGATTACAAAGAACAGAGAACAGTACAGCACAGGCCCTCCAAAACTGCAGCAATTACGTTGTCCTATCTAGACCAACCACTTATATCCTTCTATTCCCTATCTATTCATGTGTCTGTTCATAAAGGTCTTAAATGTTGCTGCCTTATATCTGCCTTAACCACCTCACTTGGTAGTGTATTCCACCATTCTCTGTGTTAAAAAACAGGCATTCGGTCTCTGATCTTCGGGTAAGCGTTCTCCAAGGCGGTCTTCACGACACATGACAGCGCAGAGTCGCTGAGCAGAGACTGATAGCCAAGTTCCGCACATATGAGGACGGCCTCAACTGGGATCTGGGGTTCATATTGCATTATCTGTAACCCAGGGCCAGGGCTTGTAAAATCTCACTGAACTGTCTGGAGACAATACACATCACTTTAGACTATGCTAATGCTATCTCCACTCACATTGTCTGCATCTTTAAGACTTGAATATCAGGTTAGCTGCAAAGACTTGCATTCTAATCAGTATTCTGTAAACTGTGTGTATCTTTGTATGCCTTTCTCTGATCAGAACCTTCCACACACCTGACGAAGGAACACCGAAAGCTTGTGGGATTACTATCAAATAAACTGGTTGGACTTAAACCTGGTGTTGCGAGACTTCTTACTAAAAAACTTCCCCTGCACATCTCCTCTGAACCTTTTCCCTCTTATCTTGAACTTGTGCCCCCTTGTAATTGTCATTTTTGTCCTGGGAAAAAGCTTCTAACTGTTCACCCTAACCATACCGCTCATAATTTTATAAACTTCTATCAGGTTGAGCCTCAGCCTCCATCTTTCCAGGGAGAACAATCCCAGTTTATTCAATCTCTCCTGATAGCTAATACCCTCTACACTAGGCAACATCCTGGTAAATCTTTTCTGTACTCTCTCCAAAGCCTCCACGTCGTTCTGGTAATGTGGTGACCAGAATTGGATACAGTATTCCAAATGTGGCCTAAACCACATTTTATAGAACTGTAACATAATTTGCCAATTTTTTTACTTAATGCCCCGTTTGATGAAAGCAAGCATGCCAAATGCTTCCTTCACCACCTTTTCCACCTGTGCTCCACTTTTAAGAATCTGTGGACCTGTGCTCCGAGATCTTTCTGTGTGTCTATGCTCCAGATTGTTCTGCCATTTATTTTGTAGTTAACTCAAATAAAGAAAATAACGCCTGTCACCACATAATGTGAGTTCCTGAAAAAAGTGTTTTTTTAACAGATTGAAGTGAATCTTCAAGATTAAGGAGAAACCCAAGGTGTTCTACAAATATGTGAAGAGTAAAAGGATGAGAAGTGATGGAATAGGACCTATAAAAGGTGAAGGTCGAAAAGTCTGTGTGGAACCAGAAGAAATGGCAGAGATGCTTAATGAGTACTTTGCCTTGGCATTCACGGTGGAAAGTGATCTGGGGGGTTGTACTACAGGTTTGCGGCGGACTGAAGAAATTGAGTATGTGGACATTAAGAAAGAGGATGTGTTGGAATTTTTAAATTCTATCAAGATAGATAAGTCACCGGGACTGGATGGGATGTACCCCTGGTTATTGTGGGAGGTGAGGGAAGTGATTGCAGAGCCCCTGGTGATGATCTTTGCATCGTCAATGGAAATGGGAGAGGTTCCGGAGGATTGGAGGATTGCGGATGTGGTTCCTATTTTCAAGGAAGGGAACAGGGATAGCCCGGGAAATTACCGACCTTGTGTCTGACCTCAGTGGTTGGTAAGTTGATGGAGAGGATTCTGAGGGACAGGATTTATGAGCATTTAGAGAAATTTAGAATGATCACGAATAGTCAGCATGGCTTTGTCAATGGCAGGTCGTGCCTTACGAGCCTAGCTGAGTTCTTTGAAAATCTGACTGAATACATTAATGCAGGAAGAGCGGTGGATGTGGTTTACATGGACTTCAGTAAGGTGTTTGATAAGGTCCCCCATGTAAGACTTCTTGAAAAGGTGAGAGGGCATGGGGTCCAATGGGCTTTGGCGTTGTGGATCCAGAACCGGCTTGCCTGCAGAAGGCAGAGAGTGGTTGTGGATGGGTCTTTTTCTGCATGGAAGTCGGTCACCAGTGGAGTGCCCCAGGGATCTGTTCTAGGACCCTTGCTGTTTGTCATTTTCATAAATGACCTGGATGAGGAAGTGGAGGGATGGGTTAGTAAGTTCGCCGACGATACGAAGGTTGGTGGTGTTGTGGATAGTCTGGAGGGATGTCAGAAGTTGCAGCATGACATGGATAGGATGCAAGACTGGGCAGAGAAGTGGCAGATGGACTTCAACGTGGATAAGTGTGTAGTGGTCCATTTTGGCAGGACCAACGGGATGTAGGAGTACAATATCAAGGGTAGGAGTCTTAGCAGTGTTGAGGAGCAGAAGGATCTTGGGGTCTGGGTCCATAGGACACTTAAATTGGCCTCGCAGGTGGAAGATGTGGTCAAGAAGGCGTATAGTGTACTGGCCTTCATTATTGGAGGGATTGAGTTTAGGAGTCGGGAGATAATGCTGCAACTTTCTAAGACCCTTGTCAGACCCCACTTGGAGTACTGTATGCAGTTCTAGTCGCCTTACTACAGGAAAAATGTGGAAGCTATTGAGAGGGTGCAGAGGAGATTTACAAGGATGTTGCCTGGATTGGGAGGCATGCTTTATGAAGATAGGTTGAGGAAGCTAGGTCTCTTCTCCCTGGAAAGACGAAGGTTGAGAGGCGACCTGATAGAGGTTTATAAAGTGTTGAGAGGAATAGATAGGGTGGATTCTTGGAGGGTATTTCCCAGGGCTGAAATGGTTGCTACAAGAGGACACAGGTTTAAGGTGCTGGGAAGCAAGTACAGAGGAGATGTCAGGGGTAAGTTTTTCACTCAGAGGGTGGTGAGTGAGTGGAATCGGCTGCCGTCTGTGGTGGTAGAGGCGGACTCGCAGGGGTCTTTTAAAAGGCTTCTGGATGCGTACATGGGATTTAATGGGATTGGGAGTTACAGATAGTTCTATGGCCTGGTATGTATGGATATGATCGGTACAACTTGTGGGCCGAAGGGCCTGTTCGTGCTGTAGTGTGTTCTATGTTCGATTAACTTGTAATGTTTAAAGGAAAAGCAATTGTCCAAATAATTAAATGTCCTTCCAGTTTTTCATCAAGCCCATAGCTCCTGGAAACATATGCAGGGATTTTCCAGCCATGCTTGCCTCAAGACTGGAAAATCATCCCAAGGTCAATGGACCAGGTGGACAAATTAGCAAAACAACCTTCCAGCTCGACAGACTGGAGGGGCTGATTGTGGACAAGTCCCCAGGACCGGATGGAATGCATCCGAGGGTTCTGAAAGAAATGGCGGAAGTGATAGTGGATGCCTTGGTGGTTATTTTCCAGACGTCGCTGGATTCCGGGGAAGTGCCGGAAGATTGGAAAATGGCTAATGTTACGCCGTTGTTTAAGAAGGGTGCCAGGCAAAAGGCGGGGAATTATAGGCCGGTTAGTTTAACGTCTGTGGTCGGTAAAATGTTAGAATCCGTCATTAAGGAGGAAATAGCGAGGCATCTTGAGGGGAATTGCTTGATAGGGTGGACGCAACACGGTTTCATTCAAGGGAAGTCGTGTCTGACAAATTTACTGGAGTTCTATGAGGATGTGTCTAGGGCAGTGGATGGAGGAGAGCCGGTGGATGTGGTCTTTCTGGATTTTCAGAAGGCGTTTGACAAGGTACCTCACAAGAGGTTATTGCAGAAAGTCAGGGGACATGGAGTTGGGAGTAGGGTGTTAGCGTGGATAGAGGATTGGTTGTCAAATAGGAGGCAGAGAGTGGGGGTCAACGGGTGCTATTCGGATTGGCGGTTGGTGACTAGTGGGGTGCCCCAGGGGTCGGTGCTGGGGCCTCAGCTATTTACCATTTATATAGATGATCTGGAGGAGGGAACCGAGTGCAGGGTGTCGAAATTTGCTGATGACACCAAGATTGGGGGAAAGGCAAATTGTGAGGAGGGTGTGGAGAGTCTGCAGAAGGATCTAGATAGGCTGGGCGAATGGGCCAGGAAATGGCAAATGGAATTTAATGTTGGCAAGTGTGAGGTGATCCACTTTGGTAGGAGGAATGGTAGGAAGGACTATTACTTACGGGGCGAAAAACTGCAGCAAGCGACGGTGCAGAGGGACCTCGGGGTCCTTGTGCATGAGTCGCAAAAACCCAGCTTGCAGGTGCAGCAGGTGGTCAGGAAGGCGAATGGGATGCTGGCCTTCATAGCGAGGGGGATTGAATATAAAAGTAGGGAGGTCTTGCTGCAGCTGTATTGGTGAGGCCGCAGCTGGAGTACTGTGTGCAGTTTTGGGCGCCGCACCTGCGCAAGGATATTTTGGCCCTGGAGGGAGTGCAAAGGAGGTTTACTGGGCTGATACCGGAGTTGAGGGGATTGAGCTATGAGGAGAGGCTGAATGAACTAGGCTTGTACTCGTTAGAGTTTAGAAGAATGAGGGGAGATCTCATTGAGACGTATAAGATGATGAATGGGATGGATAGGATAGAGGTGGAGAGACTGTTCCCGCTCAAAAAAGACAGTAGGACTAGGGGGCACAGCCTCAAGATAAAGGGGAGGCGGTTTAGAACAGAGTTGAGGAGGAACTTCTTCACTCAAAGGGTGGTGAATCTCTGGAATTCTCTGCCCGTTGAAGTGGTGGAGGCTGCCTCGCTAAATATTTTTAAGAAACGGGTTGATGGGTTTTTGGTAAGAGAAGGGATTAAGGGTTATGGGGAGAGGGCGGGAAGGTGGAGCTGAGTCACGACAGATCAGCCATGATCTTATTGAATGGCAGGGCAGGCTCGAAGGGCCAGATGGCCTACTCCTGCTCCTATTTCTTATGTTCTTATGTAACTAGGATTCCTGTGGTGGGCAGGATGAGAAAATTCCACCTATCGACTCCTAATACCTTCCATGACTTCACATCAAAGCCAGTAATCACTTAGGTTAATTAAGGTTAGGCAGCTTGGATTTGTTAAGGGCAAATCATGATTGACTACCTTGATGGATTTTTTTGATGAGGTAACAGAGGTTTGATAAGTGTACTGCTGTTGATATGATCTATATGGATATCCCAAAGGTACTTGATAAAATGCTGCATAACTGACTTGTGAGAAAATGGGGAAAAAAGTATAGCAGCAACAAGGATACAAAATTGACTAAGTGAATGAAAACAGCAAGTACAGAAATCCCCTAACTATCTTGGGGGTTCTGTTCCCACAAATTCTCACAATGTATAAAATTGCGAATGGCATATTTGTGCACGTGCAGAAGTTCTAAGTACTAAATTCACAGGAAAACAGGTGTAAATCATGATTGGACAATGGGAAAGGTGAGAGTTTAGCATTTCAAAATGTGCTTGAGTGAAGCTTTGGGATTGTGAATCACGATTTCATGTAAAATTACATAAGCACTGGCAAATCTTTTAGATCATTAGCAAAACAAGCAATGAAGTCATGAGGAAAAACCCCATGCAGCGAATAGTAAGGATCTGGAATTCACAGGCTGGAACTTTGCTGTCCTGTCCACCACGGATATCAGAGCAGGCGAGGGGAGGATCATGGAAAGGTCCATTGACATCGGGTGGGGTTTTCCGGTTTTGAGCTGAGCGAGGCTGGAAAATCCCGCCTACTATCAGAGTATGGTACAGGCAGATTCGTTCAAAATATCTGAGAGCGAATTAGATTATTATTTGAAAAGGAAAAATGCACAGTATTGTAGAGAGAAGATAACTTGAACAGTTGTACAGAACGTTGGTTTGCCCGCATTTGGCGTACTGCGTCCAGTTCTGGTCGCCTTACTACTGGAAGGATGTGGAGACCCTGGAGAAAGTGCAGAGGAGGTTTACCAGGATGTTGCCTGGTATGGAAGGCCTGAGCTATGAGGAAAGATTGGGCAAACTGGGGCTGTTCTCCTTAGAAAGGGGGAGGATAAGGGGAGATCTAATAGAGGTGTATAAGATTATGAAGGGTATAGATAAAGTAAACAGTAATAAGCTTTTTCCTAGGTTGGATACAATAATTACAAAGGGCCACGGGCTTAGGGTAAGGGGAGCGACGTATAACTCGGATGTTAGAAGGGAGGTTTTTCATACAGAGGGTGGTGGGGGCCTGGAATGCACTGCCAAGTAGGGTGGTGGAGGCAGGCACACTGGAGTTGTTTAAGGCTTACTTAGACAGGCACATGAACGGACTAGAGATGGAGGGATACAGAAGGCTTTTTGAAATAAAGATCAAGAGCTTTGGGACGTCCCTGGGAATCAATTGATTCCTATGGACCTTCCAAAATATTTCATGGCTCACTTGCTTTATTTCTGCGCTTCTGGGGATTCTGTAAATGTCTGTCTAAGTTTTGCATGTTTATTGTTGTCTTTTCTTTTACTTCACAAGTGATTCGGTCCACCTTGTTGACCAACAAGGGGCATACACGTGGTGGGTCATTCGATGGCTGCTCTTGGATGTTGCTTCGAGAGTTGCCTAGTTCTTCACGTCGTTAGTGTACACTTAAACTGGACCATCTGATGGGCAACTTGACAGCTGAGTGACTATCATTGTTTGCTGTGCAGATACATGGATTTGGGCCGGTGTCTGCGGGAGTTTACACATTCTCCCCGTGATTGCGTGGGTTTTCTCCGGGTGCTCCGGTTTCCTCCCACATCCCAAAAAAACGTGCTCTTAGGCTGATTGGTGTAACAAATTGTCCCTAAATTATTCTTCCCTCAATCTTCCCCAATAGGCATAGACAAAGGTCATGGGTAGAGGAGAGCACTCATAATGTTAAAATGGTGGCATGGGCTCGTTGGGCCAAAGGACCTGTTTCCCGTGCTGTGGTGTTCTTTGTTCTTTTGTTCTTTGAACTAATTCCATAAATTTAAGACCATGAGCAGAATTCTCTGACCTCATCCGCGATTAAGATTCTCTGGTCCCATTGCAGTGAATGGTGATTTGGCTAAGCACCAAATTCTCTGTTCTTGGTGGCAACGGTAGTGGGGCATGCGTGACTGGATAATTTAGGCCCATACCTTACCAATAGGCTTTCATTCTTTACACGTAAGTGATTGTTCTGCTGCTAGCTCAATTGGTCCATTTTAGACCGTATCAACTTTGTAAATGTTTTTAGTCATTTTATTGAGTATTTTAATATTGAATACATGATGCAGAAATAAGTCCCTTATGGTGCATCTTTAATTTTCTAAATGTTTTTCAGCAAAAGTGGCAACAACACACAGGAAGCGTTGCGACAAGAAGTCAAGACCTGCAAAGGTAGGTATTTTGGTTTTTTTAGAAAGAGGTAAGCAAGTATGATTAGAACATACTTCAATGTTCTAATGAAGTCTGGTAGAAATATACTGTGTGAATCTTACACTGATGTTGTTTATATCTGCTACTGAAAAAAGACTGGTTTACAGTCTAAGTTCGTGACATCTCATTTATGAGGTTAGGCCAAGAGTCTGTTACATAACTTACCACAAATACTGCATATAAAGTCACTGTTGGAGAAGTGAATGAAGATATTTGCTATGCGCCACACTCACTTGTCCTAAAGGCGTTTGACTCTGTTCTCCTCAAATGTCAGAATCACATGATGATGGAAACTTTTCCATTTGGATTTGTCCAAAATTATTTTTCCCATGTATTGGGATCCAGCTTGTTAGCTCTAAGATTTCCTTTCAGATTATCTTTATATCCAAGACGAGTATATATTGAGGTGTGATTCGGATGCTCGCCAGCTGTAGAACATTGTCTTTGGTATACAGAAATCTGCAATACAAACTACATGACTAACCCAATGAAGCTGAGCCCTGATGACCATACTCTCACTGCTGAGTATAGAGTGTTAATCCATGTTGATTAGCTTGTTATGGTTAAAAGAAACAGGTGACGGTTATTAATTGTCTTTGTGTGGAGAAGATCCATGATGCAGAACAATTGAATAAATTTTCTCAAGAAATTCTCCCAAAAATGTTCTAAGTGCTGAATTTGCAGGAAAACTGGTGTAAATCACGATTGGTTTTTCAATGTGATTCCAGACAAGAATCTTCCACACTCTGTGCAATGCAGAGGTCACATTCGTGAATATAATTAAAAACTCGGGAGCGGGGCCTATTCACACCAGAGTCTGGCAGTTCCGGCTTTTGCGTATTCTCAGTTTGCTGGCCAGCCTGGGACTCCCACAATGCTGCCTTCGCTCCTGCCTCCCCATCATGGCCCGATCATTGCCCCATAAGCATTCCTAGGCCAGCCCCAAACCCCCCTCCTGTCCCAGAGTACCTCGATCTCCAGCCTACACCCCCAGCAGTGATAATCCCCCTGCGGCAGATCCCCCACCCCCATGGGTGGTAGGCACCCCAGCAGACATGCCAACCATGGCAGACCCTTCCATGCAGACCCCTCCTTCCATGGGAGGCATACTCCCTATACAGCACCCAACACACCCACCCCTCAGCCCACCCAAATCGCTGGTCTCCCTCCAGGTTCAAACGATCCCAATGCAGAATGGCAATGGGATCCCCCACTCCCATCAATCCTAGGCCTTGCTGTCTTGGCCCTGCACACTTGGCACTGCCCCAAGCCAATGTACAGTGCCACGTTTCCCCCTGAGCATGGGCACTTTGGCCCTTGGGTAGTCCTAGGGGGCACAGGCTGGCACTGCCAGGGTGCCCATGCTCAAGGGGCACCACCTCCCGCCACCTGATCCCCTGAGGGGCCCTGATTGCCCTGTCCCGCACTCCAGCAAGGTCTCCCAATAGTTCCCCAAAAGTGGGGAGCTAGTTTGAACCCCACTGGAGTGAAATTGCACTGATGAGTGGGAGATGCTAGTGGGTCTGGAGACTTCAGTCCCAGGCCCAATAATGACATTTAATTCACATTAAAAATAGGTTAAAATAATTTACGGCTGTTTCCGCCAGTTTTCAGCATGGTCCCAACTATGGATATCTGGCACTCAGAGATGCGGGCCAATTTAAATCCCGTGAATTGGCCCACATGCGATTCTCTCAGGCAATCAGGATGGGAAAATCGCCCCCTCTGTGTCTGATTTTGGCTGCACCAACTGGGTTGGATCCGATTAACATTAGGAACAGAGATGGTTGAGTAAAGGTGAAGGTTGAAAACAAAGATTTATTTTCAGACAGAAGGTTGTAATTGGACTTACTTTGGAGAATAACTGAAACTAAGATTAGTGCATTTCGATACAACTTATTACCATTACTTTGTGAAGTTGAATCTCAGAACCTTTTGGAAAGGTCTCACATAGCAACTATTATGTAAAGTTAAAGCACATGAGATTGCAGGTAACATCTTGAGATGAAAAGAAAACTGATTAGCAGATAGGAATCAAAAAGTTGGCATTAATGGGTCTTTCTTTGATTGGATTGATAGTAAACCTTGTGGGTTTACTATGAAATAAACTGGTTGGATTTTAACCTGGTGTTGTGAGACTTCTTACTGTCTTTCTCTGATTGGCGGGCAGTAAGTAATAGGATACTGCAGGGATCTGTGCTAGGACCAGGTATGTTCGAGACAAAAAGAAGGACAAATCCAATCCAGCCAATTACCGCCCAATCGGCCTAATCTTGATCATTAGTAAATTGATGGAAGGGGTCATCAACAATGCTATCAAGCAGCACCTGCTCAGCAATAACCTGCTCAGTGCTCCCTAGTTTGGCCTTACCAGGGTCACTCAGCTCCTGACCTCATTACAGCCTTGGTTCAAACATGGACAAAAGAGCTGAATTTTAGAAGTGAGGTGAGAGTGACAGCCCTTGACATCAAGGCCACATTCGACTGAGTGTGATATCAAGAAGCCCTAGCAAAATTGGAATCAATGGGTATCAGGGGCAAACACTCCACTGGTATACGTGGTATTTAGGAAGATCTTTGTGGTTGTGGAAGGTCAGTCATCTCAGCTCCAGGATATCGCTGCGGGAGTCCCTCAGGGTAATGTCATAGGCCCAACCATCTTCAGCAATGACTTTCCCTCTGTCATAGGGTCAGAAGTGGAGATATTCACCTATGATTGCACAATGTTCAGCTCTATTCGGGATTCCTAAGATACTGAAGCAGTTTGTGTTCAAATGCAACAAATCTGGACAATATCCAGGCTTGGGCTGACAAGTGGCAAGTAACATTCACGCCACACATACCAGGTAATGACCATCACCAGTAAGAAACACACTAACCACCGCCCCGTGACATTCAATGGTGTTACCATCACTGGATCCCTCACTGTCAACAGCCTTGGGGTTACCATTGACCAGAAACTCAACTGGACTTGTCACATAAACACTGTGGCTACAAGAACAGGTCAGAGGCTAGGAATACTGCAACGAACAACTCACTTCCTGTCTCCCCAAAGCCTATCCACCATCTACAACACAAAAAACAGGAGTTTGATGGGATATTCCCCACTTGTCTTGATGGGTCCAACTCCAACACGACTCCTTGACATAATCCAGGACAAAGCAGTCCGCTTGATTGGCACCATATCTACAAACATTCAATTCCTCCACCACCTCAGTAGCAGCAATGTGTGTACTATCTACAAGAAACACTGCAGCAATTAACCAAAGACCTTTAGACAGCATCTTCCACACCCATAACCGCTTTCATCTAGAAGGACAGATACATTGTTACACCACCACCTGCAAGTTCCCTTCCAAGCCACTCATCATCCTCACTTGGAAATATATCGCAGTTCTTTCGCAGCCAATGGATCAAAATCCTAGAATTTCCTCCCTCACGGCATGTAGGTCAACCCACAGGACATGAACTTCAGCGATTTAAAAAGGCAGCTCACCACCACCTTCTCAAGGGCAACAGGGATGGGCAATAAATGCTGGCCAGCCAGTGACGCCCATGTCCCACAAATGACTATAAAAAAAATGTACAGGGCTTTCATGAGGCCACACCTGGAGTATTGTGTGCAGTTTTGGTATCCTTTTCTGAGGAAGGCTGTAGAGGGAGTACAGTGAAGGTTTATCAGGCTGTTTCCTGGCATGGCAGGTCTGACATACGAGGAGAGATGAAATTGGTGAAGACTATATTCATTGGAGCTTGGGAGAGTGAGAGGGGATCTCATAGAAACTTACAAAATTCTAACATAATTACAACAGGGTAGGTTCAGAAAGTATGTTCCCAATGGTTGGGCAGTGCAGGACAAAGGGTCATAGTTTGAGGCTAAGAGGCCTTTTAGAACTGAGGTGAGTAGCAATTTCTTTACCCGGAGGATGGTGAATGTGTGTAATTTACTGCCACAGAAATTAGTTGGGGCCAAAATGTGTGATTTCAAGGAGAAATGAGATACTAGCTCTTGAGGCTAAAGGGATCAAGGGTTTTGGGGTGGGGGTAGCGGGGAGGGCTGAACAACCCACTCCGCCTAGTTTCTATGTCATAGAGTTATCGAGTCATAAAGGTTTACAGCATGGAACAGGCCCTTCGGCCCACTTGTCCATGCTGCCCCTTTTTTAACCTCCAAGCTAGTCTCAATTGCCTGCGTTTGGCCCATACCCCTCTTTCCCCATCTTACCCATGTAGCTGTCTAAACATTTTTTAAAAGATAACTTTGTATCTGCCTCTACTACTACCTCTGGTAGCTTGTTCCAGACACTCACCACGTCTGTATGAAAAATTTGTCCCTTTGGAGCCTTTGTATCTCTCCCCTCTCACCTTAAACCTATGCCCTCTAGATTCCCCTACCTTTGAGAAAAGATATTGACTATCTAGCTGATCTATACCCCTCATTATTTTACAGACCTCTATAAGCTATAACATGGTAATGTTAAAATGGCGGCGCAGGCTCGTTGGGCTGAAGGGCCTGTTTCCCGGGCTGTTTTTGTTCTTTGTTCTTTATGGAATTCTCTGCCAAGCAAACTCACCCCTCAGCCTTTTACGCTCCAGAGAAAAAAACTCCCAGTTTATCCAGCCTCCCCTTGTAACTTAAACAATGAAGTCCCAGTAGCTTCCTAGTAAATCTTTTCTGCAGTCTTTCTAATTTAATAATATCCTTTCTATAATAGGGTGACCAGAACTGTATACAGTATTCCAAGCGTGGCCTTACCAATGTCTCGTACAACTTCAACAAGAGTCCTAATTTCCATTTTCAATGTTCTGACCAATGAAACCAAGCATGCCAAATGCTGCCCTCACCATTCTGTCCACCTGTGCTTCCACTTTCAAGGAGCTTTGAACCTTTAACCCGAGACGTCTTTGTTCTATAACTCTCCCTGTTTATTTTCTCAGTCAGTATCCCATATGGGATGGGGACAGGATCAATCAAGGCATTATATAGATTATTATTTGAATAGAAACAATGTGCAGGGTTACTGGAAAAAGCACAGGCATGGCACATAACCATAATGGTCATTTGGAAAGCCAAATGGCCTCCTTGTGCGCTGTAACAATTCTACGATTCCGTGACTATGGTAATCTCTGATATACATGTGAACATACAAATTAGGAGCAGGAGCAGACTATTTAGGCCATTGAATAGGTTGGCAGAGTGAAGAAGCATTTGAGTTTACATTGCTGACAATGGAAACTGTCCTTATCTCACACTAATGCAGGGAGAGAGTGTTGGTCCAATGTCAGTCATGCCCAACATGCAGGGCATGGATTTTACAATAGACACCACATTCCAAGGTGGAGTTTGGCTGAATAATGGGCTGCCGAAGATGGAGTAGGCAGTAGATGGGGAAAATTAGTGTAGAGCCATACGAGGGTCTGCTCTGCCATTCATTATGATCATAACTGATCATCAAATTCAATATCTTTCTGTCCCCAACCCCCCATATCCCTTGATCCCTTTAGCCTCAGGAACTATTATCTCATTTCTCCTTGAAATCACACAACGTTTCGGCCTCAACTATTTTCTGTGGCAGTAAATTTCACAGATTCACCATCCTCTAGGTGAAGAAGTTGCTCCTCACCTGAGTTCTAAAAGGCCCTTTGAACCTGCTCTGCTATTCAGTAAGATCATGCTGAACTTATAGAGGTCTACAAAATAATGAGGGGCATAGACAAGGCAGATAGCCAATATCTTTTCCCAAAGGTAGGAGAGTCTAAAACTAGAGGGCATAGGTTTAAGGTGAGAGGGGAGAGATACAAATGTCCAGAGGGGCATTTTTTTTCACACAGAGAGTGGTAAGTGTCTGGGACAAGCTGCCAGAGATAATAGTAAAGGCGGGTACAATTTTATCTTTTAAAAAGCATTTAAGTAGTTATATGGATACGATGGGAATAGAGGGATATGGACCAAATGTGGGCAATTGGGATTAGTTTAGGGGTTTTAAAAAAAAAGGGCGGTATGGACAACTTGGGCCGAAGGGCCTGTTTCCATGGTGTAGACCTCTGACTCTATGAACTCAAATGATCATCATCTTGAAAGACCATTATGTTCAACTTTCTTTCACTCCAATAATTCTCAAGATTACCCGTGCAATGCTTTATGTAATTTTGATTGTGTTAGATATCCTTGTGCAGCTAATCCCCTGAATGGTTTGAGGTACTTGTGCCTATGCTCCTTTTGGTCAATATTCCTCCCCCTCTTGAGGCCTATTACACTGTGAGATATTGAGCCACTGCCTTACGCTCCCCACCACAATCCCAACCCCATGAGACCGTTCATAGAAATCATAGAAACCCTACAGTACAGAAAGAGGCCATTCGGCCCATTGAGTCTGCACCAACCACAATCCCACCTAAGCCCTATCCCCATATCCATAAATATTTTGCCCCACTAATCCTCTAACCTATGCATCTATGGTCAATTTAGCATGGCCAATCAACCTAACCCGCACATCTTTGGACTGAGGGAGGAAACTGGAGCACCCGGAGGAAACCCACGGAGACATGAGGAGAATGTGCACACTCCACACAGACAGTGACCCAAGCTGGGAATCAAACCCAGGTCCCTGGAGCTGTGAAGCAGCAGTGCTAACCACTGTGCTACATGCCGCTCCACCGTTGTCTGGCTCTACACTAATTTTCCCCATTTTCTGCCTACTTTGTTTTCTGCAGCCCATTATTAAATCAAATCGTACCTGGAATGTGGTGTCTATTATAAAATCTGTGCTCTGCATGACTGACATTGGACCAACAATAGTCAGCAGAGGGAAGTTATGTGTGGAACCGGAGGAGATTGGAGAGGCATTGAACCAATATTTCTCTTTGGTGTTCACGCAGGGAGACATGGATATAGCTGAGGAGGACTCTGGGTTGCAGGGGAGTAGAATTGACAGTGTTACAGTTGATAAAGAGGATGTGCTGGACATTCTGGAGGGTCTGAAAATAGATAAGTCCCCTGGTCCAGATGGGATTTACCCCAGGATTCTCTGGGAGGCAAGAGAAGTGATTGCAGAGCCTCTGGCTCTGATCTTCAGGTCGTCGTTGGCTTCTGGTATAGTACCGGAAGATTGGAAGTTAGCGAATGTTGTCCCATTGTTTAAGAAGGGGAACAGAGACTTCCCCGGAAATCATAGATCGGTGAGTCTCACTTCTGTTGTGGGCAAGGTTTTAGAAAAAATTATTAGGGATAGGATTTATAGTTATTTGGAGAGTAATGAATTGATTGGAGATAGTCAGCATGGTTTTGTGGCGGGTAGGTCGTGCCTTACTAACCTTATTGAGTTTTTTGAGAAAGTGACCAAAGAGGTGGATGGGGGTAAGGCAGTGGACGTGGTGTATATGGATTTTAGTAAGGCATTTGATAAGGTTCACCATGGTAGGCTTCTGCAGAAAATGCAGATGTATGGGATTGGGGGTGATCTAGGGAATTGGATCAGGAATTGGCTAGCGGATAGGAGACAGAGGGTGGTGGTTGATGGTAAATATTCATCATGGAGTTCGGTTATGAGTGGTGTGCCTCAGGGATCTGTTTTGGGGCCACTGCTGTTTGTAATTTTTATTAATGATCTGGATGAGGGTATAGTTGGGTGGATTAGTAAATTTGCTGATGACACCAAAGTCGGAGGTGTGGTAGATAGTGATGAAGGGTGTCATAGTTTGCAGGAAGACTTACACAGGTTGCAGAGCTGGGCCGAGAGGTGGCGGATGGAGTTTAATGCGGAGAAGTGTGAGGTAATTCACTTTGGTAGGAATAACAGATGTGTTGAGTATAGGGCTAACAGGAGGACTTTGTATAGTGTGGATGAGCAGAGGGATCTAGGTGTATGTGTACATAGATCCCTGAAAGTTGGGAATCAAGTAGATAAGGTTGTTAAGAAGGCATACAGTGTCTTGGCGTTTATTGGTAGGGGGATTGAATTTAGGAGTTGCAGCGTTATGTTGCAACTGTACACAACTCTGGTGCGGCCGCACTTGGAGTACTATGTGCAGTTCTAGTCCCCACTTTACAGGAAGGATGTGGAGGCTTTGGAGAGGGTGCAGAGGAGGTTTACCAGGATGTTGCCTGGTATGGAGGGGAGGTCCTGTGAGGAGAGGCTGAGGGATTTGGGGTTGTTTTCGCTGGAAAGAAGGCGGCTAAGAGGGGATCTTATTGAAACATATAAGATGATTAGAGGTTTAGATAGGGTGCATAGTGATAGCCTTTTTCCTCTGATGGAGAAATCTAGCACGAGGGGGCATGGTTTTAAATTAAGGGGGGGTAATTATAGGACAGATGTCAGGGGTAGGTTCTTTACCCAGAGGGTGGTGAGGGATTGGAATGCCCTGCCTGCTGCAGTTGTAAATGCGCCTAGTTTGGGGGCGTTTAAAAGATCCATGGATAGGTTTATGGACGAAAAGGGATTGGTTTAGGTTAGTGGGTCATTGTTTTGTAACTGGTCGGCGCAACATCGTGGGCCGAAGGGCCTGTTCTGCGCTGTAATGTTCTATGTTCTATGTTAACATTCTCTCCCCGCATTAGTGTGGGATAAGGATAGTTTCCATTGTCAGGAATGTAAACTGAAATGCTTCTTCACTCTGCTAACCTCTTCATTCTGGCCAAGACAATGCTTCCAACTAGCACTCCCTCCCAGTCATGTGTCTGAGGTCAATGTTTACCACTGATTTCTCCCTGTTAGAGGTCTTCCTCTTGTCATGACACAAGAGGTTGATCCCCTTTTAGGAAACCGAATTCCCCAAAAAGGAATACCTCGCTTCATAATCTGTTAAAGGTGTTTGGGAAGGTGTGTACTGTTCTTCATTATTGTTTAGAGGTTAACTAACAGAAATACCTGACACTCACTTTAAGTGAACAATTAACAAAGTATTTATTTAACTAACAGGGAACTTTAACTAAATAAATAACATGCCAACAAAAATAAGATTCTTCTTGAATGTTGTTCAAATAAATACAAGGTTCATTCAGTAACAGAATTGAGTCAACTCTCAAAAAATATGCAACCAGGTTTTGTGGCTTTGGAAAACTTTTGGAATTCTGTTGTTTCCACTGTCTGTAAGCTCTCTCTGATTTGGTACCCTTCATTGAAGGTCTCTTAAAAGATATTTGAAGTTGAAGAGAACAGTTCTTTCCTTCTCTAGGCTTTGAAAGATGGTAGCCTTTCAGATGAACTACAGGCAGGCAATTGATCTCCTCTTTATAACTGTGATGGCCTATCAATTTTCCAACAACAGGATTGGTCTGATGTTGTCAACAACACCAAATTCAAGTTTTATAGGTTCCTGTTAGCTGAGTGCCTCCTTTAAACTGAGAGGCTGAATTCAAAAGCCTGCAAAGCCTGTTACTCTGGCAACCCTGATGCTTGGGCCTTGCTACAAATGTTGCAGCCTGTGTACCCTGCATGCATCTGCATTTTAAACCTCCAAGCATTGACACAAAGCCAGTTTTTAAAGGGACCACACTTCACAAACTCAACTTCACCACATCCTGCAACCCATTACCTTCCTTCTGTCCACTTTTATCCCTTCCCAAGTTGTAGGATTGGCCTACTCACATTTGTCCATTTGGCTATTAATAACACTAGGAGTGTGGTGAACAAAGTGGATGAGCTTAGAGCATGGATCGCTGCTTGGAAATGTGATGTGGTGGCCATTACAGAGACTTGGATGTCTCAGGGACAGGACTGGATACTTCAAGTGCTGGGTTTCAGATGTTTCAGGAGGGACAGGGATAATGTCATGGCTGTAGAGAAGGTGGATGTCATGGAGGGATTGTCCACAGAGTCTCTGTGGGTGGAAATTCGGAACAGGAA
This sequence comes from Prionace glauca, assembly GCA_037974335.1. NCBI lineage: Eukaryota > Metazoa > Chordata > Chondrichthyes > Carcharhiniformes > Carcharhinidae > Prionace > Prionace glauca. The sequence goes on along the minus strand of CM075736.1, from coordinate 19,418,783 downwards.
GGGGTCAATGACTTTGTTGGGTGTTTTCTACAGGCCACCCAATAGTAATAGGGTGGTTGTGGAGGAGATAGGGAAACAGTTCTTGGAGAGATGCAACAATAACGAGTTGTCGTGATGGGAGATTTTAATTTCCTAAATATCGATTGGAATATCCCTAGGGTAAGGGGTTTGGATGGGGAGGAGTTTGTTAGGTGTGTTCAGGCGGGTTTCCTGACACAGTATGTGGATAAGCCTACAAGAGGAGAGGCTGTACTCGATCTGGTATTGGGTAATGAACCTGGACAGATGTCAGATCTCTCAGTGGGAGAGCATTTTGGGGATAGTAATCATCACTCTATCTCCTTTCCACTAGCATTGGAGAGGGATAGGATCAGGCAAGCTAGGAAAGTGTTTATCTGGAGTAAGGGGAAATATGAAGCCATCAGGCAGGAACTTAGAGACTTAAATTGGAAGGAGGTATTCTCGGGGAAATGTAGAACATAGAACATATAGAACATTACAGCGCAGAACAGGCCCTTTGGCCCATGATGTTAGGCCGACCAGTTAAAAAACAATGACCCTCTAACCTAAATCAATCCCTTTTCATCCATAAACCTATCCACAGATCTCTTAAACGCCCTCAAACTAGGCGCATTTACACTGCAGCAGGCAGGGCATTCCAATCCCTCTGGGTAAAGAACTTACCCCTGACATCCGTCCTATAACTACCCCCCCTTAATTTAAAGCCATGCCCCCTCGTGCTAGCTTTCTCCATCCGAGGAAAAAGGCTATCACTATCCACCCTATCTAAACCTCTAATCATCTTATATGTTTCAATAAGATCCCCTCTTAGCCACCTTCTTTCTAGCGAAAACAACCCCAAATCCCTCAGTCTCTCCTCATAGGACCTCCTCACCATACCAGGCAACATCCTAGTAAACCTCCTCTGCACCCTCTCCAAAGCCTCCACATCCTTCCTGTAATGTGGGGACCAGAACTGCACACAGTACTCCAAGTGTGGCCGCACCAGAGTAGTGTACAGTTGCAACATGACGCTGCGACTCTTAAATTCAATCCCCCTACCAATAAACGCCAAGTCACCATACGCCTTCTTAACAACCTTATCTACTTGATTCCCAACTTTCAGGGATCTATGTACAAATTAGTGTGACTTTAGTGGTAGTGTGATTTTAGTGGTAGTTATTGTTGGTGCAGACCTGATAGGCTGAAGAGCTTTAACTGTGCTGTTAAATATTTTATATTCATTGGAATTCAGAAGGGGGAATTCTCATAGCAACCTGTACAATTCTAATGACTAAACAGGGTAGATGCAGGTAGGATGTTCTCAATGGCAGAAGAGACTAGAAATGAGGGTCGCAGACTGAGCATATGGGGTAAACCATTTAGGTTTGAGATGAGGAGAAAATTCTTCACCCAGATGGTGGTGAGCCTGTGCAATTCATTAACATTAAATGAAGATGAGGCCAAAACAGCGTTTTCAAGAAAGAGTTGGACATTGTTTTTGGGACTAAAGGGATCACATTATAAGGCGGGAAAGCGAGTGTTGGAGGGATCAAACAAGTGGAGTCTTTGAGACCATATGGAGTTTCAACAAGAGTTTATTTAAGCTTGTACCATATATACTGGAGAGCACCCCGATAATTAACAGGGCTATTTTTCTGAGTAACCTATGCAAACTCTACATCAGGATTTAGATTATGCTGACAACATTTTTCTGAGTGACCTTTCTCAGGTGGATTCAAATAGCATTCTTATTCTTACAATGTCTACCTTCAATGTTCTGATTGACCATTATCTGTTAATTCAGCTTTTGTCATTTCAGAATTATACCTGTGATGATGGTGATAGAATCTCTGTTCCTGATTAGGCAATCTCGCACAATGCTGTTTCAATTGCTCTGGTGATTTATTTTGTACTGTTTCCCCCTTTATCTCCCGTGTTGATTGTTTCTACTTATCGTAGAATCATACTTCAGTGTGCACATTCTCCCTGTGTCTGTGCGGGTTTCCTCCGGGTGCTCCACTTTCCTCCCACAGTCCAAATATGTGCAGGTTAGGTTGATTGGCCAGGCTAAATTGCCCCTTAGTGTCCTGGGATGTGCATGTTAGAAGGATAAGCAGGGTAAATATGCGGCGTTGTGGGGATAGGGCTTGGGTGAGATTCTTGTCGGTACAGACTCGATGGACCAAATGGCCTCCTTTTGGTAGGGATTCTATGATTCTATTCCATTTTGAAAGATACCTCTGATGGATTTTCTTGTGGGACTGCTGTAATAAATTTTATCACCCCCTTAACAGGCCCCCTACCTGGCCTCGTAACCATGAGTTCATGCAGTCTCTGTGTATGTTAAGGAGATTCAATTTGTACAGGGAGGAAAATGAGTACTGTGGGATAGTCTCCTTTTGCACTCTAGGGTTTCTATGATTTCTACGTTAAAGAAACTTCATCTGATATCAGGATGCGCAAGTCAAACAATTAATTAAGGGACACAGTGTTTTTCTTTAAAGGACTCATAGAAACATTTAATCAAACGTAATTTCACCAAACTTTCAGCAAGTTTTAAACATCACAAGCCATTAAAAAAGGCAAAGCTGGGCTATTCGAAAACAATGTTTTTGTAGCTGTTATTTTAGAACCTAGAATATAGAAAGAGTACAGCACAAACAGGCCCTTTGGCACAGAAGTTGCGCCGAACATGTCCCTACCTACTAGGCTTACCTATTACCATTTATTTTACTAAGTCCCATGTACTTATCCAAAAGTCTCTTAAAAGACCCTATCTAATCCGTCTCCACCACCACTGTCAGCAGCCGATTCCATGCACCAACCATCCTCTGAGTGAAAAACTTACCCCTGACATCTCCTCTGTATCTACTCTCCAGCACCCTAAACCTGTGTCCTCTTGTAGCAGCCATTTCAGCCCTGGAAAAAGCCTCTGAGAATCCACTCAATCAATACCTCTCAACATCTTATACACCTCTATCAGGGCACCTCTCATCCTTCGTCACTCTAAGGAGAAAAGTCCGAGCTCTCTCAACCTATCCTCATAAGGCATGCCACCTAATCCAGGCAACGTTCTTGTAAATCTTCTCTGCACTCTTTCTGTGGCTTCCACATCCTTCCTGTAATGAGGCGACCAGAACTGAGCACAGTACTCCAAGTGGAGTCTGACCAGGGTCTTATACAGCTGCAGCATTATCTCCCAACTCCTAAACTCAATTCCCTGATAAATGAATGCCAGTATACCGTACACCTTCTTAACCACATCCTCTATCTGCGAAGCTGATTTGAGTGTCCTATGAACCCAGACCCCAAGATCCTTCTGATCTTCCACACTGCTAAGAGTCTTACCCTTAATATTATATTCCATCATCCTATTTGACCTGCCAAACTGAATCGCCACACACTTATCTGGGTTGAAGTCATCTGCCACTTCTCCGCCCAGTCTTGCATCCTATCTATGTCTTCTGACATCCCTCCAAGCTATCCACAACACCTCCAACCTTTGTGTCATTAGCAAACTTACCAATCCATCCCTCCACTTCCTCATCCAGATCATTTATAAAAATCACAAAGAGCAAGGGTCCCAGAACAGATCCCTGGGGCACTCCACTGGTAACCGACCTCCATGCAGTAAAAGACCCATCCACAACCACTTTTTGCCTTCTGTCGGCAAGCTAGTTCTGAATCCATAAAGCAAAGTCCCCTTGGATCCCATGTCCCCTCACTTTCTCAATAATTCTTGCATGGGGGACCTTATCGAATGCCTTACTGAAGTCCAAATAAACCACATCCACCACTCTTCCTTTGTCAATGTGTTTAGCCACATCTTCAAAAAACTCAACCAGGCTCGTAAGGCACAATTTGCCTTTGACAAAGCTGATTTTTTTTGATCATAGTATGCCGTGGACGTAGTGTACATGGACTTCAGCAAGGCGTTTGATAAGGTCCCCCATGCAAGACTTCTTGAGAAGGTGAGAGGGTATGGGATCCAAGGGCCTTTAACATAGAACATAGAACATTACAGCGCAGAACAGGCCCTTCGGCCCACGATGTTGCGCCGACCAGTTACAAAACAATGACCCACTAGCCTAAACCAATCCCTTTTCATCCATAAACCTATCCATAGATCTCTTAAACGCCCCCAAACTAGGTGCATTTACAACTGCAGCTGGCAGGGCATTCCAGTCCCTCACCACCCTCTGGGTAAAGAACCTACCCTGACATCTGTCCTATAACTACCCCCCCTTAATTTAAAATCGTGCCCCCTCGTGCTAGCTTTCTCCATCCTAGGAAAAAGGCTATCACTATCTACCCTATCTAAACCTCTAATCATCTTATATGTTTCAATGAGATCCCCTCTTAGCCACCTTCTTTCCAGCGAAAACAACCCCAAATCTCTCAGTCTCTCCTCATAGGATCTCCCCTCCATACCAGGCAACATCCTGGTAAACCTCCTCTGCACCCTCTCCAAAGCCTCTACATCCTTCCTGTAATGTGGGGACCAGAACTGCACACAAAACTCCAAGTGTGGCTGCACCAGAGTTGTGTACAGTTGCATCATGACGCTGCGACTCCTAAATTCAATCCCCCTACCAATAAACGCCAAGACTCCGTATGCCTTCTTAACAACCTTTGGCCTTGTGGATCCAGAACTGGCTTGCCTGCAGAAGGCAGAGAGTGGTTGTGGATGGGTCTTTTTCGGAATGAAGGTCAGTCACCAGTGGGGTGCCCCAGGGATCTGTTCTGGGACCCTTGCTGTTTGTCATTTTCATAAATGACCTGGATGAGGAAGTGGAGGGATGGGTTAACAAGTTCGCTGATGACACGAAGGTCGGCGGTGTTGTGGATGGTCTGGAAGGATGTCAAAAGTTGCAGCAGGACATAGATAGGATGCAGGAATGGGCGGAGAAGTGGCAGATGGACTTCAACGCGGATAAATGTGTAGTCGTCCATTTCGGCAGAACCAATGGGATGAACGAGTACACTATTAAGGGCAGGGGTCTTAGTAGCGTTGAAGAGCAGAAGGATCTCGGGGTCCGGGTCCACAGGACTCTTAAATCGGCCTCGCAGGTGGAGAAGGTGGTCAAGAAGGCGTATGGTGTACTGGCCTTCATTAATCGAGGGATTGAGTTTAGGAGTCGGGAGGTAATGCTGCAACTTTACAGGACCCTTGTCAGGCCTAATTTGGAGTACTGTGCGCAGTTCTGGTCGCCTCACTATAGGAAAGACGTAGAAGCTATTGAAAGGGTGCAGAGGAGATTTACAAGGATGTTGCCTGGACTGGGAGGCATGCCTTATGAAGATAGGTTGAGGGAGCTGGGACTCTTTTCCCTGGAGAGGCGAAGGTTGAGAGGCGACCTGATAGAAGTTTATAAAATGTTGAGAGGAATAGATAGGGTGGACTCTCAGAGGCTATTTCCCCGGGTTGAAATGGTCGCTACGAGAGGACACAGATTTCAGGTGCGGGGAGGGAAGTACAGAGGTGATGTTAGGGGTAAGTTTTTCACTCAGAGGGTGGTGAGTGAATGGAATCGGCTGCCGTTATCGGTGGTGGAGGCGAACTCGCTGGGGTCTTTTAAAAGACTTCTGGATGAATATATGGGGTTTAATGGGATTGGGGGTTATAGATAGGTCTATAGATTGGTGGGGTTGATGTGATCGGCGCAACTCGAGGGCCGAAGGGCCTGTTTGTGCTGTAATGTTCTATGTTCTATGTTCTCTCCAAATGTTCATAAATCCTGTTGGTCAGGATCTTCTCCATCGACTTACCAACTGCTGACGTTAAACTCAATTGTTGATAATTTCCTGGGCTGTTTCTTCTCCCTTTCTTGAATAGAGGAACCACATCTGCAATCTTCCAATCCTCTGGACCCTTTCCCGTCTCCATTGATGACGCAAAGATCATCGCCAGAGGTTCTGCAATCTCTTCCCTCACCTCCCACAGTAACCTGGGTTACATCCCATCCGGTCCCAACGACTTATCTAACTTGATGCTTTTCAAAAGCTCCAACACACCCTCTTTCTCAATGTCAACATTCTGAAGCTTTTCAGTCTGCTGCAAGCCTGCACCACAACCACCAAGTTCCTTTATCACTGTCAATAATGAAGTAAAGTATTCATTGAGTACCTCTACTATTTCTACCGGTTCTATACAAACTTTCCCACCGTCACATTTGATAGGTCCTATTCCTTCACATCTCATCCTTTTGCTCTTCACATACTTGTAGAATGCCTTGGGGTTTTCCTTAATCTTACCTGCCAAGGCCTTCTCATGATCCCTTCTGGTTCTCCTAATTTCCTTCTTAAGATCCTTCCTACTGTTGTATACTCCTCTAGATCCCTAACATTACCCAGCTCCCTAAACCTTTTGTACGCTTTTCTTTTCTTCTTGACTAAGTTCATTACAACTTCCGTGCACCACAGTTCCTGTAAACTACCAAAACTTCCCTATCTCATCGGAACATTGTCGTGGAGAACTTCAGACAAATATTCCCTGAAAATCTGTCATATTACTTCTGTATATTTCCCTGAGGAAACCTCCTTCCAATTTATGGCTCTAATTTCTGCCTGATGGCGTCATAATTCCCCTTACTCCAGATGAACACTTTCCTAGCTTGTCTGATCCTATCTCTCGCCAATGCTAGTGCAAAGGAGATAGAGTTATGATCACTATTCCCAAAATGCTCCCCCACTGAGAGATCTGACACCTGACCAGGTTCATTACCCAATACTAAATCAAGAACAGCCTCTCCTCTTGTAGGCTTATCCACATACTGTGTCAGGAAACCCTCCTGAACACACCTAACAAACTCCTCCCCATCTAAACCCCTTAGCCTAGGGAGATTCCAATCAGTATTTGGGAAATTAAAGTCTCCCATCACAACAACTCTGTTATTATTACATCTCTCCAGGATCTGATTCCCTATCTGTTCCTCAACATCCTGTTACTATTGGGCGGCCTATAGAAAACACCCAGTAAAGTTTTTGACCACTTCCTGTTCTGAACCTCCACCCACAGAGACTCTGTAGACAGCCCCTCCATTACGTCCATCTTTTGTACAGCCATGATATATTTCTGATCAACAGTGCCACTCCTCCACCTCTTTTTCTTCCCTCCCTGTCCCTCTTGAAACATCGGAAACCCGGCACTTGAAGTATCCAGTCGTGTCCCTGAGTCATCCAAGTCTCTGTAATGGCCACCACATCACATTTCCAAGTAGCGATCCATGTTCTAAGCTCATCCACTTTGTTAACAACACACCTCGCGTTAAAATAGACACATCTCAAACCTTCGGCCTGAGTGCTCCCCTTCTCCATCACTTGCCTATCCTCCCTCTCACACTGTCAACAATCTCTCTCTATTTGCAAGCTAACCTCCTCTCACCCAGTCACTTCATTTTGATTCCCACCCCCCAAACATTCTAGTTTAAAGTCTCCGCGGTAGCCTTAGCAAACCTTCCCGCTAGGATATTGGTCCCCCTGGAATTCAAGTGCAACCTGTCCTTGTTGTACAGGTCACCCTGCCCCTAAAGAGGTCCCAGTGATCCAGGAACCTGAATCCCTGCCTTCTGCTCCAATCCCTCAGCCATGCCTTTATCCTTCACCTCATTCCATTCCTGCTGTCACTTTCTCGTGACACAGGCAGCAATCCCAAGATTACTACCTTTGCATTCCTCCTTCTCAACTCTTCATCTAATTCCTCTTTTCTCTTTTCGTGACCCCTTCCCTTTTCCTACCTTTGTCAGTGGTATCAATATGTACCACGACCTCTGGCTTCTCTCCCTCCCGCCTCAGGATTTCTTGGATGCGACCAGAAATGTACCGGATCCCGGCACCAGGGAGGCAAACTACCATCCGAGTTTTGTGTCTGCTCCACAAAATCGTCTGTCTGACCCCCTTACTTTAGAGTCCCTATCAATACTACCTGCCTCCTCCTTTCCTTACTCTTCTGAGTTACAGGGCCGGACTCTGTGCCAGAGGCATGGATACTGCTGTTTCCACCAGGTGGGCTGTCCCCCCCAACAGTACTCAAACAGGAGTACTTAATGTAAAGGGGCACATCCACTGGGGTGCTCTCTAGCACCTGACCTCTCCCCTTCCTAACTGTGATCCACTTGCCTGCCTCCCGTGGCCCCGGTATGACCACCTGCCTGTAACTCCTATCTATCATCTCCTTGTTCTCTCTGACCATACAAAGGTCCTTGAGCTGCAGCTCCAGTTCCCTAACATGGTCCCTTAGGACCCACAGCTGGCACAGATATGGACGTTTGGGAGGCTAGGAGACTCCAGAACCTCCCACATCCGACACTGAGAACAACATACTGGCCTCATGCTCATAATTCCCCTTTTCTTCAAAGAACACAGAAAAAGAAACTAAGAATTAAACCTACCCTGCCTCGCCCATTTCCGCCTAAGCCCGTTGAGCCAAAGCCCTTTAGCTCTCACTCTGCTACCTGTTCACTCCGCTGCCCGCTACTGACGCTGCCTGCTGTATAGTGCGGCCTGCTTTTTAAACCTCGTGCACTGAAAAACCCTTCCCAGGTCACTCCCGCGGCCCACTTCCACTTTACTGTTAAAGTAACTTGTAAAAAAGAGAAACCCTGCAAAATATTAAAAAATAGTCAATTGCTTACCTTCACAAAGTGGACAACTTCACACTTGCCAACATTAAATTCCATTTGCCAGTTCCTGGCCCATTCACCCAGCCTATCTAGATCCTTCTGCAGACTTTCCACACCCTCCGCACAATTTGCCGTTCCCCCAATCTTGGTGTCATCCGCAAATTTCGACACCCTACACTCGGTTCCCTCCTCCAGATCATCTATATAAATGGTAAATTGCTGAAGCTCCAACACCGACCCCTGGGGCACTCCACTAGTCACCATCCGCCAATCCGAATAGCACCCATTGACCCCCACTCTCTGCCTCCTATTTGACAACCAATTCTCTATCCACACTAACACCCTACCCCCAACTCCAAGTCCCCTGACCTTCTGCAATAACCTCTTATGAGGTACTTTGTCAAACGCCTTCTGAAAATCCAGAAAGACCACATCCACCGGCTCTCCTCTATCCACCGCCCTAGACACATCCTCATAGAACTCCAGTAAATTTGTCAGACACGACTTCCCTTTAATGAAACCGTGCTGCGTCTGCTCTATCAAGCAATTCCCTTCAAGATGCCTCGCAATTTCCTCCTTAATGACGGATTCTAACATTTTACCTACCACAGACGTTGAACTAACCGGCCTATAATTCCCTGCCTTTTGCCTGGCACCCTTCTTAAACAATGGCATAACATTAGCCGTTTTCCAATCTTCTGGCACTTCCCCGGAATCCAGCGACGTTTGGAAAATAACCACCAAGGCATCCACTATAACCTCCGCCATTTCTTTCAGAACCCTCGGATGCATTCAATCCGGTCCTGGGGACTTGTCCACAATCAGCCCCTCCAGTCTGTCGAGCACCGCCTCTCTAGTAACAGTAATGTCATTAAGACCCTCCAGTTCTACCACATTTCCATCGCTAACACCCGGCAAATTATTCACGTCCTTCTCCATGAAGACAGAAACAAAAAAGTTATTCAATACCTTAGCCATATCCCCATCCCCTACCACTAGGTCCCCTTTCTCATCCTCTAAAGGACCAACGTTCACCCTAGCCAGCCTCTTCCTTTTTATATATTTATAAAAACTCTTGCTATCCTTTTTTATTGGTATTGAATAACTTTTTTGTTTCTGTCTTCACGGAGAAGGACGTGAATAATTTGCCGGGTGTTAGCGATGGAAAGGTGGTAGAACTGGAGGGTCTTAATGACATTACTGTTACTAGAGAGGCGGTGCTCGACAGACTGGAGGGGCTGATTGTGGACAAGTCCCCAGGACCGGATTGAATGCATGCGCTAGCCCAGCTTCATAGTTTCTCCTACCCTCCTTTATCAACTTCTTTGTCAATCTTTGTTGACATTTAAACCACTCCCAATCCTCTTCTCGCCCACTACTCTTAGCTACTCTAAATTCCTCTGCTTTTAATTTAACACTTTCCTTCACCTCCTTCATTATCCACGGCTTATTACCTCTCCTCGTACAGTCCTTTTTGACCATCGGAGTAAATTTCTGCTGAGCACCAAGAAAGATCTCCTTTAAGATCCTCCACTGCTCCTCAGCAGACCCTCCCTCCAACGCACTCCCCCAGTCCACATTCGCCAATTCTTCTCTCATCCTACTGTACTCCCCTCTATTCAAACAAAGGACACGTGTCCGGGAACCCACTTTCTCCTCCTCCATCTGCACCAGAAACTCCACCATACAATGATCACTCTCTCCAAGAGGATCCTTCACTGCAAGGTCCCTAATTCTACCCGCCTCATTACATAGCACCAGATCCAAGATAGCTCGCTCCCTCGTCGGCTCCAACACACACTGTTCAAGGAAATTATCCCGGCAGCATTCCAAGAACTCCTCCTCAAGCCCACCGTGTCCAACATGGGTCGACCAATCAATATGCAGATTAAAATCCCCCATAACTACGGCCGTCCCATTCCTGCACGCCGCACTTATTTGCGCGTTAACAGCCCGCCCCACCTCCAGATCATTATTCGGGGGCCTATAGACGACACCCACCAGCGTCTTCCTCCCTTTGCTGTTCCTAATCTCCACTCACAACGATTCCACGTTCTGCTCCTTGGCTCCAATATCATCCCTTGCTACCACCTTGATGCTATCCTTAATCAGCAGAGCTATGCCCCCCCCTTTTCCCTCCCGCCTATCCTTCCTAAACATTTGATACCCTTGGACATTCAGCTCTCAGTCCCTGTCACCTTGCAGCCACGTCTCTGTAATGGCCACCAGATCGTATCCATTTGTGTTGATCTGCGCCACCAGCTCATCCACTTTATTCCGAATGCTTCGTGCATTCAGATACAACGCTTTCATCCCTGCCTTCACCTGGACCCTATTTGCCGTAACGCCACCAACCATACTCACGCCCCCTACTCCCTCTATTATTGGGACATCCTCGGCCTCTTCCCTTACCTGTACCCTCTCCTTAACTTTAGACCTCGTAAGGTCACCTATCCTCGCACCCTCCCCCCCCCTAATTAGTTTAAAGTCCTGTCTACAGTCCTCTTTACTCGATTCGCACTCTGGTCCCACCACGGTTCAGACCAAACCTATCCCACCCGAACAGGTCCCACCTACCCAATACTGGTGCCAATGCCCCATAAATTCAAACCCATTCCTCCCACACCAATCTCTGAGCCACCCATTCATTTCCTTAATCCTGTCAACCCTACGCCCATCTGCACACGGTTCAGGCAGTAGCCCAGAGATGACCACCTTGTCGGTTCTACTTTTTAATTCCATTCCCACCTTCTCATACTCCCTCACCAGATCCTCAGTCTGCACTTTGCCTATGTCATTGGCACCCACATGTACCACAACGACTGGATTCTCACCCTCCAACTCCAGGTTCCTCTGCAGCCCAGGTGCGACATCCTGTACCCAAGCACCAGGCAGACAACACACCCTTCTGTGCACTTTGTCATTGTGACAAAGGACAGTGTCAATACCCTTCACCCCACTGTCCCCAATTACTACTGCATTCCTTTTCCCCTTCTTTTTGCCTATGTCCTGCTGCATCACTGTACCGTGTGCAATTTGCTTACCAACCTCACCTGCCTCGTCCTCTTCCAGACTGGCAGCAAGAACCTCAAACCTGTTTTGCAGATTAAGAGGCTGAGGCCTCCGCTCCTCACCCCCGTTCCTCTTCCCAGCAGCCCCTCTTGTCCCTGACCCTTAGAGTTAGCCAGTCTAGGGGGGGTGGATGTCACTTGCACCCCATTGACAATGGCACCCTCTCTCCCCCTGATGAGCCTCAGTGTCTGTAGCTCAGAGGCCAGCTCATTTACCCTGAGCTGGAGATCCTCCAGCAATCTGCACTTACTGCAGACATGGTCACTGGGGAGGACCCTGGGGTCCACCAGTTCCCACATCATACAGAAACCACACAACACATGCCCCTCCATTATTCACTGTAGTAGGTTTGAGAAAAAATTTTTTTTTCCTTGTTTTTTCAAACAAACTCACCTGGCCTTTTTCCCTCCAGCCCTTTTTGATATTAAGCCCTATTAACTCACTCAGCTTCCCTCTCACTCCTCTGCCCACTCAGACGCTGCCCGCTGTCTAAACCTGGCGCTGATTTAAAGCAGGCTGGTCCACAACTCCTTCTAAACACTCCCTCAGAATTCTTAAAGCAGTAAATACAATAAAATAAATGCTTTAAACAGTTCTACAAAGAACAAAGTGCTTTAAACTTATTTTAAACAGGTTTTTAACAGGTAAAATCTTAGCTCTCTCTCTGCTTCTTCACTCGTCTGCTCCAGCAAACAATGGAAGGCTCCTGATAATAATGTCATACAGGCCCTCCACTCCTACCATCTTTCCATTGCAAACATGCGGCAAATTATTAACGTCCTCCTCTGTGAAGACCGAAACAAAAATGTTATTCAAGGCCTCAGCCATCTCCCTATCCCCTACCACTAAGTCTCATCCTCTAAGGGTCCAACGTTCACCCTAGTCAGCCTCTACCTTTTTATATATTTATAAAAACTCTTACGATCCTTTTTTATATTTAGTGCTAGCCCAGCTTCATAGTTTATCCTACCCTTCTTTATCAACTTCTTCGTCATTCTTTGTTGATATTTAAACCTCTCCCAATCCTCTTCTCGCCCACTACTCTGAGCTACTCTAAACGCATCTGCTTTTAATTTAACACTTTCCTTCACCTCCTTCGTTATCCACGGCTGATTATCTCTCCTCCTACAATCCTTTTTAACCATCGGAATAAATTTCTGCTGAGCACCAAAAAAGATCTCCTTAAAGATCCTCCACTGCTCCTCAGCAGACCTACCTTTCAATGTGCTCCCCCAGTCAATTTTCACCAATTCCTCTCTTATCCTATCGTACTCCCCTCTGTTCAAACAAAGGACACATGTCCGGGAACCCACTTTCTCCTCCTCCATCTGCATCAGAAACTCCACCATACAATGATCACTCTTCCCAAGAGGATCCTTCACCACAAGGTCCCTAATTCTACCTGCCTCATTTCATAACACCAGATCCAAGATAGCTCGCTCCCTCGTTGGCTCCAACACACACTGTTCAAGGAAACTATCCCGGCAGCATTCCAAGAACTCTTCCTCAAGCCCACCGCGTCCAACATGGGTCGACCAATCAATATGCAGATTGAAATCCCCCATAATTATCGCCGTTCCATTCCTGCATGCCGCATTTATTTGCGCGTTAACAGCCCGCCCCACCTCCAGATCATTATTTGGGGGCCTATAGACGACACCCACCAGCATCTTCCTCCCTTTGCTGTTCTTAATCTCCACCCACAACGATCCCACCTTCTGCTTATTGGCTCCTATAATGGTCTCATCTGAAGGCACGACGAGGAATGATCATAATTTAGTTTGAGAATGAGAAGACTATGGGTGCGATCTTACATAAGAGCATAAGAACTAGGAGCAGATGTAGGCTACTTGGCCCCTTGAGCCTGCTCTGTCATTCATTAAGAACATAGCTAATCTTTTTGTGGACTCAGCTCCACTTACCCGCCTGCTCACCATAACCCTTAATTCCTTTTCTGTTAAAAAATTTATCTATCTTTGCCTTAAAAACATTCAATGAAGTAACTTCAACTGCTTCATTGGGCAGGGAATTCCACAGATTCACAACCCTCTGTGTGAAGAAGTTCGCCCTCAATTCAGTACTAAATCTGCTTCCCTTTATTTTGAGGCCACTGAGTTTTAGTTTCACCTACCAGTGGAAACAACTTCCCTGCTTCTATCTGATCTATTCCCTTCATAATCTTATATGTTTCTATAAGATCTCCCCTCATTCTTCTGAATTCCAATGAATGTGGCCCCAGACTACTCAGTCTCTCCTCGTGAGCCAACCCTCTCAAATCGGGAATCAACCTAGTGAATCCACTCTGCACCCCCTCCAGTGCCAGTATATTCTTTCTCAAGTAAGGAGACCAAAACTGTACACAGTACTCCAGGTGTGGCCTCACCAGCACCGTTTAGAGTTGCAACATAATCTCAATGTTTTTAAACTTTACTTCTTTAGATATCCATGGCTGATTATCTCTTTTTCTACAGTCTTTCCTCATCGCTGGTATATACTTTTGCTGAACACTGTGAAAGGTCGCTTTGAAGTCCTCCACTGTTCCTCAGTTGTCCCACTATGAAGTTTTTGCTCCCAGTCTACTTTAGCCAACTCCTCCCTAATCACTTCATAATCTCCTTTGTTTCAGCACAAGACATTGGTATTGGATTTTACCTTCTTACACTCCATCTGTATTTTAAATTCAGGCATACTGTGATCGTTTCTTCCAAGAGGATCCGTAACTGCAAGATCATTAATTATTCCCGTCTCGTTACACAGGATCAGATCTAGGATAACTTGCTTCCTTATCAGTTCCATTACATACTGTTCAATGAAGCTATCGCAGATACATTCTATGAACTCCTCCTCAAGGCTGCCTTGACTTTAATGGCTGTGAATCCTGCAGCCCAGGCTTCCTGATGGGTCTTGTCCAGGTTAAATTTGATGTACTGCTCACCCAGTTGACCTGTTGACACAATAAGAAGTCTCACAATGCCAGGTTTAAGTCCAACCAGTTTATTTGATAGTAATCCCACAAGTTTTCAGTAACGGTGTTTCCGAAAGCTTGACTGGGAAATGCCACGTACATTTCTGCTAGGGGACTGGAAGGAATCAGTTGCATAAAAGTTCAGAGCGGCCGTCAACTTGACACCAGGGAGAGTGGGTGCCCTCCGAATACCACGAAGTGTCAGGTCCTGCAACAGATGGCACAGGTGTTTGTTTGCACTGTCTCCTTTTGGAGGTGAAGTTGTTGGCGCATATGATGCCAAACATCTTTTCAAATGACACTTGTGCACAGGTCTCCGCTCTCTCCTTCTCTTGAGCCATCCCTCTGAGTGAATGGTGGCCACAGTCTGCTTCCAGTGGTTGTTTCCCTTGACTCTTGGAAATGGTGAGGCCTGGGCCTCCTATGCCCGCAATTCTTTCTCCTCTTTCTCCTCAGTTCCAGCAGCAACCAAAAGGACAGCAAGACCAATCATTTGCATTGCAAAAGCCATCTTGTCACGCTGAAGTGGGGGAATGGTTGGATACGGAGAGGAATACATGTAGAGGTTAAGGAACACTGCTTGTTTCTAGCCCATCAACAGTTACTGTCCATATTGCTCTTTTCCCAGCTACATGCTGACTAAAATCACAGACCCCATTCCTATTCTCCCAACCACATGCCTCCTAAAATCACAGACTTCCCCATTCCCCCACCACATGTTCCCCAGAATCACAGCTCCTTGAAAAGTTGAGAGGCTGCAGGGCTTTGTGTACTGAGGCAGAGTGCTGAGGGCACTAGGACCTAGCAGCATCCACAAGATCCGATGTCAGTGCTGACACCCAGGTCCATGCTGCAAATTGAACATCGGACACCCATGCTGAGCAGCATCCCCCCCCCCCCCCCCCACCCCACAACCACAACTTGCAGAGCCCCCACCGACCCGAGAATAAAAATTGCTGCTTATAGGGGTCCTTTCATTGCAGCTGAGAGCCATTAGATGCTAGGCACCTACCTCACTGGTGGAGAGCCCGAATCGAACTTATATAGAGCATGTCTATTTGACGCCAATTCGATATGGGTGAATGCAGTGGTAAAGGGGAAAGTGCCGGTGAAGTTGGGCATGCAGCCAATTAAGTCAATTTAAATGCATGCAAGTGCATTTTTTGGGCTTTGGTAAAGGGAGAACCAGCTTGGAGGCAGGCGCAGATCATGCTACTCACCTCATGCCTGACTTCAAGATTTCATGCCTAAAAACGGGTGCAACTTGATGGTAAAATCAGGCCCATTGTGTCTGCACCAGGTCTCCAAATAAGTATCATGATTTATTGCCATTCCCCTGCCTTTTTCCTGTACCTTTAATCCATGCCAAAATATTTTCTGATGTGGATATGCTGGCGTTGGACTGGGGTAAACACAGTAAAAAGTCTGACAACACCAGATTTTAGTCCAACCGATTTATTTGATAGTAAACTCACTATCAAATAAATCGGTTGGACTAAAACCTGGTGTTGTCAGACTTTTTACTAAAATATTTCAAAGAACAAAGAACAACACAGCACGGGAAACAGGCCCTTCGGCCCAACGAGCCCGCGCCGCCGTCCCATGGTCAGTGACCTATTCATGATTTTAGTCTATGCCTAATGTATGAGGATCAGGGAGGTCCAATATAGGGACAATTTGTTACCCAATCAATCAGCCTAAAAGCACATTTCCTCCCAGTCCTTTAATTTATCAGCTTTCAGTCTTAATTTCTCCAATACATTTCTTTCAGTTCTTCCTTCCCAATAAATCATTGCTTCCCTAATATTATTGAGAAGTTATTTCTTGCTTCTGAAGACAGAACATTGTGGTCAGTGCAGACTGGATGGACCAAATGGCCTGTTTCTGTGCTGTAGGGTTTCTATGATTCTTTCTATGAACTAAAGCAGTTAATTGCTGTGCCATTTCCTTGTTCTTTTTCATACATTCTTCTCTTTTGCACTATAAGGAACTGACATTGGTCTTAAATTTTTTTAATATGCCTATTGAAGCTTTTACAATTCTACTTTATGTTACTTGGAAGTTTACTCATACTCTAGGTTTCCATCATTGTCAATTTCTTTTTCTTTATTTGCTGAATATTGCCACCAGCCCCGCCTCTCCATCAACCTCGGTTAGGACTGTGGAGTCTGAAATGAACACTGCAATGAAGCAGCTGTTACTCTCTGCTGTCTGAGGAAGGGAGCTCCGTTACTCATGTCATAAGAGATGGGCACCTGTTAGATGTACCTCCCCCATATCAGACATTGAGTCGGAATACCTGGAGCCAGTGCTGAAATGTTGCAAGAGTCCCATGAGCCATGCAAACCACCAAGGTTCCTCGTACTTAGCGAGGGAGTGGTATAATCATTTCAATGAGACTCATGGAACATCTGCTCCCTGATTGAGGTCATCAACAAAAGATGTCCCTCACTGAGGTCATAATTGCCAGTCCAATCAGGAAGCTTCACCCGTATATACATATGGGAATGTTAGATCGACTGGAACCCCTGGTTCTGACTTTGTACCTGAAACGCTCTAGGAGTGGAATAGAGTTTGTAAATAAAAGGAATGCGGTGAAGGAAGAGTTCTGAAGAGTTATTTCACCTGGCTTCCTTCATCACACAAGAACATTCTACAATATCGAGCCATGACTTACTTTTAAAATACTCCCTTTACTTTTACTTCCTCTAGTTTACTGTATATTAAGGACAGTAGAAATAGTCACCAGGTCCTACATAACATGGCAACCGTGCTTCTTTCTGAGAAAAGGCTGAAAAGGAAAGGGTCACTTTTCTCCCTTTTCACCTAACTCCCTCAGTCACCAAACTCTAACCTTACATTCTACTGCAGCCCAAAGCAACACTTCAGTGCATAAATGCCATCAGCTATCCTAGCAACTGTAATGTGTTTTCATTAATTACTAAACATAATGATGAAAGGCTAATGAATTGTGATGCATTTCTATTATCTACCTTCTCTTTTTTCAAACCAAATGACATTTTTCAGTCCTTATAGCAATCTGTCATATTTAGTCTCAACAAGTGGCTTGTATTTACCATGAAATCTGAACATCAGAATTTAATTGAATTAGTTTTCTGTATGCTAACTGGGCATCCAGTTACCTGGGCCTTGGTAGATGAGGAATAGCCTCATTGCTAAGTTAAAATTCAATCGCAGCAGCCGTTGGAATTTTAGTTCAATAAATTAAGTCTGGAATTGATGGCTGGTCTTAATAATGATGATCATGAAAGTATCATCAATTGTTGTTAAAACCTTACCTGCTTCACAAATATCTCTGGAAATAAATCTTATCCGGTATGGTCTCCAAAATCACAACAACCTGGGTGATTGCTAAGAGACTGCTGTCTGAAATGCCATCGAATATCACTCCATTGCAGCAAAGAAGAAAGGGTGATAAATGTTGGTTTACTAGCAATACTCCATAGAATCCATAGAACCCTACAGTGCAGAAACAGGCCCTTCGGCCCATCGAGTCTGCACCGAACACAATCCCACCCAGACCCTATCCCCATATCCCTACACATTTACCTGCTAATCCCTCTAACCTACACATCCCAGGACACTAAGGGGCAATTTTAGCATAGCCAATGAACCTAACCCGCACATCTTTGGACTCAGATCTCATTAAGTCATTTTTAAAAGTTACTTAGTTTCTTGCTGTTTTATATTTTTAGGTGTGTATTGTAAATCAGTTTAAAAATATAATGTTTTTATAGAGGCCAACTGAGAAGGTCAATTCATTTCAGCCTGAAAGGAAGCAGAGAATTTGTCCACGAAGATCAGCTGCAGCACAACCATGTTACAAAGAAGCTTCAGAATCTGAGTTTGATAACAGGGAAGAATCTCTCAGCTCCTCTTCTGAAAAAGCAAGGAATTTAACTCCGGTAAAAAAAATGTTCATTTTGTTAAAGTATGTATAAAGAATAACAATTGATAATTGAAAATGTATTTTTCTGTTCTATCCATCCCCTTTTTATGGCTGAAGCACATACTGGGATAATTTTTGATGTACCAAAGTCACAAGGGCCACAAATCTAATGAATGATTTTTCAAACTCTCATCCTCAATCTCTATTGTAAAAAAATTCTACTGAAGGCATGCAATCTTAAACTATATCACAATATGCTGAGGACATGTGTTTAAATCCCACAGATTTGACCTAAGCTCTTCAGTCCTGCTACATCATGTCATGAATAACTGTCATGAACAACTAACTGGAAAAGTTTTTTTAAGTTTAAAGTTTATTAGTGTCACAAGTAAGCTTACATTAACACTGCAATGAAATTACTGTGAAATTCCTCTAGTCGCCACCTGTTCTGGTATACTTAGATGCATTGTCAGACTCAATTCTCCATAAACGGCAAGTCTTTTGGACTGTGGGAGGAAATCAGAGCACCAGGAGGAAACCTACACAGATGTGGAAAGAATGTGCAGACCCCGCACAGACAGTGACTCAAGTTGGGAATTGAAGCTGGATCCTTGGTGCCGTGAGCAGCAACTAGCCAGTGTATAACCATGCCACCATAGGAAGTAGTTCCACAACTACTCACATCCTCAATTATGGGGGAACTCAGCACATCAGTACAAAAGACCAGACTGAATCATTTGCAACAATGTTCAGCTAAAAGTGCCAGGTAGATCATCTATCTTTGGAAGCTTCCAGCATCATAGAGGTCAGTCTTCAGGTAATTTAGAACATAGAACATAGAACATTACAGCACAAACAGGCCCTTCGGCCCTCGAGTTGCGCCGATCGCATCAACCCCACCAATCTATAGACCTATCTATAACCCCCAATCCCATTAAACCCCATATACTCATCCAGAAGTCTTTTAAAAGACCCCAGCGAGTTCGCCTCCACCACCGACGACGGCAGCCGATTCCATTCACTCACCACCCTCTGAGTGAAAAACTTACCCCTAACATCACCTCTGTACTTCCCTCCCCGCACCTTAAATCTGTGTCCTCTCGTAGCGACCATTTCAACCCGGGGAAATAGCCTCTGAGAGTCCACCCTATCTATTCCTCTCAACATTTTATAAACTTCTATCAGGTCGCCTCTCAACCTTCGCCTCTCCAGGGAAAAGAGTCCCAGCTCCCTCAACCTATCTTCATAAGGCATGCCTCCCAGTCCAGGCAACATCCTTGTAAATCTCCTCTGCACCCTTTCAATAGCTTCTACGTCTTTCCTATAGTGAGGCGACCAGAACTGCGCACAGTGATTTGATTCATTGCACATGTTATCAAGTGTCTGAAGGCACTGGATACTGCAGAGGCTTTGAGTCCAAACAACATTCTGGCAGTAGTACTGAAGACTTGTGCCGCACCCTTAATTAACCAAGGCTTTCCAGTACAGCTACAACACTGACAAACTTGGCAATGTGAAAAATTGCCTAGCAGAACAATTGACGTGCATTCAGTCTACTCCCCATCATCAACAATGTTGTGGAAGTGAACCACCCACCATGTGGGGCTTTGGTAAAGATAATAGGTGCAAATTTACCACATTGCTACACTGGCCGACTAGTGTAGCAGATGGGAAATATAAATAAGCAGGAGTCAAAAATCAATTTCTCACCCAGCAGCTGACAGGTCTTTTGTTTGCATAATATTCATATCTTAAATCCATTTAATGAGTTCCAGATAATGTTGTCTGGGGTCACTTAGGTTTCCGACCTGGCCAGTGAATGTTCCTACCAGTGGGGATCAGAGCTGGTCCCCAGCAACAGGGTCCTGTCAGGATGGCCTTGCTGGTGGGACTAGAGGTCAGGGTGGGGGGCTGTGCCTCTTGGGCAGTGTCACCCTGGCACTGCCATCCTATGAGCCTGGCAGTGCCATACTGACATCCATGGGCAGTCTGGCATTGTAAGCCTGGCACACTGGCAATATCCACTGGCACACTGGCAATATCCACTGAGGGAGCAGGGCCTTACAGGGCTGGGGCCAGGCCAGGGGGAGGTAGGAGAGGAGAAAAGGTGGCAACTCTGCATTAGGGGATGGGGGCTACTGGTAGGGCCAGTGACTGGTGAATCGGGGATAGCCACTGGGAGGCCAGCTATCAGGGTCAGGAGGTCATGTTGACGATCAGGATGCTAGAGGTCAGGGTCAGCCATTGGGAGGCCAGCAATGGAGGAGAAGTTGTTGGATTTCAACTGATCTCCCAGTATATCGGAAAATCAGTGCATACCCAATGGATGCCTGAGCACTATTACTGGCCTCACCAACAGACCCTCTGCAACAGACCTTCTACTGGCCTCTGCAACACACCCTCTAATACAGATGCAATAGCATCTATATTGCACTGAGTGCCCATAACTCAGCTCACCACACCCAAAAAAATGGTTTCCTACCTGTTGCACACTGAATTTTTGGGGGGGAAATCACCGCTAAACTATTTCAAATCCATAATTAGGTTATGATTTAAAACAATTTTCAGAAGAACCTGAACATAGAACATAGAACATAGAACATTACAGCGCAGAACAGGCCCTTCGGCCCACGATGTTGCGCCGACCAGTTACAAAACAATGACCCACTAGCCTAAACCAATCCCTTTTCATCCATAAACCTATCCACGGATCTCTTAAACGCCCCCAAACTAGGTGCATTTACAACTGCAGCTGGCAGGGCATTCCAGTCCCTCACCACCCTCTGGGTAAAGAACCTACCCCTGACATCAGTCCTATATCTACCCCCCCTTAATTTAAAGTCGTGCCCCCTCGTGCTAGCTTTCTCCATCCTAGGAAAAAGGCTATCACTATCTACCCTGTCTAAACCTCTAATCATCTTATATGTTTCAATGAGATCCCTTCTTAGCCACCTTCTTTCCAGCGAAAACAACCCCAAATCTCTCAGTCTCTCCTCATAGGATCTCCCCTCCATACCAGGCAACATCCTGGTAAACCTCCTCTGCACCCTCTCCAAAGTCTCTACATCCTTCCTGTAATGTGGGGACCAGAACTGCACACAAAACTCCAAGTGTGGCCGCACCAGAGTTGTGTACAGTTGCATCATGACGCTGCGACTCCTAAATTCAATCCCCCTACCAATAAACGCCAAGACACCGTATGCCTTCTTAACAACCTTATCTACTTGATTCCCAACTTTCAGGGATCTATGTACACATACACCTAGATCCCTCTGCTCCTCCACACTATTCAAAGTCCTCCCGTTAGCCCTATACTCAACACATCTGTTATTCATACCGAAATGAACTACCTCACACTTCTCCACATTAAACTCCATCCGCCACCTCACAGCCCAGCTCTGCAACCTTTCTAAGTCACCCTGCAAACTATGACACCCTTCGTCACAATCTACCACACCTCCAACTTTGGTGTCATCAGCAAACTTATTAATCCACCCAACTATACCCTCATCCAGATCATTAATAAAAATTACAAACAGCAGTGGCCCCAAAACAGATCCCTGAGGCACACCACTCGTAACCGAACTCCATGACGAATATTTACCATCAACCACCACCCTCTGTCTCCTATCTGCTAGCCAATTCCTGATCCAATTACCTAGATCACCCCCAATCCCATACATCTGCATTTTCTGCAGAAGCCTACCATGGTGAACCTTATCAAACGCCTTGCTAAAATCCATATACACCACATCAACTGCCTTACCCCTATCCACCTCTTTGGTCACTTTCTCAAAGAACTCGATAAGGTTAGTAAGGCACGACCTACCCGCTACAAAACCATGCTGACTGTCTCTAATCAACTCATTACTCTCCAAATAACTATAAATCCTGTCTCTAATAATCCTTTCCAAAACCTTACCCACCACAGAAGTAAGACTCACCGGTCTATAATTCCCAGGGAAGTCCCTTCTCCCCTTCTTAAACAATGGGACAACATTTGCTGTCCTCCAATCTTCCGGTACTATACCAGAGACTAACGACGACCTGAAGATCAGAGCCAGAGGCTCCGCAATCACCCCTCTTGCCTCCCAAAGAATCCTAGGGTAAATCCCATCCGGACCAGGGGACTGAGGAGAGATAAGAAGGAATATTTTCACCTGATGAGTTTTGTTTGAGAATGGACTGTTTGAAATGGTAGTGAAAATAGATATGTTTAATATCTTTCAAAGGGAATTTCCATAATTGTAAAGGAAAAAATACTAATATGTTAATAGATTATTAGTTTTGTGTTCAATTGTACGCGGATTAACTGGGGATATTTCAAGTTAGCGAAGGGACAAAATTGCTAAAATGAATCAATTAAAACCCATGGTCTGCTTTGACCATCAAAGGATTTATTATTTTACATCAGTTGGGAAACGGTCTCTAGGCAATCCAGATACGCTAAACAAAGAAATTATACGGTTTATATACAATTATATACAGTTACTCAGGACATCACAATTGACAGTTATTCAGCCAGTCAAAGGCATCAGCATCATGTGACTGGATGATCAAGGCCTGGCCTGTGCAGTCTGTATCGATGGTATAAATTGCAGGCACGGGACTTCAGACCTGCTTACTGGCAATTTACTTTGTCTCACCTTGTCTAGCTGTTTCTTTTGTTTATCTTGGTGTTTGTGAGGACCATTGTGTGTCATCCTAACCTTGTCTCTCATAGAAACAGCTCAATAATTTCAGCTGGAGTTTACTTTCCTTTTCAGGCTGGCCTAAAGTAACCCCATTCCTTTTAACTACCTTTTCCCTTCAGCCAACTTATTGCTACCACTGCCTTGGATATTATGCTATTCCCAACTAGAGTTTCATGTTGAGGGTTAGGATGCTCATTTTTGTCGTATGAAGTACTCTACATAGAAGTGTATAAAAGTTGGCATCAGTTCTATCTTTCAGTGTCTGACTTCATAGAATAGAATATGTTATGAATGGGATTAATTTGATGGCTCTTCAAAGGTCTGGTACAAGTGCAATCGGCTAAATGATTTCCTATCTATAAGATTTTATTCTGTGATCCTTTGAGCGAACTAGGGGCCTTGTTTTAAAATTAGGGGTCGTCCTAATAGAACAGAGATGAGGAAAAAAGAAATCTCTAAGAGGGTTGTGTGACATCAGAATTCTAGCTAAGAAGATGGTGGAAACGTGGCAGTCAAATATTTTTAAGCCAGAGGTAGGTAGATAGATTCATGTTAGGCAAGGGAAGGGGATGGCAAGATGGCACAGTAATTTGCACTGCTGCACTAAGAACCCAAATTTGATTCTAGCCTTGGGTGACTGTCAGTGTGGAGTTTATATGTTCCTCCTGTGTCTGCATGGGTTTTCTCTGGGTGCTCCGGTTTCCTCCCATAATCCAAAGATGTGCAGGTTAGGTGGACTAGCCATGCTAAATTGCCCCTAGTGTGTAGGTTTGCTATGGCAAATATGCGAGGGGTTAGGGCAAGGCTCTGGTAAGGTGCTCTTCAAGGTGTCGGTACAGACTCGAAGGACTGAATGGCCTTCTAATTCTATGATCAGAATTTATTAGGGTGGATGGGAGTGTGAAACTCAAAACACAGATGACCATGGTCTCAATGAATGGTGGACTGGAATCGAGATGTCCGATTTATCTACAACTGTCGATTTCAAAAGTTGGTCATTTGTAAAACTTTAAAGGGACAGTAAACTAAATAAAGGGACAGTATACTAAATGAAATGCAGGAGCTTTTTTTAGAACAATTATAGACAGTAAATATAATGCTTTCAGTTTCAAATTGCTGTGGATGTCCTCAATTTCTACTCATTTTTGTATTTCAGCCAACACAAGCTAAAAAGTTTTTTAAAAACTTCAAAAGGAAGTCTAATATGCTCAACGTTTCCAGGAAATATCATGAAATATCTGAAGTTTTGTCACACTCATTCACTAACACTTCATCAGTTGAGAAGATCAGATGTAAGTTTCATCTAGATTATGATGAAAAACATGGATATGTTTGTATATAAAATTAAATCTTGTCATCTTACAGTACAAAATATCCAGAAACTAAGATTCAAGATTGACTTAATAATTCTTTGCATAATATGAAATTAACATGAATTGCATGTTCTTAATTAGTCATTTTCTTGAATATTTTATATCAATTGCGTTTGAAGAATGTTTACAATGTCTACTCTCGTAACTGACATATTGCTGAATGTGGCCATTTCCTGCCATAGCAGTGACATCATAGAACCTCTACAGTGCAGGAGGAGGCAATTCAATCCATTGAGCCTGCACCGACAATAATCTTACCCAGACCCTGTCCCAATTTTACATATTTATCCTGCTAATCGCTTTGTTCCAATGCGAGAAGTGTAACAGGTAAGGCAGAGGAACTTAAAACTTGGATTAGTACACAGAACTGTGATGTTTTGCTATTACAGAGACTTGGTTAAGGGAAGGACATGAATGGCAGCTTAGCGTTCCAGGATACACATGTTTCAGGCAGAATAGAGGGGGAAGTACAAGGAGTTGCACTATTGGTTAAGAAGAATATCACAGCTGTACTGTGGGAGGACGCCTCGGAGGACTCATACAGTGAGACAATATGGGTAAAGCTCAGGAATAGGAAGAGAGTAGTCACAATGTTGGGAGTTTACTAAAGGCCACCCAATAGCAAGTGGGAGATAGAGGAACAGAAATGTAGGGAAATTTTGGCAAGATGTAAAAGTAACAGGATTGTTGTGGTGGGAGATTTTAACTTTCCCTGTATTGACTGGGACTCACTTAATGCTAGAGGGGCGTGGATGGGACAGAGTTTGTAAGGACCATCCAGAAGGACTTCTTGAAACATATGTACATAGTCCAACCAAGGAAGAGGCCATGTTGGACCTGGTATTGGGGAATGAGCCCAAAGGGGAGCAGTTTGGGAACAGTGACCACAATTCAGTAAGCTTTAAGGTACTGATGGATAAAGAAAAGTGTAGTCTCCAAGTTAAAGTACTAAACTGGGGGAAGGCCAATTACAACAATATTAGGCAGGAACTGAAATATATAGATCGGGGGCAGATGTTTGAAGGCAAATCAATATCTGGCATGTGGGAGGCTTTCAAGTATAAGTTGATAGGGATTCAGGACCAGTAGAACATAGAACATAGAACATTACAGCACAAACAGGCCCTTCGGCCCTCGAGTTACGCCGATCACATCAACCCCACCAATCTATAGACCTATCTCTAACCCCCAATCCCATTAAACCCCATATACTCATCCAGAAGTCTTTTAAAAGACCCCAGCGAGTTCGCCTCCACCACCGATGACGGCAGCCGATTCCATTCACTCACCACCCTCTGAGTGAAAAACTTACCCCTAACATCACCCCTGTACTTCCCTCCCCGCACCTTAAATCTGTGTCCTCTCGTAGCGACCATTTCAACCCGGGGAAATAGCCTCTGAGAGTCCACCCTATCTATTCCTCTCAACATTTTATAAACTTCTATCAGGTCGCCTCTCAACCTTCGCCTCTCCAGGGAAAAGAGTCCCAGCTCCCTCAACCTATCTTCATAAGGCATGCCTCCCAGTCCAGGCAACATCCTTGTAAATCTCCTCTGCACCCTTTCAATAGCTTCTACGTCTTTCCTATAGTGAGGCGACCAGAACTGCGCACAGTACTCCAAATGAGGCCTGACGAGGGTCCTGTAAAGTTGCAGCATTACCTCCCGACTCCTAAACTCAATCCCTCGATTAATGAAGGCCAGTACACCATACGCCTTCTTGACCACCTCCTCCACCTGCGAGGCCGATTTAAGAGTCCTGTGGACCCGGACCCCGAGATCCTTCTGCTCTTCAACGCTACTAAGACTCCTGCCCTTGATAGTGTACTTGTTCATCCCGTTGGTTCTGCCGAAATGGACGACTACACATTTATCCGCGTTGAAGTCCATCTGCCACTTCTCCGCCCATTCCTGCATCCTATCTATGTCCTGCTGCAACTTTTGACATCCTTCCAGACCATCCACAACACCGCCGACCTTCGTGTCATCAGCGAACTTGCTAACCCATCCCTCCACTTCCTCATCCAGGTCATTTATGAAAATGACAAACAGCAAGGGTCCCAGAACAGATCCCTGGGGCACCCCACTGGTGACTGACCTCCATTCCGAAAAAGACCCATCCACAACCACTCTCTGCCTTCTGCAGGCAAGCCAGTTCTGGATCCACAAGGCCAAAGGCCCTTGGATCCCATGCCCTCTCACCTTCTCAAGAAGTCTTGCATGGGGGACCTTATCAAAAGCCTTGCTGAAGTCCATGTACACTACGTCCACGGCACTTCCTTCGTCAATGTGTTCAGTCACATTATCGAAGAACTCAACTAGGCTCGGAAGGCACGACTTACCCTTGACAAATCCATGCTGACTATTCCTGATCATGTCAAACCTCTCCAAATGGTCGTAAATCTTGTCCCTCAGAAGCCTCTCCATCAGCTTACCAACCACTGAGGTCAGACTCACCGGGCGGTAATTTCCCGGGCTATCTCTGTTCCCTTTCTTGAAAATAGGGACTACATCCGCAATCCTCCAATCTTCCGGAACCTCTCCCGTCTCCATTGACGACGCAAAGATCATCGCCAGAGGCTCTGCAATCACTTCCCTCGCCTCCCACAGTATCCTGAGGTACATCCCATCTGGTCCCGGCGACTTATCTGTTTTGATAGAATTCAAAAGTTCGAACACATCCTTCTCCTTAACGTCCACGTACTCAATCTTTTCCATCTGCTGCAAGTCCATAGCAAGATCTCCCAAATCAGCTTCCACTGTGAATACTGAGGCAAAGTACTCATTAAGCACCTCCGCCATTTCTTCTGGTTCCACACAGACCTTTCCCCCTTCACCTTTTATAGGTCCTATCCTTTCCCTTCTCACCCTTTTACCTTTCACATATTTATAGAAGGCCTTGGGATTTTCCTTAATCTTACCCGCCAAGGTCTTCTCATGACCCCTTCTGGCTCTCCTAATTTCCCTTTTAACCTCCTTTCTATAGTCCTTATATTCTTCAAGATCCTTAAACTCTCCTAGTTCCCTGAACCTTTTGTACACCTTCCTTTTCTTCCTGACTAGGTTCAACACAGCCTTCGTGCACCACGGTTCCCGCGACCTACCAAAACCCCCTTGTCTCATCGGAACATTGTCATGTAGAGCACCAGACAAACATTCCTTGTAAGAATGAAAGATAAGTATGGTAAGTTTTGGGAACATAGAACATAGAACATAGAACATAGAACATAGAACATTACAGCACAAACAGGCCCTTCGGCCCTCGAGTTGCGCCGATCGCATCAACCCCACCAATCTATAGACCTATCTATAACCCCCAATCCCATTAAACCCCATATACTCATCCAGAAGTCTTTTAAAAGACCCCAGCGAGTTCGCCTCCACCACCGACGACGGCAGCCGATTCCAATCACTCACTACCCTCTGAGTGAAAAACTTACCCCTAACATCACCTCTGTACTTCCCTCCCCGCACCTTAAATCTGTGTCCTCTCGTAGCGTCCATTTCAACCCGGGGAAATAGCCTCTGAGAGTCCACCCTATCTATTCCTCTCAACATTTTATAAACTTCTATCAGGTCGCCTCTCAACCTTCGCCTCTCCAGGGAAAAGAGTCCCAGCTCCCTCAACCTATCTTCATAAGGCATGCCTCCCAGTCCAGGCAACATCCTTGTAAATCTCCTCTGCACCCTTTCAATAGCTTCTACGTCTTTCCTATAGTGAGGCGACCAGAACTGCGCACAGTACTCCAAATGAGGCCTGACGAGGGTCCTGTAAAGTTGCAGCATTACCTCCCGACTCCTAAACTCAATCCCTCGATTAATGAAGGCCAGTACACCATACGCCTTCTTGACCACCTCCTCCACCTGCGAGGCCGATTTAAGAGTCCTGTGAACCCGGACCCCGAGATCCTTCTGCTCTTCAACGCTACTAAGACCCCTGCCCTTAATAGTGTACTCGTTCATCCCGTTGGTTCTGCCGAAATGGACTACTACACATTTATCCGCGTTGAAGTCCATCTGCCACTTCTCCGCCCATTCCTGCATCCTATCTATGTCCTGCTGCAACTTTTGACATCCTTCCAGACCATCCACAACACCGCCGACCTTCGTGTCATCAGCGAACTTGCTAACCCATCCCTCCACTTCCTCATCCAGGTCATTTATGAAAATGACAAACAACAAGGGTCCCAGAACAGATCCCTGGGGCACCCCACTGGTGACTGACCTCCATTCCGAAAAAGACCCATCCACAACCACTCTCTGCCTTCTGCAGGCAAGCCAGTTCTGGATCCACAAGGCCAAAGGCCCTTGGATCCCATGCCCTCTCACCTTCTCAAGAAGTCTTGCATGGGGGACCTTATCAAAAGCCTTGCTGAAGTCCATGTACACTACGTCCACGGCACTTCCTTCGTCAATGTGTTCAGTCACATTATCGAAGAACTCAACTAGGCTCGTAAGGCACGACCTGCCCTTGACAAATCCATGCTGACTATTCCTGATCATGTCAAACCTCTCCAAATGGTCGTAAATCTTGTCCCTCAGAAGCCTCTCCATCAGCTTACCAACCACTGAGGTCAGACTCACCGGGCGGTAATTTCCCGGGCTATCTCTGTTCCCTTTCTTGAAAATAGGGACTACATCCGCAATCCTCCAATCTTCCGGAACCTCTCCCGTCTCCATTGACGACGCAAAGATCATCGCCAAGGGCTCTGCAATCACTTCCCTGGCCTCCCACAGTATCCTGGGGTACATCCCATCTGGTCCCGGCGACTTATCTACCTTGATAGAATTCAAAAGTTCTAACACATCCTCCTCTTTAATGTCCACGTACTCAATCTTTTCCACCTGCTGCAAGTCCATAGCAAGATCTCCCAAATCAGCTTCCACTGTGAATACTGATGCAAAGTACTCATTAAGCACCTCCGCCATTTCTTCTGGTTCTACACAGACCTTTCCCCCTTCATCTTTTATAGGTCCTATCCTTTCCCTTCTCACCCTTTTACCTTTCACATACTTATAGAAGGCCTTGGGATTTTCTTTAATCTTACCCGCCAAGGTCTTCTCATGACCCCTTCTGGCTCTCCTAATTTCCCTTTTAACCTCCTTTCTACAGTCCTTATATTCTTCAAGATCCTTAACCTCTCCTAGTTCCCTGAACCTTTTGTATACCTTCCTTTTCCTCCTGACTAGGTTCAACACAGCCTTCGTGCACCACGGTTCCCGCGACCTACCAAAACCCCCTTGCCTTATCGGAACATTGTCATGCAGAGCGCTAGACAAACATTCCTTGAATATCCGCCACCTTCCTTCGGTACTCTTCCCTAAGAATGCCTCCTTCCAGTTGAATAACCTTGAATAACGAGAGATATTGTGAGCTTAGTTAAAGAGAAAAAGGAAGCATTTGCCAAGGCTAGGAGACTAAGAACACAAGAAGCAAATGTGGAATACGAGGAAAGTGGAAAGAATCTTGAGCAAGGAGTAAGAAGGGCTAAAAGGGGTCACAAAAATTGGCAAGCAGGATTAAGGAATATCCCAGAGTTTTTTATACATATATAAAGAGCAAGAGGGTAGCCAGGGATGTGGTTGGCCCACTCAAGGACACCGGAGGGAATCTATGCATGGAGCCAAAGGAAATGGGTGAGGTATTAAATGTGTCAGTATTCACCAAAGAGAAGGACTTGGTGGATGATGAATCTAGGAAAGGGTGTGTAGATAGTTTGAGTCATGTTGAGATCAAAAAGGTATTGGGGTTCTTGAGAAACATGAAGGTAGTCAAGTCCCCAGGGGCTGATGGGATACACCCCAAAATACTGAGAAAGGCAAGGCAGGAAATTGCTAGGGCCTTGAGAGAAATCTGGATCCTCACTAGCTACAGGGGAGGTCCCAGAGGATTAGAGTATAGCCAATGTTGTTCCTTTGTAGTAAAGCAGAAGTATAGCAAGAGTAATCCAAGTAATTACAGGCTGGTGTGCCTTACATCAGTCGTAGGGAAATTATTGGAGAGGATTCTTCGAGACAGGGTTTATTCCCACTTGAAAATAAGTGGACGTATTAGTGAGAGGCTAATGGTCTTATGAAGGGAAGGGGAGGTCATGTCTCACTAACTTGATTGAATATTTTGAGGAAGTAACAAAGATGATTGATTTGGGTAGGACAGTGGATGTTGTCAACATGGGTTTCAGTAAGGTCTGCGCTGTAATGTTCTATGTTCTATGTTCATGGCAGACTGGTGCAGAAGGTGAAGTTGCATGCGATCAGAGGTGAGCCAGCAAGGTGGATACAGAACTGGCTCGATCATAGAAGCCAGAAGGTAGCAATGGAAGGGTGCATTTCTGAATGGAGGGCTGTGACAAGTGGCTTTCCTCAGTGCTGGAACCTTTGCTGTTTGTATTACATAAATGATTTGGAGGAAAATGGAACTGGGTTGATTAGTAAGTTTGGGGATGACACAAAGGTTGGTGGATTTGCGGATAGCGAAGAGGATACAGAAGGATACAACAGGATATAGATCGGTTGGAGGCTTGGGCGGAGAGATGGCAGATGGAGTTTAATCTGGACAAATGTGGGATAATGCATTTTGGAAGGTCTAATAGAGATAGGGAATATACAGTAAATGGCAGAACTCTTAAGAGTATCGATAGCCAAAGAGATCTGGGTGTACAGGTACACAGGTCACTGAAAGTGGCAATGCAGGTAGAGAAGATGGTCAAGAAGGCATATGACATGCTTGCCTCCATCAGCTGGGGCATTGAGTTTAAAAATTAGCAAGTCATGTTGCAGCTTTATAGAACCTTAGTCAGGCCGCACTTGGAATATAGTGTTCAATTCTGGCTGCCACACTACCAGAAGGATGTGGAGGCTTCGGCGTGGATACAGAAAAGATTCACCAGGATGTTGCCTGGTATGGAGAGCATTACTATGAGGAGAGGTTGGAGAAACTTGGTTTGTTCTCACTGGAACGATGGAGGTTGAGGGGCGACCTGATAGAAGTCTACATGATTATGAGGGGCATGGAGAGAGTGGATAGTCAGAAACTTTTTCCCAGGGTGAAAGAGTCAATTACTAGGGGGCATAGGTTTAAGGTACGAGGGGCAAGGTTTAAAGGAGATGTACGAGGCAAGTATTTTAGGCAGAGGGTGGTGGGTGCATGGAACTCGCTGCTGGGGAAACAAATACAATGGTAAGTTTTAAGGGGCATCTGGACAAATAAACAAATAGGATAGGAATAGAGGGATATGTTCTCTGGAAGGGTAAGGGGTTTTAGTTCAGTCGGGCAGCATGATTGATGCAGGCTTGGAGGGTTGAAGGGCCTGTTCCTATGTTGTAATTTTCTTCGTTCTTTTTTCTAATTCCCCTGACACTAGAACATAGAACATTACAGCGCAGAACAGGCCCTTCGGCCCACGATGTTGCGCCGACCAGTTTTTTTTAAAAAAACTGACCCACTAATCTAAACCAATCCCTTTTTGTCCATAAACCTATCCACAGAACTAAGGGCAGTATTTTACCAGCACGCCTGCCAGAGGTTCACACGATCCCACCTGAGGCCAACACAGAAAGTTATTCTCTGGGCCTCACTTACCCCTGGAACCAGGGACCAGGGCAGGTGCGCCAGTAAAATTCTGGCCTAAAAGTCAATTTAGCATAGCCAATCCACCTAACCTGCACATCTTTGGAGTGTAGGAGGAAACTGGAGCACCCAGGGGAACCCATGCAATCATGGGGAAAACATGTAAACTCCATAGTCACCTGTGGCTAGCTGAGGCCGCCCTCATGTGTGCTTAGTGACTCTGCGCTGTTGTGTGTCATAAAGGCCGACTTGGAGAACATTTACCCGAAGATCAGAGGCCGAATGTCTGTAACCGCTGAAGTACGGCCTCAATCGGGATCTTGGATTCATGTCGCACGATCTGTAATCCCCAGGACTTGCCAAGGCTTGCAAAATCTCACTAACTGTCCTGGCTGGAGACAATACACATCTCTTTAACCTGTGCTTAACCCTCTCTCCACTCATATTGTCTGTACCTTTAAGACTTGATTACCTGTAAAGACTTACATTCCAACCATTATTTTGTAAATTGAGTTTGTGTCTTTATATGCCCTTTTTGTGAATAGAACTCCCACTCACCTGATGAAGGGGCAGTGCTCTGAAAGCTATAGTGGCTTTTGTTACCAAATAAACCTGTTTGACTTTAACCTGATGTTGTAAGATTTCTTACTGTGTTTACCCAAGTCCAATGCCAGCATCTCCATATCATAAAAATAACATTTCCAGCCCTCATGGTCCCCTTCTTCCCATAGCTTTTTAATATTCTTTCATGGAATGTGGGATAATGCATTTTGATAGAGGAACATGGAGAGACAATACAGGTCAATGGTACAACCTGGAGGGGAATACAGGAGCAGAGGGACCTCAGGGTTCAAGTGCATAATTCTCTGAAGGAAGCCAGGCAAGTTGAAACAGTTGTTAAGAGGGTTTATAGAATTCTTGAGTTTATAAATTTAGGCTGAGTATAAAAGCAAAGAACTAATGTTACACCTCTACAAATCATTGGTGAGATCACATCTAAAGCATTGTATTCCATTCTGGGCACCTTATTTAAGGAAGAATGTTGAAGCCTGAGAGAGTGCAAAAGAGGTTTACTGGAATGATACCAGGAATGAGGAATTTTAGAATAAAGGAAAGATTAGCACATTTGGGCTTATTCTCCTTGGAACAGACAAGATTAAGAGATAACCTTAATGAGATATTAGAATCATAGAATGACAGAATCATACAGTGGAGAAAAGGTGTTTGGCCCATCAAGTCTGCACCAACACGTGAGAAACACCTGACCTCGCACCTAATCCCATTTACCAGCACTTGGCCCATAATCTTCAATGTTATAACATGCAAAGTGCTCATCTAGATACTTTTTAAAGAATGTGAGGCAACTCACCTCTACCACCCTCTCAGGCAGTGCATCCTAGACTGTCACCACCCTCTGGGTAAAAATGCTTTTCCTCACATCCCCCAAACCTCTTGCCTGTCACCTTGAACCTATCTCTCATCGTGACTGACCTTTCATTCAGGAAACATTCATGAGGTATAAAATGCTTTGACAGATGAAGCCCTTGAAGAATATAAAGAACGTAGTAAGGAACTTAAAGAAGGAGTTAGGAGGGCTAAAACTGGTCATGAAAAATCCTTGGCAAATAGGATTAAAGAAAATCCTAAGGCATTTTGTATGTAAGTAAAGAGCAAGAAGGTAGCCAGGGAAAGTGTTGGTCCACTCAAGGATAGTGGTGGGAATCTATGCAAGGAACCAGAGGAAATGGGCAAAATACTAAATGAATAGTTTGCCTCAGTATTCACCAAAGAGAGTTGATGGATGAGGAGCCTAGGGTAGGCTATGTAGATATTCTGGGTCATGTCGATATCAAAAAGGAGGTATTGGTGTCTTTCGCAATCTTTTCTTTTACAGCTATCAGTGACAGTTTCATGGCACAATTAGTATTTTTAATTTAATTCATGGGCATTGGCTCGGCCAGCAATTATTGCCCATCCCTAGTTCTCCTTGAGAAGGTGGCAGGGTCATGTCTCCTTGAACCATGTGGTTTAGATACATCTCAGTGTGTGGGATGGAGATCCAAGTTTTGACCCAATAATAATGAAGGAAGGGCAATATGGTGAGTGTCAAGATGGTGAGTGGTTTTGGGGGGTACCTCCAGGTTCCAACATATATCTGCTTCACTTATACTGGTAGCGATCATGGTTTTGGAAGACACTGTTGAAAGAGCCCTGGTGAATTCCTGTAGTGCACCTTGTAGATGATATGGAGCAGCAGTGGCACAGTGATTCGCATTGCTGCTTCACAGCACCAGGGACCAAGGTTCAATTCCAGCCTTGGATGATTGCCTGTGTGGAGTTTGCACATTCTCTCCATGTCTGTGTGGCTTTCCTCTGGGTGGTCCAGTTTCCTTCCTCAGTCTCCTACCTAACAGAGGACTCCATGCTCTAGGGTGATTCATTATTCTGAGTCCCCATTGGTTCCCCAAGCTAGATGATCTTTACTCTACTGTGTTGCCCTTAAAGGGGCAATCACCACAACCTACATGGGCAATTTTCCACATTGCTGGATAGATGTCAGTGTTGTAGCTGTCGTGAAACAACTACTGGCTGGGGCACAGAAACGTTCAAGTACAATTGCTGGAATGTTGTAGGGCCTATTGCCTTTACAGTATCCACTGAAACAAAGAGCAAAGAAAATTACAGCACAGGAACAGGCCCTTTGGCCCTCCAAGCCTGCATTGACCATGCTGCCTGACTGAACTAAACCCCCCCCCTATGCTTCAGGGGACCATACCCCTCTATTTCCATCCTATTCATGTATTTGTCAATGTGCCCTTAAAAGTCACTATCATATCTGCCTCCACTACCTCCCCAGCCAGTGCGTTCCAGACACCCACTACCCTCTGTGTAAAAAACTTGCTTATGCCCCCTAGAAATTAACTCTTTTGTCCTGGGAAAAACTTCTGACTATCCACTCTGTCCATGCCCCTTATAATCTTGTGGACTTTTATCAGGTCACCCCACAGCGTCTGTCGTTCTAGTGAGAACATCTCCTCATTGCTAATGTCCTCCAAACCAAGCAACATCCGAGTAAATCTTTTCTGTACTCTCTCCAATCATTCGGGAAGCAGAGGCAGCTATTGATAAAAGTTACAG
Organism: Prionace glauca; assembly: GCA_037974335.1. Classification (NCBI taxonomy): domain Eukaryota; kingdom Metazoa; phylum Chordata; class Chondrichthyes; order Carcharhiniformes; family Carcharhinidae; genus Prionace; species Prionace glauca. The sequence continues at coordinate 19,383,438 of CM075736.1, read as the reverse complement.
GGAGATAGTTACTCCTAAAAGTGATACATGGGTGACTTTTAGAAGGGGTAAGAAGCAGTTAGAGCAGCAATCCCCCGAGGCTGTTCCTCTCCAAAACAAGTACTCTGTTTTGAATGCTGCTGGGGAGGAAGACTCAATGGGGGTAAGCATGGGGTACAGGTCTCGGGAGTAGAGCCTGTCCTTGATGCTCAGGTGGGAAGGAGGAAGAAGAGAACAGGATTAGTGATTGGGGATTCCATAGTTAAGGGGACAGATAGGAGAGTCTGTGGGAACGAGTGAGACTCGCGGTTGGTATGTTGCCTCCCGGGTGCCAGGGTCCGTGATGTCTCTGATCGAGTGTTCGAGATCCTTAAGGGGGAGGGGAACCAGCCCCAAGTTGTGGTTCATGTAGGCTCCCAGACATAGGTAGGAAAAGGGACAGGGATGTAAGACAGAAATTCAGGAAGTTAGGGTGGAAGCTTAGGGCTAAAACAAACAGAGTTGTTATCTCTAGTTTGTTACCTGTGCCATGGGATAGCGTGGAGAAGAATAGAGAGAGAGAACACTTGAACTCGTGGCGAAAGGGATGGTGCAGGAGGGAGGGTTTCAGATGCTTGGACAATTGGGGCTCCTTCTGGGGTAGGTGGGACCGCTACAAAAGGGATGGTCTGGACCTGAACCAGAGGGTTACTTCTTGGGGGAAAATTTGCCAATGCTATTCGGGGGGGTTTAAACTGGTTCAGAGAGGGGATGAGAACCTGAATTGTAGCTCCAATGTACAGGAGGATGAGAATAGGGAGGTCATGGATAAGGTTTCTAGATCACAGCAGTGTATTGGCAGGCGGGATGGTGGTTTCAAGTGTGTATACTTTAATGCGAGGAGCGTATGCAATAAGGCAGATGAACTTGCAGCCTGGATTGGTGCCTGGGACTTCGATGTTGTGGCCATTTCAGAGTCATGGATAGAGCAGGGACAGGAATGGTTGTTGCACGTGCCGGGGTTCAGATGTTTCAGTCAGAGCAGAGAAGGTGGTAGAAGAGGGGTAGGGTGGCATTGTTAGTCAAGGACTGTATTACGGTGGCAGAAAGGACGTTTAATATGGAGCTGTCTATTGAGGTAGTATGGGCTGAGATTAGAAACAGGAAAGGAGGGGTCACCCTGCTGGGAGTTTTTATAGGCCTCCAAAAAATTCCAGAGATGTAGAGGAAAGGATTGCAAAGATGATCCTGGATAGGAGCGAAAGTAACAGGGTGGTTGTTAAGGAGGACTTTAACTTTACAAAGATTGATTGGAAAAGCTATAGTTCAAGCATGTTAGAGGGGTCAGTTTTTGTTCAATGTGTGCAGGAAGGTTTCCTGACACAGTATGTAGATAGGCCAACAAGAGGTGAGGCTACATTGGATTTGGTACTGGGTAATGAACCAGACCAGGTATTAGACTTGGAGGTAGGTGAGCACTTTGGTGGTAGTGACCACAATTTGGTTATGTTTACCTTAGTGATGGAAAGGGATAGGTATATACCGAAGGGCAGAAGTTATAGCTGGGGGAAAGGTAATTATGAGGCTATTAGGTGAGATTTAGGATGCACAGGTTAGAGTAGGAAACTGCAGGGGCTGGGAACAACTGAAATGTGGAGCTTGTTCAAGGAGCAGCTACTGCGAGTCCTTGATAAATTTGTACCTGTCAGGCAGGGAGGAAGTGGTCGAGCGAGGGAACCGTGGTGTACTAAGGAAGTTGAATCTCTGGTGAAGAGAAAGAAGGAGACTTATGTAAAGATGAGACATGAAGGCTCAGTTAGGGCACTGGAGAGTTACAAATTAGCCAGGAAGGAGCTAAAGAGAGAGTTAAGAAGAGCTAGAAGAGGACATGAGAAGACTTTGGCGGATCAAATCAAGGAGAATCCTAAAGGTTTCTATAGGTATGTCAAGAATGAAAGATTGTTTAGGGCAAGATTAGGGCCAGTCAGGGACAATAGTGGGAAGTTGTGCGTGGAGCCTGAAGAGATAGGAGAGGCACTAAATGAATATTTTTTGTCAGCATTCACGCAGGAAAAAGTCAATCTGGTTGAGGAGAATACTGAGATACAGGCTTTTAGACTAGACCGGATTGAGATACATAAGGAGGAGATGTTAGCAATTCTTGAGAGTATGAAAATAGATAAGTCCCTGGGCCAGACGGGATTTACCCTCGGATTCTCTGGGAGGCTATGGAAGAGATTGCAGAGCCTTTGGCTTTGATCTTCATGTCGTCATTGGCTACAGGTATAGAACATAGAACATAAAACATAGAACATTACAGCGCAGAACAGGCCCTTCGGCCCACGATGTTGCGCCGACCAGTTACAAAAACAATGACCCACTAACCTAAACCAATCCCTTTTTGTCCATAAACCTATCCACGGATCTCTTAAATGCCCCCAAACTAGGTGCATTTACAACTGCAGCAGGCAGTGCCAGAAGACTGGAAGATAGCAAATGTTGTCCCCTTGTTCAAGAAAGGGAGTAGAGACCATCCTGGGAATTATAGACCGGTGAGCCTTATTTCTGTTGTGGGCAAAGTTTTAGAAAGAATTATAAGGGGTAGGATTCATAATCATCTAGAGAGAAATAAATTGATTAGAGATAGTCAACATGGTTTTGTGAAGGGTAGGTTGTGCCTCACAAACCTTTTCGAGTTTTTTGAAAAGGTGACCAAAGAGGTGGATAACGGTAAGGCAGTTGACGTGGTATATATGGATTTTAGCAAAATGTTTGATAAGGTTCCTCATGGTAGGCTACTCCAGAAAATACAGATGCATGGGATTGAGGGTTTGTAGATAGGGATTTAGCAGTTTGGATCAGGAATTGGCTAGCTGATAGAAGACAGAGGGTGGTGGTTGATGGGAAATATTCAACCTGGAGTTCAGTTACAAGTGGTGTACCTCAGGGATCTGTTTTGGGGCCACTGCTATTTGTCATTTTTACAAATGACCTAGATGACGGTGTAGAAGGATGGGTTAGTAAATTTGCTGATAACACCAAAGTCAGAGGCGTTGTAGACAGTGAGGATGGATGTTATAGTTTTCAGAGGGACATAGATAAGCCGCAGAGCTGGGCTGAGAGGTGGCAAATGAAGTTTAATGCGGAAAAGTGTGAGGTGATTCACCTTGGTAAGAGTAACAGGAGTACAGAATATAGGGCTAATGGAAGGACTCTTGGTAGTCTCGACGAGCAGAGAGATCTCTGTGTACATGTGCATAGATCCCTGAAAGTTGACACTCGGGTTGATAATGTTGTTAAGAAGGCGTACAGTGTGTTAGCTTTTATTGGTAGAGGGATTGAATTTTGGAGCCGTGAGGTCATGTTGCAGCTGTACAAAACTCTGGTGCAGCCTCATTTGGAGTATTGCATACAGTTCTGGTTGCCGTATTATAAGAAAGATGTGGAAGCATTGGAAAGGGTGCAGAGGAGGTTTACCAGGACGTTGCCTGGTATGGTGGGAAGGTCTTATGAGGAAAGGCTGAGGGACTTGAGGTTATTTTCTTTAGACAGAAGAAGGTTAAGAGGTGACCTAATTGAGGCATACAGGATGATCAGAGGATTAGATAGGGTGGACAGTGAGACCCTTTTTCCTCAGATGGTGATGGCTAACATGAGGAAACATAGCTTTAAATTGAGGGGTGATAATTATAGGACGGATTTCAGAGGTAGGTTCTTTACTCAGAGGGTAGTAAGGGCATGGAATGCCCTGCCTGCAGCAGTTGTGGACTTACCAACTTTAAGGGCGTTCAAATTTTCAGTGGATAGGCATATGGATAACATTGGAAAAGTTTAGTTTAGAGGGTCATTAGATTGGTTCCACTGGTCGGTGCAACATTGAGGGCTGAAGGGCATGTATTGTGCTGTAACGTTCTATGTTCTATGTTCCAAAGCGTCCACAGCCTTGTGGCAGTGTGGCAATCAGAATTAAACAGTATATTCCAAGTGCGACCTAACTAAGGTGCCACATGACTTACTAATTTTTAAACTCAATGCCCTGACTAATGAAGGCAAGTATGCCTTATGCCTTCTTGACTACCTTCTCCACTGCGTTCCCACTTTCAGTGACCTGTATGCCCAAATCCCTTTGCCTATCAATACTCTTCAGGATTCTGCCATTTACCATATACTTCCTATCTGTATTAGACCTTTCTAAATACATTACCTCATATTTGTCTGGATTACACTCCATCTGCCATTTCTCCACCCAAGTCACCAAGAAATCTATATCCTGCTGTATCCTGATGGTCATTATCACTGTCTGCAATTCCGCCAACCTTTGTGTCATCCTCAAACTTTCTAATCAAACCAGTTACATTTTCCTTCAAATCATTTACATATTTCAAACAGCAAAAGTTCCAGCACTGAAATCTATTTCACTGCCTTCAGCCATTTCTTGCTATCATGTGGAGTGAATTGAATTGGCTAAAAACTGGCATCTGCCACGGTTCCAAAATGGATTGTGCACTCAACACTTCTGGCTGAAGATTGTTGCACATGTCTTATCTTTTTGCCTTATCTGTTTCACTGATGAGCTGGACTCCTTTGCCATTGAGGATTGTGGATATTTGTGGAGGTTCCTCCCCCAGTTACTTGTTTAATTGTCTCCAAGGTTGCAGAGCTTAGATCTTAACAATTAAAATGCACTGGATATCTTATTACTTGCTGTTTATTCTGTTTGACACACAAGTAGTCCTGTGTTGTCGCTTCACCAGGTCAAAACCTCATTTTTAGATATGTCTGGAGTTGTTGCCACCATGCCCTTCTGCACTCTACATTGCTCCAGGAATGATCCTCTGACTTGATCATAATGTTAGAGTGAAGGATCTGCTGTACCATGTCACTGAGTATATTTAAAGATGAAATAAATAGATTTTTGGACTCTAAAGGCATCAAGGCACATGGAAAGATTGTGGCAGTGTGACACTGCGATAGAGAATCAACCAGATCATATTGAATAAAAGAGCAGGCTTGATGTTTGGCGTAAGCATGCAGATAATAGCAGAACAGCGTTGATGTACAGAAGGATCTTGGGGTTCAATTCCAGTACTTCATCTAGAATCGGTCTGGAACAGACATAACAAAGAACAAAGAAAAGTACAGCACAGGAACAAGCCCTTCGGCTGTCCAAGCCTGCACCGATCATGATGTTTGCCTAAACTAAAACCACTTACGCAGTCCATATCCTTCCATTCCCACCCTATTCATGCATTTGTCTAGTTGCCCCTTAAATCTTACCTACTCCCACGGCCTCCGCGGGCAGTCCGTTCCAAGACATTCACCACCCACTGTGTAAAAAACATATCTCGTACATCTCCTCTAAACTTTTCCCCTTACATCTTAAACCTACATCCTCGAGTATTTGATCTTTCTACTTTAGAAAAGAGCATCTGACTATCCACTCTGTCCAAGACACTCATAATTTTGTAAACCTCTATCTGGTCAGCCCTCAACCTCTGTCGTTCCATTGAGAACAAACCCAATTTATCCAACCTATTCTCATAATAATACCCTCCAGACCAGGCAACATCCTGATAAACCCCTTCCGTACCTTCTCCAAATCCACATCCTTCTGGAAGTGTGGTGACCAGAATTGTACTTAATATTCTAAATGAGGTCTTACTAAGATCCTGTACAGCCGCAGAATGACCTGCCAATTTTTATATTCAATGCCTTGACCAATGAAGGCAAGCATGTCGTATGCTTTCTTGATCTTATCCACCTGCATTGCCACTTTCAGTGATCGATGGACATGTATGTCCAGATTTCTCTGCCTGTCAATACTCCTAAGCGTTCTACCATTTACTGCATAATTCCAATATGCATTGGACTTTCCAAAATGAATTATCTCAAATTCGATAAAAGTCTGATTCAGGTGCTCCTGAATCAGGGTTAGTGAGGCGGTAAGTGCCTCCCCTGGGACAGCTCCATGCTGTTTACGGAGGCCTCCTTTCGTGGTGGCCATGTTGCATTTTGGGTCGGGAGAGCTCTACGAGTGTGTGGGGGGTGGACGGAGGGGGCGGGGGGCTGTTGCTCAGCATGATGTCCAATGTCCAATCTGCAGCACAGACCTGAGTCTTAGCACTGACCTCGGGTCTTGGGGATGTTGCTGGGTTCTGATGCACGCAGCAATCTTCCAGCCAGAGGGTGTGCCTGAAGTGCTTTGAAATGGGTTTGCTGCAGCCTCAAAACTTTTCAAACACTGGTGTTTGTGTTACTAGGGGGAGGATGGGGGGTGTTGAGTGTGGGGGAGGTGTTGTGTTCCTGAGGGCCTGTGGATGAGGGATGGTGGCGGTGTGTTTCTGGAGGGCCTCTGGGCTGAGGATAAGAGCTCTGTGTTGCTAAGGGCATTTGGAGAGGATGGGCAGTGTGTGTTGCTATGCTCGGTTCAAGCAGCGTTCTTTAACCACTCCATGTGTTTCTCCCCTTCTCCAAATCCCACCCCTGCTTCAGATTGACGAGATGGCTTTTGCGATGCAACTGATTGATTTTTTTTTTTTGTTGCTGCTAAAGTTGAGGAGTAGGAGCAGGATTATGAATTGTGGGTAGAGGAAGCCCAGGCCTTTACCTTGCAGAAGTAGAGGGAAACAGCCACCAGAGGCAGGATGTGGCTGCCATTCGCCTCGGCAAGGGTGGGGATGCACAGGAGAAGGAGGGTCTGGAGACCCCAGCAGTTCCACACAAGAGCATCATTTGAACAGATGTCAGACACTATATTCCTCTGACTGTTGCGGTTCCAAAAGGCGGCAGTGCAACACCTGTGCCATTTGTTGCAGGACCTGGCACCTCGGGCCTCTCTGGTACCGTGGAGTGGAGAATAACATGGATACAGTCTGTAGCCACCTGCACCTGTGACAGGCTAGCTATCTATCCAAATTTCATAGCCCTTATCCTGTCCAGCCTGTTTTCTCCTTCAGGAAACACCAGGTCTAGTAGGCACCCTGCTCAGTTAGTAGTTAATAATTCAGAGAGCTCATTGCTGTCATCCCTCTATGCTTAAGCTTCCTGGACAGCTGATCCATAAGTTTGATGTTCCCTTCACCACCCTCCTTCCCCCACTAAGTTGCTTTTTCTTTCAAAGCCTCATTCATCCAGCTCATGTGGCCTGACTCCCATCACATCCCAACCCCTCTGCACCGCAGGTGTCCCGATACCAGTCACCCCTGCCCCATACTCCCATGCCACAGACTGCATGCTCACAACATTGAAAGCAGAGTTAGTCATCACAGACAGCAGACTCCAAGACCACCACCAACCGCGATGCTCTCTGCAAGTGAAGCCTTCTGCTCCCAACAGCTGACTTCCTCTATCACATGCACCCCTTCCCCCGACTCTCCCATTGGAACTGCCCAACGGGTTCTGTGAGTTCTATGAGGATGTGTCTAGGGCGGTGGATAGAGGAGAGCCGGTGGATGTGGTCTTTCTGGATTTTCAGAAGGCGTTTGACAAAGTACCTTATAAGAGGTTATTGCAGAAGGTCAGGGGACTTGGAGTTGGGGGTAGGGTGTTAGCGTGGATAGAGGATTGGTTGTCAAATAGGAGGCAGAGAGTGGGGGTCAACGGGTGCTATTCGGATTGGCGGATGGTGACTAGTGGACTGCCCCAGGGGTCGGTGCTGGGGCCTCAGCTTTTTACCATTTATATAGATGATCTGGAGGAGGGAACCGAGTGTAGGGTGTCGAAATTTGCGGATGACACCAAGATTGGGGGAACGGCAAATTGTGCGGAGGGTGTGGAGAGTCTGCAGAAGGATCTAGATAGGCTGGGCGAATGGGCCAGGAAATGGCAAATGGAATTTAATGTCGGCAAATGTGAGGTGGTCCACTTTGAAAGGAAGAATGGTAGGAAGGACTATTACTTACGGGGCGAAAAACTGCAGCAGGCGACGGTGCAGAGGGACCTCGGGGTCCTTGTGCATGAGTCGCAAAAACCCAGCTTGCAGGTGCAGCAGGTGGTCAGGAAGGTGAATGGGATGCTGGCCTTCATAGCGAAGGGGATTGAATATAAAAGTAGGGAGGTCTTGCTGCAGCTGTATAGGGCATTGGTGAGGCCGCAGCTGGAGTACTGTGTGCAATTTTGGGGCCTCAAGATAAAGGGGAGGCGGTTTAGAACAGAGTTGAGGAGGAACTTCTTCACTCAAAGGGTGGTGAATCTCTGGAATTCTCTGCCCGTTGAAGTGGTGGAGGCTGCCTCGCTAAATATTTTTAAGAAACGGGTTGATGGGTTTTTGATAAGAGAAGGGATTAAGGGTTATGGGGAGAGGGCGGGAAGGTGGAGCTGAGCCACGACAGATCAGCCACGATCTTATTGAATGGCGGAGCAGGCTCGAAGGGCTAGATGGCCTACTCCTGCTCCTATTTCTTATGTTCTTATGTTCTTATACCGGAGTTGAGGGGGCTGAGCTATGAGGAGAGGCTGAATGAACTAGGCTTGTACTCTTTGGAGTTTAGAAGAATGAGGGGAGATCTCATTGAGACGTATAAGATGATGAATGGGATGGATAGGATAGAGGTGGAGAGACTCTTCCCGCTCAAAAAAGACAGTAGGACTAGGGGGCACAGCCTCAAGATAAAGGGGGGGCATTTTAGAACGGAGTTGAGGAGGAACTTCTTCACTCAAAGGGTGGTGAATCTCTGGAATTCTCTACCCGTTGAAGTGGTGGAGGCTGCCTCACTAAATATTTTCAAGAAGCGGGTTGATGGGTTTTTGATAAGAGAGGGGATTAAGGGTTATGGGGAGAGGGCGGGAAAGTGGAACTGAGCCACGACAGATCAGCCATGATGTTATTGAATGGCGGGGCAGGCTCGAAGGGCCAGATGGCCTACTCCTGCTCCTATTTCTTATGTTCTTATGTTCTTATGTCCACATGGAATCCCTGGTGCTCAGTGTAACAGTGGCGCTCATCTCCTTTCTGCCTCTCAGAGTTCATAGTGGATGGTTTCCATTTTTAAAAAGCAGTAATAATTCACATCTGCGTGTGGGAAGATTTAATGAGGACTGAAGATGTGATATTAGCCTTGTTAAACAGATGTTAATGGATTCAAATTCATGTTAATCAGTTTTGTGCCATTTCTGGTGGTGAACCTGATCACGTCATAGTGGGAGGATTTGGGAAATGGTGTTTTGGCGTCTCATGACATTTAGTGGCCATGACAGGATTTGCACCCACAGTTAACAGGCCTGCTAAATTGCACCCAATACCTTTTTTGCTTTTAGGCCTCTTCTTCTGGAGTGTTATGGCAATTTATTTCATTTGTAAGTACACAATTTGCCAAATCTGATTGGTATCTTCTTTTTATAAAACTCATGTCATTTTGTTTGAATATACAATTTTAGATGAGAGGGAATGTGAACCAATGGTTTCAACAAAACGTATATCTCCACTTGAACCCAAGTCATCCATTCAATCAGAGTCATCGCCAGAACCATTGCAGTCATCCCATCATTCAATGGCTCTGAAATCCTGCAAATTAAAGAAAGGTTCTCTGGAAACAGCTACTCCTCTGACATCACCAGACCGCTCAGGAGCAAAGACAACTTTCAGCTCTGATTTTTCACCTGTTGTAAGCCCAATCTCCCTGGTATGAAACATTTTTATTTTTGATATTTTTTCATATATGTTGCACATGCTAGTATTCTGAAAGACTTACTGGGGGAGGCCAGAAAGTGGTGTAATTTTGACTTTGTGCAATGATGTAAACTGGTGATGAAAAATGTTTTAGCTTATGACACAGTTAAAATTATTGTCAGTGCCTAATCAGAAAATGACATTCCAGGAGAATGATTGCTCTTTTTGAAAATGATGATACAGAAAACTGCTGTGTGCTAATCATTACTGCTTTTCATGCCACACAAAACTAGTCCAATTCCCTCAAAACTGTAAAAGACCTGAAATGATCACTCCACAATGGTGCCAGAAACAGAATCCAGAATACAGGTTTATGATCCTCCCACTTCTTTCATACTGTTCAAAATTACCCATGCTGGAAATGAAGGCAGGAATTCAGACTTTGGTCCTGCTTGCTAATCTCTACATTTCAGCTCCAATCAGGATGAGAAAATACAAACCACTCATTTTACTGTATAACAGTTAACAAAACAAACATCTGATATGCTCTGGATGTTAGGATATGGTAAATATGAATTATTTCATAATTCATGAATTATGAATTCATGACTGGTGAAATATAATGCAAATTACACATTTAAAGACAAATGAAATCCCAAACATTTTCTCAGCAATCCACCAAGATGTCAGCGATCACTGTGAGTCACATTTTTTTAAAAACTCTGTGGTCCTCATGAGGAATTTCAGCTCCTCTCTTTCCTTTGGCAGCAACTCCAATGCAACTTGGAAACTTTCCTGCTTTGTCAATCTGAAAAATGTTGTCAGACAACTGGACTCCAGCTCAGACTATCACAGTGATGACTCACCTCTTAGTTGCTCAGTCTTTTCTTCCAGTCTTGTGTATTCCACTATAATCATAAGACAGCAAACCGGCATTTAATCACGGAGCTGTAGACGCTTGGAACACACAACTGCTGCTCATGGACTTTTTGCACCAACTGCCAGCTTCATGGAGTACTTCAGCTGCACTGAGCTAACAATGCTTCTGGGCTTCTCTGAAACCCACTTCCCTGCAACACAGAGTTACTGTTACCAGGTTTTTTCTGTATTCTAGATGCACAAAACTGCACAGAGCCAACCCTTTTCTACTCATGGGCAACTGTTAATTTTGGGCCCAAAACATTGGTCAGCAGAGCAAGCTTTTGTGCTGTATTCCCAGGTCAAGTTTTCAAGCTATTTTCCGCTGATGTGCTCTGCGCTTGTACTGCTGCTCAGAGCATACCAGGAGTTGTCGTTGTCATCCTCTGATCCAAAAAGAAGCATCAAGTTTCAAAGAAATAGACACCATCACAAAGTGAATTCTTCCAGCCCCTCAAGTCTACTCCACCATTCAATATGATCATGGCTTATCTTATCTTGGCCTTCCTGCCATTCACCATTATCTTGCCCATTCTCCATAACCCTTCAACCCATTATTAATTAAAAATTAGTCTGTCTCCTTCAGTTTATTCAATGACCTGATGTCCACCATGCTCTGGGGTGGTGAATTCCACGGATTCTAGACCCTTGAATAGTTTCTCCTCATTTCTGTTTTAAATCTAGTACCTTTTATCCTAAAACTGTGACCTCTCTTTCTTGATTGTCCCATAAGAAACATCCTCTGTATCTACCTCGTCAATCCCCTTTAGCATCTTATATACCTCAATTAGATTTCCCTTATTCTTCTAAATTGCAAAAATATAGGTTTAAACTGCTCAATCTTATTATAGAAAGGATATCATTAAACTAGAAAGAATGCGGAAAATATTAACTAGGATGCTACCAGTACTTGATAGTTTGAGCTATAAGGAGAGGCTGGATAGATTGGGAGGAGGAGGCTTGGGGTGACCTTATAAAAGTCCATAAAATAATGAGGGGCATGGATCAGGTAGATAGTCAACATCTTTTCCAAAGGTAGGGGAATATAAATTAGAGGGCATAGATATGAGGTGAGAGGGGAGAGATACAAAAGGGCCCAGAGAGGCAATTGTTTCACACACAGGGTGGTGAGTGTCTGGAACAAGCTAAAATATAAAATTGTATTTTGTATTTTTTTATTATGTTTTAGAAAGTTACATGAATAAGATGGCTAGCGAGGAATATAGGCCAAACAGGGAAACTAGGACCAGCTTAGTCGTGAAAAAAAAGGGGCATAGAACCATAGAAAATTACAACTCAGAAACAGGCCTTTTGGCCCTTCTTGTCTGTGCCGAACCATTTTTTGCCTAGTCCCACTGACCTGCACTTGAACCATATCCCTCCATACCTCTCTCATCCATGAACCCGTCCAAGTTTTCCTTAAATGTTAAAAGTGCATTTACCACTTTATCCAGCAGCTCATTCCACACTCTCACCACTCTCTGCATGAAGAAGCATCCCCTAATATCCCCTTTAAACTTTTCTCCTTTCACCTTAACCCATGCCCTCTGGTTTTTTTCTCCCCTAACCTCAATGGAAAAAGCCTGCTTGCATTCACTCTATCTATACCCATCAAAATCTTATACACCTCTATCAAATTTTCCCTCATTCTTCTATGCTCCAGTGAATAAAGTTGTAACCTATTCAATCTTTCTCTGTAACTCAGCATCTCAAGTCCCAGCAACACCCTTGTGAACCTTCTCTGCACTCTTTCAACCTTATTTACATCCTTCCTGTAACTAGGTGACCAAAACTGTACACATTACTCTAAATTTGGCCTCACCAATGCCTTATACAACCTTACCATAACACGCCAATTTTTATACTTGATACTCCAATTTATAAAGGCACCAAATACACTCTTTATGACCCTATCCACCTGTGACGTCACTTTTAGGGAATTCTGTACCTGTATTCCCAGATCCCTCTGTTCAACTGCACTTTTCAGAGTCCTACCATTTAGCCTGTACATTCTACTTTGGTTTGTCCTTCCAAAGTGCAATACCTCACTCTTGTCTGCGTTAAATTCCATTTGCCATTTTTCAGCCCATTTTTCTAGTTGGTCCAAGTCCCTCTGCAAGCTTTGAAAACCTTCCTCACTGTCCACTACACTTCCAATCTTTGTATCATCAGCAAATTTGTTGATCCAATTTATTACATTATCATCCAGATCATTGATATAGATGACAAACAACAATGGACCCAACACTGATCCCTGCGGCACTCCACTAGTCACAGGCCTCCACTCAGAGAAGTAAAACTCCACAACCACTCCCTGGCTGCTTGCATTGAGCCAGTGTCTAATCCAATTTACAACCTCCCCATCTATACCTAGTGACTGAACCTTCCTAACTAATCTCCCATGAGGGACCTTGTCAAAGGCCTTGCTGAAATCCAGGTAGACAACATCCACCGCCTTCCCTTTATCTACTTTCCTGGTGACCTCCTCGAAAAACTGTAATAGAGTGGTCAAACATGACCTACCACACATAAAGCCATGTTGACTCTCCCTAATAAATCCCTGTCTATCCAAATGTTTGTAGATCCTATCCTTTATCACACCTTCCAATAACTTGCCAACAACCGACGTCAAACTTGCTGGCCTGTAATTTCCTGGATTTCTTTTGGAACCTTTTTTAAACAACGAACAACATGAGCCACCCTCCAATCATCCGGCACCTCCCCCGTGAATATTGACCCCCATGAATATATATTGAATATTGACATATATGGGCATGTTGGCCAAAAGGTCTGTTTCCATGCTGTAAACTCTACGATTTTCATTCCTCATCTCTGGAACCAATCTAGTGAACCTTCTCTGAACTGCCTCCAACTACATCCCTCCTCAAGTGAGACCAAACTGTACACAGTATGTTAAGCCCAGTCTCACTCATGCTTTGTATAGTTGCAGCAACACTTCCCTTCTATATTCTATTCCATCTTCAATAAATGCCAATTCTATTTGCCTTCCTTATTACCCACTGCACCTGCATACCAGTTTTCTGTGATTCATGCACAAGGACATCCAGATTCCTCTCCATTGAAGCATTCTGAACTTTCTGTTCATTTAGATAAAAAGTTGCCTTTGTATTTTTCTCACTAAAATGGATAACTTCACACATATCCACATTAAATTCCTTCTGCCAGATTTAGAACATAAAGCATCACAGCGCAGTACAGGCCCTTCAGCCCTCGATGTTGCGCCGACCAGTGGAACGAATCTAATGACCCTCTAAATTAAACTAAACCAATATTATCCATATACCTATCCAATGACCATTTGAACACCCTTAAAGTTGGTGAGTCCACAGCTGCTGCAGGCAGGGCATACCACGTCCTTACTACCCTCTGAGTAAAGAACCTACCTCTGACATCCGTCCTATAATTACCACCCCTCAATTTAAAGCTATGTCCCCTCATGTTAGCCATCACCATCCAAGGAAAAAGGCTCTCACTGTCCACCCTATCTAATCCTCTGATCATCTTGTATGCCTCAATTAGGTCACCTCTTAATTTCTTCTCTCTAACGAAAATAACCTCAAGTCCCCCAGCCTTTTCTCATAAGACCTTCCCACCATACCAGGCAACACCCTGGTAAACCTCCTCTGCACCCTTTCCAATGCTTCCACATCTTTCTTATAATGCAGTGACCAGAACTGTATGCAATACTCCAAGTGTGGCCACACCAGAGTTTTGTACAGTTGCAACATGATCTCAAGGCTCCAAAATTCAGTCCCTCTACCAATAAAAGCTAACACACTGCATGCCTTCTTAACAACCTTATCAACTTGGGTGCCAACTTTCAGGGATCTATGTACATGTACACCGAGATCTCTCTGCTCGTCGACACTACCACGAGTTCTTCCATTAGCCCTATATTCTGTAACTTTGGCCCACTCACCCAGTCTAGCCATATCCATTTGTAAATTGCTTATTTATTGATCATAACTTCCTATCCCACCTATTTTAGTGGCATCTGCAAATGTGGCTATAGCTTATTCTATCCCTGCATCCGAGTCATTAATATAGATAATAAAAGTTGGGGCCCGAGGACCGAACCCTTTGATACCAAACTAGTTACACCATGCCAGCCAGAAAAAGATCCAATTTTCCAAAAACTCTGCTTTCTGTTGGTTCATGAAAATCATAGAAATCATAGAAACACTACAGTTCAGAAGGAGGCCATTTGGCCCATCGAGTCTGCACCAACAACAATCCCACCCAGGTGCGTCTGTGGAGTAAGCGGGGTAAATATTACACCACATATTTACCCCGTTAATCCCTCTAACCTACACATCCTAGGATACTAAGCGGCAATTTAGCATGGCCGATCAACCTAACTTGCACATCTCTGGACTGTGGGAGGAAACCAGAACAGTCAGAGGAATCCTGCACAGGCACGGGAAGAATGTGCAAACTCCACGCAGATAGTGACCCAACCATGCATCAAACCCAGGTCCCTAGAGCTGTGAGGCAACAGTGCTAACCACTGTGCCACCCATCTTTTGGCCAGTCATTCTCTGCAGCCGCTGCCCACAGTTATCAAGCGGAATCTGGTGACAATCAGACAATGTCCCAAAATAGGTGAATGGCTCTGGCCCACTTCACCACTGAACTTACCAATAATCAAGGTAATTTTGATAAGATTTTACTAATTATTGAAATTGAATTTACTATGGACGGGATGACATTCTCCAAGAATAAATTTGTATTTCAAGGGCATTATTTAATGCCATATGATTTCAATTGTAAAATATATTAAACTGCTGAAAAATCACAGAATTGCGTATCTTGAAAAATAAGCAGTTGCACTTCCATACCTTTAACACAGAAAAGCATCCTACATGCATCATAGTATGGTTTTGTGAAAGGGAGGTTATAGTGTCATAGAGTCAGAGAGGTTTACAGCCTTCGGTCCAACTTGTCCATGCCGCCCTTTTTTTTAACTCTTATGCTAGTCCCAGTTGCCCACATTTGGTCCTGAATCCTCTATACCTATCTTACCCATGTAACTGTCTAAACATTTTTAAAAGAAAAGATTGTACCCACCTCTGGCAGCTTGTTTAGACTCACCACCCTGTGTGTGAAAAAATTGTCCCTCTGGACCTTTTTGTATCTCTCCCCTCTCACCTTAAACCTATGCCCTCTAGTTTTAGACTCCCCTACCTGCAGGAATAGATGTTGACTGTCTAGCTGATCTATTCCCTTCATTATTTTACAGACCTCCATATGATCACCTCTAAGACCCCTACACTCCAGGGAATAAAGTTCCAGTCTATCCAGCCTTTCCTTATAACTCAAATCATCAAGTCCCCGTAGCATCCTAATAAATCTTTTCTGCAACTCTTTCTAATTTAATAATATCCAGAACTGAACACAGAATTCCAAGTGTGGCCTACACTTACACCTTCAACAAGACATCTCAACTCCTGTATTCTATGTTGACAAATGAAACCAATTATGCCGAATGCCTTCATCATCACTCTCTCCACCTGTGACTCCACTTTCTAGGAGATTTCTTTGTTCTCTAATTCTTCCAAAGCCCTTCCATTAATAAGTCCCGCTCTGGTTCAGCATCACCTCACATTTATCTAAATTAAACTCCATCTGCCATTTGTCAGCCTACTGGCCCAATTGGTCAAGATCCCCTTACAATCCTCAATAACTTTCTTCACTGTCCACTACACCATCAATCTTGGTGTCATCTACAAACTTATTAACCACACCTCCGAGATTCTCATCCGAATCATTCATTTAAATGACAAATAACTGTGGACCCAGCACAGGTCCCTGAGGCACACCACTGGTCACAGGCCTCCAGTTTGAAAAACAACCCTCTAAACCAACCTCTGGCTTCTGTCATCAAGTGGGACATTGTTTGTGAACAGATCTCCCATTCAGCTGACGAAGGAGCAGCACTCCTAAAGCAAGTGGTGTTTGCTACTCGATAAACCTGTTGGACTTTAACCTGGTGTTGTGAAACTTCTTATTCTGTTATCAAGCCAATTTTGTAAACATTTGGCTACCTCACCCTGGATCCCATGAGATTTACCTTATGCAACAACTTACCATGCAGTACCTTGTCAAAGGCTTTGTTAAAGTCCATGTAGACAACATCAACTGCACTGCCCTCACCTATCTTCTTAGTTAAAAGTCAATCAAATTTGTAGGACATGATTTTTCACTCACAAAGCCATGCTGACAGTCCCTAATCAGTCCTTGCCTCTCTAAATGCCTGTAGATCCTGTTTCTCAGAATACCTTCTAACAACTTACCCACCACAGATGTTCGGCTCACCGGCCTGTAGTTCCCAGGCTTTTCCCTGTAGCCCTTCTTAAACAAAGGCACAACATTTGCTACCCTCCAATCTTCAGGCACCTCACCTGATGGTTCAAATATCTCTGCTAAGGGACCCACAATTTCATCCCTAACCTCTCACAACATCCTGGGATATGCTTCATCAGATCACAGGGATTAATTTACCTTGATGTGCTTTAAGACTTCCAGCACAGGACTAAAGTGAGAGGAGAGTGATACAAAAGGGTCCAGAGGGGCAATCTTTTCACACTGAGGGTGGTGAGTGCCTAGAACAAGCTGCCAGAGGTAGTAATAGAGGCGAGTAGAATTTTGTGTTTTAAAAAGCATTTAGACAGTTATATGGGTAAGATGGGTATAGAAAGATATGGGCCAAATGCTGGCAATTGGGACTAGCTTAGTAGTTAAAAAGGAAAGGAGGCATGGACAAGTTGGGTCTGTTTCCATGCTGTAAGGCTGTGTGGGCAGAATTTTACAGGCATGTCTGCCTGAGGTTTGTACGATCCTGGCCAAGGCCAATGGAGAATGCCGTTCTCCAAGCCTTGCCCATCCCCGGAATCGGGACGGACGTGCTGATAAAATTCTGACCTATGACTCTAGGCAGGCAGGCCTAGAAGCCTAAGTTTCCTGCCCTGTTTATTCAAATTGAATTTAATTACTTTGTTAAGCTTGTTAAATTGACAAATTGCTAAAGTAGAACATGCTCGGAACAATAAAACATTTTGAAAATATGAATCGTGCCAAGTGGGAATCTAGTTTATTTTTCACTGAAACCTTGCTGGTTAAAAGTCTCCATCTGGTCCGTTAGTTTGGCCTCAGCAACTCAGGCTACTTTGAGTGCAGCTATCATTTATGATTGAAAGCCATGTTTCAGGGGGATACTTTTGCTATCTTGGGGTATCATTTAGCCTGCTAAAAGGTGCATTTAGACCGTACCTCACCCTGTTTGGTTGTAAAAACATAATAGCCTGCATGGGAGACATATTGTCCAAAGAAGAGGAAAGGAGGAGAAGATTCTGGCATTGAGTATTTCAAACTCTCTCTGTGCGTCTCTTTCTTCCTGATTATTCCTTACTAATTGGGCGCTTAGTTCCAATACATATCATTTAATTTTGTCTTTTAGTGGGCCTACATTGGCCCCATCTGTTATGATGCTTTCTGGTAATTGCATCGCTCTTCCTATCATTAGTTCATAAGGGATTAACCCAGTTGTACAGTTTGTTGCAGCTCTTAACTTCATTAACATAATAGGTAATATTTCTGTCCACGTTTTTCCCAACACTTGCATGACCTTGGCCAGGGCATTCTTAAGGTTCGGTTCATATGTTTTACCATTCCAGAATTCTGCGGGTGGTAAGGAACGTGGAATTTCTGCTTTATGCACACTGTTTTTACCACTTTCCTGGCGAAGTGCATCCCCTGATCTGAATCAATTTGTAGGGGTACCCACCGTCGAGGAATTACCTCTTCTGCCAATATTTTAGCCACTGTGGTGGCAGTACAATTTCTGTTGGGGAATGTTTCCACCCACCTGGTAAACTGGTCTATAGTAACCAAACAATAGGTTTTACTGTGGTGGTGGTAAAATTGTGGTAGTGGCCCTATGAAATCTATTTGCAGATGTTCTCAGGGCCCCTTTGGTTGGGGCTGGGGTCCCATCTTACAACTAATAGTTACAGAATTCATCAGACTAGGGGCAAATTCTAAACTTACTGTGAGATCAGGTGCCTCCGGAAAAGGAGGTGGGAGTCTCCAGTCAGTGCTGAGTGCATAACGGGCATTCTTTTCCAGATACAATCCACAATCCAATCCATAAACACCATCTCCCTCAGATTCAACTGTCCCAAACACATACAACATCCCTATCTGCATTGACAACTGAGATTTTAATTGATTAATCTCCTGCTGGAACTTGGAGTAATCAGAACTACGATTCATTTCACCAATTTGATATACTTTGACTCATGGACAATATATTTACCTCATTCTTTTGTCCCTGCTTTTCTACAAAAGACAAAGGAAAGAGCACATGATTCCCTCCAAGATTTAAATCCTTTCTTAACAAAATTTGAACCTAGGATTATTCAAATTGGTTATTTCAAACTTCAATTTATGTACTTTGACTTTGAAATTTCAATTTACTTTCCAATCCAATTTCCAATTTTATTTAAACTCTGCATCAAACCCACTGTTGTAAAATTACATTTAGGGGAAGAACATTAAAACATTAAAGCAAACAACAGCAAAAACAACCACACAACCACTTTATGGAGACTTCCAACATTCATTCCACAGCACTTCTTTTTTTTAACCTGGGATGAAAATAAAACATTTAAAGAAAATACAGAAAATTGATTAAGACTGTCGCTTTCATTCTTCTTTCTTCCAAACTGTAATGAAACTCAAAAACAGATATAAATTCAAGAAATCTTATACTTAAATTTTAAGTTTTAACATTTCCTCAGCCCCTTTTGAAGTTAAACCAAAGTGTAAAGCATTGTATTTATTGTCCGCAGTAAATATTCCACAAGAACAAACAGGCTTTAACAACTCCTGCTCTCAATCTAATGCAACAACAAACACCTACATTCGACAAGCAATCAGACCACACAAACACACTGCAACACAAAAACTACTCAAATTATTAGCTCAACCTTAGATTTTCTCTAATCAATTTTCTGTCTTGTCAATTGATTTGTAATATTTCCCTAGTAAGCTGAGAGAACATAGTTCCTTTCTCTCAAAATTCTGTAACACATACTGCACACTCCCTCCTTCTTACCCTTATTAATGGGGGCTGCAGACCATCAGTCTTGCTGATTTTGGAGATTTCTTAGTTCCTCCAATTCTGCTGTGGATGTGGATCAGTGCTGGGATCTCCCATGTTTGTATGTTCTATGTTCTATATTGCTTCTGTGTGCCCATTCTTATTACAATAATTACAATGTCTCCCATTAGTTCCAAATTTATTTCCTTTCTGTGGGACCTGGCACTTTTTTGCAAAGTGCCCTTGTTGGCCACAATTATGGCAGGTCAGTTTGGGCTTAGTTACGCCCCTACTACCGTAGGCGCCTACTCTGTTCTGTTTTATTGTCTTGTAAGGGGGCAAAGGGACAGTTTCCCCTCCCCATTGATTCTCTTCTAATAAATAATTACTTTTTTCTGATTCCCTTACCTGAGATTCCAGTTCCTTAATTTTGTCCTTGTCATTGTTCTACTTTTTAGTGGAAGCGGCTACTTGTCCAATTAGTCCAGCTAATTGATGTAGTAATAATACCTCTGCCTTTTTTATTTTGTCTTTCTTTCCCCCATCTACCCTACTTTCTCTATTGTTCTAAGATCTGAGAAACATCCCAACCATCCTTTTGCATCTCCCTAATCAATGAGTGTCTATCGGTCATATATTTATCAGTAAGGGAACCCAGAATTCCCCATGTAGTTTCCTTATCTGCCATCTTGCAGGCTTCTATGTTCCCTCACTGAGGTTTCTTTAAATGGCCACAACTATCTTTTTAATAACGTGTTTCTTCCCACTGTTTCTGTTTATACTCACGACCACAATTACTCAGCAACCTGTTTCCTCTCCATCAGCCACGATTATTCAGCAACGTGTTTCCTCCCCAGAGCCCAGCGCTAGGTCAGGGGTGATCAGCTCCTTACTGTACCGCTTTACAACTTAACTGACAGACTATCAACCAAAATTACACAACTTTATGCAAGTGGATGGCAAATTCTGCATTTGTTCGCCACTACAGAGTTTGATACTAAAAAGACCTAGTGCTTCAAGATCCTAAGTGCCTTGGTGCCTCTACAACCACTTCAGGGTCCTGATCTTCGCCTCTTAACAACTGGTCTAAGGCTGTGCGTTTGAGACAGGCACTTTCTTGTCTGTTAGCTGATTAGCACAAGTAGTAGTGTTACTTATTTCTATACCATTAACAACCAATACTTATTTCTATACCATAAGTTCCTCAATTTTTACCCATTTTAAACTGCATTGTTGACTCAGTCTGACTCCTACAGTTCAATGGTCTCTACTCCAGTTCGCGGATCGCGGCCAACCAATTGACTACCGTTAACAGGACGGCGGCGCGGGCTCGTTGGGCCGAAGGGCCTGTTTCCCGTGCTGTGTTGTTCTTTGTTTTTTGTTGTTCTTTGTTAGTGAGATCCTGCTGACTACGCCAATTTGTTGTGGGAAAATCACCACTCTGAGTCAGACTTAAAGATTCAACATTTAGTTTATTGAACAAAGCTTCGGAAGAAGCGCTGGGCACTCCACAGTGCACACAGTAAATTTCTCGATTTGGCATGGTGGCTAGTCAGTTTTTGTATGTTGTAATCGTACAGACCCCAGCAGTTATTGCGTCAGCAGCTTTGACCAATTGGGCTCCCTTGCAACAATTAGCTACAAGTAGTTTCCTATCACATTTCCTCAAAAACAACCGTGAACAGGAGTCCATGACTCATTGTTTCGGTTCCTCTTTTCTTAAGCCAAGCCTGATCACATGAACCTCAGTCTGGTCTTTTTGTAGTTTATTTATGTATTAGCAGGATGTAGCTCAAAGATTAGTTCGTTGTGCATTGTCTATGCCTATATCAGCACATTTTAATGTATTTTCACAGAGTCCATTTTGTACCAGGTAGCTATCTTGTATCTTCTAATTTCGGGATTCCATCTGGCAGCGTCTCTCTTTTACTCCAACAGAGTAAACAGCTTCACCAAATTCTTAACAAATTGAATAAAACACTATTTTAATGGAATGCTGTTTAGATAATTACAATTCCCACTTAGTAACAAAATAAAGGAAATTTTAGTCACACTCAAAATGCAATCAGGCTTGTCTCCTTCTGGGACCTTCTGTCTTCTGTTGGTACCTCTACAATTGAGATTTGACTTCCCTTTAAGACATAAATTTGGCTGTTACACTGGCAGGAAACAGCTACTGTCTGTGTGTCTCTCTCTAGCTCTGATTTGTGACAGTCGCTGGCAGGATGTCTTCTGGTTGTTTGGAGCTGGGAACTGGTTTTGTACGTCTGATGACATACCAAAATTTCCAGAATAGGTTTACAGGTTATCAAATTCAAATTGGATAGACTGCTGCTATTCAAATACCTATTTTAAATTGATTGGTTAAAATTTAAAAACACCTGTTGTCTTGGCAACATTACTGCCTAGGCTAGCAATATTTTGTTTCACTCTATGCTCTCTGTGTACTTGCATTTGCACCTGCATCTATTTTAACTCTCTAAGCATAGCAAAAAAAACTACCTTTTTATATAGACCAGGCAATTTTACCAATCTCAGGATTTTACAAGTTTTTTATAATTTCACAAGTACTAAATTCATAACAGAGAGCGATGGGTAATCTGGTCCTAATCTGCTAATCTCCTTTGCTCTAGATTACTTAGGCAAGAGTTTCTGTTTGTCTCAGGCTTTGAGGGGCCTGCCAAACCTGCAGGAGAAGCTTCTGTCACCATGGAAATCACTGTGCCAATGGTGGAAGGGGATGTGCTTTGAGAGATTCTCTTACAGGGTGGCAGCTGCTTCTTATCCTCCACCATAAGGACAGTTTGGTCCTTCCTGCCTTGCTGTGAAGTCCAAGTTACTGGATCAGTTCCAGGCTGCCAATCCCCTTGTTGACCTGGCTGTAGGTCCCTGACTTCAAACAAAGGGTCATGGAGTGTCGGTCAGAGCACAAATCCACAATTGCTATTGCACTTTGGTGCGTTTGCTGTGCAGGACAGTCATCTGTCTAAGTTTGGCACTTTGAAGAGCGGGTGATTGCAGTGCATATGGCTTGAATGGACATGTCCCCTGTCTGGGCCAAGAGTGCAACCCCTCTGGTATGTCTGACAAATTTCCACGCATCTCAAGCTAGACATGCAGCATCTGAGTTCTCATGACCGACTCCAGATGCCCATCATCCAGCCTGAACTCTGCCTACATATCACCCTGAACAATTCTCCAATTGCCCGAGTCTTACGGTGCAGAGAAATGATGTGATGCTGCATCCTCTGAGGCTTCCTTTGAGGCCATTATTAGCCCTCAGGACTGACAGAGTCAGCAGACTAAGCTCCAGCTGCCCGGGACATCAAAGATACTGTGTTAATTGGATTTTCAAGCCTTCATGGAGTGTGTAAGGTCCTAATATTCAATACAGAAACACAGAATTTTTACAGTGCAGAAGTTGTCTTTGGCTCATCATGCATTGGTTCTCTGAAAGAACATTTTACTAGTCCCACAGTTTGCCTTATTTTTTTAGCTAGCAATCCAATTCAATTTTGAATATCTCAACTGAACCGCCTTTATCACCCTCTAAGAAAGTTTACTCCAGACTCCCTGGAAGATGCAAATGCAGATGTAGCTTCTGCTATGTAAGAGAATCTCTGGGTAAGAAGAAAATCCCCATCACTTTTACTCCTGTTGTCAATTACTTTTAATGTGTACCCTCTAGTTCTTGATGCTCTTTTGAATGGGAACAATTTCTCACAGTCCATATCTGGTGCTAGTAAATGGGATTAGGTGGGAGGTCAGGTTTTTCTCGGATATCTGTGCAGAATAAATGGGCCAAAGGGCCCCATATGCACTCAATGATCCTATGATTCTATATCCTTCAGGATCTTGAATACCTCTATCTATCAAGATCCTTTCAGCCTTCTTTTTTCTGAGGAAAATAGTCCCAGCCTCTTCAAACTATTCTCATAGCTGAAGTTCTTTACCTCAGAATCATTCTTGTGAATCTCCTCTGTACTCTCCAATGCCTTCACATCCATCTTCAAGTTCCATCCAGGAACTTTTTTCCATGGAGTGTAGGTGGTTTAGGAGCGATGTTATAGAAGTCTATTATTCCAAAGATGTGCAGGTTAAGTGGATTGGCCATGCTAAATTGCCCCTCAGTGTCAGGGGGACTAGCTATGCTAAGTGCATGTGGTTATGGAGATAGGGTCTGGTTGGGATTGTGGTGCCTAATGGCCTCCTTCTGCATTGTAGGATTCTATGATTCTATAAAATAATCAAGGACATTGATAAGGTAGATTGTCAACATCTTTTCCTGAAGGTTGGGGAATCAAAACCTAAAAGGGCAAAGGTTTAAGATGAGAGGGGAGAGATACAAAAGTGTCCAGAGAGGCATTTTTTTCACACAGAGAAGTGTGAGTGTCTAGAACGAGCTGCCAGAGGTAGTAATAGAGGCGGGCACAATTTTGTCTTTTAAAAACATTTAGACAGTTACATGGGTAAAATTGGCATATAGGGATATGGACCAAAAATGCGCAATTGGGACTAGTTTAATAAAAATTGAGTGGCATTTACAAGTTTGGCTGAAGAGCCTGTTTGCATGCTATAAGCCTCTATGATTCTGTAACTTCTCTGCACTGTATTCCATCTGCCTATTTGAAACAAAAACAGAAAACGCTGGAAAATCTTAGCAGGTTTGACAGCATTTGTGAGAAAGAATAGAGCCAACGTTTCAAGTCAGGATGACCCTTCATCATCCGGAATAGATGTAATTAATCCTTCTTGTTCAGGTCCAACCTGCCCCACCACCAGTCCCAACACATCCAAAATTTAAAGCCCTCTTTGTTTCTTCATTTCTGCTGCCATGTGCTGAATTGCTCAATCTCTTTATTGTTATGCTCACTGGCTTTGAATTAGAAATTGGAACATGGCGGATGGAAGGCTAGCTAGGAAACTCAGTAGAGCAGCAAAGGTATGGAAGAGGATTTCAGCATAGCCAGATTGGGCAAATATCAACATCTTGGAACTCTCTCAGGTTTACCTACACCACCTGGATTGCAATGGTTTAAAGAAGCAGCTGACCAGCACTTTCTCAAGGGAAATTCAAGATGAAGAATAAATCATGACCTAACCAGTGATCTACACATTGCATCAATGAATCAAAAAAGGCACTTAGACTGTGACATTTAGGAGATGGAACTTGAAGTCTTGGCCAAGGAGATGATATAAGATGAGAGCTGAGCTTATCTGTTTGGGTATTAATTACTCACTTTGCTTGGGTGACTGTTGATCCGCTACTCTGCTGATCATCATGATTCTTTACTCCTGTTCAGTCTTCAGCAACTTGACTTTTTAATGCCTTAATAGGTTGTTTAACTTAAGAATTGGACTAATGTCCTTCAGGGAAGAAAATATGTTGCCCTTGTCTGGCCTACATGTGACTCCAGACTCACAGAAATGTCATTGACTCTTAATTACCCTCAGCGATGAGCATTAAATGGCCCAGTCAGTGACACCCACATCCCAAAAATGAATTTTTAAAATATCAGTTCAACAGGACACCAGCAATCCACATAGACCATAAGACAAAGGAGCAGAATTAGATCACTTGGCCCATTGGGTCTGCTTTGCCATTCATTCATGGCTGATATTTTTCTCATCCCCATTCTCTTGCCTTTTCCCCATAACCCCTGATCCCCTTATTAATCAAGAACCTATTTATCTTTGTCTTAAAGACACTCAATAACCTGGCCTCCACAGCCTTCTGCGGCAAAGAGTCACATGGATTCACCACTCTCTGGCTGAAGAAATTCCTCCTGACCTCTGTTTTAAAAGATAAGAACATAAGAAATAGGAACAAGAGTAGGCCATCTAGCCCTTCAAGCCTGCCCCGCATTCAATAAGATCATGGCTGATCTGAAGTGGATCAGTTCCACTTTCCCGCTTTCTTCCCATAACCCTTAATGCCCCTGTCTATCAGAAATCTATCTACCCGTGACTTAAATATATTTAGTGAGGCAGCCTCCACCATTTCAATGGGCAGAGAATTCCAGAGATTCACCACCCTTTGAGTGAAGAAGTTCCTCCTCAACTCTGATCTAAACTCCCCCCGCCCCCCCCGGTTATCTTGAGACTGTGTCCTCTAGTCCTGCTGTCCTTTCTAAGCGGGAAGAATCTCTCTACCTCTACCCTAAGCATTCCTTTCATTACCTTATACGTCTTTTTGATAAGCGAGGGGATTAAGGGTTATGGGGAGAGGGCGGGAATGTGGAACTGAGCCACGACAGATCAGCCATGATCTTATTGAATGGCGGGGCAGGCTCGAAGGGCTAGATGGCCTACTCCTGTTCCTATTTCTTATGTTCTTATGTTTATTTTCTATCCATCCCCTTCATTATCTTATACGTCTCTATAAGATCCCCCCTCATCCTTCTAAACTCCAATGAGTACAGACCTAGTCTATTTAGTCTCTCTTCATAGTCCAACCCCTCATCTCCGGTATCAGCCTAGTAAACCTCCTCTGCACTCCCTCCAAGGCCAAAATATCCTTGCGCAAGTGCGGCGACCAAAACTGCACACAGTACTCCAGCTGCGGCCTCACCAGTACCCTGTACAGTTGCAGCAAGATTTCCCTTCTTTTATATTCTATCCCCCTCGCTATAAAGGCCAACATTCCATTCGCCTTCTTGATCACCTGCTGCACCTGCAGACTGGGTTTTTGCGACTGTGCACAAGGACCCCCAGGTCCCTTTGCACCATAGCATGCTGCAGCTTTTCGCCTTTTAAATAATAATCCCTCCTACTATTATTTCTGCCAAAGTGGATAACCTCACACTTGCTAACATTACACTCTAAAATCATCCCTTGAGCCTGCGATTGTGCCTTCTGGTTCTAGTTTTTCCTATGAGTGGAAATATCCTCTCCATATTACCATCTCGAGGGCATCATGGCAGCACAGAGGCTATCTCTGTTGCTGTGCGGACACATGGAGTTGGGCCTGTGTCCGTGGGAGTTTGCGCGTTCTCCCCGTGGTTGCGTGGGTTTCCTCCGGGTGCTCCGGTTTCCTCCCACATCCCAAAAATGTGCTTTTAGGCTGATTGATTGGGTAACAAATTGTTCCTATATTGGACCTCCCTGATCCTCACACATTAGGCATAGACTAGAGTCATGAATAGGTCACTGACCATGGGACGGCGGCGCGGGCTCGTTGGGCCGAAGGGCCTGTTTCCCGTGTTGTTTTGTTCTTTGTTCTTATATTCACTGTATCGAGGTCTCGAAGTATCCTGTAAGTTATAATAAGAACCACCCCCCTCATCCTTCTAAACTCCAACGAGAGGACACAGATTTAAGGTGCGGGGAGGGAAGTACAGAGGTGATGTTAGGGGTAAGTTTTTCACTCAGAGGGTGGTGAGTGAATGGAATCGGCTGCCGTCATCGGTGGTGGAGGCGAACTCGCTGGGGTCTTTTAAAAGACTTCTGGATGAGTATATGGGGTTTAATGGGATTGGGGGTTATAGATAGGTCTATAGATTGGTGGGGTTGATGTGATCGGCGCAACTCGAGGGCCGAAGGGCCTGTTTGTGCTGTAATGTTCTATGTTCTATGTTCTAAGTATAGACTTAGAGTCCTCAACCGTTGCTCATATGACAAGCTCCTCATTCCAGGGATCATTCCTGTGAACCTCATCTGGACCCTTTCCAAGGCCAGCAGTTCCTTCCTTAGGTATGGGGCCCAAAACAGCTCACAATACTTCAAATGGAGTCAGACCAGAGCCTCAGAAGTACATCCCTGCTCTTGTATTCTCGCCCTCTTGACATGAATGCTAACATTGTATTTGCCTTCTTAACTGCTGACTGAACTTGCACATTGACCTTTGGAGAATCTTGAAGAATGACTCCCAAGTCCCTTTGTGTTTCTGATTCCTAAGCATTTTCCCATTTAGAAAGTAGTCTATGCCTCTATTCCTCCTTCCAAAGTGCATAACCTCACACTTTTCCACATTGTATTCCATCTGCCACTTCTCTGCCCATTCTCCTAGCCTGTCCAAGTCATTCTGCAGCTCCCCTGCTTCCTCAATGCTACCTGTCCCCCTACATGTCATTGTATCATCTGCAAACTTAGCCTTCAGTTCCTTCCTCCAAGTCATTATTTGTATATTGTGAAAAGTTGTGGTCCCAGCAGTGACCCTTCAGGTACACCACTAATCACTGGCTGCCACCGCCCCCGCACCCCCCCCCCCCCCCCCCCCATCATGACTTCCTGTTTCCCAGTTCTTGATTCGTGATTGTGGAAAATTTTGTTTGGTGCACTCTCATCTCAAGTGACCCCATTATGTTTACAGCCTTCTGAACTGAATGAAAATGGTGAAGGTGTTCAGCAGGAATTTATAACACTGAACAAGACCTACAACTGTACTGCTATGAAAAAGAGTCTTTCCTCTGGCAGTTCAGTTATCACAGCAAGGTCATCTAGTAACTTTACAACAAGAACTACATCAAGCAAAAGAACAGCTGGTGAGGTATGTACAATTAAATCATCCCCTATTTTTCTCCTGTTTTTGCTAGTTTTCTGTTTTGTAGTGTTGGTTCCTTGTTGATTCTAGTTTCATAAGCAGAATGCACCTTCTGATGCCAAGTAACTATTACAGCCTGTGGATTCTGAATGATGACAGATTCCTGGTGACACAGTGCATGAAAAACTTAGTGTTGTGGAGAACTGGGAGATAAAAGAAGTACTTCCTAGTCTATTATAAAAAAAAACAAGGTTGATTAAGTCTCTCACCCACTCGAGTCTCCTTCCTTCTGAACTTGCTGCATTCTGTTTTCTCATGTGCAACACTGGCTTTGTTATCCCATTGTTTGTTTTCTGAAACCGCGCATCATCTGTTGTGGGGCCAGGGGTCCCCATGTGTGGATTTGCTGTGCGAGAAAGGGAATAAGTGACTGGCGCGGACTGGCTTTTTGATGTCTCTTTGCCTCCATATACTGTCTTCCCGTTACTTAATTCCTGCCTCGATCCATGTCCATTTTTCTTCCTGTGTACATTCATCTTGCATCTTCTGCAGATCTTGTGCAGATCTAGGCGCTTCCATTTTATACATTCGGATTGATTCATCTGACCAGATTGATTGTGAGGCAGCCTTTCTGGCTGCCTGGTCGGCTAAGGCATTTTCCTTTGCTTCCTTGGTGTTTTCCTTTGTGTGGGCTTTGCATTTCAAAATTGATATCTCCCGGGGCAACTGTATGTCTTTCAATAAGTCTCAGACTTCCTGCCAGTTATGGATAGGTGTATTTGCTGCTGTGAGGAAATTCCGTTTCTGCCATAACTGTCCAAAGTTGTGAGCGACTCCGAAGGCGTACTGTTAGTCCATATAAATATTAGCCATTTGTCCTCCACTATCTGGCAGGCTTCTGCCAAAGCTCGCAGTTCAGCTTGCTGAGCTGACTTTCCTGAGGGTAGACAACCTTTTGCCACAACGTCATGTATAGTAGCAACTGCCCATCCAGCTTTTCTAACACCATCCTCAACATAGGAGGAGCCATCCGTAAAAAGGATGACATCTGGATTAGGCAGAGGGCTCTCCACCACCAGAGCAACTTCATTTGTTTCCTTTACAAGTTCCACACAATCGTGGCCTTCTTCATGCTCTCCCTCCTCAGGAAATGAGAGCGTAGTTGCAGGGTTAACTGGACTAATCGGACAAAATGGAGATTGTGGGCCTCCAGAGCTGCCATCCAGCTGGCCCATTGGGCTGCCGTGACCTGCAATATTCTATTCATTGACAACAAAGCATGGACTGTGCGAGGGCACTTGATTGTTAGTTCCTGACCCAGAGCAACAGATGCAGTGGTCATTAAGGCTTGACAGGTGGCATCCATGGCCCTTAGGCAACTTCCCCATTTGAGGACGGAGAATAATAGCCAACAAGTCTTTTGCTGGTCCCCATGTTTCTGAGGAATTTAGTAATATTCTGCTGTCATAAATCCATCCTTTTCATGTACAAATAAGGTGAAAGACTTTCCGTTGTTGGTGGATTCCTTATGCTGGTGCAGCGTACAAAGCATCTTTGAGGTTCCTGAAGGCCTCCCTCTGCTCTTCTGTGAGGGTAATAGCTTCCTTTGAGTCCCATTTGCCCTTCAAAAGGTCATTCAGTGGCTGGGTAAGCTATGTGCATGAGTCCACCCAACTTCTGTTAAAGTTGCACAGACCCATAAAGGATCTCAATTCTTAGATCATAGTGGGCTGTTTATCAGTGGCCCTGACCTGGGTAAGTTCTCTTTTTCCCTCTGAAATCTTCTGTTCCAAGTACATAACCTCTCTTGTATTAGCTGTGCTTTGTTAATGCCAGCCTTGTGTCCTTTCGGGTGAAGGTGATCCAGTGCAAGTTCTGTGTTCTTACGTGTTTAAGGCCAACAGGATATCATCCATGTGTTGCGTAACTGTGGAGGCCGATGTAGGTAGTTCTCACAAATGACTTTGTAAGGCCATATGAAATAGTGTCAGGCTATTGTGTAACTCCTGTGTTAGCTGGGTCCAGGTGTACTGTTGCTGCTGGACCATAAAGGCAAACTATGATTGGACTTCAGGCGCTAGTGGAACTGACCAAAATCTGTTAGCTATGTCGATGACTGAAAAGTACAGATGTTCAGGGGTTAAGGTGTTAAAGATAGTGGAGGGATCTGCGACTAGAGGAGCCTTTTGATCAATACATTGAATGGCCTTTCTGTAGTCGACGGTCAAACGGCAAGTTCCGTTTGATTTCTTTACTGGCCACATGGGGCGGTTAGATGAGCTGTGTGTCTGTTTCTGCAGTTGTTGAATAACCGGTAGAATAGGTGTCGGGCTGATAAGGTACTGGCTAGTACAAGGAGGTGGTTTTCCAATAAATGAGGCTGGCTCCATCTGGAGTAGGTTGCAATCATTCTTATTTCAGGCCCATATTAAATGGTTTGCCCAATCTTCATTTTTCAAAGGTTGATAGACCATGTCACCTTACCTTCTTTAAAATCCAAAGAAATGCTTAGCTGCATCAGGATGTCCATTCCAAGAAAGGCCTTGAAAGTGGAGTCACAGATGGGCAGAGTGGTGAAGAAGACATTCAGCTTGGTTTCATTGGTCAGAACATTGAATACAGGAGCTGGGAAGTCTTGTTGAAGTTGTACAAGACATTGGTAAGGCCACACGTGGAATACAGTGTACATTTCTGCTCACCCTATTATAGAATGGATATTACTAAACGAGGAAGAGTGCAGAAAAGATTTACGAGGATGCTATGGGACTTGATGGTTTGAATTATAAGGTGAGGCTGGATAGACTGGGGCTTTTTTCTCTGGAGTGTAGGAGGCTTAGGGGTGATCTTATAAAAGCCTATAAAATAATGAGGGGCATAGATCAGCTAGATAGTCAATGTCTTTTCCCAAAGGTAGGGGAGTCTAAAATTAGAGGGCATAGGTTTAAGGTGAGAGAAGAGCGATATAAAAGGGTTCCGAGGGGCAATATTTTCACACAGGTAGTGAGTGTTTGGTACAAGCTGCCAGACTTATAGTAGGAGAGGTGAGTACAATTCTGTCTTTTTAAAAAGCATTTAGACATTTACATGGATAAGATAAGTATCGGCCAAACACAGGCAGTTGGGACTAGCGTACGGGTTTACAAAAAATGGGTAGCACGGACAAGTTGGGCTGAAGGGCCTGTTTCCATGTTGTAAATATCTATGACTGTACTGGTCCCATCCAAATTCAAGTTTCACTTCATGAGGACCGAGATGAATTCTAGTGGGTTTAGTCTGCTGGAGTTTTGCTTTATTTTTGCTTGCCCCTGTTGCCATCATTTGCCCATGGAGAAATGTCTTTTGTATTTCAGTAGTAAACAGGCTAATTTTGTTTCGGTGTCACCCTCATCTTTATGTATATCCCTTCCCCCCTCTGCTCCACTCGCACAATGAAGGCGCGGGAGGGCTCTTCTAGGTTTTTGCTGCAGCTAGTAATACCTCTTGTTACTCTGTGGTGAGCAGCTTAAATTTCTCCAAGCATTCTTCTTCTTCAAAGTGACACTGAGATTGATAGTATACCTGACACCCATTAGCCTGCATGTTTTTGCTTAGTGGCGCAGCTTGCTTTTGCCTAGTGACCTTTTTTTCTGCAGTAGTGGCATTTTCCTGGAAACCTCCCTTTGCCTCCTGGATCCTCAGGTTTCTGTCCTGTTAGCAGGGCATGGCTTTTAGCTCCCATGTCCGATCGATTTGGTTACACCACTTCACCGTCATTCTGAATGTTCCGATTTTGCCCCAATCTGGCAAGTGTAATTTCACCATCTTCGTCAACTCTGCCTTCAGGCCGGCGACAAATACAACTTTCACAAGAGCAAAAGTACTATTTCTTCGGGTCCATCATTGTCTATTCCCTAGTGTTCCGTTCACAAAGCCCTAAACTGTTTGCCATATTCCCTGACTTCTTCAGTACCTTTCTGTTGACAGTCGCTATTTTTCCCCAGTCCATTGAAAGGGGCCAAATATCTGTAGCCACTGTTTGATGGTGTCCCATCTTGCATCTAGCTGTTATTCGTCTTCACCCAGAGCCATTCTCACCTCCCAGTGTAGTAACTTGGCTGCTCATCTGGGCACAATTACAGTTATAATCTGAACTCCGTTCCCCGAGTGGGCTTGGTAAATAGCTTTGAGGCGGTTTAGTTGATCCTAGGTCTTCAGGCCCCCTTTCTTAGGATGCAGCAATTCTTTAGATCACTTACCAATTTTCTCCGCATCTGCCAGTGCGTGTAACTGGTGATTTGATTTGATTTGATTTATTATTGTCACATGTATTAGTATACAATGAAAAGTATTGTTTTTTGTGCACTACATAGACAAAGCATACTGTTCATAGGGAAGGACACAAGAGAGTGCAGAATGTAGTTTTACAGTCATAGAAAGATCAACTTAATGCAAGGTAGGTCCATTCAAAAGTCTGACAGCAATAGGGAAGAAGCTGTTTTTGAGTCGGTTGGTATGTGACCTCAGACTTTTGTATCTTTTTCCTGATGAAAGAAGGTGGAAGAAAGAATGTCCGGAGTGTTGGGGTCCTTAGTTATGCTAGCTGCTTTGCCAAGGCAGCAGGAATTGTAGACAGAATCAATGGCTGGGAGGTTGGTTTGTGTGATGGATTAGAACATAGAACATAGAACACTACAGCACAAACAGGCCCTTCGGCCCACAAGTTGCGCCGATCACATCAACACCTACCAACCTACAGACTATCTCACCACCCTCTGAGTGAAAAACTTACCCCTAACATCAGCATAGAACGAGCCAGCATAGAACCCTACAGTGCAGAAACAGGCCCTTCGGCCCATCGAGTCTGCACCGAACACAATCCCACCCAGACCCTATCCCCATATCCCTACACATTTTACCTGCTAATCCCTCTAACCTACACATCCCAGGACACTAAGGGGCAATTTTAGCATAGCCAATGAACCTAACCCGCACATCTTTGGACTGTGGGAGGAAACCGGAGCACCCGGAGAAAACCCACGCAGACACGAGAAGAAGGTGCAAACTCCACACAGGCAGTGACCCGAGCCGGGAATCGAACCCAGAACCCTGGAGCTGTGAAGCAGCAGTGCTAACCACTGTGCTACCGTGCCGCCCCTACCCTGGAGCTGTGAAGCAGCAGTGCTAACCACTGTGCTACAGAAGTTCACTTCTGAACTTCCCTCTGTGAGAAACGGTCAGAAACTCACTTTTATAATCCCCCCCTTGAATCAAAGACACGGATGAGTTCAGCTAACTGTCGGTTTATTCGATCTTGCAAGAAAGGGTGTCTAGCGAAATAGGCACACCTCACATAAATTTGCAGCACATTTTATACTTTTTTACAAGCATTGTAATGGCTTTGTTCTCCCCTATTGGCTCGAGGTGCCCCAAGTTCCCATCCCCTCTACTCCCCATCTAAAAATGTCTCCTGTTATCACAAGAGTGCATTAGCAAACTCATCCATCTTATCCAATACTGTTACATGTCCAGTTCAGATTGGCGGTAATTAATCCTTTGCCAGTTTAATCACTGCTGTCCCAACTATCTCAGTGACCTTTTCCCCTTTTATGCTTAGTTGTAGAAACAACACATCTTGCAGACCATTTGCTTTTTATAACGTGGGCCTCTTACATTCCTGCAGGATGTGGTGTATGCTTCACTGCACATCACATCTCTGATGTTATCTCTACATTACAGGCAGTCTTTTTTTTATCCCTAATTATTGCTGTGTTAGCAGCATCGAACCTTATGTCCTATGTTTGTGACTAAACTCACAGTTGTTTCCATAAAGTGGGTTATCAATGTGCCTGACTATATCCAGTCTCATGTTTTTTTCCTTCTTCTTTTTCTGTGTGTTTCATCATCTGCTGGTCTTAGCGTTTAACCCCTTAGGTTACCATAATGGTTCTGTCATGGTTTCCGCCCCAGATGGTTTGATTCAAAAATTACACCACCATCCCTCACAATCCCCCCTGTTTTTCTTACGCTTTGTAATTTTTGACATTCCAGGCGTTCCAGCAGGTCAAGGGCCTGTTCGTCCCGAGTTTTATCGTCTAAGAGGCTTATCCTCTCTTCCTTCTCTAAATTCATATTTATCACTTTTCCATTCAGGACATCCCCCTTACTCAGGGCTGTTTCGATTAGCCGCTGAGCCAACCCCCTGACAGCATCCCTGGTTTAGTTCATGAATCTCCGTTGGTTATAATATAAATAATTTATCCAATCCACATTCTTATTTATTGTCACCCACCAAAACAAGGATTCAAACCCAGCTGTAATCTGCTTTAAATTCATCTGGGACTTCCCGAGGCACTCCTATGGGATCTCGATATATCTTTTCATCAAAAGAAATTCCTATCACTGATCTCTTGTTTTTCCTGATCCTTTTTGATTCTTCAAATGCCAGGGTAAATGGTATAGCCAATTAGACAATTGCACATGTACCTTTCCACTGGGGGGGTAGAGTTGGCCTCAATACCCTTCCTCCACAATACCACCATATATCTGCTCTGGAGATTTTCAATGATAAATAGTTCCCTCCCATTCCGTTCTCTGTAATGCTCCTGATTTCTGAGCATGTTTCTAACTCCCCCATATTATGAGTTAACTCTGCCCCTTGTCGATTCACACATGAAGTGTGATTCACAATAGCAGTAAGAAACTGAGGGGGAGTTTTTAAGTTCTTTGCTTCTACGGGAGGGAACATCAGGGATAGGGATGTGCAGTTCGGGTTGCCCCATGCTTCCTTTTCTTGATACAGGGCTAACATGCACTCCATACCTCTTCTGTCACGTTTCCATCCCAGAGAGAAGGGTACTATTTGGGCCACTGGCCTCCCAGACGCACAGGCAAAGCAATTGCTTTTATTTAAGCTTTTTACAGTGTATTTGACCCATTCTACCCAGGCATTAGTTTCCTCATACCCAGTCTCTATTTCAAGGGTTTGTTTCAGGTTATTTACTTCTACCACTCTTACTGCCTTTGGGTCGTTTTTGGGGAACCTTATCATTCCGGTCGGGTGTTTTCA
Organism: Prionace glauca; assembly: GCA_037974335.1. Taxonomy (NCBI): domain Eukaryota; kingdom Metazoa; phylum Chordata; class Chondrichthyes; order Carcharhiniformes; family Carcharhinidae; genus Prionace; species Prionace glauca. Next base: position 19,348,307 of record CM075736.1, on the reverse strand, counting down.
AATTTTTATCCACATAGATTCGGAAACAACATTTCAATTTTCTATCTTTTCCTCCCTCCTTCACCCTAATTCCAAATACTGCCTGGTGCAATTGGTTGTCTCTGGTCCAGTTAACCGCAAGGAAGGGTCCACCAGCTATGGAGTACCGGGAGAGGTTCTTAGGATCTAGAACTGGACCGTTTATTTATTTATTTTTTTCGGTCCATTTGGTCCCTTTTATTGTTATATATATAGGATTGCATTTCTTATCTAAGCATTCTGATCTGGACTGCATATATTTCTGATGAAGGGATATTATGGAAGGAAGTCTACCCCAAGGATACCTTCCATCAGCATAAAATTGTAAGGATTCCACCGAATATTTTCGCTGGCTTATCAGATCTCCACACACTACCAAAAGACATAGGTCAGTCTCTACCACCTGTGATGTAGGGAGATCCAGAATCGTAATTGAGCTTATAGCATTTTTCCTTTCCTTTTCTAACTTATCTGAATTATGTCCCATACTTGTAAGTACTTTCTGAGACAAGAGGAAGGAAAGCATTATCCAGGTTACCCCTTCCATTCTATCCCTTTCTCGTTACCTTTTAGGAGAGAACTTATTCAAAACAGTTTCTTTCCCGCGCTCACGCCGCTACTAGAAATTGATTATTTAGAGTCTTTTAAATTTCAGCTTTAAAGGTTCTTCAGTTGGTTCGACCTTCCACGTGTAGGAATTATCTGGAGGTTTTACCAGTCCCTTGATTCTAGTATGATGTGTCCACCCCTTTTCAACAGTCCTGATTGCTGTCTCAGTTGTTAGGAGTGCTTGATATGGTTCCTCCCATTCCAGTTGCAGCTTAGTTTCTTTCCATGACTTTACCAGGACCCAATCTCCCGGTCGGATTGTATGTATCGTGAAGTCGAGGGCTGGAGTCTGCGACAATAATCCTTGTTTCCTAAGGGAAGATATTGAGGAGGACAGGCCCAGTATATATTTCTTTACAAATTGATCATTCATTTCAGGAACCGGTAACTCCCCGACTGCTCCCATATAAGGCAGTCCAAATAGCATTTCACAGGGGGATAAACCCAAATCCTTTCGAGGAGCTGTACAAATACGCAAAGGTGCTATTGGTAAGCACTTAGTCCAAGGGAGTTTCGTTTCTATTATCAGCTTAGATCCTCTGTCCACTCTAAAACATTAGGTTCTTCTTCTAACAGTTTCAAATATAGTTGTTTAGTTTTCTGTGCGTACCCTTCGATCCACAATCTACAGTATCCTACTAATCCCAAGAACTTCCTAAGTTCCTTTTTAGTCCGTAGTATATTTAGATCTAGGATTCCTTGTATTCTTTCTGGATCTATTCTTCTCCTTCCCTCACTGATTAGGTGTCCAAGGTATTTAACTTCCTTCTCTACGTACTGCAGCTTTTTCTTTGACACCCTGAATCCCTGTTGTCCCAGAAAATTCAATAAGCTATTTGTGGCTTCTATTACCTTTTCATTTCCTCCTCCTGTTACTAGTAGGTCATCTACATATTGTAGTAACTTGATTTTATCAGGCTTTTTAAATCTTTCTAACACCTGCTCTAAGACTTGACCGAAAAGATTTGGGGACTCTGTGAACCCCTGTGGGAGCACTGTCCACCTGAACTGCTGTTTCCGTCCTGTGATAGGATTTTCCCACTCAAAAGCAAATAAGTCTCGACTTTCTTCCACCAGTGGGCATGTCCAAAATGCATCTTTTAGGTCCACTACACTGAACCATCTGTGATCAGGAGGAATCTTGCTTAATAAAGTATAAGGATTAGGGACAACGGGGTGTCATGTCCGCACTATCTGGTTCAGGGCCCTTAGGTCCTGTACCAGGTGGTACGTTCCATCGGGCTTCTTTACAGGCAATATAGGGGTATTATAAGGGGACATGCAGGGTTCCAGCAGTCCATCTCTAACCAATCCTTCAATTACTGGCTGTAATCTTTTTTTCCCTTGCAAAGGTATAGGGTATTGCTTAACACACACCGTCTCTCCTTTTTTAAAAAAATTTATTTGCAGAGGAGGAACGTCTAATCCCCCTCGGTTTCCCTCCCCTGCCCAGACTATGGGGTCTATTTGCTGTTCCTGTTTGTCTGTTAATACTGCCATGGTTACTGTTAATTGGTTCTTTTCTACTCCAATTGCCAAACCCAATTTAATTATTAAGTCTCTGCCTAATAAATTACTGCCAACTTCTGGTATGTATAAGAGTTGACCCTCTATCCGCTCAGTCTGATATTTAAGCATAATCGGTTCAAACATGGGGACTGTAAAACCTTCCCCTTTCACTCCTGATACCATGAATTTCTTATCGATTAACTTTATTCCTCTCGGTATAAAATTCAGAGAGGATCTAGTGGCCCCCGTATCCACCAAAAACACTGCATCTTCTTGTTGGGGACCCACCTGCAGATTTATCAAGGATTCCCGGTGGATTCCCGGGGGTAGGAACCCCTGACCTCCCTAATCTCCATCCATACTCATGAGAGGGACTACCCTCTCTTCTCTTTGTAATTCAGGGCACTGTCTTCTAAAATGTCCAACCATTCCACAGTGATAACACCCCTTTTGTTGGGTTCTTTGTGTTACCCCACCTTTTAGGACCCCACCTTTTCTACTTCCTCGTTCCTTCCTTTCAACATACTGATACCCTCGTGTCTTTCCCTCAGTTATTGGTTCCACCCTCTTCCTCACAATCTCATCTACAGCCGCTATCATTATCTTTGCCTTCTGTTTCTCTGTCTCATCTCAGTCAGCTCCTCTTTTTCCTTTTCTGTAAAGATTGGATTCGCTCCACGGGGCATTAGGGAAATAAGGGCCTGCATCCTAATTGGTTGTGTGTTTAGGGCTGCTTCTTTTGCTATTTCATCAGCTAGCCTGTCCACGGGCATCTCCTTGATCCTTTGGAATATTAAATGTCCCAAATATAACACCTGTGCTTATCGTCTACTATAAAGAAAAACTTATCCTGTGAGTTCAAGTTCAAAGTTATACCTAATACTATTAATACTTCTTGGGACAATGATAATACCAAAATTTGGCCTTTGAACTCCAGGGCTGGAGTTTTCCCAGTGACACTAGGATCTGATGTCTTTCCCTGGTGTGAAGTATTCAAATTGGTCAATGGATTATTCACTGTTCCTCTCCTCGTTACCGTAGCAAGGTTACAGACCTTCTCCTCAGTATTAAAGTCACCCCCAGGCGCTGTGAGTTTCATGGTCATACTGCCGGGGGAGGGAGGTAATGTCCCCCTGCAGTAGTCTTCCAACACTTGGTTTTGTTTCTCCAGTTCCCTTACTCTGAATTCTAATTCCTTAATCTTTTTTTTTCCCCATTCCACTTCTTAGTGGAAGTGACTACTTGTTCAATTAGTCCAGCTAACTGATGTATTAACAATACTGCTATTTTCTTTGTTTGGTTTCTCTTAACTCTCTAATCTGTGATTCTGACGTTTTAATTCTCTCCTTGTCATCAGCCCATTTTTTTCCTAAGACTGAGACCTGTTCAATTAATCCGGTTTAAACCTGTTTAATTAATTCAAACTAAGAGAATTCCAATTTTCTTAGTTCTGTCCTTTTTTTTTCCCCAATCATTTCCATTGTTGATCTAGTGGGTGAAATGGATCCCACCCCTAGGTCGCTCTTATCACAGTCCGATGATACCTATCAGGGGTGATCAGTGCCCTTCGTACCACCGCTTACACTCATGAGCTTACAGATGAGCACATAATGTACTTTGATTCACTCCCTTAAATTCGGTAATCTATTCTGGAGCTCCGGTTGTGGCCATTCAACCAGACCCGTAAACAGATCCCAGGTTTCGGCACCAATTCTTGTAGGTAAAAATACCTCTGAATCCAATTGTGAGTCAAAGTACAGCAGTTTATTTAACAAAAGCCTGAATCAGAAAATCCAAAATAAGATTTTTTTTATCACCTTTAAATATCCTCACTAAATCAAGACCCTTGCACATTCTTACAATTCTGGTACAATAAAACAAAACATCACTTGGAACACAGATGCACGAAGAAATACTGAAAGCATTCTAATGTGCAATCTACATGATTAATTATTTCTACAGCTCTGCCTTTGTAACCAACACAGGCAAGTACAAAGTCAAATCTACTGTGTGCCTAAATAGAACATAGAACATAGAACATTACAGCGCAGAACAGGCCCTTCGGCCCACGATGTTGCGCCGACCAGTTACAAACAATGACCCACTAGCCTAAACCAATCCCTTTTCATCCATAAACCTATCCACAGATCTCTTAAACGCCCCCAAACTAGGTGCATTTACAACTGCAGCTGGCAGGGCATTCCAGTCCCTCACCACCCTCTGGGTAAAGAACCTACCCCTGACATCTGTCCTATAACTACCCCCCCTTAATTTAAAATCGTGCCCCCTCGTGCTAGCTTTCTCCATCCTAGGAAAAAGGCTATCACTATCTACCCTGTCTAAACCTCTAATCATCTTATATGTTTCAATTAGATCCCCTCTTAGCCGCCTTCTTTCCAGCGAAAACAACCCCAAATCTCTCAATCTCTCCTCATAGGATCTCCCCTCCATACCAGGCAACATCCTGGTAAACCTCCTCTGCACCCTCTCCAAAGCCTCCACATCCTTCCTGTAATGGGACCAGAACTGCACACAAAACTCCAAGTGTGGCCGCACCAGAGATGTGTACAGTTGCATCATGACGCTGCGACTCCTAAATTCAATCCCCCTACCAATAAACGCCAAGACTCCGTATGCCTTCTTAACAACCTTATCTACTTGATTCCCAACTTTCAGGGATCTATGTACACATACACCTAGATCCCTCTGCTCCTCCACACTATTCAAAGTCCTCCCGTTAGCCCTATACTCAACACATCTGTTATTCCTACCGAAATGAATTAGCTCACACTTCTCCACATTAAACTCCATCCGCCACCTCTCAGCCCAGCTCTGCAACCTTTCTAAGTCATCCTGCAAACTATGACACCCTTCCTCACAATCTACCACACCTCCGACTTTGGTGTCATCAGCAAACTTACTAATCCACCCAACTATACCCTCATCCAGATCATTAATAAAAATTACAAACAGCAGTGACCCCAAAACAGATCCCTGAGGCACACCACTTGTAACCGAACTCCATGACAAATGGTTAACTCTCTTTACAACTTTAAGATGCAATGTAATGCCACCTTTCCCACTTGGCAGAATTCAAATCTCTGCCCGATCCCTACCTAATTTATTATACTAAAAGCAATTCACTTTAATTGGCTATACCTATTACATCACATGAGGGTCTCAATTACACAGTTACACCCTCTCTCTCTCTCTCTCTGTACCATACAGAGTCAGCCTGCTTGTCTCTTTTTAACCCTTTACTGATGGGAGCTCACTGGCTTCTAATAAATATGACCATGTTTGATTCGGGTGCCTCATGTCATGACAAATCCCTTTCTCTCTCAAACAGTCATATAGTCATGTACAATTCCAATACATAACCGCTATTAGCGTTCACCCCGCACCTCAGTAAAAGCCCACGTCAGGGTTCCCAGTTCCACTGACATACTTCTCTCTACTCTTTCTGCTCAGACCAGTTGTAGGTCCATCCCATTCATGCTGATCCATCTATATACTTCGTGACCCATCCTCAAACACCAGTGTCTCTAGGGACACCTCCCTTATTCTACTTTCCTCTGCTCCCTCATCACATAACCTCCCCCGCAGCCCCTAAATTAACATTATCCAGCAACTTGCATAGTCAATTCCTTTCTGGGACACCGGCTGCTTCTATCTCACATACATATTAAGAATCTGACAAACTCAATCCTCAACCGAACCGTACTTCGGCCAAAATACAGATGGTTTCCGGATTGGTTCCTTCGTCCACACAAAAACAACAATATTTTATCATAACCTTCTTTTTTAAGTCCTTAGTCTTTTGGTCCCCATCCCAATTTTCTAACTGTATTCCCAGAGGACTGTCAGGGGGTATTCCCTTTTCATCATTATTTCCCGGTTTCCCATCCTTACTCTTGGACGGTTTACCTCCCATGGTTAGTCTTCAGTTGTCGTCTTGGACACAAGTTAGTTTACTTGCGCCCTCAGATCAAACTGTCATAACCATAAAACGGCACGGTAGCACAGTGGTTAGCACTGCTGCTTCACAGCTCCAGGGTCCTGGGTTCGATTCCCGGCTCGGGTCACTGCCTGTGTGGAGTTTGCACATTCTCCTCGTGTCTGCGTGGGTTTTCTCCGGGTGCTCCGGTTTCCTCCCACAGTCCAAAGATGTGCGGGTTAGGTTCATTGGCTATGCTAAAATTGCCCCTTAGTGTCCTGGGATGTGTAGGTTAGAGGGATTAGCAGGTAAAATGTGTAGGGATATGGGGATAGGGTCTGGGTGGGATTGTGTTCGGTGCAGACTCGATGGGCCGAAGGGCCTGTTTCTGCACTGTAGGGTTCTAGGGTTCTATAAAAAAACTTCCCATGGTTAGTCTTCAGTTGTCATCTTGGACACAAGTTAATTTATTTGCGCCCTCAGATCAAACTGTCATAACCATAAAGTCAACAAGGAAGAAAATGACTCTCACCCTTAATCAGCCAAATTCCCGGGAGAGAAATTTCTTACCTTGATCCGTGCACGGAGTTGTCCGACTTCTTCCAATGATGTGTATACCCCCTCACAGACCCCAGTCACAGTCCTAGCAGTCCTGGTGTATAGAAGTCATCCGTGTGATTTTCCCAGGGTCCAGAATTATCTCAGTTGAGTGGTTTCAGATTTCCCTCCTTCCAGACCAAAACGATGTTTTTACGTGTAAATATACACCAGACGCGTCTTATTCCGTCGATTTGGTCTAGTCGAGGGAAACCCCCGTTATAATTCCGGATCCCGGATGAGCCCCCAATTGTGAGAAACGGTCAGAAACTCACTTTTATGATCCCCCCCTTGAATCAAAGACACGGATGAGTTCAGCTAACTGTCGGTTTATTCGATCTTGCAAGAAAGGGTGTCTAGCGAAATAGGCACACCTCACATAAATTTGCAGCACATTTTATACTTTTTTTACAAGCATTGTAATGGCTTTGCAATGTGTTGTTCTCCCCTATTGGCTCGAGGTGCCCCAAGTTCCCATCCCCTCTACTCCCCATCTAACAATGTCTCCTGTTATCACAAGAGTGCATGAGCAAACTCATCCATCTTATCCAATACTGTTACATGTCCAGTTCAGATTGGCGGTAATTAATTCTTTGCCAGTTTAATCACTGCTGTCCCAACTATCTCAGTGACCTTTTCCCCTTTTATGCTTAGTTGTAGAAACAACACATCTTGCAGACCATTTGCTTTTTATAACGTGGGCCTCTTACATTCCTGCAGGATGTGGTGTATGCTTCACTGCACATCACATCTCTGATGTTATCTCTACATTACAGGCAGTCTTTTTATTATCCCTAATTATTGCTGTGTTAGCAGCATCGAACCTTATGTCCTATGTTTGTGACTAAACTCACAGTTGTTTCCATAAAGTGGGTTATCAATGTGCCTGACTATATCCAGTCTCATGTTTTTTTCCTTCTTCTTTTTCTGTGTGTTTCATCATCTGCTGGTCTTAGCGTTTAACCCCTTAGGTTACCATAACGGTTCTGTCATGGTTTCCGCCCCAGATGGTTTGATTCAAAAATTACACCACCATCCCTCACAACTCCCTGTACCTTAAATCTGTGTCCTCTTGTAGCAACCATTTCAACCCGGGGAAATAACCTCTGAGAGTCCACCCTATCTTTTCCTCTAAACATTTTGTAAACTTCTATCAGGTCGCCTCTCAACCTTCGTCTCTCCAGGGAAAAGAGTCCCAGCTCCCTCAACCTAACTTCATAAGGCATGCCTCCCAGTCCAGGCAACATCCTTGTAAATCTCCTCTGTACCCTCTCAATAGCTTCTACATCTTTCCTATAGTGAGGCGACCAGAACTGCGCACAATACTCTAAATGAGGCCTGACAAGGTTCTTATAAAGTTGCAGCATTACCTCCCGACTCCTAAACTCAATCCCTCGATTAATGAAGGCCAGTACAGCATACGCCTTCTTGACCACCTCCTCCACCTGTGAGACCGATTTAAGAGTCCTGTGGACCCGGACCCCTAGATCCTTCTGCTCTTCAACACTACTCAGACTTCTGCCCTTGATAGTGTACTCGTTCATCCCGTTGGTTCTGCCAAAATGGACGACTACGCATTTATCCGCGTTGAAGTCCATCTGCCACTTCTCCGCCCAGTCCTGCATCCTATCTATGTCCTGCTGCAACTTTTGACATCCTTCCAGACCATCCACAAAACCACTGACCTTAGTGTCATCAGCGAACTTACTTACCCATCCTCCACTTCCTCATCCAGGTCATTTATGAAAATGACAAACAACAAGGGTCCCAGAACAGATCCTTGAGGCACTCCGCTGGTGACTGACCTCCATTCAGAAAAAGCCCCATCCACAACCACTCTCTGCCTTCTGCAGGCAAGCCAGTTCTGGATCCACAAGGCCAAAGGCCCTTGGATCCCATGCCCTCTCACCTTCTCAAGAAGTCTTGCATGGGGGACCTTATCAAACGCCTTGCTGAAGTCCATGTACACTACGTCCACGGAACTTCCTTCGTCAATGTGTTCAGTCACATTATCGAAGAACTCAACTAGGCTTGTAAGGCACGACCTGCCCTTGACAAATCCATGCTGACTATTCCTGATCATGTCAAACCTCTCCAAACGTTCGTAAATCTTGTCCCTCAGAAGTCTCTCCATCAGCTTACCAACCACTGAGGTCAGACTCACCGGTTGGTAATTTCCCGGACTATCTCTGTTCCCTTTCTTGAAAATAGGAACTACATCCGCAATCCTCCGGAACCTCTCCCGTCTCCATTGACGACACAAAGATCATCGCCAGGGGCTCCGCAATCTCTTCCCTCGCCTCCCACAGTATCCTGGGGTACATCCCATCTGGTCCAGGCGACTTATCTACCTTGATAGAATTCAAAAGTTCCAACACATCCTCCTCCTTAATATTCACCTATTCAACCTTTTCCATCTGCTGCAAATCTATAACAAAATCTCCCGGATCAGCTTCCACTGTGAATACTGAGGCGAAGTACTCGTTAAGCACCTCTGCCATTTCTTCTGGTTCCACACAAACTTTTCCCCCCTCACCTTTTATAGGTCCTATCCCTTCTCTTCTTATCCTTTTACCTTTCACATATTTATAGAAGGCCTTGGGATTCTCCTTAATCTTACCCGCCAAGGTCTTCTCATGACCCCTTCTGGCTCTCCTAATTTCCCTCTTAAGTTCTTTCCTACAGTCCTTATACTCCTCAAGATCTTTAACCTCTCCTAATTCCCTGAACCTCTTATACATCTTCCCTTTCCTCCTGACTAGGTTCAACACAGCCTTTGTGCACCACGGTTCCCGCGACCTACCAAAACCCCCTTATCTCATCGGAACGTTGTCATTCAGAGCTCCAGACACACATTCCTTGAATATCTGCCACCTTCCTTCGGTACTTTTCCCTAAGAATGCCTCCTTCCAGTTTATTTGTCCAAGTAACTTCCTGACTTCTTCGTATCTCCCCTTACCCCAGACAAACACCTTCCTAGCCTGCCTGATCCTATCTCGTTCCAATGCAATTGTGAAGGAGATAGAATTATGGTCACCATTTCCAAGATGCTCTCCTACCGAAAGATCCATCACCTGCCCTGGTTCATTCGCCAGTACCAGGTCAAGTACAGCCTCTCCCCTCGTAGGCTTATCCACATACTGTGTCAGGAAACTTTCCTGAACACACCTAACAAACTCCTCCCCATCCAAACCCCTTACCCTAGGGATATTCCAGTCGATGTTTGGGAAATTGAAGTCTCCCATCATGACAACTCTGTTATTAAAACATCTCTCCAGAATCTGTTTCCCTATTTGCACTTCAACTTCCCTGTCACTATTGGGCGGCCTATAGAATACACCCAGCAAAGTTTTCGACCCTTTGCTGTTTGTAACTTCCACCCACAGAGATTCTGTAGACATTCCCTCCACAACATCCTCTTTCTCTGCAGCCATGACACTGTCCCTGATCAACAGTGTCACTCCACCACCCCTTCTGCCATCCTCCCTGTCCTTCCTGAAGCACCTGAAGCCTGGCACCTGAAGTACCCAGTCCTGTCCCCGAGACATCCAAGTCTCTGTAATGGCCACCACATCACAATCCCAAGCAGCAATCCACGCCCTAAGCTCATCTACCTTATTCACTACACTCCTTGCATTAAAATATATACACTTCAGCCCCTCAGTCTGGGCATTCCCCATCTCCACCACCTGTCTAACCTCCCTCCCATACTGCCTACGGTCCTCCCCTACCTGGGAGCGAACCTCCTCCGTCCCAGTCTCCCCATCACAGTTCCCTCCCCCCATCCTTTCTAGTTTAAAGTCCCCCCGGTAGCCTTAGCCAATCTTCCCGCCAAGATATTAGTCCCCCTGGTATTTAAGTGCCACCCGTCCTTACAATACATGTCCCACCTACCCCTAAAGAGGTCCCAGTGATCTAGGAACCGAAATCCCTGCCCTCTACACCAGTCCCTCAGCCACGCATTCACCCTCCACCTCATTTAATTTCTTCCCTCATTCTCCCGTGGCAGAGGCAGCAATCCTGAGATTACTACCTTCGCTTTTCTCTTCCTCAGCTGCCTACCCAGTTCCCTATAGTCCCTTTTCACGAGTATCTCCCTCTTCTTGCCTACGTCAGTAGTACCTATATGTACTACAACCTCTGGTTCCTCACCCTCCCCTTTCAGGATGTATGGGACACGCCCAGAGACATCCCGAATCCCAGCCCCAGGGAGACAAACCACCATCTGCGACTCACGTCTACGTCCACAAAAACGCCTGTCCGCCCCCCTCACTGTGGAGTCCCCTATTAAAACTACCTTTCTGCTCTCTTTTTTGATTTTTTGGCTCACTGGCTCAGGTGCAGAGACCTGGCCACCGCTTCCTCCCTCAGATGAGCTGTCCCCCCCAGTTGTACTCAGGCCGGAGTACTTATTTTGAAGGGGACCTCCACCGGAGTGCTCTCCATCACCCGTGTTTTCCCCTTCCTAATAGTTACCCACTTGCCCTCATCCCGTTGCCCTGGTGTGACTACTTGTTTATAGCTCCTATCTATAATCTCCTCACTCTCCCAAACGAGCCGAAGGTCCTCGAGCTGCATTTGCAGCTCCTTAACCTGGTTTCGTAGGGCCTGCAGCTCCACACACCGAGCACAGGTGTGGATGTCTGGCAGGCCAGGAGCCTCCAAGACTTCCCACATGTTGCATTGGCAGCAACATACAGGTCTCACACTCATACTTACCCCTTATAGCAACCCAGAGGAAAAAGTAAAAAAAAACTTATAACTTACCTTATCTCTTGGCCCTGTGAGCCAAAGCCCTGACAGCACACACAAAAACAAAAGCAGTCTTACCTGCTCTCTGACAGAGCCCCCCTCTCTCTCTCTCTTTTAGGTTAGGGGAGGGGGGAGGGCTGGGATACTCTACCAGTGTAGAGTATCGGGAATCCCCTCCGGTCTAATTTATTGTAGAAAAAAAACTTGACCCGAGTGCCCTCGCGACTACTTCTGGGGTCAAACCGGGGTCAAACTTAAAAAAAAACAATAAAAAAAAACCCCACTAAAGAAAGTTAGTTTTAAAAGGAAAAAGTCGCAGTACTCACCCACAAGCTCTCCACTCGCAAATCACAGCCTCTCTTCAGTGCTCCCACGGAACAATGAGGCCGGATTGGGCTATATTCACAATCTTTTGTAGTTTCTTGTGGTCTTGGCAGAACAGGAGCCATACCAAGCTGTGATATAATGAGAAAGAATGCTTCCTATGGTGCATCTGTAAAAGTTGGTGAGGGTCATAGCTGACATGCCAAATTTCCTTAGTCTACTGAGAAAGTAGAGGCGTTGATGGGCTTTCGTAACCAGAATGTCGACATGGGGGACCAAGACAGATTGTTGGTGATCTGGATACCTGAAAACTTGAAGCTTTCAACCCTTTCTACTCCATCCCTGTTGATGTAGATAGGGGCATGTTCTCCTCTACACTTCCTGAAGTCGATGGCAATCTCCTTTGTTTTGTTGACATTGCGGGAGAGATTATTGTCACCACACCAGTTCACCAGATTCTCTATCTCATTCCTGTACTCTGTTTCATCATTGTTTGAGGTCTGTCCCACTACGGTGATGTTCTCAGCAAACTTGAAAATCTTGGAGGGGAATTTGGCTACATAGGCATTGGTGTATAAGGAGTATAAGAGCGGGCTGAGAACAAAGCTTTATGGGGCACTGCTGTTGAGGATGATTGTGGAGGAGGTGTTGTCTATCCTTACTGATTGTGATCTGTGAGTTAGGAAGTTCAGGATCCAGTTGCAGAGGGAGGAGTCAAGGCCCAAGCCACGGAATTTGGAGATGGGTTTCATAGGAATAATAGTGTTACACTGCAACTGTACAGGACCTTGGTTATGCTGCAGCTAAACAGGACCTTGATTCTGCTGCAATTATATGGAACCTTGGTTCTGCTGCAACAGTGCAGGACTTTGGTGAGACCACATTTGGAATATTGTGTGCAGTTCTGGTCACTTCACTATAAGAAGGATGTGGAAGCATTGGAGAGAGTGCAGAGGAGATTTACCAGGCTGCTGCCTGGTTTGGAGGATAGGTCTTATGAGGAAAGGTTGAGGGAGCTGGGGCTAGGATGAGAGGCGACTTAATAGAAGTTTATAAGTTGATGAGGGGGATTGATAGAGTGGACGTTCAGAGACTATTTCCTTAGGTGGATGTAACTGTTACTAGGGTTCACCGTGGGAGATATCGGGGGGATGTCCGAGGTAAGTTCTTTACTCAGAGAGTGGTTGGGCTGTGGAAAGCATTGCTTGCTGTGATAGTGGAGTTGGACACTTTACGAACTTTCAAGTGGTTATTGGATAAGCACATCAGAATGATAGAGAGTGGGATAGCTTGATCTTGTTTTCAGACATAGCTCGGCACAACATCAAGGGCCGAAGGACCTGTACTGTGCTGTACTGTTCTATGTTCTATATTCGATTTACTCTTGACTAAAATGCACAATAACTTTATAAAAATGCATTTAACGCATTCACAATATCAAAATATGTGTTTTACAGCACAATCACCTGTTAAAATTTCTTACTGAATTCACATGTATAAACTGCTCCCTTGTTAGCTTGTAAGTCTGATTTAGAATTGATAGTCACAGGTGAGATGACTGAAGGTTGGAGGTTGGCAAATGTAATGCCTTTGTTAAAAAGGGCTGCAGGGACAAGCTTGGGAACTACAGCCCTTAGCCTCACATCTGTGGTGGGAAAGTTGTTGGAAGGTATTTTGAGAGACAGGATCTGCTGTCCAGAGTCCAGAGTGGCAATTTTTTCACACAGAAGTTGGTGAGTGTCTGGAACAATCTGCCAGAGGTAGTAGTAGAGATGAGTACAATTTTGTCTTTTAAAAAGCTTTTAGACAGTTACGTAGGTAAGATCGGTATAAAGGGATATGGGCCAAATGTGGGCAGTTGGGACTAGCTTAGGGGTTTTAAAAAAAATGCGGCATGGACAAGCAAGGCCGAAGGACCTATTTCCGTGCTGCAAACCTCTATGACTCTATAACTCTATTTAACTCAATGCTGATCAGAATATTGAATACAGGAGTTGGGACATCTTGCTGAAGTTGTACAAGACATTGGTAAGGTCACATTTAGAGTACAATGTGCAGTTCTGGTGTCTTAAATATCTAATGTTTTAAAATCTTCCCTAACCTCGGATGTTTTCTTGCCCCAACACCCCGTAACCCCCACGTATTTAACCTGCAGATCACCGTCTAGGGGACAATTTAGCACAGCCAGTCAACCTAAGCCACACATCATGGGAGTGTGGGAGGAAACCAGAGCAGCCAGAAGAAACCCATGCAAACACAGGGAGAATGTGCAAACTCCACCCAGTCACCTAAGCCAGAATTAAACTGAATTCAGGTGCTGTGAGGAAGCAATTCAAATGATAGTGCCACTGTACTGCCGTGGCTATAGACACCTTCATGTCAATAGTGTTATGCAGCCATCACCAACACCACATTTTTATGCTCAGAGGGAGTTCAGCTGGCATTATTCATTTTGGTCCGAATCTGGCATCCGTCTTAAGTAGGCCCATGTGGACTGGAGCAGCAGTGCCAGATCAGACCAACGGTCGCGGGCTAGCTGAACTCTCGTCCCTGTAACTACAATGACAAAATAGTAAGTTCCAGAGTTTCTCAGGGGGAATGACGGACTACTCAGTGGGGGTCACAAGGCAGCTCACTGCCTCCTTGCAGATAGACTTTAACTCAACCCCCGTGCCCACCACTGAGCAACTGTCCTCCTCCATGCAATCATTCTCTCGGTCCGAGCCCCCGTCACAGTGAGTAAGACAGGGGATCTGACCCACCTACCATTCCTAACTCTGTCTCAATCCCATGCCCAAGTATCAATAACACAGGAGTCCTCTCAAGCTCCTCTCTGGGTTCTAGGCCAGAGGGTGATGGTTGCTCAGACCCTTGCTCTGCCCCAGACAGCGGGAGTCAGGAGAAAACTCCCCTGAGAACAGAGTGCTCTGTTAAAGGTTGAAATGGAGAGGGGAGGCCCTCCTTGCCACCACCACCCAACAACCCAAATATTGTTACATCGGGCACTGTAGAGGTGGAAGCAGAAAGCCAGGTTCCAGTTTTGTTTTAGATTATTGCCACATATTCCATCTGTCCTACCTGTCATTGGATGGAACCAAGGTAAAACAGAGTCTGAAAAGCAAGACTTTTTGGAATAATCTGCCATTTCCTGAATGTTGGAACATTGAAAAAGGACAATCTCAGAATTCAGTTTTATTCAGACTAGAGTTTGGGAATGATTCCTCTCGATGGTACATTTCTGGAAAACGATACAGCTGATTTTTTTCATTTCTGGCTTACCTCCCCAGTGTTTTCAGTCTTGTCTCAGTTAGGGTGTATAAAGTTGAAATTTTAAAATTGAAAAAAATTTGAGTTGCTACAGCAGCGCTTATGAAAGGGGCGCAAAGCAGATGTCACCTCAGAACAGGGCCAGAAACATTGCATACAGTGCCAGATCAGGCTCAAACTCAATTTCTGATCTGGCACGCAATCTTACCTGTACACTGCATCAATCAGCCGGCACAGCAAGCTGGTAGGATTATGGCCCACAATTCAACTCAGAGCTGGATTTTATTTTTGATTTTGAGGGCAGATTGAGGACAAGTACAAGGAACTATACATTTTCTTATCAACTCATCTTCCAGCTCTGAATGACCTTGACTAAAATGTCTTTTCTCCGAAATGAACACGTAACTCAAACTCTTTCCTAGATAAATGGTACTGAGTACTGGGTACTTTAACTTGGTACTGAGAAGAAACAAAAATGATTCTGTCTCACCTCTTTTCTAGATAAATGGTACTGAGTACTGAGTACTTTAACTTGGTGCTGAGAAGAAACAAAAAAGATTCTGTCTCACCTTAAAGTTTGTTATTGTAAGTTAGCTATTTCCAAACATGCATTGTCTACCTCTGAGCATGCTTTTGTCGTCAAACAATGTGCGGGTTAGGTAGATTGGCTATGCTAAATTGACCCTAGTGTCAGGGGGATTAGCAGGGTAAATGTGTGGGATTACAGAAATAGGACCTGGGTGGGATTGTGGTCGGTACAGACTTGATGGGCCGAATGGCCTCCTTCTGTACTGCAGGAGTTCTTTGATTCTATGAACCTGAGATGGGTTACCACTCTTGTTTTATTCATTTTTGATTCTTCTTGCACTGCTCTATAAACCCCCGACCACTAACTTACTCTTACCAGTATAGAGGCTCCATCCAAGAGTATATCCTCCTGCGGCCCTTCCTTATGTCTACAGTTAAACAAGGAAAATGTTGAAAGAAAATCTCAGCAGGTCTGGCAGCATCTGTGGAGAGAGAATTAAAGTTAACATTTTGAGTCCATATAACTCTACTTAGAGGTAAAGTGAGGAAAAATGTTTTGGATTATATATTGTAAAAAGGGGCTTGAGCAACTGAAACAGATTAGAAGGTGGTAGCTAGGAGAAATTCTAACAAAGCTGTGTGAGACAGAGGTACATTAATGGCAACGTGAAGGCTAAAGAAGATGCTGATAGTGACATAAAGACAAGAAAGCAGAATGTGTTATTGGGAGAACGAAGATTAGTGCTCAGTGAAACAAGGCGCCTTGAACAGCGATGAGGGAGATGGTAAAGAGGCGGGTGTTACCATTTCTGCAATTGCATGGGAAAGTGCCATGGGAAAGGGATAAGGAGTGGACCATGGTGTCACAGAAGTAGCTGTTTCTACGGAAAGGCGATGCAGGGAGTGGGAGAAAAATGTACTTCGTGGTGGCATCATTCTGGAGTTGGCAGAAATAGCAATGGTTGATTCTTTCAATGCAGATGCTGGTGGTCTGAAAAGTGAGGACAAGGGGACTCTGTCATGGTAGTGGGAGGGAGGGGAAGGGTTGAGGGCAGAGGTGCAGGAAATGGGTCGAACCTGATTGAGTGCCCTGTAAATCATAGTGGAGAGAGGTGGGGGGAAGCTCGTCTGAGGAAATAGACATGTCAGAAATGTCACTTTCAAGCACATCATCATTGGAACAGATATCATAGAAATCATAGAAACCCTACAGTATGAAAAGAGGCCATTCAGCCCATCGAGTCTGTACCAACCACAATCCCACCAGGCCCTACCCCCATATCCCTACATATCCACCCACTAATCCCTCTAAGCTACGCATCTCATTACATTCGGGGCAATTTTTAGCATGGCCAATCAACCTAACCCGCACATCTTTGGGCTGCGGGAGGAAACCGGAGCACCCGGAGGAAACCCACGCAGACGTGAGGAGAATGTGCAAACTTCATACAGACCATATTCTTGGAGAATGGGATTCAATCCTTCTAGGCAGCAGGATGTGCAGTTGAGATGGCTATTGGTGGACTTGTAATGAAAATTGATGGTAAGTTTGTCACTGAAAATGAGACAGAAGTCAAGGAAAACCACTGACCATACACTTACCCGCACAAAGCTGACTGGCGTATACCAGCAGTTACCATCATGAACAGACTCTCATGCTGACTCTATATTTATGGGAGGACTTTATCTCTATTTTTTTAAATGAATTTTACAAATATGAACCCACCACAGTCCATTGTAATGTTTGACATACCACAAGCATGCTGCTGACTTTCTCTCTGAACTGCAACCACAATCACAAGCAAGAAATCAAGATTTCACATCCTGCCTAATTAAGTTACCTTGCATTTCACGTTTTCCACTCTTGTGATTCTGTAAAATCCATACCCACATGCCCCAGTGTCTCAGCTGATAGCCAGGCAATCAGATGATTCTTTTTCTCATTGGTCGGGAGATAAAAAGACACAAACTTCTCCAAAAGAAGCAATTATTTACACCTGACTTTCACTTGAATCTACATAGATATCAAATTGATGTGAATGGTTCCGAGATTATTTGTGTTATTCCGATTTGTCGTCACGTATCTTCTCCTAATTCCTGTTTATTTTCTGTCCCATCATCACATGGAGTGATGACTACCCATTCTCAGTTAGAACTATTTTTCTCATGTTATTACTGATTTTTCTTATGTTTGCTACTTAACCCCATTCTCTGCTGATAAAAAAGCATCACACTCACAGCCTGTGTTCTCATCCAAACTTGTTGCTTCCTACATAATTTTATGTGCTAGTCGGTGTAACGACTGAATAAAAAACAGAGGAAACATTGAAGATCCAGTTAATAATTTCAGTCCTTTTCTCATTTGCCTTCTAAAATTGCTACTCTGGTTGCTGGTTTCAATTTTGACTCACAATCCCTTAAACCATACTTGCAATACATTCCCACATTTTAGCATTCCAATGAACATCCCATCAATTTCATTCCTACAGAAATTTTAAATACCCTGAGCAATTGCTGTTATTGCCTTCATCAACCTTCGGTAAATTGATGAAGAACACTTCAGACGGTTCAGTATTAGCTCTGCAGACTGTGTTTCCACTAAGCATCAGCAGTTTCTAAATTCTGATAATTATCAATAGGATGAGAGTAGGAAATCAACTGATTATTAAAACAATGTGTATCATCATCTAATTGAAATTCTACTGAGTGCCATTTTGTTGAAGACATTAACCAGTTTAAATAAATTAGGTCATGAGTACCATTAATTTTCAATTTATGTTATTCATGACATTTTGTATATTTATTATTTAAGGAAACTGTATCAACATCAGCCATTCTTGAAATGAATCGAAGAGAACAGACAGACAGAGTCCATAAGAATCAAATACATAAATCAGGTTAGCATTTCAACATTGCAAGTCAACTTTAAGATGGAAGTGTTTTACCAGTTTATTTCCTTTATTTATTGATTATTGTCTTTTGGAGGGGGATCAATTTAAACTGTCTTGACTTCCCTGCTCACTATTCAAACTGAAAAAAAATGTGCTGGGTGGCATAGTGGCATAATGGTTCCACCCAATAATTAAATTTTACATTCAGTTTGAGAGAGAGAGATGAGTGGATCCATTATTTTAAACTGAAATAAAGGCAATGAAAGCAAAACAAGCTGAAGTGACCAGGCAAATTAGGTTAATGAATTGGTTGGTTGAGATGCAGTGGCAGACAGTTAAGGGGATATTTCAGAACACACAGAATATATACATTCCAATGAGAAAGAAAAATTCCAAGGAGAGGACCTATCATCTGTATGTAAATTTTTAAAAAGTGGGATTTTTCAGTCATGTGAGGCCCATGACTGGAAATTCCTGCCAGAAAATCTCTTTTAAAGGGACTGAAATTTTCCATTCATGCTGCTGCCAGCGAGAACAGAGAATTTGGCACTCAGTCAAATTTCTACTCACTGAGGCATGACTGGAGAAACTCAGCTGTGGGCAAGGTCAGTGAATTCCAGTCAGTACCTTACTAAAAGATAAAGCATACAATTGTGCAAGATGGGTGGCAGGTCACATGATTGGTTAGAATATAAAAAAATGCAAAGACAGACCAAAAGGTTAATAAGGAAAGAAAAATTAGAGTGCAAGAGAAAGAAGGCTGGTAATCTAAAGACCAAGTAGTAAGAGTTTTGATAGATATTTAAATAAGAGAGGAGTTAACAAACTGAGTAATGGCCCTGTAGAAACTGAGTCTGTATAATTAATAATGGAAAACAAGGAGATGGCAGATTAATTAAACAAGTATTTTTGGTATTTTGCATTGGTTTCACTATAGAGGATATAACTAAAATCCCAGAATTAGCTGTAACTTAGGAAATGGAAGGGAAGAGAGAAAGTTAGGAAAATTGAGTAAATCCATGTCATGTGGTCCTGCTGGACTTCATCCAAGCGTCTTAAAAGAAGTGGATAGTGAGAAAGCTGATGTGTTGTTTCTAATTTTCCAAGGTTCCCTCGATTCAGTGAAGATTCCATTAGATTGGAAAATAATAAATGTAACTCCTTTACTTAAAAAAGGGTGATGGTTAGATTAATATCTGTAATAGGGAGAATGTTGGAATTTATTGTTGAAGATACTGGCCAGAAATCTCCGACCTCACCCATGGCTGGGATCCTCTGATCCCACTGCTGTGAATGGAGATGTGGCTGAGTGCCAAATTCTCCCTCTCGTTGGCAGCTGGCTATTTTAGTAGGGCACTTGGAAAAATTCAGCATAATCAGGAAGAGTCAACATAGTTCTGTGAAAGAAAATCATGTGAAACCAATTTATTGGAGTCCTTTGAAGTACTTTATAGTGTGGATGAGCAGAGGGATCTAGGTGTATGTGTTCATAGATCCCTGAAAGTTGGGAGTCAAGTAGATAAGGTTGTTAAGAAGGCATACGGTGTCTTGGCGTTTATTGGTAGGGGGATTGAATTTAGGAGTCGCAGCGTCATGTTGCAACTGTACACAACTCTGGTGCGGCCGTACTTGGAGTACTGTGTGCAGTTCTGGTCCCCACATTACAGGAAGGATGTGGAGGCTTTGGAGAAGGTGCAGAAGAGGTTTACCAGGATGTTGCCTGGTATGGAGGGGAGGTCCTATGAGGAGAGGCTGAGGGATTTGGGGTTGTTTTCGCTGGAAAGAAGGAGGCTGCGAGGGGATCTTATTGAAACATATAAGATGAAACATATAAGATTGAAACATATAAGATTGGGTGGCACGGTAGCACAGTGGTTAGCACTGCTGCTTCACAGCTCCAGGGTCCTGGGTTCGATTCCCGGCTCAGGTCACTGCCTGTGTGGAGTTTGCACATTCTCCTCGTGTCTGCGTGGGTTTTCTCCGGGTGCTCCGGTTTCCTCCCACAGTCCAAAGATGTGCGGGTTAGGTTCATTGGCTATGCTAAAATTGCCCCTTAGTGTCCTGGGATGTGTAGGTTAGAGGGATTAGCAGGGATATGGGGATAGGGTCTGGGTGGGATTGTGTTCGGTGCAGACTCGATGGGCCGAAGGGCCTGTTTCTGCACTGTAGGGTTCTATGATTAGAGGTTTAGATAGGGTGGATAGTAATAGCCTTTTTCCTCTGATGGAGAAATCTAGCACGAGGGGGCATGGCTTTAAATTAAGGGGTGGTAGTTATAGGACGGATGTCAGGGGTAGGTTCTTTACCCAGAGGGTGGTGAGGGATTGGACTGCCCTGCCTGCTGCAGTTGTAAATGCGCCTAGTTTGGGGGCATTTAAGAGATCCGTGGATAGGTTTATGGACAAAAAGGGATTGGTTTAGGTTAGTGGGTCATTGTTTTTGTAACTGGTCGGCGCAACATCGTGGGCCGAAGGGCCTGTTCTGCGCTGTAATGTTCTATGTTCTAACACATGCTGTGGACATCTAGAAGGCATTTGACAAAGTGATATTGCAGAAAACAAAAGGTCATGGGGAGTAAATTAATGGATGGAACATTAGCTAGATAGTAGGATACAGACAGTTAACATTAATAGGTCTTTTTCTGGTTGGTACAATGCAACAAGTGGTGTGCATCAGAGATTAGTGCTTGGACCTCAACTTTTTGTAATTTATATAAATAATTTAATTTAATTGAATAAATTAAAGTTTATGTGAAAAATGAAAAAAAGTAAGAAAGCAAGATAACCATTGAAAGGAGAAAAAACTTCATACATATCAGAAAAGAAGCCAGATTTTTCTTGAAGACAAACAATAACTCCAAGTTGGCCTCTTCTACAACAGCTGCCCAAATTGGTATATACAATACCATCTCCTTGGCAGATACATTATCAAATCACTGGGTAACCTTATGGAATGGGTACTGTGGTCAGTCACTCTGTTCAAGGCCTTTCCTCCTCTCTTCAGTGGTGACTATTCAACTACAGCTGCAGCAATAAGTCCTCAAAGCAATGTCTCTTTAAGCCATATTTATGGTTCCATTCCAGCCTTTTGAGATCTGCTACAGCTTTTTCCCAAAATAAGTACAAGATGTTGCGATCAAAAAGGAGGAGGTATCGGGGTTCTTGAGAAACATTAAGATAGACAAGTCCCCAGGGCCTTATGGGATATACCCCAGAATATTCACAGAGGCAAAGGAGGAAATTGCTGGGGCCTTGAGAAAAATCTTTGTATCCTCACTGGCTACAGGAGAGGTCCCAGATGATTGGAGAATAGCCAATGTTGTTCTTTTGTTTAAGAAGGGTTGCAAGAATAATCCAGATAATTACAGGCCAATGAGCCTTACATTAGTGGTAGGGAAATTATTGGAGAGGATTCTTTGAGAAAGGATTTATTCCCACTTGGAAATAAGTAGACGTATTAGTGAGAGACAATGTGGTTTTGTGAAGGGGAGGTTGTGTCTCACGACCTTGATTGAGTATTTCGAGGAAGTGATGAAGATGATTGATGAGGGTAGGGCAGTGGATGTTGTCTACATGGACTTCAGTAAGGCCTTTGACAAGGTCCCTCATGGCAGACTTGTGCAGAAGGTGAAGTTGCATGGGATCAGAGGTGAGCTGGCAAGGTGGATACAAAACTGGCTTGGTCAAAGAAGACAGAGGGTAGCAGTGGAAGGGTGCATTTCTGAATGGAGGGCTGTGACAAGTGGCATTCCTTGGGGATCAATGCTCAGACCTTTGCTGTTTGTAATACATATAAATGATTCGGAGGAAAATGTAACTGGTTTGATTAGTAAGTTTTCAGACAACATAAAGGTCAGTGGATTTGTGGATAGCGATGAGGACCATTGCCTGTACAGCAGGATTTTGATCGGTTGGAGACTTGGATGGAGAGATGGCAGGTGGAGTTTAATCCGGACAAATGTGAGGTAATGCATTTTGGAAGGTTTAATACAGATAGAAAATATACAGTAAATGACAAAGCCCTGAAAAGTATTGATAGGCAAAGGGATCTGGGTGTACAGGTACACAGGTCACTGAAAGTGGCAATGCAGGTGGAGTAGGCATATGGCATTCTTGCCTTCATCGGTCGGGGCATTGAGTTTAAAAATTGGCAAGTTATGTTGCAACTTTATAGAACCATAGTTAGGCGGACTTGGAATATAATGTTCAATCCTGGTCGCCACATTACCAGAAGGATGTGAAAGCTTTGTGGAGGGTACAGAAAAGATTTACCAGGATGTTGCCTTGTCTGGAAGGCACCAGCTATGAGGAGAGGTTGGAGAAACTTGGTTTGTTCTCACAGAAACAACGGAGGTTGATAAAAGTCTATACTATGAGAGGCATGGACAGAGTGGATAGTCAGAAGCTTTTTCCCAGTTATGCGTCAATTACTCGGGGGCACACATTTAAGGTGTGAGGGGCAAGGTTTAAAGGAGATGTATGAGGAAAATTTTTTTTTTACAGAGAGTAGTGGATGCCTGAAACTCATTGTTGGGGGAAGTAATGGAAGTGGATATGGTAGTGACTTTTAAGGGGCACCTTGACAAATACATGAATAGGATGGGAATAGAGGGATATCGTCCTCAGAAGGGTGGGGGCTTTTAGTTAAGTCACGCAGCAGGTCGGTGCAGGCTGAAGGGCCTGTTCTTGTGCTGTAATTTTCTTTGTTTTTGTTCTTCTCAATTCTTCTCACAGGCACTGCAAGGCCATTTAAATTTCACAATATCCAAGTTATTTACACATCTTTTGATGGTATCTTCCTATCTACCATCCTTCATGTGTTACATCCATCAATCAAACTTCATCTCTGATGTTTTATATTAAGTGAAAACTTCATTTGAGGTTACTTATTGTCCTCGCATGTAGACCAAGGGTCAGTAATCACAGGGACGTCTGATAAATTGAAGACAATTATTTTAGTATTCAAGTTTGAAAAATAAAAAACAAAGGTGTAGCCTACGTACCAGCTGTGCATGAACAATATGAAAGAAAGCATTGTTTGGGAAAACACATCACTAGTGATTATTGTTGATTAATTAATCAAAAACACAATCATAGCTGGGTTAAGATTTAATATAAAATGACTTCACTCAAGAGAAATAATATGCAAAGATATAAAATTAGACCTAAAAGTATAATGTGGTAAAACATGAAATTGTTCATCTTGGCAGGAAAAATAAAAAAAACTAGAGAGATTGCAGAACTCTGAGATGTAGAAGGTCTAGAGGTCCTGATGCTTGAATTGCAAAATAATCATATGCTGAAACAGCAAGTAAATTGGAAAGCTAATAGAATGTCATAATTTATTGTGAGGGGTATTGATTATAAAAGAAGAAAGGCTATGCTTCAGTTGTAGAACACTAGTGACACCGCATTCAGAGAACTGAGTACAGTATTAGAACAAAGAACAGAGAAAAACTACAGCACAAACAGGCCCTTCGGCCCACAAGTTGTGCCAAACATATCCCTACCTACTAGGCTTATCTATAACCCTCTTTCTTACTAAGTCCCATGTACTTATCCAAAAGTCTCTTAAAAGACTGTATCGAATCCGCTTCTACCACCACCGCCGGCAGCCGATTCCATGCACTCACCACCCTCTACGTGTAAAACTTACTCCGACATCTCCTCTGTGCCTACCTCCCTAGCACTCTAAACCTGTGTCCTCGTGTGGCAACCATTTCAGCTCTGAAAAAAAGCCTCTGAGAATCCACTCGATCAATACCTCTCAACATCTTATACATCTCTATCCGGTCACCTCTCATCCTTCGTCTCTCTAAGAAGAAAAAACCAAGCTCTCTCAACCTATGCTCATAAGACATGCCACCTAATCCAGGCAACATCCTTGTAAATCTCCTCTGCACCCTTTCTAAGGCCTCAACATCCTTCCTGTAATGAGGCGACCAGAACTGAGCACAGTACTCCAAGTGGGGTCTGACCAGCTTCTTATATAGCTGCAGCATTATCTTCCAACTCCTAAACTCAATTCCCTGATTGATGAATGCTAGTACACCATACGCCTTCTTAACCACATCCTCTTTCTGCGAAGAGGATTTGAGTGTCCTATGAGCCTGGACCCCAAGATCCTTCTGATCTTCTACACTGCCAAGAGTCTTACCCTTAATATGATATTCCATCATCCCATTTGACCTACCAAAATGAACCACCACACACTTGTCTGGGTTGAAGTCCATCTGCCACTTCCCCGCCCAGTCTTGCATCCTATCTATGTCTATCTATTTATCTAACCCTCTCAGGAGATCCCCCCTCCTGAGTACAGATGGTACAACTCTCATTACAGAGAAGGCTCAGATCCTGCAGAGATGGGCTGAACACTTTGAAGCCGTCCTCAACAGACTGTCACCTATTAACGATGAGGCAATAGACAGGATTCCCCAGGTTGATATCAACGCCCTGGATGACCCACCAGTAGTAGCCAAAGTCACGAAAGTTGTCAGCCAGCTTTCCAGTGGCAAAACCCCAGGCAAGATGCCATACCCACAGAGATCAACAAAGCTGCTGGTCCTGCACTTATAGAGAAGCTCACCGAGTTGTTCTAGTCCTTTTGGAAGCAAGGATCCAGTCCTCAGGAACTTAAAGATGTTTGCATCATACACCTCTACAAGAGGAAGGGTATGCGACAACCACCAAAGAATCTCACTGCTCTCCATTACAGGAAAAACCCTCGCCAGAGTCCTGCCAAATTGTCTGGTCACTCATCTGGAGTTGGGCCTGCTTCCAGAGTCACAGTGTGGCTTCCGCAAAAGTCGTGGGACTACTCACCTGATTTTTGCTGCGTGCCAACTTCAGGAGAAGTGCCAGGAGCAGAATCGCAAGCTCTACACAACCTTTGTTGACCCCACGAAAGCCTTCAATACTTTAAGCCGACAAGGCCTGTGGAGGATCATGTTGTTAGCGCGAGTGGGCGAAACACCTACTACGGAACCAGGGTGTAGTTCAATAACGGCACAGCTTTATTTTCTTTTATGTCAACGGAGTTGCAGTCAGGATATACAATCGAACTGTCCTGAAAGCACTCTAAAGACTAGCACTCTAGCAACGGGCTACAACCTGAACTTCGGTGTTGTATGTGATTCAAATGCTAATACTTTATTTACAGTATTCGACTTTAGCCATTCTGTCTCGATGCTTTCAAGTGTTGGGATGATTGTTTTAAGTGTGTGTTAATCCTTTTTGTCTGATTGGTTATGAATGGTCTAGAATCTCCGGTGTTTGAACAATGGGTGTGTAATTATTCTCAGGAAATTTGAGGGACCAGGGATGCTTCCTTAGCTATGCTAATCTTTAGTTGTCTCCATCGGTTGTTTGACTGGTTTAGAAGTGCTGATTTGGTGGGGTGGGCATGTGTTTTTTAATTTAGTTCCTGTAGGTGCCATCCTGTCCAGCTTCCCTTGTGTGCTAGTCCTCATTTGCATTCTAAAAGCATGCTCTTGGCTGCTAATCTGTGTCTGTTCCTTTGTGATTTCTAGTGGAGAGGCTCTGAGTGTAATTTTAGTCTGCTTCCATATTGTGTGCCCAATTTCATAAAATTTGTTGTCCGATAACAGATCCCCCCTGTCGGTCGGGAGCGGACTTGTTTTGCCTCCCTCAGACCGATTTCTTTAACAAATTTTATGTCCGGTGCTCTCTGCATTTGCACACTGCAGTCGTACAGTTTAGGGGAGCCTCGTGTTTGTCAAATTAGGTGTATGCGGGAAAAGTCTTCCCGATTTGTTAATTGTCCCCTGTTGCCAAACATTCTAATTACTTCCTAGTTTTAGTTTTCTCGCGCTGGCGCTATTACTCCTCAGGATATTGTCAGTATGAGTTGGATGGCAATCAGTATGTGTGAGATTATCTGAATCCAGGGGTGAATGTCTACATTTAGGCCCCAATCCTATGCCTTCTGTACCCATGTCTGGCTCTGTAAGGCTGACTCTGTGTCATGCTCTAGGGTTTTAATGTGGGTTTGTAACTGAACAGAGTGTCCCACTTTGAGACGGAGCTCTCTCAGTACTTCTGCTAGGTGTGGGATGGGATGGGAGCCTGTTCTGGCTTTCGGTAATATTTGAGGTCATTTCTCAGTGGGTCCAAGGCATTAAGTGTCAAGGTCTGGCTACTTCGGATGTCGGCGATGTGGACCTGGCCAATGGTGACTGGTCTGTGAGGGGTGAAGCAAAAGTTTGGGCTGGGGATCGGGCATATCAGCCCGTTGTATACAAAGGATGTTTTTGTTGTGGCTACACAATACCTGCCTCGTCCTCCATATCCTGCCCGGGCAAAGTGTGGGTCTGTAGGTGTAATTACTAGGGTACAGCCCTGCGTTTGATTAAACCCACATTCAGCTGCCTCTCCTTGTCTCAGTGGGTGAGGGCAAATGGTTATCTTTCCCCTTTGCATCCCGAGAGGGAGGTACTGAACATCACACCACGTCTTGAGATGGCTGTGACTTCGGTTAGGTGGTAGCGGAGGGAGGTATTGCCTCTAACCACACTGATGTTCTCAATTTGGAAAATAGGGAATGGTCCTGAGTCTGGTGTCACTATCGGGATTAATAGGACCATCCCTATCCCCGTGTTCTCTCTAACCTCGCAGTCGGAGATCACTGGATACACCCGCATCATTCCTTTCAAGGTCCAGTTATCCAGCACCCCCTTCTGATCTGCGAGTTGTGCTAGCTAGGTACTGTCAATCCAATCGAGCACCTCCCCCCGTGTACCTGGTCCAAAATATGTCTCAATTGGCCTATCATCCGCTGACTGTATGCATGGCACAGCTGTCCCTGTTGTACCCAGGCAGTGTTTTCTCTCTCTCTATCTATGAGGCGGTTAATGGTAAGGACGTGTGTTTCTAATATTGTGATTCCATCTAGTTGGGTATGGGCAGCCCTCTCCCCTAAAAGAGCCTGCTTGGCTTGTTGGGCTAGTGACCATTGCAGGATATCTTTCATTACTCCCTTTAACTGTTCTATCTTATTATTGAGTTCCTGGATGTCAATTGAGTTAACCACGCTGGATCTGGTGTTTATTCCTGTGAGGATGACATTGACTATACCCCTTTTGCTTCTGTGTGTATGTGTGTGTGTGTGTGTGTGTGTATGTGTGTGTGTGTGTGTGTGTGTGTGTTGCCTCCATAGTGTGTTGCTCCCATTGCATCGATAGCCTGCTTTATGGTTTCTCTGCCCAGCATTTAGTACATACCTCGTGTCTGTTCTGAACAGATAGTTCCGAAGGTGCAGCCAGAGTTGCTCAGCGAGTCTGGCCGTTGGATACATGTTCAGATCTTATCCAATGTACAAGTGAAGCAAATCATGTTGATACCCTGGTGGACTTGTAGCCATGCGTTTGAATACATTCTATTGTTTTCAGGGTATAGTGCAGCCGGCACGCACTTCGCCTCGGTTGTATGAATATTATCCCATGGGATTATTGGTGAGTGGTGTGTCCCCAGAAGACGACACTTGACAAGAAAATTGTTGTGAAGATTATCCTTTGAATGATTAACATTGTCTTGGAGAGGGGGTGGGAAGGGTGCACAAAGCCTGATATTAGAATCTTAGTGTTAACTAATTTCCATTAACTAATCTACTTAGGCATGCATCTACATCTATATACATATATACATATATTAGAGCCTTGACTGAAGTGTGCCTCTCTTCCGTCCTAGAAATGAAGGTTGTTAATTCGATCTCCGCTGTGTGGATAGAGGTGGTTAGTTGGGGGCCAATACGTGGCCCATTAATGTTGACGGACTATTCTCGTCCCTAAATCGGTCTGTCCTGTCTCCCCCCCGGGGTGGTATGCCTTTAACTGTGACCAGTGTTTCCAGCAGCCTTTCCCTTTGATATCGACACAGGCACATGTGTCGCTTCTGAGGATAACCTCATGGGGTCCTACCCATTTTGTTGAGAGCGCTGTTTGGTCGGGGGCAACTCGGATTAAAACTTTGTCCCCTACTTGGGGAAATGTGGTGGTGTGGCAAATATCATGCTTCTTAACTTGGTCTCTTATAGCCTGTTGGTCTCTGGCTGTGTGGCGTAGGTCTCTGAGTTGGGGTCGAACTGTTGTACGTATCTCTTCATTTTATCCTGAAGGGGTGCCATTTCTTCTGCTCCTACCGCTATGTTTTCTGGGAGTCTCATTGCCCTCCCCGTCATTAATTCAAATGGTATGAGTCCTATGGTGCGACTTGGGGTGGCTCATAGGTGCACTAAAATACAGGAAAGGACATCTACCCACCCCTGACCTGTCTCAGCAATTGACTTGGCAATTGCATTTTTAAGTGTGCGGTTCATTCGCTCGACCATCCCAGAACTCTGAGGGTGGTATGGGATATGGAACCGCTGTCGGATTCCCAGGGTTTTACAAGCCTGTTTCATTATCTTGCCCGTGAAGTGTGTCCCTTGGTCGGAGTCCAGTTGTAATGGGACTCCCCACCTCAGGATGAGCTCGTATGCTAAAATGTGAGCTGTGGTGGCGGCTTCACTATCCCGAGTTGGGAATGCTTCTACCCAGCAGGTGAATTGATCAATTAAGATAAACAATATTTCTTCCCTTGGCTCGTGGATAGAAGGCCTATGAAGTCGATCTGGAGGTTTTCCCAGGGGCCCTTTTGTCGAGGTTGGTGGGCCAGTTTGACTCTCAGAGATTGGCCAGGGTTGTGCTGGGTGCATATGATGCAGAACTAGCAGTGTTTGGCTACACCCCTGGCCACCACCAATCATCTGACAGTCGGGCCAGGGTCCCATTCCGGCCGGAGTGGTCCAGCTCGTGGTGGAGTCGGAGTAGTTTGGTGTGTATAAATGAGGGGGCGGCTACTTGGTGCCCTCTGCGCCATACTCCATCTTTGTCCCTGGATGCCCCTGCCTGTTCTGAAAGAAATGGCGGAGGTGATAGTGGATGCCTTGGTGGTTATTTTCCAGACGTCGCTGGATTCCGGGGAAGTGCCGGAAGATTGGAAAACGGCTAATGTTACGCCGTTGTTTAAGAAGGGTGCCAGGTAAAAGGCGGGGAATTATAGGCCGGTTAGTTTAACGTCTGTGGTAGGTAAAATGTTAGAAACCGTCATTAAGGAGGAAATAGCGAGGCATCTTGAGGGGAATTGCTTGATAGGGCGGACGCAACACGGTTTCATTAAAGGGAAGTCGTGTCTGACAAATTTACTGGAGTTCTATGAGGATGTGTCTAGGGCAGTGGATGGAGGAGAGCCGGTGGATGTGGTCTTTCTGGATTTTCAGAAGGCGTTTGACAAGGTACCTCACAAGAGGTTATTGCAGAAGGTCAGGGGACATGGAGTTGGGGGTAGGGTGTTAGCGTGGATAGAGGATTGGTTGTCAAATAGGAGGCAGAGAGTGGGGGTCAATGGATGCTATTCGGATTGGCGGTTGGTGACTAGTGGGGTGCCCCAGGGGTCGGTGCTGGGGCCTCAGCTATTTACCATTTATATAGATGATCTGGAGGAGGGAACCGAGTGCAGGGTGTCGAAATTTGCTGATGACACCAAGATTGGGGGAAAGGCAAATTGTGCAGAGGGTGTGGAGAGTCTGTAGAAGGATCTAGATAGGCTGGGCGAATGGGCCAGGAAATGGCAAATGGAATTTAATGTTGGCAAGTGTGAGGTGGTCCACTTTGGTAGGAGGAATGGTAGGAAGGACTATTACTTACGGGGCGAAAAACTGCAGCAGGCGACGGTGCAGAGGGACCTCGGGGTCCTTGTGCATGAGTCGCAAAAACCCAGCTTGCAGGTGCAGCAGGTGGTCAGGAAGGCGAATGGGATGCTGGCCTTCATAGCGAAGGGGATTGAATATAAAAGTAGGGAGGTCTTGCTGCAGCTGTATAGGGCATTGGTGAGGCCGCAGCTGGAGTACTGTGTGCAGTTTTGGGCGCCGCACCTGCGCAAGGATGTTTTGGCCCTGGAGGGAGTGCAGAGGAGGTTTACTCGGCTGATACCGGAGTTGAGGGGATTGAGCTATGAGGAGAGGCTGAATAAACTAGGCTTGTACTCGTTAGAGTTTAGAAGAATGAGGGGAGATCTCATTGAGACGTACAAGATGATGAATGGGATGGATAGGATAGAGGTGGAGAGACTGTTCCCGCTCAAAAAAGACAGTAGGACTAGGGGGCACAGCCTCAAGATAAAGGGGGGGCGGTTTAGAACAGAGTTGAGGAGGAACTTCTTCACTCAAAGGGTGGTGAATCTCTGGAATTCTCTGCCCGTTGAAGTGGTGGAGGCTGCCTCGCTAAATATTTTTAAGAAACGGGTTGATGGGTATTTGATAAGAGAAGGGATTAAGGGTTATGGGGAGAGGGCGGGAAGGTGGAGCTGAGTCACGACAGATCAGCCATGATCTTATTGAATGGCGGGGCAGGCTCGAAGGGCCAGATGGCCTACTCCTGCTCCTATTTCTTATGTTCTTATGTTCTTATGTTCCCACTGTGTCACCTCATCTGGGCTTGCATTACCCTATAGCTTACAAATATCCACTTCCTCCAAGGGTGTTGTCGTGGTAGCGATATGTGCAGGAGGGCTTCCCCAGCTGCAGCCTTGGCCGCAGCATCTGCTAGTTGGTTCCCCTTCTGTTCTGCTGTCTTTACCCTCTGGTGGGCTTTTATCTTATTTATGGCTGCTTCTGAGGGCAGTCTGGCTGCAGCTACCAGGTCTCGAATTCTATGTTCATGCTTTATGCGGCCCCCCCTGTGGTGATAAACCCGTGCCTTTTCCAGGCCATCATGTAATCGTGGACCACCCCAAATGCATATTGGCTGTCAGTATAGACATTTACTCGCTTTTCCCTTCCCGTCTTTAGGGCTTCCATGAGGGCTATGAGTTCGGCCACTTGGGTGGAGGTCTCCCCACTCATAGTGTCTTTTGCTATCAGTGTCCCCTCTTGGTCTACTACTGCCCAGCTTGTGCGGTATTGTCCCTCTACTTGTCTTCGGGACCCATCTACATACAGTATGAGATTGGGGTTATCTAGGGGTTGATCATTGATCCTTTCCTCCGCTTCAGTGTCTGGGTTAATCGGGCAGTCGTGTGGACTTCCCTCTGATAGGAGTCCCTCAGGTGGGTTCTTCCCGGTGTCTCGCACTATCTGGACCTACTGGTCTCAGGGGAGGAGTACCGCTTCTCAATTGGCCTATCGGGCGTCCGAAACAGTCTGGAGTCGGCCTGTATTCAGGAGCTCGACGATAGTGTGTTTTGTGTGTATAATGATTTGTCCTGACATAGTGATTGGTTCACATACCCTGACTGCCCAGGCGGCACAATCTGGAGCCACCACACATTTGTGCAGTCCCTTGGCTACCGGGGACTGTCGGGTAGAATAATATGCCACCGGCCGCACGGTATCCCCATATTCTTGGGTTACCAGGGAGCTATAAAATCCCTCTTCTGAGTCATAAAAGAGGTGGAAGGGTTTTAGTTATGTTAGGCAGACGAAGGACTGGGGCTGCTAATAGTTCTGATTTTAAGCGGGTGTATGCTACCTCCTGTTCGGGTCCCCACTCGATTGTTTCTGCTCCTGGCTTTCCCCATTTGTAAAAAGTCTGACAACACCAGGTTTTAGTCCAACCGATTTAGTCCAATCGGTTGGACTAAAACCTGGTGTTGTCAGACTTTTTACTGTGTTTACGCCAGTCCAACGCCGGCATACCCACATCATTTCCCCATTTGACCAGCCGCTGAATTGGTTCGGCCAGGGATGCGAACTGGTCAATGAAATTCCAGCAGTAGTTAAAGAGTCCCATAACTCTGCGCACCCCTTTGACTGTGTTTGGATGGGGCATATTTACAACTGCGATCTTCCGATTGGAGGGGAGGGTTTTCTTTCCCTAGCTTATATTAAGATATCGGGTTAATTTTAAATCCTGCAGCCTGTAAGGCACGCATATCTATATATGCGTAGTCCCTATTTTCAAGAAAGGGAACAGAGATAGCCCGGGAAATTACCGCCCGGTGAGTCTGACCTCAGTGGTTGGTAAGCTGATGGAGAGGCTTCTGAGGGACAAGATTTACGACCATTTGGAGAGGTTTGACGTGATCAGGAATAGTCAGCATGGATTTGTCAAGGGCAGGTCGTGCCTTACGAGCCTAGTTGAGTTCTTCGATAATGTGACTGAACACATTGACGAAGGAAGTGCCGTGGACGTAGTGTACATGGACTTCAGCAAGGCTTTTGATAAGGTCCCCCATGCAAGACTTCTTGAGAAGGTGAGAGGGCATGGGATCCAAGGGCCTTTGGCCTTGTGGATCCAGAACTGGCTTGCCTGCAGAAGGCAGAGAGTGGTTGTGGATGGGTCTTTTTCGGAATGGAGGTCAGTCACCAGTGGGGTGCCCCAGGGATCTGTTCTGGGACCCTTGTTGTTTGTCATTTTCATAA
Source organism: Prionace glauca (assembly GCA_037974335.1). Classification (NCBI taxonomy): domain Eukaryota; kingdom Metazoa; phylum Chordata; class Chondrichthyes; order Carcharhiniformes; family Carcharhinidae; genus Prionace; species Prionace glauca. The sequence goes on along the minus strand of CM075736.1, from coordinate 19,315,460 downwards.
ATGACCTGGATGAGGAAGTGGAGGGATGGGTTAGCAAGTTCGCTGATGACACGAAGGTCGGCGGTGTTGTGGATGGTCTGGAAGGATGTCAAAAGTTGCAGCAGGACATAGATAGGATGCAGGAATGGGCGGAGAAGTGGCAGATGGACTTCAACGCGGATAAATGTGTAGTAGTCCATTTCGGCAGAACCAACGGGATGAATGAGTACACTATCAAGGGCAGGGGTCTTAGTAGCGTTGAAGAGCAGAAGGATCTCGGGGTCCGGGTTCACAGGACTCTTAAATCGGCCTCGCAGGTGGAGGAGGTGGTCAAGAAGGCGTATGGTGTACTGGCCTTCATTAATCGAGGGATTGAGTTTAGGAGTCGGGAGGTAATGCTGCAACTTTACAGGACCCTCGTCAGGCCTCATTTGGAGTACTGTGCGCAGTTCTGGTCGCCTCACTATAGGAAAGACGTAGAAGCTATTGAAAGGGTGCAGAGGAGATTTACAAGGATGTTGCCTGGACTGGGAGGCATGCCTTATGAAGATAGGTTGAGGGAGCTGGGACTCTTTTCCCTGGAGAGGCGAAGGTTGAGAGGCGACCTGATAGAAGTTTATAAAATGTTGAGAGGAATAGATAGGGTGGACTCTCAGAGGCTATTTACCCGGGTTGAAATGGTCGCTACGAGAGGACACAGATTTAAGGTGCGGGGAGGGAAGTACAGAGGTGATGTTAGGGGTAAGTTTTTCACTCAGAGGGTAGTGAGTGATTGGAATCGGCTGCCGTCGTCGGTGGTGGAGGCGAACTCGCTGGGGTCTTTTAAAAGACTTCTGGATGAGTATATGGGGTTTAATGGGATTGGGGGTTATAGATAGGTCTATAGATTGGTGGGGTTGATGCGATCGGCGCAACTCGAGGGCCGAAGGGCCTGTTTGTGCTGTAATGTTCTATGTTCTATATCTAAATATATATATATATATATATATATATATATATATGTGGACAGGGCTCCTATTTGTCCCGTGAGGTTAGTGGAAGCGATGAGGATATCGTCCACATATTGGACGAAAGTACTCCCATATGGGGACAAATCGCAGACCTCAAGGGCCTCACTCATAACTCGGTGGAAAATGTTGGGGCTGTTGTGGAACCCTTGGGGGAGGCGTGTCCATGTGTACTGTTTCCCTCCACAGGTAAAGGCAAACCTTTCCTGGGAGTCCGTGTGAAGCGGGATGGACCAGAATCCGTTTGCTATATCTAACACGGAGAAAATACAATGTTCAGGTTGGAGTCCGTTGAAAATAGTGGATGGACTCGCGACTATGGGGTGTTCTTTCAGTGTTATTTTGTTTAGGGTAGTGTAGTCTATGGTCAGTCAGTAACTTCTGTCTGACTTATGGACTGGCCATATCGGGGAGTTGGTGTTGGACACTGTGGGTCTTAAGATACCCTGGGCAACCAAAACCTGAATGATTTTCTCAGTGGCTTGTAGTATCTCGGGCTTTATGGGGTATTGTTTGCGGGGGGGGTGTGGATCGGCCCCTGTGTGTGTAGGGGAGGGATTCTTACGAGGCTGCAGTCTTGTTTCCCTGCTGCCCAGGCTTGGGGTAATGATTGGATAGCAGCCCTACTATTCCCTCCCTTTTCCAATCTCAGGCTGTATAGGTGTGGTCTCCTGCCCAGACCGCAGCCATGTTTTTACTGGGGATCCAGTATCCCTGAATCCCACTTTTGTGTTCCTTCCTTGCAGTCCACAGCAGGCCTTGTTAAAGGCGTGCACCACCGCCCCTAACTCCCCCCAGGAAGTCTATCCCCAAGATCGTTCCCTCCTGGTTCGGGCATACCCAGAAGTGTACTGGGAGTAAAATGTCCTCAATGTTTCTGGCGAGCAGAGTCGAGAGGCAGCGATTTTTGGGCATCAGAGGAGGCAGCAAGAAGGTATATTTTTCTGTTTATACCGTTTAACTTTTATTTTTAGTTTTAAAGTTGCGAGTTTTGGCGGGTTTTTTAAAAATTAGTTAAAAACCGGAAGTAGTCACTAGGACGCTTACCAGTAGTTGTAGTTTTTTTTTTTCCGGGCCCCTAACCCTATAAATTAGTGTAGAGAGGATACCCGATTCTCTACACTGGTAGAGAATCCCACCCTCCCACCTCCTCTAACCTAAATTATAAGTGTGGGTAAGTTTTTTTAAAATATTTTTTATTTTTTCTGCTGGTAATTGTTTCAGGGATGGCAGTTCAGGCAGTGTGCTGCATCTCCTGTGGGATGTATGTGGTGAGGGACTCCAGTAGTGTTTCAGGGGATTTTACTTGTAAGAAGTGCGTTAGAATGCAGCTTCTGGAGGAGCGTGTAAAGGAGTTGGAGGTGGAAGTAGAGGAGCTCCGCAAAATTCGGGATGCAGAGGTGGACATTGATAGGAGTTATAAGGAGTTAGTCACTCCGAGAAACCAGTCTTGGGTCACTGCCACGAGGAGAGGAAAAAAGAATGTGGTGGGACAATCCCCTGGGGCTGTTCCCCTCCAAAATAGGTTTTCGGTCCTGGAGGCTACAGTTGAGGAGGAATCAACTGGGGATAGCTATAGGGAGCAGGTCTCTGGGGATGAGCCTACTGTAAAAGCTCAGGTGGTTAGGGGTAGCAAAAGATTAGGACTTGTCATTGGGGACTCCACCGTTAAAGGGACGGATAGGAGAGTCGGTAGTAATGATAGGGACTCAGGGCTGGTGTGTTGCCTACCAGGGGTTGGGGTCCGGGATGTCTCAGAGAGGATATTCAAGATTCTCAGGGGAGAGGGAGATCAACCCCAAGTTGTGGGGACGCATGATATAGGGAGGCTAAGGGAAGGGGACATTAAGCAGAGATTCATGGAGTTGGGGTGGAAGCTAAAGGCCAAGTCAGACAGAGTGGTTATCTCTGGACTCTTGCCTGTGCCACGGGATAGTTTAGAGAGGAATAGAGAGAGGGAAAGTTTGAACTCGTGGCTGAGGGGATGGTGCAGGAGGGAGGGGTTCAAGTACTTGAGCAATTGGGGCTCGTTCTGGGGAAGGTGGGACCTCTATAAGAGGAATGGGATACACCTGAACCAAAGGGGAACAAATATCCTGGGGGGTAAATTTGTGAAGGTTATGCGGAGTGGTTTAAACTGATTCAGAGGGGGGGTGGGATCCTGAGTAGAGGGGGTGAAAGTGAGGGGGGCATAGATGGGGACTGCAATGCACGGCATTGTGGGGGAGGGGCGGAGCAGGGTTTGAAATGCGTATACTTTAATGCAAGGAGTATTCGCAATAAGGTGGATGAACTTGCAGCATGGACCAGTACCTGGGACTTCGATGTTGTGGCCATTTCAGAGACTTGGATCGAGCAGGGTCAGGAATGGATGTTGCAGGTCCCGGGGTACAAATGCTTTAGTCGGAGTAGACAAGGAGGTAGAAGGGGGGGGTGGGGTAGCATTATTGGTCAAGGACTGTATCTCAGTGTCAGAGAGGAACTTTGATGAGGACTTGTCTGTTGAGGTAGTATGGGCAGAGATTAGAAATAGGAGAGGAGAGGTCACCCTGTTGGGAGTCTTTTATAGACTTCCAAAAAGTTCTAGAGAGGTTGAGGAAAGGATTGTGGAGACGATCCTTGTTAGGAGTGAAAGTAATAGGGTAATTATTAGGGGGACTTTAACTTTACTCATGTTGATTGGAATTGCTATAGCTCTAGCTCGTTAGAGGGGTCAGTTTTTGTTCAAAGTGTGCAGGAAGGTTTTTTGAATCAGTATGTAGATAGGCCGACTAGAGGTGAGGCTATATTGGATTTGGTGCTGGGTAATGAGCCAGACCAGGTGCTAGACTTGGAAGTTGGTGTGCATTTTGGGGATAGTGACCACAATTCGATTACGTTCACCTTAGTGATGGAAAGGGATAGGCATGAACCTCGGGTCAGTAGTTTCAGCTGGGGGAAAGGTAATTATGAGGCTATTAGTTTGCAGGGTGACTTAGAAAGGTTGCAGAGCTGGGCTGTGAGGTGGCGGATGGAGTTTAATGTGGAGAAGTGTGAGGTAATTCATTTCGGTAGGAATAACAGATGGGCTAACGGGAGGACTTTGAATACTGTGGAGGAGCAGAGGGATCTAGGTGTATGTGTACATAGAACATAGAACATAGAACATTACAGCGCAGAACAGGCCCTTCGGCCCACGATGTTGCACCGACCAGTTACAAAACAATGACCCACTAGCCTAAACCAATCCCTTTTCATCCATAAACCTATCCACAGATCTCTTAAACGCCCCCAAACTAGGTGCATTTACAACTGCAGCTGGCAGGGCATTCCAGTCCCTCACCACCCTCTGGGTAAAGAACCTACCCCTGACATCTGTCCTATAACTACCCCCCCTTAATTTAAAATCGTGCCCCCTCGTGCTAGCTTTCTCCATCCTAGGAAAAAGGCTATCACTATCTACCCTGTCGAAACCTCTAATCATCTTATATGTTTCAATGAGATCCCCTCTTAGCCGCCTTCTTTCCAGCGAAAACAACCCCAAACCTCTCAGTCTCTCCTCATAGGATCTCCCCTCCATACCAGGCAACATCCTGGTAAACCTCCTCTGCACCCTCTCCAAAGCCTCTACATCCTTCCTGTAATGCGGGGACCAGAACTGCACACAAAACTCCAAGTGCGGCCGCACCAGAGTTGTGTACAGTTGCATCATGACGCTGCGACTCCTAAATTCAATCCCCCTACCAATAAACGCCAAGACTCCGTATGCCTTCTTAACAACCTTAGACAACCTTAACAACATGGATCCCTGAAAGTTGGGAATCAAGTAGATAAGGTTGTTAAGAAGGCATACGGTGTCTTGGCGTTTATTGGTAGGGGGATTGAATTTAGGAGTCGCAGCGTCATGATGCAACTGTACACAACTCTGGTGCGGCCACACTTGGAGTTTTATGTGCAGTTCTGGTCCCCACATTACAGGAAGGATGTAGAGGCTTTGGAGAGGGTGCAGAGGGGGTTTACCAGGATGTTGCCTGGTATGGAGGGGAGATCCTATGAGGAGAGACTGAGAGATTTGGGGTTGTTTTCGCTGGAAAGAAGGCGGCTAAGAGAGGATCTCATTGAAACATATAAGATGATTAGAGGTTTAGACAGGGTAGATAGTGATAGCCTTTTTCCTAGGATGGAGAAAGCTAGCACGAGGGGGCACGACTTTAAATTAAGGGGGGGTAGTTATAGGACTGATGTCAGGGGTAGGTTCTTTACCCAGAGGGTGGTGAGGGACTGGAATGCCCTGCCAGCTGCAGTTTTAAATGCACCTAGTTTGGGGGCGTTTAAGAGATCTGTGGATAGGTTTATGGACGAAAAGGGATTGGTTTAGGCTAGTGGGTCATTGTTTTTGTAACTGGTCGGCGCAACATCGTGGGCCGAAGGGCCTGTCCTGCGCTGTAATGTTCTATGTTCTATGTTCAATCTCAAGTAGGACTGCCTCGCTCTGATAAGCTGTAGTTCTATTTCCCCGTACCCCCACTACTACGATGGAACAGTGGGTTGTAGGAAGCGCCATGTTGGTGTGGGATATCGCGGCCCCCATATCTATTAATATTTTGCATCGCCATCCCCCTAACGATGCGTTAATCCAGATGCGGGGTTCGGCTCCCGGGGTGGGGGCTGATGCAATTCATGCAGTCTTTTGTGCCGCCAGAGTCTGTATCATATCCAGCAGCTGCTGGTGGCTGAGGTGTGCAGTATTGGAGATTACTTTGTTCTCCTTTAGGTCAGGGGCGCTTGCTGGGGTTTGGTCGTGTCTGGGGGGGGGGGGCTCTCTCTCTCTCATTGGGAACTTCTTGCTACGGCAAACTGACTCATTGTGTCCAATTATTAGAGACAGGATTTATAGTTATTTGGAAAGTAATGAGTTGATTAGAGATAGTCAGCATGGTTTTGTAGCGGGTAAGTCATGCCTTACTAACCTTATCGAGTTCTTTGAGAAAGTGACCAAAGAGGTGGATAGGGGTAAGGCAGTTGATGTGGTGTATATGGATTTTAGCAAGGCGTTTGATAAGGTTCACCATGGTAGGCTTCTGCAGAAAATGCAGATGTATGGGATTGGGGGTGATCTAGGTAATTGGGTCAGGAATTGGCTAGCAGATAGGAGACAGAGAGTGGTGGTTGATGGGAAATATTCGTCATGGAGTTCGGTTACAAGTGGTGTGCCTCAGGGATCTGTTTTGGGGCCACTGCTGTTTGTAATTTTTATTAATGATCTGGATGAGGGTATAGTTGGGTGGATTAGTAAGTTTGCTGATGACACCAAAGTCGGAGGTGTGGTAGATTGTGAGGAAGGGTGTCATAGTTTGCAGGATGACTTAGAAAGGTTGCAGAGCTGGGCTGAGAGGTAGCGAATGGAGTTTAATGTGGAGAAGTGTGAGGTAATTCATTTCGGTAGGAATAACAGATGTGTTGAGTATAGGGCTAACGGGAGGACTTTGAATAGTGTGGAGGAGCAGAGGGATCTAGGTGTATGTGTACATAGATCCCTGAAAGTTGGGAATCAAGTAGATAAAGTTGTTAAGAAGGCATACGGAGTTTTGGCGTTTATTGGTAGGGGGATTGAATTTAGGAGTCGCAGCGTCATGATGCAACTGTACACATCTCTGGTGCGGCCGCACTTGGAGTTTTGTGTGCAGTTCTGGTCCCCACATTACAAGAAGGATGTAGAGGCTTTGGAGAGGGTGCAGAGGAGGTTTACCAGGATGTTGCCTGGTATGGAGGGGAGATCCTATGAGGAGAGATTGAGAGATTTGGGGTTGTTTTCGCTGGAAAGAAGGCGGCTAAGAGGGGATCTCATTGAAACATATAAGATGATTAGAGGTTTAGACAGGGTAGATAGTGATAGCCTTTTTCCTAGGATGGAGAAAGCTAACACGAGGGGGCACGATTTTAAATTAAGGGGGGGTAGTTATAGGACGGATGTCAGGGGTAGGTTCTTTACCCAGAGGGTGGTGAGGGACTGGAATGCCCTGCCAGCTGCAGTTGTAAATGCACCTAGTTTGGGGGCGTTTAAAACATCTGTGAATAGGTTTATGGATGAAAAGGGATTGGTTTAGGCTAGTGGGTCATTGTTTTGTAACTGGTCGGCGCAACATCGTGGGCCGAAGGGCCTGTTCTGCGCTGTAATGTTCTATGTTCTATGTTCTAACCCTGCCGTAGTTGCAGCATATGTGGGAGGGTTGGGGCGCCTGGACTCGGCAGTCCTTTTTATAATGACCAGGTTTCCCACACCTGTAGCAGCCCCCTCCTTTGGTTCCCAGGGAAGATACCCCTACCCTGGCGCTTTGGATCTTTCTTTGTTGGTTGTCTACAGTAATAGCCCAGTTCTCTAGCTCATCAAAGGTGTTAAGGTTTACCAAGCCGGTTTTTAGGATTGCTTGGTGCGCTGGGCTCAAACCGTCTTTATATAGCTGGAGGAATGCGGGTTTCTGTCTATCGGCATCGGGCATTCCCCCATGGGTCAAAAAGGCGTCAAATTTCCGTCACCCATATTCCTGTGCTCCTTCCTCCTTCCCCTGCACTACCCCTACGATTGCTTTCCAGCTCACGGGGACTCGCCCCACGGTTTGGGTAATATCATCTTTAAAATCCGCCAGAGCTTGGTCTTGCTCTCGGCAACTCTCGTTCAGGTTCACGCACCAGGTGTTCTACCTGAAGCCTGGTCCAATAATTCTCTGGCATTTCAGCTCTTACGAGCCCTGCTATATCCCGATTGTGTAGATTGTGACACTTTTGCATCTCCTTAAGTTTTTGCCAGGGCGTGTCTGGGCTGGAGGATCGGGAGTTTGTCCAACAGTTTCATTGTGTCCCCCAGGGTAAGGGACACATAGGTCATCTTTATCCGAGCCTGGGCAGATCACTCTCGCCCGTCTCCCCCTTGCCCCCCGGGGATACACTCAATTTTAACTGGGGCTGCCATAACACTGTGGGATGGGAGGTCGGTGGTAGAAGGAATGCTCCCCCTTGCCAGGCATAGTGGACCCGTTTCATCCACTAAACATTCCCAGTCAGGACACTTCTCACTCAGAGGTTCGCGTGAGAAGTTGGACAGCGCTGGCAGCACAGGGTTAGCGGCCATCACAGCAGCGTGTTGTCGCTGTGTGACTTGCTCCTGCTTGCCTTGTACATATTTATGAACTTGTCCTGCAAGGGTGACATGAGCCTTTAATATTAGGATCCAAGCCTTGTCATCCTTGCTCCTTTTCTTCTCCACCCACCACTCCCTCTGTGTTTTCAAGCGGGTCGTGGGGCTTCCACCTTGCCTTCATCATGCTTTTAATTAGATTCTTGTTTTTGTCTGCTAGATAGTGGGTGAGGGATCCATGTTAGTTTCCTTTACTAGGGTCAGTAGTGTACCAATCCTGGCTGTGACGCTTTCACAGATACTTGTGTGTATATCTCTGATTGGGTTACGGTCTCGTGTTCCCACTGTTAGTACGTTTGAACCTTCAGTGGAAACCCGCAGAGCCCGGCCTGTGTGTAGCTGGGAGATTGCCGCTCTCAGAGGCAGGTGAGCTCTGTACAGCCTCTCGGCAGGGGCCGCAGCGTACGGAGAGACTACCAACTCCAGTGACTGGGGCCACTAGCTCCTACCCAAACTCCTATCGCTAAATCGACTCTCAGAGAGCAGCCGTTTCCCTATCTCTTTGGGAGTCACCCGGACCTGGGTGCAGACTGGCGTGTAGTCGATCGCGGGTCGGAGTCCCCCGATGTGTAGTCGTTTTTTCGCGCTACCAGAGGTCTCTTGCTTGTAGTGATCGAGGCACTCAGAGGCTCCAGACTTAATAGCATCCGGACATGTGCCGAACTCCGAGAGTCTGATCTCAGTGGCCTGAAACCTTGGACCTCAACCTTAATTCCAGGGTGCTGTCCCTGCCTTAACCTTAAATCCCAGGATAATGTCCCTGCTCTGTACCTGTTAACACCTGTTCTGTTGGGTCCCCTGGTGGACAGTCAATCTGTGGTCGGGCTTGTCGGGGGTCAGCAGAATGTAAAAATAACACAATGAATCATAGTTCACAATCCCAGTCGCCCATCCAAAAAGAAACTTAAACCCACGTTATCGCTGTACCGCTATTGAACAGACCCTGTTCACAAGTTCAGATCGCAGCAGCGTGAAACACCGTTCTGACACTGGGACACTAGTATTCCATGGATTTGATGAAATAAGTAAAGATACTCACCCAGTGCCAGGAGACGGTGTTCTAGCGACGGTCGCGATCCCGGACGCGCCCCCAGTTGTTAGCGCGAGTGGGTGAAACGACCATTACGGACCCAGGGTGGAGTTCAATAACGGCACAGCTTTATTTTCTTTTACATCGACAGAGGAGCAGTATGGGCATACAATCGAACTGTCCCGAAAGCACACTGAAGACCCGCCTCAACGGGCTATAGTTATATCTGAACTTTGGTGTAGTATGCGATTCAAATGCTAATATTTATTTACAGTATTCAACTTTAGCCATCCTGTCTCGATGTTTTCAAGTGTTGGGACGATTGTTTTAAGTGTGTGTCAATAATTTTTGTCTGATTGGTTATTAATGGTCTAGAATCTCCGGTGTTTGAACAATGGGTGTGGAATTATTCTCAAGAAATTTGAGGGACCAGGGATGCTTCCTTAGCTATGCTAATCTTTAGGTGTCTCCATAGGTTGTTTGACTGGTTTAGAAGTGCTGATTTGGTGGGGTGGGCATGTGTTTTTTAATTTAGTTCCTGTAGGTGCCATCCTGTCCAGCTTCCCTTGTGTGCTAGTCCTCATTTGCATTCTAAAAGCATGCTCTTGCCTGCTAATCTGTGTCTGTTCCCTTGTGATTTTTAGTGGAAAGGCCCTGAGTGTAATTTTAGTCTGCTTCCATATTGTGTGCCCATTTCATAAAATTTGTTATCCGATAACAATGTCAAAATTCGGCTGCCCCCCCAAATTCATTCAGATGGTATACCAGTTCCATGATAGCATGATGGCCAGAGTACTGGATGGCGGAGAATCCTCTGAGGCATTCCCAGTCGCTAATGGCGTCAAACAGGGCTGTGTGCTCGCACCCAAACTGTTCAGCATGATGTTTACTGCCATGCTGAATGATGCCTTTCAGGACAGTGTTGCTGGAATCAGCCAGAGTGGATGGGAAACTTTTCAACCTGAGGAGACTTCAAGCTATTACGAAAGTGAAGGAGACTGTTCTGAGAGATTTCCTCTTTGCCAATGACTGCGCCCTGTACGCTGGCTCAGAGCCAGAGATGCAAGACAGTATGGACAAATTTTCCACAGCTTGTGACAACTTTGGACTCACCATCAACATTAAAAAGACCGAAGTCATGCACCAGCCTGCTCCTCATGCACCGTACACAGAACCCATAATCACAATCAAAGGGCAGAAACTACAGGCAGTGGACCAGTTCACTTATCTTGGCAGCATCCTCTCCCAAGCAGTGGCTATTGATGCAGAAGTTAACTGCAGAATAGCAAAAGCAAGTTCTGCTTTCGGTCGACTGCTCTCCACTGTATGGGAACGTCGAGGAATCAGCCCAGCAACAAAACTGAAGGTCTACAGCGCCATGGTACTCACTACCCTCCTGTATGCCTGTGAAGCATGGACTGTGTATTGGAGGCATGCAAGACAGCTCAATCATTTCCACATGACTTGCCTTCGCAGAATATTACACATCCGATGGCAAGACAAAGTACCAGACAAGTCTACCATCAGTCTACACACTGCTGATGAGAGCGCAGACCTGGTGGGCAGGTCATGTCATCCGTATGTCAGATGAGTGCATATGCAAGCAGCTCCTTTTTGGGGAACTCTCTGCTGAAAAATGCTTGGATGGAGGGCAGAAGAAGTCAAAAAAAGTCAAAAGAAGGACTGGAGGGTCTTAATGACATTACTGTTACTGGAGTGGCGGTGCTCGACAGACTGGAGGGGCTGATTGTGGACAAGTCCCCAGGACCGGATGGAATGCATCTGAGGGTTCTGAAAGAAATGGCGGAGGTGATAGTGGATGCCTTGGTGGTTATTTTCCAGACGTCGCTGGATTCCGGGGAACTGCCAGATGATTGGAAAACAGCTAATGTTACGCCGTTGTTTAAGAAGGGTGCCAGGCAAAAGGCAGGGAATTATAGGCCATTTGTTTAACGTCTGTGGTAGGTAAAATGATAGAATCTGTCATTAAGGAGGAAATTGCGAGGCATCTTGAAGGGAATTGCTTGATAGAGCAGACGCAGCACGGTTTCATTAAAGGGAAGTCGTGTCTGACAAATTTACTGGAGTTCTATGAGGATGTGTCTAGGGCGGTGGATAGAGGAGAGCCGGTGGATGTGGTCTTTCTAGATTTTCAGAAGTCGTTTGACAAACTACCTCACAAGAGGTTATTGCAGAAGGTCGAGGGACATGGAGTTGGGGGTAGGGTGTTAGCGTGGATAGAGGATTGGTTGTCAAATAGGAGGCAGAGAGTGGGGGTCAACGGGTGCTATTCGGATTGGCGGATGGTGACTAGTGGAGTGCCCCAGGGGTCGGTGCTGGGGCCTCAGCTTTTTACCATTTATATAGATGATTTGGAGGAGGGAACCGAGTGTGGGGTGTCGAAATTTGCTGATGACACCAAGATTGGGGGAACGGCAAATTGTGCGGAGGGTGTGGAGAGTCTACAGAAGGATCTAGATAGGCTGGGTGAATGGGCCAGGAAATGGCAAATGGAATTTAATGTTGGCAAGTGTGAGGTGGTCCACTTTGGAAGGAAGAATGGTAGGAAGGAATATTACTTACGGGGCGAAAAACTGCAGCAGGCGACGGTGCAGAGGGACCTCGGGGTCCTTGTGCATGAGTCGCAAAAACCCAGCTTGCAGGTGCAGCAGGTGGTCAGGAAGGCAAATGGGATGCTGGCCTTCATAGCGAGGGGGATTGAATATAAAAGTAGGGAGGTCTTGCTGCAGCTGTATAGGACATTGGTGAGGCCGCAGCTGGAGTATTGTGTGCAGTTTTGGGCGCCACACCTGCGCAAAGATATTTTGGCCTTGGAGGGAGTGCAGAGGAGGTTTACTAGGCTGATACCGGAGTTGAGGGGGTTGAGCTATGAGGAGAGGCTGAATAAACTGGGCTTGTATTCGTTAGAGTTTAGAAGAATGAGGGGAGATCTCATTGAGACGTATAAGATGATTAATGGGATGGATAGTATAGAGGTGGAGAGACTCTTCCCGCTCAAAAAAGACAGGAGGACTAGGGGGGCACAGCCTCAAGATAAAAGGGGGGCGGTTTAGAATGGAGTTGAGGAGGAACTTCTTCACTCAAAGTGTGGCGAATCTATGGAATTCTCTGCCCGTTGAAGTGGTGGAGGCTACCTCGCTAAATATTTTTAAGACGTGGGTTGATCGGTTTTTGATAAGAGAGGGGATTAAGGGTTATGGGGAGAAAGCGGGAAAGTGGAACTGAGCAGCGACAGATCAGCCATGATCTTATTGAATGGCGGGGCAGGCTCGAAGGGCTAGATGGCCTACTCCTGCTCCTATTTCTTATGTTCTTATGTTCTAAACATTTCAAAGACACACTCAAAGCCTCCCTGAAGTCGTTTGACAGTGACACGACCACCTAGGAAATGCTGGCACAAAACCACCCTACCAGACGCTGCCTCATCCACAAAGGCTCTCAAGCTCACGAAGCATGATGTATTGCTGAAGCACAACTTAAGCGCGAGCTGTGCAAATCCAGAGCCACCAGCCCAACAACTACAGTGTCTAGACAAGCCTGTCCAATATGTGCCAGGACATTTGGTGCTCGAATTGGCCTGATCAGTCATTTTCGGACACATCGCAATCAGCCTCAAAATGCCTAATGGTGTCAAGGTCCTCATCGATGACGATGGATGAACAACATGTCTCCCTTAGAACATAAGAACATATGAAATAGGAGCAGGAGTAGGCCATCTAGCCCCTCAAGCCTGCCCTGCCATTCAATACATAGAACATAGAACATAGAACATTACAGCGCAGAACAGGCCCTTCGGCCCACGATGTTGCGCCGACCAGTTACAAAACAATGACCCACATTGCTGATCATGGCTGATCTGAAGTAGATCAGTTCCACTTACCCGCCTGCTCCCCATAACCCTTAATTCCCTTGTCTATCAGAAACCTATCTACCCATGACTTAAACATATTCAACGAGGTAGTCTCCACCACTTTAATAGGCACAGAATTTCAGAGATTCACTACCCTCTGAGTGAAGAAGTTCCTCCTCAACTCTGTTCTAAATTGCACCCTCCCCCTTATTTTGAGGCTGTGTCCCCTAGTTCTGGTTTCCTTTCTCAGTGGAAAGAATCTCTCTACCTCTACCCTGTCAATCCCCTTCATTATCTGATATGTCTCCATAAGATCCCCCCTCAGCCTTCTAAACATCAATGAGTACAGGCCCAATCTACTCAATCTCTCCTCATAAGCTAACCCCCCTCATCTCCGGTATCAACCTGGTGAACCTTCTCTGTACTCCCTCCAATGCCAATATATCCTTCGCAAATAAGAGGACCAAAATTGCACACAGTGCTCCAGTTGCAGCCTCACCAGTGCCTTGTACAGTTGCAGCAAGACCTCCCTGCTTTGCTATTCTTACCCCCTCGCAAAAGGCCAACATTCCATTCGCCTTCTTGATCACCTGCTGCACCTGCAGAATGAGTTTTTGCGATTTGTGCACAAGGACCCCCAGGTCCCTCTGCACAGTAGCATGCTACAACTTTTCACCATTTAAATAATATTCCATTCTATTGTTGTTTCTTCCAAAGTGGATAACCTCACATTTGCCAACATTATACTCCATCTGCCAGGTCCTCGCCCACTCACTCAGCCTATCCAAATCTCTCTGCAGACTTTCCACGTCCTCCACGCAAGTCGCTTTTCCACTCATCTTCGTGTCATCAGCAAAATTTGTTACCCTACACACAGCCCCCTCCTCCAGATCGTCGATGTATATGGTAAACAGTTGAGGCCCCAGCACCGATTCCTGTGGCACGCCACTAGTCACCAACTTCCAACCAGAAAAGCACCCATTTATTTCAATTTTCTGCTTCCTGTTAAATAGCCAATCCTCAATCCACGCTAACACTTTACTCCCAACTCAGTGTACCCTAACCTTCTGTAGCAATCTTTTGTGAGGCACCTTATCGAACGCCTTCTGGAAATCTAAAAACACCACATCCACCGGTTCCCCTCTGTCTACCGCACTAGTCGCATCTTCATAAAAATCCAGTAAATTCATCAAACACGACTTTCCCTTCATGAATCCGTGCTGCGTCTGCTTGATTGAACCGTTCTTTTCCAGGTGTCCTGCTGTTTCTTCTTTAATGATGGATTCTAGCATTTTCCTAACTACAGATGTTAAGCTAACCAGCCTGTAGTTACCCACCTTTTGTCTACTACTTTTTTTAAACAGCGGCGTGATAGTAGCTGTTTTCCAATCTTGTTGCACTTCCCCAGAGTCCAGCGAATTTTGATAAATAACTACTAACACATCTGCTATTATTTCTGCCATTTCTTTCAGTACCCTGGTTTGCATTCCATCCGGTCTCGGGGCCTTGTCTACCTTCAGTCCCATTAGTCTACCAAGCACTCCCTCTTTAATAACAGCAATTGTATTAAGGACCTTATCTCCTACCAACACTCTATCTTTAATATTCTGTAAGTTATTTTTATACTCCACCGTGAAGACTTTCTCACCCTCCATCTGTATCAGAAATTCAACCATATTGTGATCACTCGTCCTAAGAGGATCCCTCACAAGAAGATCCCTAATTCTACCTGCCTCGTTACACAGTACCAGATCTAAGATAATTCGCTCCCTCGTGAGTTCTGTAACATATTGTTCAAGGAAACTATCCTAACAGCATTCTAAGAACACTTCCTCAAGTCCACCGCGTCTGACTTGAGTCAACCAATCAATATGCAGGTTAAAATCCCCCATGATTATTGCCATTCCGTTTCTGCACACATCAATTATTTGCTTGTTTATAGCCCGCCCCACCTTAAAGTTATTATTTGGGGGCCTATAGACCACACCCACCAGTGACTTTCTCCCCTTACTATTCCTTATCTCCGCCCACATTGATTCCATGTTTTGCTCCTTGGAGCCTATATCGTCTGTCACTAACGCCCTGATATTATCCTTTATTAACAAAGCTACCCCACCTCCTTTTTCTTCCTGTCTATCCTTCCTAAATGTCTGATACCCCAGAATATTCAGTTCCCAGTCCCGGTCACCCTGCAACAATGTTTCCGTAATGGCCACTAGACCATACCCATTTGTGCTGATTTGTGCCATCAACTCATTCACTTTGTTTCAAATGCTTTGTGTGTTCAGGTAAAGTGTCTTTATACCAGCCTTTATCTGGACCCGATTTATTGAAACGCTACTAACCCTTCTCGTGCCCTCTACTTTAACTAGTGGAATGTCCTCAAAATTAACCTGCACTCGTACCCTCTGTTTTACTTTTGATTTTGTAATTCCCCATACCCCTGCCCTCCCCCCCACTAATTAGTTTAAAGCCCTGTCTACAGCTCTAGTTATACAATTCGCCGGACTCTGGTCCCAGCACGATTCAGACGAAGACCATCCCATCCGACCAGGTCCCATCTGCCCCAATACTGGTGCCAATGCCCCATGAATTTGAACCCATTCCTCCCACATCAATCCTTGAGCCACACATTCACCTCCTTAATCCTATTGACCCTGCGACCAATTCGCGCATGGCTCAGGTAGTAATCCAGAGATTACCTCCTTGTTGATTCTGCTTTTTAATTTGGTTCCTAGCTTTTCATAATCCCTCTGCAGATCCTTAGTTCCTGTTTTGCCTATGTCATTGGCACTTACATGAACCACGACAACAGGATTCTTACCCTCCCACTCCAAGTTCCTCTGCAGCCCAGATGAGACATCCTGGACCCGAGCACCAGGCAGGCAACACAACCTTCAGGATTCTCGATCCTGGTCACAAAGAACAGTGTCTATGCCCCTCACTACATTATACCAAATTACCACTACATTTCTCTTTACTTCTGCTTCAACCGCTCCCTGCGCCACTGTACTGTGGGCAGTTTGCTCATCCACCTTGCAGTCGTTGTTCTTGACCACACTGGGAGCAAGAATCTCAAACCTGTTGTGCAGATTCAGGGGCTGAGGCTCTTGGGACTCCACCTCCTGTATCCGACTCCCTGCCTTCCCCCCCAATCCCCACCTTCCTCTCCCCAATCCCCACCTCGCCCGCAGCCAGCCCCTCTTGTTCCTGATCCCCGGCTGAGTTAGTTCATCAAAGGGGTGTGACTTTCTCCTTAAACACATTATCCACGTAACACTCCCCTTCCCTGATGTGTCGCAGTGCCTGTAGTCCAGAGTTCAGCTCGTCTCCTTTGAGCCGGAGCTCCTCAAGCAACTAGCACTTACTGCAGACATGTTCACTGGGAATCACTTGGTGTCCACTAGCTCCCACATCATGCAGAAACAGCACATCACATGTCCCTCCATCCCAATTACCTAGTTTAAGTTAGTCCCAATTAAGAATTAAACTTACCTTGCCTCGCCCTTTTCGCCTAAGCCCGATGAGCCAACGCCCTTACAGCTCACAGTCTGCTCCCTGCTCATTCTGCTGCCCGCTACCGATGCTGCCTGTTATATACTGCGGCCTTCCTTTTATACTTCGCGCGCTAAAAAAACCCTTCTCACCCCGCGGCCCACTTCTGCTTAAATTTTAAAATAATTTTAAAAACAGAAACCCCACGAAAAATTTACAAAACAGTCAGTCGCTCACCTTCTCTCTCTTGATCTTCCTCTCAGCTTGTTCCACAAACAATGAGCATTGTCCTTATTTTCCCATTATTTAAGGAAAGATGTAAATGTGTTGAAAGCAGTTCAGAGAAGGTTTAATAGACTTGGACTGAGGGGTTATCTTGTGGGGAAAGATTGAACTGGTTTGACTTGTATTTGCTGGAGTTAGAAGAGATAAATGTGACTTGACTGAAACACATAAGGTGTGGAGAGGATGTTCCATCTTTTGGGAGAATTGTTTAAAAATAAGGGGTTGCTGATTTGGCACAGACATGAGGAGCAAACGTTTTCTTTCAGAGGGTTGTCAGTCTTTGAAACATTTTCTTCAAAAGCAATGGAGACAGTCTCTGAATATTTTTATTCAGAGACTCTGAATATTTTTATTCAGAGATAGATAGAATCTTGATAAGCAATAGGGTAGATGGGTTTGGAGTAGAGGTTAATCAGATCAACCTTGATCTTAATGAATAACAGGTGGCACGATGGCACAGTGGTTGCACTGCTGCCTCACGGTTCCAGTGACTCGGGTTCGATTCCTGGCTTGGATCACTATCTTTGTGGAGTTTGTATGTCTCCCCTGTCTGTGCGAATTTCCTCTGGGTGCTCCAGTTTCCTTCCACAGTCCAAAGATGTGCAGGTTAGGTTAACTGGCCATGATAAATTGCCCACAGTGTCCTGGGATGTGTGGTTAGAGGGATTAGCGGGATAAATGTGCGGGATTGTGGGGAGGGGGCTACAATGGGATTGTGGGTGATGCAGACTCGATGGGCCGAATGGCCTCCTTCTGCATTGTAGTGTTTGATTTCTGTGACAGAGCAGGCTTGAAGGACCAAGTGGCCTACTTCTCCTCCTGACTCAAATATTTATATATATGTTCATATTGAAAAGTGAATTAAAGTACATCAGTTTTCAGCCCATGGATTTCTGTGAAGAAATATCTCATTGGATCACCCTTCTGGACTCTGGTACCCATATGAACTAATATTTGTTTCCTTTGCGGCCTCTGTGCTGCAATCCTTTTCTTTCTCTCCATCTTTACTGTCTGAGTATGGAGACGAAATTATGATCTTTTTCTTGTGCAGACAAACTAAGGACAATCTTACTGGCTCGTTGTGCCAGTTGATCTGCACAGTGAGTAAGGTTTATTTATTAGTCACAAGTAGGCTTACATTCACACTGCAATGAAGTTATTGCGAAAATCCCTTAGTCACTACACTCGGGTGCCTGTTCAGGTACGCTGAGGAAGAATTTAGTGTGGCCAGTTTACCTAATCTGCACATCTTTGGATTTTGGAGGGAAACCAGAGCACCCGGAGGAAACTCATGTAGACATGGGGAGAATGTGCAAACTCCATACAGACAGTGACTCAAGCTAGGAATCAAACCCAGATCCCTGATGCTGAGAGGCAGCCGTGCTAACCACTGTGTCATCATGCCGCCTGAGCAGCAAAGATCATGGGCCAAGATAAAAATCAGATTTGCGCCGAGCAGTCTTCCTGGCCCTGTTTTGCCGACAAGAGTGGCTTTGAAACAGAGAAACATTGAAGAATAGAAGGTAGGAGCAGGCAATAGCCTTTCAGTATGATCATGGCTGATTGTCCAACTCAATACTTAATCCTGCTTTCTATCCATAACCTTTGATCCCATTTGCCCAAGTGATGTATCTAGCCACCTCTTGCATACATTCAATATTTTGGCATCAACTACTTCCTATGGTAATGAATTCAACAGGCTTACCACCGTTGGATGAAGAAATGTCTCCTCACCTCTGTCCTAAATGGTGTACCCCAAATCCTCAGATTGTGACCCCTGGCTCTGGACTACCCCATCATCGGGAATATCCATCCTGCATCTATCCTGTTAGAAGTCCGGTTAGAATTTTATAAGTCTCTGTGAGATTCTCCCCTCATTTATCTGAACTCCAACGAAAATAATCCTAACCTAGTCCTCTCTCCTCATACATCAGTCCCACCAACCCCGGAATCAGCCTGGTAAACCTTTGTTGCACTCCATCGAGAGCAACATACTATTTGTCTTCTTTACCACTTGCTGCAACTGCATGCTTATTTTCAGCGAGGTCCTGCTGTATGTTCCGCTCTCCTAATTTGCAGCCATTCAGGTAATAGCTTCTTGTTTTCACTTCCAAAGTGAATAACCTCACATTTAACCAAATTATACTGCACCTGCCATTTATTTGCCCTCTCACCCAACCTGTCCGGCCAGATCATACTGAAGGACCTCTACATCCTCGTCACATTTCACCCTCTCACCCAACTTGGATGCATGGATGGTCATCTTCAAAAAGGGAGGTAGAGAGGATACAGGGAATTATAGGCCAATAAGCCGAACATCAGTAATGGAAAAAATTCTCGATTCCATTATTAAGGACTTTATGGCAGAACATTTAGAAGGCAACTCTCACTCAAATTGGTGTCATCTGCAACCTTTGAGATGTTACATTTTGTTCCCTCATCTAAATATATGTTGTGAATAGCTGGGGTACCAGCACAGATCCCTGTGGCATCCTACTAGTTACGTAAGAACATAAGAAATAGGAGCAGGAGTAGGCCATCTAGCCCCTTGAGGCTGCCCCGCATTCAATAAGATCATGGCTGATCTGAAGTGGCTCAGTTCCACTTTCCCGCTTTCTGCCCATAACCCTTAATCCCCTTGCCTACCAAAAACCTATCTACCCGTGACTTAAATATATTTAGCGAGGTAGCCTCCACCACTTCAACGGGCAGAGAATTCCAGAGATTCACCACTCTTTGAGTGAAGAAGTTCCTCCTCAACTCCGTTCTAAACTGCCCCCCCTTATCTTGAGGCTGTGCCCTCTAGTCCTGCTGTCCTTTCTGAGCGGAAAGAACCTCTCAACCTTTACCCTATCCATCCCCTTCATCATCTTATATGTCTCAATAAGATCCCCTCTCATCCTTCTAAACTCCAATGAGCACAAGCCCAATCTATTCAGCCTCTCTTCATAGTTCAACTCCCTCAACTCCGGTATCAGCTTCCCCTGCACTCCCTCCAAGGTCAAAATATCCTTGCACAAATGCGGTGACCAAAACTGCACACAGTACTCCAGCTGCGGCCTCACCAGTGCCCTGTACAGATGCAGCAAGACCTCCCTACTTTTATATTCAATCCCCCTCACTATGAAGGCCAGCATCCCATTTGCCTTCCTGATCACCTGCTGCACCTGTAGGTTGGGTTTTTGTGACTCATGCACAAGGACCTCCAGGTCCTTCTGCACCGTAGCATGCTGCAGCTTTTCGCCCTTTAAATAGTAGTCCCTCCTACTATTATTCCTGCCAAAGTGGATAAACTCACACTGGCCAACATTGTATTCCATCTGCCAGGTCCTTGCCCACTCGCTTAGCCTATCTAGATCCCTCTGCAGACTTTCTACACCCTCCGCACAATTTGCTTTTCCACTTATATTTGTGTCATCAGCAAATTTCGACACCCTATACTCAGCTCCCTCCTCCAGATCATCTATGTAAATGGTAAATAGCTGAGGCCCCAGCACCGATCCCTGGGGCACTCCACTAGTCACCAACCGCCAATCCGAATAGCACCCATTGACACCTACTCTCTGCCTCCTATTTGACAGCCAATCCTCTATCCATGCTAACACCTTACCCCCAACTCCATGCCCCCTAACCTTCTGGAATAACCTTTTGTGCGGTACCTTATCAAATGCCTTCTGAAAATCGAGAAACACCACATCCACCGGTTCTCCTCCGTCCACCGCACTAGACACATCTTCATAGAATTCCAATAAATTCGTCAGACATGACTTCCCCTGAACGAATCCGTGCTGCGTCTGCTCAATCAAACAATTCTTCTCAAGGTGCCTCGCTATTTCTTCTTTGATGACGGATTCAAGCATTTTTCCTACAACAGACATTAAACTAACCGACCTATAATTCCCTGCCTTTTGCCTGCTACCCTTTTTAAACAGTGGCGTAACATTAGCCGTTTTCCAATCTTCCAGCACTTCCCCAGAATCCAGCGAGGTTTGGAAAATAATCACTAAGGCATCCACTATCACCTCTGCCATTTCCTTCAGAACCCTGGGATGCATTCCATCCGGTCCTGGGGACTTGTCCACCATCAGTCCCACTGGTCTGTCGAGCATTACCTCTCTAGTGACAGTGATCGCGTTCTGGTCCTCCACTCCTACCATCCTTCTATCTTTAATACCCGGCAAACTATTTGCGTCCTCCTCCGTGAAGACTGAAGTCTAAAACTTATTTAAGGCCTCAGCCATTTCCTCATCCCCCACCCCTAAATCCCCCCTCTCATCCTCTAAGGGTCCAACATTCACCCTAGCCAGCCTCCTCCTCTTTATATATTGATAAAAACTCTTACTATCCTTTTTTATATTTAGTGCTAGTTGAGTTTCATAGTCTATCCTTCCTTTCTTTATCAACTTCTTCGTCACTCTTTGTTGATTTTTAAACCTCTCCCAATCCTCTACTCGCCTACTACTTTTAGCCAGTCTAAACGCATCAACTTTTAATTTAATACTCTCCTTTATTTCCTTCGTTAACCACGGCTGATTATCCCTGCTCCTACGATCCTTCTTTACCATCGGAATAAATTTCTGCTGAGCGCCAAGAAAGATCTCCTTAAAGATCCTCCACTGTTCCTCAGCAGTCCTACTGACCAATCTGTGCCCCCAATCTACATTTGCCAATTCCTGTCTCATCCTATCGTACTCCCCTCTGTTCAGAGGACACAGGTCCGGGATCCGACTTTCTCATCCTCCATCTGCATCAAAAACTCAACCATACAATGATCACTCTTCCCAAGAGAATCCCTCACAACAAGGTCCCTAATTCTACCTGCCTCATTACATAACACCAGGTCTAAGATAGCTCGCTCCCTCGTCGGCTCCAGCACACACTGTTCAAGGAAACTATCTGGCAGCATTCCAAGAACTCTTCCTCAAGCCCACTGCGTCCAACATGGGTCAACCAATCAATATGTAGATTGAAATCCCCATAATTATCGCTGTTCCATTTCTGCATGCATCATTTATTTGTATGTTTATAGCCCGCCCCACCTCCAGGTCATTATTTGGGGGCCTATAGACCACACCCACCAGCGTCTTCCTCCCCTTGCTGTTCCTTATCTCCACCCACACCCACAACGATTCCATATTCTGCTCTTTGGCACCTATATCTTCCCTTACTACCACCCTGATACTATCCTTAATCAGCAGAGCTACCCTTCCCCCCCTTTCCTCCCGTCTATCGTTCCTAAACATTTGATACCCCTGGATACTCAGCTCCCAGTCCCTGTCACCCTGCAACCACATTTCCATAATGGCCACCAGATCATATCCATTTGTGCTGATCTGCGCCACCAGCTCATTCACTTTGTTCCGAATGCTTCGTGCATTCAGATAAAGTGTTTTTATCCCAGCCTTTATCTGTACCCTATTTGAAGGAACGCTACCAACCTTTCTCATGCCCCCTTGTCCCTTTATTACTGGGACATTCTTGACTTCTTCCTGTACCTGTACCCACTCTTTTACTTTGGACACTGTAATTTCACCTACCCTTGCACCCTCTCCCCTGCTAATTAGTTTAAGCCCTATCTACAGTCCTAGTTATACGATTCGCCAGGACTCTGGTCCCAGCACAGTTCAGACCAACACCATCCCATCCGAACAGGTCCCACCTGCCCCAATACCCCATAATGCCCCATAAATTCAAAACCATTCCTCCCACACCAATCCCTGAGCCATCCATTCATCTCTTTAATCCTATCTACCCTACACCCATCTGCACACGGTTCCGGTAGTAATCCAGAGATAACCACCTTGTCGGTTCTGCTTTTTAATTCCATTCCCAGCTTTTCATACTCCCTCTCCAGATCCTTAGTCCCCAATTTGCCTACGTCGTTGGCACTCACATGCACCACAACGACCGGATTCTCACCCTCCCACTCCAGGTTCCTCTGCAGCCCAAATGAGACATCCTGTACTCGAGCACCGGGCAGACAACACATCCTTCTGTGTTCTTTATCATTGTGACAAAAGACAGTGTCTATACTCCTAACTGCACTATCCCCAATTACCACTACATTCCTCTTTACTTCTTCCTTTTTGTCTTTGTCCTGTGTCTACATCACTGTACCATAGGCAGTTTGCTTGTCAACCTTACAGCCCTCATTCTTGTCCACACTGGGAGCAAGAGCCTCAAACCTGTTGTGCAGATTGATAGGCTGAGGCATTTGGGTCCCCCCTTCCTTCCTCCCCACTCCCCGCTCCTTCCTCCCCACTCCCCCCTCCTTCCTCCCACCCCTCCTCTCTCCCCCACCCCCCCCCCCCCCCCCAGCAGCCCCCTCTTACTGCCTGCTAGTTGGAAAAGAACCCATTAAATCCTACATTTTGTTTTCTGTCTGCCAACCAGTTTTCTATCCATCTCAATACACTTCCCAATCCCATGCACTTTTATCTTTCATGATAATCTGTTATGCAGGACTTTCTCAATGCTTTCTGAAAGTTCAAATTTACCACATCGACTGGCTCCCTCTTGTCAATTCTATGAGTTACATCTTCAAAGAATTTCAACAGATTTGTCAAGCATGATTTCTCCTTCATAAACTCTATCTGATCCTGCCACTGCTTTCTAAATACTCTGCTATAAAGTCCTTAATAATGGAATCGAGAATTTTTTCCATTACTGATGTTCAGCTTACTGGCCTATAGGAAGTATAGACCAGTATTCTCTCTACCCCCCTTTTTGAATATTGGAGTGACATTAGCTACCCTCCAACCTGCAAGGACTGTTCCATAGGCTACAGAATCTTGGAAGATGACCATCAATGCATCCATTATTTCTACAGCCACTTCCTTAAGTACTCTGAGATGTAGATTATCAGGCACTGGGGGTTTATCTGCCTTCAATCCCATCAATTTTCCCAGCACCATTTCTCTACTAATATTGATCCCCTTCAGTTCTTCCCTCTCACTAAATCTTGCATTCTCCAATATTTCTGGCATTTGATTTGTGTTCTGTTTTGTGAAGACAGAGCCAAAGAAAGGACACAAAGCCAGTCAGTGAGAGTTAAGAGGACTTACTTTGGCATCTGGCAGCACCCTCTGGACTCCTGGAATCATTTCCCTTGCCAGTGCAAATCACACCAGCAAGAATCACTGCTGTTCTCCACCAGCGGAGACAAGATGCCATGGCTATGCCGAGGTGGTCAGGGGCCATTGAAGCTCTGGAGTGGTCAGGCACATGGCCTGACAATGCCCATTGGGTACTATTAATGTCCATCTGGCACCTTGGCATTGGCCAGTTCGGCACCATAAGTATGCTGGGCAGTGCCAAGAGAGAAGAGCCTGAGTGGCGATGTGCTCTGAGGGGGAATGAGGCCTGTGTGAGAGTAGGGGAATGCAAGAATAGGGAGTCGGCAAGGGACTGGGCATGCAAAGTAGATGTGCAATAGTTGGGGGGGTAGGGAGTCTGCTGGGGCAAATCATTGGAAGGGTCCTAATGCCCTGATGCCAGTGGCCTATGATGGTGTGGAGGAGGATATGATGGCCCGGGATGGTTAGGGTTCCGATGTCTGTTGGTTGGGAGTTGGATGGGCAGGAAGTCTCCTGGTTGCGGCGAGGTCAGGGCACCCAGGCATTCAGCAGCCTGCTTCTGCATCTTACGAAGACTCCATCTTGCCCTCCTTCTGATTTTCAAACTTTTGAATTTTTTGGGAAGGACCATAATGGCAAGAAGACAGGAGAAATCCATGCAGGTCCTTATACTGGAAAAATTCCACTTGAAATGATGGCGATGATCTTTGCATCATCAATGGAGACGGGAGAGGTTCCGGAGGATTGCACATGAACATAGAACATTACAGCGCAGAACAGGCCCTTCGGCCCATGATGTTGCGCCGACCAGTTACAAAAACAATGACCCACTAGCCTATACCAATCCCTGTTCCATAGGTCCATAAACCTATCCACAGATCTCTTAAACGCCCCCAAACTAGGCGCATTTACAACTGCAGCAGGCAGGGCATTCCAATCCCTCACCACCCACTGGGTAAAGAACCTACCCCTGACATCCATCCTGTAGCTACCCCCCCTTAATTTAAAGCCATGCCCCCTCGTGCTAGCTTTCTCCATCCGAGGAAAAAGGCTATCACTGTCCACCCTATCTAAACCTCTAATCATCTTATATATTTCAATAAGATCCCCTCTTAGCCGCCTTCTTTCCAACGAAAACAACCCCAAATCCCTCAGTCTCTCCTCATAGGACCTCCCCACCATACCAGGCAACATCCTAGTAAACCTCCTCTGCACCCTCTCCAAAGCCTCCACCTCCTTCCTGTAATGTGGGGACCAGAACTGCACACAGTACTCCAAATGCGGCCGCACCAGAGTAGTATACAGTTGCAACATGACGCTGCGACTTTTAAATTCAATCCCCCTACCAATAAACGCCAAGACACCGTACGCCTTCTTAACAACCTTATCTACTTGATTCCCAACTTTCAGGGATCTATGTACACATACACCTAGATCCCTCTGTTCATCCACACTATTCAAAGTCCTCCCGTTAGCCCGATACTCGACACATCTGTTGCTCCTACCGAAGTGAATTACCTCACACTTCTCCGCATTAAATTCCATCCGCCACCTCTCAGCCCAGCTCTGCAACCTAGTCTCCCTGCAGACTATGACACCCTTCCTCACAATCTACCACACCTCCGACTTTGGTGTCATCAGCAAATTTACTAATCCACCCAACTATACCTTCATCCAGATCATTAATAAAGATTACAAACAGCAGTGGCCCCAAAACAGATCCCTGAGGCACACCACTCGTAACCGAACTCCATGATGAATATTTACCATCAACCACCACCCTCTGTCTCCTATCTGATAGCCAATTTCTGGTCCAATTTCCTAGATTACCCACAATCCCATACATCTGCATTTTCTGCAGAAGCCTACCATGGTGAACCTTATCGAACGCCTTACTAAAATCCATATATACCACATCAATGGCCTTGCCCTCATCCACCTCTTTGGTCACTTTATCAAAAAACTCAATAAGGTTAATAAGGCACAACCTACCCGCTACAAAACCATGCTGACTATTTCTAATCAATTCATTGCACTCCAAATAACTTTAAATCCTATCCCTAATAATTTTTTCTAAAACCTTGCCCACAACAGAAGTAAGACTCACCGGTCTATAATTCCCGGCAAAGTCTCTGTTCCCCTTCTTAAACAATGGGACAACATCCCATAGCGAATCCTCCGGGATTACACCAGAGACCAGTGATGACCTGAAGATCAGAGCCAGAGGCTCTGCAATCACCTCTCTAGCCTCCCAGAGAATCCTAGGGTAGATCCCATCCGGACCAGGGGACTTATCTATTTTCAACCCCTCGAGAATATTCAGCACATCCCCCTTATCAACTGTAATACTGTCTATTTTACACCCCTGCAACCCAGTGCCCTCCTCAGCTATATTCATGTCCCCCTGCGTGAACACCGAAGAGAAATATTGGTTCAATGCTTCTCCAATCTCCTCCGGTTCCACACACAACTTCCCTCTGCTGTCTGTAACTGGCCCTAATCTTGCCCTGACCAACCTTCTATTCTTGACATACCTATAGAATGCCTTAGGATTCTCCTTAATCCTATCAGCCAAAGTCTTCTCATGTCCTCTTTTAGCCCTTCTTAATTCACTCTTCAACTCCCTCCTAGCCAATCTAAAGCTTTCTAGTACACTACCTGAGCCCTCAAATCTCATCCGAACATAAGCCTCCTTTTTCTTTTTAACCATCGACTCAACTCTTTTAGTGCACCACGGTTCCCTAGATCTACCAATTCCTCCATGCCTGACAGGACATACCTATCAAGGACTCGCAGTAGCTGCTCCTTGAAAAAACTCCACATTTCGGACGTTCCCAGTCCCTGTAATCTCCTAGTCCAATCTATGCTTCTTAATTCACTCCTAATAGCCTCATAATTACCCTTACCCCAGCTAAAACTACTGACCCGAGGTTCATGCCTATCCCTTCCCATTAACTTCAACTTCCAAGTCTAGCACCTGGTCTGGCTCATTTCCCAGCACCAAATCCAATATAGCCTCACCTCTAGTTGGCCTATCTACATACTGAGTCAAAAAACCTTCCTGCACGCTTTGTACAAACATTGACCCCTCTAACGAGCTAGAACCATAGCAATTCCAATCAATATTCGCAAAGGTAAAGTCCCCTATAACAATTACCCTATTACTTTCACTCCTAGCCAGGATTGTCTCCACAATCCTTTCCTCAACCTCTCTAGAACTTTTAGGAGGTCTATAAAAGACTCCCAACAGGGTGACCTCTCCTCTCCTATTTCTAATCTCCGCCCATACTACCTCAACTGACAAGTCCTCATTAAACTTCCTCTCCGACACTGTGATACAGTCCTTAACTAGCAATGCTACCCCACCCCCCCCCTCTACCTTCTTCTCTACTCCGACTAAAGCATTTGTACCCCGGAACCTGCAACAACATGTTGTTCCTTTATTCAAGAAAGGGAGTAGAGATAGCCCAGAAATTATAGACCAGTGAGTCTAATCTCAGTGGTTGGTAAGTTGATGGAGAAGATCCTGCGAGGCAGGATTTATGAACATTTGGAGACGTATAATATGATTAAGAATAGTTTGCATGGCTTTGTCAAAGGCAGATCATGCCTGATGAGCCTGATTGAATTTTTTGAAGGTGTGACTAAACACATTGATGAAGGAAGAGCAGTAGATGTAGTATATCTGGACTTCAGCAAAGCATTTGATAAAGTGCCCCATGCAAGGCTTATTCAGAAAGTGAGGGGGCATGGGATCCAAGGGGACATTGCTTTGTGGATCCAGAACTGGCTTGCCCACAGAAGGCAAAAAGTGGTTATAGTTAGGTCATATTCTGCGAGGAGGTCGGTCACCAGTGGAGTGCCCCAGGGATCTTTTCTGGGACCCTTACTCTTTGTGATTTTTATAAATGACCTGGATGAGGAAGTGGAGGGATGAGTTGGTAAGTTTGCTGATGACACAAAAGTTGGAGGTGTTGTGGATAGTGTGGAGGGATGTCAGAAGTTGCAGCGAGACATTGATAGGATGCAAGATTGGACAAAGAAGTGGCAGATGGAGTTCAACCCAGATAAGTGTGAAGTGGTTCATTTTGGCAGGTCAAATAGGATAACAGAATATAATATTAATGGTAGGACTCTTGGCAGTGTGGAAGATCAGAAGGATCTTGGGGTCCAACTTCATAGGACGCTCAAAACAGCTGCACATGTTGAAGCTGTGCTTAAGAAGACATATGGTGTACTGGCCTTCATCAATCGAGGAACTGAGTTTAGGAGTCGAGAGATAATGTTGCAGCTATATAGGACCCTGGTCAGATCCCACTTGGAGTACTGTGCTCAGTTCTGGTCGCGTCATTACAGGAAGAATGTGGAAGCTATAGAAAGGGTGCAGAGGAGATTTACAAGGATGTTGCCTGGATTGGGAAGTATGCCTTATGAGGATAGGTTGAGGGTGCTCGGCCTTTTCTCCTTGGAGAGATGAAGGATGAGGGGTGACCTGATAGAGGTGTATAAGATGTTGAGACATATTGATCAAGTGGATAGTCAGAGGCTTTTTACCAGGGCTGAAATGGTTGCCACAAGAGGACACAGGTTTAAGGTGCTGGGGAGTAGGTGCAGAGGAGATGGCAGGGGTAAGTTTTTTGCTCAGAGAATGGTGGGTGCGTGGAATCGGCTGCCGGCAATGGTGGTGGACCCGGATTCGATAGGGTCTTTTAAGAGACTTTTTGATAAGTACATGGAACCTAGTAAGATAGAGGATTATAGGTAAGCCTAGTAATCTCTAAGGTAGGGACATGTTTGGCACAACTTTGTGGGCCTAAGGGCCTGTATTGTGCTGTAGTTTTTCCATGCTTTTATGTTTCTATGAAACACATCGTTATGGAGTCCCCAAGTTTGTGATTTGCCTGAACTGGCTGCAGCTGTGCACCATTAACCAGGGCACTGCACTTAAAATGCTCCCTCGACACTCACAGCCAGTCACACCAGGAGGATGGCAGTGTGTATACCAGCCCAATGTTTCATGGAACATAGAACATTACAGGGCAGTACAGGCCCTTTAGACCTCGATGATGCACCAACCAGTGGAACCAATCTAATGACCCTCTAACCTAAAGTATTCCAATGTTATCCAGATGCCTATAAACCGATCATTTGAACACCCTTAAAGTCGGCAAGTCCACAACTGCTGCAGGCAGGGCATTCCACGCCCTTACTACCCTCTGAGTAAAGAACCTACCTCTGACATCCATCCTATAACTACCACCCCTTAATTTAAAGCTATGTCTCGTCATGTTAGCCATGGACGGAGACCTGGGATGGATTCTGGTCGCTGTGGAAGAGAGGCAGGCCATCCTGTACCCTCAAGAGGGTAGGTAACCAAAGAGCAAGGACACCAATGCAACCTGGGATTCAGTGGCTACAGGATTTCCAATGTCGCAAGGAAAAAAAACATGTTCTGATTTTATCCCACACTCTGAAGATGTGCAGATTATAGGACTAAGGTCAATATGTGGAGTTACGGGGATAAGGCCTGAGTGGATTTGTTACAGGTGCAAACTTGATGGGCTGAATGACCTCCTTCTGCACTCCAGGGATTCTATGATTCTAATTTCATGGTATTTCAATTGCTCATCCAAATACTTTTTAAACATTGTAAGGTTTCAAGCCTCCACTACCTTTTCAGGCAGTGCATTCCAGATTCTCACCAAGTGCTGAGTGAAAATTTTTCTCAAATTGTCTCTGAATTCCCTGCCCTTCACCCTAAAACTATGCCTCCTCAACCAAGGGAAACAGCCGTTTCCTATTCACCCTGTCCATTCCCTCATAATATTATACACCTCAATCATGTCCCCACTCAGCCTACTTTGCTCAAAAGAAAACAATCAAAGCCTATCCAGTCTCACCTTATAGCTCAAATCAACTTCCTCTGTACCCCTTCTAGTTGCAATCTCATCCTTCCTATAATGAGAAGACTAGAACTGCATACAACTCTGGCCTAACCAACATTCTGTACAGCTTAGAACATAGAACATTACAGCACAGTCCAGGCCCTTTGGCCCTCAATGTTGTGCCGAGCTATGTCCAATCCCAAGATCAAGCTATCCCCTCCCTATCATTCTGGTATGCTCCATGTGCCTATCCAATAACTGCTTGAAAGTTCCTGAAGTGTCTATCACAGCAGGCAGTCTATTCTACACCCCAACCACTCTCTGAGTAAAGAATCTACCTTGGACATTCCTCCTGTATCTCCCGACATGACTCTTATAGTTATGCCCCCTAGTAACAGCTACATCCACCTGAGGAAACAGTCTCTGCACGACCACTCTATCAATCCCTCTCATCATCTTATAAACCTCGATTAAGTCGCCTCTCAGCCTCCTCCGCTCCAAAGAGAAAAGCCCCAATTCTCTCAATCTTTCCTCATAAGACCGGGCGGCACGGTAGCACAGTGGTTAGCATTGCTGCTTCACAGCTCCAGGGTCCTGGATTCGATTCCCGGCTCGGGTCACTGCCTGTGTGGAGTTTGCACGTTGTCTGCGTGGGTTTTCTCCGGGTGCTCCGGTTTCCTCCCACAGTCCAAAGATGTGCGGGTTAGGTTCATTGGCTATGCTAAAATTGCCCTTTAGTGTCCTGGGATGTGTAGATTAGAGGGATTAGCAGGTAAAATGTGTAGGGATATGGGGATAGGGTGATAGGGTCTGGGTGGGATTGTGTTCGGTGCAGACTCGATGGGCCGAAGGGCCTGTTTCTGCACTGTAGGGTTCTATGCTGGTTCTATATGCAGGGTAGAATAGGTGTGGGGTGATGTGGCGGTGCGGGCTCGTTGGGCCGAAGGGCCTGTTTCCCGTGCTGGGTTGTTCTTTGTATCTTTGTACCTATCCTCCAAACCAGGCAGTATCCTGGTAAATCTCCTCTGCACTCTCTCCATTGCTTCCTTTCTTATAGTGAGGTGACCAGAACTGAACACAATATTCTAAATGTAGTCTCATCAATGTCTGGTATAGTTGCAGCATAAGCCCATGGCTCTTAAACTCAAACCCCCTGTTAATAAACGCCAATGTGCTTTCAGCCTTCTTCACGGCTCTATCCACTTGAGTGGATAAAGATTTGGAGATTTGTGGATATGAACCCCAAGATCTCTCTGTTCCTCCACATTCCTCAGAACCCTGCTGTTGACCCTGTAATCTGCATTCAAGTTTGTCCTACCAAAATGAATCACCTCACATTTCTCAGTGTTAAACTCCATCTGCCACTTTTCGGCCCAGCTCTGCATCCTATCAATGTCTCTTTGCAGCCTGCAAGAGCCCTCCACCTCATCAACTACTCCACCAATCTTGGTATTGTCAGCAAACTTATTAACCCATCCTTCAGCCCCCTGTTCCAAGTCATTGATAAAAATCACAAATAGCAGAGGACCCAGCATTGAACCCTGTGGTACACCACTGGTAACTGGCCTTCAGTCTGAAAACTTTCCTTCCGCCACCACCCTCTGTCTTCTATGATATAGCCACTTACTTATCTAATCGGCCAAATTTCCTTATATGCCACACAATCTTATCTTTTTCATGAGCTCGCCATGGGGAACCTTATCAAACGCCTTACTGAAATCCATGCATATGACATCAACTGCTCTACCTTTGTCCACACACTTAGTTACCTCCTCAAAGAATTCAATCAAATTTATGAGGAATGGGACGGCCGTAGTTATGGGGGATTTCAATCTGCATATTGATTGGTCGACCCATGTTGGACACGGTGGGCTCGAGGAGGAGTTCTTGGAATGCTGCTGGGATAATTTCCTTGAACAGTGTGTGTTGGAGCCGACGAGGGAGTGAGCTATCTTGGATCTGGTGCTATGTAATGAGGCGGGTAGAATTAGGGACCTTGAGGTGAAGGATCCTCTTGGAGAGAGTGATCATTGTATGGTAGAGTTTCTGGTGCAGATGGAGGAGGAGAAAGTGGGTTCCCGGACACACGTCCTTTGTTTGAATAGAGGGGAGTACGGTAGGATGAGAGAAGAATTGGCGAATATGGACTGGGGGAGTGCGTTGGAGGGAGGGTCTGCTGAGGAGCAGTGGAGGATCTTTAAGGAGATCTTTCTTGGTGCTCAGCAGAAATTTATTCCGATGGTCAAAAAGGACTGTAGGAGGAGAGGTAATAAGCCGTGGATAACGAAGGAGGTGAAGGAAAGTGTTAAATTAAAAGCGGAGGCATTTAGAGTAGCGAAGAGGAGTGGGCGAGAAGAGGATTGGGAGAGGTTTAAATGTCAACAAAGACTGACAAAGAAGTTGATAAAGGAGGGTAGGAGAAATTATGAAGCTGGGCTAGCACTTAATATAAAAAAGGATAGCAAGAGTTTTTATAAATATATAAAAAGGAAGAGGCTGGCTGGGGTGAACGTTGGTCCTTTAGAGGATGAGAAAGGGGACCTAGTGGTAGGGGATGGGGATACGGCTCAGGTATTGAATAACTTTTTTGTTTCCGTCTTCACGGAGGAGGACGTGAATAATTTGCTGGGTGTTAGCGATGGAAAGGTGGTAGGACTGGAGGGTCTTAATGACATTACTGTTACTAGAGAGGCGGTGCTCGACAGACTGGAGGGGCTGATTGTGGACAAGTTCCCAGGACCAGATGGAATGCATCCGAGGGTTCTGAAAGAAATGGCGGAGGTTATAGTGGATGCATTGGTGGTTATTTTCCAGACGTCGCTGGATTCCGGGGAAATGCCGGAAGATTGGAAAACGGCTAATGTTACGCCGTTGTTTAAGAAGGATGCCAAGCAAAAGGCAGGGAATTATAGGCCGGTTAGTGTAACGTCTGTGGTAGGTAAAATGTTAGAATCCGTCATTAAGGAGGAAATTGCGAGGCATCTTGAAGGGAATTGCTTGATAGAGCAGATGCAGCACGGTTTCATTAAAGGGAAGTCGTGTCTGACAAATTTATTGGAGTTCTATGAGGATGTGTCTAGGGCGGTGGATAGAGGAGAGCCGGTGGATGTGGTCTTTCTGGATTTTCAGAAGGCGTTTGACAAAGTACCTCATAAGAGGTTATTGCAGAAGGTCAGGGGACTTGGAGTTGGGGGTAGGGTGTTAGCATGGATAGAGGAATCAAATAGGAGGCAGAGAGTGGGGGTCATCGGGTGCTATTCGGATTGGCGGTTGATGACTAGTGGAGTGCCCCAGGGGTCGGTGCTGGGGCCTCAGCTTTTTACCATTTATATATATGATCTGGAGGAGGGAACCGAGTGCAGGGTGTCGAAATTTGCTGATGACACCAAGATTGGGGGAACGGCAAATTGTGCGGAGGGTGTGGAGAGTCTGCAGAAGGATCTAGATAGGCTGGGCGAATGGGCCAGGAAATGGCAAATGGAACTTAATGTTGGCAAGTGTGAGGTGGTCCACTTTGGAAGGAAGAATGGTAGGAAGGACTATTACTTACGGGGCGAAAAACTGCAGCAGGCGACGGTGCAGAGGGACCTCGGGGTCCTTGTGCATGAGTCGCAAAAACCCAGCTTGCAGGTGCAGCAGGTGGTCAGGAAGGCGAATGGGATGCTGGCCTTCATAGCGAAGGGGATTGAATATAAAAGTAGGGAGGTCTTGCTGTAGCTGTATAGGGCATTGGTGAGACCACAGCTGGAGTACTGTGTGCAGTTTTGGGCGCGCACCTGCGCAAAGATATTTTGGCCTTGGAGGGAGTGCAGAGGAGGTTTACTAGGCTGATACCGGAATTGAGGGGGTTGAGCTATGAGGAGAGGCTGAATGAACTAGGCTTGTACTCATTGGAGTTTAGAAGAATGAGGGGAGATCTCATTGAGACGTATAAGATGATGAATGGGATGGATAGGATAGAGGTGGAGAGACTCTTCCCGCTCAAAAAAGACAGTAGGACTAGGGGGCACAGCCTCAAGATAAAGGGGGGGCGTTTTAGAACGGAGTTGAGGAGGAACTTCTTCACTCAAAGGGTGGTGAATCTCTGGAATTCTCTACCCGTTGAAGTGGTGGAGGCTGCCTCGCTAAATATTTTCAAGAAGCGGGTTGATGGGTTTTTGATAAGAGAGGGGATTAAGGGTTATGGGGAGAGGGCCGGAATGTGGAACTGAGCCACGACAGATCAGCCATGATCTTATTGAATGGCGGGGCAGGCTCGAAGGGCCAGATGGCCTACTCCTGCTCCTATTTCTTATGTTCTTATGTTCTTATGAGGCAGGACTTACCTCTCACCAAACCGTGCTGACTGTCCCAGATTAAACTGCATCTTTCCAAATGGTCATAAATCCTATCTCTCAGGACCCTTTCCATTAACTTACCGACCACTGAAGTAAGCCTAACTGACCTTTAATTACTAGGGTCATTCCTATTTCCTTTCTTGAAGAGAGGAACAACATTTGCCACTCTCCAATCCTCTGGCAGTATCCTTGTGGACAGTGAGGACCCAGAGATCAAAGCTAAAGACTCCGCAGTCTCATCCCTTGCCACCCAAAGAATCCCATATGTATCCCATCTGGCCTAGGGGACTTATCAACCCTCAGCTTGAATATAACAAGGGTGGCTCAGTGGTTAGCACGGCTGCTAGGGACCAGAGTTCGATTCCCAGCTTGAGTTACTGTCTGTGTGAGTTTGCACGTTCTCCCCGTGTCTGCGTGTATTTCCCCTGGGTGCTCTGGTTTCCTCCCACTGTCCAAATGTTAGGTGGATTGGCCATGGTAAATTGCCCCTTAGCGTCACAAGGATTAGCTAGGATAAACGCATGGGGTTATGGGGATAAGGCCTTGGTGAGGTTGTGGTCAGGGCAGATGCAATGGGTCAAATGGCCTCCTTTTGCACTGTAGGATTTTATGAACCTCCTTGCTCTAATAGGCTATGCTATGACTAATGAAACCAAGTGCCTCATATCATAGAATCCTACAGTGCAAATGAGGCATTCTGCCCATAAATCCTGCATTGACTCTGATGGAATATATTACCCAGGTCCTCTCTTTTGCCATAACCCCATGCATTTACCATTACTATCCATCTAACCAACACACCTTGCTAATTTACCATGGCCAATCCACCTAACCTGCACATCTTTGGACGTCGTATCTTCCCTATTCACCTTTTCTACTCCTTGTAACTGTACTATTCACCTGCTCTGCTGCCTTCAGTGTTCTGTGAATAAGTATCCCAATGTCTTTCTGTTCATTTGATGTGTCCTGTCATTCATTAAATGCTCCTTTTTTTGTTACTTCTTCGAAAGTGCATAATCTCACACTTATCAGGATCAAATACCATCTTCCAGTGCTCTACCCATCTGACCAACCCATCAATAGTGAAGATTATAGATTATGATGGGTTGGTCAGATGGGCAGAGCAACTGGAAGCTGGTGTTCAATGGTGTACCACAAGATTCAATGCTGAATCCTTATTGTTTGTTATATGCATAAATGATATGGTGAAAATTTGAGGGGAATGATAAGCAAGTTTGCAGATGACACCAAGATTGATTTGGATGGTTAAAAGTGAAGATTATAGATTATAACCATCCAAATCAATCTTGGTGTCATCTGCAAACTTGCTTATCATTCCCCTCACATTTTCACCATGTCATTTATGCATATAACAAACAATAAGGATTCAGCATTGAATCTTGTGGTACACCATTGAACACCAGCTTCCAGTTACTCAAACAGCCTTCTACCACCACCCTTTGTGTCCAATTACTAAGCCACTTTCAGATCCATTTCATCAAGTTTCCCTGAATTCCATGTGCTTCAATTTTAACAATTAGTCTCCCTTGTGGGACCAAAATAGTTACATCAACTGCACTTCCCTCATTTCCATCAAATTCCGTCAATTTCTTCGGTGTGACCTTCCTCTGACAAAGCTATGCTGATTGTCCCTGAGCAACCTATGCTTTTCCAAATGGAGAACAATTCTTTCCTTCAGAAATTGCTCCTATAGTTTCCCTACCGCTGATGTGAGATTCCCAGGTTCATCTCCTACCAGACCCCCGAACAGTCCCAACAATGTAGATCATGGAAATCCACGTGGACCTGCAGCCTGAAATAGCAACCTCATCAGCCACAAACAGTGGTGTTCCCAACTCTCACTCAGATATGAAGATAAGCAGGAGCCAGACCTTGGCAGCACCAGGGCAGTATCACAGCTTGCCTCACAAGTGAACCATCATCACCCTCCTGCCTAGACAAGTCACCCATTGACACCATCAACCTCGGCCCATCTCTCTGGTGTGATGTCAATTAGTCCCTTGGAGAGGGAAGAGAATGTGCAATGTTAGGGAGTGTGAACAAGGGTTCTGGAAAGGTAGGCAAGGGGTCTGTAGGGTAGATCGACACTGGTCTTCCTGGCATGCTGGACCTTGCCGCTACCTGTCCTCCATCCTCCAGGTCCTCTTCAGCCCAGACTTCCACTCCCTCCTGATATACCTGCTCCTCAGAGGAGTCCACACAGATCTTTTCCTTTAGACTGTCACTGCTGCTGCGCAGGTTATGAAAGGCACAGCAGACAAAGCAGGAGACCATCTTGGGGCCACAGCAGTCAAGGTAGCGGAACTGCATCTTCAGCATGCTAATGCACCATTCAATCAGATGCCAGTGCGAGCCTCATAACAGCGGGTCTCTGCTTAGTCTCTACCTCCGCACTGGTGTCATCAGCTATGACCTCAGCGGGCAGCCCTTGTCCCCATGAGCCATCCTGGCAGCCTGGGGTGATACTTCAAGACTCTGGGGATATCTGAGTGCTGATGTGGACGTGCCGGCATTGGACTTAATGCTCTTTCCACTCACATTGTCAGCATCTTTAAGACTTGAATAGCAGGTTAGTTGTAAAGACTCGCATTCTAATCAGTAATCTGTAAACTGTCAGTGCTGTTATATGCTCTGTCTGAGGCCAGAACTCTCCATTCACCTGATGAAGGGACAAACCCCGAAAGCTTGTGAGTTTACTATCAAATAAATCGGTTGGACTTAAACCTGGTGTTGTCAGACTTCTTACTGTGATATCCGAGTGCCCCAGGGTGTAGCTGTTGTGCATGCTCCCCGGATAGCATGTACACATTTGCATGATGTTCAGCAGGTCGTTGCACACAATTCAGAAATTCAGGGATGAAGGCACCCCCTGATACCATGGAGCTTGCATTTTTCCTGCACCTGCAGCATTTTGGCAAAGCCTACAGCCCAAGCATCTTGTTGGGCAAAGTCCAGGTCAAAATGCACGTAGTTGCATGCCCGGGCATGGAAGGTATCCATGACCACCCAGATGAACTTGTGGGCTGATGACTTGCTTGAAGTCCCCATTCAACAGTAAAATGATCCAATGGTGAAAAATTTCAGGGCAGCTATGACCTTCACGGCGACCAGGAGTTGGTGTTCTCTTCCCAGATGAGCTGTGAGGTCTATAAGAACGTGGCACAGGTGCCATGTTCCTTGCTCAAGTGGAGTCTTTAGCAGTACACTATTTCTTCCCTGAATCTGACTGAGTAGGGTTCCATTCGTAGCCATGCAGGGTAGAATAGGTGCAGGGTGATGTGGCGGCGCGGGCTCGTTGGGCCGAAGGGCCTGTTTCCCGTGCTGGATTGTTCTTTGTTCTTTTGTTCTTTGTACAGTTCAACAGTTCATTATAGGACATGCAAGTCCTCTACAGCCGGCGTCTCCGTCCTCGCTATCTTCTGGCCCTCTACATGGGCCGATGGGCAGCCAGACCCTGACTCTGATGTCTCTCAGTCACCACAGCAACAAGGATTACTGCCAGCTCTGTTTGCACAATATCAACATTCATAGTACCTCTGGAGGAGGAAAAAGATGGGGAGAGACAGTTCATATGAACGTCCACTTTGGGCCCCTCAATCCCTCCCAGAACCCCATGTGCTCATGATTTTTAAAGCTAACTATCCTACACCATTTCCGGTGCCATGGGCCAACTCCCATGAATATCCACTTCGGGTCCCTCAATCCCTCCCAGAACCCCATGTGCCTGCTGACCATTACCATATCATCATGTCAACACCCACAGGCACTACCCATGTTCCCTCATGAACCCAATGACATCCAACATGACTGTACCCTCCCCTCACATGATGCAGCACAATGCCTTCTGCACCTCCCAGGCAGTTGTGAGGTCATTGGTGTGCAGTGCAACGCTGCCCCTCTGGATGGCAGTAAACCACAGAGCCTGGCCGGCAGACAGATGGCAGGCTAACCAGTTTGACATCAGTGGCATTTGAATTCAACCTCATATGAAATGCCTGGGAGGTCTATTAGCGGTCAGAGAGAATGCTTGTCACACTAGCTGTAGCCCTGATCTGAGAACCCACCAGCCGAAACACCCACCTCCCCCAAACCCCTGCATTCTTTAAGGCCCCTCCCATCCCACACCAAGGCAGCTGCTGACCCACCCTCTTTGCACCCTGGAAGTTGGTGCACAGCTATACTAACTTCTTTGCTTGCCCTCACAACTGTTGTGCCAGAAGCACATTTTATAGGATCAGTAGTGATTCTCATTCCTGTAGCATCCCTCCAGACATGTGGGAACATTTTGGAAGGGGTAATGGTCGCATGTTGAACTTGCTTATTAGATTGAAATCAATTGAATCTCATGCTATTTGGCCTCGTGCCCTTTTTGGCTGTGATTTCATGAACAGCAGTAGAAATAGGCCAGGATAGTTGCAAACTGTTTGGCACTGGGTGCAGAACTGATTTTTAGGTCTGCAAGCTATTTTCTGAGGTCGGTGCAATCTGTGCCAGGTGTGACAAGGCTGGAAAATTGCCCCCCTAAGTAATTAAAAGCTGGGTAAACATGAGGCACTGTGGGTCATCAGCAGCAGCAGAATTGTACTCAACCACTATCTGTAACCGCATGGCTTGGCATAACCCTCATTCTACCATTACCCTCAAGTCAGGAGATCAACCCTCGTTCAATGAAGAGTACAGGAAGGCGTGCCAGGAGCAATACCAGACAAACCTAAACATGAGGTGTCAACTGGGTGAAGCTGGGGAGACGATGGCCCAATGATATTATCACTAGATTATTAATTCAGAAACTCAGCTAATATTCTGGAGATCTGGGTTCAAATCCCACCACAACAGATGGTGGAATTTGAATTCAGTAAACTATAATGTTGAATTGAGAATCTATTGATGACCATGAAACTATTGTCAGTTGTCAGAAAAATCCATCTGTTTCAGCTAATGTCCTTAAGGGAAGGAAATCTGATGTCCTGACTTCAAAGCCACAGTGATGTGATTAACTCTTAACTGCCCTCAGACAACTATGGATGGGCAATAAATGCAATAAGTGACGCCCATGTACCACAAATGAATTTTTAAAAAAGGTGCAACACAGGAT
Organism: Prionace glauca; assembly: GCA_037974335.1. NCBI lineage: Eukaryota > Metazoa > Chordata > Chondrichthyes > Carcharhiniformes > Carcharhinidae > Prionace > Prionace glauca. The sequence goes on along the minus strand of CM075736.1, from coordinate 19,276,205 downwards.
TACAGTGGAGGGGCAGCTCAGTGGTATAGTGGTTAGCGCCGCTGCCTCACAGCACCAGGGACCCTGGTCGGATTCCCGGCTTGTGTCTGTATGGAATTTGCATGTCCTTCCTGTGTCTGCATGAGTTTCCACCAGGTGCTCTGGTTTCCTCCCACACTCCACAGATTTGTGGGTTTACCATCAATGGGTGAGCATTCTCCAAGGCAGCCTTCAAGACTCATGCCAACATAAAATTGTTTAACAGAAACTGATAGCCAAGTTCCACACGCTTGAGGATGGCCTCAACAGGGATCTTGGGTTCATGTCACAATACTTATAACCGCCATCATACTGCCTGGATTTACAAAATCCTATGAACTGTTTTGGCTTGAGACAATTCACACCTCTTTAACCTGTGATTATCCCTCTCTCCATTCACACTGTTCATACTTGTAAAGACTTGATAGAATATAGAACAAAGAACAGTACAGGCCTTTGTCCATCGATGTTGTGCCGAGCTATGTCCGAACCCAAGATCAAGCTATCCTACTCCCTAACATTCTAGTGTGCTCCATGTGCCTATCCAATAACTGCTTGAAATTTCCTGAAGTGTCCGACTCCACTATCACAGCAGGCAGTGCATTCCACACCCCAACCACTCTCTGAGTAAAGAACATATCTCGAATATCCCTCCTATGTCTCCCACCATGAACCTTATAGTTATGCCCCCTGGTAACAGCTACATCCACCCGAGGAAATAGTCTCTGCACGTCCACTCTATCTAAGAACATAAGAAACAGGAGCAGGAGTAGGCCATCTAGCCCTGCCATTCAATAAGATCATGGCTGATCTGTCGTGGCTCAGTTCCACATTCCCGCCCTCTCCCCATAACCCTTAATCCCCTCGCTTATCAAAAACATAAGAAATAGGAGCAGGAGTAGGCCAACTAGCCCTTCGAGCCTGCCCCACCATTCAATAAGATCATGGCAGATCTGTCGTGGCTCAGTTCCACATTCCCGCCCTCTCCCCATAACCCTTAATCCCCTCTCTCATCAAAAACCCATCAACCCACGTCTTAAAAATATTTAGCGAGGCAGCCTCCACCACTTCAACGGGCGGAGAATTCCAGTGATTCACCACCCTTTGAGTGAAGAAGTTCCTCCTCAACTCCGTTCTAAACCGGCCCCCCTTTATCTTGAGGCTATGCCCCCTAGTCCTACTATCCTTTCTACCCCCTTATCATCTTATAAACCTCTATTAAGTCGCCTCTCATCCTCCTCTGCTCTAAAGAGAAAAACCCCAGATCTCTTAACCTTTCCTCATAAGATCTACCCTCCAAACCAGGCAGCATTCTGGTAAATCTCCTCTGCACTCTCTCCAATGCTTCCACATCCTTCTTATAGTGGGGTGACCAGAACTCCACACAATATTCCAAATGTGGTCTCACCAAGGTCCAGTATAGTTGCAGCATAACCCCACAGTTCTTAAACTCAAACCTCCCGTTAATAAACATAGAACATAGAACATTACAGCACAAACAGGCCCTTCGGCCCTCGAGTTGCGCCGATCGCATCAACCCCACCAATCTATAGACCTATCTATAACCCCCAATCCCATTAAACCCCATATACTCATCCAGAAGTCTTTTAAAAGACCCCAGCGAGTTCGCCTCCACCACCGACGACGGCAGCCGATTCCAATCACTCACTACCCTCTGAGTGAAAAACTTACCCCTAACATCACCTCTGTACTTCCCTCCCCGCACCTTAAATCTGTGTCCTCTCGTAGCGACCATTTCAACCCGGGGAAATAGCCTCTGAGAGTCCACCCTATCTATTCCTCTCAACATTTTATAAACTTCTATCAGGTCGCCTCTCAACCTTCGCCTCTCCAGGGAAAAGAGTCCCAGCTCCCTCAACCTATCTTCATAAGGCATGCCTCCCAGTCCAGGCAACATCCTTGTAAATCTCCTCTGCACCCTTTCAATAGCTTCTACGTCTTTCCTATAGTGAGGCGACCAGAACTGCGCACAGTACTCCAAATGAGGCCTGACGAGGGTCCTGTAAAGTTGCATCATTACCTCCCGACTCCTAAACTCAATCCCTCGATTAATGAAGGCCAGTACACCATACGCCTTCTTGACCACCTCCTCCACCTGCGAGGCCGATTTAAGAGTCCTGTGAACCCGGACCCCGAGATCCTTCTGCTCTTCAACGCTACTAAGACCCCTGCCCTTAATAGTGTACTCGTTCATCCCGTTGGTTCTGCCGAAATGGACTACTACACATTTATCCGCGTTGAAGTCCATCTGCCACTTCTCCACCCATTCCTGCATCCTATCTATGTCCTGCTGCAACTTTTGACATCCTTCCAGACCATCCACAACACCGCCGACCTTCGTGTCATCAGCGAACTTGCTAACCCATCCCTCCACTTCCTCATCCAGGTCATTTATGAAAATGACAAACAACAAGGGTCCCAGAACAGATCCCTGGGGCACCCCACTGGTGACTGACCTCCATTCCGAAAAAGACCCATCCACAACCACTCTCTGCCTTCTGCAGGCAAGCCAGTTCTGGATCCACAAGGCCAAAGGCCCTTGGATCCCATGCCCTCTCACCTTCTCAAGAAGTCTTGCATGGGGGACCTTATCAAAAGCCTTGCTGAAGTCCATAACGTTATATAACTAACCATACCAACCTCCTGACACTAAGGAGTAATTTAGCATGGCCAAGCGGAAGGACAAACAGACAGAAATCGTGGTACATATTCATGCTAATGATATATTGAGAGAAAGAGATGCAGTCCTGCAAGCATAATTTAGGGAGCGAGGAAGTAGATTAAAAGAACATAGAACAGTACAGCACAGTACAGGCCCTTCAGCTCTCGATGTTGTGCCGAGCTATGCCCGAACCCAAGATCAAGTTATCCCGTTAATAAACGTTAACACACTATAAGCCATCTTCACACCTCTATCCACTTCAGAGATCTGTGGATACGGACCCCAAGATTTCTCTGTTCCTCCACATTCCTCAGAACCCTGCTGTTGACCCTGTAATCCACATTCAAGTTTGTCCTACCAAAATGAATCATCTGCCGATTAGCTGTAAAAACTCGTATTCCAATTTGTAATTATCACTCTTCACATTCCAATCTGTAATTATCTTGCAATTGTGTCTTTGCCTATATACGCTGTGCTTGTGAACTAATCCCCACTTGCCTGATGAAGGAGCAGCATTCCAAAACTTGTAATTCCAAATCAACCTGTTCGACTTTAACCTAGGGTTGTGAGACTTTTTACTATGTCATGCTGCATATGCTGTTTCGCATGCAAGTATCATAGAACTCCTATAGTGCAGAAGGAGACCATTCAGCCCATTGAGTCTGTACCAATCACAATCCCACCCAGCCGCTATCCCCCTAACCATACCAACCTCCTGACACTAAGGAGTAATTTAGCATGGCCAAGCGGAAGGACAAACAGACAGAAATCGTGGTACATATTCATGCTAATGATATATTGAGAGAAAGAGATGCAGTCCTGCAAGCATAATTTCGGGAGCGAGGAAGTAGATTAAAAGAACATAGAACAGTACAGCACAGTACAGGCCCTTCAGCTCTCGATGTTATGCCGAGCTATGCCCGAACCCAAGATCAAGTTATCCCACTCCCTATCATTCTGGTGTTCTCCATGTGCCTATCCAATAACCGTTTGAAAGTTCCTTAACTGTCTGACTCCACTATCACAGCAGGCAGTGCATTCCACACCCCAACCACTCTCTGAGTAAAGAACATATCTCGGATATCCCTCCTCTGTCTCCCACCATGAACCTTACAGTTATGCTCCCTGGTAACAGCTACATCCACCGAGGAAATAGTTTCTGCACATCCACTCTATCTATCCTCTTCATGATCTTATAAACTTCTATTAAGTCACCTCTCATTCTCCTCTGCTCTGAAGAGAAAAGCCCCAGCTGCCTCAATCCTTCGTCATAAGACCTATCCTTCAAGCCATTCAGCATTCTGGTAAATCTCCTCTGCACTCTCTCCAATGCTTCCACATCCTTCTTATAGTGGGGTGACCAGAACTTCACACAATATTCCAAATGTGCTGCCACCAAGAAGTACTCAGAAGCTAGTAAAAAGACCATAAGTCATAGGAGCAGATTAGGCCACTCAGCCCATTAAGTCTGCTCTGCTATTTAATCATGGCTGTTATTTTTCTCATCCCCATTCTCCTGCCTTCTGCCCATAACTCCTGATCCCCTTATTAATCAAGAACCTATCTCTGTCTTAAAGACACTCAATGATATGGCCTCCACAGCCTTCTGTGGCAAAGAGTTCCACAGATTCACCACTGTCTGGCTGAAGAAATTCCTCTTCATCTCTGTTTTAAAGGGCCGACCCTTTAGCCTAAGGATGTGTCCTCTGGTTCTACTTTTTCCTACTAGTGGAAACTTCCTCTCCACATCCACTCCATCCAGGCCTCGCAGTATCCTGTAAGTTTCAATAAGATCCCCCCTCATCTTTCTAAACTCCAATGTTGCAGACCCAGAGTCCTCAGCTGATCCTCATACAAGTTCTTCATTCCAGGATCATTCTTGTGAACATCCTATGGACCCTTTCCAAGAGTAGCACATCTTTCCTTAGATACGGGGCCCAAAACTGTTCACAATGCTCCAAATGGAATTTGACCAGAGCTTTATACAGCCTCAGAAGTGCATCTGTGCTGTTGTATTCTAGCCCTGTCGACATGAATGCTAACATTGCATTTGCCTTTCTAGCCTGCATGTTAACCTTAAGAGAATCTTGAACAATGTCCCTTTTTGTTTCTGATTTCCTAAGCATTTTCCCATTAAGAAAATAGTCTATGTCTCCATTCCTCCTTCCAAAGTGCTTAACCTCACACTTTTCCACATTGTATTCCATTTGCCACTTCTTTGCCCACTTCTCCTGACCTGTCCAAATTCTTCTCAGCACCCCCCCTTGCTTCCTCAGTACTACCTGTCCCTCTACATATCTTTGTATCATCTGCAAACTTAGCAACAGTGAACATAAGAACACAAGAATTAGAAGCAGGAGTGGGCCATTTGGCCCCTTGAGCCTGCTCCACCATTCAATAATCATGGCTGATATTTTTGTGGACTCAGCTCCACTTACCACCCGCTCACCATAACCATTAATCACCATCACCATTAATTCCTTTACTGTTCAAAAATTTATCTATCTTTGCCTTAAATGAGGTAGCCTCAACTGCTTCACTGGTCAGGGAATTCCACAGATTCACCCTTAATGTGAAGAAGTTCCTCCTCAACTCAGTCCTAAATGTGTTTCCTCTTATTTTGAGGCTGTGCCTCCTACTTCTAGTTTCACCCACCAATGGAAACAACTTCCCTGCTTCTATCTTATCTATTCCCTTCATGATCTTATATGTTTCTGTAAGATCTCCCCTTATTCTTCTGAATTCCAATGAGTATAGCCCCAGTCTACTCAATCCCTCCTCATAAGCCAACCCTCTCAACTCCGGAATCAACCTAGTGAATCTCCTCTGCACCCTCTCCAGTGCCAGTATGGAGACCAAAACTGCTCACAGTACTCCAGGTGTGGCCTCACCAGCACCTTATAGAGCTGTAACATAACCTTGCTGTTTTTAAACTCCATCCCTCTAGCAATGAAGGACAAAATTCCATTTGCCTACTTAATTACCTGCTGCACCTGCAAACCAACTCCTTGAGATTCCTGCATAAGGACATCCAGGTACTTTTGCATTGCAGTATGCTGCAATTTTTTATCATTTAAATAATAGTTCATTTTGCTGTTATTCCTACCAAAATGGATGACCTGACATTTCCCAACACTGTACTCCATCTGCCAGACCCTTGCTCACTCATTTAGATTATCTATATCTCTTTGCACACTTTCAGCATCCTCTGCACACTTTGCCCTTCCAACCATCTTAGTGTCATCTGCAAATTTTGACACACTACACTTGGTCCCCAACTCCAAATCATCAATATATTTTGTAAACAATTGCAGTCCCAACACTGATCCCTGAGGCACACCATAGTCACTGAGCGCCAACCAGAAAAACACCCATTTATCCCCACTCTTCGCTTTCTGTTCATTGACCAATCCTCTATCCATGCTAATAGGTTACCCATAACACTGTGCACCTTTATCTTATGTAGCAGTCTTTGGTATGGCACCTTGTCAAATGCCTTCTGGAAATCCAGATACACCGCACCTACATGTTCCCCATTTCCACTGCACATGTAATGTTCTGAAAGATTTCCACCAAATTAGTCAAACATGACCTGCCCTTCATGAACCCACACTGCGTCTTACCAATGGAACAGTTTATATCCAAATGTCTTGCTATTTCTTCCTTGATGATAGATTCAAGCATTTCCCTACTATAGAAGTTAAGCTAACCAGCCTATAGTTACCTGTCTTTTGTCTACCTCCTTTTTTAAACAGTGGCATCACATTTGCTGTTTTCCAATCTGCGGGAATCACCCCAGAATCCAGCGAATTTTGGTAAATTACTAATAATGCATTTGTTATTTCTCCCACACCCCTTTTAATACCCTGGGATGCATTCCATCAGGACCAGGAGACTTGTCTACCTTTAGTCCCATTAACTTGCTCAACACTACCTCTTTTGTGATAATGATAGTTTCTAGGTTCTCACCCGCCATAGCCTTCCTGTCATCAATTTTTGGCATGTTATTTGTGTCTTTCATTGTGAAGACCGACACAAAATACTGTTTAATGCCTCAGCCATTTTCTTATTTCCAGTTATTACAGCTCTCTTCTTGTTCTCTAAAGGATCAATGTTTACTTTCACTACTTTTTTCCGTTTTATAATTTGTAGAAACATTTGCTATCTGTTTTTATGTTCTGAGCTAGTTTACTCTCATAATCCATCTTACCTTTATAGCTTTTTTCGTGGCTTTCTGCTGACCTTTAAAGATTTCCAAGTCCTCTAGTTTCCCACTAATCTTTGCTATTTGGTTTGCATCTTATTTCAGTTTGATACCTCCTTGACATCAATTCCTTCCTCCAAACTGTTAATGTAAATTGTGAAAAGTTGTGGTCCTAGCACTGACCCCTGATGCACACCACTAGTCACTGGCTGCCATCCTGAAAAAGATCCCTTTATCCCCACTCTGCCTTCTGCCAGTCAGCCAATCCTCTATCCATGCCAGGATTTTACCCTGAACACCACAGCACTTAACTTACTTAACAGTCTCCTATGCAGCACCTTGTCAAAGGCCTTCTGGAAATCTAAACATTAGCTACTTTTCAGTCTTCTGGTCCCTTCCCTGCCTCCAGTGATTTCTGAAAGATCACCAATGCTTCCATAATTTCCTCAGCTGTCTCTTTTTAGAACCGTGGGATGTAGTCCATCTGGTCAGTGATTTATCTACCTTCAAATTTTTCAGTTTCCCCAGAATGTTCTCCTTAGAAGGCCACTACACTCACTGTGCACCCTGACTCTCCTGGAGCTCTCACTGGTGTCTTCCATCGTGAACACTGATGCAAAGTAATTAGTCAGTTCCTCTGCTTTGCTTTGTTTCCTATTATTACTTCTCCAGCTTCATTTTCCAGTGGTCCCTGGATGACTTCAGGTACCACGTGCTAATGTGCATAGAAATAGAAAAGTCCAGATGAATGCCAGAGGGACAGCTTTAAATTTCTGGGATATTTATGATATTTAGACCATTTATGGGGACAGTGGGACATATACAAGGTGGAGGGGTTGCACCTGAACCAAAATGGGACTGATGTCCTTACAGTGAGGTTTGCTTGTGCTGTTGGGGAGAGTTTAAACTAACTTTGTAGGGAGTGGGATCCTGTGAGAAGGTTCAGCAGGGGGAGATGCATAGTCAAAATTTGAAGAGACAACAACTGAGTCAGGGTCAAAGGCCAACGAAGGCACAAGGCAGTTTGGCAAGATTAGTTGGTATTTATTTTAATGCAAGCAATCTGATGAAAAAAATAGATGAGTTGAGGGCACAAATTAAAACATGAGGGGAATGATGACATTGCTGTTATTGAGATATGATTGAGGGAGGGGTAGGGTTGACAGCTCAGTATTCCAGGATATATGATTTTCAGGTAAGACAGGGAAGTAGGTGAAAGGCTGTGTCGCAATTTTGATTGAGAATCAATTATAGCAGTGAGGAGGAATGACATCCTAAAAGCTCTTCAAATAAAGCCATATGGGTCGAACTTAAAAACCAAAAAGGAGCAATCATACTGCTCGGAGTGTTCTATAGGCCTCCTTACAATTCAGAGAAATAGAAAGCAAACATCTAGGCAAATTTCAGAGAATTGTAAAAGCAATATTTAGTGACAGTGGGGAATTTCAACCTATCTAACATCAACAGGTGTAGTCATTGTTTGAAAGGTTTAGGGAGAGTTTAATTCTTAAAATGCATCCAGGAGAACTTTTTTAAGCTAGTCAGTGGAAGGGCTTACAGGAGAGGGGGCAAACTAGGACTTAATTTTAGACAACAAAGTCAGACGAGTGAAATCGGGGTGAGGGTGGGAGCAGCGTTTTGCAGATAACCATCATAACTCCATTAGGTTCAAGATTGTTATGAAAAAGGACAAGGAATCTGATGAAAAAAATGGATGAGTCGAGGGCACAAATTAAAACATGAGGGTAATGATGTCCTTGCTGTAACTAAGATGTGGCTGAGAGAGGTTGAAGTTGTACAATATATTGGTACATTTGGAATAGAACACAGAACACTACAGCGCAGAACAGGCCCTTCGGCCCATGATGTTGCGCCGACCAGTTACAAAACAATGACCCACTAGCCTAAACCAATCCCTTTTCATCCATAAACCTATCCACAGATCTCTTAAACGCCCCCAAACTAGGTGCATTTACAACTGCAGCTGGCAGGGCATTCCAAGTCCCTCACCACCCTCTGGGTAAAGAACCTACCCCTGACATCAGTCCTATACCTACCCCCCCTTAATTTAAAGTCGTGCCTCCTCGTGCTAGCTTTCTCCATCCTAGGAAAAAGGCTATCACTATCTACCCTGTCTAAACCTCTAATCATTTTATATGTTTCAATGAGATCCCCTCTTAGCCGCCTTCTTTCCAGCGAAAACAACCCCAAATCTCTCAGTCTCTCCTCATAGGATCTCCCCTCCATACCAGGCAACATCCTGGTAAACCTCCTCTGCACCCTCTCCAAAGCCTCTACATCCTTCCTGTAATGTGGGGACCAGAACTGCACACAAAAGTCCAAGTGTGGCCACACCAGAGTTGTGTACAGTTGCATCATGATGCATCAATACTGTGTGCAAGTCTGGTCACCCTAATTTAGAAAGGATATCAAAACTCCATTAGATTCAAGATTGTTATGAAAGAGGACAAGGATAGGCTGGAGATCAATGTTCTAAGTAAGGCCAATTTTAATAAGATAAGACATGATTTAGCCAGAGTGGACTGGGAGCAGACACTTTCAGATAAATCAGTGATAGAACATTGGGACATGTTCAAGAAGGAAGTACAGGGCCAACATGTTCCAATAAAGAAAACAGGTAGCACCAACAATCTTGGATATCAAGGGATATAAACCATTGGATAAAGAGAAAAAGAATCATAGAATCCATACAGCACAGAAGAAAGCCATTTGGCCCATTGAGTTTGTACTGACCACAATCCTACCAGACCCTATTCCCATAACCCCACATATTTACCCTGCTAATCCCCTGACACTGAGGTCAATTTAGCATGGCCAATCAACCTTACCCGCAATCTTTGGACTTGAATCTTTGGAAAGGGAGGATTATGGCAGAGATCTAGGGTTACATGTTCATAGTTACTTGAAAGTGGAGTCATAAGTGGACAGAGTGGTGAAGAAGGCATTCAGCATGCTTGGTTTCATTGGTCAGAACATTGAATACAGGAATTAGAACGTCTTATTGAAGTTGTACGAGACATTGATAAGGCCACACTTGGAATACTGTGTGCAATTCTGGTCACCCTATTATAGAAAGGATAAACTAGAAAGAGTGCAGAAAAGATTTTCTAGTTTGCTACCAGGACTTGATGGATTGAGTTATAAGGAGAGGCTGGATAGACTGGGACTTTTTTCTCTGGAATGTAGGAGGCTGAGGGGTGAACTTATAGAGGTCTATAAAATAATGAGGGGCACAGATCAACTAGATAGTCAATATCTTTCCCAAAGGTAGGGGATTCTAAAACAAGAGGGCATAGGATTACGATGAAAAGGGAGAGACACAAAAGTGTCCAGGAGGCAACTTTTTCACGCAGAGGGTCTGAAACAAGCTGCCAGAGGTAGTAGTAGAGGCGGGTACAATTTTGTCTTTTAGATAGTTATATGGGTACGATGGGAATAGAGGGATATGGGTCAAATGCAGGCAATTGGAATTACCTTAGGGGTTTAAAAAAAAGGGCAGCATGGACAAGTAGGCCGAAGGGCCTTTTTTCATGCTGTAAACCTCTATGAGATTGAGGGCTCAGAACAGCAGAAGCTCTAAAGGAAAATAGAATGTGTAACAAGGAACTTAAATGGAAATTAGGAGAGCAAAAAGGGGACATGAAAGGACACTGATGAGGCAAATCCTAAGTTATAAATACATTAAGAGTAAAAGAATAACTAGGGAAAGAGAAAGGCCCATTAAGGAGCACAGTGGCAATTTGTGTGTGATGCTGGAGGACATAGGTGGGTTCCATATGTGTTAGTGTTCACGAGTGAGAGGGATGATATGGACATAGAAATCATGGAGAAGGACTGTGATACAATTCAAGAAATTAATATAGGCAGAGAGGAAGTTCTGAATGGTCTAGCAGGCTTAAAAGTAGCTAAATCTCCAGGTCCAGTTGAAATGTATCTCGGCTGTTGTGTGAAGAAAGGGAGAAAATAGCAGAGGCATTGGCAATAATTTTCAATTTCTCTCTGGCTATAAGAAAGAACATAGAACATTACAGCACAAACAGGCCCTTCGGCCCTCGAGTTGCGCCGATCGCATCAACCCCACCAATCTATAGACCTATCTATAATCCCCAATCCCATTAAACCCCATATACTCATCCAGAAGTCTTTTAAAAGACCCCAGCGAGTTCGCCTCCACCACCGACGACGGCAGCCGATTCCATTCACTCACCACCCTCTGAGTGAAAAACTTACCCCTAACATCACCTCTGTACTTCCCTCCCCGCACCTTAAATCTGTGTCCTCTCGTAGCGACCATTTCAACCCGGGGAAATAGCCTCTGAGAGTCCACCCGATCTATTCCTCTCAACATTTTATAAACTTCTATCAGGTCGCCTCTCAACCTTCGCCTCTCCAAGGAAAAGAGTCCCAGCTCCCTCAACCTATCTTCATAAGGCATGCCTCCTAGTCCAGGCAACATCCTTGTAAATCTCCTCTGCACCCTTTCAATAGCTTCTACGTCTTTCCTATAGTGAGGCGACCAGAACTGCGCACAGTACTCCAAATGAGGCCTGACGAGGGTCCTGTAAAGTTGCAGCATTACCTCCCGACTCCTAAACTCAATCCCTCGATTAATGAAGGCCAGTACACCATACGCCTTCTTGACCACCTCCTCCACCTGCGAGGCCGATTTAAGAGCCCTGTGAACCCGGACCCCGAGATCCTTCTGCTCTTCAACGCTACTAAGACCCCTGCCCTTAATAGTGTACTCGTTCATCCCGTTGGTTCTGCCGAAATGGACGACTACACATTTATCCGCGTTGAAGTCCATCTGCCACTTCTCCGCCCATTCCTGCATCCTATCTATGTCCTGCTGCAACTTTTGACATCCTTCCAGACCATTCACAACACCGCCGACCTTCGTGTCATCAGCGAACTTGCTAACCCATCCCTCCACTTCCTCATCCAGGTCATTTATGAAAATGACAAACAGCAAGGGTCCCAGAACAGATCCCTGGGGTACCCCACTGGTGACTGACCTCCATTCCGAAAAAGACCCATCCACAACCACTCTCTGCCTTCTGCAGGCAAGCCAGTTCTGGATCCACAAGGCCAAAGGCCCTTGGATCCCATGCCCTCTCACCTTCTCAAGAAGTCTTGCATGGGGGACCTTATCAAAAGCCTTGCTGAAGTCCATGTACACTACGTCCATGGCACTTCCTTCGTCAATGTGTTCAGTCACATTATCGAAGAACTCAACTAGGCTCGTAAGGCACGACCTGCCCTTGACAAATCCATGCTGACTATTCCTGATCATGTCAAACCTCTCCAAATGGTCGTAAATCTTGTCCCTCAGAAGCCTCTCCATCAGCTTACCAACCACTGAGGTCAGACTCACCGGTCGATAATTTCCCGGGCTATCTCTGTTCCCTTTCTTGAAAATAGGGACTACATCCGCAATCCTCCAATCTTCCGGAACCTCTCCCGTCTCCATTGACGACGCAAAGATCATCGCCAAGGGCTCTGCAATCACTTCCCTGGCCTCCCACAGTATCCTGGGGTACATCCCATCTGGTCCCGGCGACTTATCTACCTTGATAGAATTCAAAAGTTCTAACACATCCTCCTCCTTAATGTCCACGTACTCAATCTTTTCCACCTGCTGCAAGTCCATAGCAAGATCTCCCAAATCAGCTTCCACTGTGAATACTGATGCAAAGTACTCATTAAGCACCTCCGCCATTTCTTCTGGTTCTACACAGACCTTTCCCCCTTCATCTTTTATAGGTCCTATCCTTTCCCTTCTCACCCTTTTACCTTTCACCTTTCCCTTCTCACCCTTTTACCTGGTGCTGGAAGGCTTAAGGACAGCCAAGGTGGTACTATTATTCAAGAATGGAGGAAGGAATAAACCAGGAAATTACAGGCTGGTCGGCCTAACCTCATTGGTGAGAAAACTATGGGAAGCAATTCTGAGAAACAGAATTCACCTGCATTTGGATAGGCAGGGATTAATCAAGAACACTCAGCATGGTTTTGTTAAGGGGAGATCATTTCTGACTAACCAGATTGAATTCAGCTAGATGAACTTAAAGACAGACTCGCTTTTCAAAACGAACTGAGAGACTGCTGTGTGTTTCATTTCATGGAGAAGTGGCTCACTCCTGCATCAATGTTTGTAATATATATATAAATGATTTGGAGGAAAATGTAACTGATTTGATTGGTAAATTTGTGGACAACTCAAAGATTGGTAGAATTACAGATAGCAGTGAGGATTGTCAGAGGACACAGCAGGATGTAGATTGGTTGGAGACACGGGCAGAGAGATGGCAGATAGAATTTAATCTGGACAAATGTGAAGTAATGCATTTTGGAAGGTCTAATACAGGTGGGAAATATGCAGTAAATGGCAGAACCCGTAAGAGTACTGATGGGCAGAGGGATCTGGGTGTATAGGTCATTGAAAGTGACAACACAAGTGGAGAAGGTAATCAAGAAGGCATACAGCATTCTTGCCTTCATCAGCCGGGGCATTGAGTTTAAAAATTGACATGGGGAGAATGTGCAGTCTCCACAAAGCCACCCAAGGCTGGAACTGAACCTGGTTTCCTGGCGCTGAGAGGCAGCAGTGCTAACCACTGTGCCACCACGCCAATTTTTATTGTATCCAGTAACTGGCTCCAATGCAGTACTGACTAAACTTGCAGCTTTATACAATCTTAGTTAGGCCTCACTTGGAATATATTGTTCAAATCTGGTAGCCATGCTACCAGAAGGATGTGGAGGCTTTGGAAATGGTACAGAAAAGATTTACCAGAATGTTGCCTGGTACAGAGGGCGTTAGCTATGAGGAAAGGTTTGTTCTCACTGGAACTACAGAGGTTGAGGGGCGACCTGATAGAAGTCTGCAAGAATATGAAGGGCACGGGCAGAGTGTATAGTCAGAAACTTTTTCCTCAGATGGAAGGGTTAATTACCAAGGAGAATAGGTTTAAAGGGTGAGGGGGAAGGTTTAAAAGAGATATACAAGATAAGTTTTTTATACAGAGGGTGATGGGTGCCTGGAACTTGCTGCCAGGGAAGGTATTAAAGCAGATATGCTAGTGACTTTTAAGGAGCGTCTGGACAAATAGAAGGATATGATCTCCAGAAGGTTTTAGTTCAGTCCAGCAGCATGGTTGGTGCAGGCTTGGAGAGCCGAAGGGCCTGTTTCTGTGCTGTAATTTTTTTTGTTCTTTATGCCTCTGTCTACATCAATGGAGATGAAGTGGAAATGGTTAAGAGCTTCAAGTTTCTAGGTATCCAGATCACCAATAATGTGTTCTGGTCCCTCTGCGCTGTTGCTATAGTTAAGAAAGCCCACTAATGTCTCTACTTTCTCAGGAGGCTAAGGAAATTTGGCATATCTGTTACGATTCTTATCAATTTTTACAGATGCACCATAGAAAATATCCAATCTGGATGCATCACAGCTTGATATACCTTCTGCTCTGACCAAGATCTCAAGAAACCAAAAAGGGTCATGAACATTGCCCAGTCCATCTTGCAAACCATACATTGAGTCCACTTACACTTCCTGCTTTCTCGGAGAAGCAGCCAGCCAAGGACCCACGTACCCTGGATATACTCTCTTCTATCTTCTTCCATCGGGAAAAAGATACAAAAGTCAAATCAATATCAACTGATTCAAGAATAGCTTCTTCCCTGCTGCAGTCAGACTTTTGAATGGACTGACCTCGGTTGATGTTTCCCTACACCCTAGCTATGACTGTAACACTATATTATGCACCCTCTCCTTTCTTTCTACTCTATGTATTCTATGAATATTCTTTGTCTATAGCGCACAAAAGAAAATACTTTTCACTGTATTCCAATACATTCGACAATAATAAATGAAATCAAGGTCATGACACCAGTGTCCCTTTGGGTTCCCCTTCGCTCCTAAGGTGTCAGGGTTATCTTTGCGTTTTGGCCCCTGGACTTCTGTCGTATATTCAGTCTGGTTAGGGGAGAATATCTGAGGAGACAACCAGCTCTTTCTTGATGAACGTTGAAGTGTCACTTTAGGTGGCTCGTCATTGGCAATGTCCTTTGACTGTGCCATTCTCCATTTCTGAGGCGGAGTCCTTATAGGTTTCTCTTAAGCCTACCATGAGTAGAGATTTTTGTCTACCCATTGATGTGCACAGTGCCAATAATTGTATGTTCAGTGTGGTAGTTGCTTCTGTTGAAAGCTCCCAATAGCAGAAGTGATCAATGTATTTCTTTATTATCTTGTTTCCAGTTCTTACAGTCTATGACAGTGATCCAGTTCTTTAGAGGACAACTCCTGGTGTCCATGAGGTGCCGTCTCCATAAATTTGCATGTGGACAGTGTCTCCCAGTTTAAAAACCCTATCAGGATTATGTCCATCATGGCCGCTCTTTTGGGCTTCTTGTTTTTCCTCGATGTTCCCACTCAGATTCAAGAAAGTGAAACTAAGCCTGGTCCAAAAGGAATCTGCCCATCAAGAGTTCTGCCGAGACTAAACCTATTTTCATGTGTGGTGTCCTGTAGTTAAAAACGAACCATGGTAACTTTGTATCAAAGGAGCCCTTAGTCTGTTTCTTCACACCATTTTTAAACCTCTAGACTGCTCTCTGAGCCAAACCATTTGACGATGGGTGATAAGATGTCGTGTGGACATGCCTTACTCCATTTGCGGTCATGAATGTTTTGAATTCTCCACTGGTAAATGTGGTCTCATGTCCATTATAAAGACTTCCAGTCTCTCATGTGTGCTGGAGAACTGCCTGAGCCTTTCTATGGTGTTAAGAGAAGTGGTAGAGGGCATTTAGTGTACATCAATCGACTTGGAGTTGACATCAATCAATAGAAGGAACATAGATCCCACAAATGACCCTGCACAGTCTGTGTACACTCGTACCTAGGATACTTTGGACCTTCTGGTTGGTTTGGCAAATTTTGCATGTTTTAATCAGCTTCACTATTTCTCCATCGATACTACACCACCAAAATGTAGCTTTTAGCGAGCCATTTTAGAAATCCCTGGATGGTCATTAAGTAGCTTGTGGAGTATTGGTCGCTGGGACAGACGTGGGATAAGCACCTGGGCTCCCCATACAATGAGGGCGGCACAGTAGCACAATGGTTAGCACTGCTGCTTCACAGCTCCAGTGACCTGAGTTCAATTCTCGGCTTGGTCACTGTCTGCATGGAGTTTGCACATTCTCCTCATGTTTGCGTGGGCTTCCTTCAGGTAATCTGGTTTCTTCCCATAGTCGAAAAATGTGCGGGTTAGGTTGATTGGCTCCTTAGTGTCCTGAGATGCGTAGGTTGGAGAGATTAGTGGGTAAATGTGTAGGGATATGGGGGCAGAGCCTGGGTGAGATTGTGATTGGCACAAACTCGATGGGCAGATGGCCTCTTTCTGCATTGTAGGGTTTCTATCATTCTATGATATCATCCTCAATGCTCAATTCTGGGTATTTTGCCATCTCTGGTTTATATATCCTGTGTTGAATATTCCTGTGGTCCGCCATTTAGTATGAGGCGACATAGTTTTGGTAAGGTGGGATCTTGCCAGATCCAAGCTTGAATTTGTTTGGCTGATATTGGCAAAGTATCCTTGATACTTAGTGTCGGAAAAAAAATACAAAGTCTGAGGACACATACTAACCAACTCAAAAAACAACTCCTTTCCTGCTGCCATTACATTTTAGAATGGACCTACCTTGCACTGCACCCTATCTTTGTCTATGACACTACATTATGCGCTGTCTCTTTTCCATCCCTATATATAGTATGCTTTGTACAGTGTGCAAGAAACAATACTTTTCACTGTATACTAATTCATATAACAACAATAAATCAAATCAAGTATACTGTGAAAAATCCTCCCCTCTGGTGCCAGGATTTCCCTATTTTCCGCGGCACGGTAGCACAGTGGTTAGCACTGCTGCTTCACAGCTCCAGGGTCCTGGGTTCGATTCCCGGCTCGGGTCACTGCCTGTGTGGAGTTTGCACATTCTCCTCGTGTCTGCGTGGGTTTTCTCCGGGTGCTCCGGTTTCCTCCCACAGTCCAAAGATGTGCGGGTTAGGTTCATTGGCTATGCTAAAATTGCCCCTTAGTGTCCTGGGATGTGTAGGTTAGAGGGATTAGCAGGTAAAATGTGTAGGGATATGGGGATAGGGTCTGGGTGGGATTGTGTTCGGTGCAGACTCGATGGGCCGAAGGGCACTGTTTCAGCATAGGGTTCTATGCTGGTTCTATTTTGTTGTGCTTGCTTTTCCTTGCCCATGAATGTGATCTGTTGGAAACCTGATTCTACAATATGGAGGTCATCCACGGCCGGTGTTGTCTATGGGTCCTTAAAGCTCCTGGGCCTCTTTCTCCATGTTTTTGTGAGACTAGGTTTGCTCTATGGCTTTTTTAAGATCCAGGTTTGGCTCTGTTAATAACCTCTTTTGAATCATTAAATTATTTATGCCACATACTGAATGATCTCTCAGCATTTCCGGTAATGCAGGCCGTACTCAGTGTTCTGCCAATTTGCAGTCATGTCATAAATTCCTTCACTGGTTCCCCAGAAAATCTTCTTGATGCAATGAAGCTATATCGTTGCAATATTACGGATGGTTTGAGGGCATAATAGTTTACTACATATTTTACTAATTTATCAAAGAACCTGTTGCTGCCGGATATGTCGAACTTTTTGTAATGCTGAAAGTTGCAGCCCCACAAGCAATAATTAGGATGATCTTTTGCCAGTTATTGTCTTCTATTCCATTTGCCTGGAAGAAGTATATTGTAGCCAGTCAAGTAGTAAGGTTACATGAAATATCCCTTGTACTTTGTTGCCAGTGTAATAACTTAGGAAGCCAACTGGAAAGGAATGGTGTTTTATTCTTCAATCAAAAGTTAAACAACCCTGTGGTCCGTATACGTGAGTCTTGTCCGAGACAATAGAACACTGGACCTGGTCAGGAGTCCACCTTCTCATGGGCTCAGAGACAAGTTCCACCAGAGTAGGCAATCATTTATTACAATGGGAACTCATATTCCATGAGTCCCACAGAGATCAATTAAGGATTTCCCATGTAAGTCCTGAAGGTTATCATAAAGGTTATAAGAGATAGACAGCAAAAAACTTTTTCCTTGGGTGGAAGGAAAAATGACAAGGGAGCGTAGATTTAAGGTAAGGGGCAGAACATTTTGAGGGGATGGGAAAAGTCTTTTTCACCCAACTGTTGATGGGAATCTGAAACTCACTGTCTGAAACCATAGTGGAAGTAGAGAGCCTCATAACATTTAAGAAGAATTTAGACGTGCACTTATGATGCCAAAGCATACAAGGCCAAGTGTTGGAAAATGGGATTAGAATAGTTAGGTGGCTTGTTTTTTGACAGACGAAAGGGCCTTTTCTGTGCATAGATCTCCATGAGTTATGAGAAGTTTTGAGAGGATGTTTCCCTCTTGTGGGTGAATCTAAAAGTGGCGGTCACTGTTTAAGAATAAAACATTGCATATTTAAAACAGATATGAGGTGAAGTTTTTCCTCTCGGTCTCTTTCTGAAAAGCTGGTGGAACAGTGTCTTTGAATGCTTTTAAGGCAGAGGTGGATAAAATCTTGGCAAGCAAGGGGGTGATATATTAGGCATAGGCAGATGCAGATTTGAGGTTACTATCAGATTAGCCATGATCGTACTGCATGATAAGGCAAGCTGGAAGGGCTGAATGGCCTGCTCCTTGTTCTTATGTATGTTCGTATGTGCACAATGAAGCCAGGCAATGAGCTTCTCTAATAGGAGAATCTAACTGTTGTAATGTGAGGAATCAGGGTGAGGAAGCTTTAAATCAATTATTTATTGCAGGAAATTTTAAACCATACAAACAAGTTCAATACAGGCACGGATCTAGTTCCACCAACTTCCAGTCTCACACTAGAGGTTCCCTCCAACCAGGACCCATGCTCTAACACCCAATAAATGCCAGTTCTCTCACCAACTTCTGAGAATGTCCCATGAGCCCATGAATGCCCTTAAATAGGCTATGTTACCAGTAACTTATTTTCTGATAAAACAAACAAAAACTGATGTAAAGATATACACCAAATATAATTTTCAAGAGGGACCATTTGGCAATGTTCACACATTCTGTCTGGGTCCTCTAGACTCTTGTGGAGTGGCACAATTTCACACCTAGGTTCTCTTGAGTTGGAGGTAACAGAGTCTATAGGAGTGGGTCAAGAGATTTCAATGTTGAAATAGGGCTGGGACTTAGAACCAGAGAACAGTACAGGCCTCTTGGCCCTTGTCTGTGCCGAACCATTTTTTGCCTACTTCCTGGCTCTGCTGGCCCAACTCAGTTGCTGATACACTGGACTTCTTTGCAGAGTTCTGATGACTGGTAGTGGGGGCTGCAGCTTCTATACTTCACAGTCCTTCAAGTTGAATTATCTTCCCAGGTATGCAAGCTGGCTCCCCTGCAAAGTCTGGACAAAATCTAAATTGTTTAAGTATCATGACAGTCCTTCTGCAAGGCTTGCTTTGCCACCACCCTCCCATCAAATTTGGCAAAACGAAGTCAAGGCAGGTTCTCAGTCATCAACCCACCAACAATATGCCTGGCATAACTCCTGTAGTAGCATGTAGGGTGCTATTATATGAGAGTAGAAAGTTGGCCAAGCAGAGGGGCAGTGGTTTGTTGGATTGTTTCCTCATTGATACTTTTTACCAAACCATTTGAAAGCAGGGTGATACAGGAACGTGTGTAGATGTTGGATGCCGTAAGTGCAAAAAGTCTTCAGCTGTAAAAGCAAATAATTACTTCAGGAACACCATATATCGTGAAAACTTGCTGCCAGTTGTCCATGGTGGCTGACATGGCTGTGGAGTGCAAAATTTGCATGTCAGGCTGTTTCAAAAGAACCAGCAAAATCAATGGGGAGCTATTCCAAGGATGGCCAAGCCACTCCCAGAAGTACACTTGCTGCAGGCAGTCAGGTCTGCTTCATTTGACAATTATTGGCAAGAGTTGACCACATTCTCCATCTGTGTCAATTCTTGTCACCAAATATCTTCATCTGCCCAGGATATGCACTGTGCAACTTGTGGAGAAGTGGCACTATCACGCCGCTCCTCCACAAAAGTACTCAGTCTACCCTAGTAAATAGAACTGGATTGGTCAAATTTGTCAAAATGCCAGCATGTCAAAACCAGTCTTTCACTTTTGAAAGGACTGGGTTCCTCTGGCTCCATGTCTTGATGTGGGCTGACAAAATTAAAAACGAGGACTATCTCCTGAGGAATTAGTGGCAAAGATAATGTCTGTAGAAATGGGAGCTGACTTAAGGCATCAACATTATAAATTTGTGTCCCTGATTTGTGCTGAAACATGCAACTGCATGCAGCTAACAGTAAAGCTCATCTTTGAAGTTGGGCTGATGCGATCGGTCAGACCGGCTTGTCTTCATGGAACAGCCATAGCAACAGTTTATGATCTGGAATGACAGTGAAATGGGGGCTATTCACATACTGATGAAATTTCTTGATAGTACTAAATTCTCTTTATCAATCTGTGAGTACCTAATTTAAGCATCTGACAAGTTCCTGGAAACAAAAGTGACAGGCTGCTCATGCCATCTTCCATCTTATGGGAGAGTATAGTCCTTATGCTTTCAGGTCACAATGATTTTCTTGCCTGGGTCAAAATGAATAAGTAAGGTGAATGATTGAAGGGTCTGTTTTAATTAAAGAACAAAGAACAAAATCAGCCTGGGAAACAGGCCCTTCAGCCCAACGAGCCCGCGCCGCCATCTCAACACCACCAGTCCACCTCTCTACCCATGACCCCTATCTAATGTTTTATGGCCATCCAGATTGAGGGAAACTGATTTAGGGACAATTTATTCCTGCTAATCAGCTGAACAGCACATCTTTGGGGTGTGGGAGGAAACCGGAGCACCCGGAGAAAACCCCGCAAGCACGGGGAGAATGCGCAAACTCCCACAGACTCCGGCCCAAGTCCATGTGTCTGCACAGCAATCAGCGATAGTCACTGAGCTGTCATCTTGCCCAGTATCTTGTCCAGTTTAGGCACACACTAACGACATGAAGCACTAGGCCAATCTCGAACAACCAAGAGCAGCCCCAGTACGACCCATCGCCTGTATGCCCCTCGTTGGACACGAGGTGGACCAACTTAAAACCTGTGAATGAAAGAGAAAAAAATTATCATACATACCCATTTACATTACCAGGGACGCCCCAATGCTAATGATCCTTATTTAAAAGGTTCTCCTATATCCACCCATCTCCAACTCAGTCATGTGCCTGTCTAAGTTACTCTTAAAGGACTCTAGTGTGTTTGCCTCCACCATCTTACTTGGCAGATCATTCCATATCCCCACTACCCTCTGTGTGAAAAACCTCCCTCTAATATCTGCGTTGAACCGCTCCCCCCTCACCTTAAGCCCATGGCCCCTTGTCCTACGTGTCTATTATAGGAAATAGCTTACCTCTGTTTACTCTATCTATACCCTTCATAATCTTATATACCTCTATTAGATCCCCCCTCAGTTGGCGTCTTTCAAGGGAAAAGAGCCCCAATTTCTTCAATCTTTCCTCATACCCCAGTCCAAACCTCCTCTGCACTCTCTCCAGAGTCTCCATGTCCTTCCGGTTGTAAGGCGACCAGAACTGTACGCAGTACTCTAAATGCGGCCTAACCAACGTTCTGTACAAGGTTTATTTCTAGGAATTTTCCCATTGCAAACACTGATTTTTTTTAAAGAAGATGGTGTAAGGGTGCCAAAATGGTACACAAATTGGGTTAAAAACAACAATTATAGTTCACCATCCCAAAGAAGAACTTAAAGTTTACCCTTCCAAACTTAACCTCCAAAATTCTCTGTTTTCACCCAACTCCAAAACACTCTGGCTTCATCAAGCAATACCCAGTGCAAGAAATAGCTCTAACGTTGACTTCCTTTTCATAGGGCCAAAACAATGCTTTTGAAACTGGATTAAACTAGTTTTTCAGTTAACCAGCTGCAGCTGAGAGTGATTCAGCTGACACCTGTTTCAGAAATGCAATTAAACTATACCTAATCAAATTAAGCAGCTTTCAGTTACTAGATTAAAGAATTAATTTATCTTTAAATAAACTCTGAAAATTAAACTTAATTTCTGCTATCCCTTACAAATTTACCCCTTAAAACTCCCTGTTTTCATTCAGCTTCAAAACAGTCTTTTGGCGTGCCGCAGTGGGTCGGTATTGGACTCATTGCTGTTTGTCATCTGCATCAATGATTTGGATGAGAATGTAAAAGACGTGATTAGTAATTTTGCAGATGACACTAAAGCCTGTGAGGAAGGTTATCAAAAATTGCAGCAGGATCTTGATCAGCTGGGGAACTGGGCCAAGAAATGGCAAATGGAGTTCAATACAGTTAGGTGTGAGGTGTTGCATCTTGGAAAGTCAAATCAAAATAGAACTTTCACGGTGGATGGTAGGACCTCAGAGAGTATAGTGGAAAGAGAGACTATGGAATTCAGGTGCATAGTTCTCTAAAGATGGAGTCACAGATAGATAGGACAATGAAGAAGGCTTTGGCATACTGGCCTTCATCAATCAGGACATTGAGTATGGAAGTTGGAAAGTTATGTTGCAATTGTACAGGGCATTGGCGAGGCCACACGTGGAGTATTGAGTTCAGTTTTTGTCGCCTTGCTATAGGAAAGATGTTATTAAACTGGGGAGACTGCAGAAAAGTTTTACTAGGATGTTAGAACATAAGAACATAATAAAAACATATGAAGTAGGAGCAGGAGTAGGCCATCTAGCCCCTTGAGCCTGCCCCGCCATTCGATAAGATCATGGTTGATCTGAAGTGGCTCAGTTCCACTTCCCGCTTTCTCCCCATAACCCTTAATTCTGTTGCCTACCAAAAACCTATCTACCTGTGACTTAAATATATTTAGCAAGGTAGCCTTCACCACATCAATGGGCAGAGACTTCCAGAGATTCACCACCATTTGAGTGAAGAAGTTCCTCCTCAACTCTGTTCTAAACTGCGCCCCCCCCCCCCGCCCTTATCTTGAGGCTGTGCCCTCTAGTCCTACTGTCCTTTCTAAGCGGGAAGAATCTCTCTACCTCTACCCTATCCATCCCCTTCATTATCTTATATGTCTCAATAAGATCCCCCCTCATCCTTCTAAACCCTGATGAGTACAGACCCAGTCTATTTAGTCTCTCTTCATAGTCCAACCTCCGCATCTCCGGTATCAGCCTAGTGAACCTCCTCTGCACTCCCTCCAAGGCCAAAATATCCTTGCGCAAGTGCGGCGACCAAAACTGCACACAGTACTCCAGGTGCGGCCTCACCAGTGCCCTGTACAGTTGCAGCAAGACCTCCCTGCTTTTTTTTTGTATCCCCCTCGCGATAAAGGCCAGCATCCCATTTGCCTTCTTGATCACCTGCTCCACCTGCAGGCCGGGTTTTTGCGACTCATGCATAAGGACCCCCAGGTCTCTCTGCACTGTAGCATGCTGCAGCTTTTCGCCCTTTAAATAGTAATCCCTCCTACTATTATTCCTGCCAAAGTGGATAACCTCACACTTGCTAACATTATACTCCATCTGCCAGGTCCTTGCCCACTTGCTCAGCCTATCCAGATTCCTCTACAGACTTTCCATACCCTCCGCACAATTTGCTTTTCCACTCATCTTTGTGTCATCAGCAAATTTCGACACCCTACACTCAGCGCCCTCCTCCAGATTATCTATATAAATGGTAAATAGGTGAGGCCGCAGCACCGATCCATGCAGCACTCCACTAGTCACCAACCGCCAATCAGAATAGCACCCATTGATACCAACTCTCTGCCTCCTATTAGACAGCCAATCCTCTATCCACGCTAACACCTTACCCCCAACTCCATGCCCCCTAACCTTCTGAAGCAACTTTTTGTGAGGCACCTTATCAAACGCCTTCTGAAAATCGAGAAACACCACATCCACCGGTTCCCCTCTGTCTATCGCACGAGTGACATCCTCATAGAATTCCAATAAATTTGTCAAACACGACTTCCCCTTAACGAATCCGTGCTGCGTCTGCTCTATCACACAATTCTTCTCTAGGTGCCTCGCTATTTCTTCTTTGATGACGGATTCCAGCATTTTTCCAACAACAGACGTTAAACTAACCGGCCTTTTGCCTGCGACCTTTTTTAAACAGCGGCGTAACATTAGCCATTTTCCAATCTTCCTGCACTTCCCCGGAATCCCGCAAAGTTTGGTAAATAATCACTAAGGCATCTACTATCACCTCTGCCATTTCCTTCAGAACCCTGGGATGCATTCCATCCGGTCCTGGGGACTTGTCCACCATCAGTCCCGCTAGT
The DNA here is from genome assembly GCA_037974335.1 of Prionace glauca. Lineage (NCBI taxonomy): Eukaryota > Metazoa > Chordata > Chondrichthyes > Carcharhiniformes > Carcharhinidae > Prionace > Prionace glauca. The sequence goes on along the minus strand of CM075736.1, from coordinate 19,251,893 downwards.
TGATCAAATGCTACCTCTCTAGTGACAGTAATCGCATTCAGGCCCTCAACTCCTACCATCCTTCTATCTTTAATATCCGGCAAACTATTCGCATCCTCCTCCGTGAAGACCGAGGCAAAAAACTTATTTAAGGCCTCCGCCATTTCCTCATCCCCCACCACTAAATCCCGCCTCTCATCCTGTAAGGGTCCAACATTCACTCTAGTTGCCAGGACTCAAGGGACTGAGGTATAGGGAGAGATTGGACAAGCTAGGACTTTTTTCTTTGGAGCTTAGAAGACTGAGGAGTGCCTCTCATGATCTTATAGAGGTGTATAAAATCATGAGATGATGTAGAGATGCCGGCGTTGGACTGGGGTAAACACAGTAAGAAGTCTCACAACACCAGGTTAGAGTCCAACCAGTTTATTTGATAGTAATCTCACAAGTTTTTGGAAACGGTGTTGATTGATTACTATCAAATAAACTGGTTGGACTCTAACCTGGTGTTGTAAGACTTCTTACTAAGATCATGAAAGGCATGGACAGAGTGAAAACATTCAATGTTTTTCTCAGGGTTGGGGAATTGAGAACCAGAGGGCATAGGTTTAAGTTACGAGGGGAAAGAATTAATGGGAACCTGAGGAGCAATTTTATTTTTACGCAGAGGGTGATATGTAGAGTCACAGAGGTTTATAGCATGGAAGTAGGCCCTTTGGCTCAACTTGTCCATGCTGTCCCTTTTCTCAACCACTAAGCTCATGTTTGATCCATATTCCTTTATACCCATCTTATACATGTGAGTGTCAAAATGTGTTTTAAAAGATAAGATTGTACTCACCTCTACTACTACCTCTGGCAGCTTGTTTCAGACACTCATCACCCTCTGTGTGAAAAAATTGCCCTGCTGGAAACTTTTGTATCACTTCCCTCTCACCTTAAACCTATGCCCTCTATTTTAGACTCCTCTACCTTTGGGAAAAGATATTGACTATTTAGCTGATCCATGCCCCTCATTATTTTATAAGCTTCTATAAGATCACCCCTAAGCCTCCTACAGAGAAAAAATGTCCTGGTCTATCCAGCCTCTCCTTATAACTCAAACTACCAAGTCCTGGTACCATCCTAGTAAATCTTTTCTGCACTCTTTCTAGTTTAATAATATCCTTCATAATAGGGTGACTAGAACTGTACACAGTATTCCAAGTGTAGCCTTACGAAGATCTTCTACAACTTCAGCAAGATGTCCCAACTCCTGTATTCAATGTTCTGACCAATGGAACTAAGCAGGCCAAATAACCTCTTCACCACTCTGTCCACCTGTAATTTCTGCCTGCTCCCCATAACCCTTAATTCCCTTATTGATCAGAAATCAATCTACCCGTGACTTAAACATATTCAATGAGGTAGCCTCCACTACTTCAATGGGCAGAGAATTCCAGATTATCACCAACCTCTGAGAGAAGAAGTTCCTCCTCAACTCTGTTCTGAACTGCTCCCCCCCCCACTTATTTTGAGGCTGTACCATCTAGTCCTGGTTTCCTTTCTAAGTGGAAAGAATCTCTCGACCTCTACCCTATCTAGCCCCTTCATTATCTTGTAAGTTTCTATAAGATCCCCCCTCAGCCTTCTAAACTCCAACGAGTACAGGCCCAACCTACTCAATCTCTCCTCATAAGCTAACCCCCTCATCTCCCGTATCAGCCTGGTGAACATTCTCTGTACTCCCTCCAAGGCCAATATATCCTTTTGCGAATAAGGGGACCAAAACAGCACACACAGTTGTGGCCTCACCAGTGCCTTGTACAGACTTCCCTGCTTTTATATTCTATCCCCCTCGCGATAAAGGCCAACATTCCGTTCGCCTTCTTGATCACCTGCTGCACCTGCAGACTGAGTTTTTGCGATTCATGCACAAGGACCCCAGGTCCCTCTGCACAGTAGTATGCTGCAACTTTTCACCATTTAAATAATATTCCATCCTACTATTATTTCTTCCAAAGTGGATAACCTCACATTATATCCATCTGCCAGGTCCTCGCCCACTCACTCAGCTTATCCAAATCTCTCTGCAGACTTTCCACGTCCTCCACGCAATTCACTTTCCCACTCATCTTTGTGTCATCAGCAAATTATGTTACCCTACACTCAGCCCCCTCCTCCAGATCATCTATGTATATGGTAAACAGTTGAAGCCCCAGCACTGATCCCTGCGGCACACTATTAGTCACCAGCTGCCAACCAGAAAAGCACCCATTGATACCAACTCTCTGCCTCCTATTAGACAGCCAATCCTCTATCCACGCTAACACCTTACCCCCAACTCCATGCCCCCTAACCTTCTGAAGCAACTTTTTGTGAGGCACCTTATCAAACGCCTTCTGAAAATCGAGAAACACCACATCCACCGGTTCCCCTCTGTCTATCGCACGAGTGACATCCTCATAGAATTCCAATAAATTTGTCAAACACGACTTCCCCTTAACGAATCCGTGCTGCGTCTGCTCTATCACACAATTCTTCTCTAGGTGCCTCGCTATTTCTTCTTTGATGACGGATTCCAGCATTTTTCCAACAACAGACGTTAAACTAACCGGCCTTTTGCCTGCGACCTTTTTTAAACAGCGGCGTAACATTAGCCATTTTCCAATCTTCCTGCACTTCCCCGGAATCCCGCAAAGTTTGGTAAATAATCACTAAGGCATCTACTATCACCTCTGCCATTTCCTTCAGAACCCTGGGATGCATTCCATCCGGTCCTGGGGACTTGTCCACCATCAGTTCCGCTAGTTGATCAAATGCTACCTCTCTAGTGACAGTAATCGCATTCAGGCCCTCAACTCCTACCATCCTTCTATCTTTAATATCCGGCAAACTATTCGCATCCTCCTCCGTGAAGACCGAGGCAAAAAACTTATTTAAGGCCTCCGCCATTTCCTCACCCCCACCACTAAATCCCGCCTCTCATCCTGTAAGGGTCCAACATTCACTCTAGTTGCCAGGACTCAAGGGACTGAGGTATAGGGAGAGATTGGACAAGCTAGGACTTTTTTCTTTGGAGCTTAGAAGACTGAGGAGTGCCTCTCATGATCTTATAGAGGTGTATAAAATCATGAGATGATGTAGAGATGCCGGCGTTGGACTGGGGTAAACACAGTAAGAAGTCTCACAACACCAGGTTAGAGTCCAACCAGTTTATTTGATAGTAATCTCACAAGTTTTTGGAAACGGTGTTGATTGATTACTCTAACCTGGTGTTGTAAGACTTCTTACTTCTTACTAAGATCATGAAAGGCATGGACAGGGTGAAAACATTCAATGTTTTTCTCAGGGTTGGGGAATTGAGAACCAGAGGGCGTAGGTTTAAGTTACGAGGGGAAAGAATTAATGGGAACCTGAGGAGCAATTTTATTTTTACGCAGAGGGTGATATGTAGAGTCACAGAGGTTTACAGCATGGAAGTAGGCCCTTTGGCTCAACTTGTCCATGCTGTCCCTTTTCTAACCACTAAGCTCATGTTTGATCCATATTCCTTTATACCCATCTTATACATGTGAGTGTCAAAATGTGTTTTAAAAGATAAGATTGTACTCACCTCTACTACTACCTCTGGCAGCTTGTTTCAGACACTCATCACCCTCTGTGTGAAAAAATTGCCCTGCTGGAAACTTTTGTATCACTTCCCTCTCACCTTAAACCTATGCCCTCTATTTTAGACTCCTCTACCTTTGGGAAAAGATATTGACTATTTAGCTGATCCATGCCCCTCATTATTTTATAAGCTTCTATAAGATCACCCCTAAGCCTCCTACAGAGAAAAAATGTCCTGGTCTATCCAGCCTCTCCTTATAACTCAAACTACCAAGTCCTGGTACCATCCTAGTAAATCTTTTCTGCACTCTTTTCTAGTTTAATAATATCCTTCATAATAGGGTGACTAGAACTGTACACAGTATTCCAAGTGTAGCCTTACGAAGATCTTCTACAACTTCAGCAAGATGTCCCAACTCCTGTATTCAATGTTCTGTAAAAAGTCTGACAACACCAGGTTTTAGTCCAACCGATTTATTTGATAATATTCTCACAAGCTTTCGAGGAGGCTGCCTCTTTGTCAAGTGAATGGAGAGTTCTCCATTCACTTGACAAAGAGGCAGCCTCCTCGAAAGCTTGTGAGAATATTATCAAATAAATCGGTTGGACTAAAACCTGGTGTTGTCAGACTTTTTACTGTGTTTACGCCAGTCCAACGCCGGCATACCCACTTCAATGTTCTGACCAATGGAACTAAGCAGGCCAAATAACCTCTTCACCACTCTGTCCACCTGTAATTTCTGCCTGCTCCCCATAACCCTTAATTCCCTTATTGATCAGAAATCAATCTACCCGTGACTTAAACATATTCAATGAGGTAGCCTCCACTACTTCAATGGGCAGAGAATTCCAGATTATCACCAACCTCTGAGAGAAGAAGTTCCTCCTCAACTCTGTTCTAAACTGCTCCCCCCGCCACTTATTTTGAGGCTGTACCATCTAGTCCTGGTTTCCTTTCTAAGTGGAAAGAATCTCTCGACCTCTACCCTATCTAGCCCCTTCATTATCTTGTAAGTTTCTATAAGATCCCCCCTCAGCCTTCTAAACTCCAACGAGTACAGGCCCAACCTACTCAATCTCTCCTCATAAGCTAACCCCCTCATCTCCCGTATCAGCCTGGTGAAAATTCTCTGTACTCCCTCCAAGGCCAATATATCCTTTTGCGAATAAGGGGACCAAAACAGCACACACAGTTGTGGCCTCACCAGTGCCTTGTACAGACTTCCCTGCTTTTATATTCTATCCCCCTCGCGATAAAGGCCAACATTCCGTTCGCCTTCTTGATCACCTGCTGTACCTGCAGACTGAGTTTTTGCGATTCATGCACAAGGACCCCAGGTCCCTCTGCACAGTAGTATGCTGCAACTTTTCACCATTTAAATAATATTCCATCCTACTATTATTTCTTCCAAAGTGGATAACCTCACATTATATCCATCTGCCAGGTCCTCGCCCACTCACTCAGCTTATCCAAATCTCTCTGCAGACTTTCCACGTCCTCCACGCAATTCGCTTTCCCACTCATCTTTGTGTCATCAGCAAATTATGTTACCCTACACTCAGCCCCCTCCTCCAGATCATCTATGTATATGGTAAACAGTTGAAGCCCCAGCACTGATCCCTGCGGCACGCTATTAGTCACCAGCTGCCAACCAGAAAAGCACCCATTTATTCCAACTCTCTGCTTCCTGTTAAATAGCCAATCCTCAATCCACGCTAACACTTTACCCCCAACTCCCTGTACCCTAACTTTCTGTAGCAACCTTTTGTGAGGCAACTTATCGAACGCTTTCTGGAAATCTAAAAACACCACATCCACCGGTTCCTCTCTGTCTACCGCACTAGTCGCATCTTCATAGAAATCCAGTAAATTCATCAAACACGACTTCCCCTTCCTGAATCCATGCTGCATCTGCTTGATCAAACCATTCTTTTCTAAGGGTCCTGCTATTTCTTCTTTAATGATGGATTCTAGCATTTTCCCAACTACGGATGTTAAGCTAACCAGCCTGTAGTTACCCACCTTTTGTCTGCTACCTTTTTTAAACAGTGGCGTAACAGTTTAACAGTCCACATATACCACATCAACGGCACCACCTTGATCAAGCTTTTCCATTACCTCCTCAAACAACTCCAGCAAGTTAGTCAAACACAATATTCCCTTTACAAATCCATGCTGGCTCTGCCTAATCAAACTGCGTTTTCCATATGTCTACGAATTCTATCTCAAATAATTGTTTCTAGAACGTTACCCTTGACTAATTGGTGGGCATATCCTTGCAATCTTTCTTGAACAAAGGTGCACATTTACAATTCTCTCCATTCCTCTGGCACCTTCCCTGAGTTTAGGGAAGACTGGAAGATTATGGCCAACATCCCTGCAATTTCCATTCTCACTTCCTTTAATATCCTTGAATGCATCTCATCCAGTCTTGGTGCCTTGTCAACTTTCTGGCAGTCTTTTCAACAGTTCTTATTTATCAGTTTTGAACTTTTTGAGGGACAGTTTACTTGTTTATCACCATGTGCTTGATAGCATCTGCCTCCTTGGTAAAGACAGATACAAAGCTAACCAAGATCTCTGCTCCAGTTAATTGATAGATACAAAAACTTTATCTTGAAGTCAAATCACATCTTTATTTGGAAAATGTAACAAAACTTTAAATACTTACGACAGGTGCAAGACTGACTGACCAAATCAATACTTTTTTTTTCCCTATGACACCACTATAATATAGGTGTTAACTATTTATAGTTCCAGAATTTTAATATGCAGAGCATTTTTCCCTCTTTTAAGGGGGAGTTTTTTAAGGTTCGTCAATAGTACATGCTATCTTAAGATGTTTCCTCTATTGCATGTACAGGTCCATCTAGCTGTGCCTCTGTTCTCAAATGCGTATATGGGAAGGACCAAAGTAACTTCAATGACTTTGAAGAAGATGAAAAAATAAAATACCAAGGAACTGAACTAAGACCCAGAAAATTGTTTAAACGTGATTTTGGAAATCAGAACATTATCGCAGGTATTTTTTTCTGCTAGTTTTATTCTTGTTCATTCCCGTTCTTGTTCATTCCCAGTTCTCTTCATCTTCTCATATGTGCTGTATGGAACACATTGACACATGATATCTAGTCTGATGAAGGATCATCCAAATTCAAAATCTTGGCTTCATTCTCTCTCTACAGATTTGTTCAGATTTTCCAGCATTTTGTGCTTTTGTATCTAAACTAAGTTTGAATGCCATGTTTGGAAGATCAATAATTTATGTGAATTAGATCAGGCAGTTACAAAGGGACTTGGACTAAGTGAATGGGTAAGATTATTGTAGATGGGGGTCCATGTAGGAAAGAATGAGATTATATAAACATGTAAAGTCGGAGCAGAAGTACAGCATTCCATAAAGAAAATGGCTGATCTTTTGGTGTTTCAAACATCACATTCCCATATACCCCTGACAAACTTTGATTCCCTTAGCTATCAAGAATCTATCTACCTTCACCTTAAAAATATTCAGTGATGTCTGCAGGTCAAATGGGATGAAGGAGTATAATATCAAGGGTAAGACTCTTAGCAGTGTTGAGGATCAGAAGGACCTTGGAGTCTGGGTCCATAGGACTCTTAAATCATTCTCGTGGGTAGAGGATGTGTTTAAGAAAGCGCATGATGTACTGGCCTTCATCAATCGAGCGATTGAGTTTAGGAGTTGGGAGATAATGTTGCAGCTTCATAAGACCGTAGTCAGATCTCTCTTGGAATACTGTGCTCAGTTCTGGTCGCCTCATTACAGGAAGGATGTGGAAGCTATTGAAAGGGTGTAGAGGAGATTTACAAGGATGTTGCCTGGATTGGGTGGCATGTCTTATGAGGATAGGTTGAGGGAGCTTGGTCTTTTCTCTTTAGAGAGACGAAGGATGAGAGGTGACCTGATAGAAGTGTATAAGATGTTGAGAGGTATATATCTGTTCTGCGCTGTAATGTTCTATGTTCTATATATGTATAGTTTGGGTGGACTCTCAGAGGCTTTTTCCAATGGCTGGGATGGTTGCTACGAGAGGACACAGGTTTAAGGTGCTGGGGAGTAGGCACAGAGGAGATAACAGTGATAAGTTTTTTCCTCAGAGGGTGGTCAGTGAGCGAATCGGCTGCCGTCGGTGGTGGTGGAAGCAAATTCGATAGGGTCTTTTAAGAGACTTCTGGATGAGTACATGGAACTTAATAGAATTGAGGGTTATAGGTAAGCCTAGTAGTTATGGATATCATTGGCACAACTTGTGGGCTGAAGGGCCTGTTTGTGCTGTAGCTTTTCTATGTTCTATGTTCCCATCACCTCCTGAGACAGAGTTTTCCAAAGTCTGAGAGAAAGAATTTCTGTCCTAACAGAGCAACCCTTAATTTTAAAACAATGTCCCTTAATTCTGGGCTCACCCACCTGACACTTTCCATGTTCACCTTTTAAGTTGGGGTGATGGTGGCCATAAGACAATAAGATATAGAAGCATAATTAAGCCATTCAGCCCATTGAGTCTGCTCTGCCATTCAATCATGGCTGATATGATTCTCATCCACATTTTGTAGCCATCTCCCCCTAACCCTTAATCCCTTTGGAAGGAAGTCCACTTTGGAAGGAAGAATGGTAGGAAGGACTATTACTTACGTGGCAAAAAACTGCAGCAGGTGACGGTGCAGAGGGACCTCGGGGTCCTTGTGCATGAGTCGCAAAAACCCAGCTTGCAGGTGCAGCAGGTGGTCAGGAAGGCGAATGGGATGCTGGCCTTCATAGCGAAGGGGATTGAATATAAAAGTAGGGAGGTCTTGCTGCAGCTGTATAGGGCATTGGTGAGGCCACAGCTGGAATACTGTGTGCAGTTTTGGGCGCCGCACCTGCGCAAAGATATTTTGGCCTTGGAGGGAGTGCAGAGGAGGTTTACTAGGCTGATACCGGAGTTGAGGGGGTTGAGCTATGAGGAGAGGCTGAATGAACTAGGCTTGGACTCATTGGAGTTTAGAAGAATGAGGGGAGATCTCATTGAGACGTATAAGATGATGAATGGGATGGATAGGATAGAGGTGGAGAGACTCTTCCCGCTCAAAAAAGACAGTAGGACTAGGGGGCACAGCCTCAAGATAAAGGGGGGGCGTTTTAGAACGGAGTTGAGGAGGAACTTCTTCACTCACAGGATGGTGAATCTCTGGAATTCTCTACCCGTTGAAGTGGTGGAGGCTGCCTCGCTAAATATTTTCAAGAAGCGGGTTGATGGGTTTTTGATAAGAGAGGGGTTTAAGGGTTATGGGGAGAGGGCCGGAATGTGGAACTGAACCACGACAGATCAGCCATGATCTTATAAATGGTGGGGCAGGCTCGAAGGGCCAGATGGCCTACTCCTGCTCCTATTTCTTATGTTCTTATGTTCTTATGTTCTTTATTGATCAAGAACCTATCTATCTCTGTCTTAAAGGCACTCAAAAAAAAACCTGACCTCCACAGCCCTCTGTGGCAATGAGTTCCACTGATTCACTACCCTCTGGCTGAAGAAATTGCTCCTCATCTCAGTTTTAAAGGAGCGTCCCTTCGCTCTGAAGTTGTGCCCTTGAATTCTAGCCTCTCCCACTAATGGAGAGAGTCTCCATGTCCACCCTATCTAGGCCTCTCTGTTTCTGTAAGTTTCCATTAGATGCCCCCTCATCCTTCTAAACTCCATTGAGTGTAGATACAGACTCTCAACTGCTCCTCAGATGACAAATCCTTCATTCCTGGGATTATTCTTGTGAACCTCTGCTGGACCCCGTCCAAGGCCAGCACATCCTCCTTTAAGTATGGAGCCCAAAACTGCTCACAATATTTCAAATGGGGTCTGACCACTGCCTTATACAGCCTCAGCAGTACATCCCGCTCTTGTATTCTAACCCTCTAGAAATGAATGCTAAAGTTGAATTTGCCTCCCTAAACTGAACCTGCATGTTAACCTTAAGAGTCTCCTGAGCCAGGACTCCCAAGTTCCTTTGTGCTTCAGATTTCTGAAGCCTTTCCCCTTTATGAGAATAGTCCACACCTCTATTCTTCCGACTAAAGTGCATAACCTCAGACTTTCCCATATTGCCTTCCATCTGCCACTTCTTCGCCAGCCTCCTAGCCTGTCCAAGTCCAACAGGGAACAAATAAGATGCAAGAAACTACTTAAGAAGGAAATCAGGAGGGCTAAAGGAAGACATGAGGTTGCTTTGGCAGTCAACGTGAAGGATAATGCTCAGAGCTCCTACTGGTATATTAAGAGCATTGGTCCTCTTGAAGATCAGACTGGTCGGCTTTGTATGGAACCAAAAGAAATGGGGGAGATATTAAATGGGTTTTTTGCATCCATATTTACTAAGGAAACTGGCATGGAGTCTACGTAAATAGGGTAAACAAATAGGGAGGTCATGGAACCTATACAAATTAAAGAGGAGGAGATGCTTGCTGTCTTGAGGCAAATCAGAGTAAGTAAATCCCCAGGACTGGATAGGGTATTCCCTCGGATCTTGAAGAAGACTAGTGTTGAAATTGCAGGGGCCCTGGCAGATATATTTAAAATGTTGTTATTCATGGGTATAGATAGAGTGAATGCAAGCAGGCTTTTTCCATTGAGGCTAGGGGAGAAAAAAACTAGAGGACATGGGTTAAGGGTGAAGGGGGAAAAGTTTAAAGGGAATATTGGGGGGGCTTCTTCACACAGAGAGTGGTGGGAGTGTGGAATGAGCTGCCAGATGAAGTGGTAAATGCAGCGTCACTTTTAATATTTAAAAACTTGGACAGGTACATGGATGAGAGGGGTGTGGAGGGATATGGTCCAGGTGCAGGTCAGTGGGACTAGGCAGAAGAATAGTTCAGCACAGCCAAGAATGGCCAAAAGGCCTGTTTCTGTGCTGTGGTGTTCTATGGTTCGAAGTCATTCTGCAGTCTCCCACTTCTTCAACACTACCATAAGAAATAGGAGCATAAGAAATAGGAGCAGGAGTAGGCCATCTGGCCCTTTGAGCCTGCCCCGCCATTCAACAAGATCATGGCTGATCTGTCGCTGCTCAGTTCCACTTTCCCGCTTTCTCCCCATAACCCTTAATCCCCTCTCTTATCAAAAACCCATCAACCCGCGTCTTAAAAATATTTAGCGAGGCAGCCTCCACCACTTCAATGGGCAGAGAATTCCAGAGATTCACCACCCCTTGAGTGAAGAAGTTCCTCCTCAATTCCGTTCTAAAATGTCCCCCCTTTATCTTGAGGCTGTGCCCCCTAGTCCTACTGTCTTTTTTGAGCGGGAAGAGTCTCTCCACCTCTATCCTATCCATCCCATTCATCATCTTATACGTTTCAATGAGATCTCCCTTCATTCTTCTAAACTCTAACGAGTACAAGCCCAGTTTATTCAGCCTCTCCTCATAGCTCAACCCCCTCAACTCCGGTATCAGCCGAGTAAACCTCCTCTGCACTCCCTCCAAGACCAAAATATCTTTGCGCAGGTGCGGCGCCCAAAACTGCATACAGTACTCCAGCTGCGGCCTCACCAATGCCCTATACAGCTGCAGCAAGACCTCCCTACTTTTATATTCAATCCCCCTCGCTATGAAGGCCAGCAACCCATTTGCCTTCCTGACCACCTGCTGCACCTGCAAGCTGGGTTTTTGCGACTCATGCACAAGGACCCCGAGGTCCCTCTGCACCGTCGCCTGCTGCAGCTTTTCGCCCCGTAAATAATAGTCCTTCCTACCATTCTTCCTTCCAAAGTGGACCACCTCACACTTACCAACATTAAATTCCATTTGCCATTTCCTGGCCCATTCGCCCAGCCTATCTAGATCCTTCTGCAGACTCTCCACACCCTCCGCACAATTTGCCCTTCCCCCAATCTTGGTGTCATCAGCAAATTTCGACACCCTACACTCGGTTCCCTCCTCCAGATCATCTATATAAATGGTAAAAAGCTGAGGCCCCAGCACCGACCCCTGGGGCCCTCCACTAGTCACCATCCGCCAATCCGAATAGCACCCGTTGACCCCCACTCTCTGCCTCATATTTGACAACCAATCCTCTAACCACGCTAACACCCTACCCCCAACTCCATGTCCCTCTACCTTCTACAATAACCTCTTGTGAGGTACTTTGTCAAACGCCTTCTGAAAATCTAGAAAGACCACATCCACCGGCTCTCCTCTATCCACCGCCCTAGACACATCCTCATAGAACTCCAGTAAATTTGTTAGACATGCCTTCCCTTTAATGAAACCGTGCTGCGTCTGCTCTATCAAGCAATTCCCTTCAAGATGCCTCGCAATTTCCTCCTTAATGACAGATTCTAACATTTTACCGACCACAGACGTTAAACTAACCGGCCGATAATTCCCCGCCTTTTGCCTGGCACCCTTCTTAAACAACAGCGTAACATTAGCCGTTTTCCAATCATCCAGCACTTCCCTGGAATCCAGCGACGTCTGGAAAATAACCACCAAGGCATCCACTATCACCTCCGCCATTTCTTTCAGAACCCTCAGATGCATTCCATCCGGTCCTGGTCCTACCAGTCCTACATATCATTGTATCATCCACAAATTTAGCAACTATGCTCTCAGTTCCATCCTCCAGATCATTAATGTTTATAGCGAAAGTTGTGGTTCCAACGCTGACCCTTGTGGCACACCACTAGTCACTGGTTGCCATCTCGAAAAGGACCTCCTTATCCCCACTCTCTGCCTTCTGTCTGTCAGCCAATATTCTATCCATGCCAATACTTTGCCTCTAACACCATTGGCTGTTAGCTTATTTAGCAGCCTTCTGTAAGGTACCTTGCCAAAGGCTTTCTGGAAATCCAAATAAGTGACACACTGGTATTGTCACCAAACTAGTAATCCAAAAACCCATAGTACTCCTCTATGATCTGAGTTGAAAACCCACATGACAGATGGTGAAATTTGAATTTCATAAAAGCTCTGGAATTGAGACTCTAAAACACAACCATTGTTAATTATCATAGAAACCCATCTGGTTCACTAATGCGGGCTCTAGGAAGGACACCCCAAAATGTGACTTCAGAACCATAGCAAAATGGTTCAAAACTAATTGCCTTCTGAAACGTTCTAGCAAGCAGTTCAGGGGAATTAGAGATGGGGCAACAAACCAAGTCACTCCTCATCCTTCTAAACTCCGATGTTCAACTTTTCCTCATAAAATAGCTCACTCATTCTAGGTATCAATCTCGTGAACTATCATCAACACATTTACATTCTTCCTTAAATAAAGAGACCAAAACTGCACACATTCTGAGTTGTGGTCTCAGTAATGTTCTGAGCGTATGTTCCTGACATTTAGGTTCAACTCCTTTCAAAATAAAGGATAGCATTTCATTAGCCTTCTTAATTAATTGCTGTGCCTGCATACCATACTGTCTCATGTGCTAGAAAACATCAATCCCTCTGTATTTTAGAATTCTGCAGCTGTTCTCCATTTATGAACAAGTTCACATTTTCCCACCTTATACACCACCTGCCAGATTATTGTTCACTTACTCAAACCTATCTATATCCATCTGCATCCTCCTTTGTCCTCATCTCATAGAAACGTAGAACAGTGCAGCACTGTACAGGCCCTTCAGCCCTCAATGTTGTGCCGAGCTTTGTCCGAAACCAAGATCAAGCTATCCCACTCCCTCTCATTCTGGTGTGCTCCATGTGCCTATCCAATAACCACTTGAAAGTTCCCAAAGTGTCCAACTCCTCTATCACAGCAGGCGGTGCATTCCACACTTCAACTACTCTCTGAGTAAAAAACCTACCTCGGACATCCCTCTTATATCTCCCCCATGAACCTTATAGTTATGTCTCTGAGGTTTCCATGTAAGGGTTTACTCAGAAATTGTCCAGAAGTGCTTACTTCCTCTGGACAGTTGCACTGAACTAGGAACCATGTGGCAGAAGTGATTTAAATTTTTAACGTCAGATGGTTCTGTCAGTTTTACATTCATATTTGTTCTGAGAAAGTTAGAGGAAGAAAACATTCCTAACTCCAGATTAGCTATTGGAACTCCTGGACCCAAGCCTCAAATAGGACACCCTCACACACACAAACCTGCCCCCTGCCCACCCCCTGCAGGGGACACACCACAGCAGTTCTCCCTTCTCCACCTAGTGCTGGGATAAAGAGGTGACAATTTAAAACTAAGATGAGGAGGAATTTCTTCCCTCAGAAGGTTGAGAGTCTTTGGAAATCCTTGCCACAAAAAGCTGTGGAGGCAGAATCCTTCTGTATATTTAAGACAGAGGTATATATATATTTGATCAGTAAGGGAACCAAGGATTATGAAGAAAGGGTAGGGAAAATGGGCACAGTGAATATTGGATTAGTCATGATCCTAGTGAATGGTGTAGCAAGCTTGAGAGACCAAACAGCCTACTGCTGTTTCTGTTTCTTATGGTCTTATAGCACTTTGGTTTTGTTCAAGCAACGTTGAGGCCAAAGACATTCGCTGCCTCAGAGAAACAATTTATAATGAGCTACATTGCCTCCTCTATATTTGAGAAGGTCACAATCATGAGCAAATTGAAATTCTATCATAAAATGTTTTGTGATTTTGGTATTTGTCAGTAGTCACTGCAAGTTAAAGGTACTCATTTTATTTGGAATAAGAGATGTTTAGAAGGATGAGGGGGGATCTTACAGAGATGTATAAGATAATGAAGGGGATGGATAGGGTAGAGGTAGAGAGATTCTTCCTGCTCAGAAAGGACAGCAGGACTAGAGGACACAGCCTCAAGATCAGGGGGGGGTGCAGTTTAGAATGGAGTTGAGGAGGAACTTCTTCACTCAAAGGGTGGTGAATCTCTGGAATTCTCTGCCCGTTGAAGTGGTGGAGGCTACCTCGCTAAATATTTTTAAGTCACGGGTAGATAGGTTTTTAGTAGGCAAGGGAATTAAGGGTTATGGGAAGAAAGCGGGAAAGTGGAACTGAACCACTTCAGATCAGCCATGATCTTATTGAATGGCGGGCAGGCTTGAAGGGCTAGATGGCCTACTCCTGCTCCTACTTCTTATGTTCTTATGTGTGCCCTTTTGTAAAGACTTCCTTTGCCTCTTGAAGAATCAAGTCAAATCAGCTTTCTCGAAAGTCAACACATGGAAAGCGACTGGCCCAGATGGATTACCTGGATGAGCACTCAGATCCTGCACGGTTCAGCTGGCAGGGGTATTCACAGACATCTTAAATCTCTCTTTACAACAATCTGAGATCCCTATCTGCTTCAAGAAAATGACCATCATCCCGGTACCTGAGAAAACCTAAGCAGTGTGCCTTCGTGACTGTCGACCAGTGGCTCTGACATCCATCATTATGAAGTGCTTCGAAAGGCTAGTCATGGCATGAGTCAGTTCCTTCCAGACTATCTGGATCCACTACAGTTTGTCTATCGCCACAATAGGTTCACAGCAGAAGCCATCTCCATGGTCCTGCAATCAACTCTGGAACACTGAGATAACAAGGACATCTATGTCAGACTCCTATTTATTGACTACAGCTCAGCCTTCAACACCATTATTCCCATGAAACTCATTTCCAAACTTGTGGCCTGGGCCTCGGCACCTCCCTCTGCGATTGGATCCTGAACTTCCTAACTCACAGACCACAATCAGTAAGGATAGGCAACAACACCTCCTCCATGATCATCCTCAACACCGGTGCCCCACAGGCTGTGTTCTCAACCCCCTGTTATAATCCTTATTCATCCATGACTGCGTGGCCAAATTCCCTTCCAATTTGATTTTCAAGTTTGCTGATGAGCTACATTGCCTCCTCTATATTTGAGAAGGTCACAATCATGAGCAAATTGAAATTCTATCATAAAATGTTTTGTGATTTTGGTATTTGTCAGTAGTCACTGCAAGTTAAAGGTACTCATTTTATTTGGAATAAGAGATGTTTACACTACCATAGTGGGTTGGATCTCAAACAATGATGAGAGAGTACAGGAATGAGATAGAGAATCTGGTGAACTGGTGCAGCAACAATATGGACGAAAAGGGATTGGTTTAGGCTAGTGGGTCATTGTTTTGTAACTGGTCGGCGCAACATCATGGGCCGAAGGGCCTGTTCTGCGCTGTAATGTTCTATGTTCTATGTTCTATCTCTCCCTCAATGTCAACAAAACGAAGGAGATTGTCATCGACTTCAGGAAGCATAAAGGAGAACATACCCCTGTCTACATCAACGGGGACAAAGTAGAAAGAGTCGAGAGCTTCAAGGTTTTAGATCATCAACAACCTGTCCTGGTCCCCCATGCCAATACTATAGTTACAAAAGCCCACCAACTTTCTCAGAAGACTAAGGAAATTTGGCATGTCAGCTACGACTCTCACCATCTTTCATAGATGCATCATAGAAAACATTCTTATTGGTTGTATCACAGCTTGGCATGATTCCTGTTCTGCCCAAGACCGCAATGAACTACAAAGTCCCAAACAGTCGCCAGAGTGTGGCAACTAGGGGAATTTCACAATAACTTCATTGCAGTGTTAAATAGATAAATAAACTTAAAAGGTCATGAATCCATCACACAAACCAGCCTCCCATCCAGTGACTCTGTCTACACTTCCTGCTGTCTTGGCAAAGCAGCCAGCATAATTAAGGACCCCATGCACCCTGGACATTCTCTCTTCCACCTTCTTCTGTCGAGAAAAAGTCTGAAGTCACATACCAACCAACTCAAGAACAGCTTCTTCCCTGCTACTGTCAGACTTTTGAGTGGACTTACCTTACATTAAGTTGATCTTTCTCTACACCCTAGCTATGACTGTAACGCTATGTTCTGCACTCTTTTAGAACATAGAACATTACAGCACAAACAGGCCCTTCGGCCCTCGAGTTGCGCCGATCGCATCAACCCCACCAATCTATAGACCTATCTATAACCCCCAATCCCATTAAACCCCATATACTCATCCAGAAGTCTTTTAAAAGACCCCAGCGAGTTCGCCTCCACCACCGACGACGGCAGCCGATTCCATTCACTCACCACCCTCTGAGTGAAAAACTTACCCCTAACATCACCTCTGTACTTCCCTCCCTGCACCTTAAATCTGTGTCCTCTCGTAGCGACCATTTCAACCCGGGGAAATAGCCTCTGAGAGTCCACCCTATCTATTCCTCTCAACATTTTATAAACTTCTATCAGGTCGCCTCTCAACCTTCGCCTCTCCAGAGAAAAGAGTCCCAGCTCCCTCAACCTATCTTCATAAGGCATGCCTCCCAGTCCAGGCAACATCCTTGTAAATCTCCTCTGCACCCTTTCAATAGCTTCTACGTCTACGTTTTATTTCCTTCTCTATGAATAGTATTCTTTGTCTATATAGCATGCAAGAAACAATACTTTTCACTGTATGTTAACACATGTGACTATAATAAATCAAATCAAATCAAAAGATTTGGTACCAGAAGGTACTCTTACTTAACACCATTAATGATAGGGAAGCTGTTGCAGAAGGCTTCATTCTGCTTGACCTAACCTTTGTGCAGTTGAAGAACAATGATGAGGAATTTTGGAAGTCATCCTGTAATGAGTTTAACAAGGTTCATGATGTAGAACCTCAGACTACGAACTCCCAAATTAAAGCAGTAATGTCCAAACAGGGAGCCCTGTATGTGTACACAATGCGGAATGTCAGGGTTATTTGCACTCTGGCTTTTTACTCTGTATGAGGAATTACCTGTCAGAGTATTACTTACTATTTAAATAAATCTAAATTTGGTGAAGGGACACTGGCCTTGGAGGAGTTATTCCAGTGGCAATGAGGATACTACAAGACTGAAGGATTTCACTTACAACAGTTGACCTAAACCATTGTTACGCATCATACCTTTGTTGAGATGACTAGACTCATTTGACCCTGCCGTCAAGGACTGGGCCGGTACGTGGAATGCATCTTATCTTTTTTGGGCAAATGACATCATGGTAGATGATAAAAAAATTGGTAATTCTCCTGACTGCCTGTGGCACTTCAGCATTTGCTGTCATTCAGAGTTTAACTTTCCCTGAGACACCGGCTAGTAAAACTTTCAAGAATTGACTGGAACTAGTTAGAAAATACAATGACCCCGAGTCACCTCTAATTCTGAGATGTTATCTGAACTCAATGGGTGGCGGAGTGTGGCAACTAAGGCATTTTCACACTAACTTCATTGAAGTATTAATGGAAGCCTACTAGTGACACGAACAAAATAGAATTAAATATAAACTTAAAAATCATCCTTTAAACTCGCCAATTTATATCTCTTATTGATTTCCTAACTGGGCTAAGATGACTGGCAGAAGCATGTGAATTTGGTTTAATCCTTAAAGTGATGCTTAGAGACCATCTGATATGTGGGATTGATGACAACTCTTCAAAAATGTCTATTAGCTGAAGCTCAACTGGACTTCAAACAGCCGCTAGAGCTGGCCTTATCACTGGAAAATACTGTAAGTGGAAGCTATGACTTACAAGGTATCCCAATGAAGTGAACACCCAAGCCAGTTCAACTGAGTTCAGCAAATACCACTTGACAGTCATAGAAGTTTACAGCATGGAAACAGGCCCTTCGGCCCAACTTGTCCATGCCACCCAGTTTTTACCACTAAGCTAGTGCCAATTAATCTGCGTTTGGCATAAATCGCATAGATCATCTCTAAGTCTCCTACACTCCAAGAAAAAAAGTCCCAATCTATCCAACCTTTCCTTATAATTCAAATCATCAAGTCCTGGTAGCATCCTAGTGCACTTTCTAGTTTAATAATATCCTTTCTATAATAGGGTGACCAGAACTGTGCTCAGTATTCCAAAAGTGGCCTGATACTTGTACAACTTCAACAAGACATCCCAACTCCTATATTCAGGAGTTCTGACCAATGAAACCAAGCATACCGAATGCCTACTTCACCACTCTATCCATCTGTGACTTCACGTTCAAGGAACTATGAACCTGTACTCTTATACCTCTTTGTTTTATAACTCTCCCCGTATGGTGGAGTTTCTGGTGCAGATGGAGGAGGAGAAAGTGGGTTCCCAGACACGCGTCCTTTGTTTGAATAGAGGGGAGTATGGTAGGATGAGAGAAGAATTGGCGAATGTGGACTGGGGGAACGCGTTGGAAGGTAGGTCTGCTGAGGAGCAGTGGAGGATCTTTAAGGAGATCTTTCTTGGTGCTCAGCAGAAATTTATTCCGATGGTCAAAAAGGACTGTAGGAGGAGAGGTAATAAGCCGTGGATAACGAAGGAGGTGAAGGAAAGTGTTAAATTAAATTAAAAGCGGAGGAGTTTAGAGTAGCTAAGAGCAGTGGGCGAGAAGAGGATTGGGAAAGGTTTAAATGTCAACAAAGATTGACAAAGAAATTGATAAAGGAGGGTAGGAGAAGCTATGAGGCTGGGCTAGCACTTAATATAAAAAAGGATAGCAAGAGTTTTTATAAATATATAAAAAGGAAGAGGCTGGCTAGGGTAAACGTTGGTCCTTTAGAGGATGAGAAAGGGGAGCTAGTGGTAGGGGATAGGGATATGGCTAAGGTCTTGAATAACTTCTTTGTTTCTGTCTTCACGGAGGAGGACGTGAATAATTTGCCGGGTGTTAGCGATGGAAAGGTGGTAGGAATGGAGGGTCTTAATGACATTACTGTTACTAGAGAGGTGGTGCTCGACAGACTGGAGGGGCTGATTGTGGACAAGTCCCCAGGACCGGATGGAATGCATCCGAGGGTTCTGAAAGAAATGGCGGAGGTGATAGTGGATGCCTTGGTGGTTATTTTCCAGATGTCGCTGGATTCCGGGGAAGTGCCGGAAGATTGGAAAACGGCTAATGTTACGCCGTTGTTTAAGAAGGGTGCCAGGCAAAAGGCGGGGAATTATAGGCCGGTTAGTTTAACGTCTGTGGTAGGTAAAATGTTAGAAACCGTCATTAAGGAGGAAATAGCGAGGCATCTTGAGGGGAATTGCTTGATAGGGCGGACGCAACACGGTTTCATTAAAGGGAAGTCGTGTCTGACAAATTTACTGGAGTTCTATGAGGATGTGTCTAGGGCAGTGGATGGAGGAGAGCCGGTGGATGTGGTCTTTCTGGATTTTCAGAAGGCGTTTGACGAGGTACCTCACAAGAGGTTATTGCAGAAGGTCAGGGGACATGGAGTTGGGGGTAGGGTGTTAGCGTGGATAGAGGATTGGTTGTCAAATAGGAGGCAGAGAGTGGGGGTCAATGGATGCTATTCGGATTGGCGGTTGGTGACTAGTGGGGTGCCCCAGGGGTCGGTGCTGGGGCCTCAGCTATTTACCATTTATATAGATGATCTGGAGGAGGGAACCGAGTGCAGGGTGTCGAAATTTGCTGATGACACCAAGATTGGGGGAAAGGCAAATTGTGCGGAGGGTGTGGAGAGTCTGCAGAAGGATCTAGATAGGCTGGGCGAATGGGCCAGGAAATGGCAAATGGAATTTAATGTTGGCAAGTGTGAGGTGGTCCACTTTGGTAGGAGGAATGGTAGGAAGGACTATTACTTACGGGGCGAAAAACTGCAGCAGGCGACGGTGCAGAGGGACCTCGGGGTCCTTGTGCATGAGTCGCAAAAACCCAGCTTGCAGGTGCAGCAGGTGGTCAGGAAGGCGAATGGGATGCTGGCCTTCATAGCGAAGGGGATTGAATATAAAAGTAGGGAGGTCTTGCTGCAGCTGTATAGGGCATTGGTGAGGCCGCAGCTGGAGTACTGTGTGCAGTTTTGGGCGCCGCACCTGCGCAAGGATGTTTTGGCCCTGGAGGGAGTGCAGAGGAGGTTTACTCGGCTGATACCGGAGTTGAGGGGATTGAGCTATGAGGAGAGGCTGAATAAACTAGGCTTGTACTCGTTAGAGTTTAGAAGAATGAGGGGAGATCTCATTGAGACGTATAAGATGATGAATGGGATGGATAGGATAGAGGTGGAGAGACTGTTCCCGCTCAAAAAAGACAGTAGGACTAGGGGGCACAGCCTCAAGATAAAGGGGGGGCGGTTTAGAACAGAGTTGAGGAGGAACTTCTTCACTCAAAGGGTGGTGAATCTCTGGAATTCTCTGCCCGTTGAAGTGGTGGAGGCTGCCTCGCTAAATATTTTTAAGAAACGGGTTGATGGGTTTTTGATAAGAGAAGGGATTAAGGGTTATGGGGAGAGGGCGGGAAGGTGGAGCTGAGTCACGACAGATCAGCCATGATCTTATTGAATGGCGGGGCAGGCTCGAAGGGCCAGATGGCCTACTCCTGCTCCTATTTCTTATGTTCTTATGTTCTTATTAGTTCCTGCCCCGATTTGGTTGAAAAAAATGCATCACCTCACATTCATATAAATTAAACACCGCCTGCTATTCTTTGCCCACTGGCCCAATTGATCAAGATACCATTGCTGTTCTAGATAACCTTCTTCACTGTCCATATACTACCAATATTGGTGTCATTTGCAAAATTACTAACCATGCCTCCTCAATTCTCATCCAAATCATTAATATAAACAACAAATAATAGTGGACCCAGCACTGATCCCTGAGGCACATCGGTGGTCACAAATACCTACAGCCACTTTCTGTCTTCTGCCATCAAGCTAATTTTGTGTCAAATTGACTACCTCACCTGAGTCCTGTGAGATTTAATCTCATGCAACAATCAACCATGCAGTACATTGATAAAGGTCTTGCTAAAGGCCATGTAGACAAAATTGACTGCACAATAACTTCCTGGGTTACCTCTGTAAAAAAACTCAATCGAATTCAAGAAACATGATTTTCTAGTCAAAGCCATGCTTGACAGTCCCTAATCAGTTCTTGCACCTCAAAATGCCTGTAGATCCTATCTTTCAGTATACTTTCTAACAACTTATCCACAACAGACATTATGCTTACTGATCTGTAGTTCCCAGGCTTTTCCCTGCAGCCATTCTCAAACAAAGGCAGAACATTTGCCACCCTCCAATCTTCAGGCATTTCATCTGTGGTTGCTGATTATTCAAATATCTCTGCTAGGGCACTCACAATTTCCTCCATAGCCTCCTACAACTTCCTGGGATATATTGCATCAGGAGCTAGGGGTTTATCTATCTTGATGCTTTAAGACCCCCTTTAAGCACCTCCTTCTCTATATGATGTACACGCCTGAAGACATCACTGTTTATTTCATAAGAACATAAGAAATAGGAGCAGGAGTAGGCCATCTGGCCCTTTGAGCCTGCCCCGCCATTCAATAAGATCATGGCTGATCTGTCGTGGCTCAGTTCCACATTCCGGCCCTCTCCCCATAACCCTTAATCCCCTCTCTTATCAAAAACCCATCAACCCGCTTCTTGAAAATATTTAGCGAGGCAGCCTCCACCACTTCAACGGGTAGAGAATTCCAGAGATTCACCACCCTTTGAGTGAAGAAGTTCCTCCTCAACTCCATTCTAAAATGCCCCCCCCTTTATCTTGAGGCTGTGCCCCCTAGTCTGACTGTCTTTTTTGAGTGGGAAGAGTCTCTCCACCTCTATCCTATCCATCATCTTATACGTCTCAATGAGATCTCCCCTCATTCTTCTAAACTCCAACGAGTACAAGCCTAGTTCATTCAGCCTCTCCTCATAGCTCAATCCCCTCAACTCCGGTATCAGCCTAGTAAACCTCCTCTGCACTCTCTCCAAGGCCAAAATATCTTTGCGCAGGTGCGGCGCTAAAAACTGCACACAGTACTCCAGCTGCGGCCTCACCAATGCCCTAAACAGCTGCAGCAAGACCTCCCTACTTTTATATTCAATCCCCTTCGCTATGAAGGCCAGCATCCCATTCGCCTTCCTGACCACCTGCTGCACCTGCAAGCTGGGTTTTTGCGACTCATGCACAAGGACCCTGAGGTCCCTCTGCACCGTCGCCAGCTGCAGTTTTTCGCCCCGTAAGTAATAGTCCTTCCTACCATTCTTCCTTCCAAAGTGGACCACCTCACACTTGCCAACATTAAATTCCATTTGCCATTTCCTGGCCCATTCACCCAGTCTATCTAGATCCTTCTGCAGACTCTCCACACCCTCCGCACAATTTGCCGTTCCCCCAATCTTGGTGTCATCAGCAAATTTCGACACCCTACACTCGGTTCCCTCCTCCAGATCATCTATATAAATGGTAAAAAGCTGAGGCTCCAGCACCGACCCCTGGGGCACTCCACTAGTCACCATCCGCCAATCCGAATAGCACCCGTTGACCCCCACTCTCTGCCTCCTATTTGACAACCAATCCTCTATCCACGCTAACACCCTACCCCCAACTCCAAGTCCCCTGACCTTCTGCAATAACCTCTTATGAGGTACTTTGTCAAACGCCTTCTGAAAATCCAGAAAGACCACATCCACCGGCTCTCCTCTATCCACCGCCCTAGACACATCCTCATAGAACTCCAATAAATTTGTCAGACACGACTTCCCTTTAATGAAACCGTGCTGCGTCTGCTCTATCAAGCAATTGCCTTCAAGATGCCTCGCAATTTCCTCTTTAATGACGGATTCTAACATTTTACCTACCACAGACGTTAAACTAACCAGCCTATAATTCCCTGCCTTTTGCCTGGCACCCTTCTTAAACAACATTAGCCGTTTTCCAATCTTCCGGCACTTCCCCGGAATCCAGCGACGTCTGGAAAATAACCACCAATGCATCCACTATAACCTCCGCCATTTCTTTCAGAACCCTCGGATGCATTCCATCCGGTCCTGGGGACTTGTCCACAATCAGCCCCTCCAGTCTGTCGAGCACCGCCTCTCTAGTAACAGTAATGTCATTAAGATCCTCCAGTCCTACCACCTTTCCATCGCTAACACTAACAAGTTCCTTAATATTCATGCTTTCCTCAACAGTAAATACTGATGAAAAATATTCATTTAGGATCTCACCCATTTCTTGCAGATCTGCACATAGATGACCTTGTTGAACCTAAAGAGGCCCTACAATCTCCCTAGTCATTCTTTTGCCCTTTATGTATTTGTAGAAGCTCTTTGAATTCTCCTTTGCTTTATTTGCCAAAATAAAAAAAAAATCCCCTTTTTGCCATTAAGTCACAGAGGTTTACAGCATAGTAACAGGCCCTTCGGCCTAACTTGTCCATGCTGCCCTTTTTTAAAGCTCTTAAGCTAATTCCAATTGCCCATTTGGCCCATATCTCTCTAGTTCCACTACATCCATGTAACTGTTTAAAAGATAAAATTGTACCCGCCTCTGCTACTACCGCTGGCAACTTGCTCCAGACACTCACTACACTCTGTGAATAAATTGTCCCTCTGGATGGTTTTGTATCTCTCCCTTCTCGTTTAGATTCCCTTACCTTTGTGAATAGATATTGACTATCTAGCTGATCTATGCCCCTCATTATTTTATAGACCGCTATAAGATCACCTGTCAGCCTCCTATGCTCCAGAGAAAAAAGTCCCAATCTATCCAAACACTCCTTATAATTCAAACCATCAAGTCCTGATAGCATCCTAATAAATCTTTTCTGCATTCTTCTAGTTTAATAATATCTAGTTTTAATAGGGTGACCAGAACTGTACACAGTATTCCAAATGTGGCCTTACCAATGTCTTGTGCAACTTCAACAAAACGTCCCAACTTCTGTATTCAGTGCTCTGAACAATTAAACGAAGCATGCTGAATGCCTTCTTCACTACTCTGTCCACCTGTGACTCCACTTTCAAGGATCTGTACCCCGAGATCTCTCTCTTTTGTAACTCTCCACAATGCCCTATCATTAACTGAGTAAGTCCTGCCCTGGCTCAATCTATCAAAACGCATCACTTCACATTTATCTAAATTAAACTCCATCTGCTATTCGTCAGCCCACTGGTGCAATTGATCAAGATCCTGTTGCAATCCGAGATATCACTATTTATCTCCTCAAGTTCCCTGACATCCATGTTTTTCTCAACAGTCGATACTGATGAGAAATATTCATTTAGGATCTCACCCACCTCTTGTAGATGACCCTGTTGATCCTTAAGAGGCCCTACTCTCTTCCTAGTTACTTTTTTGGCCTTAATGTTTATGGAAGCTCTTTGGATTCTCCTTTGCCTTATCTGCCAAAACAATCTCATATCCCCTTTTTGCCCTCCTCATTTCTCTCTTAACTCTACTTCAACAACCTCTATACTCTTCAATGCCTCTCAGTTGCAGCCCAGTAAAGGAAACACAAGTCCTGTTTCTTTATAATCTCCCCTTATTTTCTGATTCAATTCCGCATACACATCTCCAACACCCAGTGCCACCCCTTATATATCCCGGTGAGTGCTATTAAACAATTTACATACAAATTAGGTCTGAAGTGGAAGGTAACAGGTAACTCATTCTGAACATTCAAGGGATCCACTTGACCCCAGCTGCCTCTGCATGTCATATGCCTCAAAGAACAAAGAACATTGAAGTACAGGGATAGGCCCTTTGGCCCTCCAAGCCTACACCAACCATGCTGCCTGATTGAACTAAAACTTCCTTCCCTTCCATTCCCATCCTATTCATGTATTTGTCAAGATGCCCGCCACTATTGTATCTGCTTTCACTATCCTCCACAGCAGCAAGTTCCAGATACTCACCACCCTCTGTGTACATCTTGCCTCGTACATCTTCTTTAAACTTGGCTCCTCGCACGTCAAATTTGTGCCGCCAAATTCCACCCTGGGAAAAAGCTTCTGACTATCCATGCTGTCCACACCCCTCATAATCTTGTAGACTTCTATCAGGTCACCCCTCAATCTCCGTTATTCCAGTGAGAACAAACCAAGTTTCTCCAACCTCTCCTCATAGCTAATCCCCTCCATACCAGGCAACATCCTGGTAAATCTTTTCCGTACCCTCCCCAAAGCCTTCACACCCTTCTGGTAGTGTGGCACCCAGAATTGAACACTATATTCCTAATGCAGCCTAACTAAGATTCTATAAAGCTGCAACATGACCTGCCAATGTTTGAGTTCAATCCCCGGCCGCACACTTTATCTTCTATGATCAAGATGTGGAGATGCTGGCGTTGGATTGGGGTAAGAAGTCTCACAACACCAGGTTAATGTCCAACAGGCATATTTGGTCGCAAAATCCACTAGCTTTCGGAACACTGCTCTTTCATCAGGTAAGTGGGAGTTCTGTTCTCAAACAGGGCACGTAAAGACACAAACTCAATTTACAAAATAATGGTTGGAATGCAAATTTTATAGGCAATCAAGTCTTAAAGGTATAGACAATGTCAGTGGAGAGAACATTAAGCAAGGTTAAAGAAATGTGTATTGTCCCCAGACAGTTAGTGAGATTTTACAAGCCCAGGCTTATCATGGGGGTTACAGATAATGTGACATGAGCCCAAGACCCCAGTTGAGGCCATCCTCGTGTATGTGGAACTTGGCTATCAGTCTCTGCTCAGCGACTCTGCGTTGTTGTGTGTCATGAAGACCGCCTTGGAGAACGCTTACCTAAAGATCAGAAGCCAAAAGCCTGTGACAGCTGAAGTGTTCCTCAACAGGAAGAGAACAGTCTTGCCTGGTGATTGTCGAGCAATGTTCATTCATCCGTTGTCGTAATGTTTGCATGGTCTCCCCAATATATCATGCCTCAGGACATCTTTTCCTACAGCGTATCAGGTAGACAACGTTGGCCGAGTTGCAAGAATATGTACTGGATGGTGTTCTCACGTGAGATGATGGCATCCATGTTGATGATCTGGCATGTCTGGCAGAGGTTGCTGTGGCAGGCTTGTGTGGTGTTGTGGTCACTATTCTGAAGCTGGGTAGTTTGCTCCGGACAATGGTCTGTTTGAGATTGTGCGGTTGTTTGAAAGCAAGAAGTAGGTGTGTCAGGATGGCCTTGGTGAGATGTTCGTCTTCATCAATGACATGTTGAAGGCTCCGGATGTCATAGCTTCTCTGCTCTGAGGAAGTACTGGACAACGAAGGGTACTCTGTCCACCATGTCCCGTGTTTGTCTTCTGAGGGGGTCAGTGTAGTTTTTCACTGTGGCACATCGAAACTGCCGATTGATGAGCTGAGCACCATATCCTGTTCTTATGAGGGTAACTTTCAGCATCTGGAGTTGTCTGTTGCGATCCTCCTCATCTGAGCAGATCCTGTGTATGTGGAGGGCTTGTCTGTAGTGGATGGCTTCTTTAAGGTGTTTAGGGTGGAAGCTGGAGAAGTGGAGCATCTTGAGGTTATCAGTGGGCTTGCGGTACAGTGAACTGCTGAGGTGACTGTCCTTAGTTGAAATGCATGTGCCCTACCCTCATTAATCATCTTCATTACTTCCTCAAAAAGCTAGTGAAGCATGACCTCCCCTTCACAAACCATGTTGCTTCTTGTTAATACGTCCACTTATTTCCAAGTGGGAGTAAATCTTGTCTCAAAAAATCCTCTACAATAATTTCCCTACCACTGACATGAGGCTCACTTGTAATTACCTGGATTATTCTTGCTACCCTTCTTAAACAAAGGAACAACATTGGCTATTCTCCAATCTTCTGGGACCTGTCGTGTAGCCAGTGAGGATACAAAGGTTTCTCTCAAGGCTCCAGTAATTTCCTCCCTTGCCTCTCTCAGTCTTCTGGAGTGTATCCCATCAGGCCCGGGGGACGTGTCTACCTTAATGTTTCTCAAGAACTCCAATACCTACTCCATTTCGATCTCAGCATGACTCAAACTGTCTATACAGCCTTTCCCAGACTCATCATCCACCAAGCCCTTCTCTTTGGTGAATACTGATGCAAAGTACTCATTTAATACCTCACCCATTTCTTCTGACTCCACGCATCGATTCCCTCCCCTGTCCTTAAGTGGGCGAACCCACTTGCTCTTTATATATGTATAAAAAGCTTTGGGATGTTCCTTAATCCTGCTTGCCAATGATTCTTCATGACACCTTTTAGTTCTCATTACTCCTGGCTTAAGTTTCTTTCTACTTTCCTTGTATTCCATACTTGCTTCATATATTCCCAAATTCCTAGCTTTGACAAATGCTTCCTTTTTCTCTTTGACTCGCTCACAATATCTCTTGATACCCAAGGTTCCTAAAACTTGCCATATTTACCTTTTATTCTTACAGGAATGTGCCAGTCCTGAATCCCTGTCAACTTACACTTGAAAGCCTCCCACATACCAGATGTTGATTTGTCCTCAAACATCTGTCTCAATCTACATTCTTCAGTTCCTGCCTAATGTTGTTGTAACTAACCTTCCCCCAATTTAGCAATTTAATTTGAGGACCACACTTATCTTTATCCATCAGCACCTTAAAGCTTACTGAATTGTGGTCACTGTTCCTGAGTTACTCCCCTACTGAAAAGTCGACCACCTGGCTGGGCTCATTCCCCAATATTGGGTCCAGTACAACTCCTTCCCTTGTTGGACTATCTACATTCTGTTCCAAGAAGGCCTCCTGAATGCTCCTTACAAACACTGTCCCATCCATGCCCCTAGCACTAAATGAATCCAAGTCAATATAGAGGAAGTTAAAATCTCCCGCCACAGCAACCCTGTTACTTTTACAACTTGTCAAAACCTGTCTAATATTGTTGTAACTAATCTACACATCTGTTTCTCTATCTCCCACTGGCTATTGGGTGGTCTAAAGTAAATCCCCAACATTGCGACAACCTATACCTTTCCTACTCCTGAGCTTTACCCATATTGCCTTGCTCTATGAGCCCTCTGAGGTGTCCTCCTGCAATTCAACTGTGATATTCTCCTTTACCAGTAGTGCAATTCCCCCGCCCCTTTTACATTCTCCTCTATCCTGCCTGAAGCATCTGTAATAGCAAAAACATCTTAAGTACTAATCCAAGGTCTAAGTTCATCTGCCTTACCTGTTACACTTCTCACATTGAAACAAATGCATTCACTGCACCAGACCTTCTTTGATTAGCAACCACACCCTGCCTGCTCTTTCTCTGAGCCTTACTGGTCCTACTCTCTGGTTCCCCTTCAGTTAATTCACCTTTGCTTTGATTCCCACCCCTCTGCCAAACTAGTTTGACACTAGCAAACCTTCTGGCTGGAATATTTATGCCCTTCCAGTTCTGATGCAACTTGTCCTCCTTGTACAGGTTCCACCTGCCCCGGAAGAGATCCCAATGGTCCAAATATGTGAAACCCTTCCTCCTACACCAGCTGTTTAGTCACATGTTGAGCTGTACTACTTTCATTTTGTCCAGGGCCTAATTATCTTGAGTCATCCAGGGTTCCCTGCTTCTACCAGCCTTTCTCTTCACTAAATCCTAAACCCTGGTTAACACACATTTGAAAGCTTCCCACTCACCAACCGTCCTTTTGCCTGCTAACAGACTCCTCCAATCAACTTTTGACAGCGTCACTCAGGAAGTATCCAGATACATGTAACTCCAGGTCTTCCCACAGCACAGCCCCAATGCAAAGCCAAACTTCAACCCAACAGCTAGAAATCCTTTCAGAATCTGCCCAATAGTGCATTATAATTATTTCCAATATGCTGAGTAAAACAGCAAAGAAGTCCTACAAGACGTTGATTGAGAAAAACAGTGCATTGGCCAGTATTCAGGAGAGTTCACACCCGGGAAGTCCACATTCATTGGAATTAGAACAACTAACTTGAATATTAATGTCCAAATTGGACCAATCAGGATAAACATATGGTTAAAAAGGCATCTACCACACAACCCACCAACACAGAGACTATCACTACAGTGGATATTTAGTATTGAGATTTCTGGGTCATTTACTGGTGAGCACATCACAGACACTGATGCTCATCTGAGGCCCGCTGGAGGCGAGGGTTCAACTGTTTCCAAGCCAGATGCTTGGCCTCAGTGTTCATTCATCCTGAACCTAGGAGATTCATCAGCAAACCTGGGGAGTTATGGGTGGGTTGTCAGCAACCAAGCTGCGACTGCAAGGCTGTTAAGCGGAGTCAAACACTTCTGTCACAAGAATTGGTGCATCCTGGCCAGAACTGAAGGTGTTACTGGCATCCTGGAGGCACATCGTTCCGTGGCCATGGGTGTCGGGAGCATGTTGGAGACACTGCTGGACATGGCTGGGGCTCTCAGTGACATTCTGGGGACACAGTAGGCCATTGCTGTGAGCCCCGACAACTTAGCCCAATTTCAGAGGGCTAACAACGAGAGGTCACAGATCATGGGACAGATGCATGTAGGCCTTCAGGACTGACAGAGCCAGATGATGCCAGAGCTTCTGGAACTCAGTCCAGCTACCCTGATGTCCCATGGAGTGTCCCTGAGGCCTCTAGGCACCCCAAGGGAAGAGGAACAGCTAGAGTCCACGCCGGGGCTTTCCATCCAGGAGACCGTGGATGTTCCAAGACCTTCCGATTCCCCACTTTCTTCACATCAGGGCATCTCAGGGCCAGCTAGATAAACAGGGTGGCACAGAAACAGTATCATCCGGAAATCAGCCTGGACCCTCCAGGTCCCTGCCACCCATGGGACGTCTGTCAAGGACATCACAGGCAATGAGGCATGGATCACAGCTGGACACCTCTACCTCTGATGTGCATCCTGGGGGAGCATCAGAAGAAGCAGTAGACTGCACAAAGTTAGGACGTTGTGGTTCACTAAGAAGGTCATCAGTACATAGAACATAGAACATAGAACATAGAACATTACAGCACAAACAGGCCCTTCGGCCCTCGAGTTGCGCCGATCGCATCAACCCCACCAATCTATAGACCTATCTATAACCCCCAATCCCATTAAACCCCATATACTCATCCAGGAGTCTTTTAAAAGACCCCAGCGAGTTCGCCTCCACCACCGACGACGGCAGCCGATTCCAATCACTCACTACCCTCTGAGTGAAAAACTTACCCCTAACATCACCTCTGTACTTCCCTCCCCGCACCTTAAATCTGTGTCCTCTCGTAGCGACCATTTCAACCCGGGGAAATAGCCTCTGAGAGTCCACCCTATCTATTCCTCTCAACATTTTATAAACTTCTATCAGGTCGCCTCTCAACCTTCGCCTCTCCAGGGAAAAGAGTCCCAGCTCCCTCAACCTATCTTCATAAGGCATGCCTCCCAGTCCAGGCAACATCCTTGTAAATCTCCTCTGCACCCTTTCAATAGCTTCTACGTCTTTCCTATAGTGAGGCGACCAGAACTGCGCACAGTACTCCAAATGAGGCCTGACGAGGGTCCTGTAAAGTTGCAGCATTACCTCCCGACTCCTAAACTCAATCCCTCGATTAATGAAGGCCAGTACACCATATGCCTTCTTGACCACCTCCTCCACCTGCGAGGCCGATTTAAGAGTCCTGTGAACCCGGACCCCGAGATCCTTCTGCTCTTCAACGCTACTAAGACCCCTGCCCTTAATAGTGTACTCGTTCATCCCGTTGGTTCTGCCGAAATGGACTACTACACATTTATCCGCGTTGAAGTCCATCTGCCACTTCTCCGCCCATTCCTGCATCCTATCTATGTGAGGGTTCTTTGGGCTATATGTTAAGAACACAATAAACTTTTATTTGAACCTCAGATCTGTGCGTAATGTGTCTCCAATTCTCCTCCCCACAGATCTGAGTGCTCCACATTCCTACGTATACTGACTGTTGTGCTGTTTGACACTTGGCCACATGTTACAGAGTGCCTAACCTGCCTTCCTCAACATCCACTGGACCCTTAGTGAAACTGGAACTCCTGCCCAACTCCTCCTAACCCCATGATGCCCCTGCCTGATGGCCCCACACACTTGTGTTCCCAACCCTGACTGCTATATGGGCCAAGATTCAGAACATTACAGCGCAGAACAGGCCCTTCGGCCCACGATGTTGCACCGACCAATTAAAAAGCAATGACCCTCTAACCTAAACCAATCCCTTTCCATCCATATACCTATCCAGGGATCTCTTAAACGCCCCCAAACTAGGCGCATTTACAACTGCAGCAGGCAGGGCATTCCAATCCCTCACCACCCTCTGGGTAAAGAACCTACCTCTGACATCCGTCCTATAACTACCACCCCTTAATTTAAAGCTATGCCCCCTCGTGCTAGCTTTCTCCATCCGAGGAAAAAGGCATTCACTGTCCACCCTATCTAAACCTCGAATCATCTTATATGTTTCAATAAGGTCCCCTCTTAGCCGCCTTCTTTCTAACAAAAACAACCCCAAATCCCTCGGTCTCTCCTCATAGGACCTCCCCTCCATACCAGGCAACATCCTGGTAAACTTCCTCTGCACCCTCTCCAAAGCCTCCACATCCTTCCTATAATGTGGGGACCAGAACTGCACACAATACTCCACGTGCAGCCGCACCAGAGTTGTGTACAGTTGCAACATGACGCTGCGGCTCCTAAATTCAATCCCTCTACCAATAAATGCCAAGACACCGTATGCCTTCCTAACAACCTTATCTACTTGATTCCCAACTTTCAGGGATCTTTGTACACATACACCTAGATCCCTCTGTTCATCAACACTATTCAGAGTCCTACCGTTA
This sequence comes from Prionace glauca, assembly GCA_037974335.1. Lineage (NCBI taxonomy): Eukaryota > Metazoa > Chordata > Chondrichthyes > Carcharhiniformes > Carcharhinidae > Prionace > Prionace glauca. The sequence goes on along the minus strand of CM075736.1, from coordinate 19,219,850 downwards.
GCCCTATACTCAACACATCTGTTATTCCTACCAAAGTGAATTACCTCACACTTTTCCGCATTAAACTCCATCCGCCACCTCTCGGCCCAGCTCTGCAACTTGTCCAAGTCTCTCTGTAAACTGTGACACCCTTCCTCACTATCTACCACACCTCCGACTTTGGTGTCATCAGCAAATTTACTAATCCACCCACATCCAGATCATTTATAAAAATTACAAACAACAGTGGCCCCAGAACAGATCCCTGAGGCACACCACTTGTAACTGAACTCCATGACGAATACTTACCATCAACCACCACCCTCTGTCTCCTATCTACTAGCCAATTCCTGATCCAATTACCTAAATCACCCTCAATCCCATACATCTGCATTTTCTGCAGAAGCCTTCCATGGTGAACCTTATCAAACACCTGACTAAAGTCCATATACACCACGTCAACTGCCTTACCCCCATCCACCTCTTTGGTCACTTTCTCAAAAAACTCAATAAGGTTAGTAAGGCACGACCTACCCTGCACAAAACCATGCTGACTATCTCCAATCAATTCATTACTCTGTAATTAACTATAAATCCTATCCCTAATAATTTTTTCTAAAACCTTGCCCACAACAGAAGTAAGACTAACCGGTCTATAATTCCCGGGGAAGTCTCGAGTTCCCCTTCTTAAACAATGAGACAACATTCGCTATCCTCCAATCTTCTGGCACTATACCTGTGACCAACGACAACCTGAAGATCAGAGCCAGAGGCTCTGCAATCGCCTCTCTTGCCTCCCAGAGAATCCTAGGGTAGATCCCGTCCGGCCCAGGGGACTTATCTATTTTCAAACCCTCAAGGATATCTTGCATATCCTCCTTATCAACTGCAATACTGTCCAGTTTACAACCCTGTAACCCAGTGTTCTCCACAGCTACATTTATGTCTCCCTGCATGAATACCGAAGAGAAATATTGGTTCAATGCCTCTCCAATATCTTCCGGATCCACACATAACTTCCCACTGCTGTCTCTAACTGGCCCTAATCTTGCCCTAACCAATCTTCTGTTCTTAACATATCTATAGATAGGGCGGACGCAACACGGTTTCATTAAAGGGAAGTCGTGTCTGACAAATTTACTGGAGTTCTATGAGGATGTGTCTAGGGCAGTGGATAGAGGAGAGCCGGTGGATGTGGTCTTTCTGGATTTTCAGAAGGCGTTTGACAAGGTACCTCACAAGAGGTTATTGCAGAAGGTCAGGGGACATGGAGTTGGGGGTAGGGTGTTAGCGTGGATAGAGGATTGGTTGTCAAATAGGAGGCAGAGAGTGGGGGTCAACGGGTGCTATTCGGATTGGCGGTTGGTGACTAGTGGGGTGCCCCAGGGGTCGGTGCTGGGGCCTCAGCTATTTACCATTTATATAGATGATCTGGAGGAGGGAACCGAGTGCAGGGTGTTGAAATTTGCTGATGACACCAAGATTGGGGGAAAGGCAAATTGTGCGGAGGGTGTGGAGAGTCTGCAGAAGGATCTAGATAGGCTGGGTGAATGGGCCAGGAAATGGCAAATGGAATTTAATGTTGGCAAGTGTGAGGTGGTCCAATTTGGTAGGAGGAATGGTAGGAAGGACTATTATTTACGTGGCGAAAAACTGCAGCAGGCGACGGTGCAGAGGGACCTCGGGGTCCTTGTGCATGAGTCGCAAAAACCTAGCTTGCAGGTGCAGCAGGTGGTCAGGAAGGCGAATTGGATGCTGGCCTTCATAGCGAGGGGGATTGAATATAAAAGTAGGGAGGTCTTGCTGCAGCTGTATAGGGCATTGGTGAGGCCGCAGCTGGAGTACTGTGTGCAGTTTTGGGCGCCGCACCTGCGCAAGGATATTTTGGCCCTGGAGGGAGTGCAGAGGAGGTTTACTCGGCTGATACTAGAGTTGAGGGGATTGAGCTATGAGGAGAGGCTGAATAAACTAGGCTTGTACTCGTTAGAGTTTAGAAGAATGAGGGGAGATCTCATTGAGACGTATAAGATGATGAATGGGATGGATAGGATAGAGGTAGAGAGACTCTTCCCGCTCATAAAAGACAGTAGGACTAGGGGGCACAGCCTCAAGATAAAGGGGAGGCGGTTTAGGACAGAGTTGAGGAGGAACTTCTTCACTCAAAGGGTGGTGAATCTCTGGAATTCTCTGCCCGTTGAAGTGGTGGAGGCTGCCTCGCTAAATATTTTTAAGAAGTGGGTTTTTGATAAGAGAAGGGATTAAGGGTTATGGGGAGAGGGCGGGAAGGTGAAACTGAGCCACGACAGATCAGCCATGATCTTATTGAATGGCGGGGCAGGCTCGAAGGGCTAGATGGCCTACTCCTGCTCCTATTTCTTATGTTCTTATAGAACGCCTTAGGATTCTCCTTAATCCTATCAGCCAAAGTCTTCTGATGTCCTCTTTTAGCCCTTCTTAACTCACTCTTTAACTCCCTCCTAGCCAATCTAAAGCTTTCTAGTGCACTACCTGAGCCCTCAAGTCTCATCCGGACATAAGCCTCCTTTTTCCTTTTAACCAGTGAATCAACTTTTTTAGTGTACCACGGTTCCCGAGCTCGACCATTTCCTCCTTGCCTGACAGGGACATACATATCAAGGACTCGCAGTAGCTGCTCCTTGAAAAAACTCCACATTTCGGACGTTCCCAGACTCTATAGTCTCCTAGTTCAACCTATGCTTCCTAATTCTCTCCTAATAGCCTCATAATTACCCTTCCCCCAGCTAAAACTACTGACCCGAGGTTCATGCCTATCCCTTTCCATCACTAAGGTGAACGTAATCGAATTGTGGTCACCAAAATGCACACCAACTTCCAAGTCTAACACCTGGTCTGGCTCATTTCCCAGCACCAAATCCAATATAGCCTCACCTCCAGTTGGCCTATCTACATACTGAGTCAAAAAACCTTCTTGCACGCTTTGTGCAAAAACTGACCCTTCTATTGAGCTAGAGCTATAGCTATTCCAATCAATATTAGTAAAGTTAAAGTCCTCCATAACAATTACCCTATTACTTTCACTCCTATCCAGGATCATCTCCTCAATCCTTTCTTCAACCTCTCTAGAACTTTTAGGAGGTCTATAAAAGACTCCCAACAGGGTGACCTCTCCTCTCCTATTTCTAATCTCAGCCCATACTACCTCAACAGACAAGTCCTCATCAAACTTCCTCTCTGACACTGTGATACAGTCCTTGACTAATAATGCTACCCCTCCCCCCCTTCTACCTCCTTCTCTACTCTGACTGAAGCATTTGAACCCCGGAACCTGCAACCACCATTCCTGTCCCTGCTCTATCCATGTCTCTGAAATGGCCACAACATCAAAGTTCCAGGTACTGATCCACGCTGCAAGTTCATCCACTTTAGAACATAGAACATAGAACATTACAGCGCAGAACAGGCCCTTCGGCCCACGATGTTGCGCTGACCAGTTTTTAAAAAAAAACACTGACCCACTAGCCTAAACCAATCCCTTTTCATCCATAAACCTATCCACAGATCTCTTAAACGCCCCCAAACTAGGTGCATTTACAACTGCAGCTGGCAGGGCATTCCAGTCCCTCACCACCCTCTGGGTAAAGAACCTACCCCTGACATCTGTCCTATAACTACCCCCCCCTTAATTTAAAGTCGTGCCCCCTCGTGCTAGCTTTCTCCATCCTAGGAAAAAGGCTATCACTATCTACCCTGTCTAAACCTCTAATCATCTTATATGTTTCAATGAGATCCCCTCTTAGCCGCCTTCTTTCCAGCGAAAACAACCCCAAATCTCTCAGTCTCTCCTCATAGGATCTCCCCTCCATACCAGGCAACATCCTGGTAAACCTCCTCTGCACCCTCTCCAAAGCCTCCACATCCTTCCTGTAATGTGGGGACCAGAACTGCACATAGTACTCCAAGTGCGGCCGCACCAGAGTTGTGTACAGTTGCAACATAATGCTGTGACTCCTAAATTCAATCCCCCTACCAATAAACGCCAAGACACCGTATGCCTTCTTAACAACCTTATCTACTTGATTCCTAACTTTCAGGGATCTATGTACACATACACCTAGATCCCTCTGCTCCTCCACACTATTCAAAGTCCTCCCGTTAGCCCTATACTCAACACATCCTACCGAATGTGTTACTCCTACCGAAATGAATTACCTCACACTTCTCCGCATTAAACTCCATCTGCCACCTCGCGGCCCAGCTCTGCAACCTGTCTAAGTCAATACTCCTCGCATTAAAGTATACGCATTTCAAACCCTGCCCCACTCCACCCCCACGATGCCGTGCAATGCAGTCCCCATCTATGCCCCCCTCACTTTCATCCCTGCTACTCAGGATCCCACCCCCCCTCCGAATCAGTTTTAACCTCCCTGCATAGCCTTTGCAAATTTTCCCTCCAAGATGGCAGTGTGCATTCAGAGATCACGTAGAAGTCAAACTTAAGTGACATCAGTGTGCACAAGCAAATCATCATCATCCTCAAACGCTCAACCAAGACTCGATACCATTGCCGGTCCAGGCCCATTAACAGATTTTGGTATTTCTGGGGGACAGGGTGTTGGGATGAAAGAAGCTGGGGAAGAGTGTGAGGGAGTGGGTTCAGTGAGGCTGGGGAAGAGTCAGGTGGTTTGAGGAGCTATTTCAAGATTGAAAGGGAATGGGTTGTCCCTGGGATGTAGTGGAAATGTGTTCGGAGCAGCCCCCACACTGCACAGCACTATCTATGTGAAGTGGCTGCTGTCAGGCATCCCTCACTGCCCTGCCCTGTCGGGAACCTACCATCACTGCCTGCCCTCCATCCTCTGGCTCCTCATATGGCAAGATGCCTACTTGCTCCCTCGCTGCTCCTTCTCCTGCTCCAGCTGGTCTCCCCTCTGCTGCGTGGTGTTGTGCAGTGTGGGGGCTGCTCCGAACACATTTCCACCACACTCCAGGGACAGCACATAATTATGATGTGTAACGGTTATATTGGAGGGCACCAACAGAGTGGTCCTGAAAGCAGCACCACATTTTCAACGGGCCTATGCACCACCGTACGATGGTAGCGTGGACCTCATTGTAATGAATCTCCGCACACACGTTATCAGCCATGACCCCAGCGGATAACCCGAGCAATCCTGGAAGCCTGGACTGGTCTTCAAAGAGGCCAGCGATATCAGATTGCCTCAGCACAAAGCTGTCATTGACAATCCCTGACAATCGCCCTGCATGATGTTTATCCAATGGTCGCAGACAATCTGAGCATTAAAGGACTGAAACCCTTTGCGGTTCACAAATGGCTGCGGTGCTCCTTGTGGGGCTCACAGGTGATAAGGGTTCCATCCATTGCTCCCTGGACATTGGGCATTCCTGCAATGGCTGAGAGGCCTGCAGCCTGGGCCTCCTGCTGTGCACAGCCTGCATCAAAATTGATGTATTGGCTTGCTTGGGTGTACAGAGCATCTGTGACCTGCTGCACACGTCTGTGCATGGAGGCCTGGGAGATCCCGCAGAGGTTGCCTCTGGGTACCTGGAAGGACCCAGCGACATAAAAGTTAAGGGAAGCCATGACAGGGAGTGGGTGTCTGTCCCTCCTCTTAGGTGCCAGGTGTGCGAGCACCTCACATAGGTGCCGCAGCGTGCGCTCCGAGAGCAGCAAACCAGTGACGGCACATAGCCTCCGACAGGAATGTTGGGGCCGGTACTTATTTGCCCTCTGCAACTTCTGGCATCCTTTCAGTAGACTACTCTCCCACCTTCTGGCCCTCAGCAGCAGCCCCTTGCCCTCCTTTCTAAGGGATTGCCAATGGCTGCTTCTGATGTTGACTCCCTGTGCCCTCCAGCTCCTGTGCCGTCTCCTCCTCCTCAACTGTCACCATTACTGCCAGCTCCAAGTCAATCAATCCAAGATCCATTTTGGGGTTTGGACAGAACAAAGAATGGTAAATTCAAGCACCACCCCAATCTCCCAAACCCCCACTGGGACCACTTGTGGCTGCTGGCAACACCACACAATCCATGGTGCTATGCGTGACCTATTTAGGTTGTGTGAAATTGCCATCATGACAATGGCTGGCACAGAGTATTCAGGTTGGTATGCAGCTATGGACTCTGTGCACGCTTGAGCCATTGCCACCTTTGTAGCTGTAGTATCCGTTCCAGTATGTATTTCTGGTCGGGGACGTGGAGTAGGGATAGACAGCTAATCATCACCAGATGCGTCCCCACTGACTGCAGATTCCATGCAGTATGACTGTGTGTCTAAACTTGGATACCCTTGCTTGGAGTACCAGCTGCCTGAGCTGATTAGCTCTCAGTCAGCACATGGTGCACTCAAGCTGCAGCAAGAATGAAGTAACACTCAGTGGCTGCAGAGAGCAGGGTAACCTCGAAAGCTTGTGAGAATATTATCAAATAAATCGGTTGGACTAAAACCTGGTGTTGTCAGACTTTTTACTGTGTTTACGCCAGTCCAACGCCGGCATACCCACATCAAGAGCAGCCTGACCAGAACTCTGATAAAGGCCCCAGCTGCACCCCCCCACTCCCACAGACAGCACTCCAAACTGGAGTACACTCCCCTCCACCCCCAAGATAGCACAATATTCCTGGTCCAGGGGACAGCCCATAAATACATCGAGGAAGTAGCTCACAGCAAGCAGCACATCACCCACACTCCACTAGCTTCTGATTCATAGCACTTACCTTCTCATGTCTATTCAAAGCTGCCACACTGGGTTCAGATTTTTATATAACTAGTCTGATCCGCACCAGTGTGATGTCATGCCAAAGAGGTGGGAAACACTGCCGAGGGCAGGGATTGCTGTGTCAAGCCCACTAATCGCATACAAACAAAGGATGCATTTTACCATCATAATAAAAAGTCTGACAACACCAGGTTTTAGTCCAACCGATTTATTTGATAATATTCTCACAAGCTTTCGAGGTTACCCTCTTTGTCAAGTGAATGGAGAGTTCTGGCCTCAGACAGACAGAGCAAACAAAGCACAGACAGTTGCTGATTAGAATGCGAATCCTTACACCTAACCTGCTGTTCAATTCTTAAAGTGGCTGATAATGTGAGTGGAAGGAGCACTGATCACAGTTTAAAGAGATGTGTATTGTCTCCAGACAGTACAGTAAGTGAGGTTTTGCAAACCCAGGCAAGTCACGGGGGTTACAGATAGTGCGACATGAACCCAAGATCCCTGTTGAGACCGTCCTCATGTGTGCGGAACTTGGCTATCAGTCTCTGTTCAGCGACTCTGCGCTGTCGTGTGTCATGAAGGCCGCCTTGGAGAATGCTTACCCGAAGGTCAGAGGCTGAATGCCCGTGACCGCTGAAGTGTTCGCCAACAGGAAGGGAACAGTCTTGCCTGGTGACTGTCGAGCGATGTTCATTCATCCATTGTCGTAGCGTCTGCATGGTCTCCCCAACGTACCATGCTTCGGGACATCCTTTCTTGCAACGTATCAGGTAGACAATGTTGGCCGAGTTGCAAGGGTATTTACCATGTACCTGGTGGATGGTATTCTCACGTGTGATGATGGTATCCATGTCGATGATCCGGCATGTCTTGCAGAGGTTGCTGTGGCAGGGTTGTGTGGTATTGTGGTCACTGTTCTCCTGAAGGCTGGGTAGTTTGCTGCGAACAATGGTCTGTTTGAGGTTGTGTGGTTGTCTGAAAGCAAGAAGTGGGGGTGTGGGGATAGCCCTGGCGAGATGTTTGTCTTCATCAATGATATGTTGAAGACTCCGGAGAAGATGTCGTAGCTTCTCCGCTCCGGGGAAGTACTCCGGGGAAGTTCCAAGAATTTTACCATCATGCCAGTTTTCCGCATGGTTCCGATGGTCCCAGTAATTCTGGGTTGGGAGATGGGCACAGGATGCCAACGCTGTGGAAATCCCATGAATTGGCTGACACACGATTCTCCCTGCGTTGGAAGAATCACCACCATCGAATCCATACAGTGCAGAAAGAGCCCGCATCAACAACAATCCTACCAAGGCTCTATCCCTATGACTCCACATATTTACTCTGCTAATCCCCTGACACTAAGCAGCAATTTAAAATTGCCAATCAATTTAACTTGCACATCTTTGGATTGATGGAAGTACTTCACTGTGAAGATCATTGCCAAACCCTCCTTTTCAATCTGCATGTACCTTCTTTCTGCATCAGCTAATGTCTGTGAAGCATATACAGTCGGGCACTTCATCCCGTAGGACATTATCCCTGTTTTTGAAATGGCTGTCTGTATTGAGTTTGCCATATCACTTTACTAATTCCACCAGCTCTGGTTAGCACTGCTGCTTCACAGTGCCAGGGATCAGAGTTTCATTCCCAGTGTGGGTCACTGTCTGTGTGGAGTTTGCACGTTGTCCATGTCTGCATGGTTTTCCTCCAGGTGCTCCGGCTTCCTATCACATTCTGAAAGATGCGTTGGTTCAGTGCATTGACCCGAACAGGTGCCGGACTGTGGCAACTAGGGGAATTTCACTGTAACTTCATTGCAGTGTTAATGTAAGCCTTATTAGTGACTAATAAATAAACTTTAAAAAACGTTTAAAGCTGTGCAAAGCTTTTTTTATCAGGAGAATTTGGGGATGTTAAACTTCTGATCAAATTATGGCTGGAATTCTCCCAAAAAAGTGCCAAATTTGTGTAAAAATAGGAGTAAATTTCTCTGTTTTTTTTCAGCAGGTTTTCCAGAATGAATCTCTCACAAATTGTGCATCACAGAGTGCCTCAGCATTAATTTCAATGAAAATCTAGGGGCAGGACCTATTGCCACATAGCGTAGAAAGGGTCACTGTGTATGTGCCTGTTATCGTGGAGTTTGGCACATGCATAGTAGTCCCACATTGCTGGCCTCCCAATTGTTGGTCAGCTCAATTGCTGGCCAGCTCTGCAACTTCACAACACTGCCCCTCCAACCACCACCCCAGCCCCCAATCACTGGCCTCTTGGACTTCTGTGGAGCAGCCCCTTCCTGCCTCCAATTCCCGATCTCCCAATTTTCACCCCCCTATAGTCCTGACTCCCCCCTCACCCAATGGCCTGCCACACTCACTGTCTTACCTCTCTCCGTCAGTGATCTCAGTGCAAAGAGGAAGCAGGACCCTCCCCCCAACTCCCACTGATGCCCCATCCCCTGGTCCCACCCCTTGATACTGCCCGATGCTCAGGGGCAGTACTCTGGGCATTGCCACTTTGCCTCTTGGGCAGTGCCAGGGGGTCAGGCCAGCACTGCCAGGCTGGCAGTGCTTTTCCCCTGACCTCCTGGAGAACCTCCATGGCTCCCTTCACTATAGCCGCCAGTTGCTAGTGGATAGCTGTTACAAACGCCACTGGAGTGAAGCACTCCTGACCATGGGGTAGAGGCTAGCCACCTCGGAGATTCCAATCCTGGACCCACTAATGGCATTTAAATTTGTATTTAAATATTTTAAACAGCTTCAGACTGATTTTGGGCAGAGAACTGACAATATCGGAAATCCAGTGAAAAGTCTGACAACACCAGGTTTTAGTCCAACCGATTTATTTGATAATAGACTCACAAGCATTCTGGGTAGTCCCTTCGTCAGGTGAATGGAGAGTTCTGGCCTCAGACAGAGCATATAAAGCACAGACAGTTTAGAGATTACTGATTAGAATGTGAATCCTTACACCTAACCTGCTGTTCAAGACCTGAAGTGGCTGATAATGTGAGTGGAAGGAGCACTGATCACAGGTTAAAGAGATGTGTATTGTCTCCAGACAGTACAGTAAGTGAGGTTTTGCAAACCCAGGCAAGTCACGGGGGTTACAGATAGTGCAACATGAACCCAAGATCCCTGTTGAGACCGTCCTCGTGTGTGCGGAACTTGGCTATCAGTCTCTATTCAGGACTCTGCGCTGTCGTGTGTCGTGAAGGCCGCCTTGGAGAATGCTTACCCGAAGGTCAGAGGCTGAATGCCCGTGACTACTGAAGTGTTCGCCAATAGGAAGGGAACAGTCTTGCCTGGTGATTGTCGAGCGATGTTCATTCATCCGTTGCCATAGCGTCTGCATGGTCTCCCCAATGTACCATGCTTCGGGACATCCTTTCTTGCAACGTATCAGATAGACAATGTTAGAACATAGAACATAGAACATTACAGCGCAGAACAGGCCCTTCGGCCCACAATGCTGCGCCGACCAGTTACAAAAACAATGACCCACTAGCCTATACCAATCCCTTTTCGTCCATAAACCTATCTACAGATCTCTTAAACGCCCCCAAACTAGGAGCATTTACAACTGCAGCAGGCAGGGCATTCCAATCCCTCACCACCCGCTGGGTAAAGAACCTACCCCTGACATCCATCCTATAACTACCACCCCTTAATTTAAAGCCATGCCCCCTCGTGCTAGCTTTCTCCATCCAAGGAAAAAGGCTATCAATGTCCACCCTATCTAAACCTCTAATCATCTTATATGTTTCAATAAGATCCCCTCTTAGCCGCCTTCTATCCAACGAAAACAACCCCAGATCCCTCAGTCTCTCCTCATAGGACCTCCCCACCATACCAGGCAACATCCTAGTAAACCTCCTCTGCACCCTCTCCACATCCTTCCTGTAATGTGGGGACCAGAACTGCACACAGTGCGGCCGTACCAGAGTAGTGTACAGTTGCAATATGACGCTGCGACTCTTAAATTCAATACCCCTACCAATAAACGCCAAGACACCGTACGCCTTCTTAACAACCTTATCTACTTGATTCCCAACTTTCAGGGATCTATGTACACATACACCTAGATCCCTCTGTTCATCCACACTATTCAAAGTCCACCCGTTAGCCCTATACTCGACACATCTGTTGCTCCTACCGAAGTGAATTACCTCACACTTCTCCGCATTAAATTCCATCCGCCACCTCTCGGCCCAGCTCTGCAACCTATCTAAGTCTCCCTGCAGACTATGACACCCTTCCTCACAATCTACCACACTGCCGACTTTGGTGTCATCAGCAAATTTACTAATCCTAATTGTTGGATTTTTAACTGTGTGAAATTGATTTAAGTTATGATTTCCTCTTTTTTTCCTCAATCCTATCTTGCTTTCCCTCTTTTTTTTGCATCTGATTTGTAATTTTGTTTGCCCATTTAATTTAGATTTCCTTCAGTCATGGAGCCCTAGTTTCACAGCATGAAAGAAGCCATTTGGCCCATCTCCATCATGCACCTATTCTAAACCAGCCTCCCATCCATTGACACTGTCTACACTCCCACCGCCTCAGAAAAGCAACTAGCAAAATTAAGGATCCAATGCCCCCCCGACATACTGTCTTTCACCTTCCTCCATTGGGAAAAAGATGCAGAAGCCTGACATCATGCACCAGCCAACCCAAAAACGGCTGCCACCAGACCCCCGAATTGACCCACCTCGCACCAGGCTATTTTTCGTCACATCCTAGCCATGACTGTAACACCAGATTCTCCACTCATTTCCGTCTCTAAGAACGGCCTGCCCCGTCTGTATAATGCACAAGAAACAATACTCTTCACTATATACCAATACATGTGATAATAAATCAGTTGATCTGTTGCCTTTTATGCTATGGCATTTCAACTGCTCATCCAAATACTTATTAAATGTTGTGAAGGTTCCTGCCTCTGCCACCCTTTCTGGCAGTGAGTTCTAGATTCCCACAACCTCTGGGTGTAAAAGTTTTTCCTCACATCTCCTATAAACCCCTTGCCCCTGAAGTTAATGTTGGCCGAGTTGCAAGAGTATTTACCATGTACCTGGTGGATGGTATTCTCACGTGTGATGATGGTATCCATGTCGATGATCCGGCATGTCTTGCAGAGGTTGCTGTGGCAGGGTTGTGTGGTATTGTGGTCACTGTTCTCCTGAAGGCTGGGTAGTTTGCTGCGAACAATGGTCTGTTTGAGGTTTTGTGGTTGTCTGAAGGCAAGAAGTGGGGGTGTGGGGATAGCCCTGGCGAAATCTTTGTCTTCATCAATGATATGTTGAAGACTCTGGAGAAGATGTCGTAGCTTCTCCGCTCCAGGGAAGTACTGGATGACGAAGGGTACTCTGTCCACTGTGTCCCATGTTTGCCTTCTGAGGAGATCAGTGCGGTTTTTCACTGTGGCGCATCGGAACTGTCGATCTATGAGTCGAGCACCATATCCTGTTCTTATGAGGGCATCTTTCAGGGTCTGGAGGTGTCTGTCACGATCCTCCTCCTCTGAGCAAAGCCCGAAAGCTTGTGAGTCTATTATCAAATAAATCCTGGACTAAAACCTGGTGTTGTCAGACTTTTTACTGTGTTTATGCCAGTCCAACGCTGGCATACCCACATCAGAAATCCAGTGGCCAAAGATGTGCAGCGGCTATGGTGCTGAGTGGTGAGCCTGCTAAATGGCCTCCACCTATGTAGAGCAGTGCCGTGAGCTGGGAGAAACGTCCCCTATATATGGGTCCCACATACAGTAAGCAACATAACCATCTTCTTATCCTCTTTCTATACTCTATTAGAACAAAGGAGCAAAGAGCAAAGAAAATTACAGCACAGAACTAGGCCCTTCCCGCCTCCCCCATCACCACCCCTCTCTTTCCCTACCCCCCATCCCTCCTTCCCCCAATCCCTCAACCTCCCTTCCCTGCCCCCCCCCAGCCGCCCCACCTTCCAACCCCACATCCCTCCTTTCCCCCTCCACCTACCCTTACCTCTCCCCATCCCCTTCCCCACCCCCTTTCACCCTTCCCCTCCTCCACTCCCTTTCCCCCACATTTTCCCCCCTCCAACTCCCCACCTCCCCCCTCTTCCTTCCCCTCCTTCCTTTCCCTGGCATCACCCCTTCTATTTCCCAGCATCTCCCTCCCCTCTCACTCCCCCTCTCCATCACCATCCCCCCAACACCACCCCCTTCTCTCTTCCCTCTTCCCCACACCCCTCCCCTCTCTCCCACCCCCCCTTCCCCCCTCTCCCCTCCACTCCCCTGCCCCGCTAGTCCCCTTCCCCCACTCACTCCTTCCCCCTTCTCCCGACACGTCTCCCCCCAACTCATGCCCTCCAGCCCCCTCCACTCCCCTGGAAAAAGATTGAAAATATTCCATATATGGTACTCAGACTTCGACATTTACATCAAATGGCTCTAACTTCCCAAAAGTAGGCAAGTTGCTAATTTCCTCTTTGTCGGACCTGACTGAACTTATCCTGCACCATTACAAATAAGGTTTCCTTTATACTTTTTTACTGCAATTTCAGGCCCTTCCATATTTCCTCACCATCAATGTGATAATCAAACTGATTGGCGACCACCAGGTTAACAACTAACTCAAACTATATATACATTGATTCAATATGCATTTTCTCCATTAGCTCTAGGATCGATTCTGATGGTAAAGGCCGGTGCTCAGCCCTGGGATATGTGCGCTCCAAGCCCTGGGGTAATCAGGTCACATAACTCTCAGGACACTGCCCCCCCCCCCTTAAAGCAGGTTGATGCTACTGGAGCATTATAATATTTGACGATGGTACAAAATTTGCTGTGGTAGTAGATATTGATAAGGTCATAATAGTCTTCAGCATGACATTGAGCAAATAATGTATTGGCAGATGAAGTTCAACAGAGAAGTGTGAAGTGGTGCACTTTGGGAAACCTAATGTAGAAAGGTAGTGGACTCTAAATTTCAGAGGTGCCAGTGACATCTTGGTGTTCATACACACACACATCCTTAAAGGGGCCAAGACAAATTAATAAGGTGAGTTGCAAATAAAAATCAGGATGTAGGACCAAGCATGGCTGTTCTTTCTCAGAGGTAGAACAGGCACAACAAACCAGCTGGCTGTCATTTATGCTGCAAGTTTATGGTTGCAAGGAGTTTATATACAATTCACCTTCATACATAGCATCCCTACAGTGCAGAAATAGGCCACTCAGCCCATCAAACCTGCATCAAGTCACCAAAGAGCATCCCACTTAGGCGAAACCTGAAGATTTTGTCTGGTTAACAGACAAAAAATAGAACAGGAATAAAAGGGTAATTTTAAGATTGGCAAGTTTTAACTAGTTTAATATAGATATAGAACCCTACAGTGCAGAAACAGGCCCTTCGGCCCATCGAGTCTGCACCGAACACAATCCCACCCAGACCCTATCCCCATATCCCTACACATTTACCTGCTAATCCCTCTAACCTACACATCCCAGGACACTAAGGGGCAATTTTAGCATAGCCAATGAACCTAACCCGCACATCTTTGGACTGTGGGAGGAAACCGGAGCACCCGGAGAAAACCCACGCAGACACGAGGAGAATGTGCAAACTCCACACAGTCAGTGACCCGAGCCGGGAATCGAACCCAGGACCCTGGAGCTGTGAAGCAGCAGTGCTAACCACTGTGCTACCGTGCCGCCCAGAAGGATGTGTACCAGAAGGATCAATGCTGAAGTCTTAGCCATTTACAATCCATTAATGACTTAGATGATGGGGCCCAAATGTAATATGTTCAATGTTCATTGGAATGTGGGGTAACAGTTTATTGGAATGTGTTAAAGGTGACGGAGGTGGATGCTCAGTCAGGATGGTGAGGTGGCAGTGAGCTTTGATATTGAGATCTTCCCTCATTCTCAGTTCTGTATTTGCCTCTATTTCCGATTATGTACAGGATCATTGAATCATAGAATCTCTAAAATGCAGAAGGAGGCCATTTAGCCCATCAAGTCTGCACTGACTCAGCAGTTTACTATCCCCCTCCAGCCACCTGCCCGATTTTGCAACCTCATTTCCACCTTACCAGCACAATTTGGGACACTAGGGGAAAATTTAGCATGGCCAATCCACCTAATCTGCAGATCTTTGGACTGCAGGATGAAACCGGAGATCTGAAAGAAATCCACGCAGATATGGGGAAACATGCAAACTCCACATTGTCACCCAGACAGTCACCCAGTGCTGAAATTGAACCTGGCGTTGTGAGTCAACAGTGCTAACCACTGTGCCATCATGCCACTCAAAAATTAAAATCTTTCTTCTCCATCCTTCCTGATTTCCTAACTGGATATACTTTTATTTATGTCTGATATTAATTTGAGACCAGTGAAAATGCAGATCTGAAGTGTTTGGTCGCTTCTGCTGAGTAAGATTATCGAATTAGAGAACATAAGAACATAAGAAATAGGAGCAAGAGTAGGCCATCTAGCCCTTCGAGCCTGCCCCACCATTCAATAAGATCATGGCTGATCTGTCGTGGCTCAGTTCCACTTTCCCGCCTTCTCCCCATAACCCTTAATCCCCTTGCCTATCAAAAACCTATCTATCCGTGTCTTAAATATATTTAGCGAGGCAGCCTCCACCACTTCAACGGGCAGAGAATTCCAGAGATTCACCACCCTTTGAGTGAAGAAGTTCCTCCTCAACTCCGTTCTAAACTGCCTCCCCTTTATCTTGAGGCTGTGCCCTCTAGCCCTACTGTCCTTTCTGAGCGGGAAGAGCCTCTCCACCTCTATCCTATCCATCCCATTCATCATCTTATGCGTCTCAATGAGATCTCCCCTTATTCTTCTACACTCTAACGAGTACAAGCCTAGTTTATTCAGCCTCTCCTCATAGTTCAACCCCCTCAACTCTGGTATCAGCCTAGTAAACCTCCTCTGCACTCCCTCCAAGGCCAAAATATCCTTGCGTAAGTGCAGCGACCAAAACTGCACACAATACTCCAGCTGCGGCCTCACCAGTGCCCTGTACAGTTGCAGAGAGATAGAAATCTGCTTGAAATAAGTCATTCCTGGCCAATGAAATTCTCAAAGAGCATCTCAGTAAGTTTCTAAAAGCAGCAAAAAATCATATATCTGCTTCACTACAGTTGCAGCTCTTTATAATAATCGATTGATAACTTGTGTCACTTGTCAGATGCTGAGTTTCCATCCCCCATCAATGGTGATCATTCTACCAAACAAATGGACAACTGGGAGCTGAATGAACCAAACGTGGGAATTGTTTGTCAGCAGTTTAATAACGAATTCAAGATTAAGTTGCAGGTAATGCTAAACATCACAATTATGCAGAAAACATTCTATCTGCCTTTAAATATAATGATTTTATTCATTGCTCAATCAAAATTGCAGTTTACATTGTTGAGGAATAATTACAAAGTAATCTGATTGCAAAATTCAAAACAATGCTTAATTGAAAGGTGTGTAAGCAATTGAGGCCTTCTATCAAAACATTTATCTGGCTAACACAAACATTTTAGTGATAATGATTTTCTAGGGTGGAAATGGTTGGAAAAGAGCACAATTTTATATTGTATAGTTTAGCTAAAACTAGTAGAATGAATTTTTATACAGGCTTATGATCATCCAGATTAAAAAAAGATACAGCAAATAATTTGTAATACAAACTTGCAGTATGCAATACTTGAAACTGTTCCAAAAGTAGTTAAAATGTAAAACCTTAGTGTGAGTTTCAGAACCTTTTGATTAAAAAAATCGGGGTGCTTCAGTGCTATGGATTCCCTGGTGCTGCCAGTGGCTGGGATGTTCTACATTATTAGCAAGGCAGGTAAAGCAGTGTGAGCTCATCAACAGTAATAATGACTTTTCACACCATATAATGTGCCACTAATTGCAAATGTTTTTATGCATAGGTTCCAAACAGTATCGGTGGCTCTGTTTCACCTATCCTGTATCATCACTGCACTGCAGTCATTGGGGTTCAACATTTAAAGTCGCCCCAGCACAGCTATTCAGTAACATCCTTGATCCTGGCACTGGGGGGCAACACATTGTCCTGGAGTTTCACATCTGCGGCAGCAGAAATGCCTGTCTGCATCCCTCAATATCAAGTCTCTTACCACTTTTGTTCTTCCATTACTACTTCTCCCCTCTTGTGTAGCTAAGCCACCTGTCCTCTGCACTTCCTTAAGCTGCAGGGTGACTACACCTAAAAATATCAGGGGGGGGTGATTCTCCCAAAAAGATTTTAAGTGTTGATTTGCATAAAAACTGGAGTAAATCACACTGACTTTTTTCAGTGGGAGTTTCAAAATGAATCTCCCATGCACTGCAAATTGCACGTAGCGTAAATTCCATTGAAAATCAGTGGGCAGAGCCTATTCCCACTGAAAATGCCAGAAACGTAGCGCTGACTGGGCCACTGCACATGTGCCGGTCTGTCAGTGCCAAGATTGGCGCATGCGCTGTGTCCCCAGTCTGCTGACCTCCTGATTGCTTGATCACTGGCCAGCCCCACAACCCTCTACCCCCTCCATGGCCTGATCACTAGCCACCCCAAGCATGCCTGGGACCAGTCCTAAACTCCCGTCAGCCTGCCTCAATCTGCCCAATCAATCCCCAACCCCCACATGCCCCCACAACGGCCGTCTGCCCCACCCCCCCACCCCCTCCTCCCATCTCCCACTGTAGAGAGGCTAGTGGGCCTGAGGTTTCAGTCCTAGCCTGTTAATAAAATGTATTAATAGAATAATTTAATAGGATTTATGTGGTATTTAAATAAGGGCCTGCATAATTTATTCATCTCCATGCCAATTTTCAGCATAGACTTGACAGTGCCAGAAATCTGGTGCTAGGAGATGCATGGAGGCCTGGTCACCGAGCACGAGTCATGTGAATCAGCTGCCGCTGAAGTCTCCTGGCCCACTGTGCTAAAAAATCAGGGCAGTGGGATGGGAGAATTGCCCCTATGGTATCCACAAACCTCTCAGCCTTGCAGATGTACTGCTGTGCCTCTAGCCAACACTCAAGCTCCGAAACCCAGTTCTGAAGCTGGTCAAACTGGTGGCACTTCCTGCAAAGAGCACCTAGGAATTTCTACGGGATGCAGGCCATGCAAAACATGGGACTGAACTCCCCAGGTAAAAAGGCCTTTTGTGTTAAATTTATGCCAATTAGAAAATTATTTAAGTTCATTTTTAAAAAACTAGAACTCTTATCTTTCCTTAATGAGAAGGGAAAGGATAGGACCTATAAAAGGTGAAGGGGGAAAGGTCTGTGTGGAACCAGAAGAAATGGCGGAGGTGCTTAATTAGTACTTTGCCTCAGTATTCACAGTGGAAGCTGATCTGGGAGATCTTGCTATGGACTTGCAGCAGATGGAAAAGATTGAGTATGTGGACATTAAGGAGGAGGATGTGTTAGAACTTTTGAATTCTATCAAAATAGATAAGTCGCCGGGACCAGATGGGATGTACCCCAGGATACTGTGGGAGGCCAGGGAAGTGATTGCAGAGCCCCTGGCGATGATCTTTGCGTCGTCAATGGAGATGGGAGAGGTTCCGGAAGATTGGAGGATTGCGGATGTAGTCCCTATTTTCAAGAAAGGGAACAGAGATAGCCCGGGAAATTACCGCCCGGTGAGTCTGACCTCAGTGGTTGGTAAGCTGATGGAGAGGCTTCTGAGAGACAAGATTTACGAGCATTTGGAGAGGTTTGACATGATCAGGAATAGTCAGCATGGATTTGTCAAGGGCAGGTCGTGCCTTACGAGCCTAGTTGAGTTCTTCGATAATGTGACTGAACACATTGACGAAGGAAGTGCCGTGGACGTAGTGTACATGGACTTCAGCAAGGCGTTTGATAAGGTCCCCCATGCAAGACTTCTTGAGAAGGTGAGAGGGCATGGGATCCAAGGGCCTTTGGCCTTGTGGATCCAGAACTGGCTTGCCTGCAGAAGGCAGAGAGTGGTTGTGGATAGGTCTTTTTCGGAATGGAGGTCAGTCACCAGTGGGGTGCCCCAGGGATCTGTTCTGGGACCCTTGCTGTTTGTCATTTTCATAAATGACCTGGATGAGGAAGTGGAGGGATGGGTTAGCAAGTTCGCTGATGACACGAAGGTCGGTGATGTTGTGGATGGTCTGGAAGGATGTCAAAAGTTGCAGCAGGACATAGATAGGATGCAGGAATGGGCGGAGAAGTGGCAGATGGACTTCAACACGATAAATGTGTAGTCATCCATTTCGGCAGAACCAAGGGGATGAACGAGTACACTATCAAGGGCAGGAGTCTTAGTAGCGTTGAAGAGCAGAAGGATCTCGGGGTCCGGGTCCACAGGACTCTTAAATCGGCCTCGCAGGTGGAGGAGGTGGTCAAGAAGGCGTATGGTGTACTGGCTTTCATTAATCGAGGGATTGAGTTTAGGAGTCGGGAGGTAATGCTGCAACTTTACAGGACCCTCGTCAGGCCTCATTTGGAGTACTGTGCGCAGTTCTGGTCGCCTCACTATAGGAAAGACGTAGAAGCTATTGAAAGGGTGCAGAGGAGATTTACAAGGATGTTGCCTGGACTGGGAGGCATGCCTTATGAAGATAGGTTGAGGGAGCTGGGACTCTTTTCCCTAGAGAGGCGAAGGTTGAGAGGCGACCTGATAGAAGTTTATAAAATGTTGAGAGGAATAGATAGGGTGGACTCTCAGAGGCTATTTCCCCGGGTTGAAATGGTCGCTACGAGAGGACACAGATTTAAGGTGCGGGGAGGGAAGTACAGAGGTGATGTTAGGGGTAAGTTTTTCACTCAGAGGGTGGTGAGTGAATGGAATCGGCTGCCGTCATCGGTGGTGGAGACGAACTCGCTGGGGTCTTTTAAAAGACTTCTGGATGAGTATATGGGGTTTAATGGGATTGGGGATTATAGATAGGTCTATAGATTGGTGGGGTTGATGTGATCGGCGCAACTCGAGGGCCGAAAGGCCTGTTTGTGCTGTAATGTTCTATGTTCTATGTTAATATAGCCATGAATTCGAGAAAAACTGCTTTCCCACTACCTACCAATCAGCTCTCTCTCTTGTAGTCTCTACTCTTGCATCAGGGAAAGACATTCTCTGAAGATCAAAAGTTAGAAAGCAAAAAAGCAAGATAGAACCTCTTTCTCTTCTGCACCAAATTAACTGAGACTGCAATGTGGAGACCATCATGAACATGGGACCTGAAGACCTCACTGTTTTCCTTCTCACTTATAGGCAGGAGTGAGGAGATGTCAAAGGTAGAGCCAAAGGCAGGAGTAGGACCATCAAGAGGAAGGGGTGGCAGGGCTTCTAAGTGACTTGCCAGATCCATGGTCTGCAGAGATCACCTGATGTATGTGAATATGACTGACAACCAATGTTGCCGAAGACTCTATATTTCCTGGGATCAAGTTGTTCACAGCTGCCACCTGCTGCAGGATTAAGTGCCCTAGGGACTTGGAAGGCATCCACTGCCAGTGTCACTGAAAGTGACTGTGGTGCTCAATTTTTATGCCTGTATCTCCTTCCAGTACTCCATAGGTGACCTCTGCAGAATTCGGAAATCTCTGCATACAAATGCAACCAGGAGGTCATGGATGCAATCTTTGCAAGAGCGCACAACTTTGTTCATTTCAACAATGATCAAGCAAGCCAGAGGCAAAAGCAATGGGATTTGCGCAGATCTCTGATTTTCCACAGGTGCAAGGTGTCTTCGACTGCACCCACATGGCACTCAGGACTCCATGGCATCAAGCAACAAACTACATAAACCACAAGGGCTTCCATTCACTGAATGTTCAATTGGTTTCCAACACACCAAAAGCATCCTGCAGATGTGTTCGATTCCCAGGGAGTATGCAAGGCAATTCTCAGCAATTCATTATCAGCAATTCTCAGATCCCTGAAATCTTTCAGGGCATGATGTGGAGATGCCAGCGTTGGACTGGGGTAAACACAGTAAGAAGTCTCACAACACCAGGTTAAAGTCCAACAAGTTTATTTGCTAGTATATCCACAAGCTTTTGGAGTTTGCCCCTTCATCAGGTGAGTGGAGAGTTCTGGTCTCAAACAGAACATAGAAAGGCACGCACAGTTTACAGAATACTGATTACAATGCGAGTCTTCACAGCTAATCAACTCTTAAAGGTGCAGATAATGTGAGTGGAGATAGCATTAAACAAAGGTTAAAGAGATGTGTATTGTCTCCAGACAGGACAGTAAGTGAGATGTTGCAAGCCCAGGCAAGGCATGGGGGTTACAGATTGTGTGACATGAACCCAAGATCCCGGTTCAAGCCATCCTAATGTGTGCGGAACTTGGCTATCAGTTTCTGCTCAGTGATTCTGTGCTGTCAAATGTTGTGAAGGCCGCCTTGGAGAGAAACCCTCAGCAACATAGAGAAGATTTTAAAAAGGTTTCCCGAAGCTGGAATAAGATTAAAGAGAGAGAAATGCACCTTTGTGGAAAACAGTATGAGTATGATGCTGTTAGAGTGTTGATGCAAAGTTGATGAGCCAAATGGTTTCCTTCTGCATTTAAGGATTCTATGATTCTATGGTTCTAACTGAACCCTTATCAGACAAGGAGGGACGAACTGAGCTGTGAAAATGGGGGAGTAAAGGTGAGTGTCCCCATGCCTGGCAGGAAGTTATTGGAAGAACTACACAGCGCTCACCCAGGGATGTCGAAGATTAAAATGCTGGCTCGCAGTTATGTGTGCTGCCTCAGGTTAAACACAGACATAGAAAGCGCAGTTAAACAGTGCAAACAATGCAATACAACAAAAGTTTCCATCAGCAGCTCTATAGCACCTTAGCCAATTGCCAGTTCAGCTATGGGCACACAAGAACATAAGAAATAGGAGCAGGAGTAGGCCATCTAGCCCTTCGAGCCTGCCCCGCCATTCAATAAGATCATGGCTGATCTGAAGTGGCTCAGTTCCATTTTCCCGCTTTCTCCCCATAACCCTTAATTCCCTTGTCTGTCAAAAACCTATCTACCCGTGTCTTAAATATATTTAGCGAGGCAGCCTCCACCACTTCAACGGGCAGAGAATTCCAGAGATTCACCACCCTTTGAGTGAAGAAGTTCCTCCTCAACTCCATTCTAAACTGCCCCCCCCCCCCTTTACCTTGAGGCTGTGCCCCCTAGTCCTGCTGTCCTTTCTGAGCGACTCCACATTGATTTTGTCGGTCTATTTATGGGCAACCATATTCCTAGCGACTCCACATTGATTTTGTCAGTCTATTTAAGGGCAACCATATTCCTCTTAAAACGGAAGCACGCTCAAAATGGCTAAACATCTACGAAATGAGGCCTACGACTTATTTGGCAACTGTGGAAAAGTTAAGGCTACCTATGGTTATATACCTATGCTTGCTTGTGAAAATATTATCAAATAAATCGGTTGGACTAAAACCTGGTGTTGTCAGACTTTTTACTGTACCTATGGTTTGCCAGAGCTGTTGGACAGCATTTACCATAAGAAGTTCCAGCATTTCATGTTGTCAAATAGCATTAAGAATATGCATACCGCACCATATCACCCCTCCTGAATTAGATTGGGGGAGTGGGCTCTGCAAACTTTTAAAGCAGCCGTGGAAAAGCAGCCATCAGCATCCCTATCGTCCAACTTTGTGCATTTTCTTATTATCCATAAAACAACGCAGCACATGATCACCAGAGTAAGTCTTGCTGAGATGCTGGTGGGGAAACATATTCGAACTGGGTTGGGCCTGGTTTTTCCAAATTTGGCAAAAGGGCTAGAGGTAGAGTATGAAAAAGGAAACATCATGATTCTACAAAGTCTGTGAGAACACTCAAAGTGGCTGATCCACTATATATGTAGTATATCAACATTTTAGGACTAGTTGAAGTTGGGTGCCAGGTGTTATTGTGGCCAGGACGGCCCAGTATTGGATGAAGTAGAAGTTCAAAGTAAAATACTGAAGAAACATCAAATCATTTCAGAATAAAGAAATTGTGTAGCAAACCAGTGGGGTAGTCCACTCTGAGTATGCAGTGGTGTTGTTGAGGTTGAAAGCGGTATGGAAAGAAGTCAGCCTGAAGAAAGGTCAAGCAATGTTCCTGTGAGAACTGGAGAATGATCTGCACTGATTCACCTTGACAAGTTAGAAAGCTGATTTATGGAAGTGAAACCGAACCTGTCCCTGCTGTTACACCATCTCCTGTTGAGCTGCATCATTCCCAGAGGGAGAGGAAATTTCTTGACAGACTGACTTTATTATGAACTGCTAATAAATTCACTTCTGGTGTTATATTGTGAATAGATTAACTTTTGTTGGTGTGTGTCAATAAGGAATTTAAAGGGGGAAAGGATGTATTTGTGAGCCTCTTTAATTGGTGATGTTTTTGCAGGGTCATGTGATCCATTCAGCTAATTGGCTTGAAGCACTTGTGTTCTGTGGGCTCTGTAGCAGTCTGGAGATTGGAGGAACACAGGGTTCAGTGAGACGGAGGAACTGAGGGAGATCAGTGTTAGTTGAGAAATGCCATTGGGAAAACTGATGGGATTGAAGCCAATAAATCCTTTCAGGCCTGATCATTTACATCCCAGATATTTAAGAAAATGGACTGAGAATGCATTAGTGTTCATAATGAGAGGATTTGAGTGCAGGAGCAGGGATGTCTTGATGTAATTATACAGAGCCTTGGTAAGGCCACATCTGGAATGTTGTGTGCAGATTTGGTCTCCTTATCTGAGGAAAGATGTTTTTAATCTTGGCAAGTGTGAGGTGGTCCATTTTGGTAGGAGGAATGGTAGGAAGGACTATTACTTACGGGGCGAAAAACTGCAGCAGGCGACGGTGCAGAGGGACCTCGGGGTCCTTGTGCATGAGTCGCAAAAACCCAGCTTGCAGGTGCAGCAGGTGGTCAGGAAGGCGAATGGGATGCTGGCCTTCATAGCGAGGGGGATTGAATATAAAAGTAGGGAGGTCTTGCTGCAGCTGTATAGGGCATTGGTGAGGCCGCAGCTGGAGTACTGTGTGCAGTTTTGGGCGCCGCACCTGCGCAAGGATATTTTGGCCCTGGAGGGAGTGCAGAGGAGGTTTACTCGGCTGATACCGGAGTTGAGGGGATTGAGCTATGAGGAGAGGCTGAATAAACTAGGCTTGTACTCGTTAGAGTTTAGAAGAATGAGGGGAGATCTCATTGAGACGTATAAGATGATGAATGGGATGGATAGGATAGAGGTGGAGAGACTGTTCCCGCTCAAAAAAGACAGTAGGACTAGGGGGCACAGCCTCAAGATAAAGGGGGGGCGGTTTAGAACAGAGTTGAGGAGGAACTTCTTCACTCAAAGGGTGGTGAATCTCTGGAATTCTCTGCCCGTTGAAGTGGTGGAGGCTGCCTCGCTAAATATTTTTAAGAAACGGGTTGATGGGTTTTTGATAAGAGAAGGGATTAAGGGTTATGGGGAGAGGGCGGGAAGGTGGAGCTGAGTCACGACAGATCAGCCATGATCTTATTGAATGGCGGGGCAGGCTCGAAGGGCCAGATGGCCTACTCCTGCTCCTATTTCTTATGTTCTTATGTTCTTATGCTTTTGAGGGAGTGCAGAGAATGTTTACCAGACTGACTCTTAGGATGTTGGGACTGATGTATGAGGAAAGATTGAGTCGGTTCGGATTATATTTGCTGGATTTCAGAAGAATGAAGGGGCAATTTCATAGAAACCAATAAAATTCTAACAGAACTAGACAAAGATGCAAAAAGGATGCTCCCAATGGCGGGGTTTCTAGAACCAGGGGTCACAGTCTGAGGATACAGGGTAGATCATTTAAGACAGAGACGAGGAGAAATTTCTTCACCTAAAGCATGGTCAGCCTATGGAATTTGCTACCACAGAAGGTAGTTAAGGCCGAAACATTGAATGTTTTCAAGAAGACATTAGGTATAACACTTGGGGCGATGGGGATCAAAGGATATGAGGGGGAATCAGGCTACTGAGTTGGATGATCAGATACAATCATAATGAATGGCAGAGCAGTTTTGTTCTACTCCTGTTTCCTATGTTTCTATGAGTCAGGTTTGATTCTGGCTTTGGGTGACTGTTTGGAATTTGCATGCATTTCCGTCGTCAGTTTCCTCCAGGTGCTCCAGTTTCCTCCCACAATTCAAAGATGTGCAGACTAGATGGATTGACTATCATAAACTGCTCTCTTGTGTTCAAAGATATGTAGGTTAGGTGGATTAGCAGTGTGAATAATGGATTTAAAGGGATAGGGCCTGGGGGGAGGCTCTGTTGGAGAGTTAGTACAGACTCGATGGGTCGAGTGACTTCCTCCTGCACTAAAGGGATTTTATGGAATTTATTTTATGTAGACAGGTAGCCTGGATGATCAGTTCATGGAGTACTTTTGGGACAGATTCATAGATTAGCACATTCTAGCACAACCCTCTTCGAAGGAGAGTGAAGGTATGTATTTGATTTGGTAATGTGCACTGAGACAGGACTTGACAGAGTGGATGATCTAAGGATGTTTTCACTAGTGGGAGAGGCAAGAATTTGTTTACAAATAATGGGTCTTCCATTTAAGACAGAAGTTAGGAGTATCTTTTTCTTTGAGAGGGTTGTGACTCTTCCCAGGAGAGACAGGAGTACACTCGATCTGGTAATGTGTAATGACAGTAAGAGATCTCACAACACCGTGTTAAAGTCCAACAGGTTTATTTGGTTGGACCTTAATAAACCTGTTGGACTTTAACCTGGTGTTGTGCGACTTCTTACTGTGCTTATCCCAGTCCATCTCCACATAATGTGTAATGAGACATGATTAATCAATGACCCAATATTGAAGGCACTCCTGTGTAGAAGTGTTCATAATATGATTGAAGTTCACATTCAGTTTGAAGGAGAGAGCAGTAGATCTAAGAATAGTGCTTTAAACTTAAATAATGGGAAATTATGAGGACATGAAAATGGAGCTGGCTGTAATGAACTGGGGAAGGATATGGTTCTAAAAGGATACAATGCTAAATTGACCCTCGTGTTGGGGGATTAGCAGGGTAAATGAGGGCTATGGGAATAGGATCTGGGTGGGATTGTGGTCAGTGAAGACTCAATGAGCTGAATGACCTTCCTCTGTACTGTAGGGATTCTATGATTCTCTATTAATAGGGATGCAATAACAGACCCTTAAGGAGATATTTCAGAATATTCAGAAAAGATATATTTCAATGAGGAAGGAAAACTCTTAAGACACACCATCCCTGGCTAAGTAAGGAAGTTGAAGATACTATCAATTTAAAAGAAAAAGCTTATAATTGCAAAAAAGATTAATAACAGGTCAGAAAATTGGAAATAATATAAAGAACACCAAAAATGACTGAAAGATGAATAAGAAAAGAAAAATGGGGTTTGACGGAAAGCTAGATAGTAATATTTAAAACAGATAGTAAGTTTAGAATCATCATTGAACCCTACAGTGCAGAAAGAGGCTCGCCAGCCCATTGAGTCTGCACCAACCACAATCCCACCCAGGCCCTACCCACATATCCCTACATATTTTACCCGCTAATCCTTCTAACGTACACATCTCAGGACACTAAAGGGCAATTTTAGCATGGCCAATCAACCTAACCTCCACCTCTTTGTTTCTGCAGGTACTTAAAAATGGAAAAGTAAGCTGAGCTTAGGTCCCTAGAGAATGAGCCTGGGAAAATAATCATCGAAAATGAGGAAATAGTGGATGAATTAAACAGAAATTTTACTTCTGTCTTCAACGTGGAGGAGACAATTAACTTCCCAGAAATGATTGTTATCAGGAGGCGAAAGTGAAAGGAACTTAACATTATCACAATCACCAGATAAAACTGTTAGAGCAAAAAACTGACAAGTCCTCAGGTGCAATGGACTTCATTTTAGAGGCTGAAAATAATTAGTTCCTAAAATAGCATGTTCTGGAAAAATTTCATCAGATTGAAAAGAGCAAATGGTGTTCCTCTATTCAAGAACAGAGAGAAACTGAGAACAGGGAACTACAGGCCAGTTAGCTTAACATCTGTCAGCAGGAAAATGCTAGAATGGTGTGGGATGCCAGGAATGGTATCCTCACTGAAATATATCTTTTCTGAATATTCTGAAATACCTCCTTTAAGGTCTGTTATTGTATCTCTAATAATACAAGAGATCATAGAGAAGCAATTTGAAAATTTCAATGCAATCAGGTAGAGTGAAAGGGAAATCTTGTTTGACTTTGTTGGAGTTCTTTGAGGAAACAACAAGAAATGTGAATAAAGGGGAACCTGTGGATGTGCTGTTTTAGATTTCTAGAAGGCATTTAACAAGGTGCTACATCAAAGACCAAAACAAGAGCTCAAGGTATGAGAATAACATATTTGCATGGAAATTTGATTGGTTACCCAGCATGATATTGAGAGTATGGCACAAATTGGTCATTTTCATGTCGGCAAGCTGTGACGAGTGCAGGGGTCAACTACTTACAATTTTTATTAATGACTGGTGTGAAGAGATATATGAGGAAGAGTTGAACAGCTAGCCTCTATCCTTTGGTGTTTTAAGAATGAGAAGTGATTTCATTGAAACATATAAGGACTTAGCACACTGGATGATCAAAGGATGTTTCCCTTTGTGGGAGAGTCAAGAACTAGTTTAAAAATAGTGAATCTCCCATTTAAGACAGAAATTAGGAGAACACTTTCCTTTTAGAGGATTGTGACTCTTTGAAACTGTCTTCCCAGGAGAGTGATGAAGGCAGTGACTTTCAATCTTTTTAAGGCAAAGGTAGTTAGACTCTCGACTAAAAAGAGAGTGAATCAAAGTCATGAGAGTGGGTGCGGAGGATGTTTATAGCTATTTGGCATTGAGGTCAGAATCAGATCAACGATGATCTTATTAGGTGGTGGAGTAGGCTTGAGGGGCTGAATGGCCTACTCCTGCCCATCATCCTTATGTCCATTGGTTTAACTATTTGTTACTCATTAAGTATTTCTCTAATGCATTATTTTTATCATTGCGATTAGAGACTATTGACGTAATTTATTTCCTCTGCAGAAACATACACAAAAGATTGACACTTTTACCAAGTTTTCCCTGAAATCTGTCCAGCAGAGGATGTCATCAACAAGTTGTCAGATCCACGGTTACAGGTTTGCATTGTTATAGTTAGTGTTATCAAAATGAAACAACACCGTGTTCAGGGGTTGATTCGCACATTTTTGATATGCTCAACGCATTGAATTTGGGTTTGTACTATAATATCTTATATCTCTACCTTTAATATATCTTTCCTTCTTTTTATAATGATTGATAACTGCGTCCTGGTATAAGTCTTTTATACGTTAATCCTTCTTCACGACTTTGAATCAGCTCATTGTCATCTTCAGTTATCTTGTCATCCATTTATTAAAGAACTGCAACTGCACCAAATTGTGCCTGAGTCTTTTTTCGAGCTCCCCTGCCTTGTCACTAAATTTTATTGGAACCCATGTTTCAGAAAATCCTTAATGCCCCACAATAGCCATATGCCCTCACATCCTTCTTTAACTGTTCTGTGGATTAGTCTAGAGTTAAACATATTTGTTAAGTTAACAGACTTTTAAGAAGGCACTAGTTAAAATATAGTAACTTCTATGAATTAAATTCTTTGACTTAATGTGGTCAGCTTTGTCTTTGATGTGAAGATGTGGATGCTGCACACTCACAATGCTCCACTTCTCCAGCTGCCACCCTAAACACATTAAAGATGCCATCCTCGACAGACAAGCCCTCCGTATATACAAGATCTGCTGAGATGAGGGGGAATGCAACAGACACTTATAGACCTCGCAACAATTATTATATGGTGCTTGACTCATCGATACACTTCAGCAAAAAACTGCACTGACCTCCTCAGAAGACAAACATGAGATATGACCAACAGAGTGCCCTTTGGCATCCAGTACTTCCCAGAGCAGAGAAACTATAACATCGGGCCCTATTTTACCATTTTGATTCTACGTGCTGGGCGGACTTGAAACTGGGAGTGTTTCAAATCCGACTTTTAGACCCGTTCTGAGGTCTCCCATATGCACTCTGCCTGCAAAAATATCAGTCTGAATTGCACTACACAAGCCTTTGGGTGATGCTTAACACGCGCAGAATCCTGCAGATCCAAACGGCACCTCCAACTGTGTATGCGCAGAAAAAAAAGTAGAATTCTAGGATCAGTTATTAGGATTTTGCAAGCCCAGGCCAAATGGTGGGGTTTACATGTGGTGTGACATGACCCAAGATCCTGATTGAGGCCATCCTCATGCATCCGGAACTTTCTGATCAGTTCCTGCTCAGCGTTTCTGTATTGTCGTTTCCCTTGAAGGCCACCATGGAGAATGCTTACCCAAAGATTGGAGACTGAATGCCCTTGAATGCTGAAGTCTTCCCTGACTGGAAGGGAACACTCCTGCCTGGCGATTGTTGTGTGGTGTTCGTTCATCCATTGTCGTAGCGTCTGTGTGGTCTTGCCATTGTACCATGCCTCGGGATACCTTTTTCTGCAGCATATGAAGTAGACAACGCTGGCCATGTCACATGAGTATGTATCATGTACTGGTGTTCTCATGTGTGATAGTGGTATCCATGTCGATGATCCAGCATGTCTTGCAAAGGTGGCGGGGCTGTGTGGTTTTGTGGTTGCTGTTCCCCTGAAGGCTGGGTAGTTTGCTCTGAATGGTCTGTTTGAAGGCAAGTAGAGAGGGTGTGGGAATGAGATGTTCGCCTTCATTGAAGACATGTTGATAACTCCAAAAAATATATTGTAGTTTCTCTGCTCCGGGGAATTACTAGACGATAAAGGGTACTCTGTTAGTCATGTTCTGTGTTTGTCTTCTGAAGAGGTTGATGCGGTTTTTCACTGTGATGCGTCAGATGTCGATCGATGAGCTCAGCGCCATATCCCATTCGTACGAAGACAACTCTCAGCATCTCTAGGAGTCTGTTTTGTTCCTCCTCATCAGAGCAGATCCTGTGTATACGGAGGGCTTGTCCATAGATGATGGGTTCTTTAATGCGTTCAGGGTGGAAGCTGGAGAAGTGAAGCATCCTGAGGTTATCCGTGGGCTTGTGGTAGAGTGTCCTTGATGAAGCATGTGTCCAAGAATGCAACCGATTCTGGAGATTATGATGGTGGGATGGAACTTGTTGACGTCATTTTTGTTGTCAGCCCAAAGGGAGAAAATGAAGTGTATAGCATCGGTTGAATGTCCTGTGTGGTGAAGAGGTCTTACTCAAACTCGTGCATGAATATGTTGGCATATTGAGGTGCAAATTTCATCCCAATTGCTGGTCTGTGTGTCTGGATGAAGAACTGGTTGTTGAAGGTGAAGATGTGGTCCAGGATGAAGCGGATGAGTTGTAGAATTGCATCTGGAGTTTGGAGGTTGCCGGTGTTGAGTAATGAGGCTGTTGAAGCAATGCTGTTGTCATAGGGTCTATTGTAGAGGCCTGAGGCATAAATTGTGACAAGGAGTCTTCCTAGTTCAACTGGTCCATGGGTACTGAGTTTCTGTAAGAAGTCCGTATTGTCATGATAGAAGCTGGGAATTCCTTGTACGATGTGTTTCGAGATGCTCTCAATGTAACCAGACAGGTTCTCGCACAGGGTCCCATTGCTTGGTATGATGGGACGAACGGGTGTGTTGGCCCTGTGCGCCCTCTGGGGATAGGAGAAATCTCCAATGCGGGGAGTACATGGAATGAGATCACGGTGGGTGCTCTGAAGGTCTGGATCAAAGGTCTTGATCTGTCTGCTGAGTCTGTGGGTTTGTTCTTTGGTCAGATCTGCGGGTAAGAACATAAGAACATAAGAAATAGGAGCAGGAGTAGGCCATCTAGCCCTTCGAGCCTGCCGCGCCATTCAATAAGATCATGGCTAATCTGAAGTGGATCAGTTCCACTTTCCCGCTTTCTCCCCATAACCTTTAATTCCCTTGTCTGTCAAAAACCTATCTACCCGTGACTTAAATATATTTAGCGAGGTAGCCTCCACCACTTCAACGGGCAGAGAATTCCAGAGATTCATCACCCTTTGAGTGAAGAAGTTCCTCCTCAACTCTGATCTAAACTGCACCCCTCCCTCCCCCCTTATCTTGAGGCTGTGCCCTCTAGTCCTGCTATTCTTTCTAAGCGGGAAGAATCTCTCTACCTCTACCCTGAGCATTCCTTTCATTACCTAATATGTCTCTATAGGATCCCCCCTCATCCTTCTAAACTCCAACAAGTACAGACCTAGTCTATTTAGTCTCTCTTCATTGTCCAACCCCCTCATCTCCGGTATCAGCCTAGTGAACCTCCTCTGCACACCCTCCAAGGCCAAAATATCCTTGCGCAAGTGCGGCGACCAAAACTGCACACAGTACTCTAGCTGCGGCCTCACCCAGCTGCAGTCTCACGGTAATGGTAGCTGATCTGGTGTGGCTGCAACTCTGCTGGCCATTTCATTGCAAGGGCTATGGAAATATAGATAGAATCATACAGTGCAGGAGAGGCCCTTCAGCCCATCAGGTCTGTACCAACATGTGAGAAACATCTGATCTACCTACTTAATCCAGTTTCCTCCCACACTCCAAAGATGTGCCAGATGGCCATGCTAAATTGACCTTTAGTGTCAGGGGACTAGCAGGGTAAATACATGGGATTAGGGGGATAGGGCCTGGATGGCATTGTTATCAGTGCAAGCTCAATGGACCAAATGGCCTCCTTCTGTACTATCGGATTCTATGAAATGCTCCATTCAGGCAGCATCCTGGTGAGCCATCGCTGCACCCTTACCAGTACAATCACATCCTTCCCATAATATGGTGACCACCGTCTATAGTGAGAAATAATAAATCATAAATCACTCTGTTCACTCACAGAGCCTTCACTCTGTTATTTCATGCTACCAGTTTCCACTGTATACCAAACATGTGACAATAAGAAATCAAATTAAATAGCGCTATCAATCCTCCCAATAGTGAGGTGACCAAAACTGCACTAAGTACTCCAGCTGTGGCCTAACCAATGCTCTGTGGAACTCCATCATTACCTCCTTGCTCATAAATCTACACCATGACTGATGAAAGCAAGTGTCCCATATGGGACTTCTTAACTATCCTATATCAGGGTTATATTACATCTGTCACTGCTCTGCCAGTCTGACCAACCCATCGATATCTTCCTGTAACCTACAACTATCTTCACTATTAACCATCCTATCAAACTTGGTGTTGGCTGTAAACTCACTTAATATTCCCACCACATTTTCATCTTTTCCATTTAAGTATTTAACAAACACTAAGATTCTGAGTACTGATCCTTGTGGTGGGGTTACATCATCTACCCCCAATCTGTAAGAACTGTTCCATAGGCTATGAAATCTTGGAAAATGACTACCAATGCATTCACTATTTCTTAATTACTCTGAGATGTAGGTTAACATGCCCTGGAGATTTATTGGCCTTCAATCTCATCAATTTCCCAAACATCATGACCGGAGTTCTCCCATCCCACCCACCACTGGAATTTTAGCGGATGGGTTGCAGAGAATGTGAAATGCCATTGATGATTGGGCAGAAATTTCAGGTTTTTACATCAGCCCCTTTTTTTATATCAGTGCTGATTTCCTTCAGTTCCTCCAATTCACTAAATGCTAAATGTTATTTTAGCTTTGTTGTGCTTTGTGAAGACAACTAAAGTAAGTATTTAGTTAGTCAGCCATTTCTTTGTTCCTCATTATAAATTTTCCTGTTTCTGACTATAGGGCTGCATTTGCCTTCACCAATCTTTTTCTCTTCAACATATCTATAGAAAATTTTACAGTCAGTTTTTATATTCCCGCTTTATTTTTCCATTCTTAATCAATCCCTTGGTCTTCCTTTGTTGAATTCTATAATGTCCCCAATGCTCAAGCTTGCTGCATTTTTCTAGCTAATTTGTATGCCTTTTCCTTGGATCTGAGATTATTTTGAATTTCCCTTCTAAGCCATGGTTTGGCCTCTTTTCCCATTTTACTTTTGTGTCAGACAGGAATGAACAATTGTTGCAGTTCCCCCATGCACTCTTTGAATTGCCATTGCCAGTCCACCATCACCCCTTTATGTAAAATTTCTCAATTCATCATAGCCAATTCATGCTTCATACAATTGAAGTTTCATAGAACATAGAACATAGAACATAGAACATTACAGCGCAGAACAGGCCCTTCGGCCCACGATGTAGCGCCGACCAGTTACAAAACAATGACACACTAGCCTAAACCAATCCCTTTTCATCCATAAACCTATCCACAGATCTCTTAAACGCCCCCAAACTAGGTGCATTTACAACTGCAGCTGGCAGGGCATTCCAGTCCCTCACCACCCTCTGGGTAAAGAACCTACCCCTGACATCCGTCTTGTAGCTACCCCCCCTTAATTTAAAGTCATGCCCCCTCGTGCTAGCTTTCTCCATCCTAGGAAAAAGGCTATCACTATCTACCCTGTCTAAACCTCTAATCATCTTATATGTTTCAATGAGATCCCCTCTTAGCCGCCTTCTTTCCAGCGAAAACAACCCCAAATCTCTCAGTCTCTCCTCATAGGATCTCCCCTCCATACCAGGCAACATCCTGGTAAACCTCCTCTGCACCCTCTCCAAAGCCTCTACATCCTTCCTGTAATGTGGGGACCAGAACTGCACTCAAAACTCCAAGTGTGGCCGCACCAGAGTTGTGTACAGTTGCATCATGATGCTGCGACTCCTAAATTCAATCCCCCTACCAATAAACGCCAAGACACCGTATGCCTTCTTAACAACCTTATCTACTTGATTCCCAACTTTCAGGGATCTATGTATACATACACCTAGATCCCTCTGCTCCTCCACACTATTCAAAGTCCTCCCGTTAGCCCTATACTCAACAGATCTGTTATTCGTACCGAAATGAATTACCTCACACTTCTCCACATTAAACTCCATCCGCCACCTCACAGCCCAGCTCTGCAACCTTTCTAAGTCACCCTGCAAACTATGACACCCTTCCTCACAATCTACCACACCTCCGACTTTGGTGTCATCAGCAAACTTACTAATCCACCCAACTATACCCTCATCCAGATCATTAATAAAAATTACAAACAGCAGTGGCCCCAAAACAGATCCCTGAGGCACACCACTCGTAACCGAACTCCATGACGAATATTTACCATCAACCACCACCCTCTGTCTCCTATCTGCTAGCCAATTCCTAATCCAATTACCTAGATCACCCCCAATCCCATACATCTGCATTTTCTGCAGAAGCCTACCATGGTGAACCTTATCAAACGCCTTATCAAACGCTTTCTTTTATTAAGATTTCCTATTCTCAGAATCAACTGTGCCACTCTCCATCTTCATGAAGAATTGCATGTTTCCCAAGGGGTCTCACACAGCTAGAATGACAATTATTCCTTTCTTATTACACAATATCCAATGTAGATTAGATGTTATTCTACAATTGATTGCTTAACATTTTTATCCACAAAAACATCCTATTTACAGTCCAGGAATTTCTCCTCTATGGTATTGTCATGAATTTGGTTTCCCCAATCTACATCCAGATTAAAGTCACCCATAATTACAGATGTTCCTTTATCACATGCATCTCTAATTTCCGATTCAGCGCCATTATCACCATCACCTCTACAATTTGGGAGTCTATGTACAACCTTCAGTAACATTTTTTGCCCCTTGTGTTTCTCAGTTCTCTCTTTACAGATTCCACAGCTTTGGAAATAATAGGGACAATCTCATCAAAACCATTCTATGGGAGTGCTCCGATCTTATTGACTCATCCTGTCATTCAATTGGCAAGACAAACCAATAAGATTGAGGAAGGGGCAAAAATCGAGTTAGTGCCTGCTTTTTCATCTCTCACAATGTTAGCAGCTATGATTTTATGGCAAAATCATCTTCATACTCATAAAGGATGCAAAGCCAATTTCAATATTCATGACTTAATTTAAATGTAAATTGTGAGTCTCGGGTGCTATTGTCTGGGCTCACTTCCCTTACCTGCTCTCTGGCCAAGGTCCTCACTGGCGAGAATCATGTATGGTGCCGACTAATGGAGACCACTTGTGATGGCCTCACTAGTGGGTTGTGTATGTTACTATGGTTCTATAGGTCTATGGGAAAAATGGTTCGGCACAGCCAAGGGCCAAAAGGCCTGTTTCAAATGCTGTAATGTTCTATAATGTTTGATAAGGTTCACCATGGTAGGCTTCTGCAGAAAATGCAGATGTATGGGATTGGGGGTGATCGAAGTAATTGGATCAGGAATTGGCTAGCAGATAGGAGACAGAGGGAGGTGGTTGATGGTAAATATTCGTCATGGAGTTCGGTTACGAGTGGTGTGCCTCAGGGATCTGTTTTGGGGCCACTGCTGTTTGTAATTTTTATTAATGATCTGAATGAGGGTATAGTTGGGTGGATTAGTAAGTTTGCTGATGACACCAAAGTCGGAGGTGTGGTAGATTGTGAGGAAGGGTGTCATAGTTTGCAGGGTGACTTAGAAAGGTTGCAGAGCTGGGCTGCGAGGTGGCGGATGGAGTTTAATGTGGAGAAGTGTGAGGTAATTCATTTCGGTAGGAATAACAGATCTGTTGAGTATAGGGCTAACGGGAGGACTTTGAATAGTGTGGAGGAGCAGAAGGATCTAGGTGTATGTGTACATAGATCCCTGAAAGTTGGGAATCAAGTAGATAAGGTTGTTAAGAAGACATACGGTGTCTTGACGTTTATTGGTAGGGGGATTGAATTTAGGAGTCGCAGCGTCATGATGCAACTGTACACAACTCTGGTGCGGCCGCACTTGGAGTTCTGGTCCCCACATTACAGGAAGGATGTGGAGGCTTTGGAGAGGGTGCAGAGGAGGTTTACTAGGATGTTGCCTGGTACGGAGGGGAGATCCTATGAGGAGAGACTGAGAGATTTGGGGTTGTTTTCGTTGGAAAGAAGGCGGGGACCCCATTGAAACATATAAGATGATTAGAGGTTTAGACAGGGTAGATAGCCTTTTTCCTAGGATGGAGAAAGCTAGCACGAGGGGGCACGACTTTAAATTAAGGGGGGGTAGTTATAGGACTGATGTCAGGGGTAGGTTCTTTACCCAGAGGGTGGTGAGGGACTGGAATGCCCTGCCAGCTGCAGTTGTAAATGCACCTAGTTTGGGGGCGTTTAAGAGATCTGTGGATAGGTTTATGGATGAAAAGGGATTGGTTTAGGCTAGTGTGTCATTGTTTTGTAACTGGTCGGCGCAACATCGTGGGCCGAAGGGCCTGTTCTGCGCTGTAATGTTTTATGTTCTCTGGTTCTATGGAACAGAGGCCATTGAAGCCATCTGGATGGTCATGGGCAGAGCCAGGCAGTATCCCTTAAGCAGTGCCAGCCTGGCCCTGAAGGGAGATTGTGCCATGACAGGGAGAGGCAGGGAGGAGATCCTGGGGGGAGGGGAGAACTCTACAAAGGTGAAGTGTTGATCGACTGGGGCAACAATCGGGTAGTGGGGTTGATTGACAGGGGTGGCAATCAATGTACACAGTACACTGGGCGATTGGAGTGCTTGCACAGTGGCACTCCTGGAGTTCAGCAGCTGGCTTTATCAGGGAGAAAAGCCTCTTTTGTAGGGTTGCATTTTTCAACTCACCAAAGAAACAAGTCTGAAACTCTCCTGTTTTCTCACTCACTCAGCATTTAGAAACTTTTTGGTAAGATATCAAAAAAATCTGAAAATGGGAGTGAAACATGCTGATCTTTTCAGCACGTCCCACAACACAACCATTTGACACTTAGTGCAATGAAAAATCCTCAATGTGATTCTCACCAGAATAGAGGCTTCAAATGCGTGACTGGCACAAACTATTTGCAGTAAAAAGTTTGACAACACCAGGTTTTAGTCCAACCTATTTATTTGATAATATACTCACAAGCTTTTGGGGTTAGCCCCTTCGTCAGGTGATTGCAGCAGAGCATTGCTAAGCTCCATAAAAGTACTAATGATTCACACACAGTCAGTCATGCCAGAAACATGGCACTCCAGAAAGCACTGAAAACTGCTGCTGGACTCAATGGAGGAGGAAGGCAATATTTTTCCCCAACATGGCTGGTGGGCCTGAGTTTGGGCTAGCAATATGGCCAGGGATGCACTGACAGCAGTGGTCAGTGCCCACACATTGTCAGTCAGTACCAGAAGAAATTGAATGAGTGTCCATTCCTTCCTGACATTAGTTCTATCTGTTGCACCTGGAATGTCCATGTCGAGCCACTCTCTAACGCTTCATGGTCCTCAAGGACGCGACCCCTTCCCACCTTCCTCCAACTCTTCTTTCATCTCACTGTCACTACACCTACTTGCCATGGAACAGTCCTGACATACATGATCCAATCGACCTCACCCCCAACATCCCAGTCTTTCCAACCATCAGTCTTTAATTCCCCTTCCTCTGTTCCTACAGGAGAAAATAGGAGGAAAAAGGTGAAGATGGGAGGTGGTGTTCCAGAGCTGCATATCCTCACCACCTTAAGTGAGCAGGCAATGGAGGAGTGATGTAACTATCATGCATGCTCCCTTTGTACCATGCACACATCTGAAAGATGAATAGCCAGTGGTCACACACCATCGGAACACTGCTGTACCTTTCTATTCACATGCTGGACCCTCTGATAGTCTGGAATATGCAAGGTAGCGTGCGTGCCATCAGTGGCTCCCTGCATGTTTCATGCTGGCAATGGCGGTGAAGCTTTCAGCCCAGCTTGCTGCTGGGCCTGGCCTATGTCAAAGTTTATGTTGGCACCTGCCCAGCCGACAGGGCATCTGTCATCTCATGGATTTCCTTGTGCAGAGGAGACAGGGCAAAGCCGCAGAGATTCCTACTAATAGCTTGGAAGGACCCAGTTCCGTGGATGTTAAAGGATGCCATGACGGAGCAGATGTCCTGTCTCATGAGGTCTATTATAATGCCAGGAGTGTGGTGAATAAAGTGGATGAGCTTAGACCATGGATCGCTGCTTGGAAATGTGATGTGGTGGCCATTACAGAGACTTGGATGTCTCAGGGACAGGACTGGATACTTCAGGTGCTGGGTTTCAGATGTTTCAGAAAGGACAGGGAGGGAGGCAAAAAAGCTGGGGGAATGGCACTGTTGATCAGGGATAGTGTCACGGCTGTAGAGAAGGTGGAGGCCGTGGAGGGATTGTCTACAGAGTCTCTGTGGGTGGAAGTTTGGAACAGGAAAGGGTTGATAACTTTGTTGGGTGTTTTCTATAGACTGCCCAATAGTAACAGGGATGTTGAGGAACAGATAGGGAAACAGATCCTGCAGAGATGTAGTAAAAACAGAGTTGTCGTGATGGGAAACATTGATTTCCCAAACATTGATTGGAATATCCCTAGGATAAGGGGTTTGGATGGGGAAGAGTTTGTTAGGTGTATTCAGGAGGGTTTCCTGACACAATATGTGGACAAGCCTACAAGAGGAGAGGCTGTAGTCGATCTGGTACTGGATAATGAACCTGGACAGATGTTGGATCTCTCAGTGGGAGAACATCTTGGGGATAATGATCATAACTCTATCTCCTTTACGCTAGCATTGGAAAGAGATAGGATCAGGCATGTTAGGAAAGTGTTTATCTGGAGTAAGAGGAAATTAGCCAAGTAAATTGGAAGGAGATATTCTCAGGAAAAAGTACTGAAGATGGCAGAGTTTCAAGGAATGTTTGTCTAGTGTCCTGCATGGCAACGTTCCGATGAGACAGAGAGGTTTTGGTAGGTTACGGGAACCATGGTGCACATAAGTTGTAATGAACCTAGTCAAAAAGAAAAGTAAAGCGTACAAAAGGTTCAGAGAGCTAGGAGATGTTAGGGATCTAGAAGAGTATACGGCTTGTAGGAAGGAACTTAAGAAGGAAATTAGGAGAGCCAGAAGGGGTCATGAGAAGGCCTTGGCAGGTAAGATTAAGGAGAACCCTAAGGCGTTACACAAATATGTGAAAGGTAAAAGGATGAGATGTGAAGGAATAGGACCTATAAAATGTGAAAATGGGAAAGTTTGTACAGAACCGGTAGAAATAGCAGAGGTGCTTAATGAATACTTTACCTTGGTATTCATGGTGGAAAAAGATCTTGGTGGTTGTACTGCAACTTGGTGGTTGCAGCAGACTGAAAAGATTGAGTATGTGGACATTAAGAAAGATGTGTTGGAAATTTTGCGTAGCATCAAGATAGATAAGTCGCCAGGACCGAATGGAATATACCCCAGGTTACTGTGGGAGGTGAGGGAAGAGGTTGCAGAACCTCCGGCAATGATCTGTGCATCGTCAATGGCGACGGGAGAGATTCTGGAGGATTGGAGGACTGCAGATGTGGTGCCTATATTCAAGAAGGGAATAGGGATAGCCCAGGAAATTACTAACTGGTGACTCTAGTCTCAGTGGTTGGTAAGTTGATGGAGCAGATTCTGAGGGACAGGATTTATGAACATTTAGAGAAGTTTAATATGCTCAATAGTAGTCAGCACAGCTTTGTCAAAGGTAGATCGTGCCTTACGAGCCTGGTTGAGTGCTTTGAAAATGTGACTAAACACATTGACGAAGGAAGAGCGGTAGATGTGGTTCATATGGACTTCAGCAAGGCATTCAATAAGGTCCCCTATGCAAGTTTGGAGGGATGTCAGAAGTTGCAGCGTGACATAGATAGGATGCAAGGCTGGGCGGAGAAGTGGCAGATGGACTCCAAACCGGATGCATGTGTAGTGGCCCATTTTGGCAGGTCAAATGGGATGAAGGAGTATAATATCAAGGGTAAGACTCTTAGCCGTGCAGTGGAACAGAAGGACCTTGGAGTCCGGGTCCATAGGACTCTTAAATCGGCCTCGCAGATAGAGGATTTGGTTAAAAAGGCTTATGGTGTATTGGCCTTCATCAATCGAGGGATTGAGTTTAGAAGTCGGGAGATAATGCTGTAGCTTTATAAGACCCTAGTCAGACCCCACTTGGAGTATTGTGTGCAGTTCTGGTCGCCTCATTACAGGAGGATGTGGAAGCTATTGAAAGGGTGCAGAGGAGATTTACAAGGATGTTGTCTGGATTGGGTGGTATGCCTTATGAGGATAGGTTGAAGGAACTCGATCTTTTCTCCTTGGAGAGACAAAGAATGAGAAGTGACCTGATAGAAGTGTATAAGATGTTGAGAGGTATAGATCAGATGGGTTCTCAGAGGCTTTTTCCCAGGGCTGAAATGGTTGCTACGAGACGATGCAGGTCTAAGGTGCTGGGGAGGAGATATCAGGAGTAAGTTTTTCACTCAGAAGGTAGTGGGTGAGTGGAATTGGCTGCCCTCGGTGGTGGAGGCAAATTCGATTGTGTCTTTTAAGAGACTTCTGGATGAGTACATGGGGCTTAATAGGATTGAGGCTTATAGTAAGCCTAGTAGGTAGGGATATGTTTGGCGCAACCTGTGGGGCAAAGGGCCTGTTTGTGCTGCAGGTTTTCTATGTTCTTAAACTCCATGTGCCATTCATCAGCCCACTGGCCCAATTAATCAAGATCCCGTTGTAATCTGGGATAACTTTCTTCACTGTCCACTATGTCACCAATCTTGGTGTCATCTGCAAACTTACTAACTATGCTTCCGAAATTCTCATCCAAATTATTAATATAAATGACAAATAACAGTGGACCCAGCACTGATACCTGAGACATATCGCTAGTCACAGGCCTCCAGTTTGAAAAGCAACCCTCTACAACCACCTCTGGCTTCTGTCATCAAGGTGTGGAGATGCCGGCATTGGACTAGGTAAAACACAGTAAGAAGTCTCACAACACCAGGTTAATGTCCAATAGGTTTATTTGGTAGCAAAAGCCACTCGCTTTCTCCAAGGTGGCCTTCATGACACATGACAATGCAGAGTCGCTGAGCAGAGACTGATAGCCAAGTTTTGCACACACGAGGACAGCCTCAACCGGGATCTTGGGTTCATGTCACACTCTCTGTAACCCCCATGACTTGCCTGGGCTTGCAAAATCTCACTAACTTACCCGGCTGGAGACAATACTCATCTCTTTAACCCGTGCTCAACTCTCTCTCCACTCACATTGTCTGAACCTTTAAGACTTGATTACCTGTAAAGACTCACATTCCAACCATTATTTTGTAAATTGAGTTTGTGTCTTTATATGTCCTGTTTGTGAACAGAACTCCCACTTACCTGATGAAGGAGCAGCACTCCGAAAGCTAGTGGCTTTTGCTACAAAATAAACCTGCTGGACTTTAACCTGATGTTGTGAGACTTCTCATTCTGTCATCAAGCCAATTTTGTATCCATTTAGCTACTCCACCCTGGATCCTGTGAAATTTAACCTTATGCAACAATCTACCATGTGGTACCTTGTCAAAGACCTTGCTAAAATCCATGTGGACAATATTAGTTGCACTGCCCTCATCTACCTTCTCGATTACCCCTTCAAAAAACTCAATTAAATTTGTGAGATATGATTATCCACTCACAAAGCCATGCTGACTGTCCCTAATCAGTCATTGTGTCTCTAAATGCCAGCAGGTCCTGTCTCTCAAAATACCTTCCAACAGCTTACCCACTGATTCACTGGCCTGCAGTTCCTAGGCTTTTCCTTGCAGTCCTTTTCAAACAAAGGCACCACATTTGCCACCTTCCAATCTTCAGGCACCTCACCTGTGACTAGTGATGATTCAAATATCTCTGCTCGGGGACCTGCAATTTCCTCCCTAGCCTCCCATAATGTCCTGGGGATACACTTCATAAGGTCCTGGGGATTTATTTACCTTGATGTGCTTTAGGCCTTCCAGCACCTCCTTCTCTGTAATATGTACATTCGTCAAGGCACCACTATTTATTTTCCCAAGTCCTCTAACATCCATGCTTTTCTCTCAACAGTGACTACTGATGAGAAACATTAATTTAGGATCTTAACCATCTCTTGTGGATCTGCACATAGATGACCTTGTTGATCCTTAAGAGACCCTACTCTTAGTTACTCTTTTGTCCTTTATGTATTTGTAGAAGTCCTTCAGACTCTCCTTTGCCTTATCTGCCAAAACAATCTCATGTCCCCCTTTTGCCCTCCTGATTTCTCTCTGAACTCTACTTCTACACACCCTCTTCAAGGGATTCACTTGATCTCAGCTGCCTATGCATGTCATGTGTCACCTTCTTCTTCTTGATCAGGGCCTCAATATCCCAAGTCATACAGAGTTCCCTACTTCTGCCAGCCTTGCCTTTCACTCTAAGAGTAATGTACTTCCCCTGAACCCTGTTACTTATTGGCTTTGAGAGATTGTCAGGGAGTTATTTTGATTTAACCACAGAACTGCTGAAGATCAGATTGTACCACTTCACACTCACTTTTTATAGATTATATGGTGAGGTACTCCTCTTTGAGTGGTTAGGTGTTAGTTCTGGAGCGGGGTGGGGAGCAGGGATCCATCTCTGCTTCATCACAGTTGCAATAATGTGAAGTTAATACAGCATGGTAGAACAATGTGCTGCATTGAGTGCCCTCTTCACTTGTAAATGTTACATAGGCAGTATCAATTCTGCATGTCAAAATTAAAAAAAACCTTTCATAGAACATAGAACCCTACAGTGCAGAAACAGGCCCTTCGGCCCATCGAGTCTGCACCGAACACAATCCCTCCCAGACTCTATCCCCATATCCCTACACATTTTACCTGCTAATCCCTCTAACCTACACATCCCAGGATACTAAGGGGCAATTTTAGCATAGCCAATGAACCTAACCCGCACATCTTTGGACTGTGGGAGGAAACCGGAGCACCCGGAGAAAACGCACGCAGACACGAGGAGAATGTGCAAACTCCACACAGACAGTGACCCGAGCCGGGAATCGAACCCAGGACCCTGGAGCTGTGAAGCAGCAGTGCTAACCACTGTGCTACCGTGCCAGGCACGCCTGGATACTTTCAGGAAGTAACAATGGTAGATAATAAATGTATGTTATATGAAAGGATTTTAATATATGTTTTTGCACTATTTTTACAGGTTACAGAGGCTGAATAAATTTCGAACAATTGTCACCCAAGAATTGGAACATTTTGAAAAGGACTCTCAGTTTCTTAAGACCATGGAAAAAGAACTAACAGTACGTATGGTGGAAGGCAGTTTTAAAAAGCAAACTATTTATTTTGTCACTTGCTCATTGTTATTGTTCACAATAGTTTGCTTTTTATAGAAATCACAAATTCAGTTTTAATGAACTCAAAGGAGACAGTGGGATTGTCATTTTACAGTTGTGACTTTCCTTTCACAAAATATGTTGAGCAAATTCCATTAATTTGCTGAGAACAAATTATTGGGAACAAAACTATCATAGTTGCTGCGAGTCAATTACCACACAACATTTTCAGAATTTTGTTTATGGCGAACAGAATGCAACCAAACAACCACATCAGTGATTCTTCAGCAGAAATTTTACTCATCTCACTCTTGATCAGAATCATTTTAATCATCTACCCAGCTTGAAGAATTGCCTAACCCCAGATATCAGGGAAAATAATTTATTTCTATTCACCCTATTAACTAATTTCATCATATTAAATATCTCTGTCTGATCACCCTAAACAATTTTTTCTCCTCATTAAACTAAGTTGGCTCTATTGTCACTTTGAAGAATGCACATTATATCCCTTTCACTGAACTGAACACAATACTCTAAAAGGGATCCGATTAGAGCTGTGTACACTCTAACATCAACTTTAACGTTTGCTATTCTAGTCTCGAGAGATGAAGGCTGGCATTCCAGTAGTGTTTTAGTTATATTTATGACCTCTTTAGTTTTTAGTGATTTCTGCACATGAATTTTTAAATCTGTTCTCCTTAATATTTCCTGGTTTTTCACTACCTATAAGGTGAATAACTTGACATTCTCAACACTGAATTCTATCTGCTTCATTTAGTCAACTCATTTAATTTTCTAATTTCCCTTGCAATGTTCCCCACTTATTTACAGCTCTTTTGTGCTGTAACAATTCTGTGATTCACAATTATATATCCCACATGACAACAAATGCCTGTGTACCAAAAAGTCTGCAGATCTTGAATTGACCTCATTAGGTAGGTTGGATTGATAGAAGATAAACATTGTCACTTGTGTAGGAAAGCCAACAACAATAATTATACTAACTATCTATTATTCTTGATCCTAGCAGACTGGTACATATACATATGGTAGCCTAAAGTGGACAACATGAAAAATGCAATTTATGTAAAAAACTCCTGACCACTCCATTACTTATTGGTCAACTGTGTGAAATCTATATAGTTGTAAATTTGCTGAATTTATTGTTGAATTTCCACCTCTCATGGTTTGAAGCATTCTAAATACAATACATTCCTCCCCTTCTTAAGAAATGAGGAACACAGTATGTTTCAATGGTTTGTTTCCTGTTAGGGACTAGATTAGAATCATAGAATCCTACAGTGCAGAAGGAGGCCATTTGGCCCGTTGAGCGGTGGGCTCGAGGAGGAGTTCTTGGAATGCCGCCGGGATAGTTTCCTTGAACAGTGTGCGTTGGAGCCGAAGAGGGAGCGAGCTATCTTGGATCTGGTGTTATGTAATGAGGCGGGTAGAATTAGGGACCTTGTGGTGAAGGATCCTCTTGGGGAGAATGATCATTGTATGGTGGAGTTTCTGGTGCAGATGGAGGAGGAGAAAGTGGGTTCCCGGACACGCGTCC
Source organism: Prionace glauca (assembly GCA_037974335.1). NCBI lineage: Eukaryota > Metazoa > Chordata > Chondrichthyes > Carcharhiniformes > Carcharhinidae > Prionace > Prionace glauca. Next base: position 19,175,385 of record CM075736.1, on the reverse strand, counting down.
TTTGTTTGAACAGAGGGGAGTATGGTAGGATGAGAGAAGAATTGGCGAATGTGGACTGGGGGAGCGCGTTGGAAGGTAGGTCTGCTGAGGAGCAGTGGAGGATCTTTAAGGAGATCTTTCTTGGTGCTCAGCAGAAATTTATTCCGATGGTTAAAAAGGACCGTGGAAGGAGAGGTAATAAGCCGTGGATAACGAAGGAGGTGAAGGAAAGTGTTAAATTAAAAGCGGAGGCGTTTAGAGTAGCTAAGAGTAGTGGGCAAGAAGAGGATTGGGAGAGGTTTAAATGTCAACAAAGATTGACAAAGAAGTTGATAAAGAAGGGTAGGAGAAACTATGAAGCTGGGCTAGCGCTTAATATAAAAAAGGATAGCAAGAGGTTTTGTAAATATATAAAAAGGAAGAGGCTGGCTAGGGTGAACATTGGACCCTTAGAGGATGAGAGGGGGGACTTAGTGGTAGGGGATGGGGAAATGGCTGAGGTCTTGAATAACTTTTTTGTTTTGGTCTTCATGGAGGAGGACGTGAATAATTTGCCGGGTGTTAGCAATGGAAAGGTGATAGGACTGGAGGGTCTCAATGACATTATTGTTACCAGAGAGGCGGTGCTCAACAGACTGGAGGGACTGATTGTGGACAAGTCCCCAGGACCGGATGGAATGCATCCGAGAGTCCTGAAAGAAATGGCGGAGGTGATAGTGGATGCCTTGGTGGTTATTTTCCAGACATCGCTGGATTCCGGGGAAGTGCCGGAAGATTGGAAAATGGCTAATGTTACGCCGTTGTTTAAGAAGGGTGGCAGGCAAAAGGCAGGGAATTATAGGCCAGTTAGTTTAACGTCTGTTGTAGGTAAAATGTTAGAATCCGTCATCAAGGAGGAAATAGCGAGGCATCTTGAGAGGAATTGCTTGATAGAGCAGATGCAGCACGGTTTCGTGAAGGGGAAGTCGTGTCTGACAAATTTATTAGAGTTCAATGAGGATGTGTCTAGGGCGGTGGATAGAGGAGAGCCGGTGGATGTGGTCTTTCTTGATTTTCAGAAGGCGTTTGACAAGGTACCTCACAAGAGGTTATTGCAGAAGGTCAGGGGGCATGGAGTTGGGGGTAGGGTGTTAGCGTGGATAGAGGATTGGTTGTCAAATAGGAGGCAGAGAGTGGGGGTTAATGGGTGCTATTCGGATTGGCGGTTGGTGACTAGTGGAGTGCCCCAGGGGTCGGTGCTGGGGCCTCAGCTATTTACCATTTATATAGATGATCTGGAGGAGGGAACCGAATGTATGGTGTCGAAATTTGCTGATGACACCAAGATTGGTGGAACGGCAAATTGCGCAGAGGGTGTAGAGAGTCTGCAGAAGGATCTGGATAGGCTGGGCGAATGGGCCAGGAACTGGCAAATGGAATTTAATGTTGGCAAGTGCGAGGTGGTCCACTTTGGTAGGAATAATGGAGGAAGGACTATTACTTACGTGGAGAAAAACTGCAGCAGGCGACGGTGCAGAGGGACCTCGGGGTCCTTGTGCATGAGTCGCAAAAACCCAGCCTGCAGGTGCAGCAGGTGGTCAGGAAAGCGAATGGGATGCTGGCCTTCATAGAGAGGGGGATTGAATATAAAAGTAGGGAGGTCTTGCTACAGCTGTATAGGGCATTGGTGAGGCCGCAGCTGGAGTACTGGTCTCCACACTTACGCAAGGATATTTTGGCCTTGGAGGGAGTGCAGAGGAGGTTTACTAGGCTGATACCAGAGTTGAGGGGGTTGAGCTATGAGGAGAGGCTGAATAAACTAGGCTTGTACTCGTTAGAGTTTAGAAGAATGAGGGGAGATCTCATTGAGACATATAAGATGATGAATGGGATGGATAGGATAGAGGTGGAGAGACTCTTACCGCTCAGAAAGGACAGTAGGACTAGAGGGCACAGCCTCAAGATAAAGGGGAGGCGGTTTAGAACGGAGTTGAGGAGGAACTTCTTCACTCAAAGGGTGGTGAATCTCTGGAATTCTCTGCCCATTGAAGTGGTGGAGGCTACCTTGCTAAATATTTTTAAGACGCAGGTTGATGGGTTTTTGATAAGAGAGGGGATTAAGGGTTATGGGGAGAGGGCGGGAATGTGGAACTGAGCCACGACAGATCAGCCATGATCTTATTGAATGGTGGGGCAGGCTCGAAGGGCTAGATGGCCTACTCCTGCTCCTATTTCTTATGTTCTCATGTTCTTATGAACTTGTATTGACAACAATCCCATCCAGGACCTATCCCAGTAACCTCACATATTTATCCTGTTAATTCCCCTGACTCTAAGGGCAATTTAGCATGGCCAATCAACCTAATGCACACATCTTTGGACCGTGGGAGGAAACTGGAGCACTGGAGGAAACCCTCGCATACATGGGGAAAATGTGCAAACTCCACTCAGACAGTGATCTGAGGCCAGAATTGAAGCAGAACATTCCGTGCCTGAATTGGCCTGGTCAGTCATCTTTGGACACACTGCAACTAGCCTCAAAATAACAGATGGTGTTGAGGTCACCATCGATGACGATGGACGAACAACAACAATCAAAACAAACTTTATTTAAGAACATTGTTAAAATATGATAAGAAGAATTAGTATAACTTTTACCAATTGAAAATATTTTAATATGATCAAGTACAACTAGCTATCACTATAGTTCCAATGTAAGCAGTGTCTCATAGAAACATAGAAAAGCTACAGCACAATACAGGCCCTTCAGCCCACAAAGTGATGCCAAACATGTCTCTACCTTAGAGATTACTAGGCTTACCTATAACCCTCTTTCTTACTAAGTTCCATGTACTTATCTAAAAGTCTCTTAAAAGACCCTATCAAATCCGCCTCCAGCACCGTTGCCGGCAGCCCATTCCACACACCCACCACTCTCTGAGTGAAAAACTTACCCCTGCCACTTCCTCTGTACCTACTCCCCAGCACCTTAAACCTATGTCCTCTTATGGCAACCATTTCAGCCCTGGTAAAAAGCCTTTGACTATCCACTCGATCAATATGTCTCAACATCTTATACACCTCTATCAGGTCACCCCTCATCCTTGGTCTCTCCAAGGAGAAAAGGCCGAGCTCCCTCAACCTATCCTCATAAGGCATGTTCCCCAATTCAGGCAACATCCATGTAAATCTCTTCTGCACCCTTTACTCCATGTGGGGTTTGACCAGGGTCCTATATAGCTGCAACATTATCTCTCGACTCCTAAACTCAGTTCCTTGATTGATGAAGGTCAGTACACCATACGCCTTCCTAACCACAGCTTCAACCTGTGCAGCTGCTTTGAGCGCCCTATGAACTCAGGCCCCAGGATCTTTCTGATCTTCGACATAGCCAAGAGTCCTACCATTAATATTATATTCTGCCATCCTATTTGACCTGCCAAAGTGAACCACTTCACACTTAAATGGATTAAACTCCATCTGCCACTTCTCCGCCCAGTCTTAAATCCTATCAATATCTCGCTGCAACTTCTGACATCTCTCCACATTATCTACAACATCTCCAACCTTTGTACATCAGCAAACTTACCAACCCATCTCTCCACTTCCTCATCCAGGTCATTTATAAAAATCACAAAGAGTAAAGGTCCCAGAACAGATCCCTGGGGCACTCCACTGGTGACCAACATCCATGCAGAACCCATCTATAACCACTCTTTGCCTTCTGTGGGGAAGCCAGTTCTGGATCCACAAAGCAATGTCCCCTTGGATCCCATGCCCTCTCACTTTCTGAATAAGCCTTGCATGGGGCACCTTATTAAATGCCTTGCTGAAATCCATATATACTTACATCTTCAAAAAATTCAATCAGGCTTGTAAGCATGATTTGCCTTTGACAAAGCCATGCTCACTATTCTTAATCATATTATACCTCTCCAAATGTTCATAAATCCTGCCTCTCAGGATCTTTTCCATTAACTTACCAACCACTGAGGTTAGACTCACTGGTCTATAGTTTCCAAGGCTATCTCTTTCTTGAATAAAGGAACAACATCTGCAATCCTCCGGACCTCTCCCGTCGCCAGAGGCTCAGCAATCTCCTCCCTTGCTTCCCACAGTAGCCTGGGGTTCATCCCATCCGGTCCCAGCGACTTATCTATCTTGATGCTTTTCAAAAGCTCCAACACATCCTCTTTCTTAATATCTACATGCTCAAGCTTTTGACATAAAAGCTTTTGACAACTACTTTTCTCATAGACATGAATCCCTTCTTCAGAATCAGTTAGCACCAAAAACAGAAATAGATGCTAGATTTCCAGCCTATTAACACTTCTGTTAAGATTCAAACTGTCTTCTGACTCTCAGAACCACCTCCAGAGAAAAAAACCCAACAGCAGAGTCTCTGACAAAGAGACTTATTCCCTGGCAGATTCTAGTCTCCAACTCCAGAGAGGAAAAGAGACATATTGCTCTCCAAGGCTTACACAGAAATGTCAAGCAGCAGCCAAGTTTGATTTCTCTGTGGAAGCCTAGTTCCACCCAATCTAGCCATCAACCTAAACAAGCCCCACTCTGCAAAACGCCGGGAGAACATTAAAATAACAGAATAATTAGCCCATTAACAAACATTCTCATAATTAGGAGCAATTATGCTGCTGCAGTAATAATATAGGGGCTGCCATATGCAGACAAAATGGCAACTTATAATACTCTAACTTTTGTGTTAGTTTCATATATAAAGAGATGAAAGGTTTGTTCAAATATTGAATGTAGTTCATTTTGCAACTTAAGAATAGTCGATGTAGGAGCAGAAAAGCCTGAGAGGGACATGATTGAGGTACACAAGATTATGAGAAGTATGCGTAGAGTGAATAGGATACAGCTGTTCTCTACAGTTGAGAGTTAAGCATGAGGGTGCATACTTTTAGGATAAGAGACAAGAGATTCAGAAGGGATTTGAGAAAAAAATCTTTTCACTCAAAGGCTGATGAGAATCTGGAATGCCCTCCCTGGGAAGGTGGTGGAGATTGGAAACCTACAATCTTTAAAAAGTATTTGGATGAGCCCTTGAAATATCCTAACATTCAGGGTTCTGGGACAAATGCTGGAAAATGGGATTATCGCAACTTTAGTGGTATTCTTGGTGCAGACTTGATGGGTCAAAAGGCCTTTTCTGCACTATATGACTCTATCATCTAACATCAGGTGTGATCTCATTTAACTCATATTCTTCAACTGAGGTGTTGATGTTGGAGTCAGATTGTTGCTTAGAAATAATGTCTGCAGCACTTTGAAGAACGATATGTTTTGTGCGGTGTTTTGCAAACCAGACTTTACAATGATCATAGACCCTTGGGTGTTGCTCACAATAAAGGGTTGGTTTTTGTTCGGGGGTTCTTTTCTTTCCAAGATGGCAATCATATTTCACAAGCACCTTGTCATAGAACCATAGAATCCATACAGTATAAAAGAGGCTATTCAGCCCATCAAGTCTGTACCAACCATAATCCCACCCAGGCCCTATTCCCGTTATCTCACATATTTACCCTGCTAATCCCCCCTGACACTAAGGCCAATTTAGCATGGCACAGCTGTATCCTATTCACTCTACGCATACTCCTCATAATCTTGTGTACCTCAATCATGTCCCTCTCAGGCTTTTCTGCACATCTTTGGACTGTGGGAAGAAACTGGAGCACCCGGAGGAAACCTATGCAGACACGAGGAGAATGTGCAAATTCCACACAGACAGTGACCTGAGCCAGGAATTGAACCCAGGTCCCTGGAGCTGTGAAGCAGCAGTGCAAACCACTGTGCTACCGTGCCGCCCCAATGTTGTCTACATGGACTTCAGTAAGGCCTTTGACAAATTTCCTCATGGCAGACTAGTGCAGAAGGTGAAGTTGCATGGGATCAGAGGTGAGCTGGCAAGGTGGATACAAAACTGGCTTGGTCAAAGAAGACAGAGGGTAGCAGTGGAAGGGTACGTTTCTGAATGGAGGGCTGTGAAAAGTGGTGTTCCTCAGGGATCATTGCTGGGAACTTTGCTCTTTGTAATATATATAAATGATTTGGAGGAAAATATAATTGGATTGATTAGTAAGTTTGCAGATGACACAAAGGTTGGTGGATTTGCAGATAGCGATGAGGACCATCAGAGCATGCAGCAGGATACAGATTGGTTGGAGACTTGGGCAAACAGACGGCAGATGGAGTTTAATCCGGTAATACATTTTAGAATACAGATAGGAAATATACAGTAAATGGCAGAACCCTTAGGAGTATTGATAGGCAAAGGGATCTGGGTATACAGGTATATAGGTCACTGAAAGTGGCAATGCAGGTGGAGAAAGAGTCAAGAAGGTATAAGGCATACTTGCCTTCATTGGCCAAGGTATTGAGATTAAAAATTGGCAAGTCATGTTGCAGTTTATAGAATCTTTGTTAGGTCTCACTTCGAATATAGTATTCAATTCTGGTCGCCACACTACCAGAAGGATGTGGAGACTTTGGAGAAGGTACAGAAAAGATTTACCAGGATGTTGCCTAGTAAGGAGAGCATTACTATGAGGAGAGGTTGGAGAAACTTGGTTTGTTCTCACTGGAGCGACGGAAGTTGAGGGGAGACCTGTTAGAAGTCTACAAGATTATGACAGGCATGGCCAGAGTGGGTAGTCAGAAGTTTTTTCCCAAGGTGGAAAAGTCAATTATTAGGGAGCATTGGTTTAAGATGTGACGGGTAAGATTTAAAAGAGTTGAACAAGGCAGATTTTTCACACAGAGTGGTGGGTGCCTGGAACTCATTGTCGGGGGAGGTAGTGGAAGTAGATATGGTAGTGACTTTTAACAAATCTTGACAAGTACATGAATGAGATGGAAATAGAGAGATATGGTCCCCTGATGGGTAGGGGGTTTTAGTTAAGTTGGGTAGCATGGTCAGTACAGGCTTGGAGGGTGAAGGGCCTGTTCCTGTGCTGTAATTTTCTTTTTCTTTGTTTGTTCTTTGTTCTTTGTGATGCAGGAGACTGTCAGGGGGCAGTACTGTCAAAGCAGTCCAGGCAGCAGAACTGCATCTTTAGGGGCCCAATGCATCATTCCACAATGGACTGATTGGCTGCATGGGCCTCATTATGACAGGTATTCATCTCGGCCTGTGACCTCTCATAGAAATCATAGAAACCCTACAATACAGAAAGAGGCCATTCAACCCATCGTGTCTGCACCAACCTCAATCCCACCCAGGCCCTACCCCCATATCCATACATATTTTACCCACAAATCCTCTAACCTAAGCATCTACAGTCAATTTAGCATGGCCAATCAACCTAACCTGCACATCTTTGGACTGTTGGAGGAAACCAGGGCACCCGGAGGAAACCCATGTAGATACGAGGAGAATGTGCAAACTCCACACAGACAGTGGCCCAAGCAGTGGCATCATCACCTTTGCAGTGGCATCATTACCTCTGCAGTGGCATCATCACCTCTGCAGTCGCATCATCAACCAAGTCCTAATCAGATAACCCTTGTCCCCTGTGAGCCATCCCAGCAGCCTGGACTGGTCGTCAGAGACCTTGAGGATCTCAGAACTCCTGAAGATGAAGCTATCATGCATGCTGCCTTGGTGTCATGCACATAAGTACACGATGTGCATCGACTGGTGACACACCAAATGAGCATTCATGAAATGGAACCTCTTCCTGTTCATAAACCATGTTGCATCATATTGTAGGGACTGCAGGGCCAGGTGCGTGCAATCGATTGTCAACTGCACCTCTGCAATGGCAGGGGTAACCCTAATCCAGTAGCCCAGGGTTCCTGCTGGGTCTGGCAAAGATTAAAGTTTATGTAGTAGCCTGCCCAAGTGAACAGGGAATCTGACACCTTGTGGACATACTTGTGGACTGAGGACTTGGAGATCCAACAAATGTTCCCACTGGCATCCTGGGAGGACCTGGTAGCATGAAACTTGAGAGTTGGTGTGACCTTCACTGCCAATGGGAGTGGGTGTTCCTTTGTCTTCTGAAGTGGTAAGCCCATGAGAACATAGTACAGATGACACCTGCGGTGGATGGCAAATGCTGTCCAGCAGCTCCTCAAAGGATATGCGTGTCCTGAATCTCTGAGATCTCTATCTCCTCTTGGGCTAATGGACGCCCGCCTCTTGCCCCGACTGGCGCTTCCCTCTCCTCCTGCTGTAGCCTGTGCCATTGGCTGACCTTACAATGTGTGCAATTCCTCCTCCATAGCCACAAGAATCACCGCCAGGTCAACTGGTGTCATGGCAAAGTCCATCATTGCTCTGGAAGAATGGTAGGAGGATGTTGGGGGAAGGGAGGAAGAGAGAGAGATAAATTCCATCAAGCGCTCCATCCCGAGACAGCACTCCCCCCAAGCAACCTGTGTCCCAATTTTACCATAGTGCCAATTGACCTGATTAAGTTTGGTAGGTCCATTCAAAAGTCTGATGGCAGTAAGGAAGAAGCTATTCTTCAGTCGGTTGGATCGTGATTTCAGACTTTTGTATATTTTTTCCGATGTTCACAATCCCTTGTAGCTTCTTGGTCAGAACTGGAGCCATACCAAGCTGTGAAACAAGCTGTGATACATCCAGAAAGGATGCTTTCTATGGTACATCTGTAAACTATGGTGAGATTCGTAGTGCACATGCCAAATTTACTTTCCGCCTGAGAAAGTAGAGGTGTTGGTGGGTTTTCTTAACTATAGCATCAGCATGGAAGGACCAAGATAGATTGTAGTGATCTGGAAACCTAGAAGCTTGAAGCTCTCAACAATTTCCACTTCATCCCCATTGATGTAGACAGGGGCATGTCCTCCACTATGTTTCCTGAAGCCACTGACAATCTCTTTTATATCACTGACATTAAGGGAGAGATTATTGTCATGGCACCAATTCATCAGATTCCCTATCTCTTTTCTGTACTATGTCTTGTCATTGTTTGAGATCCAACCCACCACGGTGGTGTCATCAGCAAACTTGAAAATGGAGTTGGAGTGGAATTTGGCCACACAGTCATAGAATCTAAAGCATGGAGGCAGGCTCTTCAGCCCAAACTGGTCCATGCCAGCCAAAAAGCCCATCTAAACTTACCCCATTTGCCTGCATTTGGCCCATATCCCGCTAAATCTTTCCTATCCATGTATCTGTTCAAATCCTTTTATATGTTGTCAATGTCCCTGCCTCAACATTTCCTCTGGCAACTCATTTCCACATACGAAATATCCTCTGTGTGAAAATGTTGCTCCTCAGGTTCCTATTAATTCTTTCCCCTCTTAATTTAACCTATGTTCTCTAGTTCTCGATTCCCCAACCCCAGATAAAAGCATTCACCCTATCCATGATCTTTCACACAGCATTAACTGTATAAGGAATGTAATATGTCAGACAACACTCGCAAATTCATCTCAACTGAATTTCGGAACAATACACACAAGGGAGTGTGAACATCTCACAAGCAGCTCCCTATACTCACAGTCAAATGATCTGGCAGAATGAGCGTCTCACTCAACTAAGCATCACCTAGAACAATGTGCACTGGGATGCACAGACTACTATTCTGCACTCCTCAGCCTGCAAAATCTACTACAACAGAACCTGCCCTTACCAACACAATAGCTGTTTTCTAGCCGTGCCAAGATCATGATTCCTACTGCCAACTCTCTGCTCTAGCCTGAACTTAAAATTTAACTGAATGGTGCCCTCATACAATGCAGATTGAGAAGCAAAGTTCACCATGATTGATTTCCCCACACACTTGGCTTTCTCACACCTTCAGACTGATTCAGACCGCATGTGGCCATGCCCATGCAGCCATGCAGTAGCACACAACAATGCTGCTCAACTGAACAGTATGTGGTGCCCTCAGACAGTGCTCACAATGTATGCAATCATCTTCACCTACTAAAGAGGCAGAACGAGCACCAACAAATAGTACAGCACTTCAGTCAGCTGGCCTATGGTACCAGCCTCCTATTACAGGGACTTGTTGACTCCTACAGAGGCCAACATAATTAGCACCAACAAAACATCCCATTTTGCCAATATTAAGGACATTGACCACAGAAACTACAGCACCACCAAATGGCATAACCATGTACTTATGTGCTTGAGCAAGCTGAATAAATGATTCCAGGGCTTTATTACAACTTAGCCGAGAACTGACTCTCAAATTTCAAGATTTCTTTACAATAAAAATGGATGGTGGGGGGAGACAGGGACATGATGGGCCATACAGCAGCTACAATGGTTCAATCTGTATATATAAGTTATTATGCATTTCTAGCTCATTTAACTTGTACATTATGCAATATTTATACATTGTTTTCTATTGCACACACTGTTACACCTCATGCCCAGTAAAAAGTCTGACAACACCAGGTTTTAGTCCAACCGACTATCAAATAAGTCGGTTGGACTAAAACCTGGTGTTGTCAGACTTTTTACTGTGTTTACGCCAGTCCAATGCCGGCATACCCACATCATCACCTCATGCCATCAGGTGTTCCGACTAAACTAGGGCGGCACGGTAGCACAGTGGTTAGCACTGCTGCTTCACAGCTCCAGGGTCCTGGGTTCGATTCCCGGCTCGGGTCACTGCCTGTGTGGAGTTTGCACATTCTCCTCGTGTCTGCGTGGGTTTTCTCCGGGTGCTCCGGTTTCCTCCCACAGTCCAAAGATGTGCGGGTTAGGTTCATTGGCTATGCTAAAATTGCCCCTTAGTATCCTGGGATGTGTAGGTTAGAGGGATTAGCAGGTAAAATGTGTAGGGATATGGGGATAGGGTCTGGGTGGGATTGTGTTCGGTGCAGACTCGATGGGCCGAAGGGCCTGTTTCTGCACTGTAGGGGTTCTATGGTTCTATGGTTAAACAGGGGAGATGTAGACTGAGTGGTCACGTGAGAACGTGATGACGTGGCTGCTCTTATGCCAGAACTCTCCATTCACCTGAAGGAGAGGGAATCCCCTCGAAAGCTAGTGAGTTTACAATAAAATAAATCGGTTGGACTAAAACCTGGTGTTGTCAGACTTTTTACTGTGTTTACCCCAGTCCAACGCCAGCATATCCACATCATGCATAAGAGATCACATGGAGGAAGCTCAGGAGTACAGGCAGAGCACAAGTGTTGAAGTGAATGAAAAACTCTTTGTTGACAGTCCTTGCCATCAGTGATTCAGGAACCCACAACATCTACAGTTAAGACCATTGATTCAGCTGCCTCTCTTCGTTACTTCTTTCATAATTTTTCCTTTTGATGGATATTACAATGCCAAGGCCTCATTGGCACATCAGTGCCTTGGATCATGCAAAACAATAATCATGATCAAGATATATTAGATCGTAAAGAAGCAAACTTAACAACTAATACCATTTGTTGTAAAAAATCAGAGTTTTAAATTTTTTTTCTTACTGTAGAATTTCTGGAAGAAACATTCAAAAGCTTTAAGTGAAGTGAAGGAAAATGAAGATCAAAGGTCAGTAAATTATTTCAATTGTACTTAAGATGCATCAACGGGTTGATGGGTTTTTGATAAGAGAGGGGATTAAGGGTTATGGGGAGAGGGCGGGAAGGTGGAACTGAGCCACGACAGATCAGCCATGATCTTATTGAATGGCGGGGCAGGCTCGAAGGGCCAGATGGGCTACTCCTGCTCCTATTTCTTATGTTCTTATGTTATGTTCAAGAACAAATCAGTTTGTTAAATCCACAGCACTGCTTGAAATGCACTTATGAAGCAATACATCTATACATCGTTGCAAATATGCAAAATATGCTAAGGTGCTTTACATATCATCATAGAATCCCTACAATGCTGAAGGAGACCATTTGGCCCATCAGGTCTGCACCGACCAAAATCCCACCCAGGCCCTATTCCTGGAACCCCACATATTTACCCCGCTAACCCTCTTAACACTAAGTGTCAATTTAGCACAGCTAATCAACCTAACCTTTGGACTTGGAGGAAACTGGAGCACCTGGAGGAAAATCCACACATTCACAGGGAGAATGTGCAGACTCCACTCAGACAGTGACCTGAGGCTAGAATTGAACCCGGGTCCCTGGTGCTGTGAGGCAGCAGTGCGAACCACTGAGCCGCCACGCTGCCCCATTGTATTGGCAAATAGAAAAGAACACTGAGCCACAGGTTACCCAGAAACAGTTACAACATAACTATGGTCTTTGATAAATGATCATGCCCAATCATAGAATCCCTGAAGCGTAAAGGAGGCCATTCAGCCTGATAGAGTATCTTACCCAGACTCTCTCCCCCACCCTTAACTTGTAACTTCACACATACCCACACAGCTTATGATAGAATCCCTACAGTTACAGAATGAGGCTATTTGGCCTATGGAGCCTGCACTAACAATAATCCTACCCAGGTCCTATCCCCATAATCCCACATGTTTACTGTAATTCCCTTGACACTATAGGGCAATTTAACATGGCCACTCAACTAAGCCTGCATTGATAACAATCCCACCCAGGCCCTATCCATGTAATCCCACATATTTACAGTAATTCCCATAACACTAAAGGCAATGTAGCATGGCCACTAACCTAATGTGCACATCTTTGGACTGTGGGAGGAAGCCGGAATACGCGGAGGAAACACATGCAACATGAGGAGAATGTCCAAATTCCAAACAGACAGTCACCCAAGGCCTTAATTGAACTTGGGTCCCTGGCATTGTGAAGCAGCGGTGCTAATCACTGTGCCACCATACTAGCTTGGAGCAATTTACCATAGCTAGTCCACTTCACCTGCATATCTTTCATCCAATGGTTGGATAAATCCTATGCCTGGATTGTGCTGTCCTAAGGTAATTATTTAACTTATTAACTCATTATAATTGAGCCAGTGCCTGAAATGCATTGATCCATTGTTCCAAGGATCCTTGTGTAAATAAGAATGACACAATGGCACAGTGGTTAGCACTACTGTCTCATAGCGCCAGAGATCCGGGTTCAATTCCCGGCTTGGGTGACTACCTGTGTGGAGTTTGTACGTTCTCCACGTGTCTGTGTGGGTTTCCTCTGGGTGGTCTGGTTTCTTCCCACAGTCCAAAGATGTGCGGGTTAGGTGGATTGGCCATGATAAATTGTCCATTAGAGTCAGGGGGATTAGCTAGGGTAAATATATGGGGTCACAAGGATAGGGCCTGGGTGGGATTGCTGTTGGTACAGACTTGAAAGGCCAAATGGCCTCCTTCTGCACTGCAGGGATTCTATGATTCTAAATATGGGGTATCACATTAGGAATGAGGGGAGGGGTTGACAAGACAAAATAGGCCCACAGTTCAGGAAAATGTCAGAATTCTGTAACTATGGGAACTCTAGGGTTAGATCTAGTCTGGTTTGGGATCAACTGAATGGCCTGGTTTGAACATGTGGTCAGGAATCACAAGTGTCAGAACATGTGGGGTGATATGGAATCTCAACTTTCTGGATTAGATTGATGGAGGGCCTAAAAAACAGGCCTTAGGAACTGGAATATTTAAACTTGCTATATTCAATTATCAAATTAGTAATAACCTTACTTAACAGAAATCTATCAATTCAACTGATCCCCACTTCATCCCCACCGATCCTCAACAATATTTTGAGGGCAAGAGTTAGGTTTTTATCACACTTTGTCTGAAGAAGTGCTTCCTGGCATCTCCCACGAAACCCTAATTCTAAATTTCTTTTCTCCCATTCGGGGCTCTGCTATTAGTATAAATAGTTCATAAGAACATAAGAACATAAGAAATAGGAGCAGGAGTAGGCCATCTGGCCCTTCGAGCCTGCCCTGCCATTCAATAAGATCATGGCTGATTTGTCATGGCTCAGCTCCACCTTCCCGCCCTCTCCCCATAACCCTTTACCCCTTCTCTTATCAAAAACCCATCAACCCGTTTCTTAAAAATATTTAGCGAGGCAGCCTCCACCACTTCAACGGGCAGAGAATTCCAGAGATACACCACCCTTTGAGTGAAGAAGTTCCTCCTCAACTCTGTTCTAAACCGCCTCCCCTTTATCTTGAGGCTGTGCCCCCTAGTCCTACTGTCTTTTTTGAGCGGGAAGAGTCTCTCCACCTCTATCCTATCCATCCCATTCATCATCTTATACGTCTCAATGAGATCTCCCCTCATTCTTCTAAACTCTAACGAGTACAAGCCGAGTTTATTCAGCCTCTCCTCATAGCTCAATCCCCTCAACTCCGGTATCAGCCTAGTAAACCTCCTCTGCACTCCCTCCAGGGCCAAAATATCCTTGCGCAGGTGCGGCGCCCAAAACTGCACACAGTACTCCAGCTGCGGCCTCACCAATGCCCTATACAGCCGCAGCAAGACCTCCCTACTTTTATATTCAATCCCCCTCGCTATGAAGGCCAGCATCCCATTCGCCTTCCTGACCACCTGCTGCACCTGCAAGCTGGGTTTTTGCGACTCATGCACAAGGACACCGTGGTCCCTCTGCACCGTCGCCTGCTGCAGTTTTTCGCCACGTAAGTAATAGTCCTTCCTACCATTCCTCCTACCAAAGTGGACCACCTCACACTTGCCAACATTAAATTCCATTTACCATTTCCTGGCCCATTCGCCCAGCCTATCTAGATCCTTCTGCAGACTCTCCACACCCTCCTCACAATTTGCCTTTCCCCCAATCTTGGTGTCATCAGCAAATTTCGACACCCTGCACTCGGTTCCCTCCTCCAGATCATCTATATAAATGGTAAATAGCTGAGGCCCCAGCACCGACCCCTGGGGCACTCTACTAGTCACCAACCGCCAATCCGAATAGCACCCGTTGACCCCCACTCTCTGCCTCCAATTTGACAACCAATCCTCTATCCACGCTAACACCCTACCCCCAACTCCATGTCCCCTGACCTTCTGCAATAACCTCTTGTGAGGTACCTTGTCAAACGCCTTCTGAAAATCCAGAAAGACCACATCCACCGGCTCTCGTCTATCCACTGCCCTAGACACATCCTCATAGAACTCCAGTAAATTTGTCAGACACGACTTCCCTTTAATGAAACCGTGTTGCGTCCGCCCTATCAAGCAATTCCCCTCAAGATGCCTCGCTATATCCTCCTTAATGACGGATTCTAACATTTTACCTACCACAGACGTTAAACTAACCAGCCTATAATTCCCCGCCTTTTTCCTGGCACCCTTCTTAAACAACGGCGTAACATTAGTCATTTTCCAATCTTCCGGCACTTCCCCGGAATCCAGCGACGTCTGGAAAATAACCACCAATGCATCCACTATCACCTCCGCCATTTCTTTCAGAACCCTCGGATGCATTCCATCCAGTCCTGGGGACTTGTCCACAATCAGCCCCTCCAGTCTGTTGAGTTCACTGTGATCTGATTAAATTATTCATTATCTTAAACTCCAATTACCTAATCTCAAAACCTTCTATACTCGAGAAAGAACAGTCCATTCTTATCTTTGTAACTTGACTCTTAGACCATGTTCCATTCTACTGAATCTGCACTTCTCACTGTAAGGCTATCGTGAGGTGCCCAGAACTGAATACAGTACGAGAGATGTGGTTTAAACCGCATCTCTGTATAGCTCTGCACCTATTTGGATTCAACCCCCAAAATAAAAACTAATCCAGTGCAAATGTGATGGACAAATGGTTTGTCTCTGTGCCTTGTATTCTGTGATATTTCATAAGAATATAAGAAATAGGAGCAGGAGTAGACCATCTAGCCCTTCGAGCCTGCCCCGCCATTCAATAAGATCATGGCTGATCTGACGTGGCTCAGTTCCACTTTCCCGCCTTTTCCCCATAACCCTTAATCCCCTTGCCTATCAAAAATCTATCTACCCGCGTCTTAAATATATTTAGTGAGGCAGCTTCCACCACTTCAACGGGTAGAGAATTCCAGAGATTCACCACCCTTTGGGTGAAGAAGTTCCTCCTCAACTCCGTTCTAAATTGCTCCCCCCCTTATCTTGAGGCTGTGCCCCCCTAGTCCTACTGTCCTTTCTGAGCGGAAAGAGCCTCTCCACCCATTCATTCATCATCCCATTCATCATCTTATATGTCTCAATGAGATCTCCCCTCATTCTTCTAAACTCTAACGAGTACAAGCCCAGTTTATTCAGCCTCTCCTCATAGATCAACCCCCTCAACTCCGGTATCAGCTTAGTGAACCTCCTCTGCACTCCCTCCAAGGCCAAAATATCCTTGCGTAAGTGCGGCGACCAAAACTGCACACAGTACTCCAGCTGCGGTCTCACCAGTGCCCTGTACAGTTGCAGTGAGACCTCCCTACTTTTATATTCAATCCCCCTCGCTATGAAGGCCAGCATCCCATTCGCCTTCCTGACCACCTGCTGCACCTGCAAGCTGGGTTTTTGCGACTCATGCACAAGGACCCCGAGGTCCCTCTGCACCGTCGCCTGCTGCAGTTTTTCTCCACGTAAGTAATAATTCTTCCTACCATTATTCCTACCAAAGTGGACCACCTCGCACTTGCCAACATTAAATTCCATCTGCCATTTCCTGATCCATTCGCCTAGCCTATCTAGATCCTTCTGTGGACTCTCACCACCCTCCGCACAATTTGCCTTTCCACCAATTTTGGTGTCATCAGCAAATTTCGACACCCTACACTCGGTTCCCTCCTCCAGATCATCTATATAAATGGTAAATAGCTGAGGCCCCAACACCAACCCCTGGGGCACTCCACTAGTCACCATCCACCAATCCGAATAGCACCCATTGACCCCTACTCTCTGCCTCCTATTTGACAACCAGTCCTCTATCCACGCTAACACCCTACCCCCAACTCCATGCCCCCTGACCTTCTGCAATAACCTCTTGTGAGGTACCTTGTCAAACGCCTTCTGAAAATCAAGAAAGACCACATCCATCGGCTCTCCTCTATCCACCGCCCTAGACACATCGTCATAGAACTCCAGTAAATTTGTCAGACACGACTTCCCTTTAACGAAACCGTGCTGCGTCTGCTCTATCAAGCAGTTCCCCTCAAGATGCCTCGCTATTTCCTCCTTGATGACGGATTCTAACATTTTACCTGCAACACATGTTAAACTAACAGGCCTATAATTCCCCGCCTTTTGCCTGGCACCCTTCTTCAACAACGGCATAACATTAGCCGTTTTCCAATCTTCCGGCACTTCCCCGGAATCCAGCGACATCTGGAAAATAACCACCAAGGCATCCACTATCACCTCCGCCATTTCTTTCAGAACCTTCGGATGCATTCCATCCGGTCCTGGGGACTTGTCCACAATCAGCCCCTCCAGTCTGCTGAGCACCACCTCTCTAGTAACAGTAATGTCATCGAGACCCTCCAGTCCTACCACCTTTCCATCTCAAACATCCGGCAAATTATTCACGTCCTCCTCCGTGAAGACCGAAACAAAAAAGTTAGTCAAGACCTCAACCATTTCCCCATCCCCTACCACTAACTCCCCCTTCTCATCCTCTAAGGGACCAATGTTCACCCTAGCCAGCCTCTTTCTTTTTATATATTTATAAAAACTCTTGCTATCTTTTTTATATTAAGCGCTAGCCCAGCTTCATAGTTTCTCCTATCCTTCTTTATCAACTTCTTTGTCAGTCTTTGTTGACATTTAAACCTCTCCCAATCCTCTTCTCGCCCACTACTCTTAGCTACTCTAAACGCCTCCGCTTTCAATTTAACACTTTCCTTCATCTCCTTCATTATCCACGGCTTATTACCTCTCCTCCTACGGTTCTTTTTGACCATCGGAATAAATTTCTGCTGAGCACCAAGAAAGCAGACCTACCTTCCAACGCGCTCCCCCAGTCCACATTCGCCAATTCTCTCATCCTACCGTACTCCCCTCTGTTCAAACAAAGGACGCGTGTCCAGGAACCCACTTTCTCCTCCTCCTTCTTCAGCAGAAACTCCACCATACAATGATCACTCTCCCCTTCACCACAAGTTCCCTAATTCTACCCGCCTCATTACATAGCACCAGATCCAAGATAGCTTCAGTCAGACAACATGGTCGATGCTGGCTTGGAGGCCCGAAGGACCTGTTCCTAGCTGTAATTTTCTTTGTTCTTTGTTCTAAGGCTTCAGACCAGATTGTGGATCACATAGAACATAGAACATTACAGCGCAGAACAGGCCCTTCGGCCCACGATGTTGCGCCGACCAGTTACAAAACAATGACCCACTAGCCTAAATTAATCCCTTTTCGTCCATAAACCTATCCACAGATCTCTTAAACGCCCCCAAACTAGGTGCATTTACAACTGCAGCTGGCAGGGCATTCCAGTCCCTCATCACCCTCTGGGTAAAGAACCTACCCCTGACATCAGTCCTATAACTACCCCCCCTTAATTTAAAGTCGTGCCCCCTCGTGCTAGCTTTCTCCATCCTAGGAAAAAGGCTATCACTATCTACCCTGTCTAAACCTCTAATCATCTTATATGTTTCAATGAGATCCCCTCTTAGCCGCCTTCTTTCCAGCGAAAACAACCCCAAATCTCTCAGTCTCTCCTCATAGGATCTCCCCTCCATACCAGGCAACATCCTGGTAAACCTCCTCTGCACCCTCTCCAAAGCCTCTACATCCTTCCTGTAATGTGTGGACCAGAACTGCACACAAAACTCCAAGTGCGGCCGCACCAGAGTTGTGTACAGTTGCATCATGACGCTGCGACTCCTAAATTCAATCCCCCTACCAATAAACGCCAAGACACCGTATGCCTTCTTAACAACCTTATCTACTTGATTCCCAACTTTCAGGGATCTATGTACACATACACCTAGATCCCTCTGCTCCTCCAAACTATTCAAAGTCCTCCCGTTAGCCCTATACTCAATACATCTGTTATTCCTACCGAAATGAATTACCTCACACTTCTCCACATTAAACTCCATCCGCCACCTCGCAGCCCAGCTCTGCAACCTTTCTAAGTCACCCTGCAAACTATGACACCCTTCCTCATAATCTACCACACCTCCGACTTTGGTGTCATCAGCAAACTTACTAATCCACCCAACTATACCCTCATCCAGATCATTAATAAAAATTACAAACAGCAGTGGCCCCAAAACAGATCCCTGAGGCACACCACTCGTAACCGAACTCCATGACGAATATTTACCATCAACCACCATCCTCTGTCTTCTATCTGCTAGCCAATTCCTGATCCAATTCCCTAGATCACCCCCAATCCCATACATCTGCATTTTCTGCAGAAGCCTACCATGGTGAACCTTATCAAACGCCTTGCTAAAATCCATATACACCACATCAACTGCCTTACCCCTATCCACCTCTTTGGTCACTTTCTCAAAGAACTCGATAAGGTTAGTAAGGCACGACCTACCCGCTACAAAACCATGCTGACTGTCTCTAATCAACTCATTACTCTCCAAATAACTATAAATCCTGTCTCTAATAATCCTTTGCAAAACCTTACCCACCACAAAAGTAAGACTCACCGGTCTATAATTCCCAGGGAAGTCTCTTCTCCCCTTCTTAAACAATGGGACAACATTTGCTGTCCTCCAATCTTCCGGTACTATCCCAGAGACCAACGACAACCTGAAGATCAGAGCCAGAGGCTTCGCAATCACCTCTCTTGCCTCCCAAAGAATCCTAGGGTAAATCCCATCCGGACCAGGGGACTTATCTATTTTCAAACCCTCTAAAATATCCAGCACATCCCCCGTATCAACTGCAATACTATCTATTTTACACCCCTGCACCCCAGTGTCCTCCTCAGCTACATTCATGTCCCCTTGCGTGAACATCGAAGAGAAATATTGGTTCAACGCCTCTCCAATCTCCTCCGGTTCCACACACAACTTTCCTCTACTGTCTGTAACTGGCCCTAATCTTGCCCTAACCAACCTTCTGTTCTTGACATACCTGTAAAACGCCTTAGGGTTCTCCTTAATCCTATCAGCCAAAGTCATCTCATGTCATAAGTACGATTAGTCACATCCCTGCAAATTTGAGGATATATCTGTTAACCGTATTGTTCTACGTCCTAACTGATTCCATGTCCAAACAAACTAGGTTGTCTAATTCCAGGTGCTATCATTTTTGTTGTGTAGAACCTTATTGAATGCCAAGTGGAAGCCCATATACATAGATGGTCACTTAATTTACTAGAAAATCCATTATCTGCAATAATAGATACCCCTTCAAATTTTTGTGGCATGATTTAGCCTTTATACGTCCATATAAGGCCTACCTATTGGAGCTTTCTGATCAGTTCATATTTGTCTAAGTGTTCAATCACATTGCCCTTAATAACAGATTCAAATAGCATATCCACAACTTTAATTTATTTATTCATTGATGAGGCCAGCATTTAATGCCCATCCCTAACTGTTGTTGAGAAGGTGGTATGAGCTACTTTCTTGAACCACTGCAGTCATAGAGTCATAGAGGTTTACAGCATGGAAACAGGCCCTTCAGCCCAACTTGTCCATGCCACCCAGTTTTTACCATTAGAACATAGAACATAGAACATTACAGCGCAGAACAGGCCCTTCGGCCCACGATGTTGCGCCGACCAGTTACAAAAACAATGACCCACTAGCCTATACCAATCCCTTTTCGTCCATAAACCTATCTACAGATCTCTTAAACGCCCCCAAACTAGGCGCATTTACAACTTACATAATTAGGCTAGTCCCAATTGCCCATGTTTGACCTATACCATTCTATACCAATCTTACCCATGTAACTATCTAAATGCTTTTCAAAGGATAAAATTGTACCGCCTCTATTACTGCCTTTGGCAGCTTGTTCCTGACACTCACCACCCTCTGGTGAAAAAATAGAAGAATAAGAGGAGCCCATTCAGCCTTTTGAGTCTGCTCCACCATCTAATGAGATCATGGTTGATCTTCTACATCAACACTGTTTTATTGACTGTCCCTGTATCCCTTGATATTTTTAACATGTAGAAATCTATTGATATTAGTCTTGCACAATCTCAATGATAGCCTTCATAACCCTCTGAGGTAGAGAATTCCAAGACTTACCACCCTTTGAAATAGAAATTCCTTGTCATCTCAGCCCTAAATTGCTTACTGTTTATTCTGAGATTGTGTACCAGATTCTAGACTTCTTAGCTACAGAAATTCTTCCTGCATTTACCTTGTCATGCTCCATTAGAACTCCAGAGAATAAGGTTCAGTCTATTTAATCTTTCTTCACAGGAACCTTTACCCTTGGAATTAATTCAGTTAAGATTTGTTGCACTGCCTCGATGACAAGTAATATTTTTCTTTTGGTAAAGCAATCAAAACTGCACATAATACTCCAAGTATGGTCTCACAATCAAATGTTTTTACTTCTATACTCAACTCTTACATAGAACCCTACAGTGCAGAAACAGGCCCTTCGGCCCATCGAGTCTACACCGAACACAATCCCACCCAGACCCTATCCCCATATCCCTACACATTTTACCTGCTAATCCCTCTAACCTAGACATCCCAGGACACTAAGGGGCAATTTTAGCATAGCCAATGAACCTAACCCGCACATCTTTGGACTGTGGGAGGAAACCGGAGCACCCGGAGAAAACCCACGCAGACACGAGGAGAATGTGCAAACTCCACACAGACAGTGACCCGAGCCGGGAATCGAACCCAGGACCCTGGAGCTGTGAAGCAGCAGTGCTAACTACTGTGCTACCGTGCCTTCTTGTAATAAAGGCCAACATACCATTTGTCTTCTTAATTGCCTGCTGTACCTGCACATTAGCTTTCATTGACTCATGAACAAGTCCCTTTGAAGTTCAATAAAAGCAAAGTATTACAGATGTTGGAATCTGAAACCAAAAGAAAAAATACTGCCAGACCTGTTGATGGTTTTCGGCATTTTCACTTTTGGCCTTTGAAGTTCAACACTTGTTAGCCTCTCATCAGAGTATTTAAAAAAATACTCTGTATTTCTGTTTCTCCTGTCAAAGAAGACAACCTCATATTTCTCCACATTATATTCAATCTTTTGTGTATTCACTTAGCCTCTCCAAAATCTCTAGAAGTGTCTTTGCACCCTCCTCACAAATCTCCTCTGCACCCTCTCCAATGCTTCCACATCCTTCTAAGAGTGAGGTGACCAGAACTGCACACAATATTTCAAATGTGGTCTCATCAAAGTCCTGTATAATTGAAGCATAACCCCACAATTCTTAAACTCAAACCCCTTGTTAATAAACGCTAACACACTATAAGCCTTCTTCACAGCTCTATTCACTTGAGTGGCAGACTTCAGAGATCTGTGGATATGAGCCCCAAAACCTCTCTGTTCCTCTACATTCCCCAGAACCCTGCCATTGAGCCTGTAATCCACATTCAAGTTTGTCCTACCAGAATGAATCACCTCACACTTAGCGGGGTTAAACTCCATCTCCCACTTTTCTGCCCAGCTCTACATCCTATCAATGTCTCTTTGCACCCTACAAGAGCCCTCCACCTCATCCACTAATCCATCAATCTTGGTGTCATCAGCAAATTTACAAACCCTTCAACCCCCTCCTCCAAGTCATTGATAAAAATCACAAACAACAGAGAACGCAGCACAGATCCCGGTGGTACACCGCTGGTAACTGGCCTCCAGTCTGAAAATTTTTCCTCCACCACCATCCTCTGTCTTCAATGAGACAGTAAGAAGTCTCACAACAGCAGGTTAAAGCCCAACCAATTTATTTGATAGTAAACTCACAAGCTTTCGGGATTTGCCCCTTCGTCGGGTGAATGGAGAGTTCTGGCCTTAGACAAAGCATATAAAGCACAGACAGTTTACAAAATAATGATTAGAATGCGAGTCTTGACAACTAACCTGCTATTCAAGTCTTAAAGATGCAGACAATGTGAGTGGAAAGAGCATTAGGCATAGGTTAAAGAGATGTGTATTGTCTCCAGACAGTATAGTAAGTGAGGTTTTGCAAACCCAGGCTAGTCATGGGGGTTACAGATAGTGCAACATGAACCCAAGATCCTGGTTGAGACCATCCTCATGTGTGCGGAACTTGGCTATCAGCCTCTGCTCAGCGACTCTGCGCTGTCGTGCGTTGTGAAGGTCGCCTTGGAGAACACTTACCCGAAGGTCAGAGGCCAAATGCCTGTGACCGCTGAAGTGTTCACCAACAGGAACAGACTTGCCTGGTGATTGTCGAGTGATGTTCATTCATCCGTTGTCGTAGCATCTGCATGGTCTCTCCAGTGTACCATGCTTTGGGACATCCTTTCCTGTAGTGTATTAGGTAGACAACATTGGCCAAATTGCAAGAGTATGTGCCTGGTGGATGGTGTTCTCATGTGTGATGATGTCATCCATGTCAATGATCTGGCATGTCTTGCAGAGGTTGTTGTGGCAGGGTTGTGTGGCATTGTGGTCACTGTTCTCCTGAAGGCTGGGTAGTTTGCTGTGAACAATGGTCTGTTTGAGGTTGTGCGGTTGTTTGAAGGCAAGAAGTGTGGGTGTGGGGATGACCCTGGCGAGACGTTCATCTTCATCAATGATATGTTGAAGACTCTGGAGAAGATGTCGTAGCTTCTCCGCTCCGGGGAAGTATTGAACGACAAAGGGTACTCTGTCCACCGTGTCCTGTGTTTGTCTTCTGAAGAGGTCGGGGCGGTTTTTCGTTCTGGCACGTCGGAACTGTCGATCGATGAGTTGAGCGCCATATCCTGTTCTTATGAGGGCATCTTTCAGCATCTGGAGGTGTCTGTCACGATCCTCCTCATCTGAGCAGATCCTGTGTATATGGAGAGCTTGTCCATAGGGGATGACTTCTTTAACATGTTTAGGGTGGAAGCTGGAGAAGTGGAGCATCGTGAGGTTATCTGTGGGCTTGCAGTAAAGTGAGGCGCTGAGGTGACCGTCTGCATTTTTAAGACTTGAATAGCAGGTTAGTTGCAAAGACTCGCATTCTAGTCAGTAATCTGTAAACTGTGTGTGCTGTTATATAGTCTGTCTGAGGCCAGAACTCTCCATTCACCTGATGAAGGGGCAAACCCTGAAAGCTTGTGAGTTTACTATCAAATAAATTGGTTGGACTTTAACCTGGTGTTGTTAGACTTCTTACTGTGTTTACCCCAGTCCAATGCCAGCATCTCCACATCATAACTTCTGTGAGACAGCCAGTTACTTATCCAATCTGCTAAATTACCTTCTATCCCACCTCCTCAGTTTCTTCATAAGCCTACCATGTGGAATTTTATCAAACACCTTGCTAAAATCCACGTATATGACAGCAATTGCTCTACCTTTGTCTACACAGTTACCTTCTCAAAGGATTCAATCAAATTTGTGAGGCAGGATTTACCCCTCACGAAACCGTGCTGACTATCCCGGATTAAACTGCATCTTTCCAAATGGTCATAAATCCTATCCCTCAGGACCCTTTCCATTAACTTACTGACCACCGAAGTAAGACTAACTGGCCTGTAATTACCAGGGTCATTCCTATTTCCTTTCCTGAAAGAGGAACAACATTCATCACTCTCCAATCCTCTGGCACAATCCCCATGGACAGTGAGGACCCAAAGATCAAAGCTAAAGGCACTGCAAGCTCATCTATTGCCTCCCAAAGTATCCTAGGATGTATCCCATCAGGCTCAGGGGACTTATCAACTCTCAGGTTTTTCAAAATTGCTAATATACCTTTCCTCAGAACATTTACCTCCTCCAGCCTATCAGCCTGTATCACACTCTCATCCTGAAAAACATGGCCCCTCTCCTTGGTGAACACTGAAGAAAAGTATTCATTCATCATCTCTCCTATCTCTTCTGACTCCGTGCAGAAGTTCCCACTACTATCCTTGACCAGTCCTAACCTCACCCTGGTCATTTTTTTATTTCTCACATATGAGTAAAAAGCCTTGGAGTTTTCCTTTATCTGAAGTCCTTGGCCCCCTCCTATCTCTCCTGAGCCCTTTTTTTTAACTCATTCCTAGCTATTTGTAACCCTCAAGCAACCTAACTGAACCTTGTTTTTTCATCCTTACATATGCTTTCTTTTTCCTCTTGACAAGACAGTCAACCTCCTTTGTGAACCATGGTTCCCTCACTCGGCCATTCCCTCTCTGCCTGACAGGGACATACATACATATCAAGGACATGCAGTATTTGTTTCTTGAACAAGCTCCACTTTTCGTTCGTGCTCATACCTGACAGTTTCTGTTTCCATCTTATGCGCCCTAATTCTTGGCTAATCGCATCATAATTGGTCCCTGCCCTAATTTTAAACCTTGCCCTGTCGTGTGACCCTATCCCTCTCCATTGCAATAATGAAGGACACCGAATTGTGGTCACGATCTCCAAAGTGTTCTCCCACAATCAAATCTAACACTTGGCCCAGTTCATTACCTAGTACCAAGTCCAATGTGGCCCCACCTCTTGTCGGCTTATCGACATATTGTGTCAGGAAATCCTCCTGCACACATTGTACATAAAGTGTTCTATCCGAACTATTCGACCTATAAAGATTCCAATCAATTGTTGAAAAGTTAAAGTCACCCATGATAACTACCCTGTGACCTCCACACCTATCCTTAATCTGCTTTGCCATTTCCTCCTTCACATCTTGACTACTATTTGGGGGCCTATAGAAAACTCCTAACAACGTGATGGATCTTTTCCTATTTCTAACTTCTGCCCATATTACCTTACTACCTTAGTAGGCAGATCCCCCTCAAAATGCCTTTCAGCAGCTGTTAAACTATCCTTGATTAACAATGCTACTCCTCCACCTCTTTTACTGCCTTCCCTACTCTTAAAGAAACGTCTATACCCCGGAACTGCCAACAATCATTCTTGTCCCTGTTCTAACCATGTCTCCGTAATGGCCACAACATCATAATCCCAAGTACCAATCCACGCTCCAAGTTCACCTACCTTGTTCCGGATGCTCCTTGCATTGAAGTAGATACTCTTCAACCCACCATCCTGTCTGTCTGCACATTCCTGCAACCTTGATACCTTCCTCAGTACCTCACGACCCTCAACACTGGCTTTTGGACGACAGCTCACTTTCCCAACCACCTGACAAATTAGTTTAAACCTCCCCAAAGAGCCATAGCAAATTTCCCTCCCAGGATATTGGTGCCCCTCTGGTTCAGGTGCAAACCGTCCTGTTTGTACAGGTCCCACCTTCCCCAGAATGTGCTCCAATTATCCAAGTAAATGAAACCCTCTCTCTCCTACACCATCCCTGCAGCCACATGTTAATCTGCACTGTCTCCCTGTTCCTCAACTCACTAGCATGTGGCACCGGCAACAAACCAGAGATGACAACATGCTTTGTCCTGGCTCTCAGCTTTCATCCTAACTCCCTAAATTCCTGTTTTAAATTCCCATCCCTTCTTCTACCTATGTTGTTGGTACCAATGTGCACCACGACCTGCAACTTAAGGATCCTTAAGGATCCTGAAAACATGATCTGAGGCATCAAGAACCCTTGCACCCGGGAGGCAACATACCATCCGTGACTCTTTTTTGTTGCCACAGAGCCTCCTATCTGTCCCTCTAACCATCGCGTCCTCCTGCTTCCTCCCCTTCCTTTCTGAGGCACAGGAATGGAATCAGTGCTGGAGATCCGGTCACCCTGGCTTACCACTGGTAGGCTGTCCCCCTCAACAGTATCCAATGCGGTATATTCGTTGCTGAGGGGAACGACCATGTGGATCCCCTCACTGGCTGTTTCCTCCCAGCCCCTCTCACCGTCACCCATCTATTTTCATTCTTCAGAGTATCCAAATTCCTGAAGCTTTTATCTGTGTTCACCTCTGCCCCCCGAATAATGCTAAGTTCATCCAGCTCCAGTTCCCTAACATGGTTTTTGCGGAGCTGGAGATGGGTGCACTTCCCGCAGGTGAAATCAGCAGGGACACTGACGGCATCCCTCACCTCAAACATTCTGCAGGAGGAACATTGCACTGCCTTTCCTGCCATTCCCTCTAGAAAGAAAGAAAGAAAGATTTGCCTGATACTCCCTCAACTCCCCCCCTTTAGGTTAGAGGAATATGCAAAAAAAAGAATAAAGCTTACCTGCACTCATTCCAAGTCTTTTTTTTTAGGTTAGAGGAGAGGGGAGGGTGGGAGACTCCGAAAGTGTCAAGACTAGGTTTCCTCCCCGTTCAAATTTATTGGGTGAAAAAGAAACTTCCCAGGTCTCACTGGGGCCTACTTCTGGTTTTACACTCCAGGCTGCCTTAGGAAAGAAAACTCTGAAGGTAAAACTCTAAGGTAAAAATTCCTCTTACCCACTCTTTTCACTGAATCATCATTCCAACTGCTCCTCTCGTCCCTTCGCATACTCTACTATGGAAGCATCAAAGGTGCTCTTGGAAGGTGCTATGTTTGGCGGCTTTCACCATGGTTAAACAGAAACATTTGGCCCATTTTGACCCCAAAAGGACCCTATCTTGATATGCTGAGCTGGGCCAGCACTTGTACGTCTTTGGCGAGATGGAATAGCGTAACATCTAGGACCCTCTGGGATGTTGCGCAGAGGTATTACCAGATTGAGAAAGAGGGGTTGGCGTTAACAAAATTCCATCAATATCTCTACATCGTAGCCAGAGACTTCAATCTGGTCAAGCTCAAGAGTATACTACCAAGTTACCACCAATACGTCTCCTGTTCCACCAGAGGCTCAAACATCCAAGACCACCGCTACACAAATATTAAATGTGCCTACTGCTCTATCAGCCACCCACACTTTGACAAATCAGACCACAAGTTTGTGCTCCTGCTCCCGGTTTACAAGCAAAAACTGAAGCAGGAGTATCCGTCAAAGAAAGCCATGCAATGAGGAATTGGATGATCTACAGGATTGTTTAGAGTTAGTGGACTGATCAGTATTTGAAAACTCTGTGACCAGCCTGAACGAGTATGCCACTATAGTAACTGACTTCATTAGTAAGTGCATAGAAGACTGTGCCAAAGAAGCAAATCCGCATGTTTCCCAGCCAGAAACCATGGATGAACAGAGATATGCACTGCTTGCTGAAGTCTAAACCTGAGTTGTTTAAGTCGGGCAAACATGACCTATACAAGAAAGCCAGATATAATCTAAGGAGATCCATCCACGATGCCAAAGGGCAATATCAGACCAAGCTAGATGCCTAGACCAGCCATATGGACCCCCGATGACTACAGCAAGGTTTACAAGACATAATAATCTACAAGATGAAGGCATGTAAATTCGCCAGCTCCAGGCGATTTCATTCTATGCCCGTCTTGAGCAAGAGGTCAGTGAGAGCCTCAGGCGAACCTGTATCAGAGGTCACCATTCCAGATGTCAGAGCAGCCTTCTCGAAGGTCAACCCATGGAAAGCGACCGGCCCGGATGAGCTCTCAGGTCCTGCGCGGATCAGCTGGCAGGGTATTCGCAGACATCTTCAACCTTTCTTTCCAACAATATGAGGTCCCTATCTACTTCAAAAAGATAACCGTCATCCCAGTACCAAAGAAAAGCCAAGCAGCGTGCCTTAATGACTATCATCCAGTGGCTCTGACATCCATCGTTATGAAGTGCTTTGAAAGGTTAGTTATGGCGTGAGTCAATTCCAGCCTCCCAGATTACCTGGATCCATTACAGTTTGTCTACCACCACAACAAGTCCACAGCAGACACTACCACCCTGCACTCAACCCTGGAACACCTAGATAACAAGGTGTCGGATTCATATTCACTGACTACAGCTCAGCCTTCAATACCATTATTCCTATGAAAATCATCTCCAAACTCTGTGCTCTGAGTTGGAAATTGGAAAACGCCAGCATCTCCACATCTTGGAAATCGGACCCAGTACCAAATTGGAAATTGGACCCAGGCCCCTGATGCTGTGAGGCAGCAGTGCTAACCACTGTGCCACTATGCTGCCCATGAGATAGAGAATCTGGTGAACTGATGCGACGACAACAATCTCTCCGTCAATGTCTACAAAATGAAGAAGATTGTCATTGACTTCAGGAAACATGCCAACGGGGACGAAGTAGAAATGGCCAAAAACTTCGAGTTTTTAGGTGTCCAGATCACCAACCTGTTCTAGTTCTCCCATGCCAACACTATCGTTGAGAAAGCCCACCAATGCCTCTATTTTCTTAGAAGACTAAGGAAATTTGGCATATGGCAGCTATGACTCTCACCAACTTCTGCAGATGCACCAGAGAAAACATTCTTTCTAATTGTATCACAGATTGGTATGGCTCCTGCTCTGCCCAAGACCACAAAGAATCACAAAAGGTCATGAATGTAGCCAAATCCATCATGCAAACCAATCTCCCATCCAGTGACTCTGTCTACATTTCCTGCTGCCTTGGCAAAGTAGCCAGCATAATTAAGGACCCCACACACCCAGACACCCACACTCTTCCACCTTCTTCCATCAGGAAAATGATACAAAATTCTCAGGCCACATACCAACCGACTCAAGAACAGCTTCTTCCCTGTTGCCATTAGAGTCTTGAATGGATCTACTTCACATTAAGTTGATCTTTCTCTACACCCTAGCATACTACATTCTGCACTCTCTTGTTATCTTCTTTATGAACAGTATGCTTTGCATAGCGCACAAGAAACAATACGCTGTATGCTAATACATATGACAATAATAAATCAAATCAAATCAAATATGCATCATCATAGTAACTGATCGTAATCCATTGCTGGGACTTTTGAAGAAGATGAGGAAATACCCCCACTGCTTCCATCCAGATTGGCAGCTTGAATACCTCCTAAAGCACGACCCCAGGACCCAGATAACTAATGCTGATGCACTGCATCGTCTGCTGTTGGTCATAAACCTGGCTTTGTTACCAGCTATGGAAGAGGTTTTGATGATCTCAGTTTTTTGGATACAGTCCTATCTAAATTAAAACATATAATATTACATGGGGGATTCGAAGGACAGCCTTCAGATGAAATGAAATCCGATCTGACAAAGAAAGATGATCTCAGTGTTGAAGTGGCAACATCCAATGATGTTCCCGTGTAGTTCTCTCTTGTCCAGGGTGATGTTTGACTCTTATGGAATTACACTGTGACCACCCTATAATATCAAAGATGTAAATGCTATTCAGGAGGTATGTACAGTGGCCACGTCTTGATGCAGACATTACCGACTTAGAGTGTGAGTCGTTCCAGCAGAATCAAAAACTATCTCCCCTCAGCCTTCCTACATTCATGGAAATGCCCATGGTATAAATGAACGTGGACTTTGCCGGGCCTTCTTGGGTTCCATGTTCTTAATTATGGTCGATGTGCACTCCACATGGTTCGAGATACATTGCATGAACATTACTTCCCATGCTACCATTGAAAAACTATGATAAAGTTCCTGCATTCACAAGATACCTGAAGTCCTGTCTCTGACAACGGCACTGCCTTTACAAGCACTGAATTCCAGAACTCCATGCTTTTCAATGACAACATTCTATCACCAATCATTAAATGGGCTGGCTGAACAGGTGGTGCAGACCTTTAAGTTCGGCATGAAGAAGCAACCCACAGTATCCATTGAGACAAAACTGGTATTATTTTTATTCACTACAGGACTAACCCTCACACTATGACCAGAGTTGCCCCAGTGGAATTGTTGATGGGACAGAGACTTCAGACAAGTTTAAGCTGACTGTTCCCAAACTTGGTGGAATCCTGACAAGAGAACCAGAAGAACTATATTCCTGCAAAGACAAAAAGAATGTTTAAAACCTGCAACCCAGTCCATGTGAGGAATTTCAGGGACAGTATCAGTTGGGTCCTAGGATCATAATGGATAAAACAGGAGCCACAACTTATAAGTTCCAAGTGCAGGACAAAATTGTCAGGAAGCCTTGGACCACTTCAGGAGTAGGGAGCCCACGCCACTGTAGGCCTCATTACCAACCATGGAGATGACCACAGCCAATGTTGAGCCACAACACGAAGTCGACCCTATGCCTGCCATGTGATGACTATGTAGATTTCGAGATGGAAGTGGAAAAACCAGTGTCCCAAATGAAACAAAATCTCAGGAAGAACTGGTGTCAGGCTTTACAACATACCCCTGGGAAAGTCCCCAGTCCGCTTCACACTTCTTGATCTGGTCCTGCCTTCAATCTACCCCAAGCCAATTGCTAAGCAGCCTGAAAGACCCTTCCTATGGCAGGACCGTTGTGGAAGAAGCAGACTTGAGAGGAAAGGGATGATATGATATCATCAAGAGATCTCTCTGTGGATCTTGTAGAATACAAGCACCCCTATTAGGCAAGTGGAGGCTTGCCCAATTGGGAAGGAGCAGCAGGAAGGAGTTCTAAAACCAAAGAACAAACAACGAACAAAATCAGCCCGGGAAACAGTCCCTTCGGCCTAACGGGCCTGCGCCGCCATCTCAACACCACCAGTCCCCCTCTCCACCCACGACCCCTGTCTAATGTTTTATGGCCATCCAGATTGAGGGAGACTGATTTAGGGACAATTTATTCCTGCCAATCAGCCTAACAGCACATCTTTGGGGTGTGGGAGGAAACCGGAGCACCTGGAGAAAACCCATGCAAGCACGGGGAGAATGCGCAAACTCCCACAGACACCGGCCCAAATCCATGTGTCTGCACAGCAATCAGCGATAGTCACTGAGCTGTCGTCTTGCCCAGTATCTTGTCCAGTTTAGGCACACACTAACGATATGAAGCACTAGGCCAATCTCGAACAACCAAGAGCAGCCCCAGTACGACCCATCGCGTGTATGCCCCTCGTTGGACACGAGGTGGACCGACTTAAAACCTGTGAATGAAAAGAGAAAAACATTATTATCATACCATACCCATTTACATTACCAGGGACACCCCAATGCTAATGACCCTTATTTAAAAGGATCTCCTATATCCACCCATCTCCAACTCAGTCATGTGCCTGTCTAAGTTACTCTTAATTGACTCTAGTGTGTTTGCCTCCACCACCTTACTTGGCAGAGCATTCCATACCCCCACTACCCTCTGTGTGAAAAACCTCCCTCGAATATCTGTGTTGTACCTCTCCTCCCTCACCTTAAGTCCATGGCCCCTTGTCCTACGTGTCTCTATCATAGGAAATAGCTTACCTCTGTTTACTCCCTTCATAATCTCATATACCTCTATTAGATCCCCCCTCAGTCGGCGTTTTTCAAGGGAAAAGAGCCCCAATTTCTTCAATCTTTCCTCATACCCCAGTCCTTCCATACCAGGCAACATCCTGGTAAACCTCCTCTGCACTCTCTCCAGAGTCTCCACGTCCTTCCGGTAGTAAGGTGACCAGAACTGGACGCAGTACTCCAAATGCGGCCTAACCAATGTTCTGTACAACTACAACATTAGACTCCAGCTCTTATATTCTATACCCCTTCCTATAAAGGCTAACATACCATACGCTTTCTTCACCACACCATCCACTTGCACTGCCACCTTCAAAGACTTGTGCACTTGCTGTCTCGCTGCGACTCTATACTCCTTATGGGCTTACCCTTTACCATATAACTCCCCCCTACATTATTCTGGCCAAAATGCATCACCTCACATTTATCCGGATTAAACTCCATTTGCCATGTATCTGCCCAATATACCAGCCTATCAACATCCCGCTGTATTTCCAGACACTGCTCCTCACTACCCGCCAATCCAGCCATCTTGGTGTCATCAGCAAATTTGCTGATCACACTACCTACTCCCTCTTCCAAATCATTTATATACGCTACAAAGAGAAGAGGTCCCAGTACTGAGCCCTGCGGTACACCACTAGTGACAGACCTCCAGCTAGAAAAAGACCCCTCCATAACTACTCTCTGACTCCTCTTTGCAAGCCAGTTCTCTACCCATCTAGATACCTGACCACATATCCCATGAGCTTTAATCTTCTGCACCAATCTATCATGAGGGACTTTGTCAAACGCCTTACTGAAATCCATATAGACGACATCAACGACTCGTCCTTCGTCGACAGTTTTGTCACCTCCTCAAAGAATCCTACCATATTTGTAAGGCAAGACTTAAAGCCATGCTGCGTATCCTTAATCAGATCGCAACGCTCTAAGTGCGCATACATCCTATCCCTAAGAATCCTCTCCATCAACTTACCTATCACTGACGTTAAGCTCACTGGCCTATAGTTACCCGGGCTATCCCTCCTACCCTTTTTAAACAACGGTACCACATTCGCTATCCTCCAGTCCTCTGGGACCTCACCTGTGTCCAAAGAAGAGACAAAGATTTGCGTCAGAGGCCCAGCAATCTCATTCCTTGCCTCTCTAAGCAGCCTAGGATAAATGCAATCGGGCTCCGGAGATTTATCAGTTTTAATGCCCTCTAAAAGCCCTAACATTTCTTCCCTCATAATCGATAGATCTTTCAATTGGTCTACCGCTCCCTCAATGACCGTACTAGACATCAAGCCCCTCTCCTTCGTGAATACCGACGTAAAGTATTCATTCAGGATCTCCCCCATTCCCTCTGCCTCTAAGCACAATTCCCCACGTCTGTCCCTGAGAGGACCGATTTTACCCCTAGCCACCCTTTTGTTCTTAAGATAGGAGTAAAACGCCTTTGGATTCTCCTTAACCCTATCTGCCAAAGCATCATGCCCCCTCTTTGCTCTCCTAGCTCCCTGTTTGAGATCCCTCCTACTCTCTCTGTATTCCTCCAACGCTCTCTCCGTTCCCAGCTGCTTAGACCTGACATACACCTCTTGTTTCTTCCTAACCAGGTCTTCTATATCTCTAGTAATCCACGGTTCCCTAATCCTACCTTTCCCATCCTTTCTCCTAACCGGCACATGCCTTTCCTCACCCTTTGCAGTTTTCCCTTGAAAGACTCCCACATGCCTAACGTGGTCTTGCCTTCCAACAGCCTATCCCGGTCTGTATCCCTAAGCTCCTGCCTGATCCTGCTGTATCTAGCCTTCCCCCAATTTAGCACCCTCCCCTTAGGACAGCTCTCGTCTTTTCCCATTCATATCCTAAAGTAGATGGAGTTGTGGTCACTATTAGCCACATGCTCGCCTACTGCAACCTCAACCGCCTGACCCGGCTCATTTCCCAGAACTAAATCCAGTATCGCCCCCTCTCTAGTCGGGCTATCTACATACTGTTGCAAGGATCCTTCCAATACACATCTTACGAATTCCTCCCCATCCAACCCCCCAGCTCTAGGCACCTTCCAATCCACCCCAGGGAGATTAAAATCTCCCATTACAACAACCCTGTTCTTCCTACACTTATCCAAAATGTCCCTACATATACCCTCTTCCGCTGCCCGTGGGCTTTCGGGTGGCCTATAGTACATTTATCTGACTTCATTTTTTCTTAATCTGATAAGGACCACTAAACTTCACTTTGAAGGAATCTCCTAAAACTGGTAATAGCACTAATACCACATGGGAAAATGTAGGACTATTAGATGTCTTATCGGCTTCTTGCTTTATTAGTTACTGTGCCACCTTCAAATATTGTTTAGTTAATTCACCTCCTCAGTTTAATCTTTCTCTTACCTGAGATACATAACCCAACTGTGAGATCTCTGACTTTGGACCTGCAACTTTTCCTTAATTAATTTTAAAGAACCTCTTACTTCATGTCCGAATATCAACTCAATGGAGTAAACTGATTAACTTGGAGCATCTCTAATAACAAATAATACAAATGAGATACCATTATCCCAATCCTTTTGGTAATATTGGCAATAAGCTCTTAACATGGTCTTTAGGGTCTGATGACACTTTTCCAATGTTCCTTGGGATTCAGGATGGTACGTCTTTGAGGTAAAGTGTTTGATGCCTAAACTATCCTTGAGCTCCTTAAATAGTTTGGCAATAAAGTTGAAACCTTGGTCTGATTGAATAAGAACATAAGACTAGGATCAGGAGTAGGCCATCTGGCCCCTCGAGCCTGCTGTACATTCTGTAAGATCATGGCTTCAGCAAGGCGTTTGATAAGGTCCCCCATGCAAGACTTCTTGAGAAGGTGAGAGGGCATGGGATCCAGGGGGCTTTGGCCTTGTGGATCCAGAACTGGCTTTCCTGCAGAAGGCAGAGCGTGGTTGTGGATGGGTCTTTTTCTGCATGGAGGTCGGTCACCAGTGGAGTGCCCCAGGGATCTGTTCAAGGACCCTTGCTTGTTTGTCATTTTCATAAATGACCTGGATGAGGAAGTGGAGGGATGGGTTAGCAAGTTCGCAGATGATATGAAGGTTGGTGGTGTTGTGGATGGTCTGGAGGGATGTCAGAAATTGCAGCGGGACATAGATAGGATGCAAGACTGGGCGGAGAAGTGGCAGATGGACTTCAATGCAGATAAATGTATAGTGGTCCATTTTGGCAGGACCAATGGGATGAAGGAATACAATATCAAGGGTAGGAGTCTTAGCTGTGTTGAAGAGCAGAGGGATCTTGGGGTCCGGGTCCATAGGACTCTTAAATCAGCCTCGCAGGTGGAGGATGTGGTCAAGAAGGCGTATGGTGTACGGGCCTTCATTAATCGAGGGATTGAGTTTAGGAGTCGGGAGGTAATGCTGCAACTTTATAGGACCCTTGTCAGATTGGAGTACTGTGTGCAGTTCTGGTCGCCTCACTATAGGAAGGACGTGGAAGCTATTGAAAGGGTGCAGAGGAGATTTACAAGGATGTTGCCTGGATTGGGAGGCATGCCTTATGAAGATAGGTTGAGGGAGCTGGGACTCTTCTCTCTGGAGAGACGAAGGTTGAGAGGTGACCTGATAGAGGTTTATAAGATGTTGAGAGGAATAGATAGGGTGGATTCTCGGAGGCTATTTCCCAGGGCTGAAATGGTCGCTATGAGAGGACACAAATTTAAGGTGCAGGGAAGCAAGTACAGAGGAGATGTTAGGGGTAAGTTTTTCACTCAGAGGGTGGTGAGTGAATGGAATCGGCTGCCGTCGGTGATGGTGGAGGCAAACTCGCTGGGGTCTTTTAAAAGACTTCTGGATGAGTATATGGGATCTAATGGGATTGGGGGTTATAGATAGGTCTATGGCTTGGTAGGTATACAAGTGATCGGCGCAACTAGTGGGCCGAACGGCCTGTTTGTGCTGTAGTGTTCTATGTTCTATGGCTGACCTTTTCATAGACCTCACTTACCTGCCCCCCTCACCATAATCCTTAATTCCTTTGCTGTTCAAAAATTTATCTTCTTGCCTTAAAAACATTCAATGAGGTAGCCTCAACTGCTTCACTGGGCAGGAAATTCCACAGATACACAACCCTTTGTGTGAAGAAGTTCCTCCTCAACTCAGTCCTAAATCTGCTTCCCCTCATTTTGAGGCTATGCCCCTTAGTTCTAGTTTCATCCGCCAGTGGAAACATCTTCCCTGCTTCTATCTTATCTATTCCCTTCATAATCGTATAGAGCTGAGCACTATGAAAAATTGCTTTGGATGTCCTCTACTGTTCCTCAATTGGCCGGCCATAAAGTTTTTGCTCCCAATCTATCTTAGCCAACTCCTCCCTCATCACATTGTAGTCTCCTTTGTTTAAGCACAAAACACTGGTATTGGATTTTACCTTATCACGCTCCATCTGCATTTTAAATTCAGTCATAATGGTACGGTAGCACAGTGGATAGGGGCGGCACGGTAGCAGAGTAGTTAGGGGCGGCATGGTAGGAGAGTGGTTAAGGTGGCACGGTAGCACAGTGGTAAGGGGTGGTATGGTAGCACTGTGGTTAGCACTACTGCTTCACAGCTTCAGGGACCTGGGTTCGATTCCTGGCTTGGGTCACTGTCTGTGTGGAGTTTGCACAATCTCCTCGTGTCTGCGTGAGTTTCCTCTGGATGCTCCGGTTTCCTCCCACAGTCCAAAGATGTGCAGGTTAGGTTGATTGGCCATGCTAAATTGACTGTAGATGCATAGGTTAGAGGATTAGTGGGTAAAATATGTATGGGGATAGGGCTTAGGTGGGATTGTGGTTGGTGCAGACTCGATGGGCCAAATGGCCTCTTTCCGTACTGTAGGATTTCTATGATTTCTATATTACAGTTGTATAAAATGTTGGTTTGGCCACATTTGGAATCTGGTCACCACATTACCACAGGGAATGGAGGCTTTGGACAGAGTGCAGAAAAGGTTTTATTAGGATGTTGCCTGGTATAAAGGGTTTTAGCTAGGAGGAGAGATTGAATAAACTGGTATTGTTCTCCTTGGAAAGAAGGAGGCTAAGGGGCAACCTGATAAAAGTTTATAAAATTACGAGAGATATAGATAGGGTGAACAGTTGGAAGCTTTCTCTCAGGGCAGAAATGACAATTACAAGGGGCATAAGTTCATGAAAAAGGGGGAAAGACTCAGTGGAGATGTGCAGGGGAAGTTTTTTATCCAGAAATGGTGGAGGCCTGGAATGCACTGCCAAGTGAGGTGATTGAGGCAGTTATGTGAGCCACATTAAAGATTTATCTTGATAGGCATATGATCAAATGGGGAATAGAGGGATATAAACGATTGATTTAGATAAGTAAGTGTGATTAGCGCAGACTTGGAGGGTTAAAGGGCCTGTTCTCATGTTGTACTGTTCTTTGTCCTTTGTACAGTGGAAATCTAGCAGGGACTCTATAGCTAATTACAGCCTAAATTTTTAAGTTTTTATTTGTAAACAAATTCATTAGTGGTATAAATGTCAGTCAGCAGGATAAAGTGCTTCAGCTGTGAGATAAGGGAGATCATTGAGGCTTCAAGTGTTCTGGACAACTATATCTGCAGGAAGTGTACCCAACTGCAGCTCCTCACAGACCACTTGAATCAGTTGGAGCAGCAATTGTATGCACTCAGGAGAATGCAAGTGGCGGAAAGCGTCATAGACAGGAGCTTTGAAGACATAGTCATATCCAAGGTGCAGGCACATAGATCGGTGACCGCTAGAAGGAACAATTGGAGAAATCTCCTCTGGATATCGCCTCTCTGATAGGTATACAATTTTGGACACTGTTGGGGAGGATGGCCTATCAGGGAAAAACATCAGCAGCCAGGGCTGTGGCACCATAACTGGCTCTATTGTTCAGCAGGGAGGATCGAGGCACAGAAAAGTGATAATTATAAGGGGCTGTATAGTCAGGGGCACAGACAGGCGTTTCTGTGGCCAGGAAAGAGACTCCAGGATTGTATGTCTGGCAGAGAGTAGTTGTTGAACAGAGCAGGACTGGTGATCTGAAGTGCATTTGTTTCAATACGAGGAACATAACAGGTAAGACAGATGAACTTAGAGCTTGGATTAGTACTTGGAACTATGATATTGTTGCTATTACAGACTTGGTTGAAAGAGGGACGGGATTAGCAACTAAACATTCAAGGATTTAGATGCTTCAAGCAGGACAGAGGGGGATGTGAAATTGGTGGGAAAGTTGTATTATTGGTTAAGGAGAATATCACAGCTGTATTGAGGGAGGACAACTCGAAGGGTTCAAGCAGCAAGGCAATATCGGTAGAACTCAGGAATAGGAATGCTGAAGTCACAATGTCCCAGCAGCCAGCAGGAAATAGAGGAGCAGATATGCAGACAGATTTTGGAAAGATCTGGTGGGCAATTTTAACTTTCCCTCTATTGACTAGGACTCACTAACTGCAATGGGCTTGGATGGAACAGAATTTGTAAGGAGCACCCAGGAAGGTTTCTTGAAACAGTTTGTAACTTTATATGTAAATATAATATGTAAACAGTATATAACTTTACAGGACCCTTGTCAGGCCTCATTTGGAGTACTGTGTGCAGTTCTGGTCGCCTCACTATAGGAAAGACGTAGAAGCTATTGAAAGGGTGCAGAGGAGATTTACAAGGATGTTGCCTGGACTAGGAGGCATGCCTTATGAAGATAGGTTGAGGGAGCTGGGACTCTTTTCCCTAGAGAGGCGAAGGTTGAGAGGCGACCTGATAGAAGTTTATAAAATGTTGAGAGGAATAGATAGGGTGGACTCTCAGAGGCTATTTCCCCGGGTTGAAATGGTCGCTACGAGAGGACACAGATTTAAGGTGCGGGGAGGGAAATACAGAGGTGATGTTAGGGGTAAGTTTTTCACTCAGAGGATGGTGAGTGAATGGAATCGGCTGCCGTCATCGGTGGTGGAGGCGAACTCGCTGGGGTCTTTTAAAAGACTTCTGGATGAGTATATGGGGTTTAATGGGATTGGAGGTTATAGATAGGTCTATAGATTGGTGGGGTTG
Source organism: Prionace glauca (assembly GCA_037974335.1). Classification (NCBI taxonomy): domain Eukaryota; kingdom Metazoa; phylum Chordata; class Chondrichthyes; order Carcharhiniformes; family Carcharhinidae; genus Prionace; species Prionace glauca. Next base: position 19,136,244 of record CM075736.1, on the reverse strand, counting down.
ATGTGATCGGCGCAACTCGAGGGCCGAAGGGCCTGTTTGTGCTGTAATGTTCTATGTTCTATGTAAATAGCACAACTCGGGAAGGAGCCATATTAAACCTGGTATTGGGGAATGAATCGGCCAGGTGATCAAGGTTTCAGTAGGAGAGCATTTCGGAACAGTGATCGTAATTCTGTAAGTTTTAGGGTGCTTGTGGATAAGGAAAAAAGTGGTCCTCAGGTGAAGTGTTAAGTTGGGGGAAGACTAACTACAACAACATTAGGCAGGATCTGGAGAGTATAGGTTGGGGGAGACTGCTTGAGGGTAAATAAATATCCAACACGTGGGAGTTTTTCAAATGTCAATTGATTGGAATTCAGGACAGGCATGTACCTGCGAGGATGAAAAATAAGTATGGCAAGTATCGGGAACCCTGGAAATTGAGGGATATAATGAACCTTGTCCAAAAGAAGAAGAAAGCATTCATTAGGTTTGAAAGGCTTAGTAGCAGATGAAGCCCTTGGTGAATATAAAGAATATAGAAAGGAATTTAAGGAAGGAGTTGGGGGAGCTAAAAGGGGTCAGAGAAAGTCCTTGTCAAACTGGATTAAAGAAAATCCGAAGGCATTTTATATGTATATAAGCAAGAGGAAGCCAGGGAAATGGTTTCATGGTTTTCAAGGATCGTGGAGGGAATCTATGCGTGGAAGCAGAGGAAATGGGCGAGATAGTAAATGAATACTTTACCCTCAGTATTCATCAAAGAGAGAAACTTGTTGGATGAGGAGCTTAGGTAGGGTTTGTTGATATTCTGGGTCATGTCAATATCAAAAAGGAGGCAACATTGGACGTACTATAAAGCATTAAAGTTGATAAGTCCCCAGGGCTTGATATGATCTACCCCAGAATACTGAGGGAGGCAAGGGCAGAAATTGCCTTGACAGAATTCTTTGCATTCTCATTGGCTACAGGTGAAGTTCCTCAGGAATAATGGATAGCCAATGTTGTTTCATTGTTTAAGAAGGGCAGCAAGGATAATGATAGGCCGGTGAGTGAAATTATTGGAAAACATTCTTAGGGACAGGATTTACTCACATTTGGAAACAAATGGACTTATTAGTCCTAGACAGTATGGTTTGGTGAAGGAGAGGTTGTGCCTCACTAACTTGATCAAGTTCTTCAAAGGAGTGACAAAGATGATAAATGAGGGAAAGGCAGTGGATATTGTATACATGGACTGCAGTAAAGCCTTTGACAAGGTGCCTCAAGGTAGATTGGTACAAAAGGTGAAGTCATGCGGAATTAGAGGAAAGCTGGCAAGGTGAATACAGAATTGACTTGGCCATGGAAGTAGAGGAGTGCTTTTCTGAATGGAAGTCTGTGACTCACGGTGTTCCATAGAGATCAATTCTGGGACCTTTGTTGTTATAGTATATGTAAATGATTTGGAGGAAAATGTAGCTGGTCTGATAGTAAGTTCACTAATGACACTTAAATAGATGGAATTGCAGATAGTGAAGAGAATTGTCAGAGGATACAGTAAGATATAAACCGGTTGGAGACTTGAGCGGAGAAATGGCAGATAGAGTTTAATCCGGACAAATATGAGGTAATGCATTTTGGAAGGTCCAGTGCACATGGGAATTACACAATAAATGGTGAAATCATTAGGAGTATTGACAGGCAGAGAGAGCTGGGCTTCTATGTCCATTGATCATTGAAAGTGGCGCCTAAGGTAGTCAAGAAGTCTTACAGCATGCTTTCCTTCGTTGGTCGCGGCACTGAGTATAAAAATTTGCAGGTCATGCTACAGATGTACAGAACCTTAGTTAGGCCTCATTTAGAATATTGTGTACAATTCGGTTGCCACACTACCACAAGGAGAGGGTACAAAAGAAGTTTATCAGGATGTTGCCTGGTCTAGAGGGTATCAGCTATGAGGAGAGGTTGGATAAATTCAGTTTTTTCTCACTGGAATGACAGAAGTTGAGGGATGACCTCATAGGGGTTTACAAGATTATGAGTGGCATGGACAGGGTGGATAGCCAGATGCTCTTTCCTAGGGTAAAACATTCAAGTACTAGGGAACATAGGTTGAAGGTACATCGGGAAAAGTTTAGAGGAGATGTCCGAGGCAAATTTTTTTTTACACAGAAGGTGGTGAATGTCTGGAACGTGCTGCCGGGGAGATGGTGGGAGCAGGTAAGATAGAAGCATTTAAGAGGCAGCTGGATGAATACATGAATAAGATGGGAATGGAAGAATATGGACTCCATAAGTGGATATGGTTTTAATTTGGGCAGACACTATGATCAGCACAGGCCTGGAGGGCTAAAGGGTCTGTTCCTGTGCTGTATTTTTTTTTGTTCTTTGTTCAATATTAATATATTGGTAAAACATCTTTGGATTTTCTTTAACTTTACTTGCTAATATTTTTTCATGCCTTCTCTATGATTTTCTTATTTCCTTTTTTACTTTATCCTTGCACTTCCTATAGTCATTCAGACTATCTGCAGTGCTTAGTACATTGCGCCTATTGTATGCTTTTCTTTTCTGTTTGATCTTCCCCATGGGACCCAGATTTGGCAGTACCACTCTTACTTTTGGAGGGGACATATCTACTTTGTGCATTTAGGATCTTGCTTTTAAAGTATTTCTCACTGGTTTTCCACTGATTTATCCTCCAGCAGTGCTGTCCAGTCCACCTCAGCCAAGCCCCTTCTCATTCTCTCAAATATGCCTTCCCCCCAGTTCAAAACTCATACTCCTGCTTATTTGATAATGCTAAACCTTGCTGAATTGTGATCATGATCCCTGATGTAGTCACCAACTGTCAATTCACCCACTTGGCCTTCTTTGTTGCCCACAACTAGGTCTAGAATTGTATCTCCTCTCACTGGTATGTCACTAATTGGGTGAAAGAATTTTCCTGGACACAGTGCATGAACATTTCTCTTTCACTGTCCTTTCTATTGTTTGAATCCCAGTTGATGTTGGAATAGATAAAGTTGCCTATTATTATTGCCCTCTTGTTCTTACGGTCTGAAATTTGCCCAGTGGTTAGTACTGCTGCCTCACAGTTCCAGGGACTCGGTTCGATTCTCAGCTTGGGTCACTGTCGGTGTGGAGTTTGCATGTTCTCTCCATGTCTGTGTGGGTTTCCCCCGGTTGCTCAGGTTTCCTCCCACAGTCCAAAGATATGCGGGTTAGGCTGATTGGATATGTTAAATTAACCCTTAGTGTCCCGGGATATAATAAATTAGAGGGATTAGCAGGGTAACTAACCGGGGATAGGGCACAGGTGGGATTAGTGTTGGTGCAGATTTGATGGGTCTAATGGCCTCCTTCTGCACTATAGGAATTCTATATTTTTTTTCAGTACTCAAGGAAAAGCTTGTGGAGATGCATTCACTTATAAGGCTAATCAGTTATAGAGTTTTTTATAACTGAAATATATTCATTCATTCATTCATTCTTCTGTCTCCTTTTCATTGTTTGGGGTCTTAGGATACTCCCAGTGGTGTGACAGCCCCTTTTATTTCAAAACTCAACCCATAATTTGTTGACCCAGTTAATATATCATCCTTCTCACAACTGAAACTGTTTCTTTAACCAATAGTGCTACTGTCTCTCCTTTATTATTTTCCACTCTATCATGTCTGTAGACTCAGTAACCAGGGATATTGAGCTGCCAATTTGCCCCTTCTTTAGCCAATTTTCAATTATAGCAACAATTTCAGTCTGCAGGTGTCTACCTGTGCCCTTAACTCATCTACTTCCTTTGTAATAATCCTTGCGTTGAAGTGTAAACAGTTTAATCCCATCAATTTTGCTTGCTGGACACTTTTTAAACTTTACTTCCCCTATAATCCACCCCCCCTAGACTGGCTAACTCTAAGGGTCAGGGACAAGAGGGGGCTGCTGGGAAGAGGAAGGGGGGTGAGGAGCGGAGGCCTCAGCCTCTTAATCTGCATAACAGGTTTGAGATTCTTGCTGCCAGTCTGGAAGAGGACGAGGCAGGTGAGGTTGGTGAGCAAATTGCACACGGTACAGTGATGCAGCAGGACATAGGCAAAAAGAAGGGGAAAAGGAATGCAGTAGTAATTGGGGACAGTGGGGTGAAGGGTATTGACACTGTCCTTTGTCACAATGACAAAGTGCACAGAAGGGTGTGTTGTCTGCCTGGTGCTCGGGTACGGGATGTCGCAGCTGGACTGCAGAGGAACCTGGAGTGGGAGGGTGAGAACCCGGTCGTTGTGGTGCATGTGGGTGCCAATGACGTAGGCAAAGTGCGGACTGAGGATCTGGTGAGGGAGTATGAGAAGCTGGGAATGGAATTAAAAAGTAGAACCGACAAGGTGGTCGTCTCTGGGCTACTACCTGAACCGTGTGCAGACGGGCGTAGGGTTGACAGGATTAAGGAAATGAATGGGTGGCTCAGGGATTGGTGTGGGAGGAATGGGTTTGAATTTATGGTGTGGGTATGCTGGCGTTGGACTGGCGTAAACACAGTAAAAAGTCTGACAACACCAGGTTTTAGTCCAACCGATTTATTTGATAATATTCTCACAAGCTTTCGAGGGGGCTGCCTCTTTGTCAAGTGAATGGAGAGTTCTGGCCTCAGACAGACAGAGCACATAGAGCACAGACAGTTGCTGATTAGAATGCGAATCCTTACACCTAACCTGCTGTTCAATTCTTAAAGAATTTAATTCTTAAATACTTTAAGAATTGAACAGCAGGTTAGGTGTAAGGATTCGCATTCTAATCAGCAACTGTCTGTGCTCTATGTGCTCTGTCTGTCTGAGGCCAGAACTCTCCATTCACTTGACAAAGAGGCAGCCCCCTCGAAAGCTTGTGAGAATATTATCAAATAAATCGGTTGGACTAAAACCTGGTGTTGTCAGACTTTTTACTTTGAATTTATGGGGCATTGGCACCAGTATTGAGGTAGGTGGGACCTGTTCGGGCGGGATGGGATTGGTCTGAACTGTGCTGGGACCAGAGTGCTGGCGAATCGAGTAAAGAGGACTGTAGACAGGGCTTTAAACTAATTGGGGGGGGGGGGGGGGGTGCGAGGGTAGGTGACCTTACGAGGTCTAAAGTTAAGGAGAGGGTACAGGTAAGGGAAGAGGCCGAGGATGTCCCAATAATAGAGGGAGTAGGGGGCGTGAGTAGGGTTGGTGGCGTTACGTCAAATAGGGACAGGTGAAGGCTGGGATGAAAGCGCTGTATCTGAATGCACGAAGCATTCGGAATAAAGTGGATGAGCTGGTGGCGCAGATCGACACAAATGGACATGATCTGGTGGCCATTACAGAGACGTGGCTGCAAGGTGACAGGGACTGGGAGCTGAATGTCCAAGGGTATCAAGTGTTTAGAAAGGATAGGCGGGAGGGAAAAGGGGGGGGCGTAGCTCTGCTGATTAAGGATAGCATCAAGGTGATAGCAAGGGATGATATTGGAGCCAAGGAGCAGAATGTGGAATCGTTGTGGGTAGAGATTAGGAACAGCAAAGGGAGGAAGACACTGGTGGGTGTCGTCTATAGGCCCCCGAATAATGATCTGGAGGTGGGGCGGGCTGTTAACGCTCAAATAAGTGCGGCGTGCAGGAATGGGACGGCCGTAGTTATGGGGGATTTCAATCTGCATATTGATTGGTCGACCCTTGTTGGACACGGTGGGCTCGAGGAGGAGTTCTTGGAATGCTGCCGGGATAATTTCCTTGAACAGTGTGTGTTGGAGCCGACGAGGGAGCGAGCTATCTTGGATCTGGTGCTATGTAATGAGGCGGGTAGAATTAGGGACCTTGAGGTGAAGGATCCTCTTGGAGAAAGTGATCATTGTAAGGTAGAGTTTCTGGTGCAGATGGAGGAGGAGAAAGTGGATTCCCGGACACATGTCCTTTGTTTGAATAGAGGGGAGTACAGTAGGATGAGAGAAGAATTGGCGAATATGGACTGGGGGAGTGCGTTGGAGGGAGGGTCTGCTGAGGAGCAGTGGAGGATCTTTAAGGAGATCTTTCTTGGTGCACAGCAGAAATTTATTCCGATGGTCAAAAAGGACTGTAGGAGGAGAGGTAATAAGCCGTGGATAACGAAGGAGGTGAAGGAAAGTGTTAAATTAAAAGCGGAGGCATTTAGAGTAGCGAAGAGGAGTGGGCGAGAAGAGGATTGGGAGAGGTTTAAATGTCAACAAAGATTGACAAAGAAGTTGATAAAGAAGGGTAGGAGAAACTATGAAGCTGGGCTAGCGCTTAATATAAAAAAGGATAGCAAGAGTTTTTATAAATATATAAAAAGGAAGATGCTGGCTAGGGTGAACGTTGGTCCTTTAGAGGATGAGAAAGGGGACCTAGTGGTGGGGATGGGGAAATGGCTCAGGTATTGAATAACTTTTTTGTTTCCGTCTTCACGGAGGAGGACGTGAATAATTTGCCGGGTGTTAGCGATGGAAAGGTGGTAGGACTGGAGGGTCTTAATGACATTACTGTTACTAGAGAGGCGGTGCTCGACAGACTGGAGGGGCTGATTGTGGACAAGTCCCCAGGACCGGATGGAATGCATCCGAGGGTTCTGAAAGAAATAGCGGAGGTTATAGTGGATGCATTGGTGGTTATTTTCCAGACATCGCTGGATTCCGGGGAAGTGCCGGAAGATTGGAAAACGGCTAATGTTACGCCGTTGTTTAAGAAGGGTGCCAGGCAAAAGGAAGGGAATTATAAGCCGGTTAGTTTAACGTCTGTGGTAGGTAAAATGTTAGAATCCATCATTAAAGAGGAAATTGCGAGGCATCTTGAAGGGAATTGCTTGATAGAGCAGACGCAGCACAGTTTCATTAAAGGGAAGTCGTCTCTGACAAATTTACTGGAGTTCTATGAGGATGTGTCTAGGGCGGTGGATAGAGGAGAGCCGGTGGATGTGGTCTTTCTAGATTTTCAGAAGGCGTTTGACAAAGTACCTCATAAGAGGTTATTGCAGAAGGTCAGGGGACTAGGAGTTGGGGGTAGGGTGTTAGCGTGGATAGAGGATTGGTTGTCAAAAAGGAGGCAGAGAGTGGGCGTCAACGGGTGCTATTCGGATTGGCGGATGGTGACTAGTAGAGTGCCCCAGGGGTCGGTGCTGGGGCCTCAGCTTTTTACCATTTATATAGATGATCTGGAGGAGGGAACTGAGTGTAGGGTGTCGAAATTTGCTAATGACACCAAGATTGGGGGAAAGGCAAATTGTGCGGAGGGTGTGGAGAGTCTGCAGAAGGATCTAGATAGGCTGGGCGAATGGGCCAGGAAATGGCAAATGGAATTTAATGTTGGCAAGTGTGAGGTGGTCCACTTTGGAAGGAAGAATGGTAGGAAGGACTATTACTTACATGGCGAAAAACTGCAGCAGGCGACGGTGCAGAGAGACCTCGGGGTCCTTGTGCATGAGTCGCAAAAACCCAGCTTACAGGTGCAGCAGGTGGTCAGGAAGGCGAATGGGATGCTGGCCTTCATAGCGAAGGGGATTGAATATAAAAGTAGGGGGGTCTTGCTGCAGCTGTATAGGGCATTGGTGAGGCCGCAGCTAGAGTACTGTGTGCAGTTTTGGGCGCCGCACCTGCGCAAAGATATTTTGGCCTTGGAGGGAGTGCAGAGGAGGTTTACTAGGCTGATACCGGAGTTGAAGGGGTTGAGCTATGAGGAGAGGCTGAATGAACTAGGCTTGTACTCGTTAGAGTTTAGAAGAATGAGGGGAGATCTCATTGAGACGTATAAGATGATGAATGGGATGGATAGGATAGAGGTGGAGAGACTCTTCCCACTCAAAAAAGACAGTAGGACTAGGGGGCACAGCCTCAAGATAAAGGGGGGGGCGGTTTAGAACGGAGTTGAGGAGGAACTTCTTCACTCACAGGATGGTGAATCTCTGGAATTCTCTACCCGTTGAAGTGGTGGAGGCTGCCTCGCTAAATATTTTCAAGAAGCGGGTTGATGGGTTTTTGATAAGAGAGGGGATTAAGGGTTATGGGGAGAGGGCTGGAATGTGGAACTGAGCCACGACAGATCAGCCATGATCTTATTGAATGGCGGGGCAGGCTCGAAGGGCCAGATGGCCTACTCCTCCTCCTATTTCTTATGTTCTTATGTAATTCCAAGCCTATCACTGCATCTCCTTTTTGAATTTTTCTTCTTACTGCCCAAGAGAAAATTAATGTTTACACTTTGCTGGCTAAATTCTAGGTAAATTATCTGTTCCTGTTTTGCTGGCTTTCTTTCCATGTTTGCATTTGTGTGCTGATTACCTTTTGCTACTTGCTCTTCTTTGGCCAAAAGCTTTCACACTTCAGTGTTTTTTTTGTTTGTATTGGTTCCAGATTTAGAGTTGCCAAGTCACATGGACGAATATTTCTTCTTAACCAAAGAAGTTGCAATTGATTCCTTGACTTTTGATATCAAATTGATGTCTCTTGGAAGTCCATGCTTAAAAGCGGGAAGTGATGTTCAAGAAGGATCGGTGTTGTCCACAGTTTACATTAGCGCTTTTGACTTGGGAATCAGAAACACATTTTCTAAATTTGCATTTAAAACTCTGGGGAGGTGGTAGTCAATACTGAGGAGCACTGTGACAAATTATCAGATGATATTACTAAACTTGCAGAGTGGGAAAATAATTGGCAAATTAAATTCAACAAAGATCAATGTCAGACAGTATATTTTAGTGGGAAAAATAGGGAAATCAGGTTTGTAGTCTGGGGGTTGAGAGTGTAATTATGTAATTGGGGATGTAAGGGGGTAGTTCGACTGTGGGGAAGGGGCAGGGATTATTATCCACTACCCGCCCCCCAAAGAATCCAATTGGGAATTCAAAATAAACTTCTTCCCCCGAAGAGTTGTATGTGGAGCTCGCTACCACTGGATGTGTGTAAACTATTTGTGAATGTGACAACATTAGTCAACATGGACATATCTAAGATAGAAATAAATTACTTTACAATCAACAGCAGAGTAACAAGTTATTACCTTTTCAGAATTCAGCGTCTAAGGTCATCCTTTGAAAATGATCTGCATCACAGTATGGAGTTTGAAGAGCAGATATTCAGTACTGAGGTTGGTACATGTTTGACAAAGTTTATCTAGCAGGGTTTGATTAGTAGGTAATGGTTCACCATTTCAGTTCTTTTTGACCACAGCTGGAACAGCTTTTTGGGTGGCATGGTGGCACAGTGATTAGCACTGCTGCCTCACAGCTCCAGGGACCCAGTTCAATTCCCAGCTTGGGTCACTGTCGGTGTGGGGTTTGCATGTTCTCTCCATGTCTGTGTGGGTTTCCTCTGGTTGCCTCCGGTTTCCTCCCACAGTCCAAAGGTATGTGAGTTAGGTTGATTAGATATGTTAAATTAACCCTTAGTGTCCCGGGCTATGATAGGTTAGAGGAATTAGCAGGGCAACTAAGCGGGGATAGGGCACAGGTGGGATTCGTGTTGGTGCAGATTTGATGGGTCGAATGGCCTCCTTCTGCACTATAGAACATAGAACATTACAGCGCAGAACAGGCCCTTCGGCCCACGATGTTACACCGACCAGTTAAAAACAATGACCCACTAACCTAAACCAATCCCTTTTTGTCCATAAACCTATCCACAGATCTCTTAAATGCCCCCAAACTAGTCGCATTTACAACTGCAGCAGGCAGGGCATTCCAATCCCTCACCACCCTCTGGGTAAAGAACCTACCCCTGACATCCGTCCTGTAACTACCCCCCCTTAATTTAAAGCCCTGCCCCCTCGTGCTAGCTTTCTCCATCCGAGGAAAAAGGCTATCACTATCCACCCTATCTAAACCTCTAATCATCTTATATGTTTCAGTAAGATCCCCTCTTAGCCGCCTTCTTTCTAGCGAAAACAATCCCAAATCCCTCAGTCTCTCCTCATAGGACCTCCCCTCCATACCAGGCAACATCCTGGTAAACCTCCTCTGCACCCTCTCCAAAGCCTCCACATCCTTCCTGTAATGTGGGGACCAGAACTGCACACAGTACTCCAAGTGCGGCCGGACCAGAGCTGTGTACAGTTGCAACATGACGCTGCGACTCCTAAATTCATAGGAATTATATTTTTTTTCAATGCTCAAGGAAAGGCTTGTGGAGGTGCATTCACTTATAGGGCCAGTCAGTTGTAGAGTTTTTTATATCTTAGATTTATTTTTGCTCTTACGCTTAGAACTCAAGAACTATTTGGACACATACACTGCACAGTATCAATTTCACCTATATAGGGACCTGGCCATAATTAAAGACATTTTTTTGTCCCCTTTTTGTGTCTTGGCAAAATCAGCAAATCCAGAACGACTAGTGAATCGTTAGTGTGGACAAATAAATTTATTTTATATCATAGTCACAATGTTTCCTCCTGGCCACCTTGATCTTATAATGTCAGACCTGGAAGACACCACTACCATTTCCAAGGCTTAGCAATAATTTAAGGTGCAGATTGAAGTCCAATGATCTTCTGGACAACTACACACAAAATCATCTGCAAAAATAAAGCCACATAATTCTTTTAAAAATATTCCAAATATAACTTGGGCTGTTTTCCCTTGAGAGACGTCGGCTGAGGGGGGAACTAATAGAGGTTTATAAGATTATGAAGGGGATAGATAGAGTAAATGGTGGTAAGCTTTTTCCGCTATTAGAAATGGATAGAACATAGAACATTACAGCACATACAGGCCCTTCGGCCCTCGAGTTGCGCCGATCACATCAACCCCACCAATCTATAGACCTATCTATAACCCCCAATCCCATTAAACCCCATATACTCATCCAGAAGTCTTTTAAAAGACCCCAGCGAGTTCGCCTCCACCACCGATGACGGCAGCCGATTCCATTCACTCACCACCCTCTGAGTGAAAAACTTACCCCTAACATCAGTTCTGTACTTGCCTCCCCGCACCTTAAATCTGTGTCCTCTCGTAGCGACCATTTCAACCCGGGGAAATAGCCTCTGAGAGTCCACCCTATCTATTCCTCTCAACATTTTATAAACTTCTATCAGGTCGCCTCTCAACCTTCGCCTCTCCAGGGAAAAGAGTCCCAGCTCCCTCAACCTAACTTCATAAGGCATGCCTCCCAGTCCAGGCAACATCCTTGTAAATCTCCTCTGCACCCTTTCAATAGCTTCTACGTCTTTCCTATAGTGAGGCGACCAGAACTGCGCACAGTACTCCAAATGAGGCCTGACAAGGGTTCTGTAAAGTTGCAGCATTACCTCCCGACTCCTAAACTCAATCCCTCGATTAATGAAGGCCAGTACACCATACGCCTTCTTGACCACCTCCTCCACCTGCGAGGCCGATTTAAGAGTCCTGTGGACCCGGACCCCGAGATCCTTCTGCTCTTCAACGCTACTAAGACTCCTGCCCTTGATAGTGTACTCGAGGGGTCACGGGCTTAGGGTGAGGGGGGCTAGGTATAAGACAAATATTAGAGGGCAGTTTTTCACGCAAAGGGTAGTGGGGGTGTGGAATGCACTGCCGAGTAAGGTGGTGGAAGCAGGCACGCTAGGATTGTTTAAGAGTCACTTCGACAGCCACATGAGCGGTCTACATATAGGGGGATATAGCAGGCCTTACTAAACATTGTAGGTTTGGGATTCCGTTTTTGCCTCAGGGATGTTACAGTCTTTGCCTGTTTAATAATGAATTTTTTGTCTCCACAGGCATTTAAGTCCACCTTGTTGACCAGCAAGGGGCATGCATGCGGCAGGTTGTAGTGGGCTGCTCTTGGATGTTGCTTCGGGAGTTGCCTATTGCTTCATGTCGTTAGTGTGCTTAAACTGGATCATCTCGAGGGCAACATGACAGCTCAGAGACTATCTCTGTTGCTGTGCGGACACAGCCTGTGTCTGTGGGAGTTTGCGCATTCTCCCCGTGGTTGCGTGGGTTTCCTCCGGGTGCTCCGGTTTCCTCCCACATCCCAAAGATGTGCTTTTAGGCTGATTGATTGGGTAACAAATTGTCCCTATATTGGACCTCCCTGATCCTCGCACATTAGGCATAGACTAAAATCATGAATAGGTCACTGAGACAATGGGACGGCGGCGCGGGCTCGTTGGGCCGAAGGGCCTGTTTCCCGTGCTGTGTTGTTCTTTGTTCTTTGTATAATTATTCCAGGTTAGCCTGTCCCCATATACTTCAATAGATCTGTGATGAAAACAGATGGTTGACAAGCAGTTTTTTTTACCCATTCCTCTTCTTTGGGAAACAGATGATCAATGGCAAAGCAGCTCATCTTTTGCCGGCTGGAGTTGTCTATTCAACTCATTAAATATGCGTGAACAGGAAGCATGTCAGATCTTGCGGGTGTAAGTTGTCCACCCACTTTGACCTCATCAGATTATCGTTCCAGGCACCATATTTAGAATGCACCTGCACGCATCCTTCACTGGCTTCAACCCAAGGCCAGTTGAAGCTCCAAAGGCTGAGTGGCCCTAAGTTCAGTGACAACGTACTGATGTGACTTTTGGACATGATGCAGGCATACCAGGATGTCCTTCACCCCAGTAGTGAAAGAAGTAGGTCCACCAAGCAGCTTGAGAGGTGATGGCCAATGCAGTTAGCACAAACTCATCATAGAAAAAATACACCATCCAGTGCAGAAAAATAATGAATGATCTCATTTAGGGGAGTAGGGTAATTCCTCAATCTCAACTCACATTTTTGAAGCCCATCAGTTACTGGGATCTCGCACATTGCCAGCACAAAGGCATCATCACTGATTCTTTCACACACACTTCAACATCTTTACTCTTTCACATACCATGCAGTTCAGTCCTCAGCCCCTTATAGAGGCCTACTCAGCACTAACAGAAGGCAGGCATCCTTTGGTTTCTATCCGGCTCACAGTCTGCTTTTATGTGGGAGAAACTCACCCACAACAAGAGAGAAAGATCTCAGAACGAAGGAGGTCTGCCTGAGCTCAGGCCTCTCATACAATTTGAATACTCATTCCACTTTTCATGCTTCTCCTATCTGGTGATATACTTTGTGGTCATTCAAGTGTCACATATTCCACCTCACCCCTCCACATCATCACAGATGTCTCATCAGGTGCCACAGTGTATAGTGTGTCCAAAACCATCTTACAATGGTCTCCAGCATCTACAGTACTTTACTACTATTTATCATAATGGTCTCTGCATTCTCTGCTCAGTACTGATGAGCGAAAAAGCCTTAAAGACCTTTGTGGCTGTCCAAGGCATACCTGAAACACTTATATCAGAGCTTCATTTGATGTAGTCACAAATCCAGAATGTGGATGCTGCTTTAGTCCACTGAAGCTTCAGCATTGTAAAATGCTCAGTGTGTCTCCCAGGTAATAATTGGGAGAATTATAGAACTTTGCAGAACAGAAGAAGGCCTTTTGGCGCATCATGTCTGCACTGGCTCCCAAAAGAGGTACCCAATTAGTCCCATTCTCCAGGCCCATCTCTGTAATCCTCTAAATTAAAAGCTTTCAAATTTGTATCCAGATCTCTTTTGAAATCTCCTTTGAATCCACCTCCACCTCTCTTCAAGGCAGTGTATTCCAAATCTAAACAGCTCTGTAAGTAAAGAAGTTTCTCCTCATCTCTTCTTCTCTACTCCAAGGAGAATGAGCCCAATTTCTCTAATGTTTACTTGTATCTAAAATTCCTCATTTTTGGTATCATTCTTGTAAATCTCCTTTGTACTCTCTCTGGAGCTTTAACATCTTTCCTTAAATAAGCTGCCCAGAACTGAACACAATACTCCAAATGTGGTCTGACAAATGATTTGTACAGGTATAGCATCACTTCCTTGCTTTTATACTCTGCTTCTATAAATCCAATAATTTGATAAGCCTCATGTGCTAGTGAGGCAAGGAATATAAAGATAGGCCAGATGAATGCATCACTAAGGAGCTGGTGGAGGGGGCAGATTTCAAGTTTTTGAATCTTTGGGACTTCTAATGGGTCAAGGGTGACCTGTTCAAGAGGGATGGATTGCACCTAAACTGGAGGGGAACCAACATCCTTGCAGGGAGTTCACAGGGGCTACTCAGGAGAGTTTAAACTAGAGTGACAGGGAGCTGGGAACCAGGACAGCAGGTCAGCAAGTGGAGAAATTGAGGGGAAGATAGATGTTATAACCATAATTCTGAAAGGAAGGACAGGCAAGGACAGGTTAATGAACATGATGGATTGATGGGCTGAAGTGTGTTTATTTCAATGAAAGGAGTAATCTTGACTTCCAAGTTTGCCTTTAGCACAAACACACATTAAAACAAGATACTTGAACAACAGATTGCCTTTATTTACTTGCTAGCAAGTGGGGAGGGTCTTGACGCAATGGGCAAAGACATAACTCCACCAGACACAAAAATCATCCTGGTTTATACAATTCTGCAGCTCATAGTCAGTTGGTCACAATCCAATCAAAAATGTTACAAATGACATACTTTACATATTTAATCCAAGAGAATGAAATTACTGAACCACCCTGATCTATGAGATCTCGATACCTCATGGAATACTCCAATATATCATTCCTAAAACTGTCCTCTAGTTTCTTAGTCAGACACCATGCCTCTATCTTGATAGCAGCCTCACAAAGCATCTTCATTAAAACAGTCTCACATGGGTATCCTTTAGTTTAGCGGTCCCCAAACTTATATCCGGATGTGGCCCACGGGCCATAGTTTGGAGACCCCTGCTTTAATTGATACAAGGGACCCACTAAAGCCATTAGTATTTTATTGTCAGTGAAGTTAATTGAATCTCTAAGGAATGTGGTCAACATGGCTTTGTGAGTGGAAAATTATGCCTCAAAAATTTGAAGGGGTAACCAATAAAGTAGATGAGGGCAATGTAGTTAATGTTGTCTACATGAACTTTAGCAAGGCGTTTAACAAGGTACTGCATGTAGCATAAGGTTAAAACTCGTGGAATCCAGGGTGAGGCAACTAAAGGGATACAAAATTGGTTTGATGACAGAAGCCAGAAACTGGTTGTGGAGGGTTGTTTTTCAAACTGGAGACCTGTGACCAGCTGTGTGCTTTAGGGATTGGTGCTGGATCCACTGTTATTTGTCATATATAGTAATGACTTGGATGAAAATATAGGAGGCATGGTTAGTAAATTTGCAGAAGACACCAAAATTGGTGACATTGTGGATAGTAAAGAAGGTTATCGCGGATTGCAACGGGATCTTGATCAATTGGGCCAGTGGGCTGACGAATGGCAGATGGAGTTTAATTTAGATAAATGTGAGGTGATGCATTTTGGTAGACTGAACCAGGGCAGGACTTACTCAATTAATGGTAGGGCATTGGGGAGATTTACAGAACAAAGAGATTTCGGGATACAGATTCACAGCTTATTGAAAGTGGAGTCCAGGTGGACAAAGTGGTGAAGAAGGCATTCAGCATGCTTGGTTTCATTGGTCAGAACATTGAATACAGGAATTGGGATGCCTTGTTGAAGTTGTATAAGACATTAGGAAGGCCACACTTGGAATACTATGTACAGTTCTGGTTGCTCTATTATAGAAAGGATATTATTAAACTAGAAAGAGTGAAGAGATTTACTAGGCTGCTACTTGATGGTTTGAGTTATAAGGAGAGGCTGAATAGACTGGGACTTTTTTCTCTGAAGCAGAGAAAGCTGATGGGTGATCTTATAGAGGTCTACAAAATAATGAGGGGCATAGATCAGCTGGATAGTCAATATCTTTCCCCAAAGCTAGGGGAGTCTAAATCTAGACGGCATAGGTTTCAGGGGAGAGAGAATACATACAAAAGGGCAGAAAGGGGCATTTTTTTCACACAGAGGGTGGTGAGTATCTGGAACAAGCTGCCCGTGGTAGCAGTAGAGATGGGTACAATTTTGTCTTTTAAAAGCATTTAGACAGTTACATGGGTAAGATGGGTATAGAGGGATATGGGCCAAATGCGGACAATTGGGACTAGCTTAGAGGTTTAAAAAATGGGGCAGCGTGGACAAGTTGGGCCAAAGGGCCTGTTTCCGTGCCGTAAACCTCTATGACTCTAACTGAACTTGCCTTCAGAATATTCCCCGATTATAACCCTGATAAGTTTGTTTATTGCCAACATAATGAAACATATGTATACATTGCTTATCAATGCAATGACTGAGCTTTTTATCACTACCTACAATTTGGAGGGGTGCCATCATGTTACCATTAGTCCTTGTCAGTTCACACTAAATCCCCTACCATAGCTCTTTTGTTAGCTGTTAACATTAATGTCTTTCTGACTTTGTTTTGATTAGAAACTGTGAAGGTAGTCTCATTAAAATTCACTCTTGTCTCAGTTGTTTCTGATAAGGTGGCTGGTGAGGCAATTAAGTATCCTTTGTGGCTTTGTGATTCCAACAGTTGGGTGCTTTAAGGAATGAATCTAACATATGTCGAATATCAAAGGACACTCTATAACTGTGCATCAAACTTTTTTTGTTTAGCTTCTAAAAATGTATAGAAGATATATTTATATGTATGGAGTAATTAAAGGTATTACATGTACCTTTAAAACTACAAAGTATTTAAAACACCTAATTATAATTACTAACAAACTTGGAATTGAGGTTGTAAACTCCTCCAGCAGAATATCTCTAATAGCCTCATATGTCTTTTCTATCTTTAATGCTCTCATCCATCTATCAAAGTTGTTATGCTTAATTCTTTCAAACTTGATACAAGTCTGACCTGGTTCCTTCCTTACATTTCTGAACCATTGCCTACATGCTTCTGGCACCAATTCATAAGCACTCAAAACAGTCTTCTTTACTTCATAATTTCCTGACACCTGCTCTGACAATGCTGCAAACACCTCAGTAACCCTGCCTACCAACTTGATCTGAATTAACATTACCCACGCCTTCTCTGACCACATCATCTGTGTAGCCAAATTCTCAAAGGAGATTTTGGTAATATCTGGACATATTTGTATATATCCTTACGAACAACTTAACAAGTGGCAAGTATACTCTGGTAGTTACCCCTTTTGAGTTGGATGAAAACAGGGAGTTAGGTGAAACAGGCAGCAGAGAGTACAAGGGAGAGTGCTGATTGTAAGTATTTTTTTTTCTTTTTTGCTCTTGACATTGTAGTTGTACATTACTATAGTGTTTCTGTGTGATTTCTGTAGTTTATAGTTTGAAAAGGTTATACTCGGTCGTAACAAGGAGCAGGAAAGAAGGGCCCTAGTGGTTAACACTGCTGCTTCACAGCGCCAGGGACCTGGGTTCGATTCCCAGCTTGGGTCACTGTCAATGTGGAGTTTGCACATTCTCCTTGCGCCTGCATGGGTTTTCTCCAGGTGCTCCAGTTTCCTTCCACAGTCCAAAGATGTGCGAGTTAGGTTGATTGACCATGCTAAAATTGCCCCTCAGTGTCCTGAGATGCATAGGTTAGAGGGATTAGTGGGTAAATATGTAGGGATATGGGGGTAGGGCCTGGGTGGGATTGTGGTCAGTGCAGACTCGAGGGAAGGGCCAAATACCCTCTTTCTGCACTGTAGGGTTTCTATGACTCTATAAAATTGGATATAATCTGGAACAAAACATGTTTCAAAAGTTTAATTTAAAAGGGTAAGACATAACAGGAGAACTCCAAGCTGTGGTTTCCTCCTCTTGCTCCATGTGGCAGGCTGGGGACAGTTCCAGACCCCTGGGTCAGCACATGTGCAGGAAGTGTCTCCAGCTACAGCTCCTGGAAGATCGAGTTTCAGAGCTGGAGCGGCAGCTGGAGACATTGTGGAGCATCCGTGAGTCACAGAGTATCATGGATAGCACATACAGAGAGATGGTCACACCGCAGGCTCAAACTCCGCAGACAGGCAGGGAATGGGTGACCACCAGACGGAGCAAGAGAGATAGGCAGGTAATGCAGGAATCTCCTGTGACCATTCCCCTGCAGAACAGATATACTGCTTAGGGAATGACCTCTCTAGGGAAAACAGCAGCAGCCAAACTCGTTGCTCCACAGTTGGTTCAGCTGCAGAGGTGAGGGGTAAAAAGTGTGCCAGTGCAAAAGTTATAGAGGATTCAATTGTAAAGGAAATAGACAGGCATTTCTGTGACTGTAAACGAGACTCCAGGATGGTATGTTGCCTCCCTGGCGCTAAGGTGAAGGATGTCTCGGAGTGGCTGCAGGACATTCTGAAGGGGGAGAGCGAGTAGCCGGTGGTCGTAGTATACATTGGTACAAACGACATAGGTAAAAAAAGGGATGAGGTCCTAAAAGCAGAATACCGGGAGCCATGAAGAAAGTTAAAAAATCGGACCGCAAGGTAGTGATCTCAGGATTACTGCTGGTGCCACATGCTAGTCAGAGTAGAAATGAGAGGACATATCAAATAAGTACGTGGCTGAGTGCAGTTACAAATCCTCTTGGAAGAAGCAATCAGAGTATAGTTGAATTTAAAATACAGATGGAGCGTGAGAAGGTAAAATCCAATACCAGTGTTTTGTGCTTAAACAAAGGAAACTACAAAGGGATGAGGGAGGAGTTGGCTAAGGTAGACTGGAGCAATGGTGGGACAATTGAGGAACAGCGGAGGACTTTCAAAGTGATCTTTCACAGTGCTCAGCAAAAAGTATATACTAGTGATACGGAAGGACTGTAGAAAAAGAGATAATCAGCCATGGATATCTAAGGAAATAAAGGAGGGTGTCAAATGGCAACGATTAGTGGGAACCTAGAAGATTGGAAAATCTTTAAAGGTCAGCAGAAAGCCACGAAAAAAGCTATAAAGAAAAGTAAGGTGGATTATGAGAGTAAACTGGGTCAGAATATAAAAACAGATAGCAAAAGTTTCTACAAATATATAAAATGAAAAAGAGTGGCTAAAGTAAATGTTGATCCTTTAGAGGGTGAGGGGGGGATGTAATAACTGGAGTTGAGAAAATGGCTGAGGCATTGAACAGGTATTTTGTGTCGATCTTCACAGTGGAAGACACAAATAACATGCCAAAAATTGATGACAGGAAGACTATGGCAGGGGAGAACCGAGAAACTATCATTATCATGAAAGAGGTAGTGTTGGGTAAGTTAATGGGGCTAAAGTCTCTGGGTCCTGATGGATTGCATCCCAGGGTACTGAAAGAGATAGTGGGAGAAATAGCAAATGCACTAGTGGTAATTTACCAAAATTTGTTAGACTCTGGTGTAGTTCCCGCATATTGGAAAACAGCAAACGTAACGCCACTGTTTAAAAAAGGAGGTAGACTAAAGGCGAATAACTATAGGTCAGTTAGCTTACCTTCTGTGGTGGGGAAAATGCTCACATCTATCATCAAGGAAGAAATAGCGAGACATCTGGATATGAATTGTCCCATGGGTAAGACACAGCATGAGTTCATGAAGGGCAGGTCATGTTTGACTAATTTGGTGGAATTCTTTGAGAATATTACATGTGCAGTGGACAATGGGGAATGTGTGGATGTGGTGTATCTGGATTTCCAGAAGGCATTTAACAAAGTGCTGCACCAAAGACTGAGATAAAGATAAAGGTGCACGGTGTTACGGGTAATGTATTAGCATGGGTAGAGGATTGGTTAATGAACAGAAAGCAGAAAGAGGGTAAATGGGTGTTTTTCTGATTGGCAATCAGTGACTAATGGTGTGCCTCAGGGCTCAGTGTTTGGAGCGCAAATATTTACAATTTACATAGATGATTTGGAATTGGAGACCAAGTGTATTGTATGAAAATTTGCAGATGATACTATGATGAGTAGAAGAGCAAAGTATGCAGAGGACACTCAAAGTCTGCAAAGGGATATAGATAATCTGAGTGGATGAGCATCTGGCAGATGAAGTACAATTTTGGTAAATGTGAGGTCATTCATTTTGGTAGGAACAACAGCAAAATGGACTATTATTTAAATGGTAAAACATTGCAACATGCAGAGGGCGTTCTTGTGCAGGAATCCCAAGGAGTTGGTTTGCAAGTGCAGCAGGGAATTAAGAAGGTAAATGGAATTTTATCATTTATTGCTGGAGGAATGGAGTTTAAAAACAGCGAGGTTACAAGGTGCTAGTGAGGCCACATCTGGAGTACTGTGTACAGTTCTGGTCTCCTTACTTGTGAAAGGATTGTGTTGTTGTTCGTCCATCATCATCGATGAGGACCTAGACACCATTAGTCATTTTGAGGCTGGTTGCAGTGTGTCCAAAGATGACTGATCAGGCTAATTCGGGCACGGAATGTCCTGGCACATATTGGACAGACTTGTGTAGACACTGTAATTGTTGCACTGGTGGCTCTGGACTAGCGCAGTTCGCGCTTAAGTTGTGCTTCAGCAATACACCTTGCTTTGTGAGCTTGACAGCCTTTGTGGATGAGGCAGCCAGGTAGGGTGGTTTTGTGCCAGCGTTTCCTAGGTCGTCGTGTCTATGTCAAGCGACTTCAGGGAGGCCTTGAGTGTGTCTTTGAATCTTTCTTCTGCCCTCTATGCAAGCATCTTCCAGCAGAGAGTTCCCCAAAAAGGAGCTGCTTGGATATGTGCTCGTCTGACATACAGATGACATAGAACATAGAACATTACAGCACAAACAGGCCCTTCGGCCCTCGAGTTGCGCCGATCACATCAACCCCACCAATCTATAGACCTATCTATAACCCCCAATCCCATTAAACCCCATATACTCATCCAGAAGTCTTTTAAAAGACCCCAGCGAGTTCGCCTCCACCACCGACGACGGCAGCCGATTCCAATCACTCACCACCCTCTGAGTGAAAAACTTACCCCTAACATCACCTCTGAACTTCCCTCCCCGCACCTTAAATCTGTGTCCTCTCGTAGCGACCATTTCAACCTGGGGAAATAGCCTCTGAGAGCCCACTGGGTCTGCGCTCTCATCAGCAGTGTGTGGACTGATGGTAGACTTGCTCTAGAGAGAACTTCAGTGTCTGGTACTTTGTCTTGCCATCAGATGCGTAATATTGTGTGAAGACAAGTCATGTGGAAATGATTGAGCTGTCTTGCATGCCTTCAATACACAGTCTACATTTCACAGGCATACCGGAGGGTCGTGAGTACCGCGGCGCTGTAGACCTTCAGTTTTGTTGCTGGGCTGATTCCTCGACGTTCCCATACAGTGGAGCGCAGTCTACCAAAAGCAGAATTTGCCTTTGCTATTCTGCAGTTAACTTCTGTATCAAACGTCACTGCTTGGGAGAGAGTGCTGCCAAGATAAGTGAACTGGTCTACTGCCTGTAGTTTCTGCCCTTTGATTGTGACTATGGGTTCTGTGTATGGTGCATGAGGAGCAGGCTGGTGCATGACTTGGGTCTTTTTAATGTTGATGGTGAGTCCAAAGTTGTCACAAGCCGTGGAAAATATGTCCATACTGACTTGCATCTCTGGCTCTGAGCCAGCATACAAGGCGCAGTCATCAGCAAAGACAGCAAATGTTGTCCCATTGTTGAAGAAGGGGAGAAGGGACTTCCCTGGGAATTATAGACCGGTGAGTCTTACTTCTGTGGTGGGTAAGGTTTTGGAAAGGATTATTAGAGACAGGATTTATAGTTATTTGGAAAGTAATGAATTGATTAGAGACAGTCAGCATGGTTTTGTAGCGGGTAGGTCGTGCCTTACTAACCTTATCGAGTTCTTTGAGAAAGTGACCAAAGAGGTGGATAGGGGTAAGGCAGTTGATGTGGTGTATACGGATTTTAGCAAGGCGTTTGATAAGGTTCACCATGGTAGGCTTCTGCAGAAAATGCAGATGTATGGGATTGGGGGTGATCTAGGGAATTGGATCAGGAATTGGCTAGCAGATAGGAGACAGAGAGTTGTGGTTGATGGTAAATATTCGTCATGGAGTTCGGTTACGAGTGGTGTGCCTCAGAGATCTATTTTGGGGCCACTGCTGTTTGTAATTTTTATTAATGATCTGGATGAGGGTATAGTTGGGTGGATTAGTAAGTTTGCTGATGACACCAAAGTCGGAGGTGTGGTAGATTGTGAGAAAGGGTGTCATAGTTTGCAGGATGACTTAGAAAGGTTGCAGAGTTGGGCTGAGAGGTGGCGGATGGAGTTTAATGTGGAGAAGTGTGAGGGAATTTATTTCGGTAGGAATAACAGATGTGTTGAGTATAGGGCTAACGGGAGGACTTTGAATAGTGTGGAGGAGCAGAGGGATCTAGGTGTATGTGTACATAGATCCCTGAAAGTTGGGAATCAAGTAGATAAGGTTGTTAAGAAGGCATACGGTGTCTTGGCGTTTATTGGTAGGGGGATTGAATTTAGGAGTCGCAGCGTCATGATGCAACTGTACACAACTCTGGTGCGGCCGCACTTGGAGTTTTGTGTGCAGTTCTGGTCCCCACATTACAGGAAGGATGTAGAGGCTTTGGAGAGGGTGCAGAGGAGGTTTACCAGGATGTTGCCTGGTATGGAGGGGAGATCCTATGAGGAGAGACTGAGAGATTTGGGGTTGTTTTCGCTGGAAAGAAGGTGGCTAAGAGGGGATCTCATTGAAACATATAAGATGATTAGAGGTTTAGACAGGGTAGATAGTGATAGCCTTTTTCCTAGGATGGAGAAAGCTAGCACGAGGGGGCACGATTTTAAATTAAGGGGGGGTAGTTATAGGACAGATGTCAGGGGTAGGTTCTTTACCCAGAGGGTGGTGAGGGACTGGAATGCCCTGCCAGCTGCAGTTGTAAATGCACCTAGTTTGGGGGCGTTTAAGAGATCTGTGGATAGGTTTATGGATGAAAAGGGATTGGTTTAGGCTAGTGGGTCATTGTTTTGTAACTGGTCGGCGCAACATCGTGGGCCGAAGGGCCTGTTCTGCGCTGTAATGTTTTATGTTCTATGTTCTAAGTCTCTCAGAACAGTCTCCTTGGTAATAGCTTGAAATCTCCTCAAGTTGAAGAGCTTCCCATCCACTCTGTACTTGAGGCTGATTCCAGCAACAATGTCCTGGAAGGCATCATTCAGCATGGCAGTAAACATCATGCTGAACAGTGTGGGTGCGAGCCTGTTTGAAGCCATTGGTAATTGGGAATGCCTCAGAGGATTCTCCACCATCCAGTACTCTGGCCATCATGCTGTCATGGAACTGGTGTACCATTTGAATGAATTTGGGGTGGCAGCCGAACTTTGACATGATCCTCTACAGGCCTTGTCGGCTTTCGCGAGGTCAACACTGGTTGTGTAGAGCTCGCAATTATGCTCCTGACACTTCTCCTAAAGTTGGTACGCAGCACAAATCATGTCAGTAGTCCTGCAACCTTTGCAGAAGCCGCACTGTGACACTGGAAGCAGGCCCAGCTCCAGATGAGTGGCCAGACGATTTAGCAGGACTCTTACGAGGGTTTTTCATGTGATGCAGAACAGTGAGATTTCTCAGTAGTTGTCGCATATTTGCCGATTGCCCTTCCTCTTGTAGAAGTGTATGATGGAAGCAACTTTAAGTTCCTGAGGAATGGATCCTTGCTTCCAAAAGGACTGGAACAACTCGGTGAGCTTCTCGATAAGTACAGGGCCGGCAGCTTTGTTGATCTCTGGCATTTGGCCCTGGGGCTTTGCCACTGGATAACTGGCTGACAACTTTCGTGTCTATCGGCTACTACCGGTGAGTCCATGGTGCTGTTGATATCAACCTGGGGAATCCTGTGTACTGCCTCATCGTTAATAGATGACGGTTGGTTGAGGACAGCTTCAAAGTGGTCAGCCCATCTCTGCAGGATCTGAGCCCTTTCTGTAAGAGAGTTGTACCATCTGTACTCAGGAGGGGGGAGTTCCAGAGAGACTGAGATCCATAGAGAGTGTTGAGGGCTTTATAGAACTATTTCAAGTTGTTTCTATCAGCGTATCCCTGTATTTCATCTGCCTTGGTGCTCAGCCAGGCATCCTGCATTTTACGCAGTTTCTTCTGGACTGTCCTGCGAGCACTGGTAAAAGCATTTTTCTTGGCAGCTGATGATGGGTCGTTCTGACAGGCCCAATGAAGATAGTGCTTTTCAACAAGTAGAGCCTGTATCTCCTCATCATTCTCATCAAACCAGTCATGCTGCTTGCGGGTAGAGGGCCCGAGCATCTTCAATGCAGATGTATGGCCAGCATCACTGAAGCATTCCCAGTCCTCAGTGCTGCCTGCAAGGTGTATGTCAGCAAGCTTGATTTCTAAGTCTTCAGCCAGTGCTGAAGTTATGCTGCGGTTTTTTAGCTTGGCCGCATTGATTTTTTTCATAACCTTGTTTTCTTGTGGTTGCCTCTTGGGTCTGATGCGGAGCCTCATTTTGGAGACAATGAGCTTGTGATCTGTCCAGCTGTCAGCACCACACATGGCCTTGGTCACTCTGTCATCCTGCCTGTTGTTTCTCCAGACAATGACATAGTCGATCAGATGCCAATGATTAGAGCGGGGATGCATCCAAGAGGTCTTGTTACGGTAGGCAGACGGAAAGTTGTGTTGGTGATGAGGAGGTCGTGTGCTGCACAGGTCTTCATTAAAAGTAGACCGTTACTGTTACACTTGCCCACTCCATGCCTCCTAATGACCCCCTGCCAGATTGCAGAGTCACACCCTGTTCTTGCATTGAAATCGCCAAGCAAGATCAGCTTGTCGGTGCTGCTCATTGCTGATAGTAGGGTATCGAGTTCTTCGTAGAACTTGTCTTTCATCTCGTCTGGGTTGTTCATTGTGGGGGCATAGGTGCTAATCAGGGTGGCTTGACTTATGTTCTGAAGCGGAAGCTGTAATGTCATAAGCCAGTCATTCACACCCTTGGGTAGATTATCAAGTTTCCGAACAAGGTGACTCCTGACAGCGAATCCAACTTCAGCATCACGACACTCATCGCTGCCGCGATTGCTCTAGAAAAAAATGTGTCCACCTCCAGTTTCACTCAACTGACTTATGTTGGAAAGACTAGTTTCACTCAGGGCTTCAATGTCAATGTTGTACCTTTCAAGCGCTCTGGCAACGAAGGCTGTTCTTCTCTCTGGTCTGTCTGCTGTAGGGTTGTCCAGAAGTGTGTGCATGTTCCAAGTGCGAATGGTGAGCAGTGTCACCTTGCGTTTTATTTTGTTCGACCACAAGATGGGATCCCCGCCAGCCATGGTAAACTGGTCAGGGTGTAGTGAAGCAGGCAATGTTTAGGGCACCTTTTCTCGCCTCTTCCTCATTCTACAGAGGTGAGCAGTGCGTTCCTGAAGGGGACTGCTCAGTCGCCCAGGTAGACACCGAGTTTCACTGCTGCTTCAGTCAGCGGAAAACGATCATTAGACCTGAGCCGCCTGTGTGCAGGTCTGTGACTACAGCTCTCAGTGTATCCAGACCTGCTGCTTCATTGCTCGCCCATCGCCACAGGACTTCAAGATTTGAACAGGACACTGATGATGATGATGGTGTTGAGACTAACGCTTGATTTGGATTAAAGAGTTGTGTAGCGTCAGCTTCACTCTCTCTTCCCAATTCCCATCTAGATCCAGTGGCAAGACAAGAGTCAAAATGGCTGGAGATGGGACTAGGCTCTGTGGATGACCAGGACGTCTTCTGTGTCTTGAGAAAGGATATACTGGCACTGAAGGGCATGCAGAGGAGATTCGCTAGGTTGATTCCGGAGTTGAGAGGTTTGACTTATGAGGAGAGACTGGGTAGACTGGAACTATACTCATTGGAATTCAGAAGAGGGGAGATCTTATAGAAACATATAAGATTATGAAGGGAATAGACAAGATAGAAGCAGGGAAGTTGTTTCCACTGGCTGGTAAACTAGAACTAGGGGGCTTTGCCTCAAAATAAGGGGGAGGCAATTTAGGACTGAGTTGTGGAGGAACTTCTTCACACCAAGCGTTGTGAATCTGTGGAATTCACAAATACATGGGATTTAATGGGATTGAGAGTTATAGATAGGCCTGGTAGGTATGGATATGATCGGCGCAACTTGTGGGCCGAAGGGCCTGTTTGTGCTGTGGTGTTCTATGTTCTGTGTTCTAATTCCCTGCTCAGTGAAGCAGTTGAGGCTACCTCACTGAATGTTTTTAAGGCAAGGATAGATAAATTTTTGAACAGTAAACGAATTAAGGGTGTGTGGATAGGTAAGTGGAGCTGATTCCACAAAAAGATCAGTGTGATCTTATTGAATGGTAGAGCAGGCACATGGGGCCAGATGGCCTGTTCCTGCTCCTAGTTCTTATTTTTTACGTTCTTTTGTCCAGGTTTATATACCTGGATTTACCTTGCACTTTTCCTGCGATCTAAGTGGCATGAGGCTGTCAACAACTCTTACATTTGAATTCCATGTATCTCTGCGTGTTTGCTTTAAATTCATTGGTCCAGGTCAAAAGCCTGTTTGGTTGGGTTGGAACACTGACTGCTAGGCTTTGATGCAATCTTGCCAAGATTGCTTCTGCAGCCTGCTCTTTACACTTTAAAACCCACTCATAAGAAACTTACTTCTAAAGAGACAATGCAATATGATTTCTTCTTTTTGTTTTAGCATTTCTTTTCACTATTTACATTTGTCAAATATCACATTTTTAACTTCACAACTTCACAAACACATTTGGCATCTTTACCAGATAATTCTCTTCATTTAACATCTCACACTGAAGTGGACCAATAAACCTTCCTTTAAAGGGATCTCCTACCATTGGTAATAGCACCTGTGGAGGCAAAGGTACGAATTATAGATTTCTCATCTTCATGCTTCATTCAATGCTGTACCACCTTCAAATGATGTCTAGCTAATTCACCTATTCTGTTTAATCTTTTTCTCATCTCAGATATGTAATCCAACTGTGAGATCTCGAACTGTGGACTTACCCTACTTTTTCTTAATTAATTTTAAAAGTTCTCTCACTTTGTGTCCGAATAATTCAAATGGAATAAACTGAGTCACTTCATTTGGAGCATCTTCAGTAGCAAATAATATAAATAGGATGTCTTTATCCCAATTATTTGGGTAATCGTGACAAGAAGCCCTTACCATGGTCTTTAGGATCTGATGGCACATTTCCAATGCTCCCTGGGATTCAGGATGGTACGCACTTGTGTCAGATGCTTAAACTATCCATGACCTCCGTAAATAATTTGGCAATAAAATTAGACCCTTGATCTGACTGAATCTCTCAGAGAAATCCATAATGGATAAAGAACTCCCTCACAATCATTTTTGCCTTGACATTCTGGAATGGAATTGCCTCTGGAAACCCAGTATGCACATCCATTACAATTAGCAAATACTGGTTGCTACTTTTGGTTTTACAGAGGGAACATAGACAATCAATTATAACCCATGTAAAATGTTCTTCAAATGTGGGAATTGGCATCAAAGGCGTTAGTTTTATCACTGCTTGTGGCTTTCCTACCATTTGACATGTATGACAAGTAGGGCAAAATTCAACCACATTTTTTGGCACAGTGGTTAGCACTCAGTCTCACACCGCCAGGGACCCGGTTCAATTCCTAGCTTGGGTCACTGTCTGTGTGGAGTTTGCACATTCTTCTAGTGTCTGCGTGGGTTTCCTCTGGATGCTCCAGTTTCCTCTCACAGTCCAAAGATGTGCTGGTTAGGTAGATTGACCATGCTAAATTGCCCCTTAGTGTCAGGAGCATTAGCGAGGATAAATGCATGCATTATGAGGATAGGGCCTGGGTGAGATTGTGGTCGGTGTAGACTCAATGGACCGAATGGCCTCTTTCTACACTGTAGAATTCTATGATTCTTTATGTAATCCAGGCCAATTAAAATGCTTCTGTACCTTAGCCTAAGTCTTCCTCACTAGTAGATGACCTTCTACATATAGTGTGCTACCTGCAATACTTCCGATCCGTATGCTACCAGCAACACAACCTGGTGAGCTTCTGCCCATTCTCATCTACACTAACCTGCCAAAGTCTCCATTTCTGCCTTCAGATAGCAGCATTCTGGAATACACTGTGATTCCTTTTCTAAATTGGCTTTATGATATAAATCCTTTACCGTCTCATCTTTCTGTGGTAACTCCATTAATCTTTCAGAATTAAACACCTCTGCGTGATCCTCTATCTGCTTTGATTTTTCCTCAATGATCTCATCAAGCGCAGTGTCAACTAACTGGACCTCAACTCAATACAGTTGGGTAAACCATTGGTTAGGCCATATTTGGAATACTATGTCCAATTCTGGTCACCACACTAGCAGAAGGGTCTGGAGGCTTTGCAGAGAGTACAGAAAAGGTTAGAGTCATAGAGGTCATAGAGGCTTACAGCATGGAAACGGCCCTTCGGTGCAGCTTGTCCATGCCTCCCTTTTTCTTAAAACCTCTAAGCTAATCCCAATTGCCTGCATTTGGCCCATATCCCTCTATATCCATTATACCAAAATAACTATCTGAATGCTTTTTAAAAGACAAAATTGTACCCACCTCTACTACTTCCTCTGGCAGCTTGTTCCAGATACTCACCATTCTGAAAAGATTGCCCCTTGGGACACTTTTGTATCTCTCCCCTCTCACCTTAAAGCTATGCCATCTAGTTTTACACTCCCCTATCTTTAGGAAAAGATATTGACTATCTAGCCCCTCATTATCTTATAGACCTCTATAAGATCACCTCTCAGCTCCTATGATCCAGACAAAAAAGTCCCAATCTATCCAGCCTCTCCTCATAACTCAATCCATCATGTCCCTTTAGCATCCAAGTAAATCTTTTCTGCACTCTTTCCTGTTTAATGAGATCCTTTCCGTAATACAGTGACCAGAATTGCACACAGTATTCCAACTGTGGCCTTACCAATGTCTTGTCCAACTTCAACAAGACGTTCCATGTTCTGTATTCAATGTTCTAACCGATGAAACCAAGCATGCCGAATGCCACCCGTGACTCCACTTTCAAGGAGCTATGAACATATATCCCTAGGTCTCTTTGTTCTGTAACCCTCCCCAATGCCCTCCCATTAACTGATTAAGTCCTGCTGTGGTTCAATCTACCAAAATACAACACCTCGCATTTGTCTAAATTAAACTCCATCTGCCATTCATCAGCCTACTGGTCCAATTGATCAATATCCCACTGCAATTGGAGATACCTTCCTTCACTGTCCACTACGTCAATAATCGTAGTCATCTGCAAACTTACTAACCATGCCGCCTATATTCCCATTTAATATAAATGACAAATATCAGTGGACCCAGCGCTCAACCCTGAGGCACACCGCTGGTCACTTGCCACCAGTTTGAAAAACAACTCTCTACAACCACCCTCTAGCTTCTGTTAGGAAGTGGAGATGCCGGCATTGGATTTGGGGTAAACACAATAAGAAGTCTCACAACACCAGGTTAAAGTCCAACAGGTCTATTTGGTAGCAAAAGCCACTAGCTTTCGGAGTGCTTGTTGTCTCTTTGTCAGGTGAGTGGGAGTTCTATTCACAAACATAAGAACATAAGAACATAAGAAATAGGAGCAGGAGTAGGCCATCTGGCCCTTCGAGCCTGCCCCGCCATTCAATAAGATCATGGCTGATCTGTCGTGACTCAGCTCCACCTTCCCGCCCTGTCCCCATAACCCTTAATCCCTTCTCTTATCAAAAACCCATCAACCCGTTTCTTAAAAATATTTAGCGAGGCAGCCTCCACCACTTCAACGGGCAGAGAATTCCAGAGATTCACCACCCTTTGAGACACAAACTTAATTTATGAAATAATGATTGAAATACGAGTCTTTACAGGTAATCAAGTCTTTAAGGTACAGACAATGTGAGTAGAGAGAGCATTAAGCACAGGTTAAAGAGATGTATATTGTCTCCAGACAGGACAGTTAGTGAGATTTTGCAAGCCCAGGCAAGTCATGGGAGTTACAGATAATGTGACATGAACCCAAGATCTCAGTTAAGACTGTCCTCATGTGATAGCCAAGTTCCGCACGCATGAGGACGGCCTCATCCAGGATCTTGGGTTCGTGTCACACTATCTGTAACCTCCACGACTTTCCTGGACTTGCAAAATCTCACTAACTGTCCTGTCTGGAGACAATACACATCTCTTTAACCTGTGCTTAATGCTCTCTCCACTCACTTTGTCTGTACCTTTAAGACTTGATTATCTGTAAAGAGTTACATTCCAATCATTATTTTGTAAATTGAGTTTGTATCTTTCTGTGCCCTGTGTGTGAATAGAAGTCCCACTCACCAGATGAAGGGGCAGCAAACACTCTGAAAGCTTTTGCTACCAAATAAACGTGTTGGACTTTAAGCTGGTGTTGTGAGACTTCTTATTCTGTCAAGAAGCTAATTTTGTATCCATTTAGATACCTCACCCAACCTTGGATCCCGTGAGATTGAACCTTATGCAACCTACCATGCGGTACCTTGTCAAAGACCTTGCTAAAGTCCACGTAGACTACATCAACTGCACTGCCCTCATCTATCATTTACCAGGGTGTTGCCTGCTGTGCAAGGTATTAGCTATGAGGAGCGATTGAATAAACTAGGATTGTTCTCCCTGGAAAGACGGAGGCTGAGAGGCGACCTGATAGAAATCTATAAATTTATGAGAGGTACAAATAGGAATAACAGTTGGAAGCTTTTTCCCAGGGCAGAAATGAGAATTACAAGGGGGCACAGGTTCAAGATAAGGGGAGGAAAGGTTCAGTTTTTACACAGGGGGTTGGTGGGGGCCTGGAATGCACTGCCAAGTGAAGCGTTCAGGCACATTACATTAGCCGAGGGTGTGGGAGGAAACCAGAGCACCCGGAGAAAACCCATGCAAGCACGGGGAGAATGTGCAAACTCCCGCAGACACTGGCCCAAATCCATGCATCTGCACAGCAAACAGTGATAGTCACTGAGCTGTCGCGTTGCCCAGCATCTGGTCCAGTTTAAGCATACACTAACGACGTGACGTACTAGACTATTCTCGAAACAACCAAGAGCAGCCCTCGTACGAATCATCGTGTGTATGCCCCTTGTTGGACAACAAGGCAGACCAAAGCACCTGTGGATTAACAGAGAAAAACATCAATATCATGCACATCCTTATACAAACATTTAAGGGAATCCCCAGAAGCTCAAACGTAAAACAAGTGAGCCAGAAAATATGTTGGAAGGTCCATGGAAATCAATTGATTCCCAGGGATGTCCCAAGGCTCCTGAACCTTATTTAAAACAATCTCCTGTATCCCTCCATCTCCATCCTGCTCATGTGCCTATCTAAGTAACTCTTAAACAGCTCCAGTGTGCCTGCCTCCACCACCTTGCTTGGCAGAGCATTCCATACCCCCGTTACCCCTCTAACATCCGAATTATACCTTGCCCCCCTCACCCTAAGCCCATGACCCCTCGTAATGTGCGTTTCCTATGTAGGAAAAAGCTTACCACTGTTTACTCTATCTATACCCTTCATAATCTTATATACCTCTATTAGCTCTCCCCTCAGTCGCCATCTTTCAAGGGAAAACAGCCCCAATTTGCCCAATCTTTCCTCATAACCCAGTCCTTCTATACCAGGCAGCATCCTGGTAAACCTCCTCTGCACTCTCTCCATCGTCTCCACGTCTTTCCGGTAGTAAGGCGACCAGAACTGGACGCAGTACTCCAAATTTTAGGGACAGAATGAAATGGTTGCAGGGGAGGTATGTTCCGGTTAAGCGAAAGGATGGGGAAGGTAGGATTAGACAGCCGTGGATTACGGGGGATATTGAAGACTTGGTCAGGAAGAAGAGGGAGGCGTATGTTAGGTCAAAACAAATGGGGACGGAGAGTGCGCTGGAGGAATATAGCGAGAGTAGGAGGGACCTAAAAAGGGGAATTAGAAGGGCGAAGAGAGGGCATGAGATGGCTTTTGGTAGGATGAAGGAAAATCCAAAGGCATTTTATTCCTATATCCAAGAGAGTAGTTAGAGAGAAAATTGGTCCTCTTAGGGACAAGAGTGGAGAGTTGTGTATTGAGTCGGAGGGAATGGGGGAGCTCCTGAATGAATACTTTGCGTCGGTATTCACAAAGGAGAGGGGTTCGGAATCGTGTGGTCTCTTGGAGGGAGTGGAGGTTTATTTGCAGGATATAGTTATTACGAGAGAGGAAGTGCTAGGGCTTTTAGGTAGCGTAAGGACGGATAAAGCTCCGGGGCCTGATGGTATTTATCCCAGGCTGCTTAGGGAGGTGAAAGATGAAATTGCTGGGCCTCTGGCGCAAATCTTTGTCTCTTCTTTGGACACAGGTGAGATCCCAGAAGACTGGAGGGTAGCAAATGTAGTCCCGTTGTTCAATTAAGGTAGTAGGGATAACCCTGGAAATTATAGACCGGTGAGTTTGACGTTGGTGGTAGGGAAGTTAATGGAAAAAATACTTAGGGGTAGGATGTATGAGCATTTAGAGCGTTGCGATCTGATTAGGGATACGCAACATGGCTTTGTTAGAGGGAGGTCTTGCCTTACGAATCTGGTGGAATTCTTTGAGGAGGTGACAAAAACGGTTGACGATGGGAGAACCGTTGATGTCATCTATATGGATTTCAGTAAGGCGTTTGACAAAGTCCCTCACGGTAGGCTGGTAGAAAAGGTTAAGGCGCATGGGATACGAGGCCAGGTAGCTCGGTGGATTGAGAACTGGCTGGGAAATAGGAGACAGAGGGTAGCTGTGGAAGGGACCTTGTCGGGCTGGAGGCCAGTGACCAGTGGTGTGCCGCAGGGCTCAGTACTGGGACCTCTCCTCTTTGTAGTCTACATAAATGACTTGGAAGAGGGCGTAGGTGGTGTGATCAGCAAGTTTGCTGATGACACCAAGATGGCAGGGTTGGCGGGTATGGAACTGGATTGTCAGGTGATACAACAGGATATAGATAGGTTGGTGCAGTGGGCAGATAGGTGGCAGATGGCATTTAATCCTGACAAATGCGAGGTGATGCATTTTGGACAGAATAATGCAGAGAGGAGCGATGTGATTAAAGGGAGGCCGATTAGGAGTATAGACATACAGAGGGACCTGGGCGTGCAGGTTCACAAATCCATGAAGGTTGCATCACAAGTGGAGAAGGTTGTTAGGAAGGCTTATGGGATGTTGGCCTTTATAGGAAGGGGAATAGAGTATAAGAGCTGCCATCTAATGCTTCAGTTGTACAGAACGTTGGTTAGACTGCATTTGGAGTACTGCGTCCAGTTCTGGTCACCTTACTACCGGAAGGACGTGGAGTCTCTGGAAAGGGTGTAGAGGAGGTTTACCAGGATGTTGCCTGGCATGGGGGGACTGGGTTACGAGGAGAGGTTGAAACTGGGACTATTCTCCTTGGAAAGACGGAGATTGAGAGGGGACATGATAGAAGTATATAAGATAATGAAGGGAATAGATAGAGTTAATAGTGAGAGACTGCTCCCTAGACTGGATACGAACACGAGAGGTCATCATTTAAGGGTGAGGGGGGAGAGGTATAATTTGGAGGTGAGAAGAAGGTTCTTTACACAGAGAGTTGTGGGGGTCTGGAACGCGCTACCGAGTAGAGTGGTGGAGGCAGGAACGTTGGACTCGTTTAAGATGCAGTTAGATAGGCACATGAGTGAAACGAGAATGGAGGGATATGGTAGGGGCTATTAAATAGGGTTAAACCTCGGGAGACACCGGAAAGGCAGGCTGTAAGATTAATATTTTTGTCTTTATTCCACAGGTGGAGGTCCACCTCGTGTCAAACGAGGGGCATGCACATGGCGGGTCGTGCGTGGGCTGCTCTTGGAAGTTCCAAGAGTGGCCTAGTACTTCATGTCGGTGTGTGTGCTTGATCCTGGACCGGTAGACGGGCGCCGCAACAGCTCAGTGACTAGCACTGCTAGCTGTGCAGACACATGGATTTGGGCCTGTGTCTGTGGGAGTTTGCGCATTCTCCTTGTGGTTGCGTGGGTTTCCTCCGGGCGCTCCGGTTTCCTCCCACACCCCAAAGATGTGCTCTCAGGCTAATCGGTTTTTACCAAATTGACACTCTTTCTTCCCTGAATCTGACTGAGTAGGGTTCCATTCGTAGATATGCAGGGTAGAATAGGTATAGGGTGATGTGGCGGCGCGGGCTCGTTGGGCCGAAGGGCCTGTTTCCCGTGCTGGGTTGTTCTTTGTTCTTTAAATGCGGTCTAACCAACGTTCTATACAACTGCAATGGCACCCACGACGATGGCATTGCTGCAACTACCTCAGTACTCAACGCTGACAACTGCCAGTTTCCAGATGCAATTTTACAACTCATTCGCTTCATCCCGAACCACAATGTCTTCACCTTCAACTTCACCTTCACCTTCAATGTTCTTCATCCAGACACACGGAACAGCCATGGGGACCAAATTCACAGCTCAATATGCCAACATCTTCATGCACAGACTCGAATAAGACTTCTTCACTGCACAGGACCTTCAACCAATGCTATACACTAGATAGATCGGTGACATTTTCTTCCTTTGGACTCATGGTGAACAATCACTGAAACAACTATATGATGACATCAACAAGTTCCCACCATTAGACTCACCATGGACAACTCTCCGAAATTGGCTGCATTCTTGGACACATGCACCTCCATTAAGGACAGTCACCTCAGCACCTCATGGACTGCAAGCCCACAGATAATCTCACGATGCTCCACTTCTCCAGCTTCCACCCTAAACATGTTCAAGAAGCCATCCCCTATGGACAAGCCCTCTGTATACACAGGATCTGCTCAGATGAGGAGGATCGCAACAGACACCTCCAGATGCTGAAAGATGTTCTCATAAAAACAGGATATGGTGCTCGACTTATCGATCGACAAAAACCGCACCGACCTCCTCAGAAGACAAATATGGGACACGATGGACAGAGTACCCTTTGTTGTCCAGTATTTCCCGGAGCAGAGAAGCTACAACATCTTCTCTGGAGTCTTCAATATGTCATTGATGAAGATGAACATCCCCACCCCTACTTCTTGCCTTCAAACAACCTCAGACAGACCATTGTCCGCAGCAAACTATCCAGCTTTCAGGAGAACAGTGATCACGGCACCATACAACCCTGCCGCAGCAACCTCTGCAAGACATACCGGTTCATTGACGTGGATGCCATCATCTCACGTGAGAACACCACCCATCAGGTACATATTCTTGCAACTCAGCCAACCTTGTCTACCTGATTCACTGCAGGAAAGGATGCCCCAAGGCATGGTACATTGGGGAGACCACGCAGACGCAACAACAACGGATGAATGAACACCACTTGACAATCACCAAGCATTTATATTAATAATTTGGATGAGAATTTAGTAGGCATGATTAGTAAGTTTGCAGATGACACCAAGACAGGTGGCATATGGACAGTGAAAAAGGTTATCCAGGATTGCAACAGGATCTTGATCAATTGAGCCAGTGGGCTAACAAATGGCAGATGGAGTTTAATTTAGATATATGTGAGGTAATGCATTTTGGTAGAATGAATGAGGACAGGACTTATTCAGATAATGATAGGGTGTTGGGGAGAGTTACAGAACAAAGAGATCAAGGGGTACAGGCTCTTAGCACATTGAGAGTGGAATCACAGGTGGACAGAGTGGTGAAGAAGGCATTGTTACCAAGGCAACAAGCATTCAGATATTTGAATTATTTGAATTCAGCCTATCAATTTGAATTAGGCACTTCGATGCCAAGAGCCTATTGAATTTAAATCTGATCGTTTAAATCAACCTAGGACCAATCCTAATGTGAAAGATATTGATATATCATCAAAGGTGTAAAAGGGGGCATTGCAATAGAGGAGAAGAGCAACTGCCACCTGCCGCAGCTCATACCTTTTAGTTCAAAGCCTTATCTAGATAGCAAAAAAGAAAAAAACAATCAACAGAGAAGGCCCAGAATATCCCAATAGAAACAAAACCTGGTTATAATTTAGAGAGTGACTAAAATCCTTTATTTTGTTAATAAATATTGTTCTTATCTGAACAGCATTCCATTAGAATCATATCTTGTTAGGTTTCTTAATAGTTTACCTAAATTGTCACTTGTTGACTTTAGAGAGAGTGTCAGGGAGTTATTTTGATTTAACCACTAAAGGTTGCTAAAGAGCAGATCACACCACTTCACACCCACTTCTACAAATTATGAGGTGAGGTAATCTTCTTTGAGTGATTAGGTGTTAGTTCTAGGAAGCGGAATCCACCTCTGCTTTATAGCAGACTGGGGACTTGGGTCTGGGATTTGAACAGTCCTACATCTTTAAATAAATCTTAAGTGAGAAGTGGAAAACCTTTTTAATTTCAGTGGCTTCTTGTTGGTTAAATCAAAAATGAAGAAATGAAGAGGTTCTGGGTGTCGAAGGTGCTTTCCAAATTTGCCAAGAAACTTTAGAAAGACAGAAAAAGACGACACTTGTAGAATTGGCAAACAGGCTAAAATTGGATTCAATCAGGGATACAATATGATGCAAATATGATAGTGACTTTGGAATGTCTTGACAAATACATGAATAGAGGGATTTGGCCCCTGGAAGAGTAGGGGGTCTTAGTTCAGTCAGGTAGCATGGTCGGTGCAGGCTTGGAGGGCCGAAGGACCTGTTCCTTGTTTTCTTTGTTCTTTGTTCTAATCGGAAAGCTAAATTTGTAACAGACATAGCCAAGTATTTAGGTATATCAGAGAAACAGTCAAGTGCAGTTAGAAAAAATGAAATTGCAAATGAGACAATTGGAGTTAGAAAATGAACTTAAAAGGCTGGAATTAGAAAAAGAGAGGCAGGCCCTCGCAGAAGAAAGAGAAAGGGAAAGATTGTTTGAGTTGGAAAAGATAGAGTTATAATTTGAAGCAAAAAGACTTCAAAGGACAGAAATAAAAGTACAAGGTCAAAGTGATGGTGAGCAAGCTCATCATAGCCAACTGCCTGGTCAGGATATATACAAATATGTCCAAACATTACAAAAATTTGATGAAAATGATATGGAAGATGTTTTCTTTTGAGAAGTTGGCTACACGGATGAAATGGCTACTCTCTGGCTGAAGGAGGTGTTGGTAATGCTAATTCAGACCGTGTTGGTAGGCAGGGCTACCAAGATGTTTGCAGCGCTGTCAGAAGAGGTGTCAGGAAAATATGAAGAAATAAAGAGAGCTATTTTGAGTGCCAAGGAATTGGTACCAGAAGCATATAGACAATGATTCAGAAATGTAAGGAAGGAAGGAAGTGGTGTACTAAAAAAGTTGATTCGTTGGTTAGGAAGAAAAAGGAGGCTTATGTTTGGATGAGGCTTGAGGGCTCAGGTAGTGCATTAGAAAGCTTTAGATTGGCTAGGAGGGAGTTGAAGAGTGAGTTAAGAAGAGCTAAAAGAGGACATGAGAAGACGTTGGCTGATAGGATTAAGGAGAATCCTAAGGCGTTCTATAGGTATGTCAAGAATAGAAGGTTGGTCAGGGCAAGATTAGGGCCAGTTACAGACAGCAGAGGGAAGTTGTGTGTGGAACCGGGGGAGATTGGAGAAGCATTGAACCAATATTTCTCTTCGGTGTTCACGCAGGGGGACATGAATATAGCTGAGGAGGACACTGGGTTGCAAGGGTGTAAAATAGACAGTATTACGGTTGATAAAGGGGATGTGCTGGATATTCTTGAGGGGTTGAAAATAGATAAGTCCCCTGGTCCGGATGGGATCTACCCTAGGATTCTCTGGGAGGCTAGAGAGTGATTGCAGAGCCTCTGGCTCTGATCTTCAGGTCGTCATTGGTCTCTGGTGTAGTCCCGGAGGATTGGAGGATAGCGAATGTTGTCCCATTGTTTAAGAAGGGGAACAGAGACTTTGCCGGGAATTATAGACCGGTGAGTCTTACTTCTGTTGTGGGCAAGGTTTTAGAAAAAATTATTAGGGATAGGATTTATAGTTATTTGGAGTGTAATGAATTGATTAGAAATAGTCAGCATGGTTTTGTAGCGGGTAGGTCGTGCCTTACTAACCTTATTGAGTTTTTTGATAAGGTGACCAAAGAGGTGGATGGGGACAAGGCAGTTGATGTGGTATATATGGATTTTAGTAAGGCGTTCGATAAGGTTCACCATGGTAGGCTTCTGCAGAAAATGCAGATGTATGGGATTGTGGGTAATCTAGGAAATTGGATCAGAAATTGACTATCAGATAGGAGTCATGATGTGGGTATGCCGGCGTTGGACTGGCATAAACACAGTAAAGAGTCTGACAACACCAGGTTTTAGTCCAACCTATTGGACTAAAACCTGGTGTTGTCAGACTTTTTACTATCAGATAGGAGACAGAGGGTGGTGGTTGATGGTAAATATTCATCATGGAGTTTGGTTACGAGTGGTGTGCCTCAGGGATCTGTTTTGGGGCCACTGCTGTTTGTAATCTTTATTAATGATCTGGATGAGGGTATAGTTGGGTGGATTAGTAAATTTGCTGATGACACCAAAGTCGGAGGTGTGGTAGATTGTGAGGAAGGGTGTCATAGTCTGCAGGGAGACTTAGATAGGTTGCTGAGCTGGGCCGACAGGTGGCGGATGGAATTTAATGCGGAGAAGTGTGAGGTAATTCACTTTGGTAGGAGCAACAGATGTGTCGAGTATAGGGCTAACGGGAGGACTTTGAATAGTGTGGATGAGCAGAGGGATCTAGGTGTATGTGTACATAGATCCCTGAAAGTTGGGAATCAAGTAGATAAGGTTGTTAAGAAGGCGTACGGTGTCTTGGCGTTTATTGGTAGGGGGATGGAATTTAAGAGTCGCAGCGTTATGTTGCAACTGTACACGACTCTGGTACGGCCGCACTTGGAGTACCGTGTGCAGTTCTGGTCCCCACATTACAGGAAGGATGTGGAGGCTTTGGAGAGGGTGCAGAGGAGGTTTACTAGGATGTTGCCTGGTATGGTGGGGAAGTCCTGTGAGGAGAGACTGAGGGATTTGGGGTTGTTTTCGTTGGAAAGAAGGCGGCTAAGAGGGGATCTTATTGAAACATATAAGATGATTAGAGGTTTAGACAGTGATAGCCTTTTTCCTCGGATGGAGAAAGCTAGCACGAGGGGGCATGGCTTTAAATTAAGGGGGGGTAGCTACAAGACGGATGTCAGGGGTAGGTTCTTTTCCCAGCGGGTGGTGAGGGATTGGAATGCCCTGCCTGCTGCAGTTGTAAATGCTCCTAGTTTGGGGGCGTTTAAGAGATCTGTAGATAGGTTTATGGATGAAAAGGGATTGGTATCGGCTAGTGGGTCATTGTTTTTGTAACTGGTCGGCGCAACATCGTGGGCCGAAGGGCCTGTTCTGCGCTGTAATGTTCTATGTTCTATTAACAATTTGGAAGTAGGAGCTGAAGGCACTGTTGCTAAGTTTGCAGATGATACAAAAATATGTAGAGCGACAGGTGGTACTGAGGAAGCAAGAGGACTGCAGAAGGACTTGAACAGGCTAGGAGCATGGGCAAGAAGTGGCAGATGGAATACAATGTAGATAAGTATGAGGTTATGCACTTTGGAAGAAGAAATGGAGGCATAGACTATTTTCTAAATGGGGAAATGCTTAGGAAATCAGAAGCACAAAGAGACTTGGGAGTCCTTGTTCAAGATTCTCTTAAGATTAACATGCAGGTTCAGTCGGCAATAAGGAAGGCAAATGCAATGTTAGCATTCACAGTTAAGCGGGCTAGAATATGGGATGTACCTCTGAGGCTGTATAAGGATCTGTCAGACCCCATTTGGAGTATTGTGAGGAGTTTTGGGCCTTGTATCTAAGGAAGGATGTGCTGGTCTTTGAAGGGTCAGAGGAGGTTCACAAGAATGATCCCTGGAATGAAGAGCTTGTCATATGAGGAATAGCTGAGGACTCTGAGTCTGTACTCGTGGGAGTTTAGAAGGATGAGGGGGTAATCTTATTGAAACTTACAGGATATTGCAGGCCTGGGTAGAGTGGATGTGGCGGGGTTATTTCCACTAGTAGAGGCATCTAGAACCAGAGAGCACAACCTCAGACTGAATGGACGATCCTTTAAAACAGAGATGAGGAGGAATTTCTTCAGCGAGAGAGTGGTGAATCTGTGGAACTCTGCCGCAGAAGACTGTGAAGGCAGTTTGAATGTCTTTAAGACAGTGGTAGATAGATTTTTGATGAATAAGGGGAGGTTGGTGCGGTTTTTCGCTGTGGTGCATCAGAACTGTCAATCGATGTGTCAAGTGCCATATCCTGTTCTATGAAGGCATCTTTCAGCGTCTGGAGATGTCTGTTGCGATCCTCCTCATCTGAGCAGATCCTGTGTATACGAAGGGCTTGTTTGTAGGACCATCCCCACACCCTCACTTCTTGCCTTCAAACAACCCCACAACTCAAACAGATAATTGTCCATAGCAAACTACCTAGCCTTCAGGAGAAGAGTGACCACAACATCACACAACCCTTGCCACATGCAAGATGCGCCGGATCATTGACATGGATGCCATCGTGTCACATCAGAACACCATCCACCAGGTACACGGTACATATTCTTGCAACTCGGCCAATGTTGTCTACCTGATATGCTGCAGGAAAGGATGTCCCGAGGCATGGTAAATTGGGGAGATCATGCAGACACTACGACAACGGATGACTGAACACCACTCAACAATCTCCAGGCAAGACTGTTCTCTTCCTGTTGTGGCATTCGGCCTCTGATCTTCAGATAAGTGTTCTCCAAGGCGGCCTTCATGACACATGACAATGCAGAGTTGCTGAGCAGAGACAGACAGCCAAGTTCCGCACACATGAGGATGGCCTCAACCGGGATCTTGGGTTCATATCACACTATCTGTAACTCCCACGACTTGCCTGGGCTTGCAAAATCTCACTAACTGTCCTGTCTGGAGACAATACACATCTCTTTAAGAACATAAGAACATAAGAAATAGGAGCAGGAGTAGGCCATCTGGCCCTTCGAGCCTGCCCCGCCATTCAATAAGATCATGGCTGATCTGTCGTGGCTCAGTTCCACCTTCCCGCCCTCTCCCCATAACCCTTAATCCCTTCTCTTATCAAAAACCCATCAACCCGTTTCTTAAAAATATTTAGCGAGGCAGCCTCCACCACTTCAACGGGCAGAGAATTCCAGAGATTCACCACCCTTTGAGTGAAGAAGTTCCTCCTCAACTCTGTTCTAAACCGCCCCCCCTTTATCTTGAGGCTGTGCCCCCTAGTCCTACTGTCTTTTTTGAGCGGGAACAGTCTCTCCACCTCTATCCTATCCATCCCATTCATCATCTTATACGTCTCAATGAGATCTCCCCTCATTCTTCTAAACTCTAACGAGTACAAGCCTAGTTTATTCAGCCTCTCCTCATAGCTCAATCCCCTCAACTCCGGTATCAGCCGAGTAAACCTCCTCTGCACTCCCTCCAGGGCCAAAACATCCTTGCGCAGGTGCGGCGCCCAAAACTGCACACAGTACTCCAGCTGCGGCCTCACCAATGCCCTGTACAGCTGCAGCAAGACCTCCCTACTTTTATATTCAATCCCCTTCGCTATGAAGGCCAGCATCCCATTCGCCTTCCTGACCACCTGCTGCACCTGCAAGCTGGGTTTTTGCGACTCATGCACAAGGACCCCGAGGTCCCTCTGCACCGTCGCCTGCTGCAGTTTTTCGCCCCGTAAGTAATAGTCCTTCCTACCATTCCTCCTACCAAAGTGGACCACCTCACACTTGCCAACATTAAATTCCATTTGCCATTTCCTGGCCCATTCGCCCAGCCTATCTAGATCCTTCTGCAGACTCTCCACACCCTCCGCACAATTTGCCTTTCCCCCAATCTTGGTGTCATCAGCAAATTTCGACACCCTGACCTCTGCTTATGCCTCTCTCCAGGCATATCGTCTGTACCTTTAAGACTTGATTACCTGTAAAGACTCACATTCCAACCATTATTTTGTAAATTGAGTTTGTGTCTTTATATGCCCTGTTTGTGAACAGAACTCCCAGTTATCTGACAAAGGAACAGCACTCCAAAAGCTAGTGGCCTTTGCTACCAAATAAACTTGTTGGACTTTAACCTGGTATTGTGAGACTTTTTACGTGGTCTTAGTGCCATATGACTGGACTGCTTCAGCATCTGAGTTGTCGTGAACAGCCTGAATATTGTGCAAATATCCCCATTTTTGATAATAAAGCTTATTATCTTTTTTTGTATAGATGCACTTGATGCGGAAAGACATGAAAACAGTCCAAGACAGACTTCTGAAGGAAATGGCAAGTAAACAAACTGTCTGCCATTGCATGCAGTATACCATTGATGCTAATTTTGTGTTTGCAATCTGTATTTAATGCAACTGCAATTAGTTTACTGAAATGCAAATGTATTCAATTATTAAATCATATTGGTCTCATTACAGTAGGTGCTGGAAATCTTATCTATTTATTACTTTATTAATATTAAATTATGTATCTGATTTAAATATAATTAACAAAAAGTTACATTCTTCGTACAATACTATAAATAACTAAGGATTGCTGAAATTGAATCAAAATCGAAATTGCTGGGAAAACTCAGCTGGTTTGTCAGCATCTGTGGAGACAGAAACAGAGTTAACTTTTCCGACTTTCAAAATAATAGCTGAGATTTTCTTGTTTGGGGAACTGATGTTCACTGGAGTAGAGTTTGTTGTGTACCAAAAATATCTGTTTGGGAGTCCACACTGATGGTTACACACTGTTAGTGTGTAAATTTGCTCTCTTTGCCCAGTCCTTACTCAGTTACATAGACTGGGTTATTTAACACTGGTGTTTGCAGAAACACAGCCATTTGATACACTTCCCACATCAAGTGGAAAGTGTATCAAAGTACTCAGCAGTTCCCAGATCTGTTCACTCCAGCATATGCTAATACAACACCTGCCTCTCCCTCTCAGCTCTGCTTACAAGCCCCACCCCACCAACTTCAAGCCTGCTTATCTGACCACCACCTCCATCACCCCACTCCCATCCCCCCCCTGTCTCCACCATACAGAAGGAGGCCATTTTGCCCATCATATCTAAATGAGCATCATGACTCAGTGTAATTTTCCT
Organism: Prionace glauca; assembly: GCA_037974335.1. Lineage (NCBI taxonomy): Eukaryota > Metazoa > Chordata > Chondrichthyes > Carcharhiniformes > Carcharhinidae > Prionace > Prionace glauca. The sequence continues at coordinate 19,093,306 of CM075736.1, read as the reverse complement.
TCCTCACACCATACATATGTACACTGAAAATTTCTGGGTTGGTGTAACAGTCTGTAATTATGGCAGCAGTTCCATCGTTGCCAGTGGCGGGGCCTTCCAGGCTCATGTACACGGGAGTGGTGATTTCTCAAGCCACAGCTACTCCCGTAGCCCCATCACCTTTCTGGTTGATCACGAAACAACTAGGGGTAAAGTGCTACTCCCACCCTGACATGACAATTGAGGCATGCGCGAGGGTAAGGACTGGGATTGTTGGCCCCTCAGCCATTGCAGCCGCCTCAAAGATATATACCAAGCCATCATCTTCTCGAAGGCAGTCCACCTCTCCTGGAAAAGGGCTCACAGTGGGCTGGAATTTCCTGGTGATGGACCTGCTTGAAGCCACTGCCCAGCAACTCATACCATCACGCTTCCAGCTCTTTATGCCAATTGAGCTCCTCTTCCGCCACCCCCGTCTACTGGGGGAGGTCAGATGCGAAGCAGACCCCCCCATCCTGCAAGGCATCTGGGATGCCTCCCTCTGACACAATTATTCTTTCCTGCATCAGGTTTTCATCCACTTGGCCTGGGTAGATTGCCTGGAAGGGAGAGCTTCAATGTACCCTTCTAAGGGGTAATATACCACATCTTCTGGTCAGTGGATGGCATGCGGTGCCACACATGCAAGGAGGTAAAACATAACTGAAAAAATTGTCCTGCCTCCAACTCCACCAACAATATCACCATAGCAGCTGAAGCTGGCACTGCAGTACCTCCACCATCGATAGCCCAACTGCTTTCCCACAGGGGGAGGCCATGCTGGTGGTCAGGAGGAAGGAGAGCTGTGTGGCTGAAAGGCGCGGCAATGGGGTAGAGAAGACACCGCCAAAGGGGAAGGGCAGCAAGGAGGCAGGCAAGACAAAGAAGGCATCCCCTATTCAACTGCCAACAAAAAAAAGGCATTACATTTTGGTGGAGGGCTTGGTGCTCCTGCCCCATGCCCTCCCCCAAGAAAATTAAGCACCTGCTATAATAATCCCTGAGTGTGACTCCCCAGGACTGGGTGCTTGTGTATGCTGTGAGGCCTTGTTCTGCCAGGTGGAGTTTTGCACCCTGGAAGAGTTCATCTTTTAGAACTCCAGGGGGCTACAGAGCACCCTGTTGTTTCGTTTCTGTGTTGTGGTGACAAGGAGGCCTCCCCAGCACAGGGCATCCCAGAACCAAACTTTTCTCCTGACTCTAGGTGTCCCAGTTTCTTGGGTGGAGTGGGATACTGAGCTCCCACTACCTTCTGACCAGGAAGGACCCTCTTCCATCAAAAATGATGGGAGATGGGAGAACCGTTGATGTCATCTATATGGATTTCAGTAAGGCGTTTGACAAAGTCCCTCACGGTAGGCTGGTAGAAAAGGTTAAGGTGCATGGGATACGAGGCCAGGTAGCTAGGTGGATTGAGAACTGGCTGGGAAATAGGAGACAGAGGGTAGCTGTGGAGGGGACCTTGTTGGGCTGGAGGCCAGTGACCAGTGGTGTGCCGCAGGGCTCAGTACTGGGACCTCTCCTCTTTGTAGTCTACATAAATGACTTGGAAGAGGGCGTAGGTGGTGTGATTAGCAAGTTTGCTGATGACACCAAGATGGCAGGGTTGGCGGGTACGGAACTGGATTGTCAGGTGATACAACAGGATATAGATAGGTTGGTGCAGTGGGCAGATAGGTGGCAGATGGCATTTAATCCTGACAAATGCGAGGTGATGCATTTTGGACGGAATAATGCAGAGAGGAGCTATGAGATTAAAGGGAGGCCGATTAGGAGTATTGACATACAGAGGGACCTGGGAGTGCAGGTTCACAAATCCATGAAGGTTGCATCACAAGTGGAGAAGGTCGTTAGGAAGGCTTATGGGATGTTGGCCTTTATAGGAAGGGGCATAGAGTATAAAAGCTGCTGTCTAATGCTTCAGTTGTACAGAACGTTGGTTAGACCGCATTTGGAGTACTGCGTCCAGTTCTGGTCACCTTACTACCGGAAGGACGTGGAGTCTCTGGAAAGGGTGCAGAGGAGGTTTACCAGGATGTTGCCTGGCATGGGGGGACTGGGTTACGAGGAGAGGTTGAAGAAACTGGGACTATTCTCCTTGGAAAGGCGGAGATTGAGAGGGGACATGATAGAAGTATATAAGATAATGAAGGGAATGGATAGAGTTAATAGTGAGAGACTGCTCCCTAGACTAGATACAAACACGAGAGGTCATCATTTAAGGGTGAGGGGGGAGAGGTATAATTTGGAGGTGAGAAGAAGGTTCTTTACGCAGAGAGTTGTAGGGGTCTGGAACGCGCTACCGAGTAGGGTGGTGGAGGCAGGAACATTGGACTCGTTTAAGATGCAGTTAGATAGGCACATGAGTGAAACGAGAATGGAGGGATATGGTAGGGGATATTAAATAGGGTTAAACCTCGGGAGACACCGGAAAGGCAGGCTGTAAGATTAATATTTTTGACTTTATTCCACAGGTGGAGGTCCACCTCATGTCAAACGAGGGGCATTCACACGGCGGGTCGTGCCTGGGCTGCTCTTGGAAGTTCCAGGAGTGGCCTAGAACTTCGTGTCGGTGTGTGTGCTTGATCCTGGACCGGTAGATGGGCGCCACAACAGCTCAGTGACTAGCACTGCTGGCTGTGCAGGCACATGGATTTGGGCCTGTCTCTGTGGGAGTTTGCGCATTCTCCCTGTGGTTGCGTGGGTTTCCTCCGGGCGCTCCGGTTTCCTCCCACACCCCAAAGATGTGCTCTCAGGCTAATCGGTTTTTACCAAATTGACACTATTTCTTCCCTGAATCTGACTGAGTAGGGTTCCATTCATAGATATGCAGGGTAGAATAGGTGCAGGGTGATGTGGCGGCGCGGGCTCGTTGGGCCGAAGGGCCTGTTTCCCGTGCTGGATTGTTCTTTGTTCTTTGTTCTTCTTTTAATCCTGGGTGTGGGATCAAGGGAGAGATGGGGCTAGTTGGCTCCTGCCATACTCACTACAGTAGTGGAATCAGATATGGAAGGCGAGTGCCCAGAGGAGGACATCTGCTCAATCATAGAATCTACAAGTTTTTCTAGGAAGTGACGAAGATGATAGATGAGGGAAAGACAGTGGATGTTGCATACATGAACTTCACAAAAGCCTTTGACAAGGTACCTCATGGTAGACTGGTAGGAAAGGTGAAGTTACATGGGATCAGAGATAAGCAAGCAAGGTGGATACAGAACGACCTTGGCTATAGAAGACAGAGGATAGCAGTAGAGGGGTGCTTTTCTGAATAGAAGGCTGTGACTAGCGGTGTTCCACAGGGATCACTTCTGGGATCTTTGTTGTTCGTTACATTTATAAATGATTTGGAGGAAAATGTAGCTGTTCTGATTAGTAAATTCGCAGACGACATAAAAATTGGTGGAATTTCAGATAGTGAAGAGGATTGTCAGAGGATACAGCAAGAAGTAGACCGATTGGAGGCTTGGGCAGAGAAATGGCAGATGGAGTTTAATCCAGACAAGTGTGACTTAATGCATTTTGGAAGATCCAATGCATGTGGGAATTATACAGTAAATGGAATATTAGGAGTATTGTATAAGTATACCCTTAGGAGTATTGACAGGTAGAGAGATTTGGGCGTATATGTCTAATCACTGAAAGTGACAATGCAGATGGATAAGGTAGTCAAGAAGGCATATGGCATGTTTGCCTTCATAGATCAGGACATTGAGTATAAAAATTCGTAGGTCATGCTGCTGTACAGAACTTTAGTTAGGCCTCATTGAGAAAATTATGTACAATTCTCGTCGTCATGTTACCATTAGAACATAGAATTTTTAGAACCCTACAGTGCAGAAACAGGCCCTTCGGCCCATCGAGTCTGCACCGAACACAATCCCACCCAGACCCTATCCCCATATCCCTACACATTTTACCTGCTAATCCCTCTAACCTACACATCCCAGGACATTAAGGGGCAATTTTTAGCATAGCCAATGAACCTAACCCGCACATCTTTGGACTGTGGGAGGAAACCGGAGCACCGGAGCTGAGTCACGACAGATCAGCCATGATCTTATTGAATGGCGGGGCAGGCTCGAGGGGCCAGATGGCCTACTCCTGCTCCTATTTCTTATGTTCTTATGTTCACCCGGAGAAAACCCACGCAGACACGAGGAGAATGTGCAAACTCCACACAGACAGTGACCCGAGCCGGGAATCGAACCCGGGACCCTGGAGCTGTGAAGCAGCAGTGCTAACCACTGTGCTACCGTGCCGCTGTAGAACATTACAGCGCAGTACAGGCCCTCGATGTTGCGCTGACCAGTGGAACCAATCTAATGACCCTCTAACCTAAATTATTCCAATGTTATCCATATGCCTATCCACTGACCGTTTGAACGCCCTTAAAGTTGGCGAGTCCACAACTGCTGCAGGCAGGGCATTCCACACCCTTACTACCCTCTGAGTAAAGAACCTACCTCTGACATCTGTCCTATAATTACCACCCCTTAATTTAAAGCTATGTCCCCTTGTATTAGCCATCACCATCCGAGGTAAAAGGCTCTCACTGTCCACCCTATCCAATCCTTTGATCATCTTGTATGACTCAATCAGGTCACCTCGTAACCTTTTTCTCTCCAATGTAAATAACCTCAAGTCCCTCAGCCTTTCCTCATAAGACCTTCCCACCATACCAGGCAACATCCTGGTAAACCTCCTCTGCACCCTTTCCAAAGTTTTTCTTATAATGCGGCGACCAGAACTGTACGCAAAGCTCCGAGTGCGGACACACCATAGTTTTGTACAGTTGTAACATGACTTCACGGCTCCGAAATTCAATCCCTCTGCCAATAAAAGCTCACACACCGTACGCCTTCTTAACAACCTTATCAACCTGGGTGCCAACTTTCAGGGATCTATGCACATGTACACCGAGATCTCTCTGCTCGTCAACACTGCTAAGAGTCCTTCCATTAGCCCTATATTCTGTACCCCTGTTATTCTTACCAAAGTGAATCACCTCACACTTTTCCGTATTAAACTCCATCTGCCACCTCTCGGCCCAGCTCTGCTGCTTATCTATGTCCCTCTGCAAACTGTAACATCCATCCTCACTGTCTACAACTCCTCCAATTTTGGTGTCATCAGCAAATTTACTAATCCATCCTTCTACATCCTCATCTAGGTCATTTATAAAAACGACAAACAGCAGTGGCCCCAAAACAGATCCTTGAGGTACACCACTTGTAACTGCATTCCAGGTTGAATATTTCCCATCAACTACCACCCTCTGTCTTCTATCAGCTAGCCAATTCCTGATCCAAACTGCTAAATCACCCTCAATCCCATGCATCTGCATTTTCTGCAATAGCCTACCATGGGGAACCTTATCGAACGTTTTGCTAAAATCCATATACACCACGTCAACTGCCTTACCCTTATCCACATCTTTGGTCACCTTTTCAAAAAACTCGATAAGGTTTGTGAGGCACGACCTACCCTTCACAAAACCGTGTTGATATCCCTAATCAATTTATTTCCCTCTAGATGATTATATATCTTATCCCTTATCATTCTTTCTAAAACTTTGCCGACAACAGAACTAAGGCTCACTGGTCTATAATTCCCAGGATGGTCTCTACTCCCCTTCTTGAACAAGGGGACAACATTTGCTATCCTCCAGTCTTCCGGCACTATACCTGAAGCTAATGACAACATGAGGATCAAAGCCAAAGGCTCTGCAATCTCCTCCCTAGCCTCCCAGAGAATACTAGGGTAAATCCCATCCGGCCCAGGGGACTTATCTATTTTCACACTCTCAAGAATTGCCAACACCTCCTCCTTATGTACCTCAATCCCGTCTAGTCTACTACCTGGTATCGTAGTATTCTCCTTGACTACACTGACTTTTTCCTGCGTGAATACTGACGAAAAATACTCATTCAGTGCCTCTCCTATCTTTTCAGGCTCCACGCACAACTTCCCACAGCTGTCTCTGACTGGCCCTAATCTTGCTCTAACCAATGTTTTATTCTTGACATACCTGTAGAAAGCTTTAGGATTTTCCTTGATCCTATCCGCCAAAGTCTTCTCATGTCCTCTTCTAGCGCTTCTTAACTCTCTCTTTAGCTCCTTCCTGGCTAATTTGTAACTTTCCAGTGCCCTAACTGAGCCTTCACGTCTCATCTTTACATAAGCCTCCTTCTTCCTCTTCACCAGAAATTCAATTTCCTTAGTACACCACGGTTCCCTCGCTCGACCACTTCCTCCCTGCCTGACAGGTACATGTTTATCAAGGACTCGCAGTAGCTACCCCTTGAATAAGCTCCACATTTCAGATGTTCCCAGCCTCTGCAATTTCCTACTCCACCCTATGTATCCTAAATCTCGCCTAATAGCCTCATAATTACCTTTTCCCTAGCTATAACTTCTGCCCTACGGTATATGCCTATCCCTTTCCATCACTAAGGTAAACGACCGAATTGTGGTCACTATCACCAAAGTGTTCACCTACCTTCAAGTCTAACACCTGGTCTGGTTCATTACACAGTACCAAATCCAATGTAGCCTCACCTCTTGTTGGCCTATCTACATACTGTGTCAGGAAACCTTCCTGCACACATTGGACAAAAACTGACCCCTCTAACGTGCTTGAACTATAACTTTTCCAATCGATATTTGCAAAGTTAAAGTCCCCCATAACAACTACCCTGTTACTTTCGCACCTATCCAGGATCATCTTTGCAATCCTTTCCTCTACACCTCTGGAACTTTTTGGAGGCTTATAAAAAACTCCCAACAGTGTGATCTCTCCTTTCCTGTTTCTAATCTCAGCCCATACTACCTCAATAGACAGGTCCACATCAAACGTCCTTTCTGCCATCGTAATACTGTCCTTGACTAACAATGCCACGCCTCCCCCTCTTCTACCACCTTCTCTGCTCTGACTGAAACATCTGAACCCCAGAACCTGCAACAACCATTCCTGTCCCTGTTCTAAGGATGTGGAAGCTTTGCAGAGAGTACAGAAGAGGTTTACTAGGATGTTGCCTGGTCTGGAGGGTATTAGCTATGAGGGGAGGTTGGATAAATTCGGTTTGTTCTCACTGGAGTGACAAGGTTGAGGGGTGACCTGATAGTGGTCGACAAGATTATGAGTGACATGGACTGACTGGATAGCCAGATGCTCTTTCCGAGGATAGAAAAGTGAAGTACTATGGGACATAGCTTTAAGGTGCGTGGGGAAAAGTTTAGAGCAGATGTGAAAGGCAAGTTTTTTTTTACACAGATGGTGATGAATATCTAGAATGCACTGGAGATGCAAGCATTGGACTGGGGTAAACACAGTAAGAAGTCTCACAACACCAGGTTAAAATCCAACAAGTTTATTTGATAGTAAATCCACTAGCTTTCAGGGTCTATCCCTTCGTCAGGTGAGTGCAGTGTTCTGGTCACAAACAGGGCATAATAAGGCACACACAGTTTACAGAATACTGATTAGAATGTGAGTCTTTACAGCTAATCAATTCTTAAAGGTTCAGATAATGTGAGTGGAGATAGCATTAAGCATAGGTTAAAGAGATGTGTATTGTCTCCAGACAGGATAATAAGTGAGATGTTGCAAGCCCAGGCAAGTCATGGGGTTATAGATAGTGTGACATGAACCCAAGATCCCGATTGAGGCCATCCTCATGTGTGCAGAACTTGGCCATCAGTTTCTGCTCAGCGACTCTGTGCAGTCGTTTTCCCGAATTCTCGTTTTCACAAGGCTGAATGCCTGTGACCGCTGAAGTTCCCCAACAGGAACACTTGTCTGATGATTGTCCAGCGGTATTCATTCATCTGTTATCGTAGCATCTGCATGGTGTCCCCAATGTACCATGCCTCGGGACATCCTTTCTTGCAGCAGATCAGGTAGACAATGTTGGCCGAGTTGCAAGAGTATGTGCCGTGTACCTGGTGGATGGTGTTATCATGTGAGATGATGGCATGCATCCATGCCGATGATCCAGCATGTCTTGCAGCGATTGCTGTGGCAGGGTTGTGCGGTGTTGTGGTCACTGTTCTCCTGAGGGCTGGGTAGTTCTCCTGCAGGCTGTTTCGGTTCATTGGCTGTCTCATTGTGTTCGCTGTTAGCCTCTTGTGGTTTGTGGAAGAACTCCTGCAGCCAGGCCATTGTCCACAGCAAACGACCCAGCCTTCAGGAGAACAGTGACCACAACACCACACAACCCTGCACAGTAACTGCTGCAAGACATGCCGGATCATCAAAACGGATGCCATCATCTCACGTGAGAACACCATCCACCAGGTACGCGGCACATACTCTTGCAACTCGGCCAACATTGTCTACCTGATACGGTGCAGGAAAAGATGTCCCAAGGTATGGTACATTGGGGAGATCACGCAGACGCTACGACAATGGATGAATGAACACCGCTCAACAATCACCAGGCAAAACTGTTCCCTTCCTGTTGGTGAGCACTTCAGCGGTCACGGGCATTCGGCCTCTGATCTCGGGTAAACGTTCTTCAAGGTGGCCTTCACGACATATGACAGCGCAGAGTCGCTGAGCATAAACTGATAGCCAAGTTCCGCACACATGAGGATGGCCTCAACCGGGATCTTGGGTTCATGTCACACTATCTATAACCCCCATGACTTGCCTGGGCTTGCAACATCTCACTTACTGTCCTGTCTGGAGACAATACACATCTCTTTAACCTATGCTTAATGTTATCTCCACTCACATTGTCTACACCTTTAAGAATTGATTAGCAGTAAAGACTCGCATACTAATCAGTATTCTGTAAACTGTGTATGCCTTTATATACTCTGTTTGTGACCAGAACCCTCCACTCATCTGACGAAGGGGTAGACCCCAAAAGCTTGTGGGTTTACTATCAAATAAACTTGTTGGGCTTTAACCTGGTGTTGTGAGACTTCTTACTGTAGAACGCACTGGCCAGGGAGGTGATGGGAGCATCAGATTTGAAGTTCTAGTTGGGACTTATGTGTCCTGTCCAGTGTAACCCCGGAAGTCTGGCACTGAGGGGTGGAAACTCAGGCGAGTTTTTAACCCTAAGAGTTGAGATCCTGAAGGAAGGCAAAGCCCTGGAACGTTACAGATAATTTAAAACGGACTCCTTAATTATTATAAGGGAGATGTTATTGTATTATTAGTTGTTGACACTTTGTATTTTCGTTTTATTTTATCATTGTGATTTGTTTGTATCCCTCTGAAGGCATAGCCCTCGGACAGAGTAGCCCCAAAAGGTGTAACCCCAGGAGGTGTAGCCCCGGTAAACCCTGAAAAGCGAAGCCCTGGGAGATTGCAGATAACTCCCAATGGTCCGTACTCATTGTAATAGAGTTGTTTGTTATTGTATCAGTATATATTATTGGAATATAATAAGGAATATATATTACTTGCTGGTATTGTGTTAAATTATTTTTAAAAAGTTATCATTGTGGATTGTCTGTAGCACGGACAGCGTAATCCCCAGACGTGGTCACTCCTGGAAGGCGAAAATCCAAAAGGCGCCCTGGAGGGTCACAGATAACTCACAATGGACTCCATTCTTATTGGAATGGAGCTGTTTGTTACTGTTTTAAGGATAGCGTGTCAGCTGTTGTTATTGTGTCATATTAGCTTCCTGGTTTATAGTCATTGTGAATTGTTTGTAACCCTGGAAGGCCTGGTTACAGAAAACTCACAATGCATGCTAGCTGTTAACATTATGGCTATGTTACAATGAAATTATAAAGAATAACGGGGCGGTACCCCATTGTTTGGATCTCTGGGTAGTGGTGGTGGTGAGGACCGCCACTGGTCCATTTGGTGTGGCAAAGAGCAAGAGGGTAGCCAGAGAGGCTTGGGCCACTCAAGGAGGGAATCTATGTGTGGAACCAGAGGAAAAGGGCAAAGTATTAAATGAGTACTTTGCATCAATATTCATCAAAGAGAAGGACTTGTGGATGATGTCCTGGGGCAATCCCCTGGGGCTGTTCCCCTCCAAAATAGGTTTTCGGTCCTGGAGGCTACAGTTGAGGAGGAATCAACTGGGGATAGCCAAAGGGAGCAGGTCTCTGGGGATGAGCCTATTGTAAAAGCTCTGGTGGTTAGGGGTAGCAAAAGATTAGGACTTGTGATTGGGGACTCCACCGTTAAAGGGACGGATAGGAGAGTCGGTAGCAATGATAGGGACTCAGGGCTGGTGTGTTGCCTACCAGGGGCTGGGGTCCGGGATATATCAGAGAGGATATTCAAGACTCTCAGGGGAGAGGGAGATCAACCCCAAGTTATAATTCATGTGGGGACGCATGATATAGGGAGGCTAAGGGAAGGGGATATTAAGCAGAGATTCATGGAGTTGGGGTGGAAGCTAAAGGCCAAGTCAGACAGAATGGTTATCTCTGGACTCTTGCCTGTGCCACGGGATAGTTTAGAGAGGAATAGAGAGAGGGAAAGTTTGAACTCGTGGCTGAGGGGATGGTGCAGGAGGGAGGGGTTCAAGTACTTGAGCAATTGGGGCTCGTTCTGGGGAAGGTGGGACCTCTATAAGAGGGATGGGATACACCTGAACCAAAGGGGAACAAATATCCTGGGGGGTAAATTTGTGAAGGTTATGCGGAGTGGTTTAAACTGATTCAGAGGGGGGGTGGGATCCTGAGTAGAGGGGGTGAAAGTGAGGGGGGCATAGATGGGGACTGCAATGCACGGCATTGTGGGGGAGGGGCGGAGCAGGGTTTGAAATGCGTATACTTTAATGCGAGGAGTATTCGCAATAAGGTGGATGAGCTTGCAGCGTGGACCAGTACCTGGGACTTTGATGTTGTGGCCATTTCAGAGACTTGGATAGAGCAGGGTCAGGAATGGATGTTGCAGGTCCCGGGGTACAAATGCTTTAGTCGGAGTAGACAAGGAGGTAGAAGGGGGGGTGGGGTAGCATTATTGGTCAAGGACTGTATCACAGTGTCAGAGAGGAACTTTGATGAGGACTTGTCAGTTGAGGTAATATGGGCGGAGATTAGAAATAGGAGAGGAGAGGTCACCCTGTTGGGAGTCTTTTATAGACCTCCAAAAAGTTCTAGAGAGATTGAGGAAAGGATTGCGGAGACGATCCTTGTTAGGAGTGAAAGTAATAGGGTAATTGTTATGGGGGACTTTAACTTTACTCATGTTGATTGGAATTGCTATAGCTCTAGCTAGTTAGAGGGGTCAGTTTTTGTTCAAAGTGTGCAGGAAGGTTTTTTGACTCAGTATGTAGATAGGCCGACTAGAGGTGAGGCTATATTGGATTTGGTGCTGGGTAATGAGCCAGACCAGGTGCTAGACTTGGAAGTTGGTGTGCATTTTGGGGATAGTGACCACAATTCGATTAAGTTCACCTTAGTGATGGAAAGGGATAGGCATGAACCTCGGGTCAGTAGTTTCAGCTGGGGGAAGGGTAATTATGAGGCTATTAGGAGAGAATTAGGAAGCATTGGTTGGACTAGGAGATTACAGGGACTGGGAACATCCGAGATGTGGAGATTTTTCAAGGAGCAGCTATTGTGGGTCCGTGATAGGTATATCCCTGTCCGGCAAGGAGGATTTGGTAGGCCCAGGGAACCGTGGTGCACTAAAAAAGTTGATTCGTTGGTTAGGAAGAAAAAGGCGGCATATGTTCGGATGAGGCTTGAGGGCTCAGGTAGCATTAGAAAGTTTTAGATTGGCTAGGAGGGAGTTGAAGAGGGAGTTAAGAAGGGCTAAAAGAGGACATGAGATGACTTTGGCTGATAGGATTAAGGAGAACCCTAAGGCATTTTACTGGTATGTCAAGAACAGAAGGTTGGTTAGGGCAAGATTAGGGCCAGTTACAGACAGTAGAGGGAAGTTGTGTGTGGAACCGGAGGAGATTGGAGAGGCGTTGAACCAATATTTCTCTTCGGTGTTCACGCAAGGGGACATGAATGTAGCTGAGGAGGACACTGGGGTGCAGGGGTGTAAAATAGATAGTATTGCAGTTGATACGGGGGATGTGCTGGATATTTTAGAGGGTTTGAAAATAGATAAGTCCCCTGGTCCGGATGGGATTTACCCTAGGATTCTTTGGGAGGCAAGAGGGGTGGTTGCGAAGCCTCTGGCTCTGATCTTCAGGTCGTCGTTGGTCTCTGGTATAGTACCGGAAGATTGGAGGACAGCAAATGTTGTCCCATTGTTTAAGAAGGGGAGAAGAGACTTCCCTGGGAATTATCGACCGGTGAGTCTTACTTCTGTGGTGGGTAAGGTTTTGGAAAGGATTATTAGAGACAGGATTTATAGTTATTTGGAGAGTAATGAGTTGATTAGAGACAGTCAGCAGGTTTTGTAGCGGGTAGGTCGTGCCTTACTAACCTTATCGAGTTCTTTGAGAAAGTGACCAAAGAGGTGGATAGGGGTTAGGCAGTTGATGTGGTGTATATGGATTTTAGCAAGGCGTTTGATAAGGTTCACCATGGTAGGCTTCTGCAGAAAATGCAGATGTATGGGATTGGGGGTGATCTAGGTAATTGGATCAGGAATTGGCTAGCAGATAGGAGACAGAGGATGGTGGTTGATGGTAAATATTCGTCATGGAGTTCGGTTACGAGTGGTGTGCCTCAGGGATCTGTTTTGGGGCCACTGCTGTTTGTAATTTTTATTAATGATCTGGATGAGGGTATAGTTGGGTGGATTAGTAAGTTTGCTGATGACACCAAAGTCGGAGGTGTGGTAGATTGTGAGGAACGGTATCATAGTTTGCAGGGTGACTTAGAAAGGTTGCAGAGCTAGGCTGCGAGGTGGCGGATGGAGTTTAATGTGGAGAAGTGTGAGGTAATTCATTTCGGTAGGAATAACAGATCTGTTGAGTATAGGGCTAACGGGAGGACTTTGAATAGTGTGGAGGAGCAGAGGGATCTAGGTGTGTGTGTACATAGATCCCTGAAAGTTGGGAATCAAGTAGATAAGGTTGTTAAGAAGGCATACGGTGTCTTGGCGTTTATTGGTAGGGGGATTGAATTTAGGAGTCGCAGCGTCATGATGCAACTGTACACAACTCTGGTGCGGCCGCACTTGGAGTTTTGTGTGCAGTTCTGGTCCCCACATTACAGGAAGGATGTGGAGGCTTTGGAGAGGGTGCAGAGGAGGTTTACCAGGATGTTGCCTGGTATGGAGGGGAGATCCTATGAGGAGAGACTGAGAGATTTGGGGTTGTTTTCGCTGGAAAGAAGGCGGCTAAGAGGGGATCTCATTGAAACATATAAGATGATTAGAGGTTTAGACAGGGTAGATAGTGATAGCCTTTTTCCTAGGATGGAGAAAGCTAGCACGAGGGGGCACGACTTTAAATTAAGGGGGGGTAGCTACAAGACGGATGTCAGGGGTAGGTTCTTTACCCAGAGGGTGGTGAGGGACTGGAATGCCCTGCCAGCTGCAGTTGTAAATGCACCTAGTTAGGGGGCGTTAAGAGATCTGTGGATAGGTTTATGGACGAAAAGGGATTGGTTTAGGCTAGTGGGTCATTGTTTTGTAACTGGTCGGTGCAACATCGTGGGCCGAAGGGCCTGTTCTGCGCTGTAATGTTCTATGTTCTATGTTCTATGAGTCTGGGGGGAAGGGTGTGCAGATAGTTTGGGTCATGTTGAGATCAAAAAGAAGAAGGTATGGGAGGTCTTGGAAAAACCATTAAGGTAAACAAGGCCCCAGGGCCTGATGGGATGTGCCCCAGAGTACTGAAAGAGACAAAAGAGGAAATTAATTTTGCATCCTCACTGGCTACAGGGCAGGTCTAAAGAGAGGATTGGAGAATAGCCAATGTTGTTCCTTTGTTTAAGAAGGATAGCAAGGATAATCCAGTTAATTGCAGGTCAGTAAGCCTTACACTGCTGGTCGGGAAATTATTGGAGAGGATTCTTCAAGATAGGATTACTCTCACTTGGAAATAAGTGGAGGTGTGAGCAAGAGGGCTTGTGAAGAGAAGGTCATGTCTCACTAATTTGATCACGCTTTTCAAGGAAGTGACAAAGATGATTGATGAGGGAAGGCAGTGGATGGACTTCGGACTACATGGACTTCGGGAAGGCTTTTGACAAGGTCCCTCATGGCAGACTGGACAGGTATTTCAACTTACTTATGGGGACTAGGTCAATGGTGCTGCGCCTTTGGGATTACAATGATAAATATATGAACAACTTAATCGAAGCGCAATATCAGCTGCTGATAAGCATGGCAAATTATCTGTAACTTTCTGGGCTCCACGTTATCAAGGACTAAGCCAATAGGGCTACACCTTTTGCGTTACAATCTACTCAACACATTACAGTCAAAATACATTGTAAATTATCTGTAACCGTCCAGGACTTTGTTTTTGGGGGTTTCGATTTACCAGGCTGTTACCTAGGCTAACACTACCCCTAGGTAACAAACAATTTATCCAATACAATACAAACACGATAACAACAGCAGAACAACAGTAACAAACAACTGCGTTACATAGCTGTGCTTTCCAGGGTTAAAAACAAATAAGATAACTTATAAGTTCTCAATAATAAATTTTATAGACAACAAACTAATGTAAACGCAATATCAGCAACAATATGCATTTTTAGTAAAGTAGCAATCAACTCTCTTCCAATAAGAACGGAGTCATTATAAGTTACCGCAACCTTCCAGGGTCACGCCTTCTGGGGTTGCAAACAGTTTGTCCAAGTACTTCTGGGGCTTCGCCTTCCAGGGTTACACCCTCTGGGATTACAAACAATTCACCCAATTACTTCCAGGATTACACCTTCCTGGTTTACACCTTCTGGGACACACAAGCCCCAGTGGAACATCACTTCTCACTCAAGTCCCAGCCACGACAATTGTTCTTACATGAGTCCTAAACAGGATAGATGGAGATACACTTTGACTCACAAACACGATTCACTAAGGCTTAGGGATGACTGTGGCTCTACTTCATGGAAATTGCTAGTCTAGAAGTTGTTATCAAGTATCAAAGCAACAAACAGCTTCAACTAACCCCAGCACTGGGAACAATGCCCTCATTCCTTCCAGGGGTAGCAAGCACTCCAGGCAGAGAATTGTAATGGGTTAAAAGCTAGAGGCATAGCCAGCACCCAGCTGTAGTAGCTGCACCAATCAGCAGTAACAGGAGCAGTTGCTCCCAATCTCCTTTCAACCAATTGTCAATCTTTTAGACTAACCAATCAAACTAAATGGGTGGCATGGTGGCACAGCAGTTAGCACTGCTGCCTCACAGCTCCGAAGCAGGAGATTCAGAACCTCAACAGAGACCCAGTACAGTCTATTGTCCCAGAAAAACCAGACAAGGGTTCTTTGAATGTATCTGACAAAGTCAGGGAGAATCGCAGCAATCAGCTGGTTTATGACGAGAACTCACGCTCCGTAAGCCAACACTTGAAGCAGTCCTGACAAGCGACACAGGCAAGCAATGACTTTGGCCTTGAACTCCTGCCAATTAACCAGTCAAGATGGACTCCCAAGAAAGGAGGCCGGTCCTGGTGTAGGTGAAAGGTCTGAGCTCCTCTAGAAGGAGATCGAACTGCCATGGACTGACCAGGAGTCCGGAGCACTTGGTCCAGTTGATCCTGGCAGAGGACGCGGGGGAGTACATAGCTTGGCACTCGTACGTCCTCTGCAGGTCAGCCAAGTCAGTAAACATGAGGAGCACGTCACCAGCATAAGCTGACAAGACCACTCTGATGCCCAGCCCACACAGAGTCAAACCTGACAACCTCTTCTGCAAAAGTAACGAATGTCTCCACGCAAATCAAATACAGTTGGTCAGGCAAGGGGCGGCCCTGCTGCACTCCTCTCCCAAAGTGAAAAGGTGCCTCAGGATCTGTTAACCTTAATGAGACACTGCGGCAACATACACTAATCGGATCCGGGTGGCAAAATGCATCCCGAACATGAATGCCCACAGAGTTCCAAGCAGATACTCGCGATCCACCCTGTTGAATGTCTACTCTGATCACAGGGCAGGAAAGCGCTCAACAGCCTAGTCCTGTGGGAATAGAACATAGAACATTACAGCGCAGAACAGGCCCTTCGGCCCACGATGTTGCGCCGACCAGTTACAAAACAATGACCCACTAACCTAAACCAATCCCTTTTCGTCCATAAACCTATCTACAGATCTCTTAAACGCCCCCAAACTAGGCGCATTTACAACTGCAGCAGGCAGGGCATTCCAATCCCTCACCACCCTCTGGGTAAAGAACCTACCCCTGACATCCGTCCTATAACTACCACCCCTTAATTTAAAGCCATGCCCCCTCGTGCTAGATTTCTCCATCAGAGGAAAAAGGCTACTACTATCCACCCTATCTAAACCTCTAATCATCTTATATGTTTCAATAAGATCCTCTCTTAGCCGCCTTCTTTCCAGCGAAAACAACCCCAAATCCCTCAGCCTCTCCTCATAGGACCTCCCCTCCATACCAGGCAACATCCTGGTAAACCTCCTCTGCACCCTCTCCAAAGCCTCCACATCCTTCCTGTAATGTGGGGACCAGAACTGCACACAATACTCCAAGTGCGGCCGCACCAGAGTTGTGTACAGTCGCAACATGACGCTGCGACTCCTAAATTCAATCCCCCTACCAATAAACGCCAAGACACCGTATGCCTTCTTAACAACCTTATCTACTTGACTCCCAAATTTCAGGGATCTATGTACACATACACCTAGATCCCTCTGCTCATCCACACTATTCAAAGTCCTCCCGTTAGCCCTATACTCGACACATCTGTTATTCCTGCCAAAGTGAATTACCTCACACTTTTCCACATTAAACTCCATCCGCCACCTCTCGGCCCAGCTCTGCAACTTGTCCAAGTCTCCCTGTAAACTATGACACCGTTCCTCACTATCTACCACACCTCCGACTTTGGTATCATCAGCAAATTTACTAATCCACCCAACCATACCCTCATCCAGACCATTTATAAAAATTACAAACAGCAGTGATCCCAAAACAGATCCCTGAGGCACACCACTTGTAACTGAACTCCATGACAAATACTTACCATCAACCACCACTCTCTGTCTCCTATCTGCTAGCCAATTCTTGATCCAATTACCTAGATCACCCTCAATCCCATACATCTGCATTTTCTGCAGAAGCCTTCCATGGTGAACCTTATCAAATGCCTTACTAAAGTCCATATGTACCATGTCAACTGCCTTACCCCCATCCACCTCTTTGGTCACTTTCTCAAAAAACTCAATAAGGTTAGTAAGGCACGACCTACCCTCCACAAAACCATGCTGACTATCTCCAATCAATTCATTACTCTGTAAATAACTATAAATCCTATCCCTAATAATTTTTTTTAAAACCTTGCCCACAACAGAAGTAAGACTCACCGGTCTATAATTCCCGGGGAAGTCTCTGTTCCCCTTCTTAAACAATGGGACAACATTCGCTATCCTCCAATCTTCTGGCACTATACCTGTGACCAACGACGACCTGAAGATCAGAGCCAGAGGCTCTGCAATCACCTCTCTTGCCTCCCAGAGAATCCTGGGGTAGATCCCGTCCGGCCCAGGGGACTTATCTATTTTCAAACCCTCAAGAATATCTAGCACATCCTCCTTATCAACTGCAATACTGTCCAGTTTACAACCCTGTAACTCCTTTCCTCAACCTCTCTAGAACTTTTAGGAGGTCTATAAAAGACTCCCAACAGGGTGACCTCTCCTCTCCTATTTCTAATCTCAGCCCATACTACCTCAACAGACAAGTCCTCATCAAACTTCCTCTCTGATACTGTGATACAGTCCTTGACCAATAATGCTACCCCTCCCCCCCTTCTACCTCCTTTTCTGCTCCGACTGAAGGACAGATATAGGATGGATTTCAGAGGTAGGTTCTTTACTCAGAGGGTAGTAAGGGTGTGGAATGCCCTGCCTGCGGCAGTTGTGGACTCGCCAACTTTAAGGGCGTTCAAATGGTCAGTGGATAGGCATATGGATAACATTGGAATAGTTTAGGTTAGAGGGTCATTAGAGTCGTTCCACTGGTCAGCGCAACATTGAGGGCCGAAGGGTCTGTACTGTGCTGTTATGTTCTAACTGACTCAAGAACAATTTCATCCCTGCTGCCATTTAACCTTTGAATGGGCCTACCTCACACCATATTCTAGCTATAACTGTGAGACTACATTCTGCACTCTTTTCTTCTCTATGAACAGTATGCATTGTCTGTATAGCATGCAAGAAACAATAGTTTTCTGGTACATGTGGCAATAATGAATCAAATCAAATCCAGGACTTCACCTTCCAGATTTTTGCCTCCCAAATGTTTGCCTTCTGGAAGCCTTCCCTCTGATTGGGGGTTATGCCGTCTGGGCTACAGATAATCTGCAATGATAAATTATAAAACAACAAACTCATCATAGAATCCCTTCAGTGCAGAAAGAGGTCATTTGGCCCCTCAGGCCTGCATCGACAGCAATCCCACCCAGCCCCTATCCCATATATTTACCCTGTATTTACCCTGCTAATCTCTGTGACACAAGGGGCATGCCCAATTTAACTAACCTGCACATCTTTGGACTAATATTACCACAATTTGGTTGGAACCAAAGCAGAGGTGAATTAACTGAAGAGGACCTAGAGAGCAGGGCCAGTAAGACTCAAAGGAAGAGCAGGCAGGGTGTGGTTGCTGATCAAAGAGGGTCTGGTGGACTGAAGTGCATTTGCTTCAATGCGAGACAAATAACAGGTAAAGTAGACAAACTTAGAGCCTGCATTATTACTTGGAACTATGATGTTGCTATCACAGAGACTTGGTTAGGGGAATGTAGATGGGAGCTTCCTCCCGAGGCAATGTATAGCTACTAGGACTAATACAAAGACTCAAAATACAGTGTACTGATGTTGAAGATGTGACTTTATTTAACCAAATGATCGAATGGCAGAATGATATGAGGAAGTCCTGCACTCGAGGTATAGAATGCAGGCAGCTAGATATCAGTCTGAAGAACAATACCCTTTTGATTTTTCCCAAAATCATATTGCCCATCTTTCCAGTGGGCATTATCCAGTAAGCATTATTATAAATCAGTTAATAGTCATCCTGCCATTAACTCCAGCCAATAACGATACACATCATGACCTAATGGGATTTCATTTATTATTAATTAATGGACATTTCCTCCCTTCTGTTGCTCAGCAATATGAGACGCTGGACGGTGAAATGATTCCTCCCGAATTGATCCCATGTAGTCATCCAACCCTGAGAAATTCTTCATGTTTGCTCGCCACCTGTTTATCTCTCAGATTTGTATGAACCTCATCATAAGGCTAGCATTGGTTGCCATCTTGTTCCCAACCACTGCTGATAGCATTATCGCTTTTCAGAGAACATAAGAACATAAGAAATATTTTGATTCAAAGAACAACACAGCACGGGAAACAGGCCCTTCGGCCCAACGAGCCAAGGGAAAACAGCCCAAGTTCGTTCAATCTTTCCTCATAAGACAGCCCTTCCATACCAGGCAGCATCCTGGTAAATCTCCTCTGCACTCTCTCCAGGATCTCTACATCCTTCCGGTAGTGCGGCGACCAGAACTGGATGCAGTACTCCAAGTGAAGCCTAACCAACGTTCTATACAACTGCAACATCAGACTCCTACTCTTATATTCTATACCCCTTCCTATGAAGGCTAACATACCATACGCTTTCCTCATCACATTCTGCACCTGCACCGACACCTTCAGGGACTTGTGCACTTGCACCCCCAGGTCTCTCTGCGTATCTATACTCCGGATAGTTCTACCTTTTATCGTATAACTCCCCTCCACATTATTCTGGCCAAAGTGCATCACCTCGCATTTCTCCAGATTAAATTCCATTTGCCATCTATCTGCCCAGTCTACCAGCCTGTCTATGTCCTGTTGCATTGCCAGGCACTGCTCCTCAGTACTCACCAATCCAACCATCTTAGTGTCATCAGCAAATTTGCTGATCACACCACCTACCCCCTCTTCCAAGTCATTAATATATACTACAAATAGTAGAGGTCCTAGTACCGAGCCCTGCGGCACCCCACTGGTGACAGACCTCCAATTGGAAAAGGAGCCTTCCACTACTACCCGCTGTCTCCTCCTCCCAAGCCAGTTCTCCACCCATCTACATACCTGGCCTTGTATCCCATGAGCCTTCACCTTTTCTATCAGCCTACCATGAGGGACCTTGTCAAACGCCTTACTGAAATCCACATAGACGACATCAACGGCTTGTCCTTCGTCAACCGTTTTTGTCACCTCTTCAAAAAATTCCACTAGATTCGTAAGGCACGACCTCCCTGTAACGAAGCCATGCTGCGTATCCCTGATCAGATTGCAGCGCTCCAGATGCTCATACATCCTATCCTTGAGGATCCTCTCCATTATCTTACCTATAACTGAAGTCAAGCTCACCGGCCTATAATTCCCTAGGTTATCCCTCTGACCCTTTTTAAACAACGGTACTACATTTGCAATCCGCCAATCCTCTGGGACCTCACTTGTGTCCAAAGAAGAGACAAAGATTTGCGTCAGAGGCCCAGCAATTTCATCCCTCACCTCCCTTAGCAGCCTGGGATAGATGCCATCAGGACCTGGAGATTTATCCGTCTTTGTACTGTCTAAAAGTCCCAACACCTCTTCCCTCATGATGACTATTTCCCTCAATGGATCCTCAAACTCCTCAAGCACAGCATCAGACATCAGGCCCCTCTCCTGTGTGAATACCGACGCAAAGTATTCATTCAAGATCTCCCCCATTCCCCCAGGCTCCAAGCATAGTTCCCCTCCTCTGTCCCTGAGAGGACCAATCTTCCCTCTAACCATCCTTTTGTTTCTAACATAGGAGTAAAATGCCTTAGGATTTTCCTTAATCCTACCCGCCAAAGCCATTTCGCGGCCCCTTTTTGCCTTTCTGATGCCCCTTTTAAGTTCTCTCCTACATTCTCTGTATTCTTCTAACGCTATCTCTGTCCTCAAATGCCTAGATATAATGTATGCCTCCCTCTTCCTCCTGACCAGGTCCTCAATATCCCTAGTTACCCACGGCTCTCTAATCCTACCCTTCCCATCCTTCCTCTTGACCGGCACATGTCTTTCCTGCAAAGATTTTAGTTTTCCCTTGAGAGACTCCCACATACCCAGCGTCGACCTGCCATCAAACAGCTTACCCCAGTCCGTATCTTTAAGATCCTGCCTAACCCGGTTGTATCTAGCCCTCCCCCAGTTTAACACCCTCCCCTTAGGACAGGCTTCATCTTTATCCATTAATATCTTAAACCAGACAGAGTTGTGGTCACTGTTAGCCACATGCTCTCCTACTTTAACGTCAACCACCTACCCAGGCTCATTCCCCAGAACCAAGTCCAGTATAGCCCCCTCTCTGGTCGGGCTATCCACATACTGCTCCAGGGATCCTTCCATTACACACTGTACAAATTCCTCCCCGTCAGCACCCTCTGATCTCGGCACCTTCCAATCTACCCCGGGGAGATTAAAATCTCCCACTACCACCACCCTATTCTTCCTGCACTTATCTAGAATGTCCCTGCTTATCCCTTCTTCCACAGCCCTCGGGCTGTTGGACACACCCAACATAGTAACATCTCCCTTCCTATTCCTCAACTCCACCCATAGTGACTCGATTCCTATATCCTCTATACCTCCCTCCCTCTGCACTGCTATGATGCAATCCTTAACTAACAACGCCACTCCCCCACCTCTCAGCGACCCACCCCTATCACACCTGAAACACTTATACCCAGGAACATTCAACTGCCAGTCCTGCCCTTCTTTTAACCACGTTTCTGTCACCGCCACCACTTCCAACTTTCTTTCGAACATTAATGCCTTCAGTTCATCTGTTTTGCCAGTCACACTCCTTGCATTGAAACACATGCACCGAAGACCCTCAGAAACAATCCGATCCTTCTTCCTACACTCTGGGCTTACCCTATCCCCAATCCCAGTTCCGTCCACCTCCCCACCCCCCCTCCATATTAGTTTAAACCCTGCCGAAACACTCCAGCTAACCTTCCAGCTAAGATATGCATGCCCTTCCCAATTAACTGTACCCCATTCCTCTTGTATATTTGCCCCTCTTTCATAAAGACTTCCCAGTGGTCTACGAATCTAAAACCCTCTGCCCTACACCAATCCTTCAACCACGTATTTAGTTGGATTATCTCATTATTTCTAGCCCTGCTAGCCCCAGGCACCGGCAGCAGCCCAGAGAACACCACCCTGGAGGCCCTACATTTCAGCCTAGCCCCCAACTCCCTGAACTGCCTACATATGTCCCCCCTGCACTTTGTTCCTACATCCTTCTCTCCTACGTGCACTATCACATCACTATCAAATAGGAGCAGGAGTAGGCCATCTAGCCCTTCGAGCCTGCCCCGCCATTCAATAAGATCATGGCTGATCTGTCGCTGCTCAGTTCTACTTTCCCGCCCTCTCCCCATAACCCTTAATCCCCTCTTTTATCAAAAACCCATCAACCCGCGTCTTAAAAATATTTAGCAAGGCAGCCTCCACCACTTCAATGGGCAGAGAATTCCAGAGATTTACCACCCTTTGAGTGAAGTAGTTCCTCCTCAACTCCATTCTAAACTGCCCCCCTTTTATCTTGAGGCTGTGCCCCCTAGTCCTACTGTCTTTTTTGAGCAGGAAGAGTCTTTCCACCTCTATCCTATCCATCCCATTCATCATCTTATACGTCTCAATGAGATCTCCCCTCATTCTTCTAAACTCTAACGAGTACAAGCCCAGTTTATTCAGCCTCTCCTCATAGGTCAACCCCCTCAACTCCGGTATCAGCCTAGTAAACCTCCTCTGCACTCCCTCCAAGGCCAAAATATCTTTGTGCAGGTGCGACGCCCAAAACTGCACACAGTACTCCAGCTGCGGCCTCACCAATGCCCTATACAGCTGCAGCAAGACCTCCCTACTATTATATTCAATCCCCGTCGCTATGAAGTCCAGCATCTCATTTGCCTTCCTGACCACCTGTTGCACCTGCAAGCTGGGTTTTTGCGACTCATGCACAAGGACCCCGAGGTCCCTCTGCACCGTCGCCTGCTGCAGTTTTTCGCCCCGTAAGTAATAGTCCTTCCTACCATTCTTCCTACCAAAGTGGACCACCTCATACTTGCCAATATTAAATTCCATTTGCCATTTCCTGGCCCATTCGCCCATTCGTCTACAGAAGGATCTATCTAGATCCTTCTGTAGACTCTCCACACCCTCCGCACAATTTGCCGTTACATAGAACATAGAACATAGAAACCTACAGTGCAGAAACAGGCCCATCGGCCCATCGAGTCTGCACCGAACACAATCCCACCCAGACCCTATCCCCACATCCCTACACATTTTACCTGCTAATCCCTCTAACCTACACATCCCAGGATACTAAGGGGCAATTTTTTAGCATAGCCAATGAACCTAACCCGCACATCTTTGGACCGTTCCCCCAATCTTGGTGTCATTAGCAAATTTCGACACCCTACACTCGGTTCCCTCCTCCAGATCATCTATATAAATGGTAAAAAGCTGAGGCCCCAGCACCGACCCCTGGGGCACTCCACCAGTCACCATCCGCCAATCCGAATAGCACCCGTTGACCCCCACTCTCTGCCTCCTATTTGACAACCAATCCTCTATCCACGCTAACACCCTACCCCCAACTCCATGTCCCTCGACCTTCTGCAATAACCTCTTGTGAGGTACTATGTCAAACGCCTTCTGAAAATCTAGAAAGACCACATCCACGGGCTCTCCTCTATCCACCGCCCTAGACACATCCTCATAGAACTCCAGTAAATTTGTCAGACATGACTTCCCTTTAATGAAACCGTGTTGCGTCTGCTCTATCAAGCAATTCCCTTCAAGGTGCCTCGCAATTTCCTCTTAATGACGGATTCTAACATTTTACCTACCACAGATGTTAAACTAACCGGCCTATAATTCCCCGCCTTTTGCCTGGCACCCTTCTTAAACAACGGCATAACATTAGCCGTTTTCCAATCATCCGGCACTTCCCCGGAATCCAGCGACATCTGGAAAATAACCACCAAGGCATCCATTATCACCTCCGCCATTTCTTTCAGAACCCTCGGATGCATTCCATCCAGTCCTGGGGACTTGTTCTCCTACCTGGCCTACTGTATTTTGTCACTGACTGAAATTTCATAAAATGTAACCAAAAGCAAAACACATTCATCTTGTCAATTCAAAATACATGTTTTAAATGAGAAATATTTGTTAATCGTTCAATGCTGTCTTCTAATGCAACAGCCCTGGCTGGCTTACGTTCCCATTGTCCAAGATCATTCATTCTAAGTTAGTGTTGTGTTAATGTTCCCAAGTCTATTGTTGTGTCTATTAGCCTATTCTAGCCCCCTACATTAGTTCCCCCCTCTTGGCCATTGGCCAAAGACCAACTAAGATCACTAAATGGATGTATCTAAGTAACTTAGATACATCCATTTGGGATCCTGAGTAGAGGGGGTGAAAGTGAGGGGGGCGTAGATGGGGACTGCAATGCCCGGCATTGCGGGGGAGGGGCGGAACAGGGTTTGGAATGTGGTTTGAAATGTGTATACTTTAATGCGAGGAGTATTCGCAATAAGGTGGATGAACTTGCAGCGTGGACCAGTACCTGGGACTTCGATGTTGTGGCCATTTCAGAGACTTGGATAGAGCAGGGTCAGGAATGGATGTTGCAGGTCCTGGGGTACAAATGCTTTAATCGGAGTAGACAAGGAGGTAGAAGGGGGGGTGGGGTAGCATTATTGGTCAAGGACTGTATCTCAGTGTCAGAGAGGAACTTTGATGAGGACTTGTCTGTTGAGGTAATATGGGCGGAGATTAGAAATAGGAGAGTAGAGGTCACCCTGTTGGGAGTCTTTTATAGACCTCCAAAAAGTTCTAGAGAGGTTGAGGAAAGGATTGCGGAGACGATCCTTGTTAGGAGTGAAAGTAATAGGGTAATTGTTATGGGGGACTTTAACTTTACTCATGTAGATTGGAATTGCTACAGCTCTGGCTCGTTAGAGGGGTCAGTTTTTGTTCAAAGTGTGCAAGAAGGTATTTTGACTCAGTATGTAGATAGGCCGACGAGAGGTGAGGCTATATTGGATTTGGTGCTCGGTAATGAGCCAGACCAGGTGCTAGACTTGGAAGTTGGTGTACAGTTTGGGGATAGTGATCACAATTCGATTACGTTCACCTTAGTGATGGAAAGGGATAGGCATGAACCTCGGGTCAGTAGTTTCAGCTGGGGGAAGGGTAATTATGAGGCTATTAGGAGAGAATTAGGAAGCATTGGTTGGAATGGGAGATTACAGGGACTGGGAACATCCGAGATGTGGAGATTTTTCAAGGAGCAGCTATTGCGGGTCTGTGATAAGTATATCCCTGTCAGGCAAGGAGGATTTGGTAGGCCCAGGGAACCGTGGTGCACCAAAAAAGTTGATTCGTTGGTTAGGAAGAAAAAGGAGGCTTATGTTCGGATGAGGCTTGAGGGCTTAGGTAGTGCATTAGAAAGTTTTAGATTGGCTAGGAGGGAGTTGAAGAGGGAGTTAAGAAGGGCCAAAAGAGGGCATGAGATGATTTTGGCTGATAGGATTAAGGAGAACCCTAAGGTGTTTTACAGGTATGTCAAGAACAGAAGGTTGGTTAGGACAAGATTAGGGCCAGTTACAGACAGTAGAGGGAAGTTGTGTGTGGAACCGGAGGAGATTGGAGAGGCGTTGAACCAATATTTCTCTTCGGTGTTCACGCAAGGGGACAGGAATGTAGCTGAGGAGGACACTGGGGTGCAGGGGTGTGAAATAGATAGTATTGCAGTTGATACGGGGGATGTGCTGGATATTTTAGAGGGTTTGAAAATAGATAAGTCCCCTGGTCCAGATGGGATTTACCCTAGGATTCTTTGGGAGGCAAGAGGGGTGATTGCGGAGCCTCTGGCTCTGATCTTCAGGTCGTCGTTAGTCTCTGGTATAGTACCAGAAGATTGGAGGACAGCAAATAGAACATAGAACATAGAACATTACAGCACAAATGTTGTCCCATTGTTTAAGAAGGGGAGAAGGGACTTCCCTGGGAATTATAGACCGCTGAGTCTTACTTCTGTGGTGGGTAAGGTTTTGGAAAGGATTATTAGAGACAGGATTTATAGTTATTTGGAAAGTAATGAGTTGATTAGAGATAGTCAGCATGGTTTTGTAACGGGTAGGTCATGCCTTACTAACCTTATCGAGTTCTTTGAGAAAGTGACCAAAGAGGTGGATAGGGGTAAGGCAGTTGATGTGGTGTATATGGATTTTAGCAAGGCGTTTGATAAGGTTCACCATGGTAGGCTTCTGCAGAAAATGCAGATGTATGGGATTGGGGGTGATCTAGGTAATTGGATCAGGAATTGGCTAGCAGATAGGAGTCAGAGAGTGGTGGTTGATGGGAAATATTCGTCATGGAGTTCGGTTACAAGTGGTGTGCCTCAGGGATCTGTTTTGGGGCCACTGCTGTTTGTAATTTTTATTAATGATCTGGATGAGGATATGGTTGGGTGGATTAGTAAGTTTGCTGATGACACCAAAGTCAGAGGTGTGGTAGATTGTGAGGAAGGGTGTCATAGTTTGCAGGATGACTTAGAAAGGTTGCAGAGCTGGGCTGAGAGGTGGCGAATGGAGTTTAATGTGGAGAAGTGTGAGGTAATTCATTTCGGTAGGAATAACAGATGTGTTGAGTATAGGGCTAACGGGAGGACTTTGAATAGTGTGGAGGAGCAGAGCGATCTAGGTGTATGTGTACATGGATCCCTGAAAGTTGGGAATCAAGTAGATAAAGTTGTTAAGAAGGCATACGGAGTTTTGGCGTTTATTGGTAGGGGGATTGAATTTAGGAGTCGCAGCGTCATGATGCAACTGTACACATCTCTGGTGCGGCCGCACTTGGAGTTTTGTGTGCAGTTCTGGTCCCCACATTACAAGAAGGATGTAGAGGCTTTGGAGAGGGTGCAGAGGAGGTTTACCAGGATGTTGCCTGGTATGGAGGGGAGATCCTATGAGGAGAGATTGAGAGATTTGGGGTTGTTTTCGCTGGAAAGAAGGCGGCTAAGAGGGGATCTCATTGAAACATATAAGATGATTAGAGGTTTAGACAGGGTAGATAGTGATAGCCTTTTTCCTAGGATGGAGAAAGCTAACACGAGGGGGCACGATTTTAAATTAAGGGGGGGTAGTTATAGGACAGATGTCAGGGGTAGGTTCTTTACCCAGAGGGTGGTGAGGGACTGGAATGCCCTGCCAGCTGCTGTTGTAAATGCACCTAGTTTGGGGGCGTTTAAAAGATCTGTGGATAGGTTTATGGATGAAAAGGGATTGGTTTAGGCTAGTGGGTCATTGTTTTGTAACTGGTCGGCGCAACATCGTGGGCCGAAGGGCCTGTTCTGCGCTGTAATGTTCTATGTTCTATGTTCTAACTAATCTTCGTCCTTACTAAGTGTTTCGACTTTCTGGTTCTCCTGTTTCTTATCCTAACTTCTATCACTGATGCTGCACCTCATGTCGTCTTAACTAATTGGGCTCAGCAGCATTTGAGCATATTCATGGCTACTACTATTACCAGAATCACAATGAAGATAAGTATGAGTCCCTGCAAAACAGCTAGCCCCAAAGAACCCAACCAGCCTGAGAACCAACAGCTTAAGGTAAATGGTTGTGGATGCAAAGTTTCTCATTTCGAATGTGTAAGACCAAATTGGTAATGTTTTCCGAAGTGTCAGATATATAGGTGCAATACTTGGATCCAATCAGAGCACATGTCCCAACCTGATCTGCTCTATTGGAGTATTTGAAGAAGTCTGATTTTGGTGCTCTATCTCTGTAAGGCTGAGTAATCTGATCCACATCATTAGGTCTGCCTAATGATAACGGTACTAAATGTGAAAAGTATGCCTTCATCTGTACGTATTGGAATATGCGAGCAAATTCAAACTTTATTTGATTTGATTTATTATTGTCACATGTATTAACATACAGTGAAATGTATTGTTTCTTGCGCACTATACAGACAAAATATACTGTTCATAGAGAAGAAAACGAGAGAGTGTGGAATGTAGTGTTACAGCCTTAGCTAGGTGTAGAGAAAGATCATCTTCATGCAAGATAAGTCCATTCAAAAGTCTGACAGCAGTAGGGGAGAAGCTTTTCTTGAGTCGTTTGGTACGTGACCTCAGACTTTTGTATCTTTTTCCCGAAGAAGAAGGTGGAAGATAGAATGTCCAGGGTGCTTGGGGTCCTTAATCATGTTGATTGCTTTTCTGAGGCAGCGGGAAGTGTAGACAGAGGCAATGGATGGGAGGCTGGATTGAGCTACATTCATGAACCTTTGTAGTTCCTTGTGGTCTTGGGCAGAGCAAGAGCTATACT
Source organism: Prionace glauca (assembly GCA_037974335.1). Classification (NCBI taxonomy): domain Eukaryota; kingdom Metazoa; phylum Chordata; class Chondrichthyes; order Carcharhiniformes; family Carcharhinidae; genus Prionace; species Prionace glauca. Next base: position 19,064,826 of record CM075736.1, on the reverse strand, counting down.
AAGCTGTGATACAACCAGAAACAAACCTTGATATGGTGAATCTGTAAAAGTTGGTGAGCGTTGTAGCTGGCATGCCAAATTTCCTTAGTCTTCTGAGAAAGTAGAGTTGTTGGTGGGCTATCTTAACTATTGTATCAGCATGGACAGGTTGTTGGTGATCTTGACACCTAAAATCTTGAAACTCTCAACCCTTTCTACTTCGTCCCCATTGATGTAGAAGGGGCATGTCCTTCTTCATGCTTCCTGAATCAATGACAAACTCCTTCATTTTGTTGACATTGAGGAAAAGATTATTGTTGCTGCACCGGTTCACCAGATTCTCTATCTCATTCCTGTACTCTGTCTCGTCATTGTTTGAGATCCAATCCACTACGGTGATGTTGTCAGCAAACTTGAAATTCAAATTGGAGGAGAATTTGGCCACACAGTCATAGGTGTATAAGGAGTACAGTACGGGACTGAGAACACAGCCTTGCAGGGCACTTGAGGATGGTGGTGGAGGAGGTGTTGTTGCCTATTCTTACTGATTGTAGTCTGCGATTTAAGATGTTCAGGATCCAGTCGCTGAGGTCAAGGCTACGGAGTTTGGAGATGAGTTTCATGGGAATAATAGTGTTGAAGGCTGAGCTATAGTCAATAAATAGAAGCCTGACATAGGTGTCCTTGTTCGCTAGGTGTTCCAGGGTTTCCAGGGAAATAGCCCTGCACTCAAATATTTAGATACGTTGGCAGGTCTTGCATGGTATGCCATGTAAAGATATGTATTAACTTCTGTTTTCCAAGAAAGATGCTAAATGATCTTAGATGCTGGTCCCATCTGAGCCAGTATCTGTACATTCAGGACTAGGAGAAAGGAAACACATACATTCATTAAAACAATTGCCATAATTCACCCTTTTACATAGGTTTCGATCATCAGTCAATGTTGAACGTGCACAATTCAAATATATCTTGCGTTACATCACAGTATACTTGATGTGGTCTTCTTGTCATCAATGTTGGGTGTAGTCCCGTTGTTCTGCCACTGGAATGAGAACTTGGGCTTGGTTTGTCTTCTTTTTTCAAGAGCTGTCACAACTCTATAAAACATAAGTCTGATGCCTCACAGCATTAAGTTCGTTCCTTATTAATTCAATCATTCCTATCTCTTCCCCTCTAATACCTCCTGATTATTCTACGCTATTATCCTAAACCTAAGTGCTAATCTCCAAATTCAAATTACTCCAGCGAAGTTCTCAAGCTACTACAAGAGCCATTATTACCCCCTGTTCAGTAGGATCCACTGGGGCAGTCTACGGATATTTCAGGGTTACTCATTGAAGTAAGGTTTTAACTGAGTCCCGTGTCACCATCACAGGCTGGGCTTCTCATCAATTAAGGCACATGTTTATCCTGCAATGATTACATTATGAGGGCCTTCCCACCTGTCTGTCTGTCATGAGTTTCACTTTTACCTTTTCCCCTGGTGTAAGTAACTTAGAACAACGTGGCAGCACGGTAGCACAGTGGTTAGCACTGCTGCTTCACAGCTCCAGGGTCCTGGGTTCGATTCCCGGCTCGGGTCACTGCCTGTGTGGAGTTTGCACATTCTCCTCGTGTCTGCGTGGGTTTTCTCCGGGTGCTCCGGTTTCCTCCCACAGTCCAAAGATGTGCGGGTTAGGTTCATTGGCTATGCTAAAATTGCCCCTTAGTGTCCTGGGATGTGTAGGTTAGAGGGATTAGCAGGTAAATGTGTAGGGATATGGGGATAGGGTCTGGGTGGGATTGTGTTCGGTGCAGACTTGATGGGCCGAAGGGCCTGTTTCTGCACTGTAGGGTTCTAAAAAAAACAAAGAACAAAGAAAATTACAGCACAGGAATAGGTCCTTTGGCCTTCTAAGCTTTGCTGAAATAGGAGTGTTCTCCTCTCCTACCTTCATCCAGTTTCTGTGCTACTGTAGGGTACCACCTGTATTTTAAGAGAATGTAAATGATCAATTAATTCTCTCATGCACTGAAACACTACACTTCGGCTGATAAGATCTTTCCCACCTGATGTTACATCCTCTGGGAGGCGCATTGCTCCTCCCATCATCAGTTCAAAAGGGGTTAACCCTGTTTTTCGAGAAGGAGTAGCTCTTTGTCGTAACAATATTGCAGGCAAAGCCTGCACCCAATTATTTCCTTCCTGTAGAAAAGCCTTGGCGAGACTGTTCTTTAACATCCTGTTCATCCACTCCACCATTTCTGTATGGGATGGTATGGTAGGTGAAATATTTGATTTATTCCCAATATTTATAGGCTTCTTTTAAAATTTTTCCTGTGAAGTGGGTTTTCTGATGAATCTATCTGAAGAGGCATACCCCACCTGGGTACTACCTCATTTATAAATATCAAAGCCGCTGTTTTGACTGTAACGTCTCTGCATGGGAATGCTTCTACCCACCAAGTAAACTGATTAATAATTGCCGGGTAACAGGTCTTTCCCTGCCCTCTGGGTAAGGACCCTATAAAATCCATCTATAACTTTTCCCATGGCCCTTGATTGATTACCCATCTTGACTTTGCAGGGACAACCTGATTCCACTAGGATGCACTGCAGGCACCTTTGACAATGCCCTTGTGTGCTAATCCATGACATGCCTCCGGTACGATGTGTTATATTACTTCTGAGGCTACTCTACCTTCCCTTCTCCATATGCCGTCTCGACCTCTTCCTCCAAATTATTCCCATTCCTGTTTCTCTTCCTGAGATGCCTGTTCCTGGATTTGTTTCACATCAATATCTGTGAGTTCCCTGGCTTGTGCTGCTGTCACACATGCTGCTTGGTTTCCTTGACATACATTCTGTTGTAACAACTTTTTAGCTGCCTTATCTGCCCTCCTGTTTTCTTCTTGTGCCTGGATGAAATCTGCAGTTTCGAAGGAACTGTGAGTTGCCTGAAGTAAATTCCTGATTAGATGTTCATGCTGGATATGTCACCCTACTAGATGTTACAAAGCACTTCTTCCCCAAACTGTCATGGACCATGCCAAAGGCATATCGGCTGTCTGTGAACACATTTCCTCATTTTCCTTTACTCTTTTCAAAGTTAACAACTCCTCGACTTGTACTGAATTGCTCCCTGGGATATGTTCTCCTGCAATCGCTGTTCCTTCAGCAGGGTTGGCCATTGACATACTATCTGGCTCCATCTACATACAGATTGATCACTCCCTCCCCACTGAGTGGTTCCTTTGCTAACTCTTCGCTCGCTCCTTTTGTCACTTCTACTATACATTCATGCTCTGTTCCTTGCACTGTTAACCCTCCTGCAGGATTTCCTCTTGTATATCTGCTGATCTCTACACATTTGTCTCCTAGGAAAAGATTTGCCTCCCACTTTGAACATCTTCCATCACAAACTCTTTTTAACCTCCCTGCTTGTAAAAGCTGAACGATTATGTGTAGCCTGTCGAGAATTATTTTTCCCATCAGGGTAAATGGCTTGGACGCTCTCATGGCCCAGGAGACACATGCTAAAGCCCTTAAACATAGATGCATTTCCCCTGGCTACTGAATCTATCTATCCCATGCTGTTGAGTTGCTACTGCAGCTTGCGCTCTGTCACTCTCCTGACAAAAATATCTGAAATAGCTTAGTAAGATCCAGTAGACCCGGGGCTGGGGTTCTTGCCATGGCTTGTTTTAAATCTGAAAAGGCTTGTGCTTCTGTGTCTTCCCATACTATTTTCTCACTACTAGACTTTCCTCCCTTAATAAGGCTCTGTAAAGATTTGGCAAGTACAGCATAATCCTCCGCAAACTTCCTGCAATAGTTAAAAGGCTCCAATGTTTGTCTTACCCTTTCCTGATGAGAAGTCTTTGCACATAAAACATAACCTTCTTGTGGTCCTCTAGAATCCCTTTTTACCTCACTGACTTCTACAACATAATAACATCCCTGAAACAGAAATCAAACCTTTCAATTTGATTCTGGGCAATAACTTATTCTGGTTACCCATTCATCTTCCTAAATAACAATATCATTTATGAAAAATTATCTCAAACTCAGAAAACAGTGTTGTGAGCTTTCAATTGACCATTAGTATCTATTTTATCTCTTTTTTTTTAAAGCTTGTTCCTTCATCCATAGCTATCACCTAAACTGTGTTTCACTTCTTAGAGTCCCTTTAAATTTCTCTTTTTATTACCATTCTTGGTCTCTGTAGTCACCAAATGGATCCCATATTTAATCTTGTCCTACTCTGTCTATCTCTTCCATAATGTCTCTTTTATTGCCCCATCCACTTCCCACATCTCATCTGTACATTGCTTACCTGTTCCTTTCCTTTAAGTCTTCATTTATTCCACTGGATCATTTCTCTCACCTCTTTCTTATTATCAATCTTTCGATCATTAAGCTCACACTATTCTACCTTATGTAACTCTTCAAAAAATCCCCTCTACTATTTTTGATTTAAGCTAATGATTTTACTATTTAAAAGCTACCACAAAATCTTAAAACACAATAATCCATTCTGTGTGGGACAGAATGGGTTAACTCTCAACTTGTTTCAAAATGGGACCCAATACATTTTCTCAAATGAATGTCATCACATCAAAACCCCATACTTCTGAATAAAAGATTAATCCCTATCTTTCCATTGTTAAGATTAATCCAAAACAAGATTCATCATTACTTTTAAATATCCTGATTCTCAACTATACCTGCTAAAGACCATCACATTCTCTTCACCTTCTTACAGCTTTTCAGGCACAACATTTTTTTCATTTTTAGAGCAATGTAGACACAAAGAGCTCAAATCTCTGCCAAACTCTTATCCAGTTTTTTAAAGAATGACCTTGGCCATTGACCACTCCCCAAAAAAATCAAGGAACTTGAGACTTTAGTATCTTCCTTTGATTTTTAAATTGTTCGCATTAGTTTTAATTCTACTGTCACCCACAATCCCCCAGCATCCAGACAAGGGTGCTCTTGCTCTCACCCACAGTCTATCTACTGCTCTCTCTCTCTTTCTCTCTCTCTTTCCAAGCTAGATTCCTCAGCTCTCATTTTTTAACCTTTTACTTCCCTCTCTGAGAATTTCTCACTGGATTTTTCCTCTCTATTACCTCTAGTTCTCGCCTCTGTTCTCTTTATAGGCTGCCGGATCACAACTCGGTTGATTGTGTGTGTGTGTGTGTGTGTGTGCGTTTTTCTCTCTCTCTCACCCTCTCTCTTTTTTTGCCTTTCTTTCTCTCTCTTAATCCCTTTAGTCTTGCTCACCCACCTGGGATTCTCACTACATCACCCCCCCCCCCCCCACCCCTCTGGGGACTTCTCGCTTTCCTTTTTTTATTTTTAATACCCCTTAACACAACCTTGCCATTGTGCCAACTTTTTGTTTGTCACGTCACTTGATGCAGTATCACTCTCTTTTTTAGAGTCCCATCACCCACTGATGTGGCTCCCTTTCTTTCTTGGAGTCTCATCACCCAATGGTGCTGCTCCCTCTCTTACTTGGAGTCTCGTCATCCAATGGTGTGGCTCCCCATGGGCACAGCTCTCTCTCTCTGGCTCTGCTCCCAGACTGATCTGGGGTCTTTTTCATCCCCGGAACTCATGCCTTCTTTGATCCTTCAGTAGTACTGTGCCCCACAACCCCTCACAGTGACTCAGGTGAGTTAACTTACAGTCCTGATTGCCTGAGGGGGGTTCCTCGAACTAACTGGGGTGGTCAATGTAAAAACATATCCTCACTTAGGAATCCTGTCCTGCCATCTGAAGTAGTTGTGAAGCAGAGATGCCAGCATTGGACTGGGGTAAACACAGTAAGAAGTCTCACAACACCAGGTTAAAGTCCAACAGGTTTATTTGGTAGCAAACACCATTAGCTTTCGGGGCTAAGCCAGTTCATCTCTGATTCCGTGTGACTTCACCTTCTGCACCAGTCTGCTATGAGGGACTTTGTCAAAAGCCTTACTGAAATTCATGTAGACAACATCCACTGCCCTACCCTCATCAATCATCTTCGTCACTTCCTTGGAAAACTCAGCCAGGTTAGTGAGACACGACCTCCACTTCACAAAACCATGTTGCCCCTCACTAATATGTCCACTTATTTCAAAGTGGGAATGAAGCAGGTCTCAAAGAATCCTGTCCAATATTTTCCCTACCACTGATGGAAGGCTCACTGGATTTTAATTACCTGGGTTATCTATGCTACTACTGTTAAACAAAGGAACAACATTGGCTATTCTCCAGATTTCTGGGACTCCCCTGTTGCCAGTAAGGATACAAACATTTCTCTCAAGGCCCCAATAATTTCCTCCCTTCTCTCGGTCAGTATCCTGGGGTGTATGCATCAGGCCCATCAGGACTTAATGTTTTTCAAGACCCCCAATACCTCCTCCTTTTTGATTTCAAATTGACCCAAACTATCTACACACCGTACCCCAGACTCATCATCCACCAAGGCCTTTGGTGAATACTGATGCAAAGTAATCATTTAATCATTCATTTCCTCTGGCTACATGCATAGATTCCCTGCTTTGTTCTTGAGTGGCCTAAACCTTTCCCTGGCTACTCTCTTCCTCTTTATATATGCATGAAAAGCCTTGGGATTTTCTTTAATCCAGCTGGCCAATGACTTTTAGTAATCCCTTTTAGCCCTCATGACTCCTTGCTAAGTTTCTTTCTACTTTCCTTGATTTCTACACTTAGTTCATCTGTTCCCAGCCTCCTAGCCTTGACAAATGTTTCATTTTTTCTTTTTGACTAGGCTCACAATATCTTTTGTTATCCAAGATTCCCAAAAATTGCCACATATATCCTTCATCTGTACAGGAATGTGCCAGTCCTGAATTCCTCTCAATTTACACATGAAAGCTTCCCACATGCCAAATATTGATTTGTCCTCAAACATCTGCTCCCAATCTACATTTTTCAGTTCCTGCACAAAATGTTTGCAATTAACCTTCCCCCAATTTAGCACCTTCACCTGAGGACAACCCTTATCTTTATCCTTTATCTTTATCTTTATAACAGACCTTGGTGAGACCACATTTGAATATTGTGTTCAGTTCTGGTCACCTCACTATAAGAAGAATGTGGAAGCATTGGAGAGAGTGCAGAGGAGATTTACCAGGATGCTGCTTGGTTTGGAGGGTAGGTCTTATGAGGAAAGGAAAGAGCTGAGGCTTTTCTCTTTAGAGCAAAGGAGGATGAGAGGCAACTTAATAGACGTTTATAGATGAGGGGGATAGATAGAGTGGACGTGCAGAGACTATATCCTCAGGTGGATGTAGCTGTTATTAGGGGGCGTAATTTTAGATTCTTGGTGGGAGATATAGAAGGGATGTCCGAGGTAGACTCTTCACTCAGAGAGTGGTTGGGATGTGGAATGCACTGCCTGCTATGATAGTGGAGTTGGACATTTTAGGAATTTCCAAGTGGTTATTGGATAGGCACATGGAGCACACCAGAATGATAGGGAGTGAGATAGCTTGATCTTAGGTTTGGACATAGCTCAGCACAACATCAATGGCTGAAGGGCCTGTACTGTGCTGTACTGTTCTAGAACATAGAACACTACAGCACAAACAGGCCCTTCGGCCCACGAGTTGCGCCGATCACATCAACACCTACCAACCTACAGACCTATCTGTAACCCTCAATCTCATTAAACCCCATATACTCATCCAGAAGTCTTTTAAAAGACCCCAGCGAGTTCGCCTCCACCACCACTGACGGCAGCCGATTCCATTCACTCACCACCCTCTGAGTGAAAAACTTACCCCTAACATCACTTCGGAACTTCCCTCCCTGTACCTTAAATCTGTGTCCTCTCACAGCAACCATTTCAACCCGGGGAAATAGCTTCTGAGAATCCACCCTATCTATTCCTCTCAACATTTTGTAAACTTCTATCAGGTCGCCTCTCAACCTTCGTCTCTCCAGGGAAAAGAGTCCCAGCTCCCTCAACCTAACTTCATAAGGCATGCCTCCCAGTCCAGGCAACATCCTTGTAAATCTCCTCTGTACCCTCTCAATAGCTTCTACATCTTTCCTATAGTGAGGCGACCAGAACTGCGCACAATATTCTAAATGAGGCCTGACAAGGGTCTTATAAAGTTGCAGCATTACTCTCGACTCCTAAACTCAATCCCTCGATTAATGAAGGCCAGTACACCATACGCCTTCTTGACCACCTCCTCCACCTGCGAGGCCGATTTAAGAGTCCTGTGGACCCGGACCCCTAGATCCTTCTGCTCTTCAACACTACTCAGACTTCTGCCCTTGATAGTGTACTCGTTCATCCCGATGGTTCTGCCAAAATGGACGACTACGCATTTATCTGCGTTGAAGTCCATCTGCCACTTCTCCGCCCAGTCCTGCATCCTATCTATGTCCTGCTGCAACTTTTGCCATCCTTCCAGACCATCCACAATACCACCGACCTTAGTGTCATCAGCGAACTTACTAACCCATCCCTCCACTTCCTCATCCAGGTCATTTATGAAAATGACAAACAACAAGGGTCCCAGAACAAGGGTCCTTGAGGCACTCCGCTGGTGACTGACCTCCATTCAGAAAAAGCCCCATCCACAACCACTCTCTGCCTTCTGCAGGCAATGATGTGGGTATGCCGGCATTGGACTGGCGTAAACAATTTTATTCTGCAGGCAAGCCAGTTCTGGATCCACAAGGCCAAAGGCCCTTGGATCCCATGCCCTCTCACCTTCTCAAGAAGTCTTGCATGGGGGACCTTATCAAATGCCTTGCTGAAGTCCATGTACACTACGTCCACGGCACTTCCTTCGTCAATGTGTTCAGTCACATTATCGAAGAACTCAACGAGGCTTGTAAGGCCTATGTTTCTATGTTTCTTATCCATCAGTATCTTAAAGCTTAGTGAATTGTTGTCACTGTTCCTGATTGTCCTCCTGCTGAAACATCAACCACCTGGCTAGGCTCATTCCCTAATACCAGGTCAAGTACGGCCCCTTCCCTAATTGGATTATCTGCATACTGTTTCAAGAAGGCCTCCAGGATGCTCGTTACAAACTCTGCCCCATTCATGCCCCCTAGCACTAAGTGAGTCCCAGTCAATCTAGGGGAAGTTAAAATCATCTACTACAACAATCCTGTTACTTTTACACCTTGCCAAAATTTGCCTACATATCTGTTCCTCTGTATCTCACTGGCTGTTGGGAGGCCTGTAGTAAACCTCCAATGTTGTGAATACACTCTTCCTACTCCTGAGCTCTTCTCATATTGCCTCACTATATGAGCCCTCCATGGTGTCCTCCACAGTACAGTTGTGATATTCTCCTTAGCCAATAGTGTAACTCCCCTCCCCTTTTGCATCACCCTTTACCCCACCTGAAATATCTGTACCCTGAAACGTCATGTCCTTTCCAGATGTAGGGGGCTAGAATAGGCCAATTAACACAATCATAGATTTGGGAATACTAAAACCATACTAACTTTAGAATGGATGATCTTGGACTATGAGAACGAAAGCCAGCCAGGACTGTTGCCACAGAAGACAGCTCTGAACGATTAACAAATATTTCTCATTTAAAACATGTATTTTGAATTTACAAGATGGATGTGTTTTGTTTTTGGTTTCATTTTGTGAAACTAAAATACAGCAGGCCAGGTGGGAGAAATGAGGAACGACAGATCACCCGAAATGCAGTAATGCTTAGCAGTGGTCGGGAAGAAGATGGCTACCAATGCTAGCCTTATGAATAGGATCATATAATTCTGAGAAATAAACAGGTGGCGAACAAACATGAAGAATTTCTCAGGGCCAGACGAGAGTCACATGGGTTCAATTCAGTGGAAATCATTTCACTGTCCAAAAGTGGGCACTATGATTTTGGGAATGTATAATTGCCTTCAAAGGGGCATTGCTCTTCAGAACATCCGGCTGCCCACATTCTATACCTTGGGTGCAGGGCTTCCTCATATTATGCACCCATTCGATTGTTTGGCTAAATAAAGTCACATCTTCAACATCAGTACACTGTGTTTTAAACAAAGAACAAAGAACAATCCAGCACGGGAAACAGGCCCTTCGGCCCAACGAGCCCGCGCCACCACATCACCCTACACCTATTCTACCCTGCATATCTACGAATGGAACCCTACTCAGTCAGATTCAGGGAAGAAATAGTGTCAATTTGGTAAAAACCGATTAGCCTGAGAGCACATTTTTGGGGTGTGGGAGGAAACCGGAGCGCCCGGAGGAAACCCACGCAACCACAGGGAGAATGCGCAAACTCCCACAGAGACAGGCCCAAATCCATGTGCCTGCACAGCCAGCAGTGCTAGTCCCAGAGCTGTTGCGGCGCCCATCTATCGGTCCAGGATCAAGCACACACACCGACATGAAGTACTAGGCCACTCCTGGAACTTCCAAGAGCAGCCCAGGCACGACCCGCCGTGTGAATGCCCCTCGTTTGACACGAGGTAGACCTCCACCTGTGGAATAAAGTCAAAAATATTAATCTTACAGCCTGCCTTTCCGGTGTCTCCCGAGGTTTAACCCTATTTAATATCCCCTACCATATCCCTCCATTCTCGTTTCACTCATGTGCCTATCTAACTGCATCTTAAACGAGTCCAACGTTCCTGCCTCCACCACCCTACTCGGTAGCGCGTTCCAGACCCCCACAACTCTCTGCGTAAAGAACCTTCTTCTCACCTCCAAATTATACCTCTCCCCCCTCACCCTTAAATGATGACTTCTCGTGTTCGTATCCAGTCTAGGGAGCAGTCTCTCACTATTAACTCTATCCATTCCCTTCATTATCTTATATACTTCTATCATGTCCCCTCTCATAAGAACATAAGAACATAAGAAATAGGAGCAGGAGTAGGCCATCTGGCCCTTCGAGCCTGCCCCGCCATTCAATAAGATCATGGCTGATCTGTCGTGACTCAGCTCCACCTTCCCGCCCTCTCCCCATAACCCTTAATCCCTTCTCTTATCAAAAACCCATCAACCCGTTTCTTAAAAATATTTAGCGAGGCAGCCTCCACCACTTCAACGGGCAGAGAATTCCAGAGATTCACCACCCTTTGAGTGAAGAAGTTCCTCCTCAACTCTGTTCTAAACCGCCCCCCCTTTATCTTGAGGCTGTGCCCCCTAGTCCTACTGTCTTTTCTGAGCGGGAACAGTCTCTCCACCTCTATCCTATCCATCCCATTCATCATCTTATACGTCTCAATGAGATCTCCCCTCATTCTTCTAAACTCTAACGAGTACAAGCCTAGTTTATTCAGCCTCTCCTCATAGCTCAATCCCCTCAACTCCGGTATCAGCCGAGTAAACCTCCTCTGCACTCCCTCCAGGGCCAAAACATCCTTGCGCAGGTGCGGCGCCCAAAACTCAATCTCTCAATCTCCGCCTTTCCAAGGAGAATAGTTTCTTCAACCTCTCCTCGTAACCTAGTCCCCCCATGCCAGGCAATATCCTGGTAAACCTCCTCTGCACCCTTTCCAGAGACTCCACATCCTTCCGGTAGTAAGGTGACCAGAACTGGACGCAGTACTCCAAATGCGGTCTAACCAACGTTCTGTACAACTGAAGCATTAGACAGCAGCTTTTATACTCTATGCCCCTTCCTATAAAGGCCAACAACCCATAAGCCTTCCTAACAACCTTCTCCACTTGTGATGCAACCTTCATGGATTTGTGAACCTGCACGCCCAGGTCTCTCTGTATGTCTATACTCCTAATCGGCCTCCCTTTAATCACATAGCTCCTCTCTGCATTATTCCGTCCAAAATGCATCACCTCGCATTTGTCAGGATTAAATGCCATCTGCCACCTATCTGCCCACTGCACCAACCTATCTATATCCTGTTGTATCACCTGACAATCCAGTTCCGTACCTGCCAACCCTGCCATCTTGGTGTCACCAGCAAACTTGCTAATCACACCACCTACGCCCTCTTCCAAGTCATTTATGTAGACTACAAAGAGGAGAGGTCCCAGTACTGAGCCCTGCAGCACACCACTGGTCACTGGCCTCCAGCCCGACAAGGTCCCTTCCACAGCTACCCTCTGTCTCCTATTTCCCAGCCAGTTCTCAATCCACCTAGCTACCTGGCCTCGTATCCCATGCGCCTTAACCTTTTCTACCAGCCTACCGTGAGGGACTTTGTCAAACGCCTTACTGAAATCCATATAGATGACATCAATGGTTCTCCCATCGTCAACCGTTTTTGTCACCTCCTCAAAGAATTCCACCAGATTCGTAAGGCAAGACCTCCCTCTAACAAAGCCATGTTGCGTATCCCTAATCAGATCGCAACGCTTCAAATGCTCATACATCCTACCCCTAAGTATTTTTTCCATTAACTTCCCTACCACCAACGTCAAACTCACCGGTCTATAATTCCCAGGGTTATCCCTACTACCTTTTTTGAACAACGGGACCACATTTGCTACCCTCCAGTCTTCTGGGACGTCACCTGTGTTCAAAGAAGAGACAAAGATTTGCGCCAGAGGCCCAGCAATTTCATCTTTCGCCTCCCTAAGCAGCCTGGGATAAATACCATCAGGCCCCGGAGCTTTATCCGTCCTTACGCTACCTAAAAGCCCTAGCACTTCCTCTCTCATAATAACTATATCCTGCAAATAAACCTTCACTCCCTCCAAGAGACCACACGATTCCGAACCCCTCTCCTTTGTGAATACCGACGTAAAGTATTCATTCAGGAGCTCCCCCATCCCCTCCGATTCAATACACAACTCACCACTCTTGTCCATAAGAGGACCAATTTTCCCTCTAACTACTCTCTTGCCTCTGATATAGGAATAAAATGCCTTTGGATTTTCCTTAATCCTACCAGCCAAAGCCATCTCATGCTCTCTCTTCGCCCTTCTAATTCCCCTTTTTAGCTCCCTCCTACTCTCGCTGTATTCTTCTAGCGCACTCTCCGTACCCATTTGTTTTGACCTAACATACGCCTCCCTCTTCTTCCTGACCAAGTCTTCAATATCCTCCGTAATCCACGGCTGTCTAATCCTTCCTTTCCCATCCTTTCGCTTAACCGGAACATACCTCCCCTGCAACCATTTCATTTTGTCCCTAAATGCCTCCCATTTGCCAACCGCGGACTTGCCAGCTAACAGTCCCTCCCAATCAGTTTGCTGCAGCTCCCTCCTAATCCTGCCATAGCTCGCCTTTCCCCAGTTCAGCACACTCCCACTCAGACGGCACTCGTCCCTTTCCATTTTTATCCTAAAGTAGACGGACTTGTGATCACTGTTCGCCACATGTTCGCCTACCTCTACCTCACCCACCTGCCCAGGTTCGTTTCCCAACACTAGATCCAATATAGCCCCTCCCCTAGTCGGGCTAGTTACATACTGCTCTAGCGACCCTTCCATAACACAGTTCACAAACTCCTCTCCCTCCATACCCCCAGCTCTAGGCCCCCTCCAATTCACTCCAGGAAAATTAAAATCACCCACTACAACCACTCTGTTCTTCCTGCACCTGTCCAAAATGCCCCTGCAAATGCCTTCCTCCACTGACTTTGGGCTGTTGGGTGGCCTATAGTACACCCCTAGCAATGTGATCTCTCCCTTTTTATTCCTCAACTCCACCCACACTGACTCAATCCCAATGAAGCCCATATCTACAATTTGGCGCTGTGAGCAGGGTGATGTCACTGGCTTCAGATGGCAGTAAGAAGCCTCACAACACCAGGTTAAAGTCCAACAGGTTTATTTGGTAGCAAAAGCCACTAGCTTTCAGGGAGATCTTCAGGGATCAATGCTGGGACCTTTACTGTTTGTAATATATAAATAAATGATTTGGAGGAAAATGTAACTAGTTTCATTAGTAAGTTTGCGGATGACACTAAGTTTGGTGGATTTGCAGAGCCTTTGACAAAGTTCCATATGGGAGACTTATTAAGAAAGCTAATGCACATGGAATACAGGGTGATCTAGCAAGATGGCTTAGGGGTGGTGACAGGTGACTAATTTAGTGACTGGAGTTCAGTGACCGGTGGTGTAACACAGGAATCCATGCTGGGCGCCCTATTGTTTGCCAGTTGTATAAATGATATAGATGACTATGTGGAGAGGGCAGGATCAGTAAGTTTGCCAATGACACAATCATTGGCCGGATAGCAGTGAGGTTGAGTGTCTTGGGTTACAGGAAGATATAAACGAGATGGTCAAATGAGTGGATAAGTGGCAGATGGAATTTAACCCTGAAAAGTGTGAGGTGATACACTTTGGAAGAAGTAATTTGACAAGAAGTATAGTATGAAAGTCTGAAGTTCGAAGAACAAAGAGACAATGGCGTGTTTGTCCATAGATTTCTGAAGGCGGAAAGGCAGGTAAATTGGGTGGTGAAAAATGTATAGGACTTTAGTGAGGACACAGCTGGAGTACTGTGTGCAGTTATGGTCACCACATTATAGGATGGATGTGAAAGCACTGGAGTGGGTGCAGAGGAAATTCACCAGGATGTTGCCTGAGATGGAACATTTAAGTTATGAAGAAAGGTTGGACAGATTGTTTTCTCTGGAGCAGAGAAAACTGAGGGATGACCTAATTGGGGTGTTCAAGATTATGAGGGGCATAGACAGGGTGGATAGGGAGCAGTAGTTCCCCTGAATTAAAGGGTCAGTTATGAGGGGACACAAGTTAAAAGTGAGTGGGTGGGAGGTTTAGGGGGATTTGAGGAAAAACATTTTTACTCAGAGGGTGATGATGGTCTGGAATGCACTATCTGGGAGGGTGGTGAAGGCGGGATGCGTCACATCCTTTAAAAAGTACCTGGGTGAGTAGTTGGTTGGGCAGCACAGTAACAGTCGTTAGCATTTCTGCCTCACAGCACCAGGGATCTGGGTTGAAATTCCAGCCTCGGGTCACTGTCTGTGCAGAGTCTGCACGTTCTCCCCACTTAGGTTTCCTCTGGATGCTCCAATATCCTCCCACAGTCCTAAGATGTGCACATTAGATTGATTGCCTAAATTGATAAATTGCCCCATTGTGACAGGGGGATTAGCAGGGTAAATACGTAGGGTTATGGGATAGGGTCTGCGTGGAATTGTTGTCGGTTTAGGCTAGGTTAGCCAAATGGCCTCTTTCTGCTCTGTAGATTCTATGATAACGTTCAAGGTTATTGGGCAAGTGCTGGCTAGTGGGGTTAAGTGGGCAGATCAGGGCCTTTCAGGTCAGGGCTGAATGGCCTCTTCTGCACTGTGGTATTTTATGATTCTCCGTTGAATTCCAGGCCACAAGAAATCCCAGCATAGTAAAAAAAAACTTTAACGAAAAAATCAGGTTTGCTTGATTGAAGATCTTTCAGCATATTAAAAGTTAAAATTCTATTTAGCCACACTCACCTGCATTCCGGGGGCTTCATAACACTCACCTCTTGCTCCTCTTCAGTGCTGCTACGCAGACCCCGACTTTTATAGAGCAGTTATAAATGCTGCCAGCGTGACATCATGCTGGGGAAGAGGGAGACGCTGGTGGTGGGTGGGTGGGCAGAATTTGGTCACGAGCCCATTAATCATATGTAAAGATATGGTGCAGCATGTAAACAGCCACCACACTGATTTTCAATGCAATTCCGTTCACGCAAAAAGAAATTTGGTAGGCAGATGTGCGGAGGTCCAGCCACCCAGTGGAAAGCCCGTGAAACGGTCACCACTGTTACCTCTTGGTCCGCTGCTCTAGCAGCGAGCTGGGAGAATCATCCCTATATTTTTTAGAACCATAGAACCCTACAGTGCAGAAAGAGGCCCTTCGGCCCATTGAATCTGCACTGACCACAATCTCACCCAGGTCCTACCCCCATGTCGCTACATGCTTATGGTATGCTAGCCTTTATAGGTAGGGGTATAGAGTACAAGAACTGGCGTCTAATGCTACAGTTGTACAGAGCATTGGTTAGGCCGCATTTGGAGTACTTTGTCCAGTTCTGGTCACCTTACTACCGGAAGGATGTGGAGACCTTGGAGAGAGTGCAGAGGAGGTTTACCAGGATGCTGCCTGGTATGGAAGGACTGGGTTATGAGGAAAGATTGAGTAAACTGAGGCTCTTTTCCATAGAAAGGTGGAGATTAAAGGGGATCTGATAGAGGTGTATAAAATAATGAAGGGTATAGATAGAGTAAACAGTGGCAGGCTTTTTTCTAGATTGGAGACAAATATCACGAGGGGCCACGAGCTTAGGGTGAGGGGGGAGAGGTATAATTTGGATGCTAGAGGGAGGTTTTTCACACAGAGGGTCATGGGGGTATGGAATGCACTACCAAGTAAGGTGGTGGAGGCAGGCATGCTGGACTTGTTTAAGGTTTACTTAGATAGGCACATGAGTGAAATAGGGATGGAGGGTTATAGGAGACAGTTTTAAATAAGGATCAGAGCCTCGGGACGTTCCTGGAAATCTAATGCTACATGTGTTGATGTTTTGTCTCTTTTACTCCGCAGGTGCATCAGTCCACCTTGTTGTCTAACAAGGAGCATGCCCTCGGTGGGTCGTGCGTGGGCTGCTCTTGGATGTTTCGAGAGTGGCCTAGTACTTCACGTCATTTGTGTATGCTTAAAACTGGACCAGCAGATGGGCACCACAACAGCTCAGTGACTATTACTGCTAGCTGTGCAGATACATGGATTTGGGCCAGTGTCTGTGGGAGTTTGCGCATTCTCCCTGTGGTTGCGTGGGTTTCCTCCGAGTGCTCCAGTTTCCTCCCACACCCCAAAGATGTGCTCTTAGGCTGATTGGTGTAACAATTTGTCCCTAAATTATTCTCCCCTGAATCTGGTTTCCAATGGGGGTACCATAAGCATAGACACAGGTCAAGGGTGGTGTAGGAAAAATACATTGTTAAGATGGTGGCACAGGCTCATTGGACTGAAGGGCCTGTTTCCCATGCTGTGTTGTTCTTTGCCCTATATTTACCCACTAACCTACGCATCCTGGGACACACTAAGGGGCAATTTTAGCATGGCCAATCAACCTAACCTACACATCTTTGGATTGTGGGAGGAAACCGGAGCACCTGGAGGAAACCCACACAGACACAAGGAGAACATGCAAACTCCACACAGACAGTGACCCATGCCAGGAATTGAACCCAGGTCCCTGGAGCTGTGAAGCAGCAGTGCTAACCACTGTGCTACCGTGCTGCCCCATTTTTTCTTTTTCATTTTTTCCATTTTTCCTTTCTCTTTCTCTCCACTCCTACTCCATTCATTCAATCACTGGTCCTGTCATTGCTGTGCTCTTAGACTTCCCCTTCGAGAACAATTTCATAAACAATCAAATGTCTATTTGGTACTGAGTGTGTTTTTCAATGAAATGAATGGTGCAGCATCAGAGCTAATTCATTATTAGTCTCTGCTGTGCTGATGACACAGCCCCATGACATCTCTGTGATATAAATAATCCTTACCAGTGTCAGAGGACATGGTTTTTTGTTTGTAAAGAATACTCATGTTGAAAATTTATTCTTTGAATGATTGTCAAGTTTTATTTTAAGCTGACAGGACAATAAATTAGTTAGATGTTAGCTGTCCACTCTATTGCGGCTGAAATAAGATAATAAATGGTTTCTCTTTCAGCAAGAAGAGGAGGTCATGACCATACGCAGGGGGTTGCAGTCCTTCTTTCTACCTGAAGCCACACCATTTTGAAAAGCATAAATCACAGGCGCATTTTTAAAAATTCAAGTTTCAAGCCATGTGTAATGCTAAGTTATGATATTCAGTGTTTCTTTGTTTCATTAACTATTAATTCATGAGTAGACTCATCTATTACATTGGACCAACCACCATTCTGCATGAATAATGTGCCCATTCAGCTAAGGGCTTGTTTAGTGATTTTGTTATTCAACTATTCTGAATGTGTGTCCTGATTATTTTGATATTTTCATTGTTGAAGAAAATATTACTTATTTTATTCCCTGATACATTTTGCCAGTTTCAGAGTACACATGCGATGTATTCTGATCTCTCACTTAATTTCACTTATGTTCAGGGCCAATAGGCAAAAAAAAATTTGTGAACTGAATGAAGGGTATTGGTTAACACAAAATCAACCATTTCCGTCAATAAGTGCAAGTTACATAACGAGTGCTTAGTAGTTACCAAGCTTCTATATATAAGCTAGGTGAAGACATGTTACTCTATTATATGAAGACATTAGTCAGTGCAGTATAACTTCCAAAATTGTTCATTTTTTGAAAATTAAAATTTGGATTGAGCTTATTGGTTGGGAATCGTGTGTTTATTGCGCCTGTATTGCATGTGAATATGTTCTGATCATGACCATTTCTTGCATACCGCAAAGAACTAATTCTCTATTATTCACACAAAATACAACATCACTGTGTTCTTAGATGCAATCCAAGTCCATTCCAAGTCTACAATGACAAGCCACCAAGTCTACGTAGACAGATGTTTCAGCCAGAACTTGTGTTTTGAAGTTTGGTGGCAGGTGCAGAAGTGAGGTGAGCTCCATTGTGGGGTGGGGAGAGGTTGGGATGACTGACCACTGCAATCTTGCATATGGATTCACAAGGAGCTCATAAATTTGAGCAGCAGGGATGGGCAGAAATTCACCAGTTTTAAAAGTTTATTTATTAGTCTCACAAGCAGGTTTACATTAACACTGTAATGAAGTTACTGTGAAAATCCCTGAGTCGCCACACTCCAGCGCCTGTTTGAGTACACAGGGAGAATTTAGCATCGCCAAATGAAGGTCCGGATCAAAGGTCTTGATCAGAGTGCTGAGTTGACAGGTGTGTTCTTTGGTCGGATCTGCAGGTAACTGTCTGTAGTGAGAGATTTTGCCGTTGCACCTCTCTCAGACTACTCAACCACCTCATACACCAATTTCTACAGCAAAAGCTGCATCCTGGAAACCACAATTGAATTCATATTCTCAACTTGCGCTCAGGACGTAGACAAGCAGCGGAACTCTGCCAAGCAGATGAAACAAAGAAACTTCACCATCTACATGCACACCAAGAACAGGAAACTTGAGAAACTCAGCATCATCACCAGCAACAACCAAGACTCCCCTGGCACCTCAGTAAATAACATTACCACCGCAGGGAAGTCTATTGGACTACACACTTCAACCAGATGAAGTCGAAGTTCTCAGCTGAGGGCTCATTTTTTGACCCCCCCACCAAAATGGACCCCATCAGTCTTGCAGCGGACACAGAGGAATTCATCAAGCACATAAGGCTGCGGGAGTTCTTCCACAAACCCCAAGAGGCCAACAGCGAACACAATGAGACAGCCAAAGAACCGGAACAGCCAACAGAGGGATCCACAGTGCAGCAACCGAAGAGAAAAGAGTCCAATTGGACTCCTCTGGAAGGCTGCTGCCCTCAACTGGACATGTATGCCCAAGTAATCAGGAGGTGCGTTAACACCAGATTCATCAACTGCACTCAGAAGACAGCTTCGAGCATCACCCAAGCACAACGCAAGGCCATCCATGCTCTCAAGACTAACTGCAACATTGTCATCAAACTTGCAGAGAAAGGAGGGGCCATTGTCATACTGAACAGAATGGATTACGGCAAAGAAATGTACCAACAACTGAACAACGAGGGACACTACAGACAGTTACGCGCAGATCCAACAAAGAACACACCCATCAATTCAACAATCTGACCAAGACCTTTGATCCGGACCTTCAGAGCACCCTCCGTACTCTCATCCCATGTATGCTCCGCGTTGGAGATCTCTACTGCCTCCCAAAGATACACAAGGCAAACACACTCGGCCATCCCATCGTATTGGGCAATGGGACTCTGTGTGAGAACCTCTCCAGTTACGTCGAGGGCATCTTGAAACCCATTATACAAAGAACAACACTACGGACTTCTTATAGAAACTCAGCACACATGAAGCAGTTGAATCAGGGGCACCCCTCGTCACAATGGATGTCTCAGCACTCTATGCCAGCATCCCCCACGATGATGGCATTACTGCAACTACCTCAGTACTCAACATTGACAACTGCCATTTTCCAGATGCAATTTTACAACTCATCCGCTTCATCCTGGACCCCAATGTCTTGGGGTCAACAATCAGTTCTTCATCCAGATGCATGGAACAGCCATGGGGACCAAATTCACACCTCAATATGCCAACATCTTCATGCATAGGCTTGAACAAGACTTCTTCACCGCACAGGACCTTCAACTGATGCTATACACTAGATATATCAATGACATTTTCTTCCTTTGAACTCATGGTGAATCACTGAAACGACTATATGATGACATCAACAAGTTCCATCCCACCATCAGACTCACCATGGACTATTCTCCAGAATCAGTTGCATTCTTGGACACACACATCTCCATCAAGAATGGTCACCTCAGCACCTCCTATACCACAAGCCCACAGATAACCACACGATGCTCCACTTCTCGAGCTTCCACCCTAAACATGTTAAAGAAGCCATCCCCTAAGGACAAGCCCTCCGTATACACAGGATCTGCTCAGATGAGGAGGATCGCAACAGACATCTCCAGACACTGAAAGATAAGAACAGGATATGGCGCTCAACTCATCGATCGACAGTTCCGACATGCCACAGCAAAAAACCGTACTGACCTCCTCAGAAGACAAACATGGGACACAGTGGACAGAGTACCCTTCGTCGTCCAGTACTTCCCTGGAGCGGAGAAGCTACAACATCTTCTTTGGAGTCTTCAACATGTCATTGATGAAGATGAACATCTCGCCAGAGCCATCCCCACACCCCTACTTCTTGCCTTCAAACAACCACACAAGCAGACCATTGTCTGCAGGAAACTGATGTGGATATGCCGGCGTTGGACTGGGGTAAACACAGTAAAAAGTCTGACAACACCAGGTTTCAGGCCAATCGATGTTCACCTGATGAAGGGGCTAACCCGAAAGCTAGTGAGTTTACTATCAAATAAGTCAGTTGGACTGAAACCTGGTGTTGTCAGACTTTTTACTGCAGGAAACTGCCCAGCCTTCAGGGGAACTGAGACCACAACACTACACAACCCTGCCACAGCAACCTCTGCAAGACATGCCGGATGATCGACACGGATGCCACCATCTCACGTGAAAACACCATCCAACAGGTACATAGCACATATTCTTGCAACTCGGCCAACATTGTCTACCTGATGCGCTGCAAGAAAGGATGTCCTGAGGCATGGTAATTTGGGACACCATGCAGACGCTATGACAACGGATGAATGAACACCGCTCGACAATCACCAAGCAAGATTGTTCCCTTCCTGTTAGCAAGCACTTCAGCAGTCATGGGCATTCGGCCTCAGATCTTCAGGTAAACGTTCTCCAAGACGGCCTTCACGACATACGACAGTGCAAAGTCGCTGAGCAGAAACTGATAGCCAAGTTCTGCACACATGAGGATGGCTTCAACCGGGATCTTGAGTTCATGTCACACTATCTGTAACCCCCGTGACTTGCCTGGCCTTGCAACATCTCACTTACTGTCCTGTCTGGAGACAATACACATTTCTTTAACCTATGCTTAATGCTATCTCCACTCACATTGTCTGCATCTTTAAGAATTGATTAGCTGTAAAGACTCGCTTTCTAATCAGTATTCTGTAAACTGTGTGTGCCTTTATATGCTCTGTTTGTGACCAGAACACTCCATTCACCTGACAAAGGGGCAAACCGCAAAAGCTAGTGGGTTTACTATCAAACAAACTTCTTGGACTTTAACCTGGTGTTGTGAGACTTCTTACTGTGTTTACCCCAGTCCAATGGTGGCATCTCCACATCATAAAGAGAACCCAGACAGCCATTCACTCACTGCTGACTGGGAGCTTTGGATTCTCCGTATTACTGGCAGTATGTCCCAGAGAAGATAACACTTGGCCTCATGATTCAATGACACCTGCAGGCTCTCCTTTAGATTGTCCAGTGAAGGCACGAAGTACGTATCCTAAGGATAACAACAAAAAGCCTTGACCATGGCAGCCTGGACAGGAAGGTTAACGAAAGTTAGTGTCCATGGGCCTGGCAGGAGAACTGCCCAGCATCGTGGAAAACATTTGAACAGTCCACCACACTCTGCCAGAGAAAGTTGCACCATTTTATCATTTGAAAGTGACACTGACAGGGACATCAGACAATGTCAGTGTGCAAGTGCACAGGAATATCAGGCAGGTATTGCAGACTCAGCAGCACTTCATGCTCTCACTGGTCTATCAGTGCAGGGCATCCTACTTCTAATCACAGAGTGGAGAGAGCTCAAGAATTGGCATAATGGGCAGTAATTTACTATCACGTTTTGCCCATTTTCAGCTGTGAAAAATTGATAAAGTGAGGCTTGAGGCGATTAGCATGATCTGAGAGCATTTTTGCTCTAGTTCCTACTTTCCAAGACCAAGAAACCAGCGCGATCGGGAACCCATCCAAAATATGTATGATGTCAATTTAAATACTTTTGCACGTATCTCAATTCAATTAGCGAGTTTCATGGCCCAACTTACCAGCACGCCTCCCTTTGTCACTGTGTCAGCCCTAGCCAGATCGGTCTGGAACAGACATGCTCTATAAAAGTCAGATTCCAGTGCTCTATCACTGAGGGTCATTGAGGAGGTAAGTGCCTACTGTTGGATGGCTCCGTGCTGCTCACAAGGAGTCGTTTTGTTGTGGCCAAGTTGTGTTTTGGGTAGGGAGGGCTCTGCAATTGTGTGGGGGCTGGGGGTGGGTGGGGTAGGGGTTTGCTAAGGGGTCTGTGCTGATCATCCTGTCCGATTTGTAGCACAGAACCCAGTCTCAGCGCTGACTACGGTCTTGGGGATGAAGCTGGGTCCTAGTGCATGCTGCTCTTACAGGTAGGGAGGGGATGTGCATTTCAAAATGGCAGTGTTGCAGCCGCAGGACTTCTCAAGCAGTTATGTTTATGGTCACTACTGCCTGAATTCTGGGTGTGTGTTACTGTGGAGGTGGAGAATGGGGGGCTGTGTTTCTGTGGAGTGTGGGGGGCTGTGCTGCAGGAGGACTATTGCTGCAGCGGGGTGGGTGGCTGTGTTGCTGGGGAGCAGGAGGTATGCTGCTGGGGGGCTGTGGGGAGTGGGTGGCTGTGTTGCTGGGGGGCTGTGGGGAGACTGGGCAGGCAGCTTGGGGGGATCAGCATTAAGGTAGTCTGTGTTGCTGGATTAGGGGCAAGCAGCATTCCTTAATCTGTCCATCTGTCTCTCCCCTTCTCCAAATCCTCCCTTTTGAGATTGATGATGGTTTTTGTGATGATTGATTTGCTGTTCTTTTGGTAGCTGCTGGAGCTGAGGAGGAGGAACTGGATGATGAATTGTGGGCAGAGGAGGTCCAAGCTTTATACTCACAAGGCTAGAGGGAGACGGGCACCGGAGGCAGGATGTGGCTGCCATTTGCCCAGAGGGGAGGCACAGGATAAGGAGGGAGTGGAGACCCTGGCAATTCTGCACACGAGTGTTGTTTGAACAAATGTTGGACACTGTGTTCTGCCGACAACTCTGAAAGGAGACAGTGCAACACCTGTGCCATTTGTTGCAGGATCTGGCACTTCGGGATGGGTGGGTGGAGGTTGGCGGGGGGGGTGCGGGGGGGTTTGGAGGGTGGCACCCATTCTCAGTGGCTGTGAAATTGACAGCCACTTTAAGCTTTTATGCCACTGGCTCCTTCCAGACCCTCAGTGGAGATGTATGTGGCATTCCCAATCAGCTGCGCGTACCTGTGTGAAGGAAGTCACAGATGCCCTGTATGCACAGGCTGGCCAGTATATCAAATTTGACCTGGATCAGGCCCAGCAGGAAGCCTGGACTGCAGGATTCACAGCCATTGCAGGGATGTATAATGTGCAAGGGCTATAGACTGCACTCTCATCACCTTCAAGGCCCTGCTTTAGAATCCATGAAGACTGTCAAAAGAAAAGGTTTCCATTCCCTAAATGTGCAATTGGCTTGTGACCATAAGATGAACATCATGCATGCCTGCGCCAAATATCCCAGCAGTGTGCATAACAGTTTTATACTGAGAAGTCCTGACATACCGGAGGCCTTTGAGGAGGAGCCCAAAGTGCAGGGATAGCTCATGGGTGACATCAGGTACCTGCTATGGACTTGGTTGATGATCCCTGTGCAGAGGCCTTAAACTGATGTGGAGACCCAGTATAATGAAGCTCGATAGTGGAGAGGTAATCGAGATCCTAAAAACACAGTTCAGGTGCCTGGACCACTCTGGTGGGGCTCTGCAGTATACTTCCCTGATTTCCTCCAATATTGTGGTCGTGTGCTCTTCACAACCTGGCACAGCAATGAGGAGACATTTTGGAGGAGGAGGAGGAGGACATGGAGGCTGACCAGCTGGGTATCGCTGGGGAAGAGGCTGCCCAATAGGAGGAGGAGGAAGAAGAGGACAACATTGAGCAACACCACCCAGGTGCAGAAAGACTGGCAGTAAGAATCAGGCATTTGAGGGCAGGGAGGGAGGTCCTAATCACCAGGCACTTTGCTCACTAGGGGCCTGTGTTTCTCTAAGTGGATTCCATGTACCACCTCACTTCTCTGGAAAGTCCTACAATCTGCAATATTGTAACATCAGAGTGAAGGGCCTGGGTGCACTGTGTTAGCGAGTTTCTTTGGTAAGCAGGAGAATGATGACGACTTGCTAAGTACCATTATGATGATGCCATGGTGCAATATAGTCTGACTCCTACGTGAGCTCTGCATGTATGCTGGCACCTCGGCCTACATCTGTGTAATGGGTAAGGCATCTGTAAAACTCCATGAGGGGGGGAGGGGTGGGGAGGGAAAATCTCATGGATTTGAGGAATCAAGTGTTTCATTTTCTCAGTGACACTGCTTTGGGGGGCCTCCCCAAATTATATCAACGTGAAGGATGCCTCTAGTGACCCTCAGGATTCTTCTAAAAGGTAAATCTGAGACAAATTAGTCACAGGTGGGTGGTGAAAAAACATTAATTGATGACAATAAAAGTGTCTAAATAATAAGTGCTTACATAAAAACAATGAACAAAAAAAGGTTAAGTGCTTAAAAATCTATAACTAGTGCAATTCCTTCACCTGTACAATCTTAGTGCAACTACAACTTCCTAACCTTATATAGAACCAGAGAACCATAGAAAATTACAGCTCAGAAACAAGCCTTTTGGCCCTTCTTGTCTGTGCCGAACCATATTTTGCCTAGTCCCACTGACCTGCACTTGAACCATATCCCTCCACAGCCCTCTCATCCATGAACCCATCCAAATTTTTCATAAATGTTAAAAATTTACCACTTTATCCGGCAGCTCATTCCACACTCCCACCACTCTCTGTGTGAAGAAGCCCCCCCCTAATATTCTTTAAACTTTTCTCCTTTCACACTTAACCCATGCCCTATGTTTTTTTTCTCCCCTGGCCTCAGTGGAAAAAGCCTGCTTGCATTCATTCTATCTACAATCATCAAAATCTTCTACACCTCTATCAAATCTCCTCTCGTTCTTCTACGCTCCAGGGAATAAAGTCTAAACCTATTCAATCTCTCTCTGTAACTCAGCTTCTCAAGTCCCGGCAACATCCTTGTGAACCTTCTCTGCAGTCTTTCAACCTTATTTACATCCTTCCTGTAACTTGGTGACCAAAACTCAATACTCTAAGTTCGGCGTCACCAATGCCTTATGTAACCTTACCATAACACTCCAACTTTTATACTTGATACTCCGATTTATAAAGGCCAATGTACCAAAAGCACTCTTTACAACCCTATCCACCTGTGACTTCACTTTTAGGGAATTCTTACCCATATTCCCAAATCCCTCTGTTCAACTGCACTCTTCAGAGCCCTACCATTTAGCCTGTATGTTTTACTTTGGTTTGTCCTTCCAAAGTGCAATACCTCACACTTGGTGCGTTAAATTCCATTTGCCATTTTTCAGCCCATTTTTCTAGTTGGTCTAAGTCCCTCTGCAAGCTTTGAAAACCTTCCTCATTGTCCACTACACCTCCAATCTTTGTATCATCAGCAAATTTGCTGATTCAATTTACCACATTATCATCCAGATCATTGATAAAGATGACAAACAACAGTGGACCCAACACCGATCCTTGCAGCACTCCAGTAGTCACAGGCCTCCACTCAGAGAAGCAATCCTCCATAAACACTGTCTGGCTTCTTCCATTGAGCCAGTGTCTAATCCAATTTACAACTTCCCCATCTATACCTAGCATGGCCTACCACTATGTGTCTCACCAAAATGTACGTCCGAGACGGAGGGGACCAGCTGCCCACGTCATCCTGTGGTGCTTGACAAGTATGGGTCTGGACCTTGAGGGCCTTGACAGCTTCCAATTGGCTGAGATGTATCAATGGCACCCTCTTCATCCTGCTGCCCCTGAGATGTCAGGAAGGGGGGAATCAGAAGGTGTAGCCACAGCTGGAAAGTTCCGGCATGGGCTTGAACCCTTATTCCTCCCTTGCGCTCCTGTGGGCCCCTGGATCACTCCATGGCAGGGTAGTGCTGCAATGAGCTTCAGAAGCTCCACCATCACTGGCCCTGCCAGTCCTGAAGGACCACCTGTGTTCTACCCATGGTGGTTGAGCCCTTTGCAATGGCTACCTGAGTCAGGAGCCAGCTGTCAATGGCCACAGCAAGTACCTTCTGAGACTGTGTCATGCTCTGCAGTCCTTCAGTCATGGCCCTCAATGACCGAGTCACATTCTCAAGGGCTGCTGCTGTAGCATGCTGCTTCTCAATGCTGTCCCATTGTGTCTTGTACAAGCTCTCAAACCTCTGTGCCATTGGCCGCAGAACCTGAAGAATCGTGTTAAGTCCCTCAGCTATGGTCCGCTGAAACTCAGCCATGCCCTCTGGGACTCCGCTGTGGCCTGCTGTGATTTGGTCATCACTTGGAGCCTGGCACTCATGATGAGGATTCCCTGCCCCAGGGCTTTCCATTGCAGAATCCACCCTTGCAATGTTGGCCTGGGAACCATACAAGATAGCAACAGCTGGTCCACCTGAAAGCTTTGAGACTCCTTCCAACAGTTTCACAGACAGTTCAGTGTAGCTGTCAGCATCTCTTGCATTCCCTGGCTCTGTTACTGCACCTCCAGCAGCTGCGGGAAAAGTGATCACAGAGTAATCTGGGGGTAGCTGCTCCTCGCCTCGGGCAGGCCCCTGAGCCAGAGGCCTCGGATGTTCTCTCCTCCACCTGATATACATTATCAGATGTGTCATGCTTACTAGAGAGAGACCCAGAAGCCTCACCACTAATGGGACTCACCAGTGACAGTATCTGGGATGATGAATTGTGAGGTGGAAGCTGACACCAAAGAAGTGTCACCCTCAGAAGTCTCTTCACCCTCTTCCTCCAAGGGACCTGGAGTTACAGAGCGACTGCCCTGAGGAGATCTGCTCAGTGGTGGGCATGACGACAGTTTTGGAGTCCGCCTGGAGCGAGGCAGGGGAGTCCCTTGTGCTCCCCAACGAGTCGCTCCTTTTCCCCCAGGGCAACTCAGGGCCCTTCTGAAAGACCACTCTGGTCACCCCAACAGCGTCCAACTGGCCCTCGACTGTTAGTCGGACCTGGTGCTGCTGATCTGATCCACACAGGCCTGATCATGGGCGGCACTTGGCCTGAATCAAAAAGAGCAGCGCCAGTTGCAAGAATTCCTTACTGGACTCATGGGGGAGTGGACAGGTGCGTCTTGCACCATCACTCCCTCAAATAATTAGATAAGTGGTGAATGGTGGCAGGAACACTAAGCTGCTGATATGAAGGTGCCCATAGCCAGCCTCAACATCAACGACAACAGTGAGCCACTCCGCAGGATCCAGAACTTCTTGATCCTCCAGGAAGGGAAGTCCAATGGATACTGGGGGGTGCGTGGTCATTCACTTCCTGCATTGCAGCAAATGACTTTCTACCAGAAAGTGTCCACCAATCTCAGCACCATCAAAAGGGGCAAATGCATCATCCATGGGGTGAACAGTGATAGCCTTTTTCCTCGGATGGAGAAAGCTAGCATGAGGGGGCATAGCTTTAAATTAAGGGGTGGTAGTTATAGGACGGATGTCAGGGGTAGGTTCTTTACCCAGAGGGTGGTGAGGGATTGGAATGCCCTGCCTGCTGCAGTTATAAATGCGCCTAGTTTGGGGGCGTTTAAGAGATCCGTGGATAGGTTTATGGATGGAAAGGGATTGGTTTAGGTTAGAGAGTCATTGCTTTTTTAATTGGTTGGCGCAACATTATGGGCCGAAGGGCCTGTTCTGTGTTGTTATGTTCTATGGGGAGGATTTCAACTACACCCTCAAGGCTCAATACCGCACTGGCCCTGGCTGTGCACCCTGACAGTGGTGAAGTTGTTGGACCTGCTCGGGACCCATGACTTGGTGGATGTCTGGAGACATCTCCATCCTAGTTCCAAACCTTTACGTACGTGAAGCATGGAGCCGGAGGGTCCAGGTTCAACCGCCTCTACATTTTGAGGGCATATGCAGCCGACATCCCGTTGGCTTCTGTGCAGCGGGTGCCATGCTAGACAACCATCCGGTGTGGGTGGGATTGTTCTGTTAGAGTTGGGGAGGTAGGGGGGTCCATGTACTAGCACTTTAACAAAAAATGTTGCTGGAGGATAGGCAGTTCCTGGACTCGTTTCATCCTTTCAGGACCAGCTGGAGAAGGAAGTGGGGAGCAAAAGGGTGGCTAGGGGTAAAATTGGTCCTCTCAGGGACAGATGTGGGGAATTGTGCTTAGAGGCAGAGGGAATGGGGGAGATCCTGAATGAATACTTTGCGTCGGTATTCACGAAGGAGAGGGGCTTGATGTCTGGTATGGTCATCAAGGGAGCGGTAGACCAATTGAAAGATCTATCGATTAAAAGGGAAGAAGTGTTAGGGCTTTTAGGTAACATTAAAACCGATAAATCTCCGGGGCCCGATGGCATTTATCCTAGACTGCTTAGGGATACAAGAGATGAGATTGCTGGGCCTCTGACGCAAATCTTTGTCTCTTCTTTGGACACAGGTGAGGTCCCAGAGGACTGGAGGATAGCGAACGTGGTACTGTTGTTTAAAAAGGGTAGGAGGGATTACCCGGGTAACTATAGGCCGGTGAGTTTAACGTTAGTGGTAGGCAAGTTGATGGAGAGTATTCTTAGGGATAGAATGTATAAGCACTTAGAGCGTTGCGATCTGATTAAGGATAGGCAGCATGGCTTTGTTCAGGGGAAGTCTTGCCTTACGAACCTGGTAGAATTTTCTGAGGAGGTGACAAAAATGGTCGACGAAGGTTGAGCCGTTGATGTCGTCTATATGGATTTCAGTAAGGCATTTGACAAAGTCCCTCATGGTAGGTTGGTAGAGAAGGTTAAAGCTCATGGGATATGTGGCCAGGTATCTAGATGGGTAGAGAACTGGCTTGCAAAGAGGAGTCAGAGAGTAGTAGTGGAGGGGTCCTTTTCTAGCTGGAGGTCTGTCACTAGTGGTGTGCATGATGTGGATATAAGAACATAAGAAATAGGAGCAGGAGTAGGCCATCTAGCCCTTCGAGCCTGCCCCGCCATTCAATAAGATCATGGCTGATCTGTTGTGTCTCAGTTCCACATCCCCACCCTCTCCTCATAACCCTTAATCCCCTTGCTTATCAAAAACCCTTCAAACCGCGTCTTAAAAATATTTAGCGAGGCAGCCTCCACCACTTCAATGGGCAGAGAATTCCAGAGATTCACCACCTTTTGAGTGAAGAAGTTCCTCCTCAACTCTGTTCTAAACCGTCCCACCTTTATCTTGAGGCTGTGCCTCCGAGTCCTACTGTCCTTTCTGAGTGGGAAGAGCCTCTCCACTTCTATCCTATCTATCCCATTCATCATCTTATATGTCTCAATGAGATCTCCCCTCATTCTTCTAAACTATGCCGGCGTTGGACTGGGGTAAACACAGTAAAAAGTCTGACAACAACAGGTTTAAGTCCAGGACTTAAACCTGGTGTTGTCAGACTTTTTACTAGTGGTGTGCCGCAGGGCTCAGTACTGGGACCTCTTCTCTTTGTAGTGTATATAAATGATTTGGAAGAGGGAGTAGGTGGTGACACCAAGATGGCTGGATTGGCGGGCAGTGAGGGGCAGTGTCTGGCAATACAACGGGATATTGATAGGCTGGTATATTGGGCAGATACATGGCAAATGGATTTTAATCCGGATAAATGTGAGGTGATGCATTTTGGCCAGAATAATGTAGGCGGCAGTTATATGATAAAGAGTAAGCCCATAAGGAGTACAGAATCACAGCGAGACCTGGGGGTGCAAGTGCACAAGTCTTTGAAGGTGGCAGTGCAAGTGGAGAGTATGGTGAAGAAAGCCTATGGTATGTTAGCCTTTACAGGAAGGGGTATAGAATATAAGAGCTGGAGTCTAATGTTGCAGTTGTATAGAACATTGGTTAGGCCGCATTTAGAGTACTGCTTCCAGTTCTGGTCGCCTTACTACCTGAAGGACGTGGAGACTCTGGAGAGAGTGCAGAGGAGGTTTACCAGGATGTTGCCTGGTATGGAAGGACTGGGGTATGAGGAAAGATTGAATAAATTGGGGCTCCTTTCCCTTGAAAGATGGTGACCGAGGGGGGATCTAATAGAGATATATAAGATTATGAAGGGTAATAGATAGAGTAAACAGAGGTAAGCTATTTCCTATAATAGAGACACACAGGACAAGGGGCCATGGGCTTAAGGTGAGGGGGGAGAGGTATAATACAGATATTAGAACATCGAACATTATAGCGCAGAACAGGCCCTTCGGCCCACGATGTTGCGCCGACCAGTTACAAAAACAATGACCCACTAGCCTATACCAATCCCTTTTTGTCCATAAACCTATCCACAGATCTCTTAAACGCCCCCAAACTAGGCGCATTTACAACTGCAGCAGGCAGGGCATTCCAATCCCTCACCACCCGCTCGGTAAAGAACCAACCCCTGACATCCGTCCTATAACTACCCCCCCTTAATTTAAAGCCATGCCCCCTCGTGCTAGCTTTCTCCATCCGAGGAAAAAGGCTATCACTGTCCACCCTATCTAAACCTCTAATCATCTTATGTGTTTCAATAAGATCCCCTCTTAGCCGCCTTCTTTCCAACGAAAACAACCCCAAATCCCTCAGTCTCTCCTCATAGGACCTCCCCACCATACCAGGCAACATCCTAGTAAACCTCCTCTGCACCCTCTCCAAAGCCTCCACATCCTTCCTGTAATGTGGGGACCAGAACTGCACACAGTACTCCAGTGCGGCCGCACCAGAGTAGTGTACAGTTGCAACATGATGCTGCGACTCTTAAATTCAATCCCCCTACCAATAAACGCCAAGACACTGTACGCCTTCTTAACAACCTTATCTACTTGATTCCCAACTTTCAGGGATCTATGTACACATACACCTAGATCCCTCTGTTCATCCACACTATTCAGAGTCCTCCTGTTAGCCCTATACTCGACACATCTGCTGCTCCTACCGAAGTGAATTACCTCACACTTCTCCGCATTAAATTCCATCCGCCCTCTAATTCCATTAGAGGGAGGTTTTTCACACAGAGGGTAGTGGGGGTATAGAATGCTCTGCCAAGTAAAGTGGTGGAGGCAAACACGCTAGAGTCATTTATGAGTAACTTAGACAGGCACATGAGTGGGTTGGAGATGGGTGGATATAGGAGATTGTTTTAAATAAGGGTCATTAGCATTGGGGGTCCCTGGTAAGGTAAATGGATATGGTACAATAACAATGTTTTTTTTTTCTCTTTTCATTCACAGGTTTTAAGTCGGTCTGCCTTGTGTCCAACGAGGGGCATACATGCGATGGGTCGTACTTGGGCTGCTCTTGGTTGTTCGAGATTGGCATAGTGCTTCATGTCATTAGAGAGAGTGCAGAGGAGATTTACCAGGATGTTGCCTGGTATGGAAGGGCTGTCTTACAAGGAAAGATTGAACGCACTTGGGCTGTTTTCCCTTGAGAGACGTCGGCTGAGGGGGGATCTAATAGAGGTTTATAAGATTATGAAGGGGATAGATAGAGTAAATGGTGGTAAGCTTTTTCCGCTATTAGAAATGGATAGAACGAGGGGTCACGGGCTTAGGGTGAGGGGGGCTAGATATAAGACTAATATTAGAGGGCAGTTTTTCACACAAAGGGTAGTGGGGATGTGGAATGCACTGCCGAGTAAGGTGGTGGAAGCAGGCACGCTAGGGTTGTTCAAGAGTCACTTGGACGGCCACATGAGCGGTCTACATATAGGGAGATATAGCAGGTCTTACTAAACATTGTAGGCTTGGGATTCAGTTTTAGCCTCAGGGATATAGAGTCTTTTAATCATGAATTTTTTATCCACAGGCATTTAAGTCCAGCAAGGGGCATGCGTGCGGCAGGTTGTGGTGGGCTGCTCTTGGATGTTGCTTCGGGAGTTGCCTACAGCTTCATGTCGTTGGTGTGCGTAAACTGGACCATCTCGAGGGCATCATGACAGCTCAGAGGCTATCTCTGTTGCTATGTGGACACATGGATTTGGGCCTGTGTCCGTGGGAGTTTGCGCGTTCTCCCCATGGTTGCATGGGTTTCCTCCGAGTACTCCGGTTTCCTCCCACATCCCAAAAATGTGCTTTTAGGCTGATTGATTGGGTAACAAATTGTCCCTATATTGGACCTCCCTGATCCTCACACATTAGGCATAGACTAAAATCATGAATAGGTCACTGACCATGGGACGGCGGCGCAGGCTCGTTGGGCCGAAGGGCCTGTTTCCCGTGCTGTGTTGTTCTTTGTTCTTTGTTTGTTCTTTATTAGTGTGTGCTTAAACTGGACCAGATACTGGGCAAGACGACAGCTCAGTGACTGTCACTGATTGCTGTGCAGACACATGGATTTGGGCTGGTGTCTGAGGGGGTTTGCACATTCTCCCCGTGCTTGCGTGGGTTTTTTCCGGGTGCTCCGGTTTCCTCCCACACCCCAAAGATGTGCTATTAGGCTGATTGGCAGTAATAAATTGTCCCTAAATTAGTTTCCCTCAATGTGGATGGCCATAAAACATTAGATAAGGGTCATGGGTGAAGGGGGGGACTGGTGGTGTTAAGGCGGCGGCGCAGGCTCGTTGGGCCGAAGGGCCTGTTTCCCGGGCTGTTTTTTTTTGTTCTTTGTTTCCCTTCCTTGAGGCTATGGTGGGATGTGGGAAAGAGACACATCCGTACCTTCTGTCAGGAACACATGAAGGGACAAAGAGGTGGAAATCTAGGGCTGAGGAGTTAGAGAGGTAGGTTTTCGACCTGGAGTCACACCTCAGTCAGCCTCATGTGGACCCGGCCCTGCGGCTGGGGAACAGGGAGAAGGGTATGCTGAGGGACCTGCAACTTGTCGGGTCTCGCGGCGCGAACATGAGGTCGCGACTCCAGTTCTGCTTGGACCTGGACCGTGGCACCCCCTTCTTTTACTTGCTGGAAAAAAGGCAGGCGACTCATCAGCAGCTCCTTATTGTGCTGGCTAACGATGGATCCCCCGTCTTGGATTTGGAGAGCATCAGGGCCATTGACTGAGATACTACAATGCCCTTTTCTCTCCCAATCCATCCAGTGAGGATGCCCACAGACTTCTGTGAGAAGTCCTGCTGTAGGTTGGCCCAGAGGGTCCTGGCAGGTTTGAGGCCACGGTAAGCCTGGATGAGCTGACTGGAGCCCTCAACAACTTCCAATGGGGCAAAGCCCTGGGCAGGACGAGCTTACCGTGGAGTTCCTCAGGGTGTTCTGGGATGTCATGGGAAACAACCAAGCGGGGGTCCTGAGGGAGAGTCTTGCAACCAGGAAGATGCCCCTGTTTTGGTGCAGGGCCATCATTGCCCTGTTGCCCAAGAAGGAAGATCTTCGCCTCCTAATAAGCTGGCGTCCAGTCTCCCTCCTCAGCATGGACTATAAAATCTCCACCAGGGCACCTCAATGTGCCTTGGTTCTGTGCTGGACCAAGTGATTCACCCTGACCAGTCCTGGATGGTTCTGGGTCATTTGATCCACAATAATCTCCATCTGGTCCAGGATCTGATCTACCATTCCCAGAAGGCTGGTCTGTCGAGCACCCTACTGTCTATTGATCAGGAAAAGGTGTTTGACAGGGTGGATCATGAGTATCTACTTGGAACTCTGCGGGCATTCGAGTTCAGGACACATTTTGTCACCCAGATCTGATTACTGTACTCTGCCGCAGAGTATCTCATTAAAGTTAACTGGTCCCTGATGGCACCCCTTCGCTTTGGGAGAAGAGTGCAACAGAGCTGCCCCTCGTTCCAGCCAAGTATATTTGATTTGCGTGAGGCCATTCTTGCTCCTTTTGTGGAGCAGGTTGTCGGATTTGATTCTGCATGGGCCGGACATAAGTGTGGTCCTGTTGGCTTATGCTGATGACGTGCTTCTCATGTTCGTGGACCTGGCTGACCTTTGGAAGGTGCAGAGTGTCAGGCGGTGTACTCTGCTGCATCCTCTGCCAGGATCAACTGGGCCAAGGCATCCTGAGGCACACTGCTGGTTACAGGCCTCACTCTGGTTGCGCCGACCCGTGAAACCAATCTAAAGCCCATCTAACCTACACTATTTCAATATCATCCATATGTTTATCCAATGACCATTTAAAGAGAGAGTGAATACAATGTCCGCAGTGAATCAGAGTGAGTGAATCAAATCTGCAGTGTGTTGCAGACAGAATGAATCAAATTTACACAATGGACCATAGATGTAGTGAATCTCATCAACACAGTGTATCATAGAGCGAGTGAATCCAATCTACACAGCATATCACAGAGTGAGTGAATCCAATCTACATAGTGCATCACAGAGAGAGTGAATCAAATCGAAACAGTGTATTACAGAGAGAATGAAATCTACACAGAGTATCACAGAGAGGGTGAATCAACTCTACACTGTGCATCACAGAGAGAGGTAATCAAATCCACATAGCGTATCACATGCAGAATGAATCCAATCTACACACTGTATCAAAGAGAGAGCGAATCTAATCTGCACAATGTTTCAAAGAAACAGTGAATCCAATCTACACAGTGTAGCACACAGCGAGTGAACCAAATCTACACAGTCTATCACAGAGACAATGAATCACATTTTTACAGTGTGCCACAGAGTGATGAATCCAATCAATACAGTGTATCAACGATTGCAGTGAATCTAATCTACACAATGTGTCACAGAGACAGTGAATACAATCTGCAGAGTGTATCAGTGAGAATGAATCCAATGCACACTGCATATCACAAAGTGAGTGTATCCAATCTACACAGAATCTAATCTAAAAAGTGCAAAATAGAGAGTGATTCAAACTATACAGAGCATCACAGAGAGAATGAATCAAATTTACATAGTGTATCACAGAGAGAGAATCCAATCTACACATTGTATCACAAAGAAAATGAAATCTACACAGCATTTCACAGATAGACCAAATCCAATCTACACAGTTCATCACATATAGAATGAATCCAATCTACACAGTGTATTGCAGAGAGAGTGAATCAACTCTATACAATGCATCACAGAGACAGTGAATCAAATCGACACAATGTATCACAAAGCGAGTGAACCAAATCTGCACAGGTTATCACAGAGACAGTGAATCCAAACTGCACAGTGCATCACAGATAGAGGGAATCAATCTGTTACCTACATGGACTTTAGCAAGACTTTTGACAAGGGACCACATGGTAGGTTGTTGCATAAAGTTAAATCTCTTGGTATCCACAGTAGGGTAGCTAAATGGATACAAAACTGGCTTGACC
Source organism: Prionace glauca (assembly GCA_037974335.1). Lineage (NCBI taxonomy): Eukaryota > Metazoa > Chordata > Chondrichthyes > Carcharhiniformes > Carcharhinidae > Prionace > Prionace glauca. The sequence goes on along the minus strand of CM075736.1, from coordinate 19,029,042 downwards.
ATTGTTCACAGCAAACTACCCAGCCTTCAGGAGAACAGTGACCACAATACCACACAACCCTGCCACAGCAACCTCATCGACATGGATACCATCGTCATACATGAGAATACTATCCACCAGGTACAATGTCGCACTATCTGTAACCCCCGTGACTTGCCTGGGTTTGCAAAACCTCACTTACTATACTGTCTGGAGACAATACACATCTCTTTAAACTGTGATCAGTGCTCCTTCCACTCACATTATCAGCCACTTCAGGTCTTGAACAGCAGGTGAGGTGTAAGGATTCGCATTCTAATCAGTAATTTCTAAACTGTCTGTGCTTTATATGCTCTGTCTGAGGCCAGAACTCTCCATTCACCTGACGAAGGGGCTAACCCCGAAAGCTTGTGAGTATATTATCAAATAAATAGGTTGGACTAAAGCCTGGTGTTGTCAAACTTTTTGCTGTGTTGATGATAGAATAGTAAAAAGTCTGACAACACCAGGTTTTAGTCCAACCAATTTATTTGATAATATTCTCACAAGCTTTCGAGGTTACCCTCTTCGTCAGGTGAATGGAGAGTTCTGGCCTCAGACAGAGCATATAAAGCACAGACAGTTTAGAGATTACTGATTAGAATGCGAATCCTTACACCTAACCTGCTGTTCAAGTCTTAAAGTGGCTGATAATGTGAGTGTAAGGCACGACCTGCCCTTGACAAATCCATGCTAACTATTCCTGATCATGTCAAACCTCTCCAACTGCTCGTAAATCTTGTCCCTCAGAAGCCTCTCCATCAGCTTACCAACCACTGAGGTCAGACTCACCGGGCGGTAATTTCCCGGGCTATCTCTGTTCCCTTTCTTGAAAATAGGGACTACATCCGCAATCCTCCAATCTTCCGGAACCTCTCCCGTCTCCATTGACGACGCAAAGATCATCGCCAAGGGCTCTGCAATCACTTCCCTGGCCTCCCACAGTATCCTGGGGTACATCCCATCTGGTCCCGGCGACTTATCTACCTTGATAGAATTCAAAAGTTCTAACACATCCTCCTCCTTAATGTCCACTTACTCAATCTTTTCCACCTGCTGCAAGTCCATAGCAAGATCTCCCAAATCAGCTTCCACTGTGAATACTGATGCAAAGTACTCATTAAGCACCTCCGCCATTTCTTCTGGTTCTACACAGACCTTTCCCCCTTCATCTTTTATAGGTCCTATCCTTTCCCTTCTCACCCTTTTAGAACTCCGTTCTAAAATGCCCCCCCTTTATCTTGAGGCTGTGCCCCCTAGTCCTACTGTCTTTTTTGAGCGGGAAGAGTCTCTCCACCTCTATCCTATCCATCCCATTCATCATCTTATATGTCTCAATGAGATCTCCCCTCATTCTTCTAAACTCCAACGAGTACAAGCCTAGTTCATTCAGCCTCTCCTCATAGCTCAACCTCCTCAACTCCGGTATCAGCCTAGTAAACCTCCTCTGCACTCCCTCCAAGACCAAAATATCTTTGCGCAGGTGCGGCGCCCAAAACTGCACACAGTACTCCAGCTGCGGCCTCACCAATGCCCTATACAGCTGCAGCAAGACCTCCCTACTTTTATATTCAATCCCCTTCGCTATGAAGGCCAGCATCCCATTCGCCTTCCTGACCACCTGCTGCACCTGCAAGCTGGGTTTTTGCGACTCATGCACAAGGACCCCGAGGTCCCTCTGCACCATCGCCTGCTGCAGTTTTTCGCCACGTAAGTAATAGTTCTTCCTACCATACTTCCTTCCAAAGTGGACCACCTCACACTTGCCAACATTAAATTCCATTTACCATTTCCTGACCCATTCGCCCAGCCTATCTAGATCCTTCTGCAGACTCTCCACACCCTCCGCACAATTTGCCGTTCCCCCAATCTTGGTGTCATCCGCAAATTTCGACACCCTACACTCGGTTCCCTCCTCCAGATCATCTATATAAATGGTAAAAAGCTGAAACAGGGCAGGACTTACTCAGTTAATGGTGGAGCATTGAGGAGAGTTACAGAACAAAGAGATCTCAAGGCACAAGTTCATAGCTCCTTGAAAGTGGAATCACAAGAGGACAGAGTGGTGAAGAAGGCATTCAGCATGCTTGGTATCATTGGTCAGAACATTGAACACAGAAGTTGAGACATCTTGTTGAAGTTGTACAAGACATTAGTAAGGCCACCTAATGTCTACTCTGGTCACCCAATTATAAAAAAAAAATATTAAACTGGAAAGAGTGCAGAAAAGATTAACTCAGTTGCTATCAGGGCTTGATGGTTTGAGTTATAAGGAGAGGGTTGATAGACTGGGACTTTTTTCCCTGGAGCATAGAAGGCTGAGGGGTGATCTTATAGAGATCTATAAAATAATGAGGGGTATAGATCAGCTAGATAGTCAATATCATTTCCCAAAGGCAGGGAGTCGAAAACTAGAGGGCATAGGTTTAAGGGGAGAGATACAGAAGTGTCCAGAGGGGCAATTTTTTCACACAGAGGGTGGTGAGTGTCTGGAAGAAGCTGTCAGAGATAGTAATAGAGATGAGTGCAATACTGTCCTTTAAAAAGCATTTAGACAGTCACATGGGTAAGATGGGTAGAGAGCCAAATGTGGGCAATTGGGATGAGCTTTGGGGTTTCAAAAAAAAAGGGCGCATGGACAAGTTGGGCCGAAGGGCCTGTTTCCATGTTGCAAACCTCCATGACTCTATGACTCTAATCCTACACAGTGTAGTACAGAGCAAGTGACTCCAATCTACGCCTTATTTCACAGATGGAGTGAGTCCAATCTGCACAGTACATTACAAAGACAGTGAATCCAATTTACACTGTGTATCACACAGAGAATGAATCAAATCTACACAGCGTGCACAGAGAGAGTGAAGCTAATCTACACAGTGTATCAAGGAGACAGTGAATCCAATCCAATTCTAGAGTAGCTTCACCCTTTCTGTGAAACGTTGTGGAGATTTAAAACACTCTCTGCGTTACTAAGAACAAAGAACAACCCAGCATGGGAAACAGGCCCAACGAGCCCGTGCCGCCAGTCCAACAAAGCATTTTCCTACACCTACCTTGCCCCGTGTGTATGCGAATGGTACCCCTATTGTAACCAGATTCAGGGGACAATAGTGTAGGGTCAATTTGGTACACCAATCAGCCTAAGAGCACATCTTTGGGGTGTGTGAGGAAACCAGAGCACCCGAAGGAAACCCACGCAACCACATGCGCAAACTCCCACAGATACCGGCCCAAATCCATGTATCTGCACAGCTAGCAATGATAGTCACTGAGCTGTTGTGGTGCCCATCTGCTGGTCCAGGTTTAAGCACACACAACAACACAAAGTACTAGGCCACTTTCGAAATATCCAAGAGCATCCTATGCACGATCCACTGTGTGCATGCCCCTCGTTTGACAACAAGGTGGACCGACACCTGTGGATTAAAAGAGACAAAACATTAACATGTAGTATTACATTTCCAGTATCGTCCCGAGGCTCTGACCCTTTTTAAAACTGTTGCCTATAACCTTCCATCCCTGTTTCACTCGTGCCTGTCTAAGTAAACCTTAAACAAGCCGAGCATGCCTGCCTCCACCACCTTACTTGGTAGCGCATTCCATACCCCCACGACCCTCTGTGTGAAAAACGTCCCTCTGGTATCTAAATTATACTTCTCCCCCCTCACTCTTAGATCGTGGCCTCTCGTGATAGTTGTCTCCAATCTAGGGAAAAGCCTGCCACTGTTGACTCTATCTATACCCTTCATTATTTTATACACCTCTATCAGATCCCCCCTTAATCTCCATCTTTCTAAGGAGAAGAGCCCCAGTTTACCCAATCTTTCCTCATATCTCAGTCCTTCCATACCAGGTAGCATCCTGGTAAACCTCCTCTGCACTCTCTCCAGGGTCTCCACGTCCTTCCGGTAGTAAGGTAACCAGAACTGAACGCAGTACTCCAAATGCAGTCTAACCAACGTTCTGTACAACTGAAGCATTAGATGCCAGCTCTTATACTCTATACCCCTTCCTATAAAGGCTAGCATTCCATAAGCTTTCTTCACAACCTTCTCCACCTGGGTTGCCACCTTCAGAGACTTGTGCACTTGCACTCCCAGGTCCCTCTGCATTTCTGTATTCTTAATTGGTCTACCTTTTATCATGTAACTCCTCCCTGCATTATTCCTTCCAAAATGCATCACCTCGCATTTGTCAGGATTAAATTCCATCTGCCATCTATCTGCCCAATATACCAACCTATCTATATCCTGCTGTGTCACCTGGCAATCTTCCTCACTATCCGCCAATCCTGCCATCTTGGTGTCATCTGCAAACTTGCTGATCACACCACGTACGTCCTCTTCCAAGTCGGTTATATATATTACAAAGAGGAGAGGTCCCAGTACTGAGCCCTGCGGCACACCACTGGTCACCGGCCTCCAGCTAGAAAAGGACCCTTCCACTACTACTCTCTGTCTCCTGTGGCCTAGCTAGTTTTCAATCCATCTAGATACCTGTCCCTGTATACCCTGTGCCTAAACCTTTTCTACCAGCCTACCATGAGGGACTTTGTCAAATGCCTTACTGAAATCCATATAGATGACATCAACAGCTCGCCCATCATCAACCGTTTTTGTCACCTCCTCAAAAAATTCTACCAGATTCGTAAGGCAAGACCTCCCCTGAACAAAGCCATGTTGCGTATCCCTAATCAGATTGCAACGCTCCAAATACTCATACATCCTATCCCTAACAACTTTCTCCAACAATTTTCCTACCACCGATGTCAAACTCACTGGCCTATAATTACCAGGGTTATCACTACTGCCCTTTTTTAATAGCGTACCACATTTGCTACCCTCCAGTCCTCTGGGACCTCACCTGTGTCCAAAGAAGAGACAAAGATTTGCGTCAGAGGCCTAGCAATTTCATCTTTCACCTCCCTAAGCAGCCTTGGATAAATGCCACCAGGCCCTGGAGCTTTATCCATTTTTATGCTACCTAAAAACCCTAACACTTCCTCCCTTGTAATGGATATTTCCTTCAACTGATCTACAGCTCCCTCCAAGACATTACAAGACACCAAGCCCCTCTCCTTTGTGAATACCGATGCGAAGTATTCATTCAGGATCTCCCCCATTCCCTCAGACTCAATGCACAGTTCCCCTCCTTTGTCCCTAAGAGGACCTATTTTCCCTCTAACCACCCTCTTGTTCCTAATATAACAGTAAAATGCCTTTGGATTTTCCTTAATCCTATCAGCCAAAGCCATTTCATGCCTCCTTTTTTCCTTTCTTATTCCCCTTTTAAGCTTCCTCCTGCTCTCTCTATATTTCTCTAGCGCTCTCTCCATTCCCGGTTGTATGCCACTCTCTTCTTCCTGACCAAGTCCTCAATATCCCCTGTAATCCACGGCTCTCTGATCCTGCCTTTCCCATCCTTCCTCTTTACCGGCACATGTCTTTCCTGCAACATTATCAGTTTGCCTTTGAAAGCCTCCCACTTGCCAACCGTGGACTTGCCCGCTAACAACCTCTCCCAATCAGTGTCCTTCAGCTCCTTCCTAATCCGGCTATAGCTTGCCTTCCCCCAGTTCAGCACCCTCCCCTTCGGACGGCACTCATCCCTTTCCATTTTTATCCTAAAGTAGACGGACTTGTGGTCACTGTTAGCCACATGTTTGCCTACTGCAACCTCAACCACCTGCCCCGGCTCATTACCCAAAACTAAATCCAGTATAGCCCCTTCCCTAGTCGGGCTAGTTACATACTGCTCCAAGGACCCTTCCAGCACACATTTTACAAATTCCTCCCCATCCGTACCCCCAGCTCTAGGCACCTTCCATTTCATTCTCTGGGTGTGTGGTGTTTTGATAATTTCATTCTCTGGGTGTGTAGTGTTTTGGTAGTTTCATTCTCTGGGTGTGTGGTGTTTTGGTAATTTCATTCTCTGGGTGTGTGGTGTTTTGGTAGTTTCATTCTCTGGGTGTGTGGTGTTTTGGTAGTTTCATTCTCTGGGTGTGTAGTGTTTTGGTAGTTTCATTCTCTGGGTGTGTGGTGTTTTGATAATTTCATTCGCTGGGTGTGTAGTGTTTTGGTAGTTTCATTCTCTGGGTGTGTGGTGTTTTGGTAGTTTCATTCTCTGGGTGTGTGGTGTTTTGGTAGTTTCATTCTCTGGGTGTGTGGTGTTTTGGTAATTTCATTCTCTGGGTGTGTGGTGTTTTGGTAGTTTCATTCTCTGGGTGTGTGGTGTTTTGGTAGTTTCATTCTCTGGGTGTGTGGTGTTTTGATAATTTCATTCTCTGGGTGTGTAGTGTTTTGGTAGTTTCATTCTCTGGGTGTGTGGTGTTTTGGTAGTTTCATTCTCTGGGTGTGTGGTGTTTTGGTAATTTCATTCTCTGGGTGTGTGGTGTTTTGGTAGTTTCATTCTCTGGGTGTGTGGTGTTTTGATAATTTCATTCTCTGGGTGTGTAGTGTTTTGGTAGTTTCATTCTCTGGGTGTGTGGTGTTTTGGTAGTTTCATTCTCTGGGTGTGTGGTGTTTTGGTAATTTCATTCTCTGGGTGTGTGGTGTTTTGGTAGTTTCATTCTCTGGGTGTGTGGTGTTTTGGTAATTTCATTCTCTGGGTGTGTGGTGTTTTGGTAGTTTCATTCTCTGGGTGTGTGGTGTTTTGGTAGTTTCATTCTCTGGGTGTGTGGTGTTTTGGTAATTTCATTCTCTGGGTGTGTGGTGTTTTGATAATTTCATTCTCTGGGTGTGTAGTGTTTTGGTAGTTTCATTCTCTGGGTGTGTGGTGTTTTGGTAGTTTCATTCTCTGGGTGTGTGGTGTTTTGGTAGTTTCATTCTCTGGGTGTGTGGTGTTTTGGTAGTTTTATTTCAACACTGTTGATTGAAAACTTCTGTTTGTTTTGCTACTGTTTGGATAATGTTAATGATTATCATTAACCTTGTTGTATCAATCTTGCAATATAAATGATTGATCCCAGTAAGATGCTCTTGAGTGTAGCTATTCTTTCTTCAATGTTGGAGCTATTTGATGCTGATTGGACATGCTGCTTTGCAATGACCTGTTTTTTAAACATCTGTTTTGTGAAGGAATATTTTCAGCTGCGATATTTTCTACCATGTCCTTTGGTAATTCATTTCGGTAGGAATAACAGATGTGTTGAGTATAGGGCTAACGGGAGGACTTTGAATAGTGTGGAGGAGCAGAGGGATCTAGGTGTATGTGTACATAGATCCCTGAAAGTTGGGAATCAAGTAGATAAGGTTGTTAAGAAGGCATACGGAGTTTTGGCGTTTATTGGTAGGGGGATTGAATTTAGGAGTCGTAGCGTCATGATGCAACTGTACACATCTCTGGTGCGGCCGCACTTGGAGTTTTGTGTGCAGTTCTGGTCCCCACATTACAAGAAGGATGTAGAGGCTTTGGAGAGGGTGCAGAGGAGGTTTACCAGGATGTTGCCTGGTATGGAGGGGAGATCCTATGAGGAGAGATTGAGAGATTTGGGGTTGTTTTCGCTGGAAAGAAGGCGGCTAAGAGGGGATCTCATTGAAACATATAAGATGATTAGAGGTTTAGACAGGGTAGATAGTGATAGCCTTTTTCCTAGGATGGAGAAAGCTAACACGAGGGGGCACGATTTTAAATTAAGGGGGGGTAGTTATAGGACAGATGTCAGGGGTAGGTTCTTTACCCAGAGGGTGGTGAGGGACTGGAATGCCCTGCCAGCTGCAGTTGTAAATGCACCTAGTTTGGGGGCGTTTAAAAGATCTGTGGATAGGTTTATGGATGAAAAGGGATTGGTTTAGGCTAGTGGGTCATTGTTTTGTAACTGGTCGGCGCAACATCGTGGGCCGAAGGGCCTGTTCTGCGCTGTAATGTTCTATGTTCTATGACACAGTTTGATGGCAAGGAGCCACCCATCAGCTCTTGTTGGAGACAAAGTTGACAGTTTAATTGAGTAATCTGTTGAAATGAAAGTTACTTTATCTTTGAACAGGTCTGAACAGTGTTAACTGTCAACAAGTATCTTTGTCTGTTCCCTGGGGTGTTAACTCTGTCAGCAGCTGCTTGCATTATGAACTTCAAGAACAAGTTGAAAGCTTGAGGATTAATGAAGAGATGAGCAGTTTGTCAGTGACAGATGAGTCAGCTGATTGGTTAAGAGCTCTTTGTAAATGCAAATGGAATGTGCTACAGCAGAGTTACTGCTTCTCAACTCCTGCACTATCCTGGCAGGATACCGAGGGAAAGTGAAGTAAACAAACCTGTGAACATGTCTCAATCACACCTTTCTTCTGCAGACAGAAGACAGGTTTACTGCCAAATCTTTGGATCTGATACTTGTGAACAAGAAAGATAGAAGAAGGGTGTGAGATTAGATAGATAAAACAGAATCACAGAAAACGAGGGATCATAAGGAGGGGAAATGAGAGGCAAGAAGCTTGGGGAGAGAGAGGACTTAGAGGAGAGAGAGGAAAAAAGAGGCAGTAAATTACATTGGAAATAATGGGGTTGAAGAGGAATGATGAGGAAGAAATATTGAGAGAGGGCAAGACTTGCAGAGAGTAGTGCAATCCTTGGAGCCGACTGGATTTGGAGTGGGAACAGAGGATGTTGCTCCTAATTCTGTGTTATGGTTAGAAAGAACAGGATGATGAGAGTTGGACACGGGTGGAGAATGTGTAGTTCACCATGTAGGCAGATTAAGAAGGAGCAGGAGAAGAACATTAAAATAAGAACATAAGACCTAGGAGCAGGAATAGGCCATCTGGTCCCTCAAGCCTGCTCCACCCTTCAATAAGATCATGGCTGATCTTTTCGTGGACTTAGCTCCCGCCCGTTCGCTATAACCCTTAATTTACTGTTCAGAAATGTCTCTATCCTTGCCTTAAAAACATTCAATGAGATAGTCTCAACCGCTTCAGTGGGCAGGGCATACACATTCACAACCCTCAGTCCTAAATCTGCTGCCTCTTATTTTGAGACTATGCTCCCTAAGTTCTAGTTTCACCCACCAGAGGAAACAACTTCTCTGATTTTATCTTATCTATTTCCTTTGTAATCTTACGTTTCTATAAGATCTCCCCTCATTCTTCTGAATTCCAATGAGTACACCCTCAGTTTATTCAGTCTCACCTTATTAGCCAAACCTCTCAAATCCGGAATCATCTGAGTGTATCTCCTCTGCACCCCCTCCAGTGCCAGTATAACCCTTCTCAAGTAAGGAGACCAAAGCTGTACACAGTACTCTAGTATCACAGCCTCACAGCTTTTTATTTCTGAATTTGATAAGAAGCGAGGCAGAAATCTGATTGGAAGGAATGTTGGTATCAATGGATGCCATTCGGATTGGCGGATGGTGACTAGTGGAGTGCCCCAGGGGTCGGTGCTGGGGCCTCAGCTATTTACCATTTATAAAGATGATCTGGAGGAGGGAACCGAGTGTAGGGTGTCGAAATTTGCTGATGACACGAAGATGAGTGGAAAAGCAAATTGCGTGGAGGGTGTGGAAAGTCTGCAGAGAGATCTGGATAGGCTGAGTGAGTGGGCGAGGACCTGACAGATGGAGTATAATGTTAGCAAGTGTGAGGTTATCCACATTGGTAGAAATAATGGTAGGAGGGATTACTATTTAAAGGACAAAAAGCTGCAGTATGCTATGGTGCAGAGGACCTGGGGGTCCTTGTGCATGAGTCGCAAAAACCCAGTCTGCAGGTGCAGCAGGTATCAAGAAGGCAAATGGGATGTTGGCCTTTATAGCGAGGGGGATAGCACGCGACCTTTGTTTGAACAGAGGGGAGTACGGTAGGATGAGAGAAGAATTGGCGAATGTGGACTGGGGGAGTGCGTTGGAAGGTAGGTCTGCTGAAGAGCAGTGGAGGATCTTTAAGGAGATCTTTCTTGGTGCTCAGCAGAAATTTATTCCGATGGTCAAAAAGGATAGTAGGCAGAGAGGTAGTAAGCCGTGGATAACGAAGGAGGTGAAGGAAAGTGTTAAATTAAAAGCGGAGGCATTTAGAGTAGCGAAGAGGAGTGGGCGAGAAGAGGATTTGGAGAAGTTTAAATGTCAACAAAGATTGACAAAGAAGTTGATAAAGAAGGGTAGGAGAAACTATGAAGCTGGGCTCGCGCTTAATATAAAAAAGGATAGCAAGAGTTTTTATAAATATATAAAAAGGAAGAGGCTAGCTAGGGTGAACGTTGGTCCTTTAGAGGATGAGAAAGGGGACCTAGTGGTAGGGGATGGGGAAATGGCTGAGGCCTTGAATAACATTTTTGTTTCTATCTTCACAGAGGAGGACGTGAATAATTTGCCGGGTGTTAGCGATGGAAAGGTGGCAGGACTGGAGGGCCTGAATGACATTATTGTTACTAGAGAGGCGGTGCTCGACAGACTGGAGGGACTGATTGTGGACAAGTCCCCAGGACCGGATGGAATGCATCCAAGGGTTCTGAAAGAAATGGCGGAGGTTATAGTGGATGCCTTGGTGGTTATTTTCCAGACGTTGCTGGATTCCAGGGAAGTGCCGGAAGATTGGAAAACGGCTAATGTTACGCCGTTGTTTAAGAAAGGTGCAGGCAAAAGGCAGGGAATTATAGGCCGGTTAGTTTAACGTCTGTGGTAGATAAAATGTTAGAATCCGTCATCAAGGAGGAAATAGCGAGGCATCTTGAGGGGAATTGCTTGATAGAGCAAACGCAGCACGGTTTCGTTAAGGGGAAGTCATGTCTGACAAATTTATTGGAGTTCTATGAGGATGTGTCTAGGGCAGTGGATAGAGGAGAGCCGGTGGATGTTGTGTTTCTTGATTTTCAGAAGGCGTTTGACAAGGTACCTCATAAGAGGTTATTGCAGAAGGTAAGGGGGCATGGAGTTGGGGGAAGGGTGTTAGCATGGATAGAGGATTGGTTTTTCAAATAGGAGACAGAGAGTGGGGGTTAATGGGTGCTATTCGGATTGGCGAATGGTGACTAGTGGAGTGCCCCAGGAGTCGGTGCTGGGGCCTCAGCTATTTACCATTTATATAGATGATCTGGAGGAGGGAACCGAGTGTATGGTGTTGAAATTTGCTGATGACACCAAGATTGGTGGAACAGCAAATTGCACGGAGGGTGGGGAGAGTCTACAGAAGGATCTAGATAGGCTGGGTGAATGGGCCAGGAACTGGCAAATGGAATTCAATGTTGGCAAGTGCGAGGTGATCCACTTTGGTAGGAATAATGGTAGGAAGGACTATTACTTACGAAACTGCAGCAGGCGACGGTGCAGAGGGACCTCGGGATCCTTGTGCATGAGTCGCAAAAACCCAGCCTGCAGGTGCAGCAGGTGGTCAGGAAGGCGAATGGGATGTTGGCCTTCATAGTGAGGGGGATTGAATATAAAAGTAGGGAGGTCTTGCTGCAGCTGTATAGGGCATTGGTGAGTCTGCAGCTGGAGTACTGTGTGCAGTTTTGGTCGCCGTACTTACGCAAGGATATTTTGGCCTTGGAGGGAGTGCAGAGGAGGTTTACTAGGCTGATCATCTATATAAATCATCTATATAAATGGTAAATAGCTGAGGCCCCAGCACGGACCCCTGGGGCACTCCACTAGTCACCAACCGCCAATCCGAATAGCATCCATTGACCCCCACTCTCTGCCTCCTATTTGAAAAACCAATTCTCTATCTACGCTAACAACCTTCTCCCAACTCCATGCCCCCTTCCCTTCTGCAATAATCTCTTATGAGGTACCTTGTTGAGGGTGTTGAGCTATGAGGAGAGGCTGAATAAACTAGGCTTGTACTCGTTAGAGTTTAGAAGAATGAGGGGAGATCTCATTGAGACGTATAAGATGATGAATGGGATGGATAGGATAGAGGTGGAGAGACTCTTCCCGCTCAAAAAAGACAGTAGGACTAGGGGGCATAGCCTCAAGATAAAGGGGGGGGCGGTTTAGAACAGACTTGAGGAGAAACTTCTTCACTCAAAGGGTGGTGAATCTCTGGAATTCTCTGCCCGTTGAAGTGGTGGAGGCTGCCTCGCTAAATATTTTTAAGACGCGGGTTGATGGGTTTTTGATAAGAGGGGATTAAGGGTCGAAAAACTGCAGCAGGCGACGGTGCAGAGGGACCTCGGGGTCCTTGTACATGAGTCGCAAAAACCCAGCTTGCAGGTGCAGCAGGTGGTCAGGAAGGCGAATGGGATGCTGGCCTTCATAGCGAGGGGGATTGAATATAAAAGTAGGGAGGTCTTGCTGCAGCTGTATAGGGCATTGGTGAGGCCGCAGCTGGAGTACTGTGTGCAGTTTTGGGCGCCGCACCTGCGCAAGGATATTTTGGCCCTGGAGGGAGTGCAGAGGAGGTTTACTAGACTGATACCGGAGTTGAGGGGATTGAGCTATGAGGAGAGGCTGAATAAACTAGGCTTGTACTCGTTAGAGTTTAGAAGAATGAGGGGAGATCTCATTGAGATGTATAAGATGATGAATGGGATGGATAGGATAGAGGTGGAGAGACTGTTCCCGCTCAAAAAAGACAGTAGGACTAGGGGGCACAGCCTCAAGATAAAGGGGGGGCGGTTTAGAACAGAGTTGAGGAGGAACTTCTTCACTCAAAGGATGGTGAATCTCTGGAATTCTCTGCCCGTTGAAGTGGTGGAGGCTGCCTCGCTAAATATTTTTAAGAAACAGGTTGATGGGTTTTTGATAAGAGAAGGGATTAAGGGTTATGGGGAGAGGGCGGGAAGGTGGAGCTGAGTCACGACAGATCAGCCATGATCTTATTGAATGGCGGGGCAGGCTCGCGGGGCCAGATGGCCTACTCCTGCTCCTATTTCTTATGTTCTTATGTTCTTTTTCTTATGTTATGGGGAGAGAGCGGGAAAGTGGAACTGAGCCACGACAGATCAGCCATGATCTTATTGAATGGCGGGGCAGGCTCGAAGGCTACTCCTGCTCCTATTTCTTATGTTCTTATTTTCTTATGAATTGAACATGCAGTCCTGGGAAAGACAGCACTGAACTTGGACATGACAGCACACTCAGGGAATTTCAAAAGAAAACAGAGATTGTGAATGTGGCAGTAGTAAGGTAAAAGGTGGGTTTTTGAAACAGGCAGTTGCTGATAAGGGCAGATTTGAAGGAAAGAGAGAGAGTATAGCTGAGCAAAGAAACCCTTCACAATATGGGCTAACCTGAGATCAGGAGCGGAGTTTGGGTGACCAGATTGAATGAAGAAGTTGAGCACTTAAGGGGGGAGAGTGGGACAGAGGGAAACTCAAGGAAAAAAAAACACTTTAATTTCTTTAGCACCTTTAAACAAAGGGACAGCAAAGAGAACTCGTGGGAGGCAGATTGCAGTGCAGAAAAGACAAACGTTCTTGATGCATTCCTGGATGAGTCTGGAAACATGAATAATTTTAGTAAACAGCAATGGGATCTGGAGATTGGAATTGGGGGTAACTTTTTGTAGAAGTGTATCCAGTAGAAAGTAGTTGGAGAGGGTTGTGATCAAAGGGATAGCAGTACAGCAAGTGAGGAAGGGGCAGAGAAGAAGTGGGGAGGAGGGAGAGATCCCAGGTGACTATCTGCCTGCTGGAATTTGCATATTCTCCCTGTGTTTCCGTGGCTTTCCTTAATTATGCTAAATTGCCCCTTAGTGTCTTAATCCCCATTAAGAAGATCATGGGAATCGGGCCTGGCTGGAATTGTTGATGGTACAGGCTCCATGGGCCGAATGGCCTCTTTCTATGTAGTGAGGATTTTATATGTCTATGTTTCTAGCTCAATGTTGTTCCTGTCATAGAAATCATAGAAACCTCACAGCACAGAAAGAGGCCATTTGGTCCATCGAGTCTGCACTGACCACAATCCCACCCAGGCCCTACCCCCATATCACTACATATTTACCATTAATCCTCTAATCTATGCATCTCAGGACACTAAGGGGCAATTTTTTATAGCATGGCCAATCAACCTAACCCACACATCTTCGGACTGTGGGAGGATACCGGAGCACCCAGAGGAAACCCATGCAGACATGAGGAGAATGTGCAAACTCCACACAGACGGTGACCCAAGCCACGAATCAAACCCAGGTCCCTGGAGCTGTGAAGCAGCAGTGCTGACCATTGTGTTACCATGCCGCTGTCCTGGAAGTGTTTGATGGGGGACACTGTAGATGGAGTTTCATTCTGTATCTAATGTTAAGACTCAGGCCAGAAACTCCAAGGTGTTTTGTGAAGTTAGCCTAGACCCTCAGTTTTACATTTGATTTTGGCATGGGTGAGCATGAGGTATTTCACGCCAGGTTTGATTCAAGAGACCACTAGGAAGATTTTAGAAAACAAAGTTTATTAAGAACACTGTGTTCAAATTTGTTTGAGTTTTTTGAAGGGGTAACCAGCAGATAGATGAGAGCAATGCAGTTGATGTTGTCTACATGGACTTCAGCAAGGCCTTTGACAAGGTACCACATGGTCGGTTATTGCATAAGGTTAAACCTCATAGGATCCCGGGTGAGGTAGCCAAACGGATACAAAATTGGCTTGATGACAGAAGACAGAGGGTGGCTGTAGAGGGTTGTTTTTCAAACTGAAGCATTGATCCTGGTAAACCTCCTCTGCACCCTTTCCAATGCTTCCACATCTTTCTTATAATGCGGCGACCAGAACTGTACGCAATACTCCAAGTGCGGCCACACCAGAGTTTGTACAACTGCAACGTGACCTCACAGCTCCGAAATTCAATCCCTTTGCCAATAAAAGCTAACACACCGTACGCCTTCTTAACAACCTTATAAACTTGGGTGCCAACTTTCAGGGATCTATGTACATGTACCCCGAGATCTCTCTGCTCGTCGACACTACCAAGGGTCCTTCCATTAGCCCTATATTCTGTATTCCTGTTACTCTTTCCAAAGTAAATCACCTCACACTTTTCCGCATTAAACTCCATTTGCCACCTCTCAGCCCAGCTCTGCAGCTTATCTATGTCCTTCTGCAAACTGTAACATCCATCCTCACTGTCTACAACTCCTCCGACTTTAGTATCATCCGCAAATTTACTAACCCATCCTTCTACACCCTCATCTAGGTCATTTGTAAAAATGACAAACATCAGTGGTCCCAAAACAGATCCCTGCGGTACACCACTAATAACCGAACTCCAGGTTGAATATTTCCCATCAACCACCACTCTCTGTCTTCCATCAGCTAGCCAATTCCTGATCCAAACTGCTAAATCACCCTCAATCCCATGCATCTATATCTTCTGCGGTAGCCTACCATGGGGAACCTTATCAAATGCTTTACTGAAATCCTTATACACCACATCAACTGTTTTACCCTTATCCACCTCTTTGGTCACCTTCTCAAAGAAACTAAAGTGTCTAACCCTGTACAGTATCTGTCTTGGGAGTGTTTGAGGGGGACAGTTTAGAGGGAACTTTATTCTATATCTAATTGTGTGCTGTATATGTTATGGGGTGTTTGATGGGGACAGTATAATGGGAGATTTACTCCCAATCTAACTCATTGCTTTATCTGTCCTCGGAACAGTGTGGTGGAGTTTTATTCTATATCCAACACCATCATGCAGTTATCCTGGGAATGTTTGATGGGGACAGTGTAGATGGAGCTTTATTCTTTATCTAATACTATGCAGTTCCTGTCCTGGGATTGTCTGTTATGTTCAGTGTAGGGGCAGATTTGCTTTGTACCTAGTTATGTGTTGTAAATGTCCTGGATCTTTTGACGGAGATAGTGTAGAGGAAGCTTTACTCTAACCCCGTGCTTTACCTGTCCGGGAAGTGTTTGATGAAGACAATGTAGAAGGAGCTTTAGTTTGTATCTAACCCTGTAATGTACCTGACTTGGAAGTGTTTTATGGGAAGTTTTTTTGAGGAAGCTTCATTTGTGTGGATGAGGGAAGTACTGTTGATAGCTAATTTCAGTTTCAGCAAAGCCTTTGATAAGGTCCCAGATAGGAGAGGTATGAAGAGGCAAAGGCACTTGGGATTTAGGGTAATTTGATAAAGTGGATTCAAAATTGGCTCAGTTGTAGAAAACAGCAGATGATGACAGATAGCTTTAGTGACAGGAAGCCCAGTGTCTTGGGCTACAAGGAGATATGGTCAAATGGGCAGATAAATGGCAGATGAAAAGTGTGAGGTGAAACACTTTGGAAAGAATAATTTGAGAAGGAAGTATTCAATGAATGGCATGACACGAGGAAATTCTGTGGCATGTTTGTCCATAGATCTCTGAAGATGGAAGGGAATTTTAGTAAGATGGTGAAAAAGGCATATAAAATTCTTACCTTTATCAACTGAGGCACTGATTACAAAAGCAGTGAAGTCATGCTGGAGTTGTATAGAACTTTGCTGATGACACAGCCAGAGTACTGTGAGCAGTTCTGGTCACCATATTATAGGAAGGTTGTGATTGCACTGGAGAGGGTGCAAAGCAGATTCACCAGGATGCTGCCTGGGATGAAACATTTAAGCTATGAAGAAATGTTGGATAGACTTGGGTTGTTTTTTGTTGGGAGTAGAGAAGATGACCTGATTGACTTGTACAAGATCATGAGAGACATGGACAGAGTGGATAAGGAGCAGCTGTTCCTCTTATTGAGAGTCACGAGGTTCAAGGTGAGGAGCTGAAGGTTTAGGGGGAATGTGAGGAAAAACTATTGTACCCAGAAGGTGATAACAGTCTGGAATGCACTGCCTGGGAGGGTGGTAGAGGTGAGTTGCCTCACATACTTCCAAAAATATCTGATTGAGCACTTTGCACGTTATAATGTTCAAGGCTATGGGCCAAGTGCTGATAAATGGGATTAGGTAGGTAGATCAGCTGTATCTCACTTGGAGGAGCAAACTCTAAACCTTCTGTACCAAATGATTTCATCCTTTAATGATGTAGTGGGAGCATTATTCTAAATTGAACGCCTGCTGTATCTGTGAATATTGTTGGGGTAAACACAGTAAGAAGTCTCAGAACACTAGGTTAAAGTCCAACAGACTGTTTGTGATCAGAACTCCCACTCACCTGATGAAGGAGCAGTGCTCCGAAAGCTAGTGCCGTTTGTTACCAAACAAACCTGTTGGACTTTAACCTGGTGTTTTGAGACTTCTTATTGTGTTTACCCCAGTCCAATGTTGGCATCTCCACAAGATTGATGGGGGCAGTGTGGAAAGAACTTTATTTTGCATCTAACTCTGTGTAGTTCCTGTCCTGGGAGACAGGAACATGGGGACAGTGGAGAGGGGAAGCTTTACTCTGCATCGAACACTGCGCTGAAGAAATGGTTGTGGATTGCCCAGTGATGATGTGGCAGGTTGAAGCTGGGTAAGTGGACTATGGGATCTATGATGACAGAGTGGCTTTCAGTGTTGGTTACATTCTGCCATTGGGCTGGCGTGATGGGAGGCAAGCAGCAGGTGGATTGGTCAGGTCCTTTAATAATGGCAGACTTGGGTTGATGTGAACTGTTGGGACAGCGACAGGGATCATCAACAGATCTCCTGTGGACCTCGTTGATTGTGAACTCCCCTACTAAATGAGTGAAGACTTGCCCAATAGGGAAGGAGCAGCAGGAGGGAGGATTTAAAACCAGTTGGCTCCACTCAGTAGACTTAGGGCTGAACTGTACACTGTATCCGCTCAGCGGCACTTTGAGGACATAGAACATAGAACATTACAGCGCAGAACAGGCCCTTCGGCCCACGATGTTGCGCCGACCAGTTAAAAAGCAATGACCCACTAACCTAAACCAAACCCTTTCCATCCATAAACCTATCCACGGATCTCTTAAACACCTCCAAACTAGGCGCATTTACAGCTGCAGCAGGCAGGGCATTCCAATCCCTCACCACCCTCTGGGTAAAGAACCTACCCCTGACATCCATCCCATAACAACCACCCCTTAATTTAAAGCCATGCCCCCTCATGCTAGCTTTCTCCATCCGAGGAAAAAGGCTATCACTATCCACCCTATCTAAACCTCTAATCATATTATATGTTTCAATAAGGTCCATAAGAACATAAGAACATAAGAAATAGGAGCAGGAGTAGGCCATCTGGCCCTTCGAGCCTGCCCCGCCATTCAATAAGATCATGGCTGATCTGTCGTGACTCAGCTCCACCTTCCCGCCCTCTCCCCATAACCCTTAATCCCTTCTCTTATCAAAAACCCATCAACCCGTTTCTTAAAAATATTTAGCGAGGCAGCCTCCACCACTTCAACGGGCAGAGAATTCCAGAGATTCACCACCCTTTGAGTGAAGAAGTTCCTCCTCAACTCTGTTCTAAACCGCCCCCCCTTTATCTTGAGGCTGTGCCCCCTAGTCCTACTGTCTTTTTTGAGCGGGAACAGTCTCTCCACCTCTATCCTATCCATCCCATTCATCATCTTATACGTCTCAATGAGATCTCCCCTCATTCTTCTAAACTCTAACGAGTACAAGCCTAGTTTATTCAGCCTCTCCTCATAGCTCAATCCCCTCAACTCCGGTATCAGCCGAGTAAACCTCCTCTGCACTCCCTCCAGGGCCAAAACATCCTTGCGCAGGTGCGGCGCCCAAAACTGCACACAGTACTCTAGCTGCGGCCTCACCAATGCCCTATACAGCTGCAGCAAGACCTCCCTACTTTTATATTCAATCCCCTTCGCTATGAAGGCCAGCATCCCATTCGCCTTCCTGACCACCTGCTGCACCTGCAAGCTGGGTTTTTGCGACTCATGCACAAGGACCCCGAGGTCCCTCTGCACCGTCGCCTGCTGCAGTTTTTCGCCCCGTAAGTAATAGTCCTTCCTACCATTCCTCCTACCAAAGTGGACCACCTCACACTTGCCAACATTAAATTCCATTTGCCATTTCCTGGCCCATTCGCCCAGCCTATCTAGATCCTTCTGCAGACTCTCCACACCCTCCGCACAATTTGCCTTTCCCCCAATCTTGGTGTCATCCGCAAATTTCGACACCCTGCACTCGGTTCCCTCCTCCAGATCATCTATATAAATGGTAAATAGCTGAGGCCCCAGCACCGACCCCTGGGGCACCCCACTAGTCACCAACCGCCAATCCGAATAGCATCCATTGACCCCCACTCTCTGCCTCCTATTTGACAACCAATCCTCTATCCACGCTAACACCCTACCCCCAACTCCATGTCCCCTGACCTTCTGCAATAACCTCTTGTGAGGTACCTTGTCAAACGCCTTCTGAAAATCCAGAAAGACCACATCCACCGGCTCTCCTCCATCCACTGCCCTAGACACATCCTCATAGAACTCCAGTAAATTTGTCAGACACGACTTCCCTTTAATGAAACCGTGTTGCGTCCGCCCTATCAAGCAATTCCCCTCAAGATGCCTCGCTAAGGTCCCCTCTTAGCCGTCTTCTTTCTAACGAAAACAACCTCAAATCCCTCAGTCTCTCCTCATAGGACCTCCCCTCCATACCAGGCAACATCCTGGTAAACCTCCTCTGCACCCTCTCCAAAGCCTCCACATCCTTCCTGTAATGTGGGGACCGGAACTGCACACAATACTCCAAGTGCGGCCGCACCAGAGTTTTGTACAGTTGCATCATGACACTGCGACTCCTAAATTCAATCTCCCTATCAATAAACTCCAAGACACCATATGCCTTCTTAACAACCTTATTTACTTGATTCCCAACTTTCAGGGATCTATGTACACATACACCTAGATCCCTCTGCTCCTCCACACTATTCAGAATCCTACCTATACTCGACACATCTGTTATTCCTACCAAAGTGAATTACCTCACACTTCTCCACATTAAATGCAGGGTGTTGGTGATGGAAGACTGGCCTCGGTAAGATTGTTACATTGGTGATGAGGAGTAGAGTGAATTTATTCTTCTCTCTGGACAAACTTTACCATCAAGATAAGTAATCCTCCATTAAAGCCTCTTCTTGGTAAAGTTGAAACCTACGATGCATGCATCGAAGACTGGGCCCAATATGCAGGCTCCGTGCATTTTTCAAGCTAATAATATTGGGGGGGTTTAAATATTACAGAATCCGCCTACACTATCCCCATCAAACATTCCCAGGACAGGTACAGCACAGGGTTAGATATAAAGTAAAGCTCCCTCTATACTGTCCCCATCAAACACTCACAGGACAGGTGCAGCACGGGGTTAGATACAGAGTAAAGCTCCCTCTACACTGTCCCCCATCAAACACTCCCAGGACAGGTACAGCACGGGGTTAGATACAGAGTAAAGCTCCCTCTATACTGTCCCCATCAAACACTCCCATACAGGTACATAACAGTGTTAGATATAGAGTAAAGCTCCCTCTATACTGTCCCCATCAAACACTCCCAGCACAGGTACAGCACAGGGTTACATATAGAGTAAAGCTCCCTCTATACTGTTCCCCATCAAACACTCCCATACAGGTACATAACAGTGTTAGATATAGAGTAAAGCTCCCTCTATACTGTCCCCATCAAACACTCCCAGCACAGGTACAGCACAGGGTTACATATAGAGTAAAGCTCCCTCTATACTGTCCCTATCAAACAGTCCCAGCACAGGTACACACAGGGTTAGATATAGAGTAAAGCTCCCGCTATACTGTCCCCATCAAACACTCCCAGGACAAGTACAGCACAGGGTTAGATATAGAGTAAAGCTCCCTCTATACCGTCCCCATCAAACACTCCCAGCACAGGTACAGCACAGGGTTAGATAAAGAGTAAAGCTCCCTCTATACTGTACCCATCAAACACTCCCAGGACAGGTACAGCACAGGGTTAGATATAGAGTAAAGCTCACTCTATACTGTCCCCAACAAACACTCCCAGGACAGGTACAGCACAGGGTTAGATATAGAGTAAAGCTCACTCCATACTGTCCCCATCAAACACTCCCAGTACAGGTACAGCACATGGTTAGATATATAGTAAAGCTCCCTCTATACTGTCCCCGTCAAACTCTCCCAGGACAGGTACAGCACAGGGTTAGATACAGAGTGAAGCTCCCTCTATACTGTCCCCATCAAACACTCCCAGGACAGGTACAGCACAGGGTTAGATATAGAGTAAAGCTCCCTCTATACCGTCCCCATCAAACACTCCCAGCACAGGTACAGCACAGGGTTAGATATAGAGTAAAGCTCCCTCTATACTGTCCCCATCAAACACTCCCAGGACAGGTACAGCACAGAGTTAGATACAGAGTAAAGCTCCCTCGACATTGTCCCCATCAAACACTCCCAGGACAGGTACAATACAGGGTTAGATACAGAGTAAAGCTCCCACTATACTGACCCCATCAAACACTGCCAGGACAGGTACAGCACAGGGTTAGATACAGAGTAAAGCTCCCTCTATACTGTCCCCATCAAACACTCCCAGGACAGGTACAGCACAGGGTTAGATACAGAGTAAAACTCCCTCTATACCGTCCCCATCAAACACTCCCAGCACAGGAACAGCCCAGGGTTAGATATAGAGTAAAGCTCCCTCTATACTGTCCCCATTAAACACTCCCAGGACAAGTACAGCACAGGGTTAGATACAGAGCAAAGCTCCCTCTATACTGTCCCCATCAAACACTCCCAGGACAGGTACAACACAGAGTTAGATACAGAGTAAAGCTCACTCTATACCGTCCCCATCAAACACTCCCAGGTCAGGTACAGCACAGGGTTAGATACTGAGTACAGTTCCCACGACACAGTCCCCATCAAACACTCCCAGGACAAGTACAGCACAGGGTTAGATACAAAGTAAAGCTCCCTCTATATTGTCCCCATCAAACACTCCCAGGACAGGTACAGCACAGGGTTAGATACAGAGTAAAGCTCCCTCGACATTGTCCCCATCAAACACTCCCAGGACAGGTACAGCACAGGGTTAGACACAGAGTAAAGCTCCCTCTATACCGCCCCCATCAAACACTCCCAGGACAAGTACAGCACGGGGTTAGATACAGAGTAAAGCTCCCTCTATACTGTCCCCATCAAACATTCCCAGGACAAGTACAGCACGGGGTTAGATACAGATTAAAGCTCCCTCCATACTGTCCACATCAAACACTCCCAGGACAGGTACAGCACAGGTTTAGATATAGAGTAAAGCTCCCTCTATACTGTCCCCATCAAACACCCCCAGGACAGGTACAGCACGGGGTTAGATATGGAGAAAAGCTCCCTCTATTCCGTCCCCATCAAACACTCCCAGGACAGGTACAGCACAGGGTTAGATATAGAGAAAAGCTCCCTCTATACTGTCCCCATCAAACACTCCCAGGACAGGTACAACACAGGGTTAGATACAGAGTAAACCTCCCTCTATACTGTCACCATCAAACACTCCCAGGACAAGTACAGCATGGGGTTAGATACAGAGTAAAGCTCCCTCTATACTGTCCCCATCAAACACTCCCAGGACAGGTACAGCACAGGGTTAGATATAGAGTAAAGCTCCCTCTACACTGTCCCCATCAAACACTCCCAGGACAAGTACAGCACAGGGTTAGATACAGAGTAAAGCACCCTCTATACTGTCACCATCAAACACTCCCAGGACAAGTACAACACAGAGGTAGATACAGAGTAAAGCTCCCTCTATACTCTCCCCATCAAACACTCCCAGGTCAGGTACAGCACAGGGTTAGATACTGAGTACAGCTCCCTCGACACTGTACCCATCAAACACTCCCAGGACAGGGACAGCACAGGGTTAGATACAGAGTAAAGCTCCGTCTATACAGGCCCCATCAAACACCCGCAGGACAGATACAGCACGGGGTTAGATATAGAGTAAAGCTCCCTCTATTCCGTCCCCATCAAACACTCCCAGCACAGGTACAGCACAGGGTTAGATATAGAGAAAAGCTTCCTCTATACTGTCCCATCAAACACTCCCAGGAGAGGTACAGCATAGGGTTAGATATCGAGTAAAGCTCCCTCTGTACTGTCCCCATCAAACTCTCCCAGGACAGCTACAGCACGGGGTTAGATACAGAGTAAAGCTCCCTCTACACTGTCCCCATCAAACACTCCCAGGACAGGTACAACACAGGGTTAGATACAGAGTAATGCTCCCGCTATACTGTCCCCATCAAACACTCCCAGGACAGGTACAAAACAGGGTTAGATACGGAGTAAAGCTCCCTCTATACTGTCCCCATCAAACACTCCCAGGACAGGTACAGCACAGGGTTAGATACAGAGTAAAGCTCCCTCTATACTGTCCCCATCAAACACTCCCAGGACAGGTACAGCACGAGGTTAGATATAGAGTAAAGCTCCCTCGATAATGTCCCCATCAAACACTCCCAGGACAGGTACAGCACTGGGTCAGATACAAGGTAAAGCTCCCTCTATATTGTCCCCAACAAACACTCCCAGGACAGGTACAGCACAGGGTTAGATACGGAGTAAAGCTCCCTCTATACTGTCCCCATCAAACACTCCCAGGACAGGTACAGCACAGGGTTAGATACAGAGTAAAGCTCCCTCTATACTGTCCCCATCAAACACTCCCAGGACAGGTACAGCACGAGGTTAGATATAGAGTAAAGCTCCCTCGATAATGTCCCCATCAAACACTCCCAGGACAGGTACAGCACTGGGTCAGATACAAGGTAAAGCTCCCTCTATATTGTCCCCAACAAACACTCCCAGGACACGTACAGCACAAGGTTAGATACAGACTAAAGCTCCCTCGACACTGTCCCCATCAAAGACTCCCAGGACAGGTACAGCACAGGGTTTGATACAGAGTAAAGCTCCCTCTATACCGTCCCCATCAAACACTCCCAGGACAAGTACAGCACGGGCTTAGATGCAGAATAAAGCTCCCACTATACTGTCCCCATCTAACACTCCCAGGACAAGTACAGCACAGGGTGAGATACAGAGCAAAGCTCCCTCGACATTGTATCTAACCGTGTGTTGTACCTGTCCTGGGAGTGTTTGATGGGGACAATGTCGAGGGAGCTTTACTCTGTATCTAACCCTGTGTTGTACCTGTCCTGGGAGTGTTTGATGGGGACAGAGTAAAGCTCCCTCTATACCGTCCCCATCAAACACTCCCAGGACAAGTACAGCACGGGGTTAGATACAGAGTAAAGCTCCCTCTATACTGTCCCCATCAAACATTCCCAGGACAAGTACAGCACGGGGTTAGATACAGATTAAAGCTCCCTCTATACTGTCCACATCAAACACTCCCAGGACAGGTACAGCACAGGTTTAGATATAGAGAAAAGATCCCTCTATACTGTCCCCATCAAACACTCCCAGGACAGGTACAACACAGGGTTAGATACAGAGTAAAGCTCCCTCTATACTGTCACCATCAAACACTCCTAGGACAGGTACAGCAGAGGGTTAGATATAGAGTAAAGCTCCCTCTATACTGTCCCCATCAAACACTCCCAGGACAAGTACAGCACAGGATTAGATACAGAGTAAAGCTCCCTCTATACTGTCCCCATCAAACACTCCGAGGACAGGTACAGCTCAGGGTTAGATACAGAGTAACGCTCCCTCTATACTGTCCCCATCAAACACTCCCAGGACAGGTACAGCACGAGGTTAGATATAGAGTAAAGCTCCCTCTGTACTGTCCCCATCAAACACTCCCAGGACAGGTACAGCACTGGGTTAGATACTAGGTAAAGCTCCCTCTAAATTGTCCCCAACAAACACTCCCAGGACAGGTACAGCACAGGGTTAGATACAGAGTAAAGCTCCCTCGACATTGTATCTAACCCTGTGTTGTACCTGTCCTGGGAGTGTTTGATGGGGACAGAGTAAAGCTCCCTGTATACCGTCCCCATCAAACACTCCCAGGACAAGTACAGCACGGGGTTAGATACAGAGTAAAGCTCCCTCTATACTGTCCCCATCAAACATTCCCAGGACAAGTACAGCACGGGGTTAGATACAGATTAAAGCTCCCTCTATACTGTCCCCATCAAACACCCCCAGGACAGGTACAGCACGGGGGTAGATATCGAGAAAAGCTCCATCTATTCCGTCCCCATCAAACACTCCCAGGACAGGTACAGCACAGGGTTAGATATAGAGAAAAGCTCCCTCTATACTGTCCCCATCAAACACTCCCAGGACAGGTACAACACAGGGTTAGATACAGAGTAAAGCTCCCTCTATACTGTCACCATCAAACACTCCTAGGACAGGTACAGCAGAGGGTTAGATATAGAGTAAAGCTCCCTCTATACTGTCCCCATCAAACACTCCCAGGACAAGTACAGCACAGGGTTAGATACAGAGTAAAGCTCCCTCTATACTGTCCCCATCAAACACTCCCAGGACAGGTACAACACAGGGTTAGATACAGAGTAAAGCTCCCTCTATACTGTCACCATCAAACACTCCCAGGACAAGTACAACACAGAGGTAGATACAGAGTAAAGCTCCCTCTATACTGTCCCCATCAAACACTCCCAGGTCAGGTACAGCACAGGGTTAGATACAGAGTACAGCTCCCTCGACACTGTACCCATCAAACACTCCCAGGACAGGTACAGCACAGGGTTAGATACAGAGTAAAGCTCCCTCTATACTGGCCCCATCAAACACTCCCAGGACAAGTACAGCACAGGGTTAGATACAGAGTAAAGTTCCCTCTATACAGGCCCCATCAAACGCTCCCAGGACAGGTACAGCACGGTGTTAGATACAGAGTAAAGCTCCCTCTATACTGTCCCCATCAAACACTCCCAGGACAGGTACAACACAGGGTTTGATACAGAGTAAAGCTCCCTCTACACCGTCCCCATCAAACACTCCCAGGACAAGTACAGCACGGGCTTAGGTACAGAGTAAAGCTCACTCTATACTGTCCCCATCAAAGACTTCCAGGACAGGTACAGCACAGGGTTAGATAAAGAGTAAAGCTCCCTCTATACTGTCCCCATCAAACACACCCAGGACAGGTACAACACAGGGTTAGATACAGAGTAAAGCTCCATCTATACTGTCCCCATCAAACACTCCCAGGACAAGTACAGCACGGGGTTAGATACAGATTAAAGCTCCCTCTGTACTGTCCACATCAAACACTCCCAGGACAGGTACAGCACAGGGTTAGATCAGAGTAAAGCTCCCTCTATACTGTCCCCATCAAACACTCCCAGGACAGGTACAGCATGGGGTTAGATACAGAGTAAAGCTCCCTCTATACTGTCCCCATCAAACACTCCCAGGACAGGTACAGCACAGGGTTAGATATAGAGTAAAGCTCCCTCTACACTGTCCCCATCAAACACTCCCAGGACAAGTACAGCACAGGGTTAGATACAGAGTAAAGCTCCCTCTATACTGTCACCATCAAACACTCCCAGGACAAGTACAACACAGAGGTAGATACAGAGTAAAGCTCCCTCTATACTCTCCCCATCAAACACTCCCAGGTCAGGTACAGCACAGGGTTAGATACAGAGTACAGCTCCCTCGACACTGTACCCATCAAACACTCCCAGGACAGGGACAGCGCAGGGTTAGATACAGAGTAAAGCTCCGTCTATACAGGCCCCATCAAACACCCGCAGGACAGATACAGCACGGGGTTAGATATAGAGTAAAGCTCCCTCTATTCCGTCCCCATCAAACACTCCCAGCACAGGTACAGCACAGGGTTAGATATAGAGAAAAGCTTCCTCTATACTGTCCCATCAAACACTCCCAGGACAGGTACAGCATAGGGTTAGATATCGAGTAAAGCTCCCTCTGTACTGTCCCCATCAAACACTCCCAGCACAGGTACAGCCCAGGGTTAGATACAGAGTAAAGCTCCCTCTATACTGTCCCCATCAAACACTCCCAGGACAAGTACAGCACAGGGTTAGATACAGAGTAAAGCTCCCTCTATACCGTCCCCATCAAACACTCCCAGGTCAGGTACAGCACAGGGTTAGATACAGCGTACAGCTCCCACGACACTGTCCCCATCAAACACTCCCAGGACAAGTACAGCACGGGGATAGATACAGAGTAAAGCTCCCTCTATACTGTCCCCATCAAAAATTCCCAGGACAAGTACAGCACGGGGATAGATACAGAGTAAAGCTCCCTCTATACCGTACCCAACAAACACTCCCAGGACAAGTACAGCACAGGGTTAGATACAAAGTAAAGCTCCCTCTATATTGTCCCCAGCAAACACTCCCAGGACAGGTACAGCACAGGGTTAGATACAGAGTAAAGCTCCCTCTATACTGTCCCCTTCAAACACTCCCAGGACAGGTACAACACAGGGTTAGATACAGAGTAATGCTCCCGCTATACTGTCCCCATCAAACACTCCCAGGACAGGTACATAACAGGGTTAGATACGGAGTAAAGCTCCCTCTATACTGTCCCCATCAAACACTCCCAGGACAGGTACAGCACAGGGTTAGATACAGAGTAAAGCTCCCTCTATACTGTCCCCATCAAACACTCCCAGGACAGGTACAGCACGAGGTTAGATATAGAGTAAAGCTCCCTCGATAATGTCCCCATCAAACACTCCCAGGACAGGTACAGCACTGGGTCAGATACAAGGTAAAGCTCCCTCTATATTGTCCCCAACAAACACTCCCAGGACAGGTACAGCACAGGGTTAGATACGGAGTAAAGCTCCCTCTATACTGTCCCCATCAAACACTCCCAGGACAGGTACAGCACAGGGTTAGATACAGAGTAAAGCTCCCTCTATACTGTCCCCATCAAACACTCCCAGGACAGGTACAGCACGAGGTTAGATATAGAGTAAAGCTCCCTCGATAATGTCCCCATCAAACACTCCCAGGACAGGTACAGCACTGGGTCAGATACAGAGTAAAGCTCCCTCTATACCGTCCCCATCAAACACTCCCAGGACAAGTAAAGCACAGTGTTAGATATAGGGTAAAGCTCCCTCTATACTGTCCCCAACAAACACACCCAGGACAGGTACAACACAGGGTTAGATACAGAGTAAAGCTCCCTCTATACTGTCACCATCTAACACTCCCAGGACAAGTACAGCACAGGGTGAGATACAGAGCAAAGCTCCCTCTATACTGTCACCATCAAACACTCCCAGGACAGGTACAGCACAGGATTAGATACAGAGTAAAGCTCCCTCGACATTGTATCTAACCGTGTGTTGTACCTGTCCTGGGAGTGTTTGATGGGGACAATGTCGAGGGAGCTTTACTCTGTATCTAACCCTGTGTTGTACCTGTCCTGGGAGTGTTTGATGGGGACAGAGTAAAGCTCCCTCTATACCGTCCCCATCAAACACTCCCAGGACAAGTACAGCACGGGGTTAGATACAGAGTAAAGCTCCCTCTATACTGTCCCCATCAAACATTCCCAGGACAAGTACAGCACGGGGTTAGATACAGATTAAAGCTCCCTCTATACTGTCCACATCAAACACTCCCAGGACAGGTACAGCACAAGTTTAGATATAGAGAAAAGCTCCCTCTATACTGTCCCCATCAAACACTCCCAGGACAGGTACAACACAGGGTTAGATACAGAGTAAAGCTCCCTCTATACTGTCACCATCAAACACTCCTAGGACAGGTACAGCAGAGGGTTAGATATAGAGTAAAGCTCCCTCTATACTGTCCCCATCAAACACTCCCAGGACAAGTACAGCACAGGATTAGATACAGAGTAAAGCTCCCTCTATACTGTCCCCATCAAACACTCCGAGGACAGGTACAGCTCAGGGTTAGATACAGAGTAACGCTCCCTCTATACTGTCCCCATCAAACACTCCCAGGACAAGTACAACACAGAGGTAGATACAGAATAAAGCTCCCTCTATACTGTCCCCATCAAACACTCCCAGGTCAGGTACAGCAGAGGGTTAGATACAGAGTACAGCTCCCTCGACACTGTACCCATCAAACACTCCCAGGACAGGTAAAGCACAGGGTTAGATACAGAGTAAAGCTCCCTCTATACTGTCCCCATCAAACACTCCCAGGACAGGTACAACACAGGGTTTGATACAGAGTAAAGCTCCCTCTATACCGTCCCCATCAAACACTCCCAGGACAAGTACAGCACGGGCTTAGATACAGAGTGAAGCTCCCTCTATACTGTCCCCATCACAGACTCCCAGGACAGATACAGCACAGGGTTAGATACAGAGTAAAGCTCCCTCTATACTGTCCCCATCAAACACTCCCAGGACAAGTACAGCACGGGGTTAGATACAGAGTAAAGCTCCCTCTATACCGTCCCCATCATACACTCCCAGGACAAGTAAAGCACAGTGTTAGATATAGGGTTAAGCTCCCTCTATACTGTCCCCATCAAACACACCCAGGACAGGTACAACACAGGGTTAGATACAGATTAAAGCTCCATCTATACTGTCCCCATCAAACACTCCCAGGACAAGTACAGCACGGGGTTAGATACAGATTAAAGCTCCCTCTGTACTCTCCCCATCAAACACTCCCAGGACAGTTACAGCACAGGGTTAGATACAGAGTAAAGCTCCCTCTATACTGTCCCCATCAAACACTCCCAGGACAGGTACAGCACAGGATTAGATACAGAGTAAAGTTCCCTCTATACTGTCCCCATCAAACATTCCCAGGACAGGTACAGCAGAGGGTTAGATACAGAGTAAAGCTCCCTCTATACTGTCCCCTTCAAACACTCCCAGGACAGGTACAACACAGGGTTAGATACAGAGTAAAGCTCCCGCTATACTGTCCCCATCAAACACTCCCAGGACAGGTACAACACAGGGTTAGATACGGAGTAAAGCTCCCTCTATACTGTCCCCATCAAACACTCCCAGGACAGGTACAGCACAGGGTTAGATACAGAGTAACGCTCCCTCTATACTGTCCCCATCAAACACTCCCAGGACAGGTACAGCACGAGGTTAGATATAGAGTAAAGCTCCCTCTGTACTGTCCCCAACAAACACTCCCAGGACAGGTACAGCACAGGGTTAGATACAGGGTAAAGCTCCCTCGACATTGTATCTAACCCTGTGTTGTACCTGTCCTGGGAGTGTTTGATGGGGACAATGTCGAGGGAGCTTTACTCTGTATCTAACCCTGTGTTGTACCTGTCCTTGGAGTGTTTGTTGGGGACAGAGTAAAGCTCCCTGTATACCGTCCCCATCAAACACTCCCAGGACAAGTACAGCACGGGGTTAGATACAGAGTAAAGCTCCCTCTATACTGTCCCCATCAAACATTCCCAGGACAAGTACAGCACGGGGGTAGATATAGAGAAAAGCTCCCTCTATTCCGTCCCCATCAAACACTCCCAGGACAGGTACAGCACAGGGTTAGATATAGAGAAAAGCTCCCTCTATACTGTCCCCATCAAACACTCCCAGGACAGGTACAACACAGGGTTAGATACAGAGTAAAGCTCCCTCTATACTGTCACCATCAAACGCTCTCAGGACAAGTACAGCATGGGGTTAGATACAGAGTAAAGCTCCCTCTATACTGTCCCCATCAAACACTCCCAGGACAGGTACAGCACAGGGTTAGATATAGAGTAAAGCTCCCTCTATACTGTCCCCATCAAACACTCCCAGGACAAGTACAGCACAGGGTTAGATACAGAGTAAAGCTCCCTCTATACTGTCCCCATCAAACACTCCCAGGACAGGTACAACACAGGGTTAGATACAGAGTAAAGCTCCCTCTATACTGTCACCATCAAACACTCCCAGGACAAGTACAACACAGAGGTAGATACAGAGTAAAGCTCCCTCTATACTGTCCCCATCAAACACTCCCAGGTCAGGTACAGCACAGGGTTAGATACAGAGTACAGCTCCCTCGACACTGTACCCATCAAACACTCCCAGGACAGGTACAGCACAGGGTTAGATACAGAGTAAAGCTCCCTCTATACTGGCCCCATCAAACACTCCCAGGACAAGTACAGCACAGGGTTAGATACAGAGTAAAGTTCCCTCTATACAGGCCCCATCAAACGCTCCCAGGACAGGTACAGCACGGTGTTAGATACAGAGTAAAGCTCCCTCTATACTGTCCCCATCAAACACTCCCAGGACAGGTACAACACAGGGTTTGATACAGAGTAAAGCTCCCTCTATACCGTCCCCATCAAACACTCCCAGGACAAGTACAGCACGGGCTTAGGTACAGAGTAAAACTCACTCTATACTGTCCCCATCAAAGACTTCCAGGACAGGTACAGCACAGGGTTAGATAAAGAGTAAAGCTCCCTCTATACTGTCCCCATCAAACACTCCCAGGACATGTACAGCACGGGGTTAGATACAGAGTAAAGCTCCCTCTATACCGTCCCCATCAAACACTCCCAGGACAAGTAAAGCACAGTGTTAGATATAGGGTTAAGCTCCCTCTATACTGTCCCCATCAAACACACCCAGGACAGGTACAAGACAGGGTTAGATACAGAGTAAAGCTCCATCTATACTGTCCCCATCAAACACTCCCAGGACAAGTACAGCACGGGGTTAGATACAGATTAAAGCTCCCTCTGTACTGTCCATATCAAACACTCCCAGGACAGGTACAGCACAGGGTTAGATCAGAGTAAAGCTCCCTCTATACTGTCCCCATCAAACACTCCCAGGACAGGTACAGCACAGGATTAGATACAGAGTAAAGCTCCCTCTATACTGTCCCCATCAAACATTCC
Source organism: Prionace glauca (assembly GCA_037974335.1). Lineage (NCBI taxonomy): Eukaryota > Metazoa > Chordata > Chondrichthyes > Carcharhiniformes > Carcharhinidae > Prionace > Prionace glauca. Next base: position 18,997,389 of record CM075736.1, on the reverse strand, counting down.
CAGGACAGGTACAGCACAGGGTTAGATACAGAGTAAAGCTCCCTCTATACTGTCCCCTTCAAACACTCCCAGGACAGGTACAACACAGGGTTAGATACAGAGTAAAGCTCCCGCTATACTGTCCCCATCAAACACTCCCAGGACAGGTACAGCACAGGGTTAGATATAGAGTAAAGCTCCCTCTGTACTGTCCCCATCAAACACTCCCAGGACAGGTACAGCACAGGATTAGATATAGAGTAAAGCTCACTCTATACTGTCCCCAACAAACACTCCCAGGACAGGTACAGCACAGGGTTAGATATAGAGTAAAGCTCACTCCATACTGTCGCCATCAAACACTCCCAGGACAGGTACAGCACATGGTTAGATATATAGTAAAGCTCCCTCTATACCGTCCCCGTCAAACTCTCCCAGGACAAGTACAGCACAGGGTTAGACACAGAGTAAAGCTCCCTCGACATTGTCCCCATCAAACACTCCCAGGACAGGTACCATACAGGGTTAGATAAAGAGTAAAGCTCCCACTATACAGTCCCCATCAAACACTGCCAGGACAGGTACAGCACAGGGTTAGATACAGAGTAAAGCTCCCTCTATACTGTCCCCATCAAACATTCCCAGGACAAGTACAGCACGGGGTTAGACACAGAGTAAAGCTCCCTCTATACTGTCCACATCAAACACTCCCAGGACAGGTACAGCACAGGGTTAGATACAGAGTAAAGCTCCCTCTATACCGTCACCATCAAACTCTCCCAGCACAGGTACAGCCCAGGGTTAGATATAGAGTAAAGCTCCCTCTATACTGTCCCCATCAAACACTCCCAGGACAAGTACAGCACAGGGTTAGATACAGAGTAAAGCTCCCTCTATACCGTCCCCATCAAACACTCCCAGGTCAGGTACAGCACAGGGTTAGATACAGCGTACAGCTCCCACGACACTGTCCCCATCAAACACTCCCAGGACAAGTACAGCACGGGGATAGATACAGAGTAAAGCTCCCTCTATACTGTCCCCATCAAACATTCCCAGGACAAGTACAGCATGGGGATAGATACAGATTAAAGCTCCCTCTATACCGTCCCCATCAAACACTCCCAGGACAAGTACAGCACAGGGTTAGATACAAAGTAAAGCTCCCTCTATATTGTCATCAGCAAACACTCCCAGGACAGGTACAGCACAGGGTTAGATACAGAGTAAAGCTCCCTCTATACTGTCCCCTTCAAACACTCCCAGGACAGGTACAACACAGGGTTAGATACAGAGTAATGCTCCCGCTATACTGTCCCCATCAAACACTCCCAGGACAGGTACAAAACAGGGTTAGATACGGAGTAAAGCTCCCTCTATACTGTCCCCATCAAACACTCCCAGGACAGGTATAGCACAGGGTTAGATACAGAGTAAAGCTCCCTCTATACTGTCCCCATCAAACACTCCCAGGACAGGTACAGCACGAGGTTAGATATAGAGTAAAGCTCCCTCGATAATGTCCCCATCAAACACTCCCAGGACAGGTACAGCACTGGGTTAGATACAAGGTAAAGCTCCCTCTATATTGTCCCCAACAAACACTCCCAGGACAGGTACAGCACAGGGTTAGATACAGAGTAAAGCTCCCTCGACATTGTCCCCATCAAACACTCCCAGGACAGGTACAACACAGGGTTAGATTCAGAGTAAAGCTACCATTATACTGTCCCAATCAAACACTCCCAGGACACGTACAGCACAAGGTTAGATACAGACTAAAGCTCCCTCGACACTGTCCCCATCAAAGACTCCCAGGACAGGTACAGCACAGGGTTTGATACAGAGTAAAGCTCCCTCTATACCGTCCCCATCAAACACTCCCAGGACAAGTACAGCACGGGCTTAGATGCAGAATAAAGCTCCCACTATACTGTCCCCATCAAAGACTCCCAGGACAGGTACAGTACAGGGTTAGATACAGAGTAAAGCTCCCTCTATACCGTCCCCATCAAACACTCCCAGGACAAGTAAAGCACAGTGTTAGATATAGGGTAAAGCTCCCTCTATACTGTCCCCATCAAACACACCCAGGACAGGTACAACACAGGGTTAGATACAGAGTAAAGCTCCCTCTATACTGTCACCATCTAACACTCCCAGGACAAGTACAGCACAGGGTGAGATACTGAGCAAAGCTCCCTCTATACTGTCACCATCAAACACTCCCAGGACAGGTACAGCACAGGATTAGATACAGAGTAAAGCTCCCTCGACATTGTATCTAACCCTGTGTTGTACCTGTCCTGGGAGTGTTTGATGGGGACAATGTCGAGGGAGCTTTACTCTGTATCTAACCCTGTGTTGTACCTGTCCTGGGAGTGTTTGATGGGGACAGAGTAAAGCTCCCTCTATACCGTCCCCATCAAACACTCCCAGGACAAGTACAGCACGGGGTTAGATACAGAGTAAAGCTCCCTCTATACTGTCCCCATCAAACATTCCCAGGACAAGTACAGCACGGGGTTAGATACAGATTAAAGCGCCCTCTATACTGTCCACATCAAACACTCCCAGGACAGGTACAGCACAGGTTTAGATATAGAGAAAAGCTCCCTCTATACTGTCCCCATCAAACACTCCCAGGACAGGTACAACACAGGGTTAGATACAGAGTAAAGCTCCCTCTATACTGTCACCATCAAATACTCCTAGGACAGGTACAGCAGAGGGTTAGATATAGAGTAAAGCTCCCTCTATACTGTCCCCATCAAACACTCCCAGGACAAGTACAGCACAGGATTAGATACAGAGTAAAGCTCCCTCTATACTGTCCCCATCAAGCACTCCCAGGACAGGTACAGCTCAGGGTTAGATACAGAGTAACGCTCCCTCTATACTGTCCCCATCAAACACTCCCAGGACAAGTACAACACAGAGGTAGATACAGAATAAAGCTCCCTCTATACTGTCCCGATCAAACACTCCCAGGTCAGGTACAGCAGAGGGTTAGATACAGAGTACAGCTCCCTCGACACTGTCCCCATCAAACACTCCCAGGACAGGTACAGCACAGGGTTTGATACGGAGTAAAGCTCCCTCTATACCGTCCCCATCAAACACTCCCAGGACAAGTACAGCACGGGCTTAGATACAGAGTGAAGCTCCCTCTATACTGTCCCCATCACAGACTCCCAGGACAGATGCAGCACAGGGTTAGATACAGAGTAAAGCTCCCTCTATACTGTCCCCATCAAACACTCCCAGGACAAGTACAGCACGGGGTTAGATACAGAGTAAAGCTCCCTCTATACCGTCCCCATCAAACACTCCCAGGACAAGTAAAGCACAGTGTTAGATATAGGGTTAAGCTCCCTCTATACTGTCCCCATCAAACACACCCAGGACAGGTACAACACAGGGTTAGATACAGAGTAAAGCTCCATCTATACTGTCCCCATCAAACACTCCCAGGACAAGTACAGCACGGGGTTAGATACAGATTAAAGCTCCCTCTGTACTCTCCCCATCAAACACTCCCAGGACAGTTACAGCACAGGGTTAGATACAGAGTAAAGCTCCCTCTATACTGTCCCCATCAAACACTCCCAGGACAGGTACAGCACAGGATTAGATACAGAGTAAAGTTCCCTCTATACTGTCCCCATCAAACATTCCCAGGACAGGTACAGCAGAGGGTTAGATACAGTGTAAAGCTCCCTTTATACTGTCCCCTTCAAACACTCCCAGGACAGGTACAACACAGGGTTAGATACAGAGTAAAGCTCCCGCTATACTGTCCCCATCAAACACTCCCAGGACAGGTACAACACAGGGTTAGATACGGAGTAAAGCTCACTCTATACTGTCCCCATCAAACACTCCCAGGACAGGTACAGCACAGGGTTAGATACAGAGTAACGCTCCCTCTATACTGTCCCCATCAAACACTCCCAGCACAGGTACAGCCCAGGGTTAGATATAGAGTAAAGCTCCCTCTATACTGTCCCCATCAAACACTCCCAGGACAAGTACAGCACAGGGTTAGATACAGAGTAAAGCTCCCTCTATACCGTCCCCATCAAACACTCCCAGGTCAGGTACAGCACAGGGTTAGATACAGCGTACAGCTCCCACGACACTGTCCCCATCAAACACTCCCAGGACAAGTACAGCACGGGGATAGATACAGAGTAAAGCTCCCTCTATACTGTCCCCATCAAAAATTCCCAGGACAAGTACAGCACGGGGATAGATACAGAGTAAAGCTCCCTCTATACCGTACCCAACAAACACTCCCAGGACAAGTACAGCACAGGGTTAGATACAAAGTAAAGCTCCCTCTATATTGTCCCCAGCAAACACTCCCAGGACAGGTACAGCACAGGGTTAGATACAGAGTAAAGCTCCCTCTATACTGTCCCCTTCAAACACTCCCAGGACAGGTACAACACAGGGTTAGATACAGAGTAATGCTCCCGCTATACTGTCCCCATCAAACACTCCCAGGACAGGTACATAACAGGGTTAGATACGGAGTAAAGCTCCCTCTATACTGTCCCCATCAAACACTCCCAGGACAGGTACAGCACAGGGTTAGATACAGAGTAAAGCTCCCTCTATACTGTCCCCATCAAACACTCCCAGGACAGGTACAGCACGAGGTTAGATATAGAGTAAAGCTCCCTCGATAATGTCCCCATCAAACACTCCCAGGACAGGTACAGCACTGGGTCAGATACAAGGTAAAGCTCCCTCTATATTGTCCCCAACAAACACTCCCAGGACAGGTACAGCACAGGGTTAGATACGGAGTAAAGCTCCCTCTATACTGTCCCCATCAAACACTCCCAGGACAGGTACAGCACAGGGTTAGATACAGAGTAAAGCTCCCTCTATACTGTCCCCATCAAACACTCCCAGGACAGGTACAGCACGAGGTTAGATATAGAGTAAAGCTCCCTCGATAATGTCCCCATCAAACACTCCCAGGACAGGTACAGCACTGGGTCAGATACAGAGTAAAGCTCCCTCTATACCGTCCCCATCAAACACTCCCAGGACAAGTAAAGCACAGTGTTAGATATAGGGTAAAGCTCCCTCTATACTGTCCCCAACAAACACACCCAGGACAGGTACAACACAGGGTTAGATACAGAGTAAAGCTCCCTCTATACTGTCACCATCTAACACTCCCAGGACAAGTACAGCACAGGGTGAGATACAGAGCAAAGCTCCCTCTATACTGTCACCATCAAACACTCCCAGGACAGGTACAGCACAGGATTAGATACAGAGTAAAGCTCCCTCGACATTGTATCTAACCGTGTGTTGTACCTGTCCTGGGAGTGTTTGATGGGGACAATGTCGAGGGAGCTTTACTCTGTATCTAACCCTGTGTTGTACCTGTCCTGGGAGTGTTTGATGGGGACAGAGTAAAGCTCCCTCTATACCGTCCCCATCAAACACTCCCAGGACAAGTACAGCACGGGGTTAGATACAGAGTAAAGCTCCCTCTATACTGTCCCCATCAAACATTCCCAGGACAAGTACAGCACGGGGTTAGATACAGATTAAAGCTCCCTCTATACTGTCCACATCAAACACTCCCAGGACAGGTACAGCACAAGTTTAGATATAGAGAAAAGCTCCCTCTATACTGTCCCCATCAAACACTCCCAGGACAGGTACAACACAGGGTTAGATACAGAGTAAAGCTCCCTCTATACTGTCACCATCAAACACTCCTAGGACAGGTACAGCAGAGGGTTAGATATAGAGTAAAGCTCCCTCTATACTGTCCCCATCAAACACTCCCAGGACAAGTACAGCACAGGATTAGATACAGAGTAAAGCTCCCTCTATACTGTCCCCATCAAACACTCCGAGGACAGGTACAGCTCAGGGTTAGATACAGAGTAACGCTCCCTCTATACTGTCCCCATCAAACACTCCCAGGACAAGTACAACACAGAGGTAGATACAGAATAAAGCTCCCTCTATACTGTCCCCATCAAACACTCCCAGGTCAGGTACAGCAGAGGGTTAGATACAGAGTACAGCTCCCTCGACACTGTACCCATCAAACACTCCCAGGACAGGTAAAGCACAGGGTTAGATACAGAGTAAAGCTCCCTCTATACTGTCCCCATCAAACACTCCCAGGACAGGTACAACACAGGGTTTGATACAGAGTAAAGCTCCCTCTATACCGTCCCCATCAAACACTCCCAGGACAAGTACAGCACGGGCTTAGATACAGAGTGAAGCTCCCTCTATACTGTCCCCATCACAGACTCCCAGGACAGATACAGCACAGGGTTAGATACAGAGTAAAGCTCCCTCTATACTGTCCCCATCAAACACTCCCAGGACAAGTACAGCACGGGGTTAGATACAGAGTAAAGCTCCCTCTATACCGTCCCCATCATACACTCCCAGGACAAGTAAAGCACAGTGTTAGATATAGGGTTAAGCTCCCTCTATACTGTCCCCATCAAACACACCCAGGACAGGTACAACACAGGGTTAGATACAGATTAAAGCTCCATCTATACTGTCCCCATCAAACACTCCCAGGACAAGTACAGCACGGGGTTAGATACAGATTAAAGCTCCCTCTGTACTCTCCCCATCAAACACTCCCAGGACAGTTACAGCACAGGGTTAGATACAGAGTAAAGCTCCCTCTATACTGTCCCCATCAAACACTCCCAGGACAGGTACAGCACAGGATTAGATACAGAGTAAAGTTCCCTCTATACTGTCCCCATCAAACATTCCCAGGACAGGTACAGCAGAGGGTTAGATACAGAGTAAAGCTCCCTCTATACTGTCCCCTTCAAACACTCCCAGGACAGGTACAACACAGGGTTAGATACAGAGTAAAGCTCCCGCTATACTGTCCCCATCAAACACTCCCAGGACAGGTACAACACAGGGTTAGATACGGAGTAAAGCTCCCTCTATACTGTCCCCATCAAACACTCCCAGGACAGGTACAGCACAGGGTTAGATACAGAGTAACGCTCCCTCTATACTGTCCCCATCAAACACTCCCAGGACAGGTACAGCACGAGGTTAGATATAGAGTAAAGCTCCCTCTGTACTGTCCCCAACAAACACTCCCAGGACAGGTACAGCACAGGGTTAGATACAGGGTAAAGCTCCCTCGACATTGTATCTAACCCTGTGTTGTACCTGTCCTGGGAGTGTTTGATGGGGACAATGTCGAGGGAGCTTTACTCTGTATCTAACCCTGTGTTGTACCTGTCCTTGGAGTGTTTGTTGGGGACAGAGTAAAGCTCCCTGTATACCGTCCCCATCAAACACTCCCAGGACAAGTACAGCACGGGGTTAGATACAGAGTAAAGCTCCCTCTATACTGTCCCCATCAAACATTCCCAGGACAAGTACAGCACGGGGGTAGATATAGAGAAAAGCTCCCTCTATTCCGTCCCCATCAAACACTCCCAGGACAGGTACAGCACAGGGTTAGATATAGAGAAAAGCTCCCTCTATACTGTCCCCATCAAACACTCCCAGGACAGGTACAACACAGGGTTAGATACAGAGTAAAGCTCCCTCTATACTGTCACCATCAAACGCTCTCAGGACAAGTACAGCATGGGGTTAGATACAGAGTAAAGCTCCCTCTATACTGTCCCCATCAAACACTCCCAGGACAGGTACAGCACAGGGTTAGATATAGAGTAAAGCTCCCTCTATACTGTCCCCATCAAACACTCCCAGGACAAGTACAGCACAGGGTTAGATACAGAGTAAAGCTCCCTCTATACTGTCCCCATCAAACACTCCCAGGACAGGTACAACACAGGGTTAGATACAGAGTAAAGCTCCCTCTATACTGTCACCATCAAACACTCCCAGGACAAGTACAACACAGAGGTAGATACAGAGTAAAGCTCCCTCTATACTGTCCCCATCAAACACTCCCAGGTCAGGTACAGCACAGGGTTAGATACAGAGTACAGCTCCCTCGACACTGTACCCATCAAACACTCCCAGGACAGGTACAGCACAGGGTTAGATACAGAGTAAAGCTCCCTCTATACTGGCCCCATCAAACACTCCCAGGACAAGTACAGCACAGGGTTAGATACAGAGTAAAGTTCCCTCTATACAGGCCCCATCAAACGCTCCCAGGACAGGTACAGCACGGTGTTAGATACAGAGTAAAGCTCCCTCTATACTGTCCCCATCAAACACTCCCAGGACAGGTACAACACAGGGTTTGATACAGAGTAAAGCTCCCTCTATACCGTCCCCATCAAACACTCCCAGGACAAGTACAGCACGGGCTTAGGTACAGAGTAAAACTCACTCTATACTGTCCCCATCAAAGACTTCCAGGACAGGTACAGCACAGGGTTAGATAAAGAGTAAAGCTCCCTCTATACTGTCCCCATCAAACACTCCCAGGACATGTACAGCACGGGGTTAGATACAGAGTAAAGCTCCCTCTATACCGTCCCCATCAAACACTCCCAGGACAAGTAAAGCACAGTGTTAGATATAGGGTTAAGCTCCCTCTATACTGTCCCCATCAAACACACCCAGGACAGGTACAAGACAGGGTTAGATACAGAGTAAAGCTCCATCTATACTGTCCCCATCAAACACTCCCAGGACAAGTACAGCACGGGGTTAGATACAGATTAAAGCTCCCTCTGTACTGTCCATATCAAACACTCCCAGGACAGGTACAGCACAGGGTTAGATCAGAGTAAAGCTCCCTCTATACTGTCCCCATCAAACACTCCCAGGACAGGTACAGCACAGGATTAGATACAGAGTAAAGCTCCCTCTATACTGTCCCCATCAAACATTCCCAGGACAGGTACAGCACAGGGTTAGATACAGAGTAAAGCTCCCTCTATACTGTCCCCTTCAAACACTCCCAGGACAGGTACAACACAGGGTTAGATACAGAGTAAAGCTCCCGCTATACTGTCCCCATCAAACACTCCCAGGACAGGTACAGCACAGGGTTAGATATAGAGTAAAGCTCCCTCTGTACTGTCCCCATCAAACAATCCCAGGACAGGTACAGCACAGGATTAGATATAGAGTAAAGCTCACTCTATACTGTCCCCAACAAACACTCCCAGGACAGGTACAGCACAGGGTTAGATATAGAGTAAAGCTCACTCCATACTGTCGCCATCAAACACTCCCAGGACAGGTACAGCACATGGTTAGATATATAGTAAAGCTCCCTCTATACCGTCCCCGTCAAACTCTCCCAGGACAAGTACAGCACAGGGTTAGACACAGAGTAAAGCTCCCTCGACATTGTCCCCATCAAACACTCCCAGGACAGGTACCATACAGGGTTAGATAAAGAGTAAAGCTCCCACTATACAGTCCCCATCAAACACTGCCAGGACAGGTACAGCACAGGGTTAGATACAGAGTAAAGCTCCCTCTATACTGTCCCCATCAAACATTCCCAGGACAAGTACAGCACGGGGTTAGACACAGAGTAAAGCTCCCTCTATACTGTCCACATCAAACACTCCCAGGACAGGTACAGCACAGGGTTAGATACAGAGTAAAGCTCCCTCTATACCGTCACCATCAAACTCTCCCAGCACAGGTACAGCCCAGGGTTAGATATAGAGTAAAGCTCCCTCTATACTGTCCCCATCAAACACTCCCAGGACAAGTACAGCACAGGGTTAGATACAGAGTAAAGCTCCCTCTATACCGTCCCCATCAAACACTCCCAGGTCAGGTACAGCACAGGGTTAGATACAGCGTACAGCTCCCACGACACTGTCCCCATCAAACACTCCCAGGACAAGTACAGCACGGGGATAGATACAGAGTAAAGCTCCCTCTATACTGTCCCCATCAAACATTCCCAGGACAAGTACAGCATGGGGATAGATACAGATTAAAGCTCCCTCTATACCGTCCCCATCAAACACTCCCAGGACAAGTACAGCACAGGGTTAGATACAAAGTAAAGCTCCCTCTATATTGTCCCCAGCAAACACTCCCAGGACAGGTACAGCACAGGGTTAGATACAGAGTAAAGCTCCCTCTATACTGTCCCCTTCAAACACTCCCAGGACAGGTACAACACAGGGTTAGATACAGAGTAATGCTCCCGCTATACTGTCCCCATCAAACACTCCCAGGACAGGTACAAAACAGGGTTAGATACGGAGTAAAGCTCCCTCTATACTGTCCCCATCAAACACTCCCAGGACAGGTACAGCACAGGGTTAGATACAGAGTAAAGCTCCCTCTATACTGTCCCCATCAAACACTCCCAGGACAGGTACAGCACGAGGTTAGATATAGAGTAAAGCTCCCTCGATAATGTCCCCATCAAACACTCCCAGGACAGGTACAGCACTGGGTTAGATACAAGGTAAAGCTCCCTCTATATTGTCCCCAACAAACACTCCCAGGACAGGTACAGCACAGGGTTAGATACAGAGTAAAGCTCCCTCGACATTGTCCCCATCAAACACTCCCAGGACAGGTACAACACAGGGTTAGATTCAGAGTAAAGCTACCATTATACTGTCCCAATCAAACACTCCCAGGACACGTACAGCACAAGGTTAGATACAGACTAAAGCTCCCTCGACACTGTCCCCATCAAAGACTCCCAGGACAGGTACAGCACAGGGTTTGATACAGAGTAAAGCTCCCTCTATACCGTCCCCATCAAACACTCCCAGGACAAGTACAGCACGGGCTTAGATGCAGAATAAAGCTCCCACTATACTGTCCCCATCAAAGACTCCCAGGACAGGTACAGTACAGGGTTAGATTCAGAGTAAAGCTCCCTCTATACCGTCCCCATCAAACACTCCCAGGACAAGTAAAGCACAGTGTTAGATATAGGGTAAAGCTCCCTCTATACTGTCCCCATCAAACACACCCAGGACAGGTACAACACAGGGTTAGATACAGAGTAAAGCTCCCTCTGTACTGTCACCATCTAACACTCCCAGGACAAGTACAGCACAGGGTGAGATACAGAGCAAAGCTCCCTCTATACTGTCACCATCAAACACTCCCAGGACAGGTACAGCACAGGATTAGATACAGAGTAAAGCTCCCTCGACATTGTATCTAACCCTGTGTTGTACCTGTCCTGGGAGTGTTTGATGGGGACAATGTCGAGGGAGCTTTACTCTGTATCTAACCCTGTGTTGTACCTGTCCTGGGAGTGTTTGATGGGGACAGAGTAAAGCTCCCTCTATACCGTCCCCATCAAACACTCCCAGGACAAGTACAGCACGGGGTTAGATACAGAGTAAAGCTCCCTCTATACTGTCCCCATCAAACATTCCCAGGACAAGTACAGCACGGGGTTAGATACAGATTAAAGCGCCCTCTATACTGTCCACATCAAACACTCCCAGGACAGGTACAGCACAGGTTTAGATATAGAGAAAAGCTCCCTCTATACTGTCCCCATCAAACACTCCCAGGACAGGTACAACACAGGGTTAGATACAGAGTAAAGCTCCCTCTATACTGTCACCATCAAATACTCCTAGGACAGGTACAGCAGAGGGTTAGATATAGAGTAAAGCTCCCTCTATACTGTCCCCATCAAACACTCCCAGGACAAGTACAGCACAGGATTAGATACAGAGTAAAGCTCCCTCTATACTGTCCCCATCAAGCACTCCCAGGACAGGTACAGCTCAGGGTTAGATACAGAGTAACGCTCCCTCTATACTGTCCCCATCAAACACTCCCAGGACAAGTACAACACAGAGGTAGATACAGAATAAAGCTCCCTCTATACTGTCCCGATCAAACACTCCCAGGTCAGGTACAGCAGAGGGTTAGATACAGAGTACAGCTCCCTCGACACTGTACCCATCAAACACTCCCAGGACAGGTAAAGCACAGGGTTAGATACAGAGTAAAGCTCCCTCTATACTGTCCCCATCAAACACTCCCAGGACAGGTACAGCACAGGGTTTGATACAGAGTAAAGCTCCCTCTATACCGTCCCCATCAAACACTCCCAGGACAAGTACAGCACGGGCTTAGATACAGAGTGAAGCTCCCTCTATACTGTCCCCATCACAGACTCCCAGGACAGATGCAGCACAGGGTTAGATACAGAGTAAAGCTCCCTCTATACTGTCCCCATCAAACACTCCCAGGACAAGTACAGCACGGGGTTAGATACAGAGTAAAGCTCCCTCTATACCGTCCCCATCAAACACTCCCAGGACAAGTAAAGCACAGTGTTAGATATAGGGTTAAGCTCCCTCTATACTGTCCCCATCAAACACACCCAGGACAGGTACAACACAGGGTTAGATACAGAGTAAAGCTCCATCTATACTGTCCCCATCAAACACTCCCAGGACAAGTACAGCACGGGGTTAGATACAGATTAAAGCTCCCTCTGTACTCTCCCCATCAAACACTCCCAGGACAGTTACAGCACAGGGTTAGATACAGAGTAAAGCTCCCTCTATACTGTCCCCATCAAACACTCCCAGGACAGGTACAGCACAGGATTAGATACAGAGTAAAGTTCCCTCTATACTGTCCCCATCAAACATTCCCAGGACAGGTACAGCAGAGGGTTAGATACAGAGTAAAGCTCCCTCTATACTGTCCCCTTCAAACACTCCCAGGACAGGTACAACACAGGGTTAGATACAGAGTAAAGCTCCCGCTATACTGTCCCCATCAAACACTCCCAGGACAGGTACAACACAGGGTTAGATACGGAGTAAAGCTCACTCTATACTGTCCCCATCAAACACTCCCAGGACAGGTACAGCACAGGGTTAGATACAGAGTAACGCTCCCTCTATACTGTCCCCATCAAACACTCCCAGGACAGGTACAGCACGAGGTTAGAAATAGAGTAAAGCTCCCTCTGTACTGTCCCCATTAAACACTCCCAGGACAGGTACAGCACTGGGTTAGATACTAGGTAAAGCTCCCTCTAAATTGTCCCCAACAAACACTCCCAGGACAGGTACAGCACAGGGTTAGATACAGAGTAAAGCTCCCTCGACATTGTATCTCACCCTGTGTTGTACCTGTCCTGGGAGTGTTTGATGGGGACAATGTCGAGGGAGCTTTACTCTGTATCTAGCCCTGTGTTGTACCTGTCCTGGGAGTGTTTGATGGGGACAGAGTAAAGCTCCCTCTATACTGTCCCCATAAAACACTCCCATTTCAGGTACAGCACAGGGTTAGATACAGAGTACAGCTCCCTCGACACAGTCCCCATCAAACACTCCCAGGATAATTATAGCACAGGGTTAGATCCAAAGAAAAGCTCCCTCTATATTGTCCCCATCAAACACTCCCAGGACAGATACAGCACAGGGTTAGAACCAGAGTAAAGCTCCCTCTATAGGGTCCCCATCAAACACTCCCAGCACAGGTACAGCACGGGGTTAGATACAGAGTAAAGCTCCCTCTATACTGTCCCCATCAAACACTCCCAGGACAAGTACAGCACAGGGTTAGATACAGAGTAAAGCTCCCTCTATACTGTCCCCATCAAACACTCCCAGGACAGGTACAACACAGAGTTAGATACAGAGTAAAGCTCCCTCTATACCTTCCCCATCAAACACTCGAGGGTCAGGTACAGCACAGGGTTCGATACTGAGTACAGTTCCCACGACACAGTCCCCATCAAACACTCCCAGGACAGGTACAGCACAGGGTTAGATACAGAGTAAAGCTCCCTCTATACTGTCCCCATCAAACACTCCCAGGACAAGTACAGCACGGGGATAGATACAGAGTAAAGCTCCCTCTATACCGTCCCCAGCAAACACTCCCAGGACAAGTACAGCACAGGGTTAGATACAAAGTAAAGCTCCCTCTATATTGTCCCCATCAAACACTCCCAGGACAGGTACAGCACAGGGTTAGATACAGAGTAAAACTCCCTCTATACTGTCACCATCAAACACTCCCAGGACAAGTACACCAGGGGTTAGATACAGAGTAAAGCTCCCTCTATACTGTCCCCATCAAACACTCCCAGGACAGGTACAGCACAGTGTTAGATATAGAGTAAAACTTCCTTTACACTGTCCCCATCAAACACTCCCAGGACAAGTACAGCACAGGGTTAGATACAGAGTAAAGCTCCCTCTATACTGTCCCCATCAAACACTCCCAGGACAGGTACAACACAGGGTTAGATACAGAGTAAAGCTCCCTCTATACTGTCACCATCAAACACTCCCAGGACAAGTACAACACAGAGGTAGATACAGAGTAAAGCTCCCTCTATACTGTCCCCATCAAACACTCTCAGGACAGGTACAGCACAGGGTTAGATACAGAGTAAAGCTCCCTCTATGCTGGCCCCAACAAACACCCCCAGGACAGGTACAACACGGGGTTAGATATAGAGTAAAGCTCCCTCTACTCCGTCCCCATCAAACACTCCCAGCAGAGGTACAGCACAGGGTTAGATATAGAGAAAAGCTTCCTCTATACTGTCCCATCAAACACTCCCAGGACAGGTACAGCACAGGGTTAGATATCGAGTAAAGCTCCCTCTGTACTGTCCCCATCAAACTCTCCCAGGACAAGTAAAGCACAGTGTTAGATATAGGGTTAAGCTCCCTCTATACTGTCCCCATCAAACACACCCAGGACAGGTACAACACAGGGTTAGATACAGAGTAAAGCTCCATCTATACTGTCCCCATCAAACACTCCCAGGACAAGTACAGCACGGGCTTAGATACAGAGTAAAGCTCCCACTATAATGTCCCCATCAAAGACTCCCAGGACAGGTTCAGTACAGGGTTAGATACAGAGTAAAGCTCCCTCTATACCGTCCCCATCAAATACTCCCAGGACAAGTAAAGCACAGTGTTAGATATAGGGTTAAGCTCCCTCGATACTGTCCCCATCAAACACACCCAGGACAGGTACAACACAGGGTTAGATACAGAGTAAAGCTCCATCTATACTGTCCCCATCAAACACTCCCAGGACAAGTACAGCACGGGGTTAGATACAGATTAAAGCTCCCTCTGTACTGTCCCCATCAAACATTCCCAGGACAGGTACAGCAGAGGGTTAGATACAGAGTAAAGCTCCCTCTATACTGTCCCCTTCAAACACTCCCAGGACAGGTACAACACAGGGTTAGATACAGAGTAAAGCTCCCGCTATACTGTCCCCATCAAACACTCCCAGGACAGGTACAACACAGGGTTAGATACGGAGTAAAGCTCCCTCTATACTGTCCGCATCAAACACTCCCAGGACAGGTACAGCACAGGGTTAGATACAGAGTAACGCTCCTTCTATACTGTCCCCATCAAACACTCCCAGGACAGGTACAGCACGAGGTTAGATATAGAGTAAAGCTCCCTCTGTACTGTCCCCATCAAACACTCCCAGGACAGGTACAGCACTGGGTTAGATACTAGGTAAAGCTCCCTCTAAATTGTCCCCAACAAACACTCCCAGGACAGGTACAGCACAGGGTTAGATACAGAGTAAAGCTCCCTCGACATTGTCCCCATCAAACACTCCCAGGACAGGTACAACACAGGGTTAGATACAATGTCGAGGGAGCTTTACTCTGTATCTAACCCTGTGCTGTACCTGTCCTGGGAGTGTTTGTTGGGGACAATTTAGAGGAGCTTTACCTAGTATCTAACCCAGTGCTGTACCTGTCCTGGGAGTGTTTGATGGGGACAGTACAGAGGGAGCTTTACTCTATATCTAACCTCGTGCTGTACCTGTCCTGGGAGTGTTTGATGGGGACAATGTCGAGGGAGCTTTACTCTGTATCTAACCCTGTGTTGTACCTGTCCTGGGAGTGTTTGATGGGGACAGAGTAAAGCTCCCTGTATACCGTCCCCATCAAACACTCCCAGGACAAGTACAGCACGGGGTTAGATACAGAGTAAAGCTCCCTCTATACTGTCCCCATCAAACATTCCCAGGACAAGTACAGCACGGGGTTAGATACAGATTAAAGCTCCCTCTATACTGTCCACATCAAACACTCCAGTGACAGGTACAGCACAGGGTTAGATATAGAGTAAAGCTCCCTCTATACTGTCCCCATCAAACACCCCCAGGACAGGTACAGCACGGGGTTAGATATAGAGAAAAGCACCCTCTATTCCGTCCCCATCAAACACTCCCAGGACAGGTACAGCACAGGGTTAGATATAGAGAAAAGCTCCCTCTATACTGTCCCCATCAAACACTCCCAGGACAGGTACAACACAGGGGTTAGATACAGAGTAAAGCTCCCTCTATACTGTCACCATCAAACACTCTCAGGACAAGTACAGCATGGGGTTAGATACAGAGTAAAGCTCCCTCTATACTGTCCCCATCAAACACTCCAGGACAGGTACAGCACAGGGTTAGATATAGAGTAAAGCTCCCTCTATACTGTCCCCATCAAACACTCCCAGGACAAGTACAGCACAGGGTTAGATACAGAGTAAAGCTCCCTCTATACTGTCCCCATCAACAACTCCCAGGGACAGGTACAACACAGGGTTAGATACAGAGTAAAGCTCCCTCTATACTGTCACCATCAAACACTCCCAGGACAAGTACAACACAGAGGTAGATACAGAGTAAAGCTCCCTCTATACTGTCCCCATCAAACACTCCCAGGACAAGTACAACACAGAGGTAGATACAGAGTAAAGCTCCCTCTATACTGTCCCCATCAAACACTCCCAGGTCAGGTACAGCACAGGGTTAGATACAGAGTACAGCTCCCTCGACACTGTACCCATCAAACACTCCCAGGACAGGTACAGCACAGGGTTAGATACAGAGAAAAGCTCCCTCTATACTGGCCCCATCAAACACTCCCAGGACAAGTACAGCACAGGGTTAGATACAGACTAAAGCTCCCTCTATACTGTCCCCATCAAACACTCCCAGGACAGGTACAACACAGGGTTTGATACAGAGTAAAGCTCCCTCTATACCGTCCCCATCAAACACTCCCAGGACAAGTACAGCACGGGCTTAGATACAGAGTTCACGTGCTCACTGTGTGTCCCCATCAAAGACTTCCAGGACAGGTACAGCACAGGGTTAGATAAAGAGTAAAGCTCCCTCTATACTGTCCCCATCAAACACTCCCAGGACATGTACAGCACGGGGTTAGATACAGAGTAAAGCTCCCTGTATACCATCCCCATCAAACACTCCCAGGACAAGTAAAGCACAGTGTTAGATATAGGGTTAAGCTCCCTCTATACTGTCCCCATCAAACACACCCAGGACAGGTACAACACAGGGTTAGATACAGAGTAAAGCTCCATCTATACTGTCCCCATCAACACTCCCAGGACAAGTACAGCACGGGGTTAGATACAGATTAAAGCTCCCTCTGTACTGTCCACATCAAACACTCCCAGGACAGGTATAGCACAGGGTTAGATCAGAGTAAAGCTCCCTCGATACTGTCCCATCAAACACTCCCAGGACAGGTACAGCACAGGATTAGATACAGAGTAAAGCTCCCTCTATACTGTCCCCATCAAACATTCCCAGGACAGGTACAGCACAGGGTTAGATACAGAGTAAAGCTCCCTCTATACTGTCCCCTTCAAACACTCCCAGGACAGGTACAACACAGGGTTAGATACAGAGTAAAGCTCCCGCTATACTGTCCCCATCAAACACTCCAGGACAGGTACAACACAGGGTTAGATACGGAGTAAAGCTCCCTCTATACAGTCCCCATCAAACACTCCCAGGACAGGTACAGCACAGGGTTAGATACAGAGTAACGCTCCCTCTATACTGTCCCCATCAAGCACTCCCAGGACAGGTACAGCTCAGGGTTAGATACAGAGTAACGCTCCCTCTATACTGTCCCCATCAAACACTCCCAGGACAAGTACAACACAGAGGTAGATACAGAATAAAGCTCCCTCTATACTGTCCCCATCAAACACTCCCAGGTCAGGTACAGCAGAGGGTTAGATACAGAGTACAGCTCCCTCGACACTGTACCCATCAAACACTCCCAGGACAGGTAAAGCACAGGGTTAGATACAGAGTAAAGCTCCCTCTATACTGTCCCCATCAAACACTCCCAGGACAGGTACAACACAGGGTTTGATACAGAGTAAAGCTCCCTCTATACCGTCCCCATCAAACACTCCCAGGACAAGTACAGCACGGGCTTAGATACAGAGTGAAGCTCCCTCTATACTGTCCCCATCACAGACTCCCAGGACAGATACAGCACAGGGTTAGATACAGAGTAAAGCTCCCTCTATACTGTCCCCATCAAACACTCCCAGGACAAGTACAGCACGGGGTTAGATACAGAGTAAAGCTCCCTCTATACCGTCCCCATCAAACACTCCCAGGACAAGTAAAGCACAGTGTTAGATATAGGGTTAAGCTCCCTCTATACTGTCCCCATCAAACACACCCAGGACAGGTACAACACAGGGTTAGATACAGAGTAAAGCTCCATCTATACTGTCCCCATCAAACACTCCCAGGACAAGTACAGCACGGGGTTAGATACAGATTAAAGCTCCCTCTGTACTCTCCCCATCAAACACTCCCAGGACAGTTACAGCACAGGGTTAGATACAGAGTAAAGCTCCCTCTATACTGTCCCCATCAAACACTCCCAGGACAGGTACAGCACAGGATTAGATACAGAGTAAAGTTCCCTCTATACTGTCCCCATCAAACATTCCCAGGACAGGTACAGCAGAGGGTTAGATACAGAGTAAAGCTCCCTCTATACTGTCCCCTTCAAACACTCCCAGGACAGGTACAACACAGGGTTAGATACAGAGTAAAGCTCCCGCTATACTGTCCCCATCAAACACTCCCAGGACAGGTACAACACAGGGTTAGATACGGAGTAAAGCTCACTCTATACTGTCCCCATCAAACACTCCCAGGACAGGTACAGCACAGGGTTAGATACAGAGTAACGCTCCCTCTATACTGTCCCCAACAACACTCCCAGGACAGGTACAGCACGAGGTTAGAAATAGAGTAAAGCTCCCTCTGTACTGTCCCCATCAAACACTCCCAGGACAGGTACAGCACTGGGTTAGATACTAGGTAAAGCTCCCTCTAAATTGTCCCCAACAAACACTCCCAGGACAGGTACAGCACAGGGTTAGATACAGAGTAAAGCTCCCTCGACATTGTATCTCACCCTGTGTTGTACCTGTCCTGGGAGTGTTTGATGGGGACAATGTCGAGGGAGCTTTACTCTGTATCTAACCCTGTGTTGTACCTGTCCTGGGAGTGTTTGATGGGGACAGAGTAAAGCTCCCTGTATACCGTCCCCATCAAACACTCCCAGGACAAGTACAGCACGGGGTTAGATACAGAGTAAAGCTCCCTCTATACTGTCCCCATCAAACATTCCCAGGACAAGTACAGCACGGGGTTAGATACAGATTAAAGCTCCCTCTATACTGTCCACGTCAAACACTCCCAGGACAGGTACAGCACAGGTTTAGATATAGAGTAAAGCTCCCAATATACTGTCCCCATCAAACACTTGCAGGACAGGTACAGCACAGGGTTAGATATAGAGTAAAGCTCCCTCTATACTGTCCCCATCAAACACCCCCAGGACAGGTACAGCACGGGGTTAGATATAGAGAAAAGCTCCCTCTATTCCGTCCCCATCAAACACTCCCAGGACAGGTACAGCACAGGGTTAGATATAGAGAAAAGCTCCCTCTATACTGTCCCCATCAAACATTCCCAGGACAGGTACAGCACAGGGTTAGATACAGAGTAAATCTCCCTCTATACTGTCCCCTTCAAACACTCCCAGGACAGGTACAACACAGGGTTAGATACAGAGTAAAGCTCCCGCTATACTGTCCCCATCAAACACTCCCAGGACAGGTACAACACAGGGTTAGATACGGAGTAAAGCTCCCTCTATACTGTCCCCATCAAACACTCCCAGGACAGGTACAGCACAGGATTAGATACAGAGTAACGCTCCCTCTATACTGTCCCCATCAAACACTCCCAGGACAGGTACAGCACGAGGTTAGATATAGAGTAAAGGCCCCTCTGTACTGTCCCCATGAAACATTCCCAGGACAGGTACAGCACTGGGTTAGATACAAGGTAAAGCTCCCTCTATATTGTCCCCATTAAACACCCCCAGGACAAGTACAGCACGGGGTTAGATACAGATTAAAGCTCCCTCTATACTGTCCACATCAAATATTCCCAGGACAGGTACAGCACAGGGTTAGATACAGAGTAAAGCTCCCTCTATACCGTCCCCATCAAACACTCCCAGGATAATTATAGCACAGGGTTAGATCCAAAGAAAAGCTCCCTCTATATTGTCCCCATCAAACACTCCCAGGACAGATACAGCACAGGGTTAGATCCAGAGTAAAGCTCCCTCTATAGGGTCCCCATCAAACACTCCCAGCACAGGTACAGCACGGGGTTAGATACAGAGTAAAGCTCCCTCTATACTGTCCCCATCAAACACTCCCAGGACAAGTACAGCACAGGGTTAGATAAAGAGTAAAGCTCCCTCTATACTGTCCCCATCAAACACTCCCAGGACAGGTACAGCACGGGGTTAGATGCAGATTAAAGCTCTCTCTATACTGTCCACATCAAACACTCCCAGGACAGGTACAGCACAGGGTTAGATACAGAGTAAAGCTCCCTCTATAACATCCCCATCAAACACTCCCAGGACAAGTCCAGCACGGGTTTAGATACAGAGTAAAGCTCCCTCTATACTGTCCCCATCAAACACTCCCAGGACAGGTACAACACAGAGTTAGATACAGAGTAAAGCTCCCTCTATACCTTCCCCATCAAACACTCGAGGGTCAGGTACAGCACAGGGTTAGATACTGAGTACAGTTCCCACGACACAGTCCCCATCAAACACTCCCAGGACAGGTGCAGCACAGGGTTAGATACAGAGTAAAGCTCCCTCTATACTGTCCCCATCAAACACTCCCAGGACAAGTACAGCACGGGGATAGATACAGAGTAAAGCTCCCTCTATACCGTCCCCATCAAACACTCCCAGGACAAGTACAGCACAGGGTTAGATACAAAGTAAAGCTCCCTCTATATTGTCCCCATCAAACACTCCCAGGACAGGTACAGCACAGGGTTAGATACAGAGTAAAGCTCCCTCTATACTGTCCCCATCAAACATTCCCAGGACAAGTACAGCACGGGGTTAGATACAGATTAAAGCTCCCTCTATACTGTCCACATCAAACACTCCCAGGACAGGTACAGCACAGGGTTAGATATAGAGTAAAGCTCCCTCTATACTGTCCCCATCAAACACTCACAGGACAGGTACAGCACGGGGTTAGATATAGAGAAAAGCTCCCTCTATTCCGTCCCCATCAAACACTCCCAGGACAGGTACAGCACAGGGTTAGATATAGAGAAAAGCTCCCTCTATACTGTCCCCATCAAACACTCCCAGGACAGGTACAACACAGGGTTAGATACAGAGTAAAACTCCCTCTATACTGTCACCATCAAACACTCCCAGGACAAGTACACCACGGGGTTAGATACAGAGTAAAGCTCCCTCTATACTGTCCCCATCAAACACTCCTAGGACAGGTACAGCACAGTGTTAGATATAGAGAAAAGCTTCCTCTATACTGTCCCATCAAACACTCCCAGGACAGGTACAGCACAGGGTTAGATATCGAGTAAAGCTCCCTCTGTACTGTCCCCATCAAACTCTCCCAGGACAAGTAAAGCACAGTGTTAGATATAGGGTTAAGCTCCCTCTATACTGTCCCCACCAAACACACCCAGGACAGGTACAACACAGGGTTAGATACAGAGTAAAGCTCCATCTATACTGTCCCCATCAAACACTCCCAGGACAAGTACAGCACGGGCTTAGATACAGAGTAAAGCTCCCACTATAATGTCCCCATCAAAGACTCCCAGGACAGGTTCAGTACAGGGTTAGATACAGAGTAAAGCTCCCTCTATACCGTCCCCATCAAATACTCCCAGGACAAGTAAAGCACAGTGTTAGATATAGGGTTAAGCTCCCTCGATACTGTCCCCATCAAACACACCCAGGACAGGTACAACACAGGGTTAGATACAGAGTAAAGCTCCATCTATACTGTCCCCATCAAACACTCCCAGGACAAGTACAGCACGGGGTTAGATACAGATTAAAGCTCCCTCTGTACTGTCCACATCAAACACTCCCAGGACAGGTACAGCACAGGGTTAGATCAGAGTAAAGCTCCCTCTATACTGTCCCCATCAAACACTCCCAGGACAGGTACAGCACAGGATTAGATACAGAGTAAAGCTCCCTCTATACTGTCCCCATCAAACATTCCCAGGACAGGTACAGCAGAGGGTTAGATACAGAGTAAAGCTCCCTCTATACTGTCCCCTTCAAACACTCCCAGGACAGGTACAACACAGGGTTAGATACAGAGTAAAGCTCCCGCTATACTGTCCCCATCAAACACTCCCAGGACAGGTACAACACAGGGTTAGATACGGAGTAAAGCTCCCTCTATACTGTCCGCATCAAACACTCCCAGGACAGGTACAGCACAGGGTTAGATACAGACTAAAGCTCCCTCTATACTGTCCCCATCAAACACTCCCAGGACAGGTACAGCACGAGGTTAGATATAGAGTAAAGCTCCCTCTGTACTGTCCCCATCAAACACTCCCAGGACAGGTACAGCACTGGGTTAGATACTAGGTAAAGCTCCCTCTAAATTGTCCCCAACAAACACTCCCAGGACAGGTACAGCACAGGGTTAGATACAGAGTAAAGCTCCCTCGACATTGTCCCCATCAAACACTCCCAGGACAGGTACAACACAGGGTTAGATACAATGTCGAGGGAGCTTTACTCTGTATCTAACCCTGTGCTGTACCTGTCCTGGGAGTGTTTGTTGGGGACAATTTAGAGGGAGCTTTACCTAGTGTCTAACCCAGTGCTGTACCTGTCCTGGGAGTGTTTGATGGGGACAGTACAGAGGGAGCTTTACTCTATATCTAACCTCGTGCCGTACCTGTCCTGGGAGTGTTTGATGGGGACAATGTCGAGGGAGCTTTACTCTGTATCTAACCCTGTGTTGTACCTGTCCTGGGAGTGTTTGATGGGGACAGAGTAAAGCTCCCTGTATACCGTCCCCATCAAACACTCCCAGGACAAGTACAGCACGGGGTTAGATACAGAGTAAAGCTCCCTCTATACTGTCCCCATCAAACATTCCCAGGACAAGTACAGCACGGGGTTAGATACAGATTAAAGCTCCCTCTATACTGTCCACATCAAACACTCCCAGGACAGGTACAGCACAGGGTTAGATATAGAGTAAAGCTCCCTCTATACTGTCCCCATCAAACACCCCCAGGACAGGTACAGCACGGGGTTAGATATAGAGAAAAGCTCCCTCTATTCCGTCCCCATCAAACACTCCCAGGACAGGTACAGCACAGGGTTAGATATAGAGAAAAGCTCCCTCTATACTGTCCCCATCAAACACTCCCAGGACAGGTACAACACAGGGTTAGATACAGAGTAAAGCTCCCTCTATACTGTCACCATCAAACACTCTCAGGACAAGTACAGCATGGGGTTAGATACAGAGTAAAGCTCCCTCTATACTGTCCCCATCAAACACTCCCAGGACAGGTACAGCACAGGGTTAGATACAGAGTAAAGCTCCCGCTATACTGTCCCCATCAAACACTCCCAGGACAGGTACAACACAGGGTTAGATACGGAGTAAAGCTCCCTCTATACTGTCCCCATCAAACACTCCCAGGACAGGTACAGCACAGGGTTAGATACAGAGTAACGCTCCCTCTATACTGTCCCCATCAAGCACTCCCAGGACAGGTACAGCTCAGGGTTAGATACAGAGTAACGCTCCCTCTATACTGTCCCCATCAAACACTCCCAGGACAAGTACAACACAGAGGTAGATACAGAATAAAGCTCCCTCTATACTGTCCCCATCAAACACTCCCAGGTCAGGTACAGCAGAGGGTTAGATACAGAGTACAGCTCCCTCGACACTGTACCCATCAAACACTCCCAGGACAGGTAAAGCACAGGGTTAGATACAGAGTAAAGCTCCCTCTATACTGTCCCCATCAAACACTCCCAGGACAGGTACAACACAGGGTTTGATACAGAGTAAAGCTCCCTCTATACCGTCCCCATCAAACACTCCCAGGACAAGTACAGCACGGGCTTAGATACAGAGTGAAGCTCCCTCTATACTGTCCCCATCACAGACTCCCAGGACAGATACAGCACAGGGTTAGATACAGAGTAAAGCTCCCTCTATACTGTCCCCATCAAACACTCCCAGGACAAGTACAGCACGGGGTTAGATACAGAGTAAAGCTCCCTCTATACCGTCCCCATCAAACACTCCCAGGACAAGTAAAGCACAGTGTTAGATATAGGGTTAAGCTCCCTCTATACTGTCCCCATCAAACACACCCAGGACAGGTACAACACAGGGTTAGATACAGAGTAAAGCTCCATCTATACTGTCCCCATCAAACACTCCCAGGACAAGTACAGCACGGGGTTAGATACAGATTAAAGCTCCCTCTGTACTCTCCCCATCAAACACTCACAGGACAGTTACAACACAGGGTTAGATACAGAGTAAAGCTCCCTCTATACTGTCCCCATCAAACACTCCCAGGACAGGTACAGCACAGGATTAGATACAGAGTAAAGTTCCCTCTATACTGTCCCCATCAAACATTCCCAGGACAGGTACAGCAGAGGGTTAGATACAGAGTAAAGCTCCTCTATACTGTCCCCTTCAAACACTCCCAGGACAGGTACAACACAGGGTTAGATACAGAGTAAAGCTCCCGCTATACTGTCCCCATCAAACACTCCCAGGACAGGTACAACACAGGGTTAGATACGGAGTAAAGCTCACTCTATACTGTCCCCATCAAACACTCCAGGACAGGTACAGCACAGGGTTAGATACAGAGTAACGCTCCCTCTATACTGTCCCCATCAAACACTCCCAGGACAGGTACAGCACGAGGTTAGAAATAGAGTAAAGCTCCCTCTGTACTGTCCCCATCAAACACTCCCAGGACAGGTACAGCACTGGGTTAGATACTAGGTAAAGCTCCCTCTAAATTGTCCCCAACAAACACTCCCAGGACAGGTACAGCACAGGGTTAGATACAGAGTAAAGCTCCCTCGACATTGTATCTCACCCTGTGTTGTACCTGTCCTGGGAGTGTTTGATGGGGACAATGTCGAGGGAGCTTTACTCTGTATCTAACCCTGTGTTGTACCTGTCCTGGGAGTGTTTGATGGGGACAGAGTAAAGCTCCCTGTATACCGTCCCCATCAAACACTCCCAGGACAAGTACAGCACGGGGTTAGATACAGAGTAAAGCTCCCTCTATACTGTCCCCATCAAACATTCCCAGGACAAGTACAGCACGGGGTTAGATACAGATTAAAGCTCCCTCTATACTGTCCACGTCAAACACTCCCAGGACAGGTACAGCACAGGTTTAGATATAGAGTAAAACTCCCAATATACTGTCCCCATCAAACACTTGCAGGACAGGTACAGCACAGGGTTAGATATAGAGTAAAGCTCCCTCTATACTGTCCCCATCAAACACTCCCAGGACAGGTACAGCACAGGATTAGATACAGAGTAACGCTCCCTCTATACTGTCCCCATCAAACACTCCCAGGACAGGTACAGCACGAGGTTAGATATAGAGTAAAGGCCCCTCTGTACTGTCCCCATGAAACATTCCCAGGACAGGTACAGCACTGGGTTAGATACAAGGTAAAGCTCCCTCTATATTGTCCCCATTAAACACTCCCAGGACAAGTACAGCACGGGGTTAGATACAGATTAAAGCTCCCTCTATACTGTCCACATCAAATATTCCCAGGACAGGTACAGCACAGGGTTAGATACAGAGTAAAGCTCCCTCTATACCGTCCCCATCAAACACTCCCAGGATAATTATAGCACAGGGTTAGATCCAAAGAAAAGCTCCCTCTATATTGTCCCCATCAAACACTCCCAGGACAGATACAGCACAGGGTTAGATCCAGAGTAAAGCTCCCTCTATAGGGTCCCCATCAAACACTCCCAGCACAGGTACAGCACGGGGTTAGATACAGAGTAAAGCTCCCTCTATACTGTCCCCATCAAACACTCCCAGGACAAGTACAGCACAGGGTTAGATAAAGAGTAAAGCTCCCTCTATACTGTCCCCATCAAACACTCCCAGGACAGGTACAGCACGGGGTTAGATGCAGATTAAAGCTCTCTCTATACTGTCCACATCAAACACTCCCAGGACAGGTACAGCACAGGGTTAGATACAGAGTAAAGCTCCCTCTATAACATCCCCATCAAACACTCCCAGGACAAGTCCAGCACGGGTTTAGATACAGAGTAAAGCTCCCTCTATACTGTCCCCATCAAACACTCCCAGGACAGGTACAACACAGAGTTAGATACAGAGTAAAGCTCCCTCTATACCTTCCCCATCAAACACTCGAGGGTCAGGTACAGCACAGGGTTAGATACTGAGTACAGTTCCCACGACACAGTCCCCATCAAACACTCCCAGGACAGGTACAGCACAGGGTTAGATACAGAGTAAAGCTCCCTCTATACTGTCCCCATCAAACACTCCCAGGACAAGTACAGCACGGGGGTAGATACAGAGTAAAGCTCCCTCTATACCGTCCCCATCAAACACTCCCAGGACAAGTACAGCACAGGGTTAGATACAAAGTAAAGCTCCCTCTATATTGTCCCCATCAAACACTCCCAGGACAGGTACAGCACAGGGTTAGATACAGAGTAAAGCTCCCTCTATACTGTCCCCATCAAACATTCCCAGGACAAGTACAGCACGGGGTTAGATACAGATTAAAGCTCCCTCTATACTGTCCACATCAAACACTCCCAGGACAGGTACAGCACAGGGTTAGATATAGAGTAAAGCTCCCTCTATACTGTCCCCATCAAACACTCACAGGACAGGTACAGCACGGGGTTAGATATAGAGAAAAGCTCCCTCTATTCCGTCCCCATCAAACACTCCCAGGACAGATACAGCACAGGGTTAGATATAGAGAAAAGCTCCCTCTATACTGTCCCCATCAAACACTCCCAGGACAGGTACAACACAGGGTTAGATACAGAGTAAAACTCCCTCTATACTGTCACCATCAAACACTCCCAGGACAAGTAAACCACGGGGTTAGATACAGAGTAAAGCTCCCTCTATACTGTCCCCATCAAACACTCCCAGGACAGGTACAGCACAGTGTTAGATATAGAGAAAAGCTCCCTCTGTACTGTCCCCATCAAACTCTCCCAGGACAGGTAAAGCACAGTGTTAGATATAGGGTTAAGCTCCCTCTATACTGTCCCCACCAAACACACCCAGGACAGGTACAACACAGGGTTAGATACAGAGTAAAGCTCCATTTATACTGTCCCCATCAAACACTCCCAGGACAAGTACAGCACGGGCTTAGATACAGAGTAAAGCTCCCACTATAATGTCCCCATCAAAGACTCCCAGGACAGGTTCAGTACAGGGTTAGATACAGAGTAAAGCTCCCTCTATACCGTCCCCATCAAATACTCCCAGGACAAGTAAAGCACAGTGTTAGATATAGGGTTAAGCTCCCTCGATACTGTCCCCATCAGACACACCCAGGACAGGTACAACACAGGGTTAGATACAGAGTAAAGCTCCATCTATACTGTCCCCATCAAACACTCCCAGGACAAGTACAGCACGGGGTTAGATACAGATTAAAGCTCCCTCTGTACTGTCCACATCAAACACTCCCAGGACAGGTACAGCACAGGGTTAGATCAGAGTAAAGCTCCCTCTATACTGTCCCCATCAAACACTCCCAGGACAGGTACAGCACAGGATTAGATACAGAGTAAAGCTCCCTCTATACTGTCCCCATCAAACATTCCCAGGACAGGTACAGCAGAGGGTTAGATACAGAGTAAAGCTCCCTCTATACTGTCCCCTTCAAACACTCCCAGGACAGGTACAACACAGGGTTAGATACAGAGTAAAGCTCCCGCTATACTGTCCCCATCAAACACTCCCAGTACAGGTACAACACAGGGTTAGATACGGAGTAAAGCTCCCTCTATACTGTCCGCATCAAACACTCCCAGGACAGGTACAGCACAGGGTTAGATACAGACTAAAGCTCCCTCTATACTGTCCCCATCAAACACTCCCAGGACAGGTACAGCACGAGGTTAGATATAGAGTAAAGCTCCCTCTGTACTGTCCCCATCAAACACTCCCAGGACAGGTACAGCACTGGGTTAGATACTAGGTAAAGCTCCCTCTAAATTGTCCCCAACAAACACTCCCAGGACAGGTACAGCACAGGGTTAGATACAGAGTAAAGCTCCCTCGACATTGTCCCCATCAAACACTCCCAGGACAGGTACAACACAGGGTTAGATACAATGTCGAGGGAGCTTTACTCTGTATCTAACCCTGTGCTGTACCTGTCCTGGGAGTGTTTGTTGGGGACAATTTAGAGGGAGCTTTACCTAGTGTCTAACCCAGTGCTGTACCTGTCCTGGGAGTGTTTGATGGGGACAGTACAGAGGGAGCTTTACTCTATATCTAACCTCGTGCTGTACCTGTCCTGGGAGTGTTTGATGGGGACAATGTCGAGGGAGCTTTACTCTGTATCTAACCCTGTGTTGTACCTGTCCTGGGAGTGTTTGATGGGGACAGAGTAAAGCTCCCTGTATACCGTCCCCATCAAACACTCCCAGGACAAGTACAGCACGGGGTTAGATACAGAGTAAAGCTCCCTCTGTACTGTCCCCATCAAACATTCCCAGGACAAGTACAGCACGGGGTTAGATACAGATTAAAGCTCCCTCTATACTGTCCACATCAAACACTCCCAGGACAGGTACAGCACAGGGTTAGATATAGAGAAAAGCTCCCTCTATTCCGTCCCCATCAAACACTCCCAGGACAGGTACAGCACAGGGTTAGATATAGAGAAAAGCTCCCTCTATACTGTCCCCATCAAACACTCCCAGGACAGGTACAACACAGGGTTAGATACAGAGTAAAGCTCCCTCTATACTGTCACCATCAAACACTCTCAGGACAAGTACAGCATGGGGTTAGATACAGAGTAAAGCTCCCTCTATACTGTCCCCATCAAACACTCCCAGGACAGGTACAGCACAGGGTTAGATATAGAGTAAAGCTCCCTCTATACTGTCCCCATCAAACACTCCCAGGACAAGTACAGCACAGGGTTAGATACAGAGTAAAGCTCCCTCTATACTGTCCCCATCAAACACTCCCAGGACAGGTACAACACAGGGTTAGATACAGAGTAAAGCGCCCTCTATACTGTCACCATCAAACACTCCCAGGACAAGTACAACAAAGAGGTAGATACAGAGTAAAGCTCCCTCTATACTGTCCCCATCAAACACTCCCAGGTCAGGTACAGCACAGGGTTAGATACAGAGTACAGCTCCCTCGACACTGTACCCATCAAACACTCCCAGGACAGGTACAGCACAGGGTTAGATACAGAGAAAAGCTCCCTCTATACTGGCCCCATCAAACACTCCCAGGACAAGTACAGCACAGGGTTAGATACAGACTAAAGCTCCCTCTATACTGTCCCCATCAAACACTCCCAGGACAGGTACAACACAGGGTTTGATACAGAGTAAAGCTCCCTCTATACCGTCCCCATCAAACACTCCCAGGACAAGTACAGCACGGGCTTAGATACAGAGTAAAGTTCCCTCTATACTGTCCCCATCAAAGACTTCCAGGACAGGTACAGCACAGGGTTAAATAAAGAGTAAAGCTCCCTCTATACTGTCCCCATCAAACACTCCCAGGACATGTACAGCACGGGGTTAGATACAGAGTAAAGCTCCCTCTATACCGTCCCCATCAAACACTCCCAGGACAAGTAAAGCACAGTGTTAGATATAGGGTTAAGCTCCCTCTATACTGTCCCCATCAAACACACCCAGGACAGGTAGAACACAGGGTTAGATACAGAGTAAAGCTCCATCTATACTGTCCCCATCAAACACTCCCAGGACAAGTACAGCACGGGGTTAGATACAGATTAAAGCTCCCTCTGTACTGTCCACATCAAACACTCCCAGGACAGGTACAGCACAGGGTTAGATCAGAGTAAAGCTCCCTCTATACTGTCCCCATCAAACACTCCCAGGACAGGTACAGCACAGGATTAGATACAGAGTAAAGCTCCCTCTATACTGTCCCCATCAAACATTCCCAGGACAGGTACAGCACAGGGTTAGATACAGAGTAAAGCTCCCTCTATACTGTCCCCTTCAAACACTCCCAGGACAGGTACAACACAGGGTTAGATACAGAGTAAAGCTCCCGCTATACTGTCCCCATCAAACACTCCCAGGACAGGTACAACACAGGGTTAGATACGGAGTAAAGCTCCCTCTATACTGTCCCCATCAAACACTCCCAGGACAGGTACAGCACAGGGTTAGATACAGAGTAACGCTCCCTCTATACTGTCCCCATCAAACACTCCCAGGACAGGTACAGCACGAGGTTAGATATAGAGTAAAGGCCCCTCTGTACTGTCCCCATGAAACATTCCCAGGACAGGTACAGCACTGGGTTAGATACAAGGTAAAGCTCCCTCTATATTGTCCCCATTAAACACTCCCAGGACAGGTACAACACAGAGTTAGATACAGAGTAAAGCTCCCTCTATACTGTCCCCATAAAACACTCCCATTTCAGGTACAGCACAGGGTTAGATACAGAGTACAGCTCCCTCTATACTGTCCACATCAAATACTCCCAGGACAGGTACAGCACAGGGTTAGATACAGAGTAAAGCTCCCTCTATACCGTCCCCATCAAACACTCCCAGGATAATTATAGCACAGGGTTAGATCCAAAGAAAAGCTCCCTCTATATTGTCCCCTTCAAACACTCCCAGGACAGATACAGCACAGGGTTAGATCCAGAGTAAAGCTCCCTCTATAGGGTCCCCATCAAACACTCCCAGCACAGGTACAACACAGGGTTAGATAAAGAGTAAAGCTCCCTCTATACTGTCCCCATCAAACACTCCCAGGACAGGTACAGCACGGGGTTAGATACAGATTAAAGCACTCTCTATACTGTCCACATCAAACACTCCCAGGACAGGTTCAGCACAGGGTTAGATACAGAGTAAAGCTCCCTCTATAACATCCCCAACAAACACTCCCAGGACAAGTCCAGCACGGGATTAGATACAGAGTAAAGCTCCCTCTATACTGTCCCCATCAAACACTCCCAGGACAAGTACAGCACAGGGTTAGATACAGAGTAAAGCTCCCTCTATACTGTCCCCATCAAACACTCCCAGGACAGGTACAACACAGAGTTAGATACAGAGTAAAGCTCCCTCTATACCTTCCCCATCAAACACTCCAGGGTCAGGTACAGCACAGGGTTAGATACTGAGTACAGTTCCCACGACACAGTCCCCATCAAACACTCCCAGGACAGGTACAGCACAGGGTTAGATACAGAGTAAAGCTCCCTCTATACTGTCCCCATCAAACACTCCCAGGACAAGTACAGCACGGGGATAGATACAGAGTAAAGCTCCCTCTATACCGTCCCCATCAAACACTCCCAGGACAAGTACAGCACAGGGTTAGATACAAAGTAAAGCTCCCTCTATACTGTCCCTATCAAACATTCCCAGGACAGGTACAGCACGGGGTTAGATACAGATTAAAGCTCCCTCTATACTGTCCACATCAAACACTCCCAGGACAGGTACAGCACGGGGTTAGATATAGAGAAAAGCTCCCTCTATTCCGTCCCCATCAAACACTCCCAGGACAGGTACAGCACAGGGTTAGATATAGAGAAAAGCTCCCTCTATACTGTCCCCATCAAACACTCCCAGGACAGGTACAACACAGGGTTAGATACAGAGTAAAACTCCCTCTATACTGTCACCATCAAACACTCCCAGGACAAGTACAGCACGGGGTTAGATACAGAGTAAAGCTCCCTCTATACTGTCCCCATCAAACACTCCTAGGACAGGTACAGCACAGTGTTAGATATAGAGTAAAACTTCCTTTACACTGTCCCCATCAAACACTCCCAGGACAAGTACAGCACAGGGTTAGATACAGAGTAAAGCTCCCTCTATACTGTCCCCATCAAACACTCCCAGGACAGGTACAACACACGGTTAGATACAGAGTAAAGCTCCCTTTATACTGTCACCATCAAACACTCCCAGGACAAGTACAACACAGAGGTAGATACAGAGTAAAGCTCCCTCTATACTGTCCCCATCAAACACTCCCAGGACAGGTACAGCACAGGGTTAGATACAGAGTAAAGCTCCCTCTATGCTGGCCCCAACAAACTCCCCCAGGACAGGTACAGCACGGGGTTAGATATAGAGTAAAGCTCCCTCTATTCCGTCCCCATCAAACACTCCCAGCACAGGTACAGCACAGGGTTAGATATAGAGAAAAGCTTCCTCTATACTGTCCCATCAAACACTCCCAGGACAGGTACAGCACAGGGTTAGATATCGAGTAAAGCTCCCTCTGTACTGTCCCCATCAAACTCTCCCAGGACAAGTAAAGCACAGTGTTAGATATAGGGTTAAGCTCCCTCTATACTGTCCCCATCAAACACACCCAGGACAGGTACAACACAGGGTTAGATACAGAGTAAAGCTCCATCTATACTGTCCCCATCAAACACTCCCAGGACAAGTACAGCACGGGGTTAGATACAGATTAAAGCTCCCTCTGTACTGTCCACATCAAACACTCCCAGGACAGGTACAGCACAGGGTTAGATCAGAGTAAAGCTCCCTCTATACTGTCCCCATCAAACACTCCCAGGACAGGTACATCACAGGATTAGATACAGAGTAAAGCTCCCTCTATACTGTCCCCATCAAACATTCCCAGGACAGGTACAGCACAGGGTTAGATACAGAGTAAAGCTCCCTCTATACTGTCCCCTTCAAACACTCCCAGGACAGGTACAACACAGGGTTAGATACAGAGTAAAGCTCCCGCTATACTGTCCCCATCAAACACTCCCAGGACAGGTACAACACAGGGTTAGATACGGAGTAAAGCTCCCTCTATACTGTCCCCATCAAACACTCCCAGGACAGGTACAGCACAGGGTTAGATACAGAATAACGCTCCCTCTATACTGTCCCCATGAAACACACCCAGGACAGGTACAGCACGAGGTTAGATACAGAGTAAAGGCCCCTCTGTACTGTCCCCATGAAACATTCCCAGGACAGGTACAGCACTGGGTTTGATACAAGGTAAAGCTCCCTCTATATTGTCCCCAATAAACACTCCCAGGACAGGTACAACACAGAGTTAGATACAGAGTGAAGCTCCCTCTATACTGTCCCCATAAAACACTCCCATTTCAGGTACAGCACAGGGTTAGATACAGAGTACAGCTCCCTCGACACAGTCCCCATCAAACACTCCCAGGACAAGTACAGCACGGGGTTAGATACAGATTAAAGCTCCCTCTATACTGTCCACATCAAATACTCCCAGGACAGGTACAGCACAGGGTTAGATACAGAGTAAAGCTCCCTCTATATTGTCCCCATTAAACACTCCCAGGACAGGTACAACACAGAGTTAGATACAGAGTAAAGCTCCCTCTATACTGTCCCCATAAAACACTCCCATTTCAGGTACAGCACAGGGTTAGATACAGAGTACAGCTCCCTCTATACTGTCCACATCAAATACTCCCAGGACAGGTACAGCACAGGGTTAGATACAGAGTAAAGCTCCCTCTATACCGTCCCCATCAAACACTCCCAGGATAATTATAGCACAGGGTTAGATCCAAAGAAAAGCTCCCTCTATATTGTCCCCTTCAAACACTCCCAGGACAGATACAGCACAGGGTTAGATCCAGAGTAAAGCTCCCTCTATAGGGTCCCCATCAAACACTCCCAGCACAGGTACAACACAGGGTTAGATAAAGAGTAAAGCTCCCTCTATACTGTCCCCATCAAACACTCCCAGGACAGGTACAGCACGGGGTTAGATACAGATTAAAGCACTCTCTATACTGTCCACATCAAACACTCCCAGGACAGGTACAGCACAGGGTTAGATACAGAGTAAAGCTCCCTCTATAACATCCCCAACAAACACTCCCAGGACAAGTCCAGCACGGGATTAGATACAGAGTAAAGCTCCCTCTATACTGTCCCCATCAAACACTCCCAGGACAAGTACAGCACAGGGTTAGATACAGAGTAAAGCTCCCTCTATACTGTCCCCATCAAACACTCCCAGGACAGGTACAACACAGAGTTAGATACAGAGTAAAGCTCCCTCTATACCTTCCCCATCAAACACTCCAGGGTCAGGTACAGCACAGGGTTAGATACTGAGTACAGTTCCCACGACACAGTCCCCATCAAACACTCCCAGGACAGGTACAGCACAGGGTTAGATACAGAGTAAAGCTCCCTCTATACTGTCCCCATCAAACACTCCCAGGACAAGTACAGCACGGGGATAGATACAGAGTAAAGCTCCCTCTATACCGTCCCCATCAAACACTCCCAGGACAAGTACAGCACAGGGTTAGATACAAAGTAAAGCTCCCTCTATATTGTCCCCATCAAACACTCCCAGGACAGGTACAGCACAGGGTTAGATACAGAGCAAAGCTCCCTCTATACTGTCCCCATCAAACATTCCCAGGACAGGTACAGCACGGGGTTAGATACAGATTAAAGCTCCCTCTATACTGTCCACATCAAACACTCCCAGGACAGGTACAGCACGGGGTTAGATATAGAGAAAAGCTCCCTCTATTCCGTCCCCATCAAACACTCCCAGGACAGGTACAGCACAGGGTTAGATATAGAGAAAAGCTCCCTCTATACTGTCCCCATCAAACACTCCCAGGACAGGTACAACACAGGGTTAGATACAGAGTAAAACTCCCTCTATACTGTCACCATCAAACACTCCCAGGACAAGTACAGCACGGGGTTAGATACAGAGTAAAGCTCCCTCTATACTGTCCCCATCAAACACTCCTAGGACAGGTACAGCACAGTGTTAGATATAGAGTAAAACTTCCTTTACACTGTCCCCATCAAACACTCCCAGGACAAGTACAGCACAGGGTTAGATACAGAGTAAAGCTCCCTCTATACTGTCCCCATCAAACACTCCCAGGACAGGTACAACACACGGTTAGATACAGAGTAAAGCTCCCTTTATACTGTCACCATCAAACACTCCCAGGACAAGTACAACACAGAGGTAGATACAGAGTAAAGCTCCCTCTATGCTGGCCCCAACAAACTCCCCCAGGACAGGTACAGCACGGGGTTAGATATAGAGTAAAGCTCCCTCTATTCCGTCCCCATCAAACACTCCCAGCACAGGTACAGCACAGGGTTAGATTTAGAGAAAAGCTTCCTCTATACTGTCCCATCAAACACTCCCAGGACAGGTACAGCACAGGGTTAGATATCGAGTAAAGCTCCCTCTGTACTGTCCCCATCAAACTCTCCCAGGACAAGTAAAGCACAGTGTTAGATATAGGGTTAAGCTCCCTCTATACTGTCCCCATCAAACACACCCAGGACAGGTACAACACAGGGTTAGATACAGAGTAAAGCTCCATCTATACTGTCCCCATCAAACACTCCCAGGACAAGTACAGCACGGGGTTAGATACAGATTAAAGCTCCCTCTGTACTGTCCACATCAAACACTCCCAGGACAGGTACAGCACAGGGTTAGATCAGAGTAAAGCTCCCTCTATACTGTCCCCATCAAACACTCCCAGGACAGGTACAGCACAGGATTAGATACAGAGTAAAGCTCCCTCTATACTGTCCCCATCAAACATTCCCAGGACAGGTACAGCACAGGGTTAGATACAGAGTAAAGCTCCCTCTATACTGTCCCCTTCAAACACTCCCAGGACAGGTACAACACAGGGTTAGATACAGAGTAAAGCTCCCGCTATACTGTCCCCATCAAACACTCCCAGGACAGGTACAACACAGGGTTAGATACGGAGTAAAGCTCCCTCTATACTGTCCCCATGAAACACTCCCAGGACAGGTACAGCACAGGGTTAGATACAGAGTAACGCTCCCTCTATACTGTCCCCATGAAACACACCCAGGACAGGTACAGCACGAGGTTAGATACAGAGTAAAGGCCCCTCTGTACTGTCCCCATGAAACATTCCCAGGACAGGTACAGCACTGGGTTTGATACAAGGTAAAGCTCCCTCTATATTGTCCCCAATAAACACTCCCAGGACAGGTACAGCACAGAGTTAGATACAGAGTAAAGCTCCCTCTATACTGTCCCCATAAAACA
Source organism: Prionace glauca (assembly GCA_037974335.1). Lineage (NCBI taxonomy): Eukaryota > Metazoa > Chordata > Chondrichthyes > Carcharhiniformes > Carcharhinidae > Prionace > Prionace glauca. The sequence continues at coordinate 18,960,910 of CM075736.1, read as the reverse complement.
CTCCCATTTCAGGTACAGCACAGGGTTAGATACAGAGTACAGCTCCCTCGACACAGTCCCCATCAAACACTCCCAGGACAAGTACAGCACGGGGTTAGATACAGATTAAAGCTCCCTCTATACTGTCCACATCAAATACTCCCAGGACAGGTACAGCACAGGGTTAGATACAGAGTAAAGCTCCCTCTATCCCCTCCCCATCAAACACTCCCAGGATAATTATAGCCCAGGGTTAGATCCAAAGAAAAGCTCCCTCTATATTGTCCCCATCAAACACTCCCAGGACAGATACAGCACAGGGTTAGATCCAGAGTAAAGCTCCCTCTATAGGGTCCCCATCAAACACTCCCAGCACAGGTACAGCACGGGGTTAGATACAGAGTAAAGCTCCCTCTATACTGTCCCCATCAAACACTCCCAGGACAAGTACAGCACAGGGTTAGATAAAGAGTAAAGCTCCCTCTATACTGTCCCCATCAAACACTCCCAGGACAGGTACAGCACGGGGTTAGATACAGATTAAAGCTCTCTCTATACTGTCCACATCAAACACTCCCAGGACAGGTACAGCACAGGGTTAGATACAGAGTAAAGCTCCCTCTATAACATCCCCATCAAACACTCCCAGGACAAGTCCAGCACGGGTTTAGATACAGAGTAAAGCTCCCTCTATACTGTCCCCATCAAACACTCCCAGGACAAGTACAGCACAGGGTTAGATACAGAGTAAAGCTCCCTCTATACTGTCCCCATCAAACACTCCCAGGACAGGTACAACACAGAGTTAGATACAGAGTAAAGCTCCCTCTATACCTTCCCCATCAAACACTCCAGGGTCAGGTACAGCACAGGGTTAGATACTGAGTACAGTTCCCACGACACAGTCCCCATCAAACACTCCCAGGACAGGTACAGCACAGGGTTAGATACAGAGTAAAGCTCCCTCTATACTGTCCCCATCAAACACTCCCAGGACAAGTACAGCACGGGGATAGATACAGAGTAAAGCTCCCTCTATACCGTCCCCATCAAACACTCCCAGGAAAAGTACAGCACAGGGTTAGATATAGAGTAAAACTTCCTTTACACTGTCCCCATCAAACACTCCCAGGACAAGTACAGCACAGGGTTAGATATAGAGTAAAGCTCCCTCTATACTGTCCCCATCAAACACTCACAGGACAGGTACAGCACGGGGTTAGATATAGAGAAAAGCTCCCTCTATTCCGTCCCCATCAAACACTCCCAGGACAGGTACAGCACAGGGTTAGATATAGAGAAAAGCTCCCTCTATACTGTCCCCATCAAACACTCCCAGGACAGGTACAACACAGGGTTAGATACAGAGTAAAACTCCCTCTATACTGTCACCATCAAACACTCCCAGGACAAGTACAGCACGGGCTTAGATACAGAGTAAAGCTCCCACGATAATGTCCCCATCAAAGACTCCCAGGACAGGTTCAGTACAGGGTTAGATACAGAGTAAAGCTCCCTCTATGCCGTCCCCATCAAACACTCCCAGGACAAGTAAAGCACAGTGTTAGATATAGGGTTAAGCTCCCTCTATACTGTCCCCATCAAACACACCCAGGACAGGTACAACACAGGGTTAGATACAGAGTAAAGCTCCATCTATACTGTCCCCATCAAACACTCCCAGGACAAGTACAGCACGGGGTTAGATACAGATTAAAGCTCCCTCTGTACTGTCCACATCAAACACTCCCAGGACAGGTACAGCACAGGGTTAGATCAGAGTAAAGCTCCCTCTATACTGTCCCCATCAAACACTCCCAGGACAGGTACAGCACAGGATTAGATAGAGTAAAGCTCCCTCTATACTGTCCCCATCAAACATTCCCAGGACAGGTACAGCACAGGGTTAGATACAGAGTAAAGCTCCCTCTATACTGTCCCCTTCAAACACTCCCATGACAGGTACAACACAGGGTTAGATACAGAGTAAAGCTCCCGCTATACTGTCCCCATCAAACACTCCCAGGACAGGTACAACACAGGGTTAGATACGGAGTAAAGCTCCCTCTATACTGTCCCCATCAAACACTCCCAGGACAGGTACAGCACAGGGTTAGATACAGAGTAACGCTCCCTCTATACTGTCCCCATCAAACACTCCCAGGACAGGTACAGCACGAGGTTAGATATAGAGTAAAGCCCCCTCTGTACTGTCCCCATCAAACATTCCCAGGACAGGTACAGCACTGGGTTAGATACAAGGTAAAGCTCCCTCTATATTGTCCCCATTAAACACTCCCAGGACAGGTACAACACAGAGTTAGATACAGAGTAAAGCTCCCTCTATACTGTCCCCATAAAACACTCCCATTTCAGGTACAGCACAGGGTTAGATACAGAGTACAGCTCCCTCGACACAGTCCCCATCAAACACTCCCAGGACAAGTACAGCACGGGGTTAGATACAGATTAAAGCTCCCTCTATACTGTCCACATCAAATACTCCCAGGACAGGTACAGCACAGGGTTAGATACAGAGTAAAGCTCCCTCTATCCCCTCCCCATCAAACACTCCCAGGATAATTATAGCCCAGGGTTAGATCCAAAGAAAAGCTCCCTCTATATTGTCCCCATCAAACACTCCCAGGACAGATACAGCACAGGGTTAGATCCAGAGTAAAGCTCCCTCTATAGGGTCCCCATCAAACACTCCCAGCACAGGTACAGCACGGGGTTAGATACAGAGTAAAGCTCCCTCTATACTGTCCCCATCAAACACTCCCAGGACAAGTACAGCACAGGGTTAGAAAAAGAGTAAAGCTCCCTCTATACTGTCCCCATCAAACACTCCCAGGACAGGTACAGCACGGGGTTAGATACAGATTAAAGCTCTCTCTATACTGTGCACATCAAACACTCCCAGGACAGGTACAGCACAGGGTTAGATACAGAGTAAAGCTCCCTCTATAACATCCCCATCAAACACTCCCAGGACAAGTCCAGCACGGGTTTAGATACAGAGTAAAGCTCCCTCTATACTGTCCCCATCAAACACTCCCAGGACAAGTACAGCACAGGGTTAGATACAGAGTAAAGCTCCCTCTATACTGTCCCCATCAAACACTCCCAGGACAGGTACAACACAGAGTTAGATACAGAGTAAAGCTCCCTCTATACCTTCCCCATCAAACACTCCAGGGTCAGGTACAGCACAGGGTTAGATACTGAGTACAGTTCCCACGACACAGTCCCCATCAAACACTCCCAGGACAGGTACAGCACAGGGTTAGATACAGAGTAAAGCTCCCTCTATACTGTCCCCATCAAACACTCCCAGGACAAGTACAGCACGGGGATAGATACAGAGTAAAGCTCCCTCTATAGCGTCCCCATCAAACACTCCCAGGACAAGTACAGCACAGGGTTAGATACAAAGTAAAGCTCCCTCTATATTGTCCCCATCAAACACTCCCAGGACAGGTACAGCACAGGGTTAGCTACAGAGTAAAGCTCCCTCTATACTGTCCCCATCAAACATTCCCAGGACAAGTACAGCACGGGGTTAGATACAGATTAAAGCTCCCTCTATACCGTCCCCATCAAACACTCCCAGGACAGGTACAGCACAGGGTTAGATATAGAGTAAAGCTCCCTCTATACTGTCCCCATCAAACACTCCCAGGACAGGTACAGCACGGGGTTAGATATAGAGAAAAGCTCCCTCTATTCCGTCCCCATCAAACACCCCCAGGACAGGTACAGCACAAGGTTAGATATAGAGAAAAGCTCCCTCTATACTGTCCCCATCAAACACTCCCAGGACAAGTACAGCACGGGGTTAGATACAGAGTAAAGCTCCCTCTATACCGTCCCCATCAAACACTCCCAGCACAGGTACAGCACAGGGTTAGATATAGAGTAAAGCTCCCTCTATACTGTCCCCATCAAACACTCCCAGGACAGGTACAGCACAGGGTTAGATCAGAGTAAAGCTCCCTCTATACTGTCCCCATCAAACACTCCCAGGACAGGTACAGCATAGGATTAGATAGAGTAAAGCTCCCTCTATACTGTCCCCATCAAACATTCCCAGGACAGGTACAGCACAGGGTTATATACAGAGTAAAGCTCCCTCTATACTGTCCCCTTCAAACACTCCCATGACAGGTACAACACAGGGTTAGATACAGAGTAAAGCTCCCGCTATACTGTCCCCATCAAACACTCCCAGGACAGGTACAACACAGGGTTAGATACGGAGTAAAGCTCCCTCTATACTGTCCCCATCAAACACTCCCAGGACAGGTACAGCACAGGGTTAGATACAGAGTAACGCTCCCTCTATACTGTCCCCATCAAACACTCCCAGGACAGGTACAGCACGAGGTTAGATATAGAGTAAAGCCCCCTCTGTACTGTCCCCATCAAACATTCCCAGGACAGGTACAGCACTGGGTTAGATACAAGGTAAAGCTCCCTCTATATTGTCCCCATTAAACACTCCCAGGACAGGTACAACACAGAGTTAGATACAGAGTAAAGCTCCCTCTATACTGTCCCCATAAAACACTCCCATTTCAGGTACAGCACAGGGTTAGATACAGAGTACAGTTCCCACGACACAGTCCCCATCAAACACTCCCAGGACAGGTACAGCACAGGGTTAGATACAGAATAAAGCTCCCTCTATACTGTCCCCATCAAACACTCCCAGGACAAGTACAGCACGGGGATAGATACAGAGTAAAGCTCCCTCTATACCGTCCCCATCAAACACTCCCAGGACAAGTACAGCACAGGGTTAGATACAGATTAAAGCTCCCTCTATACTGTCCACATCAAACACTCCCAGGACAGGTACAGCACAGGGTTAGATATAGAGTAAAGCTCCCTCTATAGTGTCCCCATCAAACACTCCCAGGACAGGTACAGCACGGGGTTAGATATAGAGAAAAGCTCCCTCTATTCCGTCCCCATCAAACACTCCCAGGACATGTACAGCACAGGGTTAGATATAGAGAAAAGCTCCCTCTATACTGTCCCCATCAAACACTCCCAGGACAGGTACAACACAGGGTTAGATACAGAGTAAAACTCCCTCTATACTGTCACCATCAAACACTCCCAGGACAAGTACAGCACGGGGTTAGATACAGAGTAAAGCTCCCTCTATACTGTCCCCATCAAACACTCCCAGGACAGGTACAGCACAGTGTTAGATATAGAGTAACACTCCCTTTACACTGTCCCCATCAAACACTCCCAGGACAAGTACAACCCAGGGTTAGATACAGAGTAAAGCTCCCTCTATACTGTCACCATCAAACACTCCCAGGACAAGTACAACACAGAGGTAGATACAGAGTAAAGCTCCCTCTATACTGTCCCCATCAAACACTCCCAGGACAGGTACAGCACAGGGTTAGATACAGAGTAAAGCTCCCTCTATACTGGCCCCAACAAACACCCCCAGGACAGGTACAGCACGGGGTTAGATATAGAGTAAAGCTCCGTCTATTCCGTCCCCATCAAACACTCCCAGCACAGGTACAGCACAGGGTTAGATATAGAGAAAAGCTTCCTCTATACTGTCCCATCAAACACTCCCAGGACAGGTAAAGCACAGGGTTAGATACAGAGTAAAGCTCCCTCTATACTGTCCCCATCAAACACTCCCAGGACAGGTACAACACAGGGTTTGATACAGAGTAAAGCTCCCTCTATACCGTCCCCATCAAACACTCCCAGGACAAGTACAGCACGGGCTTAGATACAGAGTGAAGCTCCCTCTATACTGTCCCCATCACAGACTCCCAGGACAGATACAGCACAGGGTTAGATACAGAGTAAAGCTCCCTCTATACTGTCCCCATCAAACACTCCCAGGACAAGTACAGCACGGGGTTAGATACAGAGTAAAGCTCCCTCTATACCGTCCCCATCAAACACTCCCAGGACAAGTAAAGCACAGTGTTAGATATAGGGTTAAGCTCCCTCTATACTGTCCCCATCAAACACACCCAGGACAGGTACAACACAGGGTTAGATACAGAGTAAAGCTCCATCTATACTGTCCCCATCAAACACTCCCAGGACAAGTACAGCACGGGGTTAGATACAGATTAAAGCTCCCTCTGTACTCTCCCCATCAAACACTCCCAGGACAGTTACAGCACAGGGTTAGATACAGAGTAAAGCTCCCTCTATACTGTCCCCATCAAACACTCCCAGGACAGGTACAGCACAGGATTAGATACAGAGTAAAGTTCCCTCTATACTGTCCCCATCAAACATTCCCAGGACAGGTACAGCAGAGGGTTAGATACAGAGTAAAGCTCCCTCTATACTGTCCCCTTCAAACACTCCCAGGACAGGTACAACACAGGGTTAGATACAGAGTAAAGCTCCCGCTATACTGTCCCCATCAAACACTCCCAGGACAGGTACAACACAGGGTTAGATACGGAGTAAAGCTCACTCTATACTGTCCCCATCAAACACTCCCAGGACAGGTACAGCACAGGGTTAGATACAGAGTAACGCTCCCTCTATACTGTCCCCATCAAACACTCCCAGGACAGGTACAGCACGAGGTTAGAAATAGAGTAAAGCTCCCTCTGTACTGTCCCCATCAAACACTCCCAGGACAGGTACAGCACTGGGTTAGATACTAGGTAAAGCTCCCTCTAAATTGTCCCCAACAAACACTCCCAGGACAGGTACAGCACAGGGTTAGATACAGAGTAAAGCTCCCTCGACATTGTATCTCACCCTGTGTTGTACCTGTCCTGGGAGTGTTTGATGGGGACAATGTCGAGGGAGCTTTACTCTGTATCTAACCCTGTGTTGTACCTGTCCTGGGAGTGTTTGATGGGGACAGAGTAAAGCTCCCTGTATACCGTCCCCATCAAACACTCCCAGGACAAGTACAGCACGGGGTTAGATACAGAGTAAAGCTCCCTCTATACTGTCCCCATCAAACATTCCCAGGACAAGTACAGCACGGGGTTAGATACAGATTAAAGCTCCCTCTATACTGTCCACGTCAAACACTCCCAGGACAGGTACAGCACAGGTTTAGATATAGAGTAAAGCTCCCAATATACTGTCCCCATCAAACACTTGCAGGACAGGTACAGCACAGGGTTAGATATAGAGTAAAGCTCCCTCTATACTGTCCCCATCAAACACCCCCAGGACAGGTACAGCACGGGGTTAGATATAGAGAAAAGCTCCCTCTATTCCGTCCCCATCAAACACTCCCAGGACAGGTACAGCACAGGGTTAGATATAGAGAAAAGCTCCCTCTATAACTGTCCCCATCAAACATTCCCAGGACAGGTACAGCACAGGGTTAGATACAGAGTAAATCTCCCTCTATACTGTCCCCTTCAAACACTCCCAGGACAGGTACAACACAGGGTTAGATACAGAGTAAAGCTCCCGCTATACTGTCCCCATCAAACACTCCCAGGACATTTACAGCACGAGGTTAGATATAGAGTAAAGGCCCCTCTGTACTGTCCCCATGAAACATTCCCAGGACAGGTACAGCACTGGGTTAGATACAAGGTAAAGCTCCCTCTATATTGTCCCCATTAAACACTCCCAGGACAAGTACAGCACGGGGTTAGATACAGATTAAAGCTCCCTCTATACTGTCCACATCAAATACTCCCAGGACAGGTACAGCACAGGGTTAGATACAGAGTAAAGCTCCCTCTATACCGTCCCCATCAAACACTCCCAGGATAATTATAGCACAGGGTTAGATCCAAAGAAAAGCTCCCTCTATATTGTCCCCATCAAACACTCCCAGGACAGATACAGCACAGGGTTAGATCCAGAGTAAAGCTCCCTCTATAGGGTCCCCATCAAACACTCCCAGCACAGGTACAGCACGGGGTTAGATACAGAGTAAAGCTCCCTCTATACTGTAGCCATCAAACACTCCCAGGACAAGTACAGCACAGGGTTAGATAAAGAGTAAAGCTCCCTCTATACTGTCCCCATCAAACACTACCAGGACAAGTACAGCACGGGGTTAGATACAGATTAAAGCTCCCTCTATACCGTCCCCATCAAACACTCCCAGGACAGGTACAGCACAGGGTTAGATATAGAGTAAAGCTCCCTCTATACTGTCCCCATCAAACACTCCCAGGACAGGTACAGCACGGGGTTAGATATAGAGAAAAGCTCCCTCTATTCCGTCCCCATCAAACACCCCCAGGACAGGTACAGCACAGGGTTAGATATAGAGAAAAGCTCCCTCTATACTGTCCCCATCAAACACTCCCAGGACAAGTACAGCACGGGGTTAGATACAGAGTAAAGCTCCCTCTATACCGTCCCCATCAAACACTCCCAGCACAGGTACAGCACAGGGTTAGATATAGAGTAAAGCTCCCTCTATACTGTCCCCATCAAACACTCCCAGGACAGGTACAGCACAGGGTTAGATCAGAGTAAAGCTCCCTCTATACTGTCCCCATCAAACACTCCCAGGACAGGTACAGCATAGGATTAGATAGAGTAAAGCTCCCTCTATACTGTCCCCATCAAACATTCCCAGGACAGGTACAGCACAGGGTTAGATACAGATTAAAGCTCCCTCTATACTGTCCCCTTCAAACACTCCCATGACAGGTACAACACAGGGTTAGATACAGAGTAAAGCTCCCGCTATACTGTCCCCATCAAACACTCCCAGGACAGGTACAACACAGGGTTAGATACGGAGTAAAGCTCCCTCTATACTGTCCCCATCAAACACTCCCAGGACAGGTACAGCACAGGGTTAGATACAGAGTAACGCTCCCTCTATACTGTCCCCATCAAACACTCCCAGGACAGGTACAGCACGAGGTTAGATATAGAGTAAAGCCCCCTCTGTACTGTCCCCATCAAACATTCCCAGGACAGGTACAGCACTGGGTTAGATACAAGGTAAAGCTCCCTCTATATTGTCCCCATTAAACACTCCCAGGACAGGTACAACACAGAGTTAGATACAGAGTAAAGCTCCCTCTATACTGTCCCCATAAAACACTCCCATTTCAGGTACAGCACAGGGTTAGATACAGAGTACAGTTCCCACGACACAGTCCCCATCAAACACTCCCAGGACAGGTACAGCACAGGGTTAGATACAGAGTAAAGCTCCCTCTATACTGTCCCCATCAAACACTCCCAGGACAAGTACAGCACGGGGATAGATACAGAGTAAAGCTCCCTCTATACCGTCCCCATCAAACACTCCCAGGACAAGTATAGCACAGGGTTAGATACAAAGTAAAGCTCCCTCTATATTGTCCCCATCAAACACTCCCAGGACAGGTACAGCACAGGGTTAGATACAGAGTAAAGCTCCCTCTATACTGTCCCCATCAAACACTCCCAGGACAGGTACAGCACAGGATTAGATACAGAGTAAAGCTCCCTCTATACTGTCCCCATCAAACATTCCCAGGACAGGTACAGCACAGGGTTAGATACAGAGTAAAGCTCCCTCTATACTGTCCCCTTCAAACACTCCCAGGACAGGTACAACACAGGGTTAGATACAGAGTAAAGCTCCCGCTATACTGTCCCCATCAAACACTCCCAGGACAGGTACAACACAGGGTTAGATACGGAGTAAAGCTCCCTCTATACTGTCCCCATGAAACACTCCCAGGACAGGTACAGCACAGGGTTAGATACAGAGTAACGCTCCCTCTATACTGTCCCCATGAAACACACCCAGGACAGGTACAGCACGAGGTTAGATACAGAGTAAAGGCCCCTCTGTACTGTCCCCATGAAACATTCCCAGGACAGGTACAGCACTGGGTTTGATACAAGGTAAAGCTCCCTCTATATTGTCCCCAATAAACACTCCCAGGACAGGTACAGCACAGAGTTAGATACAGAGTAAAGCTCCCTCTATACTGTCCCCATAAAACACTCCCATTTCAGGTACAGCACAGGGTTAGATACAGAGTACAGCTCCCTCGACACAGTCCCCATCAAACACTCCCAGGACAAGTACAGCACGGGGTTAGATACAGATTAAAGCTCCCTCTATACTGTCCACATCAAATACTCCCAGGACAGGTACAGCACAGGGTTAGATACAGAGTAAAGCTCCCTCTATCCCCTCCCCATCAAACACTCCCAGGACAAGTACAGCACAGGGTTAGATAAAGAGTAAAGCTCCCTCTATACTGTCCCCATCAAACACTCCCAGGACAGGTACAGCACGGGGTTAGATACAGATTAAAGCTCTCTCTATACTGTCCACATCAAACACTCCCAGGACAGGTACAGCACAGGGTTAGATACAGAGTAAAGCTCCCTCTATAACATCCCCATCAAACACTCCCAGGACAAGTCCAGCACGGGTTTAGATACAGAGTAAAGCTCCCTCTATACTGTCCCCATCAAACACTCCCAGGACAAGTACAGCACAGGGTTAGATACAGAGTAAAGCTCCCTCTATACTGTCCCCATCAAACACTCCCAGGACAGGTACAACACAGAGTTAGATACAGAGTAAAGCTCCCTCTATACCTTCCCCATCAAACACTCCAGGGTCAGGTACAGCACAGGGTTAGATACTGAGTACAGTTCCCACGACACAGTCCCCATCAAACACTCCCAGGACAGGTACAGCACAGGGTTAGATACAGAGTAAAGCTCCCTCTATACTGTCCCCATCAAACACTCCCAGGACAAGTACAGCACGGGGATAGATACAGAGTAAAGCTCCCTCTATACCGTCCCCATCAAACACTCCCAGGAAAAGTACAGCACAGGGTTAGATATAGAGTAAAACTTCCTTTACACTGTCCCCATCAAACACTCCCAGGACAAGTACAGCACAGGGTTAGATATAGAGTAAAGCTCCCTCTATACTGTCCCCATCAAACACTCACAGGACAGGTACAGCACGGGGTTAGATATAGAGAAAAGCTCCCTCTATTCCGTCCCCATCAAACACTCCCAGGACAGGTACAGCACAGGGTTAGATATAGAGAAAAGCTCCCTCTATACTGTCCCCATCAAACACTCCCAGGACAGGTACAACACAGGGTTAGATACAGAGTAAAACTCCCTCTATACTGTCACCATCAAACACTCCCAGGACAAGTACAGCACGGGCTTAGATACAGAGTAAAGCTCCCACGATAATGTCCCCATCAAAGACTCCCAGGACAGGTTCAGTACAGGGTTAGATACAGAGTAAAGCTCCCTCTATGCCGTCCCCATCAAACACTCCCAGGACAAGTAAAGCACAGTGTTAGATATAGGGTTAAGCTCCCTCTATACTGTCCCCATCAAACACACCCAGGACAGGTACAACACAGGGTTAGATACAAAGTAAAGCTCCATCTATACTGTCCCCATCAAACACTCCCAGGACAAGTACAGCACGGGGTTAGATACAGATTAAAGCTCCCTCTGTACTGTCCACATCAAACACTCCCAGGACAGGTACAGCACAGGGTTAGATCAGAGTAAAGCTCCCTCTATACTGTCCCCATCAAACACTCCCAGGACAGGTACAGCACAGGATTAGATAGAGTAAAGCTCCCTCTATACTGTCCCCATCAAACATTCCCAGGACAGGTACAGCACAGGGTTAGATACAGAGTAAAGCTCCCTCTATACTGTCCCCTTCAAACACTCCCATGACAGGTACAACACAGGGTTAGATACAGAGTAAAGCTCCCGCTATACTGTCCCCATCAAACACTCCCAGGACAGGTACAACACAGGGTTAGATACGGAGTAAAGCTCCCTCTATACTGTCCCCATCAAACACTCCCAGGACAGGTACAGCACAGGGTTAGATACAGAGTAACGCTCCCTCTATACTGTCCCCATCAAACACTCCCAGGACAGGTACAGCACGAGGTTAGATATAGAGTAAAGCCCCCTCTGTACTGTCCCCATCAAACATTCCCAGGACAGGTACAGCACTGGGTTAGATACAAGGTAAAGATCCCTCTATATTGTCCCCATTAAACACTCCCAGGACAGGTACAACACAGAGTTAGATACAGAGTAAAGCTCCCTCTATACTGTCCCCATAAAACACTCCCATTTCAGGTACAGCACAGGGTTAGATACAGAGTACAGCTCCCTCGACACAGTCCCCATCAAACACTCCCAGGACAAGTACAGCACGGGGTTAGATACAGATTAAAGCTCCCTCTATACTGTCCACATCAAATACTCCCAGGACAGGTACAGCACAGGGTTAGATACAGAGTAAAGCTCCCTCTATCCCCTCCCCATCAAACACTCCCAGGATAATTATAGCCCAGGGTTAGATCCAAAGAAAAGCTCCCTCTATATTGTCCCCATCAAACACTCCCAGGACAGATACAGCACAGGGTTAGATCCAGAGTAAAGCTCCCTCTATAGGGTCCCCATCAAACACTCCCAGCACAGGTACAGCACGGGGTTAGATACAGAGTAAAGCTCCCTCTATACTGTCCCCATCAAACACTCCCAGGACAAGTACAGCACAGGGTTAGAAAAAGAGTAAAGCTCCCTCTATACTGTCCCCATCAAACACTCCCAGGACAGGTACAGCACGGGGTTAGATACAGATTAAAGCTCTCTCTATACTGTGCACATCAAACACTCCCAGGACAGGTACAGCACAGGGTTAGATACAGAGTAAAGCTCCCTCTATAACATCCCCATCAAACACTCCCAGGACAAGTCCAGCACGGGTTTAGATACAGAGTAAAGCTCCCTCTATACTGTCCCCATCAAACACTCCCAGGACAAGTACAGCACAGGGTTAGATACAGAGTAAAGCTCCCTCTATACTGTCCCCATCAAACACTCCCAGGACAGGTACAACACAGAGTTAGATACAGAGTAAAGCTCCCTCTATACCTTCCCCATCAAACACTCCAGGGTCAGGTACAGCACAGGGTTAGATACTGAGTACAGTTCCCACGACACAGTCCCCATCAAACACTCCCAGGACAGGTACAGCACAGGGTTAGATACAGAGTAAAGCTCCCTCTATACTGTCCCCATCAAACACTCCCAGGACAAGTACAGCACGGGGATAGATACAGAGTAAAGCTCCCTCTATAGCGTCCCCATCAAACACTCCCAGGACAAGTACAGCACAGGGTTAGATACAAAGTAAAGCTCCCTCTATATTGTCCCCATCAAACACTCCCAGGACAGGTACAGCACAGGGTTAGCTACAGAGTAAAGCTCCCTCTATACTGTCCCCATCAAACATTCCCAGGACAAGTACAGCACGGGGTTAGATACAGATTAAAGCTCCCTCTATACCGTCCCCATCAAACACTCCCAGGACAGGTACAGCACAGGGTTAGATATAGAGTAAAGCTCCCTCTATACTGTCCCCATCAAACACTCCCAGGACAGGTACAGCACGGGGTTAGATATAGAGAAAAGCTCCCTCTATTCCGTCCCCATCAAACACCCCCAGGACAGGTACAGCACAAGGTTAGATATAGAGAAAAGCTCCCTCTATACTGTCCCCATCAAACACTCCCAGGACAAGTACAGCACGGGGTTAGATACAGAGTAAAGCTCCCTCTATACCGTCCCCATCAAACACTCCCAGCACAGGTACAGCACAGGGTTAGATATAGAGTAAAGCTCCCTCTATACTGTCCCCATCAAACACTCCCAGGACAGGTACAGCACAGGGTTAGATCAGAGTAAAGCTCCCTCTATACTGTCCCCATCAAACACTCCCAGGACAGGTACAGCATAGGATTAGATAGAGTAAAGCTCCCTCTATACTGTCCCCATCAAACATTCCCAGGACAGGTACAGCACAGGGTTATATACAGAGTAAAGCTCCCTCTATACTGTCCCCTTCAAACACTCCCATGACAGGTACAACACAGGGTTAGATACAGAGTAAAGCTCCCGCTATACTGTCCCCATCAAACACTCCCAGGACAGGTACAACACAGGGTTAGATACGGAGTAAAGCTCCCTCTATACTGTCCCCATCAAACACTCCCAGGACAGGTACAGCACAGGGTTAGATACAGAGTAACGCTCCCTCTATACTGTCCCCATCAAACACTCCCAGGACAGGTACAGCACGAGGTTAGATATAGAGTAAAGCCCCCTCTGTACTGTCCCCATCAAACATTCCCAGGACAGGTACAGCACTGGGTTAGATACAAGGTAAAGCTCCCTCTATATTGTCCCCATTAAACACTCCCAGGACAGGTACAACACAGAGTTAGATACAGAGTAAAGCTCCCTCTATACTGTCCCCATAAAACACTCCCATTTCAGGTACAGCACAGGGTTAGATACAGAGTACAGTTCCCACGACACAGTCCCCATCAAACACTCCCAGGACAGGTACAGCACAGGGTTAGATACAGAATAAAGCTCCCTCTATACTGTCCCCATCAAACACTCCCAGGACAAGTACAGCACGGGGATAGATACAGAGTAAAGCTCCCTCTATACCGTCCCCATCAAACACTCCCAGGACAAGTACAGCACAGGGTTAGATACAGATTAAAGCTCCCTCTATACTGTCCACATCAAACACTCCCAGGACAGGTACAGCACAGGGTTAGATATAGAGTAAAGCTCCCTCTATAGTGTCCCCATCAAACACTCCCAGGACAGGTACAGCACGGGGTTAGATATAGAGAAAAGCTCCCTCTATTCCGTCCCCATCAAACACTCCCAGGACATGTACAGCACAGGGTTAGATATAGAGAAAAGCTCCCTCTATACTGTCCCCATCAAACACTCCCAGGACAGGTACAACACAGGGTTAGATACAGAGTAAAACTCCCTCTATACTGTCACCATCAAACACTCCCAGGACAAGTACAGCACGGGGTTAGATACAGAGTAAAGCTCCCTCTATACTGTCCCCATCAAACACTCCCAGGACAGGTACAGCACAGTGTTAGATATAGAGTAACACTCCCTTTACACTGTCCCCATCAAACACTCCCAGGACAAGTACAACCCAGGGTTAGATACAGAGTAAAGCTCCCTCTATACTGTCACCATCAAACACTCCCAGGACAAGTACAACACAGAGGTAGATACAGAGTAAAGCTCCCTCTATACTGTCCCCATCAAACACTCCCAGGACAGGTACAGCACAGGGTTAGATACAGAGTAAAGCTCCCTCTATACTGGCCCCAACAAACACCCCCAGGACAGGTACAGCACGGGGTTAGATATAGAGTAAAGCTCCGTCTATTCCGTCCCCATCAAACACTCCCAGCACAGGTACAGCACAGGGTTAGATATAGAGAAAAGCTTCCTCTATACTGTCCCATCAAACACTCCCAGGACAGGTAAAGCACAGGGTTAGATACAGAGTAAAGCTCCCTCTATACTGTCCCCATCAAACACTCCCAGGACAGGTACAACACAGGGTTTGATACAGAGTAAAGCTCCCTCTATACCGTCCCCATCAAACACTCCCAGGACAAGTACAGCACGGGCTTAGATACAGAGTGAAGCTCCCTCTATACTGTCCCCATCACAGACTCCCAGGACAGATACAGCACAGGGTTAGATACAGAGTAAAGCTCCCTCTATACTGTCCCCATCAAACACTCCCAGGACAAGTACAGCACGGGGTTAGATACAGAGTAAAGCTCCCTCTATACCGTCCCCATCAAACACTCCCAGGACAAGTAAAGCACAGTGTTAGATATAGGGTTAAGCTCCCTCTATACTGTCCCCATCAAACACACCCAGGACAGGTACAACACAGGGTTAGATACAGAGTAAAGCTCCATCTATACTGTCCCCATCAAACACTCCCAGGACAAGTACAGCACGGGGTTAGATACAGATTAAAGCTCCCTCTGTACTCTCCCCATCAAACACTCCCAGGACAGTTACAGCACAGGGTTAGATACAGAGTAAAGCTCCCTCTATACTGTCCCCATCAAACACTCCCAGGACAGGTACAGCACAGGATTAGATACAGAGTAAAGTTCCCTCTATACTGTCCCCATCAAACATTCCCAGGACAGGTACAGCAGAGGGTTAGATACAGAGTAAAGCTCCCTCTATACTGTCCCCTTCAAACACTCCCAGGACAGGTACAACACAGGGTTAGATACAGAGTAAAGCTCCCGCTATACTGTCCCCATCAAACACTCCCAGGACAGGTACAACACAGGGTTAGATACGGAGTAAAGCTCACTCTATACTGTCCCCATCAAACACTCCCAGGACAGGTACAGCACAGGGTTAGATACAGAGTAACGCTCCCTCTATACTGTCCCCATCAAACACTCCCAGGACAGGTACAGCACGAGGTTAGAAATAGAGTAAAGCTCCCTCTGTACTGTCCCCATCAAACACTCCCAGGACAGGTACAGCACTGGGTTAGATACTAGGTAAAGCTCCCTCTAAATTGTCCCCAACAAACACTCCCAGGACAGGTACAGCACAGGGTTAGATACAGAGTAAAGCTCCCTCGACATTGTATCTCACCCTGTGTTGTACCTGTCCTGGGAGTGTTTGATGGGGACAATGTCGAGGGAGCTTTACTCTGTATCTAACCCTGTGTTGTACCTGTCCTGGGAGTGTTTGATGGGGACAGAGTAAAGCTCCCTGTATACCGTCCCCATCAAACACTCCCAGGACAAGTACAGCACGGGGTTAGATACAGAGTAAAGCTCCCTCTATACTGTCCCCATCAAACATTCCCAGGACAAGTACAGCACGGGGTTAGATACAGATTAAAGCTCCCTCTATACTGTCCACGTCAAACACTCCCAGGACAGGTACAGCACAGGTTTAGATATAGAGTAAAGCTCCCAATATACTGTCCCCATCAAACACTTGCAGGACAGGTACAGCACAGGGTTAGATATAGAGTAAAGCTCCCTCTATACTGTCCCCATCAAACACCCCCAGGACAGGTACAGCACGGGGTTAGATATAGAGAAAAGCTCCCTCTATTCCGTCCCCATCAAACACTCCCAGGACAGGTACAGCACAGGGTTAGATATAGAGAAAAGCTCCCTCTATAACTGTCCCCATCAAACATTCCCAGGACAGGTACAGCACAGGGTTAGATACAGAGTAAATCTCCCTCTATACTGTCCCCTTCAAACACTCCCAGGACAGGTACAACACAGGGTTAGATACAGAGTAAAGCTCCCGCTATACTGTCCCCATCAAACACTCCCAGGACATTTACAGCACGAGGTTAGATATAGAGTAAAGGCCCCTCTGTACTGTCCCCATGAAACATTCCCAGGACAGGTACAGCACTGGGTTAGATACAAGGTAAAGCTCCCTCTATATTGTCCCCATTAAACACTCCCAGGACAAGTACAGCACGGGGTTAGATACAGATTAAAGCTCCCTCTATACTGTCCACATCAAATACTCCCAGGACAGGTACAGCACAGGGTTAGATACAGAGTAAAGCTCCCTCTATACCGTCCCCATCAAACACTCCCAGGATAATTATAGCACAGGGTTAGATCCAAAGAAAAGCTCCCTCTATATTGTCCCCATCAAACACTCCCAGGACAGATACAGCACAGGGTTAGATCCAGAGTAAAGCTCCCTCTATAGGGTCCCCATCAAACACTCCCAGCACAGGTACAGCACGGGGTTAGATACAGAGTAAAGCTCCCTCTATACTGTAGCCATCAAACACTCCCAGGACAAGTACAGCACAGGGTTAGATAAAGAGTAAAGCTCCCTCTATACTGTCCCCATCAAACACTACCAGGACAAGTACAGCACGGGGTTAGATACAGATTAAAGCTCCCTCTATACCGTCCCCATCAAACACTCCCAGGACAGGTACAGCACAGGGTTAGATATAGAGTAAAGCTCCCTCTATACTGTCCCCATCAAACACTCCCAGGACAGGTACAGCACGGGGTTAGATATAGAGAAAAGCTCCCTCTATTCCGTCCCCATCAAACACCCCCAGGACAGGTACAGCACAGGGTTAGATATAGAGAAAAGCTCCCTCTATACTGTCCCCATCAAACACTCCCAGGACAAGTACAGCACGGGGTTAGATACAGAGTAAAGCTCCCTCTATACCGTCCCCATCAAACATTCCCAGGACAGGTACAGCACAGGGTTATATACAGAGTAAAGCTCCCTCTATACTGTCCCCTTCAAACACTCCCATGACAGGTACAACACAGGGTTAGATACAGAGTAAAGCTCCCGCTATACTGTCCCCATCAAACACTCCCAGGACAGGTACAACACAGGGTTAGATACGGAGTAAAGCTCCCTCTATACTGTCCCCATCAAACACTCCCAGGACAGGTACAGCACAGGGTTAGATACAGAGTAACGCTCCCTCTATACTGTCCCCATCAAACACTCCCAGGACAGGTACAGCACGAGGTTAGATATAGAGTAAAGCCCCCTCTGTACTGTCCCCATCAAACATTCCCAGGACAGGTACAGCACTGGGTTAGATACAAGGTAAAGCTCCCTCTATATTGTCCCCATTAAACACTCCCAGGACAGGTACAACACAGAGTTAGATACAGAGTAAAGCTCCCTCTATACTGTCCCCATAAAACACTCCCATTTCAGGTACAGCACAGGGTTAGATACAGAGTACAGTTCCCACGACACAGTCCCCATCAAACACTCCCAGGACAGGTACAGCACAGGGTTAGATACAGAATAAAGCTCCCTCTATACTGTCCCCATCAAACACTCCCAGGACAAGTACAGCACGGGGATAGATACAGAGTAAAGCTCCCTCTATACCGTCCCCATCAAACACTCCCAGGACAAGTACAGCACAGGGTTAGATACAGATTAAAGCTCCCTCTATACTGTCCACATCAAACACTCCCAGGACAGGTACAGCACAGGGTTAGATATAGAGTAAAGCTCCCTCTATAGTGTCCCCATCAAACACTCCCAGGACAGGTACAGCACGGGGTTAGATATAGAGAAAAGCTCCCTCTATTCCGTCCCCATCAAACACTCCCAGGACATGTACAGCACAGGGTTAGATATAGAGAAAAGCTCCCTCTATACTGTCCCCATCAAACACTCCCAGGACAGGTACAACACAGGGTTAGATACAGAGTAAAACTCCCTCTATACTGTCACCATCAAACACTCCCAGGACAAGTACAGCACGGGGTTAGATACAGAGTAAAGCTCCCTCTATACTGTCCCCATCAAACACTCCCAGGACAGGTACAGCACAGTGTTAGATATAGAGTAACACTCCCTTTACACTGTCCCCATCAAACACTCCCAGGACAAGTACAACCCAGGGTTAGATACAGAGTAAAGCTCCCTCTATACTGTCACCATCAAACACTCCCAGGACAAGTACAACACAGAGGTAGATACAGAGTAAAGCTCCCTCTATACTGTCCCCATCAAACACTCCCAGGACAGGTACAGCACAGGGTTAGATACAGAGTAAAGCTCCCTCTATACTGGCCCCAACAAACACCCCCAGGACAGGTACAGCACGGGGTTAGATATAGAGTAAAGCTCCGTCTATTCCGTCCCCATCAAACACTCCCAGCACAGGTACAGCACAGGGTTAGATATAGAGAAAAGCTTCCTCTATACTGTCCCATCAAACACTCCCAGGACAGGTAAAGCACAGGGTTAGATACAGAGTAAAGCTCCCTCTATACTGTCCCCATCAAACACTCCCAGGACAGGTACAACACAGGGTTTGATACAGAGTAAAGCTCCCTCTATACCGTCCCCATCAAACACTCCCAGGACAAGTACAGCACGGGCTTAGATACAGAGTGAAGCTCCCTCTATACTGTCCCCATCACAGACTCCCAGGACAGATACAGCACAGGGTTAGATACAGAGTAAAGCTCCCTCTATACTGTCCCCATCAAACACTCCCAGGACAAGTACAGCACGGGGTTAGATACAGAGTAAAGCTCCCTCTATACCGTCCCCATCAAACACTCCCAGGACAAGTAAAGCACAGTGTTAGATATAGGGTTAAGCTCCCTCTATACTGTCCCCATCAAACACACCCAGGACAGGTACAACACAGGGTTAGATACAGAGTAAAGCTCCATCTATACTGTCCCCATCAAACACTCCCAGGACAAGTACAGCACGGGGTTAGATACAGATTAAAGCTCCCTCTGTACTCTCCCCATCAAACACTCCCAGGACAGTTACAGCACAGGGTTAGATACAGAGTAAAGCTCCCTCTATACTGTCCCCATCAAACACTCCCAGGACAGGTACAGCACAGGATTAGATACAGAGTAAAGTTCCCTCTATACTGTCCCCATCAAACATTCCCAGGACAGGTACAGCAGAGGGTTAGATACAGAGTAAAGCTCCCTCTATACTGTCCCCTTCAAACACTCCCAGGACAGGTACAACACAGGGTTAGATACAGAGTAAAGCTCCCGCTATACTGTCCCCATCAAACACTCCCAGGACAGGTACAACACAGGGTTAGATACGGAGTAAAGCTCACTCTATACTGTCCCCATCAAACACTCCCAGGACAGGTACAGCACAGGGTTAGATACAGAGTAACGCTCCCTCTATACTGTCCCCATCAAACACTCCCAGGACAGGTACAGCACGAGGTTAGAAATAGAGTAAAGCTCCCTCTGTACTGTCCCCATCAAACACTCCCAGGACAGGTACAGCACTGGGTTAGATACTAGGTAAAGCTCCCTCTAAATTGTCCCCAACAAACACTCCCAGGACAGGTACAGCACAGGGTTAGATACAGAGTAAAGCTCCCTCGACATTGTATCTCACCCTGTGTTGTACCTGTCCTGGGAGTGTTTGATGGGGACAATGTCGAGGGAGCTTTACTCTGTATCTAACCCTGTGTTGTACCTGTCCTGGGAGTGTTTGATGGGGACAGAGTAAAGCTCCCTGTATACCGTCCCCATCAAACACTCCCAGGACAAGTACAGCACGGGGTTAGATACAGAGTAAAGCTCCCTCTATACTGTCCCCATCAAACATTCCCAGGACAAGTACAGCACGGGGTTAGATACAGATTAAAGCTCCCTCTATACTGTCCACGTCAAACACTCCCAGGACAGGTACAGCACAGGTTTAGATATAGAGTAAAGCTCCCAATATACTGTCCCCATCAAACACTTGCAGGACAGGTACAGCACAGGGTTAGATATAGAGTAAAGCTCCCTCTATACTGTCCCCATCAAACACCCCCAGGACAGGTACAGCACGGGGTTAGATATAGAGAAAAGCTCCCTCTATTCCGTCCCCATCAAACACTCCCAGGACAGGTACAGCACAGGGTTAGATATAGAGAAAAGCTCCCTCTATAACTGTCCCCATCAAACATTCCCAGGACAGGTACAGCACAGGGTTAGATACAGAGTAAATCTCCCTCTATACTGTCCCCTTCAAACACTCCCAGGACAGGTACAACACAGGGTTAGATACAGAGTAAAGCTCCCGCTATACTGTCCCCATCAAACACTCCCAGGACATTTACAGCACGAGGTTAGATATAGAGTAAAGGCCCCTCTGTACTGTCCCCATGAAACATTCCCAGGACAGGTACAGCACTGGGTTAGATACAAGGTAAAGCTCCCTCTATATTGTCCCCATTAAACACTCCCAGGACAAGTACAGCACGGGGTTAGATACAGATTAAAGCTCCCTCTATACTGTCCACATCAAATACTCCCAGGACAGGTACAGCACAGGGTTAGATACAGAGTAAAGCTCCCTCTATACCGTCCCCATCAAACACTCCCAGGATAATTATAGCACAGGGTTAGATCCAAAGAAAAGCTCCCTCTATATTGTCCCCATCAAACACTCCCAGGACAGATACAGCACAGGGTTAGATCCAGAGTAAAGCTCCCTCTATAGGGTCCCCATCAAACACTCCCAGCACAGGTACAGCACGGGGTTAGATACAGAGTAAAGCTCCCTCTATACTGTAGCCATCAAACACTCCCAGGACAAGTACAGCACAGGGTTAGATAAAGAGTAAAGCTCCCTCTATACTGTCCCCATCAAACACTACCAGGACAAGTACAGCACGGGGTTAGATACAGATTAAAGCTCCCTCTATACCGTCCCCATCAAACACTCCCAGGACAGGTACAGCACAGGGTTAGATATAGAGTAAAGCTCCCTCTATACTGTCCCCATCAAACACTCCCAGGACAGGTACAGCACGGGGTTAGATATAGAGAAAAGCTCCCTCTATTCCGTCCCCATCAAACACCCCCAGGACAGGTACAGCACAGGGTTAGATATAGAGAAAAGCTCCCTCTATACTGTCCCCATCAAACACTCCCAGGACAAGTACAGCACGGGGTTAGATACAGAGTAAAGCTCCCTCTATACCGTCCCCATCAAACACTCCCAGCACAGGTACAGCACAGGGTTAGATATAGAGTAAAGCTCCCTCTATACTGTCCCCATCAAACACTCCCAGGACAGGTACAGCACAGGGTTAGATCAGAGTAAAGCTCCCTCTATACTGTCCCCATCAAACACTCCCAGGACAGGTACAGCATAGGATTAGATAGAGTAAAGCTCCCTCTATACTGTCCCCATCAAACATTCCCAGGACAGGTACAGCACAGGGTTAGATACAGATTAAAGCTCCCTCTATACTGTCCCCTTCAAACACTCCCATGACAGGTACAACACAGGGTTAGATACAGAGTAAAGCTCCCGCTATACTGTCCCCATCAAACACTCCCAGGACAGGTACAACACAGGGTTAGATACGGAGTAAAGCTCCCTCTATACTGTCCCCATCAAACACTCCCAGGACAGGTACAGCACAGGGTTAGATACAGAGTAACGCTCCCTCTATACTGTCCCCATCAAACACTCCCAGGACAGGTACAGCACGAGGTTAGATATAGAGTAAAGCCCCCTCTGTACTGTCCCCATCAAACATTCCCAGGACAGGTACAGCACTGGGTTAGATACAAGGTAAAGCTCCCTCTATATTGTCCCCATTAAACACTCCCAGGACAGGTACAACACAGAGTTAGATACAGAGTAAAGCTCCCTCTATACTGTCCCCATAAAACACTCCCATTTCAGGTACAGCACAGGGTTAGATACAGAGTACAGTTCCCACGACACAGTCCCCATCAAACACTCCCAGGACAGGTACAGCACAGGGTTAGATACAGAGTAAAGCTCCCTCTATACTGTCCCCATCAAACACTCCCAGGACAAGTACAGCACGGGGATAGATACAGAGTAAAGCTCCCTCTATACCGTCCCCATCAAACACTCCCAGGACAAGTATAGCACAGGGTTAGATACAAAGTAAAGCTCCCTCTATATTGTCCCCATCAAACACTCCCAGGACAGGTACAGCACAGGGTTAGATACAGAGTAAAGCTCCCTCTATACTGTCCCCATCAAACATTCCCAGGATAAGTACAGCACGGGGTTAGATACAGATTAAAGCTCCCTCTATACTGTCCACATCAAACACTCCCAGGACAGGTACAGCACAGGGTTAGATATAGAGTAAAGCTCCCTCTATACTGTCCCCATCAAACACTCCTAGGACAGGTACAGCACAGTGTTAGATATAGAGTAAAACTCCCTTTACACTGTCCCCATCAAACACTCCCAGGACAAGTACAACACAGGGTTAGATACAGAGTAAAGCTCCCTCTATACTGTCACCATCAAACACTCCCAGGACAAGTACAACACAGAGGTAGATACAGAGTAAAGCTCCCTCTATACTGTCCCCATCAAACACTCCCAGGACAGGTACAGCACAGGGTTAGATACAGAGTAAAGCTCCCTCTATACTGGCCCCAACAAACACCCCCAGGACAGGTACAGCACGGGGTTAGATATAGAGTAAAGCTCCCTCTATTCCGTCCCCATCAAACACTCCCAGCACAGGTACAGCACAGGGTTAGATATAGAGAAAAGCTTCCTCTATACTGTCCCATCAAACACTCCCAGGACAGGTACAGCACAGGGTTAGATATCGAGTAAAGCTCCCTCTGTACTGTCCCCATCAAACTCTCCCAGGACAGGTACAGCATGGGGTTAGATACAGAGTAAAGCTCCCTCTACACTGTCCCCATCAAACATTCCCAGGACAAGTACAGCACGGGGTTAGATACAGAGTAAAGCTCCCTCTATACCGTCCCCATCAAACACTCCCAGCACAGGTACAGCACAGGGTTAGATATAGAGTAAAGCTCCCTCTATACTGTCCCCATCAAACACTCCCAGGACAGGTACAGCACAGGGTTAGATCAGAGTAAAGCTCCCTCTATACTGTCCCCATCAAACATTCCCAGGACAGGTACAGCACAGGGTTAGATACAGAGTAAAGCTCCCTCTATACTGTCCCCTTCAAACACTCCCATGACAGGTACAACACAGGGTTAGATACAGAGTAAAGCTCCCGCTATACTGTTCCCATCAAACACTCCCAGGACAGGTACAACACAGGGTTAGATACGGAGTAAAGCTCCCTCTATACTGTCCCCATCAAACACTCCCAGGACAGGTACAGCACAGGGTTAGATACAGAGTAACGCTCCCTCTATACTGTCCCCATCAAACACTCCCAGGACAGGTACAGCACGAGGTTAGATATAGAGTAAAGCCCCCTCTGTACTGTCCCCATCAAACATTCCCAGGACAGGTACAGCACTGGGTTAGATACAAGGTAAAGCTCCCTCTATATTGTCCCCATTAAACACTCCCAGGACAGGTACAACACAGAGTTAGATACAGAGTAAAGCTCCCTCTATACTGTCCCCATAAAACACTCCCATTTCAGGTACAGCACAGGGTTAGATACAGAGTACAGTTCCCACGACACAGTCCCCATCAAACACTCCCAGGACAGGTACAGCACAGGGTTAGATACAGAGTAAAGCTCCCTCTATACTGTCCCCATCAAACACTCCCAGGACAAGTACAGCACGGGGATAGATACAGAGTAAAGCTCCCTCTATACCGTCCCCATCAAACACTCCCAGGACAAGTACAGCACAGGGTTAGATACAGATTAAAGCTCCCTCTATACTGTCCACATCAAACACTCCCAGGACAGGTACAGCACAGGGTTAGATATAGAGTAAAGCTCCCTCTATAGTGTCCCCATCAAACACTCCCAGGACAGGTACAGCACGGGGTTAGATATAGAGAAAAGCTCCCTCTATTCCGTCCCCATCAAACACTCCCAGGACAGGTACAGCACAGGGTTAGATATAGAGAAAAGCTCCCTCTATACTGTCCCCATCAAACACTCCCAGGACAGGTACAACACAGGGTTAGATACAGAGTAAAACTCCCTCTATACTGTCACCATCAAACACTCCCAGGACAAGTACAGCACGGGGTTAGATACAGAGTAAAGCTCCCTCTATACTGTCCCCATCAAACACTCCCAGGACAGGTACAGCACAGTGTTAGATATAGATTAAAACTCCCTTTACAATGTCCCCATCAAACACTCCCAGGAGAAGTACAACCCAGGGTTAGATACAGAGTAAAGCTCCCTCTATACTGTCACCATCAAACACTCCCAGGACAAGTACAACACAGAGGTAGATACAGAGTAAAGCTCCCTCTATACTGTCCCCATCAAACACTCCCAGGACAGGTACAGCACAGGGTTAGATACAGAGTAAAGCTCCCTCTATACTGGCCCCAACAAACACCCCCAGGACAGGTACAGCACGGGGTTAGATATAGAGTAAAGCTCCCTCTATTCCGTCCCCATCAAACACTCCCAGCACAGGTACAGCACAGGGTTAGATATAGAGAAAAGCTTCCTCTATACTGTCCCATCAAACACTCCCAGGACAGGTAAAGCACAGGGTTAGATATCGAGTAAAGCTCCCTCTGTACTGTCCCCATCAAACTCTCCCAGGACAGGTACAGCATGGGGTTAGATACAGAGTAAAGCTCCCTCTACACTGTCCCCATCAAACATTCCCAGGACAAGTACAGCACGGGGTTAGATACAGAGTAAAGCTCCCTCTATACCGTCCCCATCAAACACTCCCAGCACAGGTACAGCACAGGGTTAGATATAGAGTAAAGCTCCCTCTATACTGTCCCCATCAAACACTCCCAGGACAGGTACAGCACAGTGTTAGATATAGAGTAAAGCTCACTCTATACTGTCCCCAACAATCACTCCCAGGACAGGTACAGCACAGGGTCAGATATAGAGTAATGCTCACTCCATACTGTCGCCATCAAACACTCCCAGGACAGGTACAGCACATGGTTAGATATATAGTAAAGCTCCCTCTATACTGTCCCCGTCAAACTCTCCCAGGACAGGTACAGCACAGGGTTAGTTACAGAGTAAAGCTCCCTCGACATTGTCCCCATCAAACACTCCCAGGACAGGTACAATACAGGGTTAGATACAGAGTAAAGCTCCCACTATACAGTCCCCATCAAACACTGCCAGGACAGGTACAGCACAGGGTTAGATACAGAGTAAAGCTCCCTCTATACTGTCCCCATCAAACATTCCCAGGACAAGTACAGCACGGGGTTAGACACAAAGTAAAGCTCCCTCTATACTGTCCACATCAAACATTCCCAGGACAGGTACAGCACAGGGTTCGATACAGAGTAAAGCTCCCTCTATACCGTCCCCATCAAACACTCCCAGCACAGGTACAGCCCAGGGTTAGATATAGAGTAAAGCTCCCTCTATACTGTCCCCATCAAACACTCCCAGGACAAGTACAGCACAGGGTTAGATACAGAGTAAAGCTCCCTCTATACTGTCCCCATCAAACACTCCCAGGTCAGGTACAGCACAGGGTTAGATACAGAGTACAGCTCCCACGACACTGTCCCCATCAAACACTCCCAGGACAGGTACAGCACGAGGTTAGATACAGAGTAAACCTCCCTCTATAATGTCCTCATCAAACACTCCCAGGACAGGTACAGCACAGGGTTAGATACAAGGTAAAGCTCCATCTATATTGTCCCCAACAAACACTCCCAGGACAGGTACAGCACAGGGTTAGATACAGAGTAAAGCTCCCTCGACATTGTCCCCATCAAACACTCCCAGGACAGGTACAACACAGGGTTAGATACAGAGTAAAGCTCCCATTATACTGTCCCCATCAAACACTCCCAGGACACGTACAGCACAAGGTTAGATACAGACTAAAGCTCCCTCGACACTGTCCCCATCAAAGACTCCCAGGACAGGTACAGCACAGGGTTTGATACAGAGTAAAGCTCCCTCTATACCGTCCCCATCAAACACTCCCAGGACAAGTACGGCACGGGCTTAGATACAGAGTAAAGCTCCCACTATAATGTCCCCATCAAAGACTCCCAGGACAGGTTCAGTACAGGGTTAGATACAGAGTAAAGCTCCCTCTATACCGTCCCCATCAAACACTCCCAGGACAAGTAAAGCACAGTGTTAGATATAGGGTAAAGCTCCCTCTATACTGTTCCCATCAAACACTCCCAGGACAGGTACAACACAGGGTTAGATACGGAGTAAAGCTCCCTCTATACTGTCCCCATCAAACACTCCCAGGACAGGTACAGCACAGGGTTAGATACAGAGTAACGCTCCCTCTATACTGTCCCCATCAAACACTCCCAGGACAGGTACAGCACGAGGTTAGATATAGAGTAAAGCCCCCTCTGTACTGTCCCCATCAAACATTCCCAGGACAGGTACAGCACTGGGTTAGATACAAGGTAAAGCTCCCTCTATATTGTCCCCATTAAACACTCCCAGGACAGGTACAACACAGAGTTAGATACAGAGTAAAGCTCCCTCTATACTGTCCCCATAAAACACTCCCATTTCAGGTACAGCACAGGGTTAGATACAGAGTACAGTTCCCACGACACAGTCCCCATCAAACACTCCCAGGACAGGTACAGCACAGGGTTAGATACAGAGTAAAGCTCCCTCTATACTGTCCCCATCAAACACTCCCAGGACAAGTACAGCACGGGGATAGATACAGAGTAAAGCTCCCTCTATACCGTCCCCATCAAACAATCCCAGGACAAGTACAGCACAGGGTTAGATACAGATTAAAGCTCCCTCTATACTGTCCACATCAAACACTCCCAGGACAGGTACAGCACAGGGTTAGATATAGAGTAAAGCTCCCTCTATAGTGTCCCCATCAAACACTCCCAGGACAGGTACAGCACGGGGTTAGATATAGAGAAAAGCTCCCTCTATTCCGTCCCCATCAAACACTCCCAGGACAGGTACAGCACAGGGTTAGATATAGAGAAAAGCTCCCTCTATACTGTCCCCATCAAACACTCCCAGGACAGGTACAACACAGGGTTAGATACAGAGTAAAACTCCCTCTATACTGTCACCATCAAACACTCCCAGGACAAGTACAGCACGGGGTTAGATACAGAGTAAAGCTCCCTCTATACTGTCCCCATCAAACACTCCCAGGACAGGTACAGCACAGTGTTAGATATAGAGTAAAGCTCACTCTATACTGTCCCCAACAATCACTCCCAGGACAGGTACAGCACAGGGTCAGATATAGAGTAAAGCTCACTCCATACTGTCGCCATCAAACACTCCCAGGACAGGTACAGCACATGGTTAGATATATAGTAAAGCTCCCTCTATACTGTCCCCGTCAAACTCTCCCAGGACAGGTACAGCACAGGGTTAGTTACAGAGTAAAGCTCCCTCGACATTGTCCCTATCAAACACTCCCAGGACAGGTACAATACAGGGTTAGATACAGAGTAAAGCTCCCACTATACAGTCCCCATCAAACACTGCCAGGACAGGTACAGCACAGGGTTAGATACAGAGTAAAGCTCCCTCTATACTGTCCCCATCAAACATTCCCAGGACAAGTACAGCACGGGGTTAGACACAAAGTAAAGCTCCCTCTGTACTGTCCACATCAAACATTCCCAGGACAGGTACAGCACAGGGTTCGATACAGAGTAAAGCTCCCTCTATACCGTCCCCATCAAACACTCCCAGCACAGGTACAGCCCAGGGTTAGATATAGAGTAAAGCTCCCTCTATACTGTCCCCATCAAACACTCCCAGGACAAGTACAGCACAGGGTTAGATACAGAGTAAAGCTCCCTCTATACTGTCCCCATCAAACACTCCCAGGTCAGGTACAGCACAGGGTTAGATACAGAGTACAGCTCCCACGACACTGTCCCCATCAAACACTCCCAGGACAGGTACAGCACGAGGTTAGATACAGAGTAAACCTCCCTCTATAATGTCCTCATCAAACACTCCCAGGACAGGTACAGCACAGGGTTAGATACAAGGTAAAGCTCCATCTATATTGTCCCCAACAAACACTCCCAGGACAGGTACAGCACAGGGTTAGATACAGAGTAAAGCTCCCTCGACATTGTCCCCATCAAACACTCCCAGGACAGGTACAACACAGGGTTAGATACAGAGTAAAGCTCCCATTATACTGTCCCCATCAAACACTCCCAGGACACGTACAGCACAAGGTTAGATACAGACTAAAGCTCCCTCGACACTGTCCCCATCAAAGACTCCCAGGACAGGTACAGCACAGGGTTTGATACAGAGTAAAGCTCCCTCTATACCGTCCCCATCAAACACTCCCAGGACAAGTACGGCACGGGCTTAGATACAGAGTAAAGCTCCCACTATAATGTCCCCATCAAAGACTCCCAGGACAGGTTCAGTACAGGGTTAGATACAGAGTAAAGCTCCCTCTATACCGTCCCCATCAAACACTCCCAGGACAAGTAAAGCACAGTGTTAGATACAGAGCAAAGATCGCTCTCTACTGTCCCCATCACCCCAGAACTCTCCATTCACTTGACAAAGAGGCAGCCCCCTCGAAAGCTTGTGAGAATATTATCAAATAAATGGGTTGGACTAAAACCTGGTGTTGTCAGACTTTTTACTGTGTTCCCATCAAACACTCCCAAGACAGGTACAACACAGGACTAGATACAGAGTAAAGCTCCCTCTATACTGTCCCCATCAAACACTCCCAGCACAGGTACAGCACAGGGTTAGATATAGAGTAAAGCTCCCTCTATACCGTCCCCATCAAACACTCCCAGGCCAAGTACAGCACGGGGTTAGATACAGAGTAAAGCTCCCTCTATACCGTCCCCATCAAACACTCCCAGGACAAGTACAGTACAGGGTTAGATACAGAGTAAAGCTCCCTCTATACTGTCCCCATCAAACACTCCCAGGACAAGTACAACACGGGGTTAGATACAGAGTAAAGCTCCCTCTATACTGTCCACATCAAACACTCCCAGGACAAGTACAGCACGGGGTTAGATACAGATTAAAGCTCCCTCTATACTGTCCCCATCAAACACTCCCAGGGCAGGTACAGCACAGCGTTAGCTACAGAGTAAAGTTCCCTCTATACCGTGCCCATCAAACACTCCCAGGACAAGTAGAGCACGGGGTTAGATACAGAGTAAAGCTCCCTCTATACTGTCCCCATCTAACACTCCCAGGACAAGTACAGCACAGGGTTAGATACAGAGCAAAGCTCCCTCTATACTGTCCCCATCAAACACTCCCAGGACAGGTACAACACAGGGCTAGATACAGAGTAAAGGTCCCTCTATACTATCCCCATCAAACACTCCCAGGACAGATACAGCACAGGGTTAGATACAGAATAAAACTCCCTCTATACTGTCCCCATCAAACACTCCCAGCACAGGTACAGCACAGGGTTAGATATACAGTAAGGCTCCCTCCATACTGTCCCCATCAAACACTCCCAGGACAAGTACAGCACAGGGTTAGATAAAGAGTAAAGCTCCCTCTATACTGTCCCCATCAAACACTCCCAGGACAGGTACAGCACAGGTTTAGATATAGAGTAAAGCTCCCTCTATACTGTCCCCATCAAACATTCCCAGGAGAGGTACAGCACAGGGTTAGATATAGAGTAAAGCTCCCTCTATACCGTCCCCATCAAACACTCCCAGGACAGGTACAGCACGGGGTTAGATACAGAGTAAAGCTCCCTCTATACTGTCCCCATCAAACACTCCCAGGACAAGTACAACGCAGGGTTACATATAGAGTACTGCTCCCTCTATATTGTCCCCATCAAACACTCCCAGGACAGGTACAGCACGGGGTTAGATACAGATTAAAGCTCCCTCTATACTGTCTACATCAAAAACTCCTAGGACAGGTACAGCACAGGTTAGATACAGAGTAAAGCTCCCTCTATGGGTTCCCCATCAAACACTCCCAGGACAAGTACAGCACGGGGTTAGATACAGATTAAAGCTCCCTCTATACTATCCCCATCAAACACTCCCAGGACAAGTACAGCACAGGGTTAGATATAGAGTAAAGCTCCCTCTATACTGTCCCCATCAAACACTCCCAGGACAGGTACAGCACAGGTTTAGATATAGAGTAATGTTCCCTCTATACTGTCCCCATCAAACATTCCCAGGAGAGGTACAGCACAGGGTTAGATATAGAGGAAAGCTCCCTCTATACTGTCCCCATCAAACATTCCCAGGACAGGTACAGCACGGGGTTAGATACAGATTAAAGCTCCCTCTATACTGTCCACATCAAACACTCCCAGAACAGGTACAGCACAGGGTTAGATACAGAGGAAAGCTCCCTCTATACCATCCCCAACCAAGACTCCCAGGACAAGTACAGCACGGGGTTAGATACAGAGTAAAGCTCCCTCTATACTGCCCCATCAAACACTCCAAGGACAGGTAGAGCACAGATTTAGATACAGAGGAAAGCTCCCTCTATACCATCCCCAACCAAGACTCCCAGGACAAGTACAGCACGGGGTTAGATACAGATTAAAGCTCCATCTATACTGTCCCCATCAAACACTCCCAGCACAGGTATAGCACGAGGTGAGATATAGAGTAAAGCTCCCTCTATATTGTCCCCATCAAACACTCCCAGGACAGGTACAGCACAGGGTTAGATACAGAGTAAAGCTCCCTCTATACTGTCCCCATCAAACACTCCCAGGACAAGTACAGCACGGGTTAGATACAGAGTAAAGCTCCCTCTATACCGTCACCATCAAACACTCCCAGGACAAGTACAGCACGGGGTTAGATACAGAGTTAAGCTCCCTCTAGACTGTCCCCATCAAACACTCCCAGGACAAGTAAAGCACAGTGTTAGATATAGAGTAAAGCTCCCTCTATACCGTCACCATCAAACACTCCCAGGACAAGTACAGCACGGGGTTAGATACAGAGTAAATCTCCCTCTATACTGCCCCATCAAACATTCCCAGGACAGGTACAGCACAGGGTTAGATACAGAATAAAACTCCCTCTATACTGTCCCCATCAAACACTCCCAGGACAAGTACAACACAGGGTTAGATACAGAGTAAAGCTCCCTCTATACTGTCCCCATCTAACACTCCCAGGACAAGTACAGCACAGGGTTAGATACAGAGCAAAGCTCCTTCTCTACTGTCCCCATCAAACACTCCCAGGACACGTACAACACAGGACTAGATACAGAGTAAAGCTCCCTCTATACTGTCCCCATCAAACACTCCCAGCACAGGTACAGCACAGGGTTAGATATAGAGTAAAGCTCCCTCTATATCGTCCCCATCAAACACTCCCAGGCCAAGTACAGCACGGGGTTAGATACAGAGTAAAGCTCCCTCTATACTGTCCCCATAAAACACTCCCAGGGCAGGTACAGCACAGCGTTAGATACAGAGTAAAGTTCCCTCTATACCGTGCCCATCAACCACTCCCAGAACAAGTAGAGCACGGGGTTAGATACAGAGTAAAGCTCCCTCTATACTGTCCCCATCTGACACTCCCAGGACAAGTACAGCACAGGGTTAGATACAGAGCAAAGCTCCCTCTATACTGTCCCCATCAAACACTCCCAGGACAGATACAACAAAGGGCTAGATACAGAGTAAAGCTCCCTCTATTTTGTCCCCATCAAACACTCCCAGGACAGATACAGCACAGGGTTAGATACAGAATAAAACTCCCTCTATACTGTCCCCATCAAACACTCCCAGCACAGGTACAGCACAGGGTTAGATATAGAGTAAGGCGCCCTCCATACTGTCACCATCAAACACTCCCAGGACAAGTACAGCACAGGGTTAGATACAGAGTAAAGCTCCCTCTATACCGTCCCCATCAAACACTCCCAGGACAGGTACAGCACGGGGTTAGATACAGAGTAAAGCTCCCTCTATACTGTCCCCATCAAACACTCCCAGGACTAGTACAACACAGGGTTAGATATAGAGTAATGCTCCCTCTATACTGTCCCCATCAAACACTCCCAGGACAGGTACAGCACGGGGTTAGATACAGATTAAAGCTCCCTCTATACTGTCTACATCAAACACTCCTAGGACAGGTACAGCACAGGGTTAGATACAGAGGAAACCTCCCTCTATACCATCCCCATCAAAGACTCCCAGGACAAGTACAGCACGGGGTTAGATACAGAGTAAAGCTCCCTCTATACTGCCCCATCAAACACTCCAAGGACAGGTACAGCACAGGGTTAGATACAGAGTAAATCTCCCTCTATACTGTCCCCATCAAACACTCCCAGCACAGGTATAGCACGAGGTGAGATATCGAGTAAAGCTCCCTCTATATTGTCCCCATCAAACACTCCCAGGACAGGTACAGTACAGGGTTAGATACAGAGTAAAGCTCCCTCTAGACCGTCCCCATCAAACACTCCCAGGACAAGTACAGCACAGGGTTAGATACAGAGTAAAGCTCCCTCTAAACCGTCCCCATCAAACACTCCCGGGCCAAGTACAGCATGGGGTTAGATACAGAGTAAATCTCCCTCTATACTGCCCCATCAAACATTCCCAGGACAGGTACAGCACAGGGTTAGATACAGAATAAAACTCCCTCTATACTGTCCCCATCAAACACTCCCAGGACAAGTACAACACAGGGTTAGATACAGAGTAAAGCTCCCTCTATACTGTCCCCAACTAACACTCCCAGGACAAGTACAGCACAGGGTTAGATACAGAGCAAAGCTCCTTCTCTACTGTCCCCATCAAACACTCCCAGGACAGGTACAACACAGGACTAGATACAGAGTAAAGCTCCCTCTAGACTTTCCCCATCAAACACTCCCAGCACAGGTACAGCACGGGGTTAGATACAGAGTAAAGCTCCCTCTATGCTGTCCCCATCAAACACTCCCAGGGCAGGTACAGCACAGCGTTAGATACAGAGTAAAGTTCCCTCTATACCGTGCCCATCAAATACTCCCAGGACAAGTAGAGCACTGGGTTAGATACAGAGTAAAGCTCCCTCTATACTGTCCCCATCTAACACTCCCAGGACAAGTACAGCACAGTGTGAGATACAGAGCAAAGCTCCCTCTATACTGTCCCCATCAAACACTCCCAGGACAGATACAACACAGGGCTAGATACAGAGTAAAGCTCCCTCTATACTGTCCCCATCAAACACTCCCAGGACAGATACAGCACAGGGTTAGATACAGAATAAAACTCCCTCTATACTGTCCCCATCAAACACTCCCAGCACAGGTACAGCACAGGGTTAGATATAGAGTAAGGCTCCCTCCATACTGTCCCCATCAAACACTCCCAGGACAAGTACAACACAGGGTTAGATATAGAGTAATGCTCCCTCTATACTGTCCCCATCAAACACTCCCAGGACAGGTACAGCACGGGGTTAGATACAGATTACAGCTCCCTCTATACTGTCTACATCAAACACTCCTAGGACAGGTACAGCACAGGGTTAGATACAGAGTAAAGCTCCCTCTATGGGTTCCCCATCAAACACTCCCAGGACAAGTACAGCACAGGGTTAGATAAAGAGTAAAGCTCCCTCTATACTGTCCCCATCAAACACTCCCAGGACAGGTACAGCACAGGTTTAGATATAGAGTAAAGCTCCCTCTATACTGTCCCCATCAAACATTCCCAGGAGAGGTACAGCACAGGGTTAGATATAGGGTAAAGCTCCCTCTATACTGTCCCCATCAAACATTCCCAGGACAGGTACAGCACGGGGTTAGATACATATTAAAGCTCCCTCTATACTGTCCACATCAAACACTCCCAGAACAGGTACAGCACAGGGTTAGATACAGAGTAAATCTCCCTCTATACTGTCCCCATCAAACACTCCCAGCACAGGTATAGCACGAGGTGAGATATAGAGTAAATCTCCCTCTATATTGTCACCATCAAACACTCCCAGGACAGGTACAGCACAGGGTTAGATACAGAGTAAAGCTCCCTCTATACTGTCCCCATCAAACACTCCAAGGACAGGTAGAGCACAGGGTTAGATACAGAGGAACGCTCCCTCTATACCATCCCCAACCAAGACTCCCAGGACAAGTACAGCACGGGGTTAGATACAGATTAAAGCTCCCTCTATACTGTCCCCATCAAACACTCCCAGCACAGGTATAGCACGAGGTTCACGTGCTCACTGTGTCTCTATATTGTCCCCATCAAACACTCCCAGGACAGGTACAGCACAGGGTTAGATACAGAGTAAAGCTCCCTCTATACTGTCCCCATCAAACACTCCCAGGACAAGTACAGCACGGGTTAGATACAGAGTAAAGCTCCCTCTATACCGTCACCATCAAACACTCCCAGGACAAGTACAGCACGGGGTTAGATACAGAGTTAAGCTCCCTCTAGACTGTCCCCATCAAACACTCCCAGGACAAGTAAAGCACAGTGTTAGATATAGAGTAAAGCTCCCTCTATCTTGTCCCCATCAAAACACTCCCAGGACAAGTACAACACAGGGTTAGATACAGAATAAAACTCCCTCTATACTGTCCCCATCAAACACTCCCAGGACAAGTACAACACAGGGTTAGATACAGAGTAAAGCTCCCTCTATACTGTCCCCATCTAACACTCCCAGGACAAGTACAGCACGGGGTTAGATACAGAGCAAAGCTCCTTCTCTACTGTCCCCATCAAACACTCCCAGGACAGGTACAACACAGGACTAGATACAGAGTAAAGCTCCCTCTATACTGTCCCCATCAAACACTCCCAGCACAGGTACTGCACAGGGTTAGATATAGAGTAAAGCTCCCTCTATATCGTCCCCATCAAACACTCCCAGGCCAAGTACAGCACGGGGTTAGATACAGAGTAAAGCTCCCTCTATACTGTCCCCATCAAATACTCCCAGGGCAGGTACAGCACAGCGTTAGATACAGAGTAAAGTTCCCTCTATACCGTGCCCATCAAACACTCCCAGGACAAGTAGAGCACGGGGTTAGATACAGAGTAAAGCTCCCTCTATTCACGTGCTCACTGTGTCTCCCAGGACAAGTACAGCACAGGGTTAGATACAGAGCGAAGCTCCCTCTATACTGTCCCCATCAAACACTCCCAGGACAGATACAACAAAGGGCTAGATACAGAGTAAAGCTCCCTCTATACTGTCCCCATCAAACACTCCCAGGTCAGATACAGCACAGGGTTAGATACAGAATAAAACTCCCTCTATACTGTCCCCATCAAACACTCCCAGCACAGGTACAGCACAGGGTTAGATATAGAGTAAGGCTCCCTCCATACTGTCCCCATCAAACACTCCCAGGACAAGTACAGCACAGGGTTAGATACAGAGTAAAGCTCCCTCTATACTGTCCCCATCAAACATTCCCAGGAGAGGTACAGCACAGGGTTAGATATAGAGTAAAGCTCCCTCTATACCGTCCCCATCAAACACTCCCAGGACAGGTACAGCACGGGGTTAGATACAGAGTAAAGCTCCCTCTATACTGTCCCCATCAAACACTCCCAGGACAAGTACAACACAGGGGTAGATATAGAGTAATGCTCCCTCTATACTGTCCCCATCAAACACTCCCAGGACAGGTACAGCACGGGGTTAGATACAGATTAAAGCTCCCTCTATACTGTCTACATCAAACACTCCTAGGGCAGGTACAGCACAGGGTTAGATACAGAGTAAAGCTCCCTCTATGGGTTCCCCATCAAACACTCCCAGGACAAGTACAGCACGGGGTTAGATACAGAGCAAAGCTCCTTCTCTACTGTCCCCATCAAACACTCCCAGGACAGGTACAACACAGGACTAGATACAGAGTAAAACTCCCTCTATACTGTCCCCATCAAACACTCCCAGCACAGGTACAGCACAGGGTTAGATACAGAGTAAAGCTCCCTCTATACTGTCCCCATCAAACACTCCCAGGACAGGTACAGCACAGGTTTAGATATAGAGTAAAGCTCCCACTATACTGTCCCCATCAAACATTCCCAGGAGAGGTACAGCACAGGGTTAGATATAGGGTAAAGCTCCCTCTATACTGTCCCCATCAAACATTCCCAGGACAGGTACAGCACGGGGTTAGATACAGATTAAAGCTCCCTCTATACTGTCCACATCAAATACTCCCAGAACAGGTACAGCACAGGGTTAGATAGAGAGTAAAGCTCCCTCTATACTGTCCCCATCAAACATTCCCAGGAGAGGTACAGCACAGGGTTAGATACAGAGCAAAGCTCCTTCTCTACTGTCCCCATCAAACACTCCCAGGACACGTACAACACAGGACTAGATACAGAGTAAAGCTCCCTCTATACTGTCCCCATCAAACACTCCCAGCACAGGTACAGCACAGGGTTAGATATAGAGTAAAGCTCCCTCTATATCGTCCCCATCAAACACTCCCAGGCCAAGTACAGCACGGGGTTAGATACAGAGTAAAGCTCCCTCTATACTGTCCCCATAAAACACTCCCAGGGCAGGTACAGCACAGCGTTAGATACAGAGTAAAGTTCCCTCTATACCGTGCCCATCAACCACTCCCAGAACAAGTAGAGCACGGGGTTAGATACAGAGTAAAGCTCCCTCTATACTGTCCCCATCTGACACTCCCAGGACAAGTACAGCACAGGGTTAGATACAGAGCAAAGCTCCCTTTATACTGTCCCCATCAAACACTCCCAGGACAGATACAACAAAGGGCTAGATACAGAGTAAAGCTCCCTCTATACTGTCCCCATCAAACACTCCCAGGACAGATACAGCACAGGGTTAGATACAGAATAAAACTCCCTCTATACTGTCCCCATCAAACACTCCCAGCACAGGTACAGCACAGGGTTAGATATAGAGTAAGGCGCCCTCCATACTGTCACCATCAAACACTCCCAGGACAAGTACAGCACAGGGTTAGATACAGAGTAAAGCTCCCTCTATACCGTCCCCATCAAACACTCCCAGGACAGGTACAGCACGGGGTTAGATACAGAGTAAAGCTCCCTCTATACTGTCCCCATCAAACACTCCCAGGACTAGTACAACACAGGGTTAGATATAGAGTAATGCTCCCTCTATACTGTCCCCATCAAACACTCCCAGGACAGGTACAGCACGGGGTTAGATACAGATTAAAGCTCCCTCTATACTGTCTACATCAAACACTCCTAGGACAGGTACAGCACAGGGTTAGATACAGAGGAAACCTCCCTCTATACCATCCCCATCAAAGACTCCCAGGACAAGTACAGCACGGGGTTAGATACAGAGTAAAGCTCCCTCTATACTGCCCCATCAAACACTCCAAGGACAGGTACAGCACAGGGTTAGATACAGAGTAAATCTCCCTCTATACTGTCCCCATCAAACACTCCCAGCACAGGTATAGCACGAGGTGAGATATCGAGTAAAGCTCCCTCTATATTGTCCCCATCAAACACTCCCAGGACAGGTACAGTACAGGGTTAGATACAGAGTAAAGCTCCCTCTAGACCGTCCCCATCAAACACTCCCAGGACAAGTACAGCACAGGGTTAGATACAGAGTAAAGCTCCCTCTAAACCGTCCCCATCAAACACTCCCGGGCCAAGTACAGCATGGGGTTAGATACAGAGTAAATCTCCCTCTATACTGCCCCATCAAACATTCCCAGGACAGGTACAGCACAGGGTTAGATACAGAATAAAACTCCCTCTATACTGTCCCCATCAAACACTCCCAGGACAAGTACAACACAGGGTTAGATACAGAGTAAAGCTCCCTCTATACTGTCCCCAACTAACACTCCCAGGACAAGTACAGCACAGGGTTAGATACAGAGCAAAGCTCCTTCTCTACTGTCCCCATCAAACACTCCCAGGACAGGTACAACACAGGACTAGATA
Organism: Prionace glauca; assembly: GCA_037974335.1. Classification (NCBI taxonomy): domain Eukaryota; kingdom Metazoa; phylum Chordata; class Chondrichthyes; order Carcharhiniformes; family Carcharhinidae; genus Prionace; species Prionace glauca. The sequence goes on along the minus strand of CM075736.1, from coordinate 18,921,734 downwards.
CAGAGTAAAGCTCCCTCTAGACTTTCCCCATCAAACACTCCCAGCACAGGTACAGCACGGGGTTAGATACAGAGTAAAGCTCCCTCTATACTGTCCCCATCAAACACTCCCAGGGCAGGTACAGCACAGCGTTAGATACAGAGTAAAGTTCCCTCTATACCGTGCCCATCAAACACTCCCAGGACAAGTAGAGCACGGGGTTAGATACAGAGTAAAGCTCCCTCTATACTGTCCCCATCTAACACTCCCAGGACAAGTACAGCACAGGGTGAGATACAGAGCAAAGCTCCCTCTATACTGTCCCCATCAAACACTCCCAGGACAGATACAACACAGGGCTAGATACAGAGTAAAGCTCCCTCTATACTGTCCCCATCAAACACTCCCAGGACAGATACAGCACAGGGTTAGATACAGAATAAAACTCCCTCTATACTGTCCCCATCAAACACTCCCAGCACAGGTACAGCACAGGGTTAGATATAGAGTAAGGCTCCCTCCATACTGTCCCCATCAAACACTCCCAGGACAAGTACAACACAGGGTTAGATATAGAGTAATGCTCCCTCTATACTGTCCCCATCAAACACTCCCAGGACAGGTACAGCACGGGGTTAGATACAGATTACAGCTCCCTCTATACTGTCTACATCAAACACTCCTAGGACAGGTACAGCACAGGGTTAGATACAGAGTAAAGCTCCCTCTATGGGTTCCCCATCAAACACTCCCAGGACAAGTACAGCACAGGGTTAGATAAAGAGTAAAGCTCCCTCTATACTGTCCCCATCAAACACTCCCAGGACAGGTACAGCACAGGTTTAGATATAGAGTAAAGCTCCCTCTATACTGTCCCCATCAAACATTCCCAGGAGAGGTACAGCACAGGGTTAGATATAGGGTAAAGCTCCCTCTATACTGTCCCCATCAAACATTCCCAGGACAGGTACAGCACGGGGTTAGATACATATTAAAGCTCCCTCTATACTGTCCACATCAAACACTCCCAGAACAGGTACAGCACAGGGTTAGATACAGAGTAAATCTCCCTCTATACTGTCCCCATCAAACACTCCCAGCACAGGTATAGCACGAGGTGAGATATAGAGTAAAGCTCCCTCTATATTGTCACCATCAAACACTCCCAGGACAGGTACAGCACAGGGTTAGATACAGAGTAAAGCTCCCTCTATACTGTCCCCATCAAACACTCCAAGGACAGGTAGAGCACAGGGTTAGATACAGAGGAACGCTCCCTCTATACCATCCCCAACCAAGACTCCCAGGACAAGTACAGCACGGGGTTAGATACAGATTAAAGCTCCCTCTATACTGTCCCCATCAAACACTCCCAGCACAGGTATAGCACGAGGTGAGATATAGAGTAAAGCTCCCTCTATATTGTCCCCATCAAACACTCCCAGGACAGGTACAGCACAGGGTTAGATACAGAGTAAAGCTCCCTCTATACTGTCCCCATCAAACACTCCCAGGACAAGTACAGCACGGGTTAGATACAGAGTAAAGCTCCCTCTATACCGTCACCATCAAACACTCCCAGGACAAGTACAGCACGGGGTTAGATACAGAGTTAAGCTCCCTCTAGACTGTCCCCATCAAACACTCCCAGGACAAGTAAAGCACAGTGTTAGATATAGAGTAAAGCTCCCTCTATCTTGTCCCCATCAAACACTCCCAGGACAAGTACAACACAGGGTTAGATACAGAGTAAAGCTCCCTCTAAACCGTCCCCATCAAACACTCCCGGGCCAAGTACAGCATGGGGTTAGGTACAGAGTAAATCTCCCTCTATACTGCCCCATCAAACATTCCCAGGACAGGTACAGCACAGGGTTAGATACAGAATAAAACTCCCTCTATACTGTCCCCATCAAACACTCCCAGGACAAGTACAACACAGGGTTAGATACAGAGTAAAGCTCCCTCTATACTGTCCCCATCTAACACTCCCAGGACAAGTACAGCACGGGGTTAGATACAGAGCAAAGCTCCTTCTCTACTGTCCCCATCAAACACTCCCAGGACAGGTACAACACAGGACTAGATACAGAGTAAAGCTCCCTCTATACTGTCCCCATCAAACACTCCCAGCACAGGTACTGCACAGGGTTAGATATAGAGTAAAGCTCCCTCTATATCGTCCCCATCAAACACTCCCAGGCCAAGTACAGCACGGGGTTAGATACAGAGTAAAGCTCCCTCTATACTGTCCCCATCAAATACTCCCAGGGCAGGTACAGCACAGCGTTAGATACAGAGTAAAGTTCCCTCTATACCGTGCCCATCAAACACTCCCAGGACAAGTAGAGCACGGGGTTAGATACAGAGTAAAGCTCCCTCTATACTGTCCCCATCTGACACTCCCAGGACAAGTACAGCACAGGGTTAGATACAGAGCGAAGCTCCCTCTATACTGTCCCCATCAAACACTCCCAGGACAGATACAACAAAGGGCTAGATACAGAGTAAAGCTCCCTCTATACTGTCCCCATCAAACACTTCCAGGTCAGATACAGCACAGGGTTAGATACAGAATAAAACTCCCTCTATACTGTCCCCATCAAACACTCCCAGCACAGGTACAGCACAGGGTTAGATATAGAGTAAGGCTCCCTCCATACTGTCCCCATCAAACACTCCCAGGACAAGTACAGCACAGGGTTAGATACAGAGTAAAGCTCCCTCTATACTGTCCCCATCAAACATTCCCAGGAGAGGTACAGCACAGGGTTAGATATAGAGTAAAGCTCCCTCTATACCGTCCCCATCAAACACTCCCAGGACAGGTACAGCACGGGGTTAGATACAGAGTAAAGCTCCCTCTATACTGTCCCCATCAAACACTCCCAGGACAAGTACAACACAGGGTTAGATATAGAGTAATGCTCCCTCTATACTGTCCCCATCAAACACTCCCAGGACAGGTACAGCACGGGGTTAGATACAGATTAAAGCTCCCTCTATACTGTCTACATCAAACACTCCTAGGGCAGGTACAGCACAGGGTTAGATACAGAGTAAAGCTCCCTCTATGGGTTCCCCATCAAACACTCCCAGGACAAGTACAGCACGGGGTTAGATACAGAGCAAAGCTCCTTCTCTACTGTCCCCATCAAACACTCCCAGGACAGGTACAACACAGGACTAGATACAGAGTAAAACTCCCTCTATACTGTCCCCATCAAACACTCCCAGCACAGGTACAGCACAGGGTTAGATACAGAGTAAAGCTCCCTCTATACTGTCCCCATCAAACACTCCCAGGACAGGTACAGCACAGTTTTAGATATAGAGTAAAGCTCCCACTATACTGTCCCCATCAAACATTCCCAGGAGAGGTACAGCACAGGGTTAGATATAGGGTAAAGCTCCCTCTATACTGTCCCCATCAAACATTCCCAGGACAGGTACAGCACGGGGTTAGATACAGATTAAAGCTCCCTCTATACTGTCCACATCAAATACTCCCAGAACAGGTACAGCACAGGGTTAGATAGAGAGTAAAGCTCCCTCTATACTGTCCCCATCAAACATTCCCAGGAGAGGTACAGCACAGGGTTAGATATAGGGTAAAGCTCCCTCTATACTGTCCACATCAAACATTCCCAGGACAGGTACAGCACGGGGTTCGATACAGATTAAAGCTCCCTCTATACTGTCCACATCAAACACTCCCAGAACAGGTACAGCACAGGGTTAGATACAGAGGAAACCTCCCTCTATACCATCCCCATCAAAGACTCCCAGGACAAGTACAGCACGGGGTTAGATACCGAGTAAAGCTCCCTCTATACTGCCCCATCAAACACTCCAAGGACAGGTACAGCACAGGGTTAGATACAGAGTAAATCTCCCTCTATACTGTCCCCATCAAACACTCCCAGCACAGGTATAGCACGAGGTGAGATATAGAGTAAAGCTCCCTCTATATTGTCCCCATCAAACACTCCCAGGACAGGTACAGCACAGGGTTAGATACAGAGTAAAGCTCCCTCTATACTGTCCCCATCAAACACTCCCAGGACAAGTACAGCACGGGTTAGATACAGAGTAAAGCTCCCTCTAGACCGTCCCCATCAAACACTCCCAGGAAAAGTACAGCACGGGGTTAGATACAGAGTAAAGTTCCCTCAAGACTGTCCCCATCAAACACTCCCAGGACAAGTAAAGCACAGTGGTAGATATAGAGTAAAGCTCCCTCTATCTTGTCCCCATCAAACACTCCCAGGACAATTACAACACAGGGTTAGATACAGAGTAAAGCTCCCTCTAAACCGTCCCCATCAAACACTCCCAGGACAAGTACAGCACAGGGTTAGATACAGAGCAAAGCTCCCTCTATACTGTCCCCATCAAACACTCCCAGGACAGATACAACAAAGGGCTAGATACAGAGTAAAGCTCCCTCTATACTGTCCCCATCAAACACTCCCAGGACAGATACAGCACAGGGTTAGATACAGAATAAAACTCCCTCTATACTGTCCCCATCAAACACTCCCAGCACAGGTACAGCACAGGGTTAGATATAGAGTAAGGCTCCCTCCATACTGTCCCCATCAAACACTCCCAGGACAATTACAGCACAGGGTTAGATACAGAGTAAAGCTCCCTCTATACTGTCCCCATCAAACATTCCCAGGAGTGGTACAGCACAGGGTTAGATATAGAGTAAAGCTCCCTCTATACCGTCCCCATCAAACACTCCCAGGACAGGTACAGCACGGGGTTAGATACAGAGTAAAGCTCCCTCTATACTGTCCCCATCAAACACTCCCAGGACAAGTACAACACAGGGTTAGATATAGAGTAATGCTCCCTCTATACTGTCCCCATCAAACACTCCCAGGACAGGTACAGCACGGGGTTAGATACAGATTAAAGCTCCCTCTATACTGTCTACATCAAACACTCCTAGGGCAGGTACAGCACAGGGTTAGATACAGAGTAAAGCTCCCTCTATGGGTTCCCCATCAAACACTCCCAGGACAAGTACAGCACGGGGTTAGATACAGAGTAAAGCTCCCTCTATACTGTCCCCAACTAACACTCCCAGGACAAGTACAGCACAGGGTTAGATACAGAGCAAAGCTCCTTCTCTACTGTCCCCATCAAACACTCCCAGGACAGGTACAACACAGGACTAGATACAGAGTAAAGCTCCCTCTATACTGTCCCCATCAAACACTCCCAGCACAGGTACAGCACGGGGTTAGATACAGAGTAAAGCTCCCTCTATACTGTCCCCATCAAACACTCCCAGGGCAGGTACAGCACAGCGTTAGATACAGAGTAAAGTTCCCTCTATACCGTGCCCATCAAACACTCCCAGGACAAGTAGAGCACGGGGTTAGATACAGAGTAAAGCTCCCTCTATACTGTCCCCATCTAACACTCCCAGGACAAGTACAGCACAGGGTTAGATACAGAGCAAAGCTCCCTCTATACTGTCCCCATCAAACACTCCCAGGACAGATACAACACAGGGCTAGATACAGAGTAAAGCTCCCTCTATACTGTCCCCATCAAACACTCCCAGGACAGATACAGCACAGGGTTAGATACAGAATAAAACTCCCTCTATACTGTCCCCATCAAACACTCCCAGCACAGGTACAGCACAGGGTTAGATATAGAGTAAGGCTCCCTCCATACTGTCCCCATCAAACACTCCCAGGACAAGTACAGCACAGGGTTAGATACAGAGTAAAGCTCCCTCTATACTGTCCCCATCAAACATTCCCAGGAGAGGTACAGCACAGGGTTAGATGTAGAGTAAAGCTCCCTCTATACTGTCCCCATCAAACACTCCCAGGACAAGTACAACACAGGGTTAGATATAGAGTAATGCTCCCTCTATACTGTCCCCATCAAACACTCCCAGGACAGGTACAGCACGGGGTTAGATACAGATTAAAGCTCCCTCTATACTGTCTACATCAAACACTCCTAGGACAGGTACAGCACAGGGTTAGATACAGAGTAAAGCTCCCTCTATGGGTTCCCCATCAAACACTCCCAGGACAAGTACAGCACGGGGTTAGATACAGAGTAAAGCTCCCTCTATACTATCCCCATCAAACACTCCCAGGACAAGTACAGCACAGGGTTAGATAAAGAGTAAAGCTCCCTCTATACTGTCCCCATCAAACACTCCCAGGACAGGTACAGCACAGGTTTAGATATAGAGTAAAGCTCCCACTATACTGTCCCCATCAAACATTCCCAGGAGAGGTACAGCACAGGGTTAGATATAGGGTAAAGCTCCCTCTATACTGTCCCCATCAAACATTCCCAGGACAGGTACAGCACGGGGTTAGATACAGATTAAAGCTCCCTCTATACTGTCCACATCAAATACTCCCAGAACAGGTACAGCACAGGGTTAGATAGAGAGTAAAGCTCCCTCTATACTGTCCCCATCAAACATTCCCAGGAGAGGTACAGCACAGGGTTAGATATAGGGTAAAGCTCCCTCTATACTGTCCCCATCAAACATTCCCAGGACAGGTACAGCACGGGGTTCGATACAGATTAAAGCTCCCTCTATACTGTCCACATCAAACACTCCCAGAACAGGTACAGCACAGGGTTAGATACAGAGGAAACCTCCCTCTATACCATCCCCATCAAAGACTCCCAGGACAAGTACAGCACGGGGTTAGATACAGAGTAAAGCTCCCTCTATACTGCCCCATCAAACACTCCAAGGACAGGTACAGCACAGGGTTAGATACAGAGAAAATCTCCCTCTATACTGTCCCCATCAAACACTCCCAGCACAGATATAGCACGAGGTGAGATATAGAGTAAAGCTCCCTCTATATTGTCCCCATCAAACACTCCCAGGACAGGTACAGCACAGGGTTAGATACAGAGTAAAGCTCCCTCTATACTGTCCCCATCAAACACTCCCAGGACAAGTACAGCACGGGTTAGATACAGAGTAAAGCTCCCTCTAGACCGTCCCCATCAAACACTCCCAGGAAAATTACAGCACGGGGTTAGATACAGAGTAAAGTTCCCTCAAGACTGTCCCCATCAAACACTCCCAGGACAAGTAAAGCACAGTGGTAGATATAGAGTAAAGCTCCCTCTATCTTGTCCCCATCAAACACTCCCAGGACAATTACAACACAGGGTTAGATACAGAGTAAAGTTCCCTCTAAACCGTCCCCATCAAACACTCCCGGGCCAAGTACAGCATGGGGTTAGATACAGAGTAAATCTCCCTCTATACTGCCCCATCAAACATTCCCAGGACAGGTATCTCACAGGGTTAGATACAGAATAAAACTCCCTCCATACTGTCCCCATCAAACACTCCCAGGACAAGTACAACACAGGGTTAGATACAGAGTAAAGCTCCCTCTATACTGTCCCCAACTAACACTCCCAGGACAAGTACAGCACAGGGTTAGATACAGAGCAAAGCTCCTTCTCTACTGTCCCCATCAAACACTCCCAGGACAGGTACAACACAGGACTAGATACAGAGTAAAGCTCCCTCTATACTGTCCCCATCAAACACTCCCAGCACAGGTACAGCACAGGGTTAGATATAGAGTAAAGCTCCCTCTATATCGTCCCCATCAAACACTCCCAGGCCAAGTACAGCACGGGGTTAGATACAGAGTAAAGCTCCCTCTATACTGTCCCCATCAAACACTCCCAGGGTAGGTACAGCACAGCGTTAGATACAGAGTAAAGTTCCCTCTATACCGTGCCCATCAAACACTCCCAGGACAAGTAGAGCACGGGGTTAGATACAGAGTAAAGCTCCCTCTATACTGTCCCCATCTAACACTCCCAGGACAAGTACAGCACAGGGTTAGATACAGAGCAAAGCTCCCTCTATACTGTCCCCATCAAACACTCCCAGGACAGATACAACACAGGGCTAGATACAGAGTAAAGCTCCCTCTATACTGTCCCCATCAAACACTCCCAGGACAGATACAGCACAGGGTTAGATACAGAATAAAACTCCCTCTATACTGTCCCCATTAAACACTCCCAGCACAGGTACAACACAGGGTTAGATATAGAGTAATGCTCCCTCTATACTGTCCCCATCAAACACTCCCAGGACAGGTACAGCACGGGGTTAGATACAGATTAAAGCTCCCTCTATACTGTCTACATCAAACACTCCTAGGACAGGTACAGCACAGGGTTAGATACAGAGTAAAGCTCCCTCTATGGGTTCCCCATCAAACACTCCCAGGACAAGTACAGCACGGGGTTAGATACAGAGTAAAGCTCCCTCTATACTATCCCCATCAAACACTCCCAGGACAAGTACAGCACAGGGTTAGATAAAGAGTAAAACTCCCTCTATACTGTCCCCATCAAACACTCCCAGGACAGGTACAGCACAGGTTTAGATATAGAGTAAAGCTCCCACTATACTGTCCCCATCAAACATTCCCAGGAGAGGTACAGCACAGGGTTAGATAGAGGGTAAAGCTCCCTCTATACTGTCCCCATCAAACATTCCCAGGACAGGTACAGCACGGGGTTAGATACAGAGTAAAGCTCCCTCTATACTGCCCCATCAAACACTCCAAGGACAGGTACAGCACAGGGTTAGATACAGAGTAAATCTCCCTCTATACTGTCCCCATCAAACATTCCCAGCACAGGTATAGCACGAGGTGAGATATAGAGTAAAGCTCCCTCTATATTGTCCCCATCAAACACTCCCAGGACAGGTACAGCACAGGGTTAGATATAGAGTAAAGCTCACTCTATACTGTCCCCATCAAACACTCCCAGGACAAGTACAGCACGGGTTAGATACAGAGTAAAGCTCCCTCTAGACCGTCCCCATCAAACACTCCCAGGACAAGTACAGCACGGGGTTAGATACAGAGTAAAGTTCCCTCTAGACTGTCCCCATCAAACACTCCCAGGACAAGTAAAGCACAGTGTTAGATATAGAGTAAAGCTCCCTCTATCTTGTCCCCATCAAACACTCCCACGACAAGTACAACACAGGGTTAGATACAGAGTAAAGCTCCCTCTAAACCGTCCCCATCAAACACTCCCGGGCCAAGTACAGCATGGGGTTAGATACAGAGTAAATCTACCTCTATACTGCCCCATCAAACATTCCCAGGACAGGTACAGCACAGGGTTAGATACAGAATAAAACTCCCTCTATACTGTCCCCATCAAACACTCCCAGGTCAGGTACAGCACTGGGTTAGATACAAGGTAAAGCTCCCTCTATATTGTCCCCATCAAATACTCCCAGGACAGGTACAGCACAGGGTTAGATACAGAGTAAAGCTCCATCGAAATTGTCCCCATCAAACACTCCCAGGACAGGTACAACAGAGGGTTAGATACAGAGTAAAGCTCCCACTATACTGTCCCCATCAAACACTCCCGGGAGAAGTAAAGCACGGGGTTAGATACAGAGTAAAGCTCCCTCTATACTGTCCCCATCAAACACTCCCAGGACAGGTACAGCACAGGGTTAGATATAGAGTATAGCTCCCTCTATACTTTCCCCATCAAACAGTCCCAGCACAGGTACAGCACAGGGTTAGATACAGAATAAAGCTCCCTGTATACTGTCCCCATCAAACACTCCCAGGATAGGTACAGCACAGGGTTAGATATAGAGTAAAGCTCCCTCTATACCGTCCCCATCAAACACTCCCAGGACAAGTACAGCACGGGGTTAGATACAGAGTAAAGCTCCCTCTATACTGTCCCCATCAAACACTCCCAGGACAAGTACAACACGGGGTTAGATACAGAGTAAAGCTCCCTCTGTACTGTCCCCATCAAACACTCCCAGGACAAGTACAGCACGGGGTTAGATACAGATTAAAGCTCCCTCTATACTGTCCCCATCCAACACTCCCAGGACAGGTACAGCACTGGGTTAGATACAGAGTAAAGCTCCCTCGACATTGTCCCCATCAAACACTCCCAGGACAGGTAGAATACAGGGTTAGATACAGAGTAAAGCTCCCACTATAATTTCCCCATCAAACACTCCCAGGACAGGTTCAGCACATGGTTAGATACACACTAAAGCTCCATCGACACTGTCCCCATCAAACACTCCCAGGGCAGGTACAGCACTGCGTTAGATACAGAGTAAAGTTCCCTCTATACCGTGCCCATCAAACACTCCCAGGACAAGTAGAGCACGGGGTTAGATACAGAGTAAAGCTCCCTCTATACTGTCCCCATCTAACACTCCCAGGACAAGTACAGCACAGGGTTAGATACAGAGCAAAGCTCCCTCTATACTGTCCCCCTCAAACACTCCCAGGACAGGTACAACACAGGACTAGATACAGAGTAAAGCTCCCTCTATACTGTCCCCATCAAACATTCCCAGGACAAGTACAGCACGGGGTTAGATCCAGATGAAATCTCCCTCTATACTGTCCACATCAAATACTCCCAGGACAGGTACAGCACAGGGTTAGATACAGAGTACAGCTCCCTCGACACTGTCCCCATCAAACACTCCCAGGAAAGGTGCAGCACAGGGTTAGATACAGAGTAAAGCTCCCTCTGTACTGTCCCCATCAAACACTCCCAGGATAAGTACAGCACGGGGTTAGATACAGAGTAAAGCTCCCTCTAGACTGTCCCCATCAAACACTCCCAGGACAAGTAAAGCACAGTGTTAGATATAGGGTAAAGCACCCTCTATACTGTCCCCATCAAACACACCCAGGACACGTACAACACAGGGTTAGATACAGAGTAAAGCTCCCTCTATACTGTCCCCATCAAACACTCCCAGGACAGGTACAACACAGGACTAGATACAGAGTAAAGCTCCCTCTATACCGTCACCATTAAACACTCCCAGGACAAGTACAGCACGGGGTTAGATACAGAGTAAAGCTCCCTCTATACCGTCCCCATCAAATACTCCCAGGACAGGTGCAGCACAGGGTTAGATACAGAGTAAAGCTCCCTCTATACTGTCCCCATCAAACACTCCCAGGACAAGTACAAAACGGGGTTAGATACAGAGTAAAGCTCCCTCTGTACTGTCCCCATCAAACACTCCCAGGACAAGTACAGCACGGGGTTAGATACAGATTAAAGCTCCCTCTATACTGTCCCCATCAAACACTCCCAGGGCAGGTACAGCACAGCGTTAGATACAGAGTAAAGTTCCCTCTATACCGTGCCCATCAAACACTCCCAGGACAAGTAGAGCACGGGGTTAGATACAGAGTAAAGCTCCCTCTATACTGTCCCCATCTAACACTCCCAGGACAAGTACAGCACAGGGTTAGATACAGAGCAAAGCTCCCTCTATACTGTCCCCATCAAACACTCCCAGGACAGGTACAACACAGGGCTAGAAACAGAGTAAAGCTCACTCTATACTGTCCCCATCAAACACTCCGAGGACAGATACAGCACAGGGTTAGATTCAGAATAAAACTCCCTCTATACTGTCCCCATCAAACACTCCCAGCACAGGTACAGCACAGGGTTCGATATAGAGTAAGGCTCCCTCCATACTGTCCCCATCAGACATTCCCAGGAGAGGTACAGCACAGGGTTAGATATAGAGTAAAGCTCCCTCTATACCGTCCCCATCAAACACTCCCAGGACAGGTACAGCACGGGGTTAGATACAGAGTAAAGCTCCCTCTATACTGTCCCCATCAAACACTCCCAGGACAAGTACAACACAGGGTTAGATATAGAGTAGTGCTCCCTCTATACTGTCCCCATCAAACATTCCCAGGAGAGGTACAGCAAAGGGTTAGATATAGAGTAAAGCTCCCTCTATACTGTCCCCATCAAACACTCCCAGGACAGGTACAGCACGGGGTTAGATACAGATTAAAGCTCCCTCTATACTGTCTACATCAAACACTCCTAGGACAGGTACAGCACAGGGTTAGACACAGAGTAAAGCTCCCTCTATGGGGTCCCCATCAAACACTCCCAGGACAAGTACAGCACGGGGTTAGATACAGAGTAAAGCTCCATCTATACTATCCCCATCAAACACTCCCAGGACAAGTACAGCACAGGGTTAGATAAAGAGTAAAGCTCCCTCTATACTGTCCCCATCAAACACTCCCAGGACAGGTACAGCACAGGTTTAGATAGAGAGTAAAGCTCCCTCTATACTGTCCCCATCAAACATTCCCAGGAGAGGTGCAGCACAGGGTTAGATATAGAGTAAAGCTCCCTCTATACTGTCCCCATCAATCACTCCCAGGACAGGTACAGCACGGGGTTAGATACAGATTAAAGCTCCCTCTATACTCTCCACATCAAACACTCCCAGAACAGGTACAGCACAGGGTTAGATACAGAGGAAAGCTCCCTCTATACCATCCCCATCAAACACTCCCAGGACAGGTACAGCACGGGGTTAGATACAGAGTAAAGCTCCCTCTATACTGCCCCATCAAACACTCCAAGGACAGGTACAGCACAGGGTTAGATACAGAGTAAATCTCCTTCTATACTGTCCCCATCAAACACTCCCAGCACAGGTATAGCACGAGGTGAGATATAGAGTAAAGCTCCCTCTATATTGTCCCCATCAAACACTCCCAGGACAGGTACAGCACAGGGTTAGATACAGAGTAAAGCTCCCTCTAAACCGACCCCATCAAACACTCCCAGGACAAGTACAGCACGGGGTTAGATACAGAGTAAAGCTCCCTCCATACTGCCCCATCAAACATTCCCAGGACAGGTACGGCACAGGGTTAGATACAGAATAAAACTCCCTCTATACTGTCCCCATCAAACACTCCCAGGACAAGTACAGCACAGGGTTAGATACAGAGTAAAGCTCCCTCTATACTGTCCCCATTAAACACTCCCAGGACAGGTACAGCACAGGTTTAGATATAGAATAAAGCTCCCTATATACTCTGCTCATCAAACACTCCCAGGACAGCTACAGAACAGGGTTAGATATAGAGTAAAGCTCCCTCTATACTGTCCGCATCAAACACTCCCAGGACAGGTACAGCACGGGTTAGATACAGATTAAAGCTCCCTCTATACTGTCCACATCAAACACTCCCAGGACAGGTACAGCACAGGGTTAGATACAGAGTAAACCTCCCTCTATACCATCCCCATCAAACACTCCCAGGACAGGTACATCACAGGGTTAGATACAAGGTAAAGCTCCCTCTATATTGTCCCCATCAAACACTCCCAGGACAGGTACAGCACAGGGTTAGATACAGAGTAAAGCTCCATTGACATTGTCCCCATCAAACACTCCCAGGACAGGTACAACACAGTGTTAGATACAGAGTAAAGCTCCCACTATACTGACCCAACAAACACTCCCGGGACAAGTACAGCACGGGGTTAGATACAGAGTAAAGCTCCCACTATACTGTCCACATCAAACACTCCCAGGACAGGTACAGCACAGGGTTAGATACAGACTAAAGCTCCCTCTACACTATCCACATCAAACACTCCCAGGACAGGTACAGCACCGGATTAGATACGGAGTAAAGCTCCCTCTATGGGGTCCCCATCAAACACTCCCAGGACAAGTACAGCACAGGGTTAGATACAGAGTACAGCTCCCTCTATACTGTCCCCATCAAACTCTCCCAGGACAAGTACAACACAGGGTTAGATAAAGAGTAAAGCTCCCTCTATACTGTCCCCATCAAACACTCCCAGGACAGGTACAGCACAGGTTTAGATATAGAGTAAAGCTCCCTCTATACTGTCCCCATCAAACATTCCCAGGAGAGGTACAGCACAGGGTTAGATACAGAGTAAAGCTCCCTCTATAGTGTCCCCATCAAACACTCCCAGGACAGGTACAGCATGGGGTTAGATATAGAGTATAGCTCCCACCATACTGCCCCCATCAAACACTCCTAGGACAGGTACAGCATGGGGTTAGATATAGAGTAAAGCTCCCTCCATACTGTCCCCATCAAACACTCCCAGGACAGGTACAGCACGGGGTTAGATATGGAGTAAAGCTCCCTCTATACTGTCCCCATCAAACACTCCCTGGACAGGTACAGCACAGGGTTAGATATAGAGTAAAACTCCCTCTATACTGTCCCCATCCAACACTCCCAGGACAGGTACAGCACAGACTTAGATACAAAGTAAAGCTCCCTCTATATTGTCCCCATCAAACACTCCCAGGACAGGTACAGCACAGGGTTAAATACAGAGTAAAGCTCCCTCGACATTGTCCCCATCAAATACTCCCAGAACAGGTACAACACAGGGTTAGGTACAGAGTAAAGTTCACTCTATACTGTCCCCATCAAACACTCCCAGCACAGGTACAGCACAGGGTTAGATATAGAGTAAAGCTCCCTCTATACTGTCCCCATCAACACTCCCAGGACAGGTACAGCACAGGGTTAGATACAGTGTAATGCTCCCTCTATACTGTCCCCATCAAACACTCCCAGCACAGGTACAGCACAGGGTTAGATACAGTGTCATGCTCCCTCTATACTGTCCCCATCAAACACTCCCAGCACAGGTACAGCACAGGGTTAGATATAGAGTAAAGCTCCCTCTATACTGTTCCCATCAAACACTCCCAGCTCAGGGTTAGATTGCAGTGGAGCCCAACTCACATGACCAGGCACTTAAAGAAAAGCAGGGGCAGCCTTCAGCCTCCTAGAAAGCAATTTCCAAAAATTTGTAGAAGCTAGACAGCAGACTACTGCAAGTGCTGAAGAGGACGACAATCCAGGCTAAGGTATGGTAATCGTCAAAGCATGTGCTATTTCAAAAATGGCCAAGACCATTCCTCGCAGAAAAGCCCACAGTGCAGTTAAATGACATCTTCACCACAAAGATTGCCCCCATAATGGTGGAGTTGTTCAAAAATGGGCACCCATTATAACTGGAGGTGGATACAGAGGCAGTGGTCTTCTGTTCTTGGGCAGCAGTCTTATAATCATTTTTGGGCTGGTATTCCTCTCCTGAACTTTTTTTAGAACCCTACAGTGCAGAAACAGGCCCTTCAGCCCATCGAGTCTGCACCGAACACAATCCCACCCAGTCCCTATCCCCATATCCCTACACATTTACCTGCTAATCCCTCTAACCTACACATCCCAGGACACTAAGGGGCAATTTTAGCATAGCCAATGAACCTAACCTGCACATCTTTGGACTGTGGGAGGAAACCGGAGCACCCGGAGAAAACCCACGCAGACACGAGGAGAATGTGCAAACTCCACACAGGCAGTGACCCGAGCCGGGAATCGAACCCAGGACCCTGGAGCTGTGAAGCAGCAGTGCTAACCACTGTGCTACCGTGCCGCCCCAAACAAAGTCCAGGCTGGCCACCTCCATGAGGGAGTGGGGGGGTAGGAACCATTGCAGATAAAGAGCAACCATGGCGACCCTAGTGACTTACTGGCAGCTTGACTTCCACTCATTATCATATGGAGACAAGGGGACAGATTGGCTCCAACACATCAGACTGAACTGGCTGAAGATCTTCAGGTTGGACGTGGGAGTTGTGGGGTGGGGACAGTCGGGGGGCGGGGGGGTGGTTAAAGGGGGAATGGCGCTGTACGAATTCATCAATAAGTAACCTGAAATTTTCCAGGAAGGCCTTAGAAAACTAAGGGGATCCAAAGCTAAGATTTATATTGATTCTGATGCTATGCCTAAATTTTATGAGTGAGGCTAGTTCCATTTTCCCTATTGGGAAGTGTAGAGTCAGAGCTGGAATGACTGGATAAGCTGGGCATCATAAAACCCGTATAGTTTGCAGAGTGGACTGTACCTGTTCTTCATGCCCTTAAAACAGATAAGTTGATCCAACTTTGTGGATGTTTCTAAGCTTGACAGATACCTCATGCCCCGGATCAAAGACCTGCACACCAGGTTAACTGGGGGTCAAATATTTTTAAAGTTGGACATGAACCATATGTACCTCCAATTTGAAATGGATGAGCCATCTCAAAAGCACATAACAATGAATATGTACAAAGGCTTAAATGAGTACTTTGGGCTGTCCTGTGGAGTCCTGTCTGCATGTGCCAGTTTTCATGGAGAACATACCCCAAGGGTATGTGGTGTTAGGTAGTGGTGTACCTGAACAATGTCTTGGTCACAGAAACTTTGCAATGTGAACACCTAGCAAATCTGGAAGAGGTCTAGTGGCGATTTTTGGAGATTGGGGTGTGCATTAGAAGGGAAAAATGTGTCTTCTATGTATGTGCCGTGATCTACCAAGTGGAAGGCAAAGATCCTCATTTGGTGGAGGATAAGGTGAAGACCATTAAGGAGACAGCAACTCCAGAGACTCCCACAGAATTTAAATCCTTTCTGGGGTTAGTGAATGGTTATGGAACATTTATTCCGAACATGGATTCTTTACTGGCTCCCTTGCATACTCTACTATGGAGTACTGTGAGGGATTGGAATGCCCTGCCTGCTGCAGTTGTAAATGCGCCTAGTTTGGGGGCGTTTAAGAGATCCGTGGATAGGTTTATGGACAAAAAGGGATTGGTTTAGGTTAGTGGGTCATTGCTTTTTAACTGGTCGGCGCAACATCGTGGGCCGAAGGGCCTGTTCTGCGCTGTAATGTTCTATGTTCTATGAAACATCAGAAGTGGTCTTGGGGGCACCGCAGCTAGAGTATTTCAACAGAACTAAACAGAAACTTTGTCCTCTAATTTATTGGCCCATGTTGGCCCAAAATAGGACCTCGTTCTGATATATAATGCCTCTGCTAACAGGGGTTAGGACATTACAGCACACCGTGGAAAGATAGGACAGAGAAGCCTATTGTGGATGCATCTAGTACCCTCTCAGATGCTGAATGGAGGTAACTCCCAGATCGCAGTTGTACAGAACATTGGTTAGACTGCATTTGGACTGCGTCCAGTTCTGGTCGCCGTACTACCGGAAGGACGTGGAGGCTCTGGAGAGAGTGCAGAGGAGGTTTACCAGGATGTTGCCTGGTATGGAAGGACTGGGTTATGAGGAAAGATTTGGCAAATTGGTGCTGTTTTCCTTAGAAAGACGGAGAATGAGGGGAGATCTAATAGAGGTGTATAAGATTATGAAGGGTATAGATAGAGTAAACAGTGGTAAGCTATTTCCTAGATTGGAAACAAATATTATAAGTGGCCATGGGCTTAGGGTGAGTGGGGTGAGGTATAATTCAGATGTTAGAGGGAGGTTTTTCACACAGAGGGTTGGGAAAACCCACGTAACCACGGGGAGAATGTGCAAACTCCCACAGATACTGGCCCAAATCCATGTATCTGCACAGCAAACAGTGATAGTCACTGAGCTGTCGTGTTGCCCATCAGATGGTCCAGTTTAAGTGTACACTAACGACATGAAGCACTAGGCAACTCTCGAAACATCCAAGAGCAACCCTCGCACGACCCACCACGTGTATGCTCCTTGTTGGTCAACAAGGTGGACCGAATCACCTGTGAAGTAAAAGAAAAGACATCAATAAACATGTAAAACTTTGACAGACATTTACGGAATCCCCAGAAGCACAGAAATAAAGCAAGTGAGCCATGAAATATATTGGAAGGTCCATAGGAATCAATTGATTCCCAGGGACGTCCCAAGGCTTTTGATCTTTATTTAGAAAAGTCTCCTGTATCCCTCCATCTCTAGTCCGCTCATGTGCCTGTCTAAGTAAGCCTTAAACAACCCCAGTGTGCCTGCCTCCACCACCCTACTTGGCAGTGCATTCCAGGCCCCCACCACCCTCTGTGTGAAAAACCTCCCTTCTAACATCCGAGTTATACGTCGCTCCCCTTACCCTAAGCCCGTGGCCCCTTGTAATTATTGTATCCAACCTAGGAAAAAGCTTATCACTGTTCACCTTCTAAGGATGTCAGCCCCAATATACCCAATCTTTCCTCATGGCTCAGTCCTTCCATACCAGGCAGCATCCTGGTAAACCTCCTCTGCACTGTCTCCAGAGTCCCCACGTCCTTCCGGTAGTAAGGCGACCAGAACTGGACGCAGTCCTCTAAATGTGGGCAAACCAATGTTCTATGCCAGCTTTTATACTCTGTACCCCTTCCTATAAAGGCAAGCATACCATAGGCCTTCTTCGTCACCTTCTCCACCTGTACTGCCACCCTCAAGGACTTGTGTACTTGCACCCCCAGATCCCTCTGCGTGACTATACTCATAATAGGCCGACCATTTATCATATAACTCCTCCCTACGTTATTTCTTCCAAAATGCATCACCTCACATTTATCTGGAGTAAATTCCATCTGCCATTCCTCTGCCCAGTATACCAGTCTATCTGTATCCTGCTGCATTGCCTGACACTGTTCCTCACTACCAGCAAGTCCAGCCATCTTCGTGTCATCTGCAAACTTGCTGATCACACCACTTACTCCCTCTTCCAAGTCATTTATGTATATTACAAATAACAAAGGTCCCAGTACTGAGCCCTGCGGCACACCACTAGTGACAGACCTCCAGCTAGAAAAGGACCCTTCCACTACTACTCTCTGTCTCCTGTTACCAAGCCAGTTCTCAATCCATGTAGACACATGTCCTTGTATCCCATGAGCCTTAACCTTCTCCACCAACCTATCATGAGGGACTTTGTCAAACGCCTTACTGAAATCCATGTAGATGACATCAACGGCTCGTCCTTCGTCGACCATTTTTGTCACCTCCTCAAAAAATTCTACCAGATTTGTAAGGCACGACCTCCCCTTTACAAATCCATGCTGCCTCTCACTAATCAAATTGCCACAGTCTAAATGCTTATACATCCTATCCCTAAGGATCCTTTCCAACAACTTCCCTATCACTGACGTCAAACTCACTGGCCTATAATTACCCAGGTTATCCCTACTACCCTTTTTAAACACGTTCGCTATCCTCCAGTCCTCTGGGACCTCACATGTGTCCAAAGAAGAGACAAAGCTTTGCGTCACAGGCCCAAAGAACAAAATCAGCCCGGGAAACAGGCCCTTCGGCTCAACGAGCCCGCGCCGCCATCTCAACACCACCAGTCCACCTCTCTACCCACGACCCCTGTCTAATGTTTTATGATGTGACTAATGTTTTATGGCATCCAGATTGAGGGAAACTGATTTAGGGACAATTTATTCCTGCCAATCAGCCTAACAGCACATCTTTGGGGTGTGGGAGTAAACGGGAGCACCCGGAGAAAACCCACACAAGCACAGGGAGAATGCGCAAACTCCCACAGACACCGGCCCAAATCCATGTGTCTGCACAGCAATCAGCGATAGTCACTGAGCTGTCGTCTTGCCCAGTATCTTGTCCAGTTTAGACACACACTAACGACATGAAGCA
Source organism: Prionace glauca (assembly GCA_037974335.1). Classification (NCBI taxonomy): domain Eukaryota; kingdom Metazoa; phylum Chordata; class Chondrichthyes; order Carcharhiniformes; family Carcharhinidae; genus Prionace; species Prionace glauca. The sequence goes on along the minus strand of CM075736.1, from coordinate 18,902,411 downwards.
CTAGGCCAATCTCGAACAACCAAGAGCAGCCCCAGTACGACCCATCGTGTGTATGCCCCTCGTTGGAGACGAGGTGGACCGACTAAAACCTGTGAATGAAAAGAGAAAAAACATTATTATCATACTATACCCATTTACATTACCAGGGATGCCCCAATGCTAATGACCCTTATTTAAAACAATCTCCTATATCCACCCATCTCCAGCCCACTCATGTGCCTGTCTAAGTTACTCTTAAATGACTCTAGTGTGTTTGCCTCCACCACCTTACTTGGCAGAGCATTCCATACCCCCACTACCCTCTGTGTGAAAAACCTCCCTCTAATATCTGTGTTATACATCTCCCCCTTCACCTTAAGTCCATGGCCCCTTGTCCTACGTGTCTCTATCATAGGAAATAGGTTACCTCTGTTTACTCTATCTATACCCTTCATAATCTTATATACCTCTATTAGATTCCCCCTCAGTCGGCGTCTTTCAAGGGAAAAGAGCCCCAATTTCTTCAATCTTTCCTCATACCCGAGTCCTTCCATACCAGGCAACATCCTGGTAAACCTCCTCTGCACTCTCTCCAGAGTCTCCACATCCTTCCGGTAGTAAGGCGACCAGAACTACTCTAAATGCGGCCGAACCAACGTTCTGTACAACTGCAACATTAGACTCCAGCTCTTATATTCTATACCCCTTCCTATAAAGGCTAACATACCATAGGCTTTCTTCACCACACTCTCCACTTGTACTGCCACCTTCAAAGACTTGTGAACTTGCACCCCCAGGTCTCACTGTGATTCTATTCTCCTTACGGGCTTACCCTTTATCATATAACTCCCCCCTACATTATTCCGGCCAAAATGCATCACCTCACATTTATCCAGATTAAACTCCATTTGCCACGTATCTGCCCAATCAACCAGCCTATCAATATCCTGCTGTATTGCCAGACACTGCTCCTCACTGCCCGCCAATCCAGCCATCTTGGTGTCATCAGCAAATTTGCTGATCACACCACCTACTCCCTCTTCCGAGAAGAGGTCCCAGTACTGAGCCCTGCGGCACACCACTAGTGACAGACCTCCAGCTAGAAAAGGACCCCTCCACTACTACTCTCTGACTCCTCTTTGCAAGCCAGTTCTCTACCCATCTAGATACCTGACCACATATCCCATGAGCTTTAATCTTCAATTTAAATTTATATGTTCACCTACTGCAACCTCAACCACCTGACCTGGCTCATTTCCCAGAACTAAATCTAAATTTAATTTATATTTAATTTAAATCGTCTCCCTGAGCAGCATAGGATAAATGCCATCAGGCCCTGGAGATTTATCAGTTTTAATACTACCTAAAAACCCTAACACTTCCTCCCTGGTAATAGATATTTCCTCTAATGGGTCTACAACTCCCTCCAAGACAGTACCTGACAACAGGTCCCTCTCCTTCATGAATACTGACGCAAAGTATTCATTCAGGATCTCCTCCATTCCCTCGGACTCTAGGCATAGTTCCCCTCCTCTGTCCCTAAGAGGACCAATTTTCCCTCTGACCACCCTTTTATTCCTAATATAGAACATAGAACATTATAGGGCAGTACAGGCCCTTTAGCCCTCGATATTGCGCTGACCAGTGGAACCAATCTAATGACCCTGTAACCTAAACTATTCCAATGTTATCCATATGCCTATCCACTGACCATTTGAATGCCCTTAAGGTTGGCGAGTCCACAACTGCTGCAGGCAGGGCATTCCACAACCTTACTACCCCCTGAGTAAAGAACCTACCTCTGACATCCATCCTATAATTACCTAATTATAGGAGTAAAATGCTTTTGGATTTTCCTTAATCCTGTTCTGCGCTGTAATGTTCTATGTTCTATGTTCTAAGACCATTTCATGCCCCCTTTTCGCCCTTCTAACTGCCCGTTTGAGATCCCTCCTACTCTCTCTGTATTCCTCCAATGCTCTCTCCGTTCCCAGTTGCTTAGACCTAACATACACCTCTCTTTTCCTCCTGACCAAGTCCTCAATCTCTCTAGTTATTCACGGCTCTCTAATCCTACCTTTCCCATCCTTCCTCTTAATTGGCACATGTCTTTCCTGCAACCATTTCAGTTTTCCCTTAAAAGACTCCCACACGCCGAATGTGGACTTACCCTCAAACAACCCCTCCCAATCAGTATCTGTAAGTTCCTGCCTAATCCGGCTTAGCTAGCCTTCCCCCAATTTAGCACCCTCCCCTTAGGACAGTGCTCATCTTTTTCCATTAGTATCTTAAAGTAGACAGAATTGTGCTCAGTGTTAGCCACATGTTCACCTACTGCAACCTCAACCACCTGACCTGGCTCATTACCCAGAACTAATCCAGTGTATCCCCCTCTCTAGTCGGGCTAGACACATACTGCTCCAAAGACCCTCCCAGTACACATCTTACAAATTCCTCCCAGTCCGAACCCCCAGCTCTAGGCACCTTCCAATCCACTCCCGGGAGATTAAAATCTCCACTACAACAACCCTATTTTTTTCTACAACTATCCAGAATTTCTTTACATATCCTTCCTGCGGGCTATTGGGTGGCCTATAGTATACCCCCAGCATAGTGATCACTCCCTTCCTGTTTCTGAACTCCACCCACAGCGACTCATTTCCCAACTTCTCTATATTATCCTCCCTCTGCACTGCTGTGATGTGCTTCCTAAATAACAACACCACTCCCCCACCTCTTTTCGACCCTCCTCTGTCACACCTAAAACACTTATACCCAGGAATATTTAGCTGCCAGTGCTGCCCTTCCTTTAACCACGTCTCTGTCACTGCAACCACATCTAAATTTCTTGCAAACATTAAGGCCTTATGTTCATCCGTTTTACCCGTTACACTCCTCACATTAAAACAGATGCACTCCAGACCTCCAGGCCAACTCGGATCCTCCTTCTCCTGGATGATTTTCCTCTCGTCCAATCTTACCCAGTCACCCAACTCGCTCCCAATCCCAGTGCCTACTGAGCTATCGGTCTCATCCCCAGTCCCCCTCCATATTAGTTTAAGCCCTGCTGAAACACTCCAGCTAACCTCCCAGCTAAGATACTCATGCCCTTCCCATTTAAATGTTCCCCATCCCTCCTATACAGGTGCCCTTCTCTCACAAAGACTTCCCAATGACTAACAAATGTAAAACCCCCTGTCTTGCACCAATCCTCCAGCCACGCATTCAGTTGAAGGATCTCAGTATTCCTAGCCCCACCATCACTAGGCACTTGGTAGCAGCCCAGAGATTGCCACCCTGGAGGCGCTGCTCTTCAGCCTGGCCCCTAACTCCCTAAACTGCCTACGCATTTCCCCCTGCTCTTCCTTCCTACGTCCTTCTCACCTATATGCACAATTACAACAGCTTGGTTCCCTTCGCCCTTCAATATTCCTTCTACCCTCTCAGAAACTTCCTGTAGCCCTGCTCCAGGGAGGCAGATTATCATCCTGGAGTCTCGCTTTTGTCCACAGAACTGCTTATCAATTCCTTTAACCCTCCCATGCCCCACCACTATCTCGCCTCTAATCCCCTTCCTTCCCTCTGAGGATTTCCAGTCCTCCTGTCTTCCTTCTGGAAGATCACCTCCCCCATTTGTTACCCTTCCCTTGACGTCTTTGGAGACTACCACTGGGGTAGCCTTTGGACCATGACTTTTCTTCTTTATCCCCTTCCTAACGGTTACCCCCCCACCCCCTGCCTGCCCCCAGGCCTTGGTATCTCCATTAGACTATGGTTCATTTCCATTATTGCCTTGTTCTCCCTTACTAGAAATACATCCTCAAGCCCCCAACTCTAACTCCTTGACCCAGTCCCTCAGATGCTGCAGCTCCCAGTACCTAGCGCAGACGTGGACTTTCGGGAGATGAGTTGTCCCCAGAAACTCTCACATGTGACACCGAATGCAGTTAATTTGTCTCCTAGTTGAGTTTGCCATTTATCTGAGTACCTTTGGAGATCAAAACACAAACAGGGAAAAGAAGAAAGACAGCAGCAGAAACACCCACCTCTCCCACGCCCGCTCTCGCCAAAGCCCTTACAGCTCTCACTCTGCTCCCAGCCCACTCCGCTGCCCGCTGTCTACTCTTCCCTTCATTTTATATTCCGCACTACCTTCTCAACTACCCCCGCGCCTACTTCCGCTACAGAGAGAGAAAACAAACAAAGTCAATGCAATACTCCCCATTGCCTCCACCCAGTTACGGCATTGGGCCTTGTTACTGGCATCTTATGAATGCTCCCTAGAGCACCGTCCTGGGACCTGGATAACTAACACTCATGCATTGAGTCATCCACTGTTGCCCCAAACTCCAGCTTCATTACCAGCTGGGTGAGAAGTTGTGATGACTCTCAGTTTTTTGCCAGAGTCTGTAAGGCAAAGCAAGGCCTGGATACAAAAGGACCCAGTCCTATCTAAGTTAAAACATATGATACTACAGGAGGAAAAGGAAGGTGTACAAGAGGTTCAGGGAATTAGGAGAGGTTAAAGATCTTGAGGAGTATAAGGACTGTAGGAAGGAACTTAAAAGGGAAATTAGGAGAGCCAGAAGGGGTCATGAGAAGACCTTGGCGGGTAAGATTAAGGAGAATCCCAAGGCCTTCTATAAATATGTGAAAGGTAAAAGGATGAGAAGAGAAGGGATAGGACCTATAAAAGGTGAGGGGGGAAAGGTCTGTGTGGAACCAGAAGAAATGGCGGAGGTGCTTAACGAGTACTTCGCCTCAGTATTCACGGTGGAAACTGATCCGGGAGATTTTGTTATGGATTTGCAGCAGATGGAAAAGATTGAGTACGTGAATATTAAGGAGGAGGACGTGTTGGAACTTTTGAATTCTATCAAGGTAGATAAGTCACCTGGACCAGATGGGATGTACCCCAGGATACTGTGGGAGGCGAGTGAAGAGATTGTGGAGCCCCTGGCAATGATCTTTGCGTCGTCAATGGAGACGGGAGAGGTTCCGGAGGATTGGAGGATTGCGGATGTAGTCCCTATTTTCAAGAAAGGGAACAGAGATAGCCCGGGAAATTACCGACCGGTGAGTCTGACCTCAGTGGTTGGTAAGCTGATGGAGAGGCTTCTGAGGGACAAGATTTACGAACATTTGGAGAGGTTTGACATGATCAGGAATAGTCAGCATGGATTTGTCAAGGGCAGGTCGTGCCTTACAAGCCTAGTTGAGTTCTTCGATAATGTGACTGAACACATTGACGAAGGAAGTGCCGTGGACGTAGTGTACATGGACTTCAGCAAGGTGTTTGATAAGGTCCCCCATGCAAGACTTCTTGAGAAGGTGAGAGGGCATGGGATCCAAGGGCCTTTGGCCTTGTGGATCCAGAACTGGCTTGCCTGCAGAACACAGTAAAAAGTCTGACAACACCAGGTTTTAGTCCAACCGATTTATTTGATAATATTCTCACAAGCAAGCAAGCTTTCGAGGGAGCAGCCTCTTCGTCAGGTGAATGGAGAGTTCTGGCCTCAGACAGACAGAGCATATAAAGCACAGACAGTTGCTGATTAGAATGCGAATCCTTACACCTAACCTGCTGTTCAAGTCTTAAAGTGGCTGATAACGTGAGTGGAAGGAGCACTGATCACAGTTTAAAGAGATGTGTATTGTCTCCAGACAGTACAGTGAGTGAGGTTTTACAAACCCAGGCAAGTCACGGGGGTTACAGATAGTGCGACATGAACCCAAGATCCCTGTTGAGACCGTCCTCATGTGTGCGGAACTTGGCTATCAGTCTCTGTTCAGCGACTCTGCGCTGTCGTGTGACACACGACAGCGCAGAGTCGCTGAACAGAGACTGATAGCCAAGTTCCGCACACATGAGGACGGTCTCAACAGGGATCTTGGGTTCATGTCGCACTATCTGTAACCCCCGTGACTTGCCTGGGTTTGCAAAACCTCACTTACTGTACTGTCTGGAGACAATACAATCTCTTTAAACTGTGATCAGTGCTCCTTCCACTCACATTATCAGCCACTTTAAGACTTGAACAGCAGGTTAGGTGTAAGGATTCGCATTCTAATCAGCAACTGTCTGTGCTTTATATGCTCTGTCTGTCTGAGGCCAGAACTCTCCATTCACCTGACGAAGAGGCTGCTCCCTCGAAAGCTTGCTTGCTTGTGAGAATATTATCAAATAAATCGGTTGGACTAAAACCTGGTGTTGTCAGACTTTTTACTGTGTTTACGCCAGTCCAACGCCGGCATACCCACATCTTGCCTGCAGAAGGCAGAGAGTGGTTGTGGATGGGGCTTTTTCTGAATGGAGGTCAGTCACCAGCGGAGTGCCTCAAGGATCTGTTCTGGGACCCTTGCTGTTTATCATTTTCATAAATGACCTGGATGAGGAAGTGGAGGGATGGGTAAGTAAGTTCGCTGATGACACTAAGGTCGGCGGTGTTGTGGATGGTCTGGAAGAATGGCAAAAGTTGCAGCAGGACATAGATAGGATGCAGGACTGGGCGGAGAAGTGGCAGATGGACTTCAACGCGGATAAATGTGTAGTCGTCCATTTTTGCAGATCCAACGGGATGAACGAGTACACTATCAAGGGCAGAAATCTGAGTAGTGTTGAAGAGCAGAAGGATCTTGGGGTCTGGGTCCACAGGACTCTTAAATCGGCCTCGCAGGTGGAGGAGGTGGTCAAGAAGGCGTATGGTGTACTGGCCTTAATTAATCGAGGGATTGAGTTTAGGAGTCGGGAGGTAATGCTGCAACTTTATAAGACCCTTGTCAGGCCTCATTTGGAGTACTGTGCGCAGTTCTGGTCGCCTCACTATAGGAAAGATGTAGAAGCTATTGAGAGGGTACAGAGGAGATTTACAAGGATGTTACTGGACTGGGAGGCATGCCTTATGAAGTTAGGTTGAGGAAGCTGGGACTCTTTTCCCTGGAGAGACGAAGATTGAGAGGCGACCTGATAGAAGTTTACAAAATGTTGAGAGGAATAGATAGGGTGGACTCTCAGAGGCTATTTCCCCGGGTTGAAATGGTCGCTACGAGAGGACACAGATTTAAGGTGCGGGGAGGAAAGTACAGAAGTGATGTTAGGGGTAAGTTTTTCACTCAGAGGGTGGTGAGTGAATGGAATCGGCTGCCATCAGTGGTGGTGGAGGCGAACTCGCTGGGGTCTTTTAAAAGACTTCTGGATGAGTATATGGGGTTTTATGAGATTGAGGGTTATAGATAGGTCTGTAGGTTGGTGGGGTTGATGCGATCGGCGCAACTCGTGGGCCGAAGGGCCTGTGTGTGCTGTAGTGTTCTATGTTCTATGTTCTATATGGGATTTTCAAAGGACAGCCCTCAGATGAAATGAAACACTACTGGACAAAGAAAAGTGAGCTCAGTGTTGAGAATGGCATCAGCCTCTGGGGTTCCCACATAGTTACCCCTCACCCAGGGAGATGACCAATACTTATGCAATTACACAACAGCCGTCCTGGGATTTCAGAAATGAAAATGCTAGCCAGGAGCTACGTGTGGTGACCCGGCCTTGATGCAGATATCTAACTTGTTCAGACAGTGTGAGTCATATCAAGAGAACCAAACACTCCCTCAAACTCCTTACATCCATAGGAGTGGCCTGGCAGGCTCTGAATCTGAGATTTTAACATATAAACTTTATTTAAGAACACTATTAAAATCTTAACAAATTAGCATAGCTTTTACCAATAACAAGATTTAAACACAACACAGTATAAAACTTAACAGTTAGTTTTCTATCTTGTTCCAAGTCAAACACCATACCGCAAACACGCACCCCTCTTTAGACTTGGCACAGAAACAAGTATGCTCATGTGATGCTGGGTTTTCAATTTTTTAACTCCTGCTGTAAGTTGGTACTTTGGATGTTGGATTAAATCTCTGAGGTTTTCCAGATGGGCCTGAAACCTGTGGGCCTCATAGAGTACTAACTCCCCTGGAACTTTCAGCGCACTTCTGGAGAGAGACAGAGGCAGGGATACTGCCTTCCTCCAGCAGCAACTGAGAAAATGAACCAAAACTAGACTTTGCTGTGGAAAAAAATTGTTCCCAGGCATATCGCCTGACCTGTCAATCATCCTCAAATCAAGTTCCATTTACAATCCCCAAAGACCCATAAAAACCCAGAACCCTGCAGTAGGCCAGATTAAAATCAACATGATATCAAATATACTGCTTCAACAGACACACATATCACAATGCCGATAACCTCCAGGGCTGACCAGAAACATCCTGCAAGTAACATGATTAAAATACATTACTTAAAGGCTTATCATCAGACTGTGTCACAACTGTCAGCATCGACTCATGATGAGAAGTCGATCCTACCCTTGCCACTCTGGGTGACGAGGAATCGGACTCTGAAATAGAGATCAGCACCCCCTCTAAAGCGAGACCCCAAAAAGAGCGGCTGGATTTACAGCATTCCCTTCAGAAATGAATGTCTCTAACCCACTTCATACCCTCTGACCAGGTCCTGCCTCCCATCAACCCCAGGCCTATCGTCAAGTGGCAGAAAAGACCCTTCCGTGGAGGGGATGCTGGGGAAGATATGGACTTGAGGGGGGATGGATATTGTATTGACCATGAGGGATCATCAATAAGATTTCCTTGTGAACCTCATAGAGTACCAAGTCCTCTACTCGGGAATAGAATATAGAACATAGAACATTACAACGCAGTACAGGCCCTTCGGCCCTCGATGTTGCGCTGACCAGTGGAACGAATCTAAAGACCCTCTAACCTAAACTATTCCAATGTTATCCATATGCCTATCCACTGACCATTTGAACGCCCTTAAAGTTGGCGAGTCCACAACTGCTGCAGGCAGGGCATTCCACGCCCTTACTACCCTCTGAGTAAAGAACCTACCTCTGACATCCGTCCTATAATTACCACCTCTTAATTTAAAGCTATGTCCCCTTGTGTTAGCCATCACCATCCAAGGAAAAAGGCTCTCACTGTCCACCCTATCTAATCCTCTGATCATCTTGTATGCCTCAATTAGGTCACCTCTTAACCTTCTTACTAATGAAAACAAATGAATGAAAAATTAAAAATGAAAACTAACGAATGGAGGCTCACATAATGATGTTGATGGAATACTAATGTTGTACCTGTTAATTTTCAGATACTTTTGACCAGTTTGCTTACTCCAAGGTTTTACCCCGGTGCCCTGATTTGCAAGATGGTCAAAGGACAAAAACAAGTAAAGGTTCAATAAGCTTCCTGATAATAATACTATTAATCCTTAAATTACCCACATAAAACAAAAGGATACCCCAGATTCGAGTATACTACCCGCAAAGATGGTTTGGTTAAACTGCAGGCTCGATTCTGAGTCCCTCTGGTCTGTCATCATGAAAGTGAGTCTCGATGGCAGCTTCTTCCTTCCTTCCTTCTCTGGACAGTCTTCCAGATGGTCACGGTTGCCTCCCTCGTTGAGTCTTCACTACTGGTGTATTTGAGATGTGTACCTTTATTCCCCCTGCCTGCTTGCCTTTCCAGAAACTTCTCTGGCTTCCGGCCAATGAGGTCCCAGGAGGGGTTCCAATAGTCAGTGGGTTTCTTAATGTCTGCCTGACAGGACACCAGGGTCTGCCCTCAGATGCCCATCTCCATGCTGTTGCTTACATGTAACGTGTTGTCAGATAAGGAACTCTTGATGACAGAAAGTCTGACCTGATCTGGGCTTCTAACAATCGGTCTCTGCACTGATCTCCTGCTGGGTCTCAGTAGAGACATATTGGCCTGCTCGAGGTTTGTCTGTGTTTGATTTTAATATGCCCATTTCTTTAATTTAGGATATTCAATTTAATCAGCCTTAAAACTAGGCCCTGATTACATTACCACACTAGCTTTGGCGAGCTTTCTTGTTGCAATCTCCCACCTTATGTGAGCTCAGGATTGGGAGCCAGGGGAGTTTATCAGAGGATACCTGAGATGATACACATTGTTATTTTGATATGGGTGTCTGTAAGATTGGTATGGAATGAGTTGCATCATACTGGTTATGTCAACTAGACGATGACCAGAGCAAAAATCCGTCCTTATCATTTCAATGTCTAGCTGAACTCTGTTGTGTTTTAAAGCTTCGGAATGCAGATTCCCCAAAATTGCTTACCATGTACTTCCCATCCCAGAGGACCGAGAAGTTCTGGAATCTGTGTTGTGCCTCTCTGCCTCTGTTGATGTTGAGACAGGTTACAAGAACATAAGAACTAGGAGCAGGCCCCTCTCACCCCTTCAGCCTGGCCCCTTGAGCCTGCTCTGCCATTCAATAAGGTCATGGCTAATCTTTTTGTGGACTCAGCCCCACTTACCCACCCACTCACCATAATCCTTAATTCCTTTACTGTTCAAAAATTCATCTATCCTTGCCTTGAAAACATTCAGTGAGGTAACCTCAACTGCTTCACTGGGCAGGGAATTCCACAGATTCACACCCCTTCGTGGGACAATTCATATCCAGGCGTCTCGCTATTTCTTCCTTGATGATAGATTCAAGCATTTTCCTGACTACAGAAGTTAAGCTAACTGGCCTATAGTTACCTGCCTTTTGTCTGATTCCTATTTTAAACAGTGGTATCACATTTGCTCTTTTCCAATCTGGAGGAACCACCCCAGAGTCCAGCGAATTTTGGTAAATTACCACAAGTGCATTTGTTATTTCTCCCGCCATCTCTTTTAGTACCCTGGGATGCATTCCTTCAGGACTAGGAGACTTGTCTACCTTTCTAGGTTTTCACCTGCCATAGCCCTTCTGTCCTCAATTTTAGGCATATTATTTGTGTCTTTCACTGTGAAGACTGACACAAAATACCTGTTCAATGCCTCAGCCATTTCCAGTCCCCCTTCTCGTCTTCCAGTGGACCAATGTTTACTTGCACCGCTCTTTTTCATTTTATATATTTGTAGAAACTTCTCCTATCTGTTTTTATATTCTGAACTAATTTACTCTCAGAATCCATCAAACCTATCTTTATAGCTTTTTTCGTGGTTTTCTGTTGACCTTTAAAGATTTCCCAATCCTCTAGGTTCCCACTAATCTTTGCCACTTTGTTTGCATTTTCTTTCAATTTGATATCTCCCTTTCTTTACATGTATATATACAAGGCATATTATCTCTTTTTCTCCAGTTCTTCCTTATCACTAGCATATACTTTTGCTGAGCACTGTGAAAGATCATTTTGAAAGTCCTCCACTGTTCCTCAATTGTCCCACTGTAAAATTACGGACACCTTCATGTCAAAGGTATGGTGCTACCATCACCAATACCACACTTGAGTGCCCAGAGGGAGCAGGGAATGCAAGACGCATTCTTCCATTCCCTCAAGAGTCCAGTGAGGAAACTTTGTAGCTGGTGCTGCTCATTACTGTCTGAATCCAGCACCACCTATGAGTAAGCACGCATGGGCCAGACCAGCAGCATCAGATCAATCAGCAGCTGAGGGATAGCTGGACTCTGTTCTGGCAATTGCAATGTGAGATTACAAAGTGTTTCATTTTCTTGACCTTTGCCTTGGGGCGCCTCGTGATGTCTTGCCCTCCCTTTGAGGGAAAGTGCTTTTTCTTGGGTGGGCTACTGGGCAGAGAAATCTGCACTCCGCCCCCTCCTCCCTGCTCTGAATGCCTTCTCAATGCTCTGCCCCGTAGATTTGGGTCTATTTTTAACATGACTGCCAGCTTGCTGTTGCATACCTCGCTGACATCGGACCCAGGGATTGTGCAGGGATGCCGCTGGGCCCAGCTCAATGCTGAGGCACCCATGGGCCCAGTTTGCATAATGGTAATTGGCCTGGAGGTAATAAATTGTCCCTAAATTAGTCTTCCCTCAATGTGGAATGCCATAAGCATAGATAAGGGTCATGGGTGGAGGGGGGACTCGTAATGTTAAAATGGCGGCGCGGGCTCATTGGGCCGAAGGGTCTGTTTCCCAGGCTCTGTTGTTCTTGGAGATGTTCGTATTCCCGACGCGGTGATCAGTGTTTCAGGCATGTTGGGTATGGGTTTCACTCTTCTCCGCGCCTTCTGGCCACACAAACACTCTCCTTCCCGCCACCTCCAACTAAGGTTATGGTTACTGCCAGCATGACCTCCCCTCAGGGGGAGGCAGTCGGAGTGACAATGGATGTGTGTGTAGCAGTGCCGGCTGTTGCCTCCCTGGTGTTGTCAGTGACACAGTAAAATGTCTGACAACACCAGGTTTTAGTCCAACCGATTTATTTGATAATATACTCACAAGCTTTCAGGGTTAGCCCCTTCGTCAGGTGAATGGAGAGTTCTGGCCTCAGACAGAGCATATAAAGCACAGACAGTTTAGAGATTGCTGATTAGAATGCGAATCCTTACACCTAACCTGCTGTTCAAGTGGCTGATAATGTGAGCGGAAGGAGCACTGATCACAGGTTACAGAGATGTGTATTGTCTCCAGACAGTACAGTAAGTGAGGTTTTGCAAACCCCGGCAAGTCACGGGGGTTACAGATAGTGCGACATGAACCCAAGATCCCTGTTGAGACCGTCCTCGTGTGTGCGGAACTTGGCTATCAGTCTCTGTTCAGCGACTCTGCGCTGTCGTGTGTCGTGAAGGCCGCCTTGGAGAATGCTTACCCGAAGGTCAGAGGCTGAATGCCCGTGACCACTGAAGTGTTCGCCAACAGGAAGGGAACAGTCTTGCCTGGTGATTGTCGAGCGATGTTCATTCATCCGTTGTCGTAGCGTCAGCATGGTCTCCCCAATGTACCATGCTTCGGGACATCCTTTCTTGCAACGTATCAGGTAGACAATGTTGGCCGAGTTGCAAGAGTATTTACCATGTACCTGGTGGATGGTATTCTCACGTGTGATGATGGTATCCATGTCGATGATCCGGCATGTCTTGCAGAGGTTGCTGTGGCAGGGTTGTGTGGTATTGTGGTCACTGTTCTCCTGAAGGCTAGGTAGTTTGCTGCGAACAATGGTCTGTTTGAGGTTGTGTGGTTGTCTGAAAGCAAGAAGTGGGGGTGTGGGGATGGCCCTGGCGAGATGTTCATCTTCATCAATGATATGTTGAAGACTCCGGAGAAGATGTCGTAGCTTCTCCGCTCCGGGGAAGTACTGGACGACGAAGGGTACTCTGTCCACTGTGTCCTGTGTTTGCTTTCTGAGGAGATCGGTGCGGTTTTTCGCTGTGGCGCATCGGAACTGCCGATCTATGAGTCGAGCACCATATCCTGTTCTTATGAGGGCATCTTTCAGGGTCTGGAGGTGTCTGTCACGATCCTCCTCATCTGAGCAAATCCTGTGTATACGGAGGGCTTGTCCATAGGGAATGGCTTCTTTAACATGTTTAGGGTGGAAACTGGAGAAGTGGAGCATTGTGAGATTGTCTGTGGGCTTGCGGTACAGTGAGGTGCTGAGGTGACCGTCCTTAATGGAGATGCGTGTGTCCAAGAATGCAACTGATTCTGGGGAATAGTCCATGGTGAGTCTGATGGTGGGGTAGAATTTGTTGATATCATCATATAGTTGTTTCAGTGATTGTTCACCATGAGGCCAAAGGAAGAAAATGTCATCGATGTATCTAGTGTACAGCATCGGTTGAAGATTCTGTGCAGTGAAGAAGTCTTGTTCGAACCTGTGCATGAAGATGTTGGCATATTGAGGTGCAAATTTGGTCCCCATGGCTGTTCCATATGTCTGGATGAAAAACTGGTTGTTGAAGGTGAAGAGATTGTGGTCCAGGATAAAGCGGATGAGTTGTAAAATTGCATCTGGAAACTGGCAGTTGTCAGCATTGAGTACTGAGGCAGTCACAGCAATGCCATCGTTGTGGGGGATGTTGGTGTAGAGCGCTGAGACATCCATTGTGACGAGGAGTGTCCCTGGTTCAACTGCTCCGTGTGTGCTGAGTTTCAGTAGGAAGTCCGTAGTGTCGCGACAAAAGCTGGGGGTTCTTTGTACAATGGTTACGTCGAGCGCATCCTGAAACCCATTGTACAAAGAACCCCCAGCTTTTGTCGTGATCTATAGAATGTGATCTATTGTGTGATCTATAGAATGTCCCAATAGTGCGATCTATAGAATGTCCCAATAGTGTGATCTATAGAATGTCCCAATAGTGTGATCTATAGAATGTCCCAATAGTGTGATCTATAAAATATCTCAACATTGTGAACCATTGAAACCCCCATATTGTGATCCAAAGAATCCCCCAAATAATGTGACCAATAGCATACCCTCAATAGTGTAATCTATAGAATACCTCCAATATTGTAACCCGTAGATTTCCCCCAGTGATATGATCTATAGAATCCCCCAGTAGTGTAATCTACACAATATTGTGATGTATTGCATACCCTCAATAGTGTGATCTATTGAGTTTCCCGACATCATAGAAATCACAGATACTCTGCAGTGCAGAAAGAGACCATTCGGCTCATCGAGTCTGCACTGACCACAATCCCACCCAGGCCCTATCCCCATATCCCACATATTTACTGACTAATCCTTCTAACCTACGCATCTTAGGACACTAAGGGGCAATTTCAGCATGGCCAATCAACCTAACCCGCACAACTTTGGACTGTAGGACCTTGGACTCTGGTTTGTTGCTGGTGCCATATGCTAGTGAGTTGAGGAACAGGGAGAAAGTGCAGATAAACGCGTGGCTCTAGGGATGGTGTAGGAAGGAGGGTGTCAGGTACATGAATAATTGGAGCACATTCTGGGGAAGGTGGAACCTGTACAAACAGGGCACCAATATCCTGGGAGGGAAATTTGCATCTGCCCTTTGGCTGGGGGTGGGGGGGGTGGGTGTTGGGTGGGGGGGGGGGGGGATGGTGGTGGTGGGGGGTTAAACTAATTTGTCAGGGGGATGGGAAAATGAGCTGCAGTCCAGAAGCCAGTGTTGAGTGTAGTGAGGTACTGCGGAGGGTTTCAAGGTCACAGAGTGTACCGGCAGACAGGAAGGTGGGTTGGTGTGTCTACTTCATCCGGAATAAGGTAAGTGAACTTGGAGCATGGATTGGTACCTCGGACTACAATCTTGTGGCCATTACGGACACATGGTTAGAACAGGGACAGGAGTGGTTGTTGGAAGTTCTGGGGTATAGACGTTTCAGTAAGAATAGGGAAATGGTAAAACAGGTGGAGGAGTAGCATTGTTAATCAAGGATAATTTAATGGCTGCAGAAAGGCAGTTCGAAGGTGATCTGCCAACTGAGCTAATATGGGCTGAAGTTAGAAATAGGAAAGGAGCGGTCACGTTGTTAGGAGTTTTCTATAGGTCCCCAAGTAGTAATAGAGATGTGGAGGAAGAAATTGCAAAGGGGATTATGGATAGATGTGGAGGTCACAGGGTAGTTATCATAGGTGACTTTAACTTTCCAAATATTGGTTGGAACCTTTATAGGTCGAATAGTGTGGATGGGACACTTTTTGTACGGTGTGTGCAGGAGAGTTTCCTGACACAAAATGTGGATAAGCCAACAAGAGGTAGGGCCACATTGGACTTGGTACTGGGTAATGAACCGGGTCAAGTGTTAGATTTGTTTGTGGGAGAACACTTTGGAGATCGTGACCACAATTCGGTGTCCTTCATTATTGCAATGGAGAGGGATAGGGTCACACGACAGGACAAGGTTTAAAATTGGGGCAGGGATAATTATGATGTGATAAGGCAAGAATTAGGGAACATAAGATGGGAGCTGAAACTGTCAGGTATGGACACAAATGAAAAGTGGAGCTTGTTCAAGGAACAAATACTGCGTGTCCTTGATAGGTATGTCCCTGGCAGGCAGGGAGGAAATGGCCAAGTGAGGGAACCATGGTTTACAAAGGAGGTTGAATGTCTTGTCAAGAGGAAAAAGGAAGCGTATGTAAGGATGAAAAAACAAGGTTCAGTTGGGTTGCTTGAGTGTTACAAGTTAGCAAGGAATGAGTTAAAGAAAGGGCTTAGGAGAGATAGGAGGGGGCATGAAATGTCCTTGGCGGACCGGATCAAGGAAAACCCCAAGGCTCCTTACTCCTTTGTGAGAAGTAAAAGAATGACCACGGTGAGGTTAGGGTCGGTCAAGGATAGTAGTGGGAACTTGTGCATGGAGTCAGAGATAGAAGAGATGATGAATGATAAGTGTTCACCAAGGAGAGGGGCAATGTTCTTGAGGATGAGAGTGTGATACAGGCTGACAGGCTGGAGGAGGTAGATGTTCCGAGGGAAGATGTATTAGCAATTTTGAAAATCCTGAGGGTCAATAAATCCCCTGGGCCAGATGGGATACATTCTAGGATACTTTGGGAGACAAGGGATGAGATTGCAAAACCTTTTGCTTTGATCTTTGGGTCTTCACTGTCCAAGGGGGATAGTGCCAGAGGACTGGGGAGTGGCAAATGTTGTTCTTCTGTTCAAGAAAGGAAAGAGGAATGACCCTGGTAACTAAAGGCCCATCAGTGATACTTCAGTGGTCAGTAAGTTAATGGAAAAGGACCTGAGAGATAGGATTTATGACCATTTGGAAAGATGCAGCTTAATCTGGGATAGTCAGCACGGTTTCGTGAGGGGTAAGTCCTGCCTCACAAATTTGATTGAATTCTGTGAGGAGGTAACTAAGTGTGTGGACAAAGATAGAGCAGTTAATGTCATATACATGGATTTTAGTAAGGCGTTTTATAAGGTTCCCCATCGTCAGCTCTTGAAGAAAGGAAGGAGGTGTGGGATAGAGGGAAATTTGGCGGATTGGATGTGTAACCGGCTGTCTCATAGAAGACAGAGGGTGGCGGTGGATGGAAAATTTTCAGACTGGAGACCAGTTACCAACAGTGTACCACAGGGATCAGTGCTGGCTATTTGTGATTTTTATCAATGATTTGGAGGAGGGGCTGAAGGATGGGTTAGTAAATTTGCTGGTAACACCAAGATTGGTGGAGTAGTGGATGAGATGGAGGGCTCTTGCAGGCTGCAAAGAGACATTGATAGGATGCAGAGCTGGGCAGAAAAGTGGCAGATGGAGTTTAACCCTATTAAGTGCGAGGTGATTCATTTTGGTAGGACAAACTTGAATGTGGATTACTGGGTCAATGGCAGGGTTCTGAGGGATATGGAGGAAAAGAGAGATCTTGGGATTCGTATCTACAGATCTCTGAAGGTTGCCACTCAAGTGGATAAAGCCGTGAAGGAGGCTTATAATGTGTTAGCGTTTATTAACTGGCGGTTAGAGTTTAAGACCCATGGGATTATGCTGTAACTGTACAGGACCTTGGTGAGACCACATTTGGAATATTGTGTACAATTCTGGTCATCTCACTATAAGGAGGACATGGATGCATTGGAGAGAGTGCAGAGAACATTTACCAGGATGCTGCCTGGTTTGGAGGGTAGGTCTTACGAGGAAAGGTTGAGGGAGCTGGAGCTTTCCTCTTTAGAACGGAGGAGGATGACAGGTGACTTAATGGAAGTTTATAAGATGATGAGGGGGATAGATAAAGTGGATGTTCAGAGACTATTTCCTCGAGTGGATGTAGCTGTTACTAGGAGGTATAACTATAAGGTTCATAGTGGGAGATATAGGAGGGATATCTGAGATAGATTCTTTACTCAGAGAGTGGTTGAGGTGTGGAATGCACTGCCTGCTGTGATAGTGGAGTTGGACACTTTAGAAACTTTCAAGCAGTCATTGGACAGGCACATGGAGCACACCAGAATTATAGGGAGTGGGATAGCTTGATCTTGGTTTCGGACAAAGCTCGGCACAACATCGAGGGCTGAAGGCCCTGTACAGTGCTGTACTGTTCTATGAAACTGGAGCACCTGGAGGAAACCCACACAGACACGAGGAGCATGTGGAAACTCCACACAGACAGTGACCCAAGCTTGGAATTGAACCAAGGTCTTTGTAGCTCTGAAGCAGCAGTACTAACCGCTGTGCTACCATGCCACCCATAATACATTGTGTAATCTATAGAATATCCAAAATAGTGTGATCTGTAGAAAGATCCAATCGTGTATAGAATGCCCCCAATAGTATGTTATATATCATACCACCAATAGTTTGATCTATAGAACCCCCCGATATTGTGATCTATAGAATATCTCAACAGCGTGATCTATAGAATACCCCTATATTGTGATCTATAAAATCCTTCAATAGTGTGATCTACTGAATGCCCCCAATAGTGTAATCGATGGAATCGCCCAATAGTGTGATCTATAGAGTAGATCAGCAGTGTTATATATTATTGACAGTGAATACCATGATTATAGAATACCCCCAATAATGTGATCTGCAATATAACCTTACTGTTGTGATCTATAGAATACCTCCATCAGTGTAATCTCTCGAAAACCCACAATATTGTGTTCTGTAAAATATCCAGAAAAGTGTGTTCTATGGAACACCCAATCATGGGAGAAGTGTCCTTGCTGTCAGCATTGATGTGAAGCATTCTGTGAAGAATTTCCTTGCAGTCAGCATCGCCATGAAGCAACCTATGAAAAATGTACTTACAGCCAGTATCACAGTGAAGTAGTCTGGGAATAATGACCATATGGACAGCATTGCTGTAAAGCGATCTGGGGAAAACATCCTTGCATCACTATGAAGCAGTCTGGCAGAAGTTTTGTTGTAGTCAGCATTGTAGTCAACATAGAACATAGAACATTACAGCACAAACAGGCCCTTCGGCCCACGAGTTGCGCCGATCACATCAACACCTACCAATCCATAGACCTATCCATAACCCTCAATCTCATTAAACCCCATATACTCATCCAGAAGTCTTTTAAAAGACCCCAACGAGTTCGCCTCCACCACCACTGACGGCAGCCGATTCCATTCACTCACCACCTTCTGAGTGAAAAACTTACCCCTAACATCACTTCTGAACTTCTGAACATATTAAAGGTTGGTAGGAGATGAGGTCCTTAATATAATTACTGTTACTAAAGAGGGAGTGCTTGGTAGACTAATGGGACTGAAGGTAGACAAGGCCCCGGGACCGGATGGAATGCATCCCAGGGTACTGAAAGAAATGGCAGAAGTAATAGCAGATGTGTTAGTAGTTACTTATCAAGATTCACTGGACTTGGGGGAAGTGTTAATGGATTGGAAAACAGCTACTGTTACACTGCTGTTTAAAAAAGGTAGTAGAGAAAACGTGGGTAACTACAGGCCGGTTAGTTTAATGTCCAAAATTGGGAAAATGCTAGAATCCATCATTAAAGAAGAAATAGCAGGGCACCTAGAAAAGAATGGTTTGATCAAGCAGATGCAGCACAGATTCATTAGGGGGAAGTCATGTTTAATGAATTTATTGGATTTCTATGAGGATGTGACTAGTGCGGTAGACAGAGGAGAACCGGTGGATGTGGTGTTTTTAGATTTCCAGAAGGCGTTTGATAAAGTGCCTCACAAAAGGTTGCTGCAGAAGGTTAGGGTGCATGGAGTTGGGGGTAAGGTGTTAGCGTGGATAGAGGATTGGTTGTCTAACAGGAAGCAGAGAGTTGGAATCAATGGGTGCTTTTCTGGTTGGCAGTTGGTGACTAGTGGAGTGCCGCACGGATTGGTGCTGAGGCTTCAACTGTTTACCATTTACATAGATGACCTGGAGGAGGGGGCTGATTGTAGGGTGACGAAATTTGCTGATGACACAAAGATGAGTGGGAAAGCAAATTGCGTAGAGGATGTGGAAAGTCTGCAGAGAGATCTGAATAGGCTGAATGAGTGGGTGAGGACCTGACAGATGGAGTATAATGTTAGCAAGTGTGAGGTTATCCACTTTGTGGATGGAATATGATTTAAAGGGTGAAAAACATGAGCATGCTACGGTGCAGAGGGATCTGGGGGTCCTTGTGCACGAATCGCAAAAACCCAGTCTGCAGGTGCAGCAGGTGATCAAGAAGGTGAATGGAATGTTGGCCTTTACCACGAGGGGGATGGATTATAAAAGCAGGGAGGTCTGTATAAGGCACTGGTGAGGCCACAGCTGGAGTACTGTGTGCAATTTTGGTCCCCTTATTTGCCTGAGGATATATTGGCCTTGGAGGGAGTACAGAGAAGGTTCACCAGGCTGATACTGGAGATGAGGAGGTTAGCTTATGAGGAGAGATTGAATAGGTTGGGCCTGTACTCATTGGAGTTTAGAAGGCTGAGGGGGGATCTTATAGAGACTTACAAGATAATGAAGGGGCTAGATAGGGTAGAGGTAGAGAGATTCTTTCCACTTAGAAAGGAAACCAGAACTAGAGGGCACAGCCTCAAAATAAAGGGGGGGGGTGCAGTTTAGAACAGAGTTGAGGAAGAACTTCTTCACTCAAGGGGTGGTGAATCTCTGGAATTCTCTGCCCGTTGAAGTGGTGGAGGCTGCCTCGCTAAATATTTTTAAGTCACGGGTAGATAGATAAGGGAATTAAGGGTTATGGGGAGCAGGTGGGTAAGTGGAATTGATCCACTTCAGATCAACCATGATCTTATTGAATGGCAGAGCAGGCTCGAGGGGCTGGATGGCCCACACCTGCTCCTATTTCTTATGTTCTTATTGACAATGAAGGATTCTGGAAAGTGCGTCCTTGCAGTCTGCACTGCCATAAAGCAGCCTAGGAAAAGTGCACTTCCAATCAGCATCAGTCCAAGCAGTCTTAGAAGAATGATATTGAGATTAACATTTCCATAAAGCCATCTGGGAAGGGTGTCATTACAGTCAGCATCACCATGAGGTGGTTTGGGAGGAGCGTCATTGCAGTCAACATTGCAGTAAAGGATTCTGGGAAGTGTGACATTGCAGTTGGCACTGCAGTGAAGTTGTTTGGGAAAAATGTTCTTACAGTCAGCGTCACCATTAAACGATTTGGGACTAACAACCGTGAAGTCTGCATCGCAATGAAATAGTCTGGGAAAAATGTATCAGTAGTGACTGAAAGGACAATTTTCCCAGATTGGAAGCAGTCTGGGGAAAGTGTCCTTGGTGTGAGTATCTCTGTGAAGCAGCTTTGGAAGAGTGAGCTTGCAGTGTGCATTGCCATGAAGCAGTCTGGGGAAAGTGTCCTTGAAGTGAGTATCTCTGTGAAGCAGCTTTGGAAGAGTGAGCTTGCAGTGTGCATTGCCATGAAGCAGTCTGGGGAAAGTGTCCTTGGAGTGAGTATCTCTGTGAAGCAGCTTTGGAAGAGTGAGCTTGCAGTGTGCATTGCCATGAAGCAGTCTGGGGAAAGTGTCCTTGGAGTGAGTATCTCTGTGAAGCAGCTTTGGAAGAGTGTGCTTGCAGTGTGCATTGCCATGAAGCAGTCTGGGGAAAGTGTCCTTGGAGTGAGTATCTCTGTGAAGCAGCTTTGGAAGAGTGAGCTTGCAGTGTGCATTGCCATGAAGCAGTGTGGGGAAAGTGTCCTTGGAGTGAGTATCTCTGTGAAGCAGCTTTGGAAGAGTGAGCTTGCAGTGTGCATTGCCATGAAGCAGTGTGGGGAAAGTGTCCTTGGAGTGAGTGTCTCTGTGAAGCAGCTTTGGAAGAGTGAGCTTGCAGTGTGCATTGCCATGAAGCAGTCTGGGGAAAGTGTCCTTGTTGTCAGAATTGAAATGAGGAGGTCTGGGACAGGTTTTGTAGCAGTGGTCTGGAAGGAGTGTCCTTGCAGTCACCATTGCTGTGATTTGGTTTAACTAACATTTCCAAACTGAGACTTTTGGTAGCCAGTGGTATGAATAAATATGTAGCCATGGTGGGCAAAAGATTAGCCATAATTGTAATTGAATGGCCTCCTACTGTGCCTGTGATTAGCTTCACAACCAACAGGAGATATTTCCCCTACATTACCTTAATTGTAAAATGTGCTGAGCACAGGGCCCTCTCTGCTCCAAGAAAAAATGAAAAATAATGATTATTATAGGGAACATTGACACATAGTACACAGCAGGAATGTATTAAGCTTTGATATATTCTGAGTAATAACATGCTGGTTAATGAGAGGAATGTGAATGTAAGGATTAAATAATATTAAATTACTGTTTATAGATATGAACATGAGATTTTTGACTCAAAGTAATAGTGAGCTCTATTGAGTTCACTATCTATCATCCTGATAATCACAGAATAAAGAAAATGACATTGTTGATTAATTATTGCAATTCATCTCAATGAATTTACCACAGACTCTGATAAGGACGGAAAAATCCAGTGGTGGAAATCTATTGAAGCCAGAAAGCAAATTCCAGAGACATGGGCTTGAGATATTGACCTTGGCTGACTGTGTGGAGTTAGTACATTCTCCCTGTGTCTGCATTGGATTCCTACAGATGCTCTGGTAGTCCAAAGATGCATGGGTTAGTGGATTTGGCATGCTAAATTACCCCTTAGTGTCTAGAGATGTGTAGGGTAGAGGGGTTTAGCCATGGTAAATGTTTTATTCGGAAGAACTAGCAGGGATTTCTAAAGGAGGAAACATGTTTAACTAACTTAATGGAATTTTTTGAGGAGGTAACAGAAAGGGGCAATGAGGGTGGTGTTGTTGATGTGATGCACATGGAATTTCAGAAGACATTTGATACAGTGCCACACAATAAACTTGAGAAAAGTTATAGCTCAGAGAATAAAAGAGACAGTACCAATGCAGATACAAAATTTGTTGAATACAGAAAATGGAGAGTAACAGTGAATGGATATTTTTCAAGCTAGAGTAAGGTTTGTAGTGTTGTTCCCCAGGGGTCGGCATTGGGACTGTTGCTTTTCCTAATATATATGAATGATCTAAATCTTGGTGTGCAGGGGCAATTTCAAAGTTTGTGACGATACAAACCTTGGAAACATTGTAAATTGTGAAGAGGACAGTGTAGAACCAGCATAGAACCCTACAGTGCAGAAACAGGCCCTTCGGCCCATCAAGTCTGCACCGAACACAATCCCACCCAGACCCTATCCCCATATCCCTACACATTTTACCTGCTAATCCCTCTAACCTACACATCCCAGGACACTAAGGGGCAATTTTAGCATAGCCAATGAACCTAACCCGCACATCTTTGGACTGTGGGAGGAAACCGGAGCACCCGGAGAAAACCCATGCAGACACGAGGAGAATGTGCAAACTCCACACAGGCAGTGACCCGAGCCGGGAATCGAACCCAGGACCCTGGAGCTGTGAAGCAGCAGTGCTAACCACTGTGCTACCGTGCTACTTTTGAAGTAGAACTTCAAAAGGAAATGTGCAAGTTGGTGCAGTGGGCAGATAGGTGGGAGATGACATTCAATGGGGAGAAGTGTGAAGTAATTTATTTTACTAGGAAGAACATTGAGATAGAATACAAAATAAGGAATAAAATTCTTAAAGGGGTACAGGAGCAGAAGAACCTAGGTGCATACTTTCAGATAAATGTTTAATTTTAATGGCATCAAGGAGTGTGGGGAGAAAGCAGGAACAAGGCATTGAGATAGAGGATCAACCAAGATCATATGAATGGCAGACCAGATTCAAAGAGTCAAATGGCTTACTCCTGCTCCTAGTTTTCCTTTTCTATATGTACATAGATTATTGAAAGTCACAGGATAGCAGTTACTAAAGCATATAGTATTCTGGCCTTTATTCATAGAGGCATAGAGTAAAAGAGCAAGGAGATTATTCTGAACTTATTCAAGACGCTGGTTATGTTTGTGTTTAGTTCTGGGCACACGACAGGAAGGATATGAAGGCATTGGAGAGAGTGCAAAAGAGATTTACAAGAATGGTTCCAGTGATGAGAAACTTCAGTTATGAGAATAGATTGAAGAGGTTGTTCCCCTTGGAGAGATGGGAGTTTTAGATAGGGAGAAACTTCTCCCCCTCATGAAAGGATCAAGAATATGAGGGCACAGATTCAAAGTGATTGTGAAAAAGAAGCAAATGTGATGTGAGAGGTTTTTCTCACAGCAAATGGTTGGAACGCACTGTCTGGAAGTGTGGTGGAGATAAGTGCAATTGAGTTATTCAAGAGGGTTTTAAGAACATAAGAAATAGGAGCAGAAGTAGGCCATCTAGCCTTTCGAGCCTGCCCTGCCATTCAATAAGATCATGGCTGATCTGTCGTGGCTCAGTTCCAGTTTCCCGTCCTCTCCCCATAACCCTTAATCCCCTCTCTTACCAAAAACCCATCAACCCACGTCTTAAAAATATTTAGCTAGGCAGCCTCCACCATTTCAACGGGCAGAGAATTCCAGACATTCACCACCCTTTGAGTGAAGAAGTTCCTCCTCAACTCTGTTCTAAACCGCCCCCCCTTTATCTTGAGGCTGTGCCCCCTCGTCCTACTGTCTTTTTTGAGCGGGAAGAGTCTCTCCACCTCTATCCTATCCATCCCATTCATCATCTTATACGTCTCAATGAGAACTCCCCTCATTCTTCTAAACTCCAACGAGTACAAACCTAGTTCATTCAGCCTCTCCTCATAGCTCAACCCCCTCAACTCCGGTATCAGCCTAGTAAACCTCCTCTGCACTCCCTCCAAGGCCAAAATATCTTTGTGCAGGTGCGGCGCCCAAAACTGCACACAGTACTCCAGCTGCGGCCTCACCAATGCCCTATACAGCTGCAGCAAGACCTCCCTATTTTTATATTCAATCCCCTTTGCTATGAAGGCCAGCATCCCATTCGCCTTCCTGACCACCTGCTGCACCTGCTGGGTTTTTGCGACTCATGCACAAGGACCCCGAGGTCCCTCTGCACCGTCGCCTGCTGCAGTTTTTCGCCACGTAAGTAATAGTCCTTCCTACCATTCTTCCTTCCAAAATGGACCACCTCACATTTGCCAACATTAAATTCCATTTGCCATTTCCTGGCCCATTCACCCAGCCTATCTAGATCCTTCTGCAGACTCTCCACACCCTCCGCACAATTTGCCGTTCCCCCAATCTTGGTGTCATCCGCAAATTTCGACACCCTACACTCAGTTCCCTCCTCCAGATCATCTATATAAATGGTAAAAAGCTGAGGCCCCAGCACCGACCCCGGGGGCACTCCACTAGTCACCATCCGCCAATCCAAATAGCACCCGTTGACCCCCACTCTCTGCCTCCTATTTGACAACCAATCCTCTATCCACGCTAACACCCTACCCCCAACTCCAAGTCCCCTGACCTTCTGCAATAACCTCTTATGAGGTACTTTGTCAAACGCCTTCTGAAAATCCAGAAAGACCACATCCACCGGCTCTCCTCTATCCACCGCCCTAGACACATCCTCATAGAACTCCAGTAAATTTGTCAGACACGACTTCCCTTTAATGAAACCGTGCTGCGTCTGCTCTATCAAGCAAATCCCTTCAAGATGTCTCGCAATTTCCTCTTTAATGACAGATTCTAACATTATACCTACCACAGACGTTAAATTAACCGGCCTATAATTCCCTGCCTTTTGCCTGGCACCCTTCTTAAACAACGGCGTAACATTAGCCGTTTTCCAATCTTCCGGCACTTCCCCGGAATCCAGCAATGTCTGGAAGATAACCACCAATGCATCCACTATAACCTCCGCCATTTCTTTCAGAACCCTCAGATGCATTCCATCTGGTCCTGGAGACTTGTCCACAATCAGCCCCTCCAGTCTGTCGAGCACCGCCTCTCTAGTAACAGTAATGTCATTAAGACCCTCCAGTCCTACCACCTTTCCATCTCTAACACCCGGCAAATTATTCACATCCTCCTCCGTGAAGACGGAAACAAAAAAGTTATTCAATACCTGAGCCATATCCCCATCCCCTACCACTAGGTCCCCTTTCTCATCCCCTAAAGGACCAATGTTCACCCTAGCCAGCCTCTTCCTTTTTATATATTTATAAAAATTCTTGCTATCCTTTTTTATATTAAGCGCTAGCCCAGCTTCATAGTTTCTCCTACTCTCCTTTATCAACTTCTTTGTCAATCTTTGTTGACATTTAAACCTCTCCCAATCCTCTTCTTGCCCACTCCTCTTCGCTACTCAAAATGCCTCCGCTTTTAATTTAACACTTCACCTCCTTCGTTATCCACGGCTTATTACCTCTCCTCCTACAGTCCTTTTTGATCATCGGAATAAATTTCTGCTGAGCACCAAGAAAGATCTCCTTAAAGATCCTCCACTGCTCCTCAGCAGACCCTCCCTCCAATGCACTCCCCCAGTCCACATTCGCCAATTCTTCTCTCATCCTACCGTACTCCCCTCTATTCAAACAAAGGACGTGTGTCCGGGAACCCACTTTCTCCTTCTCCATCTGCACCAGAAACTCTACCTTACAATGATCACTCTCTCCAAGAGGACCCTTCACGTCAAGGTCCCTAATTCTACCTGCCTCATTACATAGTCCAACGCTGGCATACCCACATCATCATTACATAGCACCAGATCCAAGGTAGCTCCCTCCCTCGTCGGCTCCAACACACACTGTTCAAGGAAACTATCCTGGCAGCATTCCAAGAACTCCTCCTCGAGCCCATCGTGTCCAACAGGGGTTGACCAATCAATATGCAGATTGAAATCCCCCATAACTAAGGCCGTCCCTTTCCTGCACGCCGCACTTATTTGCGCGTTAACAGCCCGCTCCACCTCCAGATCATTATTCGGGGGCCTATATTCGGCACCCACCAGCGTCTTCCTCCCTTTGCTGTTCCTAATCTCTACCCACAACGATTCCACGTTCTGCTCCTTGGCTCCAATATCATCCCTTGCTACCACCCTGATGCTATCCTTAATCAGCAGAGCTACGCCCCCCCACCTTTTCCCTCCCGTCTATCCTTCCTAAACACTTGATACCCTTGGACATTCAGCTCCCAGTCCCTGTCACCTTGCCGCCACGTCTCTGTAATGGCCACCAGATCATGTCCTTTTGTGTTGATCTGCGCCACCAGCTCATCCACTTTATTCCTAATGCTTCGTGCATTCAGATAAAGAATCTTCATCCCAGCCTTCACCTGGACCCTATTTGCCGTAACACCACCAACCATACTCACGCCCCCTACTCCCTCTATTATTGGGACATCCTCGGCCTCTTCCCTTACCTGTACCCTCTCCTTAACTTTAGACCTCGTAAGGTCACCTACCCTCACCCCCCCCCCAATTAGTTTAAAGCCCTGTCTACAGTCCTCTTTACTAGATTCGCCAGCACTCTGGTCCCAACACAGTTCTAGATGTTTTAGATGTTTCTTTTCAAATAATCAATGTGCGGGGTACCAAGTCATGGTGCTTATTTGGAGAGCCAATGTAGACACAATGAGCCCAGTGGTCTCTTTCTCTCTCTCCCTTTTTATGGATCACATTGAAGCTATCAATGATTCAAAGTGGTTTCCAGCCCATTATAGCAATCACTAAGACCATGTTCACTGACCTCCACTCATCTACTTTCTGCCCCCATCTCACACACACACACATATATATATCTTCTCTATTCTATCCCTTACACGTTCATCTTACCCTCTTATCCATACTTAAGTCCACTCATCTACTTTCTTCCCCCAACACACATATATCCCCTCTATTCTACCTGTTACACATTTATCTTATCCTCCTGCTCTTACTCAATGCCTTCTCTCCCTTTCATATTCCTCTCCCCACTGCTCTGCCATACCCCCTCCAACCTGCTGTCTTGGACACACCTGCTCTGTCAGCATTCACTGATATTTCACTCCAGCAGTTTCTGTCCGATTATAGTTCATCAATGCACAAAATGCGCAGGAAGCCAATAGTAAATCCCACACTGGGTAACCGGCAAGGTGGATTGTATTGGCACATATATTGGCATTGGAAAAGCTGTACTATCACTGTGTGTTAGCCATGTGATTGGCAAAAACAACATCCAACTGTACCTAACACCGAAGAATTAACACTTTACACCACCCACAAGAAAAGCTTTTAGCCCTTCATTGATTGCAAACATAGACTTGCAGTGTGCTGGGGTTGTGAAGTAATATACACACTAGAATACATGTTCAAGTGTTAGTTCACTGGGGTCTTTCACATGGTAAGTGTATAACTGTGTAATTGTAAATGTAAACTGAGAGATGAGGCACATTGTTCCATATTGCCTTTGTCTACAGCAAGCTGAGAATCTCAGCTGAAAGGAATCCAGAGGAAGTGTCACTCCACAGTCTATCCGCATCAAACACAATCTTCGCTGCTATATCCATCAGCCACAATCCATTGCCACACAACTTCCTGTTGCAAAGTGTCTCATTTCCTCTGTGTATCAATGGGGGCAAAAAAAGGGACCTTCTGTCAGCTCAAGTTCTTTGTCTTGTCAGGAAGGCTGTGAAAAGAGACAAAAAATTTTAACCAAAATTGTAAAACAATAAAAGTCTCATTCCATTTTCCACAGCTAAGTTCTCCCTCATATGTAAACATGTAGGGCTGGATTCTCCAGTCCTGTTGCAGTTCACCAAGATTTGGCTGAGTGCCAATTTCTCTCTTATCACTGGCAGTGGCAAAAGATCATGAATGGCCAGAGAATTCCAGCCATAATTATCTCCGCTAGTCTAGAGGAGGAGGTCTGACAGTTTTGTGTAATCATGAGGTGGAGAAGCCAGCATTGGACTAAGGTGGGCACAGTGAGAAGTCTCACAACATCAGGTTAAAATCCAACAAGTTTATTTGGAATCATGAGCTTTCAGAGTGCTGTGATTCCAAATAAATCTGTTGGACTTACGTAAGAAGATTATTACAGAGCTGCAGAGAGAGGACATGAAGGACAGAGTTTCTTTTGTTAGAAATAAGATTCAACAGAAGTGCACTATTAGATATATTCTACAGACCACCAACTAGTTGAAAAGGTAGAGAGGGACAGAGAATGCAAAAAAAGTCTGTACAATAGTTGTAAAGGGACTTGAATTATTCTACGTAGGTTCAGGAAATAATAGTGGAAAGAGTGGAGAGTATGTTCAGAAGAATTTGTTTGATCAGTATGTTTCGAGTCCAACAAACCTACGCCATCTAGTTTTAGACTTCCCTACCTTTGGGAAAATATATTGACTATCTGGCTGATCTATGCCCCTCATTATTTTACAGAGCTCTATTAGATCACCCTTCAGCCTCCTATGTTCCAGAGAAAAAAGTCCCAGTCTATCCAGCTTCTCTTTATAACATCATGTCTCAGTAGCATCCAGTAAATATTTTATGTGCTCTTTCTAGTTTAATAATATCTTTTCTGTTATACAGTGACCAGAATTGCACACAGTATTCCAAGTGTGGCCTTACCAATGTCTTGTACAACTTCAACAAGACATTCCAACTCCTGTATTCAATGTTCTGACCAATGAAACCAAGCATGCTTAATAACTTCTGCACTGCTCTGGCCACCTGTGACTCCACTTTCAAGGAGTTATGATCTCTTTGGTGAAGGGAATTTAATATTGTTGATGGCCTTGCCAGAATTGGATGGATATGGGGTGTAACAGCATCAAGACAGTATTATGGATGGTCAATCGATAAGACCCATCAAGCATTTTCACCAGCCAAATTGGTGATTTGTTTCTATAAATGCAGATCGTGTCTGCGTTGGTTTCCTCTGAGTGCTCCGCTTTCCTCCCACAGATCAAAGATGTGCGGTTCAGGTTGATTGGCCATGCTAAATTGCCCCTTAGTGTCAGGGGGACTAGCTAGACTAAATGCATAGGGTTATGGGGATAGGGTCTGGTCGGTGCAGACTTGATGGGCCAAATGGCTTCCTTCTGCATTGTGATTCTATGATTCTATTCTTTTAAATGTTTGATTATATTGTGAGTGCCTTCAGGACCTTTGCTTTAACTGAGTATTGCCACCTAGTTGGATGCAGTGACTCTGGTATTTTAATTAATTGAATTTTTAGATACTCACAGTCTCCCTTATGTTTGGCTCAGACCTTTGGGAATAAAACATAAATTCCCCCAAATTTTCCCCTTTGTTCCCAAACTACTTCCATCACCTCCACTGATCCCACTAAACTCCATGGCAGCCAAATGTCTTGGGTCACAGAGTGGTTCCTTGTCCTTTTCCCCAGACAAGGGTATTACCTACTGGCTGTAGATTGAGATTACAGAATTATGAAGAGAAAAGATAGAGTGGAATTTAAAGTTATTTTCTTTGGCAGAGAATTCCAGGACCAGGGAACACAGATTCAAGATAAACGGCAGAAGGTGTAGTGGGGACATAAGGAAGAACTCATGCAGAGTTAGCAGGTTCTTTGAATTCACCACCTGAGTTGATATTGGAAACAGAGATCCTAAACTCGAGGATCCATAATCTTCGACCAATGCCTCCCCGATTCATACGCCTGACAAATATCCCCGACGCATAATACCTCAACCCATATCCCCCGACACATACATCCTGACCCATAGCCCCGACTTATAATGCCAGACACTTACCCAGACCCAACACGGGTCCCCCCCAAGCCATATTCCCAATCCATAGTCCCAACATATAACTCTTGACCCTTAACCCCCAACCCATTCCCAGAGCTATAATCCCCGACACATTTCCCCAACCCATACTGCCCAAACCATGCCCTGACACATAGCCCCTGACCCTTATCCCTGACCAATAACTCCCGGACCCATAACCCTGAACCATATCCTACAACCGATGACCTCTGACTCATCCCCCGATGCATAACTCCCAACTCATAACCCACCAAAGCATTTCTTAAACTTACCCCTTCTCACCTTGAATCTGTTCCCCTTGAAATTGATATATCCACCCTGGGAAAAAGCCTCTGACTATCTACCCCTGTCTATGCCTCTCTTAATTTTGTAGACCACTATCAGGTCTCCCCTCAGCATCCATACTTCCAGTGTTAACAATCCTAATTTACTTAACCTTTCCTCATAGTCTCCAATTGACTAGGTTGATTGACAACTAAGGTTACATGACTAGGTACAGCCATGCTTTCATAGAGAACTCAAGGCAGGCATCATTTTGGGATCTTTAGAGAGAGTTCGCTTTCTATGTATCACTTGCTTTGTCTGAAGTGAAGAATGGAATCTGCCAGGAAATTAGCCTTTTTTCTCTGAGATGCTACTATTTGAGTGTGGCGCTTTCCCTACAAGTTGGTACATGAGAATTAGAAGTCAGGTGTCACTGGATCACTCTCTAGAGGTGTTAAAAGGACAGAAATTAAGTAGTCATGTAAACATATTTGGTTTTTGAACTAACTGGTTCTAAAGAAGGGGGTATGTTTATGTGGGGATGCAGTAAACTGGAACAATAGAGATAGCTAGCTGTTAAGAATTATTTTTTGTCGTATTTAAGTGATTTAATTGGTAAAAGTTATGCCAGGTTTTTTTTGTTATACTATAACTGTGTTCATAAATAAAGTTTGTTTGATAAAAGCTTCTTAGTGTGTCACTTGAATCATACCTGGAGTGAAACACCTTATGCCAACACTAATATCAAAAATTAAATATAAAACTTAGGGTCCAGGCTAACTTCATAACTTCACTTCACTTCACTTTGGAGTTTCTGGCCTGGGACTTAACAGGAACCGTGTTCCTTATGGTGATCATGAAGCCTTCCATTGTTTGCTGGAGCAGACGAGTGAAGGAGCAGAGAGACAGATAAGAAACTACCTGTTAAAAACCTGTTTAAATAAGTTTAAAGCACTTTTGTAGTAAGAACTTACCTTGTAGAACTGTTTAAATCATTTAACAGCATTTTTGTGGGCTTTTTGTATTTACCACTTTAAGAATTCTGAGGAAGTGGTTAGAAGGGAGTTGAGGGGGAGCAAGCTTTAAATCAGCGCCAGGTTTAAAAGGAGGCCTGGTGTAGACAGCGGGCAGCGTTGGAGCGGGCAGCGGAGTAAGAGGGAAGCAGAGTGAGCTATTAGGGCTTAAGATCAAAAGGGCTTGCAGGGAAAAAGGGCCAGGTAAGTTTGTGTGGAAATTTTCAAAACTACTACAGTGAATAATGTGATGTGTTGTTTCTGTATGATGTGGGAGCTGGTGGACCCCAGGGTCCTTCCCAGTGACCATGTCTGCAGTAAGTGCAGGTTGCTGGAGGAGCTCCAGCTCAGGGTAAATGAGCTGGCCTCTGAGCTACAGACACTGAGGCTCATCAGGGGGAGAGAGGGTGCCACTGTCAATGGGGTGCAAGTGACATCCACCCCCCCCTGGACTGGCTAACTCTAAGGGTCAGGAACAAGAGGGGGCTGCTGAGAGGAGGAAGGAGGGTGGGAAGTGGAGGAATGGGGGTGGGGAGCGGAGGCCTCAGCCTCTCAATCTGCACAACAGGTTTGAGGTTCTTGCTTCCAGTCTGGGCGAGGACGAGGGAGGTGAGGTCGGTGAGCAAACTGCACACGGTACAGTGATGCAGCAGGACATAGGCAAGGAGAAGGTGAAAAGGAACGTAGTAGTAATCGGGGATAGTGGGGTGAAGGGTATTGACACTGTCCTTTGTCACAATGACAAAGTGCACAGAAGGGTGTGTTGTCTGCCTGGTGCTCGGGTCCAGGATATCGCATCTGGGCTGCAGAGGAACCTGGAGTGGGAGGGTGAGAATCCGGTCGTTGTGGTTCATGTGGGTGCCAATGACGTAGGCAAAGTGCGAACTGAGGATCTGGGGAGGGAGTATGATAAGCTGGGAATGGAATTAAAAAGTAGAACTGACAAGGTGGTTATCTCTGGGCTACTGCCTGAACCGAGTGCAGATGGGCATAGGGTTGACAGGATTAAGGAAATGAATGGGTGGCTCAGGAATTGGTGTGGGAGGAATGGGTTTGAATTTATGGGGCATTGGCATCAGTACTGGGGTAGGTGGGACCTGTTCGGGCGGGATGGGGTTGGTCTGAACCATGCTGGGACCAGAGTGCTGACGAATCGAGTAAAGAGGACTGTAGACAGGGCTTTAAACTAATTAGGGGGGGGGGGGAGGGTGCGAGGGTAGGTGACATTACGAGGCCTAAAGTTAAGGAGAGGGTACAGGTAAGGGAAGAGGCTGAGGATGTCCCAATAATAGAGGGAGTAGGGGGTGTGTGTATGGTTGGTGGCGTTACGGCAAATAGGGTCCAGGTGAAGGCTGGGATGAAAACGCTGTATCTGAATGCACGAAGCATTCGGAATAAAGTGGATGAGCTGGTGGCGCAGATCAGCATAAATGGATATGATCTGGTGGTCATTACAGAGACGTGGCTGCAAGGTGACAGGGACTGGGAGCTGAATGTCCAAGGATATCAAGTGTTTAGGAAGGATAGGCGGAAGGAAAAAGGGGGAGAATGTAGCTCTGCTGATTAAGGACAGCATCAAGGTGGTAGCAAGGTTTGATATTGGAGCCAAGGAGCAGAAAGTGGAATTGTTGTGGGTAGAGATTAGGAACAGCAAAGGGAGGAAGACGCTGGTGGGTGTCGTCTATAGGCCCCCGAATAATGATCTGGAGGTGGGGCGGGCTGTTAACGCACAAATAAGTGCGGCGTGCAGGAATGGGACAGCCGTAGTTATGTGGGATTTCAATCTGCATATTGATTGGTCGACCCAAGTTGGACGCGGTGGGCTCGAGGAGGAGTTCTTGGAATGCTGCAGGGATAATTTCCTTGAATAGTGTGTGTTGGAGCCGACGAGGGAGCGAGCTATCTTGAATCTGGTGTTATGTAATGAGGCGGGTAGAATTAGGGACCTTGTGGTGAAGGATCCTCTTGGGGAGAGTGATCATTGTATGGTAGAGTTTCTGGTGCAGATGGAGGAGGAGAAAGTGGGTTCCCGGACACACGTCCTTTGTTTGAATAGAGGGGAGTACGGTAGGATGAGAGAAGAATTGGCGAATGTGGACTGGGGGAGCGCATTGGAAGGGAGGTCTGCTGAGGAGCAGTGGAGGATCTTTAAGGAGATCTTTCTTGGTGCTCAGCAGAAATTTATTCTGATGGTCAAAAAGGACTGTAGGAGGAGAGGTAATAAGCCATGGATAACGAAGGAGGTGAAGGAAAGTGTTAAATTAAAAGCAGAGGAATTTAGAGTAGCTAAGAGCAGTGGGCGAGAAGAGGATTGGGAGAGGTTTAAATGTCAGCAAAGATTGACAAAGAAGTTGATAAAGGAGGGTAGGAGAAACAATGAAGCTGGGCTAGCGCTTAATATAAAAAAGAATAGCAAGAGTTTTCATAAACTCTCCTCTAGCAGTGGCCAGGTCTCCTCCCACATCCCAAAGATGTGCTTTTAGGCTGATTGATTGGGTAACAAATTGTCCCTATATTGGACCTCCCTGATCCTCGCACATTAGGCGTAGACTAAAATCATGAATAGGTCACTGAGACAATGGGACGGCGGCGCGGGCTCGTTGGGCCGAAGGGCCTGTTTCCCGTGCTGTGTTGTTCTTTGTTCTTTGTTGTTGTTGTCTCTGGAGCTGAGCCAGTGAGCCAAAAAATCAAAAAAGAGAGCAGAAAGGTAGTTTTAATAGGGGACTCCACAGTGAGGGGGGCGGACAGGCGTTTTTGTGGACATCGACGTGAGTGGTTTGGCTCCCTGGGGCTGGGATTCGGGATGTCTCTGGGCGCGTCCCATACATCCTGAAAGGGGAGGGTGAGGAACCAGAGGTTGTAGTACATATAGGTACTACTGACGTCGGCAAGAAGAGGGAGACACTCGTGAAAAGGGACTATAGGGAACTGGGTAGGCAGCTGAGGAAGAGAAAAGCGAAGGTAGTAATCTCAGGATTGCTGCCTGTGCCATGGGAGAATGAGGGAAGAAATGAAATGAGGTGGAGGGTGAATGCGTGGCTGAGGGACTGGTGTAGAGGGCAGGGATTTCGGTTCCTAGATCACTGGGACCTCTTTAAGGGTAGGTGGGACCTGTATAGTAAGGACGGGTGGCACTTAAATACCAGGGGGACTAATATCTTGGCGGGAAGATTGGCTAAGGCTACCGGGGGGACTTTAAACTAGAAAGGATGGGAGGAGGGAACTGTGATGGGGAGACTGGGACGGAGGAGGTTCGCTCCCAGGTAGGGGAGGACCGTAGGCAGTATGGGTGGGAGGTTAGACAGGCGGTGGAGATGGGAAATGCCCAGACTGAGGGGCTGAAGTGTATATATTTTAATCCAAGGAGTGTAGTGAATAAGGTAGATGAGCTTAGGGCGTGGATTGCTGCTTGGGATTGTGATGTGGTGGCCATTACAGAGACTTGGATGTCTCAGGGACAGGACTGGGTACTTCAGGTGCCAGGCTTCAGGTGCTTCAGGAAGGACAAGGAGGGTGGCAGAAGAGGTGGTGGAGTGGCACTGTTGATCAGGGACAGTGTCATGGCTGCAGAGAAAGAGGATACCGTGGAGGGACTGTCTACAGAATCTCTGTGGGTGGAAGTTACAAACAGCAAAGGGTCGAAAACTTTGCTGGGTGTATTCTATAGGCCGCCCAATAGTGACAGGGAAGTTGAAGTGCAAATAGGGAAACAGATTCTGGAGAGATGTTTTAATAACAGAGTTGTCGTGATGGGAGACTTCAATTTCCCAAACATCGACTGGAATATCCCTAGGGTAAGGGGTTTGGATGGGGAGGAGTTTGTTAGGTGTGTTCAGGAAGGTTTCCGGACACAGTATGTGGATAAGCCTACGAGGGGAGAGGCTGTACTTGACCTGGTACTGACGAATGAACCAGGGCAGGTGATGGATCTTTCGGTAGGAGAGCATCTTGGGAATGGTGACCATAATTCTATCTCCTTCACAATTGGATTGGAACGAGATAGGATCAGGCAGGCTAGGAAGGTGTTTGTCTGGAGTAAGGGGAGATACGAAGAAGTCAGGAAGTTACTTGGACAAATAAACTGGAAGGAGGCGTTCTTATGGAAAAGTACCGAAGGAAGGTGGCAGATATTCAAGGAATGTTTGTCTGGAGCTCTGAATGACAACGTTCCGATGAGACAAGGGGGTTTTGGTAGGTCGCGGGAACCATGGTGCACAAAGGCTGTGTTGAACCTAGTCAGGAGGAAAGGGAAGGTGTATAAGAGGTTCAGGGAATTAGGAGAGGTTAAAGATCTTGAGGAGTATAAGGACTGTAGGAAGGAACTTAAAAGGGAAATTAGGAGAGCCAAAAGGGGTCATGAGAAGACCTTGGCGGGTAAGATTAAGGAGAATCCCAAGGCCTTCTATAAATATGTGAAAGGTAAAAGGATAAGAAGAGAAGGGATAGGACCTATAAAAGGTGAGGGGGGAAAGGTTTGTGTGGAACCAGAAGAAATGGCAGAGGTGCTTAACGAGTACTTCACCTCAGTATTCACGGTGGAAGCTGATCCGGGAGATTTTGTTATGGATTTGCAGCAGATGGAAAAGATTGAATACGTGAATATTAAGGAGGAGGATGTGTTGGAACTTTTGAATTCTATCAAGGTAGATAGATGGGTTGTACCCCAGGATACTGTGGGAGGCGAGGGAAGAGATTGCGGAGCCCCTGGCGATGATCTTTGCGTCGTCAATGGAGACGGGAGAGGTTCCGGAGGATTGGAGGATTGCAGATGTAGTTCCTATTTTCAAGAACGAGAACAGAGATAGCCCGGGAAATTACCGACCGGTGAGTCTGACCTCAGTGGTTGGTAAGCTGATGGAGAGGCTTCTGAGGGACAAGATTTACGAACATTTGGAGAGGTTTGACATGATCAGGAATAGCCAGCATGGATTTGTCAAGGGCAGGTCGTGCCTTACAAGCCTAGTTGAGTTCTTCGATAATGTGACTGAACACATTGACGAAAGAAGTGCCGTGGACGTAGTGTACATGGACTTCAGCAAGGCGTTTGATAAGGTCCCCCATGCAAGACTTCTTGAGAAGGTGAGAGGGCATGGGATCCAAGGGCCTTTGGCCTTGTAGATCCAGAACTGGCTTGCCTGCAGAAGGCAGAGAGTGGTTGTGGATGGGGCTTTTTCTGAATGGAGGTCAGTCACCAGCGGAGTGCCTCAAGGATCTGTTCTGGGACCCTTGTTGTTTGTCATTTTCATAAAAGACCTGGATGAGGAAGTGGAGGGATGAGTAAGTAAGTTCGCTGATGACACGAAGGTCGGTGGTGTTGTGGATGGTCTGGAAGGATGGCAAAAGTTGCAGCAGGACATAGATAGGATGCAGGACTGGGCGGAGAAGTGGCAGATGGACTTCAACGCGGATAAATGCGTAATCGTCCATTTTGGCAGAACCAACAGGATGAACGAGTACACTATCAAGGGCAGAAGTCTGAGTAGTGTTGAAGAGTAGAAGGATCTAGGGGTCTGGGTCCACAGGACTCTTAAATCGGCCTCGCAGGTGGAGGAGGTGGTCAAGAAGGCGTATGGTGTACTGGCCTTCATTAATCGAGGGATTGAGTTTAGGAGTCGGGAGGTAATGCTGCAACTTTATAAGACCCTTGTCAGGCCTCATTTAGAATATTGTGCGCAGTTCTGGTCGCCTCACTATAGGAAAGATGTAGAAGTTATTGAGAGGGTGCAGAGGAGATTTACAAGGATGTTGCCTGGACTGGGAGGCATGCCTTATGAAGTTAGGTTGAGGGAGCTGGGACTCTTTTCCCTGGAGAGACGAAGGTTGAGAGGCGACCTGATAGAGGTTTATAAAATGTTGAGAGGAATGGATAGGGTGGACTCTCAGAGGCTATTTCCCCGGGTTGAAATGGTTGCTATGAGAGGACACAGATTTAAGGTACAGGGAGGGAAGTTCAGAAGTGATGTTAGGGGTAAGTTTTTCACTCAGAGGGTGGTGAGTGAATGGAATCGGCTGCCGTCAGTGGTGGTGGAGGCGAACTCACTGGGGTCTTTTAAAAGACTTCTGGATGAGTATATGGGGTTTAATGAGATTGAGGGTTATAGATAGGTCTGTAGGTTGGTAGGTGCAACTCGTGGGCCGAAGGGCCTGTTTGTGCTGTAGTGTTCTATGTTCTATAAATATATAAAAAGGAAGAGGCTGGCTAGGGTGAACGTTGGACCCTTAGAGGATGAGAAGGGGGACTTAGTGGTAGGGGATGGGGATATGCCTGAGATCT
This sequence comes from Prionace glauca, assembly GCA_037974335.1. Classification (NCBI taxonomy): domain Eukaryota; kingdom Metazoa; phylum Chordata; class Chondrichthyes; order Carcharhiniformes; family Carcharhinidae; genus Prionace; species Prionace glauca. The sequence continues at coordinate 18,864,540 of CM075736.1, read as the reverse complement.
TGAATAACTTTTTTGTTTCGTTCTTCACGGAGGAGGACGTGAGTAATTTGCCAGGTGTTAGCGATGGAAAGGTGGTAGGACTGGAGGGTCTCAACGACATTACTGTTACTAGAGAGGTGGTGCTCGACAGACTGGAGGGGGCTGATTGTGGACAAGTCCCCAGGACCGGATGGAATGCATCCGAGGGTTCTGAAAGAAATGGCGGAGGTGATAGTGGATGCCATTGGTAGTTATTTTCCAGACATCACTGGATTCCGGAAGATTGGAAAACGGCTAATGTTACGCCATTGTTTAAGAAGGGTGCCAGGCAAAAGGCAGGGAATTATAGGCCGGATAGGTTAACATCTGTTGTAGGTAAAATGTTAGAATCCGTCATCAAGGAGGAAATAGCGAGGCATCTTGAGGGGAATTGCTTGATAGAGCAGACACAGCACGGTTTCGTTAAAGGGAAGTCGTGTCTGACAAATTTACTGGAGTTCTATGAGGATGTGTCTAGGGCGGTGGATAGAGGAGAGCCGGTGGATGTGGTCTTTCTTGATTTTCAGAAGGCATTTGACAAGGTACCTCACAAGAGGTTATTGCAGAAGGTAGAGGGACATGGAGTTGGGGGTAGGGTGTTAGCGTGGATAGAGGATTGATTGTCAAATAGGAGGCAGAGAGTGGGGGTCAATGGGTGCTATTCAGATTGGCGTTTGGTGACTAGTCGAGTGCCCCAGGGGTCGGTGCTGGGGCCTCAGCTTTTTACCTTTTATATAGATGATCTGGAGGAGGGAACTGAGTGTATGGTGTCGAAATTTGCTGATGACACCAAGATTGGTGGAACGGCAAATTGCGCGGAGGGTGTGGAGAGTCTGCAGAAGGATCTAGATATGCTGGGTGAATGGGCCAGGAACTGGCAAATGGAATTTAATGTTGGCAAGTGCAAGGTGGTCCACTTTGGTAGGAATAATGGTAGGAAGGATTATTACTTACGTGGCAAAAAACTGCAGCAGGCGACGGTGCAGAGGGACCTCGGGGTCCTTGTGCATGAGTCGCAAAAACCCAGCTTGCAGGTGCAGCAGGTTGTCAGGAAGGCGAATGGGATGCTGGCCTTCATAGCGAGGGGGATTGAATATAAAAGTAGGGAGGTCTTGCTGCGGCTGTATAGGGCATTGGTGAGGCCGCAGCTGGAGTACTGTGTGCAGTTTTGGCCGCCGTACTTATGCAAGGATATTTTGGCCTTGGAGGGAGTGCAGAGGAGGTTTACTAGGCTGATACCGGAGTTGAGGGGGTTGAGCTATGAGGAGAGGCTGAATAAACTAGGCTTGTACTCGTTAGAGTTTAGAAGAATGAGGGGAGATCTCATTGAAACATATAAGCTGATGAATGGGATGGATAGGATAGAGATGGAGAGACTCTTCCCGCTCAGAAAGGACAGTAGGATTAGGGGGCACAGCCTCAAGATAAAGGGGAGGTGGTTTAGAACGGAGTTGAGGAAGAACTTCTTCACTCAAAGGGTGGTGAATCTCTGGAATTCTCTGCCCGTTGAAGTGGTGGTGGCTGCCTCGCTAAATATTTTTAAGACGCAGGTTGATGGGTTTTTGATAAGAGAAGGGATTAAGGGTTATGGGGAGAGGGCGGGAAGGTGGAGCTGAGTCACGACAGATCAGGCATGATCTTATTGAATGGCGGGGCAGGCTCGAAGGGCCAGATGGCCTACTCCCGCTCCTATTTCTTATGTTCTTATGTTCTTAAGTGAGAAATTAGTTAAGATGAGTTCTTAATTGGTTAATCTTAATTGGTTAAGAGGAGGAATTCAGCTAATATGAGAAACATAACATAAGAACATAAGAAATAGGAGCAGGCGTAGGCCATCTAGCCCTTCGAGCCTGCCTGCCCCGCCATTCAATAAGATCATGCCTGATCTGTCGTGGCTCAGTTCCACATTCCCACCCTCTCCCCATAACCCTTAATCCCCTCTTATCAAAAACCCATCAACCCGTTTCTTAAAAATATTTAGCGAGGCAGCCTCCACCACTTCAACGGGCAGAGAATTCCAGAGATTCACCACCCTTTGAGTGAAGAAGTTCCTCCTCAACTCTGTTCTAAACTGCCCCCCCTTTATCTTGAGGCTGTGCCCCCTAGTCCTACTGTCTTTTTTGAGCGGGAAGAGTCTCTCCACCTCTATCCTATCCATCCCATTCATCATCTTATACGTCTCAATGAGATCTCCCCTCATTCTCCTAAACTCTAACGAGTACAAGCCTAGTTTATTCAGCCTCTCCTCATAGCTCAATCCCCTCAACTCCAGTATCAGCCGAGTAAACCTCCTCTGCACTCCCTCCAGGGCCAAAATATCCTTGCGCAGGTGCGGCGCCCAAAACTGCACACAGTACTCCAGCTGCGGCCTCACCAATGCCCTATACAGCTGTAGCAAGACCTCCCTACTTTTATATTCAATCCCCTTCGCTATGAAGGCCAGCATCCCATTCGCCTTCCTGACCATCTGCTGCACCTGCAAGCTGGGTTTTTGCGACTCATGCACAAGGACCCCGAGGTCCCTCTGCACCGTCGCCTGCTGCAGTTTTTCACCCCGTAAGTAATAGTCCTTCCTACCATTCCTCCTACCAAAGTGGACCACCTCACACTTGCCAACATTAAATTCCATTTGCCATTTCCTGGCCCAATCGCCCAGCCTATCTAGATCCTTCTGCAGACTCTCCATACCCTCCGCACAATTTGCCTTTCCCCCAATCTTGGTGTCATCAGCAAATTTCGACACCCTGCACTCGGTTCCCTCCTCCAGATCATCTATATAAATGGTAAATAGCTGAGGCCCCAGCACCGACCCCTGGGGCACCCCACTAGTCACCAACCGCCAATCCGAATAGCATCCATTGACCCCCACTCTCTGCCTCCTATTTGACAACCAATCCTCTATCCACGCTAACACCCTACCCCCAACTCCATGTCCCCTGACCTTCTGCAATAACCACTTAAGAATCATAGAACCCTACTGTGCAGAAAGAGGCCCTTTGGTCCATCGAGTCTGCACTGAACACAATCCCACCCAGGCCCTACCCCCATAACCCTATATATTATACTCATTAATCCCTCAAACCTATGCATCCCTAGACACTAAGGGGCAATTTCTTAGCATGGCCAATCAATCTAACCCGCACATCTTTTGACTTAACCATAGAAACATAGAAAATAGCAGCAGGGTTAGGCTATTTGGTCCTTTTAGCCTATTCCATCTTTCATTATTATCATATATCCAACTTCATAGTCTCATCCTTCCCTCCACCTGTCCTTCAATCCCTCTAGCCTGAAGAGCTACATCTAGCTTCTTGAAGACATGCGAGAGTGATCTAACCAAAACAGCTCTAATTTCCAAATGAGCTTGAAAACAGGAGAAAATCATATTGTATTTTTGGGTGTTAAAAATGGAATCTTACTCTGTGAAAAAAAATGAAGCAAAGTTTGGTTCCTGCCAGCAGAGGAGAGACCTAAGCTCGCTGAAAGTTGGCAGATAACAGCAGAGGGTATCATTGTGCATGCTTGGATCTCCATGTGCTGATAATTACAGCAGACCCTAGCTACTGCTGACCTCTGTGGCCAATTGCCCCCTCCCCTCCAACTACTGTGGGCTTCATGGCTGATTCTACTCCCCCTCCATCGTGGAGCAATCACCCTTCTCCCACACAGGCAGTCCTCCACCCCTGTTACTGCAGGGATTCATAACAGATGCCCACTCCCACCAACCCCAACACCCTGCCCCCACCCCATGCACATGGAACACACAATCACCAGTTGCAGAATGTGCAGGGTATGCCCAGCCCCCACAAAAACCATTCCCGCCCTCCCCACCCCGCCAAGGTCACTGTTGCAAAGAACAAAGAACAGTACAGCACAGGAACAGGCCCTTCGACCCTCCGAGCCCATGTTGATCATGATGACCTAACTAAACTAAAAACAACCTTCTCCTTACTCCCTTTCTTGGTCCAAGCCCTTTATTCCCTCCTATTCATGTACCCATCCAGATGCCTCTTAAATGTTGTTAATGTGCCTGCTTTCACCACCTCCTCTGGCAATGCGTTCCAATCATCCACCAATCTGCATGAAAAACTTGTCCCCGCACATCTCCCTTAAATTTTCCCCCTCTCATTTTGAACCTGTGCCCCTATGTAATTGGCACTTCCACCCTAGGAAACAGCCTTTGAATATCCTCTCCTCGGGCCACTATCAGGTCTCCCCTCAGCCTCTACCGGAAACAAACTTCTCCTCAGTCAACATCGTCAAAACCAGGCAACATCCTGGTGAACCTTCTTTGCACTCTCTCCAAAGCTTCCACATCCTTCTGGTAGTGTGGTGTCCAGAACTGCACGCAATGCTCCAAACGTGTTCTAACCAAGATTTTATATTGCTGCAACATGATTTCCCAGCTCTTGTATTCAATGCTCCGTCTGATGAAGGCAAGCATGCCTTATACCTACCTAACCATCTTGGCCGCTTGTATTGCCACTTGTTACCAGTCAACTCTCCTGCTTGAAGGGGGTGATTTTACCATTTTTTTCCTAAGTACTGGGTGGACTTGAAACTGGGAGAGCCTCAGATCCGTATTTTGGGCATGTTTTCAGGCCCCCTCATACACACTTTACAAAATTTTGAGCAAGTCTGTTACTCACTGCAGAAGCCTGTAGGCGGGGCTTAATGAGCCCAAAAGCCTGCAGAGAGAGAGATAGTGCGCATGTGCATACTTCTGATTCTGCAAATGTGCATTAGTAGTAACAGGGGTCTGACAGAAAAGGCAGTGGGCTCCCTCTCTCTCTCTCTTCACCCACTGATCCCTGCAGAGTGGCAGTGGACCCCCCCCCCCCCCCATTAGCCCCTCCACTCATGGAGGCACGGTGGCACAATGGTGCCACAACTCATGGTGGCACCGCTGCCTCACACAGTGCCAGGGACCTAGGTTCTATTCCTGCACTGTCTGTGTGGAGTTGCATGTTCTATCGGTGTATGCAGTGGTTTCCTCTGAGTGCTCTGGTTTCCTCCCACAGTCCAAAAAGATGTGTGGGTAAGGTGCTTGGCCATGCTAAATTATCCCTTAGTTTCCCAGGATGCATAGGTTAAAGGGACTAGTGGGGTAAATATGTGGGGTTGGGGATAGTGTCTAGGTGGGATTGTTGTACGTGCAGATTCAATGGGATGAATGGCCTTCATCTGCACTGTCAGGATTCTATGATTCTATGTTCTGGTTTCCACGTCTGAAAGACATGCTGATTAGGTGCATTGACCATGCTAAATTGACCCTCAGTATAGCAAACAGGCACTAGAATGTGGCAACGAGGGGATTTTCACAGTAACTTAATTGCAGTGTACAAGTTATTGAAGTGTACAAGTAATTGCAGTGTACAAGTAAGCCTAGTTGTGACACTAATAAATAAACTTTAAACTTAAAATTTAAACAAAATTCACACAATTTCACTCTAAACCATAGTCAGTGTAACCAGCTCCTCACCGTAACCGATTCCTCACCGTACCCAATTCCTCGCTGTACCCGATTCCTCGCTGTAACCAATTCCTCATTGTAGGTGGGAGAAGGTAGTCAAGAAGGCATACAGCATGCTTGCCTTCATCGGCTGGGGAATTGAGTTTAAAAATTGGCAAGTCGTGTTGCAGCTTTATAGAACCTTAGTGAGGCTGCACTTGGAATATGGTGTTCAATTCTGGTCACCACACTACCAGAAGGATGTGGAGGCTTTGGAGAGGGTACAGAAAAGATTTATCAAGATGTTGTCTGGTTTGGAGGGCTTTAGCTATGAGGACAGGTTGGAGAAACTTGGTTTGTTCTCACTGGGATGATAGAGGTTGAGGGGCAACCTGATAAAAGTCTGCAAGATTCTGAAGAATTTGGACAGAATGGATAGTCAGAAACTTTTTCTCAGGGTGAAAGAGTCAATTACAAAGGGGCATAGGTTTAAGGTGTGAGGGACAAGATTTAAAGGAGATAAACAAAACAAAGAACAACCCAGCACGGGAAACAGGCCCTTCGGCCCAACGAGCCCACGCCGCCACATCACCCTACACCTATTCTACCCTGCATATCTATGAATGGAACCCTACTCAGTCAGATTCAGGGAAGAAATAGTGTCAATTTGGTAAAAACCGATTAGCCTGAGAGCACATCTTTGGGGTGTGGGAGGAAACCGGAGCGCCCGGAGGAAACCCACGCAATCACAGGGAGAATGCGCAAACTCCCACAGACACAGACCCAAATCCATGTGCCTGCACAGCCAGCAGTGCTAGTCACTGAGCTGTTGCGGCAGTACAAGGCAAGTTTTTTACACAGAAGGTAGTGGTTTCCTGGAACTTGCTGCCAGGGAGGTAGTGGGAGCAGATACAATAGTGACTTTTAAGGGATATCTGGACTATGCGTGAATAGGTTGGGAATGGAGGGATGTGGTCCCCAGAGAGCAGGAGGTTTTAGTTCAGTTGGGCAGGTTTGGAGGGCCGAAGGGCCCATTCCTGTGCTGTAATTCTCATTGTTCTTTGTCCAAAAGCCATTGAATTAGTTGCAAGCCATTAGCTTGTAATATCAAGCAGTAATATCATAACAGAGAGATAGATTCCCTCCCACCCCACCTCACTCAGCTCGCCCTAAATTCAAGTTCATTTGAAAAATAACTTCCTGGAAATTCAGCTATAAGTAACCTCACATAACTTCATGTAACTCTGCAACTAGGTAAGAGAGCCAAAGACAGATTCACTGAAATAAAAAAAGGTCCATGGAGGACCAGAAAGATTAAAAAGAGAGAAATTGGCCAATTCAGCAAAACAATTGTCATGGCAGATCAGCAAGCTGAGACCTGAACAATAAGTGGATGGAGGTTTAGAGTCATAGAGGTTTTCAGCATGGAAACAGGCCCTTTGGCCCAACTTGTCCATGCCACCTTTTTTTTAAACCCCCTAAGTTAATCCCAGTTGCCTGCACTTGGTCCATATCTCTCTATATCCACCTTACCCATGTAACCATCTAAATGCTTTTTAAAAGACAAAATTGTACCCACCTCTACTACTACCTCTGGCAGCTTCTTCCAGACACTCACTACCCTCTGTGTGAAAACATTGCCCCTCTGGACACTTTTGTATCTCTCCCCTCTCACCTTAAACCTATGCCGTCTAGATTTAGACTCTCCTGCTTTTGGGAAAAGGTATTGATTATCTAGCTGATCTGAACCCATCCCCCCGCCCCTCATTATTTTGTAGACATCTATAAGATCACCCCTCAGCCTCCTACACTCCAGAGAAAAAAGTCCCAGTCTATCCAGCCTTTCCTTATCACCAAACCATCAAGTCCTGGTAGCATCCCAGTAAATCTTTTCTGCACTTTTTCTAGTTTAATAATATTCTTTCTACAATAGGGTGACCAGAACTGCACATAGGCCAAGTGTGGCCTTATCAATGTCTCGTACAACTTCAACAAGATGTCCCAACTCCCGTATTCAATGTTCTGACTGATGAAACCAAGCATGCTGAATGCCTTCTTCACCACTCTGTCCACCTGTGACTCCACTTTCAAGGAGTTATGAACATGTACCCCTAGATCTCTTTGTTTTGTAAGTTTCCCCAATGCCCTTCCATTAACTAAGTAAGTCCTGGTTCAATCTACTAAAATGCATCACCTCGCATTTGTCTAAATTAAATCCATCTGCCATTCGTCAACTCACTCGCCCAATTGATCAAGATCCCATTACAATTGAAGATAACTTTCTTCACTGTCCACTATGCCACCAATCTTGGTGTCATCTGCAAACTTACCTAACAATTCCTCCTGTATTCTCATCCAAATCATTAATATAAATGACAAATGGAATGTCTGTATTCTTACCTTTAGCAAAAGTAGTCCATTCATGCTAATTGAAAGAGTTGGCAAAGTAAATCGTCTGATAGACATCCCAGATTATGGAAAAAAGATTTGACTGTGTCCTAAAACAATACCATTGTCGGGTGGTGAATAAGAAGGAGCAGGTGTCTAAAGTGGTAAGGAGATTAATCGAGGGATTGAGTTTAGGAGTCGGGAGGTAATGCTGCAACTTTACAGGACCCTTGTCAGGCCTCATTTGGAGTACTGTGCGCAGTTCTGGTCGCCTCACTATAGGAAAGATGTAGAAGCTATTGAAAGGGTGCAGAGGAGATTTACAAGGATGTTGCCTGGACTGGGAGGCATGCCTTATGAAGATAGGTTGAGGGAGCTGGGACTCTTTTCCCTAGAGAGGCGAAGGTTGAGAGGCTACCTGATAGAAGTTTATAAAATGTTGAGAGGAATAGATAGGGTGGACTCTCAGAGGCTATTTCCTCGGGTTGAAATGGTCGCTACGAGAGGACACTGATTTAAGGTGTGGGGAGGGAAGTACAGAGGTGATGTTAGGGGTAAGTTTTTCACTCAGAGGATGGTGAGTGAATGGAATCGGCTGCCGTCATCGGTGGTGGAGGCGAACTCGCTGGGGTCTTTTAAAAGACTTCTGGATGAGTATATGGGGTTTAATGGGATTGGGGATTATAGATAGGTCTATAGATTGGTGGGGTTGATGTGATCGGCGCAACTCGAGGGCCGAAGGGCCTGTTTGTGCTGTAATGTTCTATGTTCTATGTTCTATGAGACTGAGGCAGAAGGAGATTTTGATGGTTCATCAATTAAACCTCCTGCTATGCAGTTAGCTAATTCTGAGATATTCTGGCAGTTAAACAACAGACTAGAGATGGGATAACCAGGGATGGGATAACCAGCAGCCAAACATAATGTGGATTTGGAAAAACCTTCTATAAAACAACATGATTATTGTTTAACTCCAGAGGAACAGGCTGAGTGGATTACAACAGATTAATGCAGTAATAGACTTCAGCACAATCCCTCATCTCAAAGATTGTATAGACAGGGTTTCCAGTGCTTTGCTCCTGACTAAGATGGATTTATTGAAAGGATATTTACCTTTTTACTGGAAGTAATTTATCATTGTGAGCTAAGAAAATATCGGCTTTTGTGACACCAAATGGGCTACAGAAGCTTTGGTTGCTGCAGATTAAAACATGCTCCAGTCACTTTCCTGACACGGTGTGCTTTACCTGGACAATGTATTGATTTCAAACACAGTTGGAAAGATCACATAGTCCTTTTTAAACAATTACAGTCAGCAGGTCTCTTAATAACCCTTCCCAAGAATGAGTTTACAAAAGTGCAAATAATTTACCTACGACAAGGACAAAATTCACTATTCTGATTTTTCTGATAGTGGGATCTTCACATGCCTCCACCCATTAGGGATGAAACACCATTTTCAAACCAGACATTCAATTCTCTAATCTTATTTATCCCGCGCATGATGTGGATTTGGAAAAAGCTTCTATAAAACATGATTATTGTTTAATTCTAGAGGAATGTTCACAACTCAGGAAATCATCCAGAGAATATTGATTTTATGGTTCTGCTTTTTAATTTAATTGTTCACATTCCCTCAGTAAAATGTCTTTCTTAGTTCCATCCACATCATTGGAACTCTGTTGTTCATAACAAATGGATCTCAAACTGCTTCTTTATTCCATTCTATATTTCTCCTTCAGTCCAAGTTCTTGTGCAGCAGCATTAAGCACCAACACTTACCTGGCAGGGACAAAGCTAGCCCATTGCACTGGGGCTCTGCTGATGCCTGTGATCATGGTTTCCCTGAGTTAGAGTAGAATAAGCAATCAGGATAGCCAATGAGGTTAAACAGAGGCTTTACTTGGTGCCAGTTTTGCAAGCGACCTGAGCCTTTTGGCTTAGATGAAGCATTAGATCAAGCCCGGGAGGGGGTCATCCTGTCAACATGGATTTTGTTGAGCCCAAGATGGGATGTATATTCTTGTTTCATCAGCTTGGATTAGTTTGACCCTCATGTGGGGACTCTGATTGGACTCAATTGGCATTTTTGATTAGGAATAACACATCAAAAGCTACAAAAAGAGCCCCTGAGCACCTTAAACCCATTCCTCATCACATCTGCTTTCCCACTGGATATACCAGTCATTACTGACCACAGCAATCATTTCAGATAGCTAGCTGGCTATCAGTGATCCCACCATTTGTCTGAGATAGTATTGTTGCACAAGTTGATTAGTCTGTGAGTGGATCCTGCCAGGAGAGATTCAGAGAGGATCTCTGTTAGGATAGGTTCAGAATGGATTCCTGCCAGGAGATATTTTGAGTGGATCCCTATCAGACAAATTCAGATTGGCTCCCTATTGGAACAGATTCAGAGTGGATCCCTGCCCAGACAAACTGCAGCAGATCAGGATTTAAACTTATCTTTTAACAACAAAAATGCATTTGGCTATTCTATTTCCACCCACTTTCACAAACATTTATACTCTGGGTTCTGTCGATCTCTGTGCACCTTCTGTTATGCCTGCAGAATCGTCCACAATCTCCGTCACTCTCCTCTGTACATACACATCGAACTCTTGGTGCACCCAAAGAGCCAATTGCTTCCTTGTTGTTTGAGCGTTTATGTCTTTGCACATTCGTTAGCCCATATGGGACAATCCGTCTGGAATTAAGATAACATAGCATTAAGGATGACGAATGTATTCACTATACCAACTCTAAGCAAACAACAAAATCCCCAAAATGGTTGGATCAAAGATGTAGGTAGGTCACTGTACAAAAGGTTTTAAACCTGTCTTCAAATAACTCTATCTCTATTCTCTTCCCTTCACTCCTCCTCCTGTCCAGCTCCTCCCTGTCCCCCTTTTGCTCTCCTCCTGTTCCTCTTCATTCATCATCTACCCTCCTTCCCTCTCCCTCTTCTCATTGTGTTTCCTACCCATCCCTGTATTGCGATCACAGCTGCTGTTAATATTGAACAAATCAGATCCCAGAGTGAAACCTGGCTTGATAGATCTGAACTTTGCTTTAGAATTTAGAAACATAGAACATTACAACTCAGTACCCTAACATTCTGGTGTGCTCCATGTGCCTATCCAATAACCGCTTGAAAGTTCCTAAAGTGTCCCACTCCACTATCACAGCAAGCAGTGCATTCCACACCCCAACCACTCTCTGAGTAAAGAATCTACCTCGGACATCCTTCCTATGTCTCCCACGATGAACCTTATCGTTATGCCCCCTAGTAACAGCTACATCCACCCAAGGAAATAGTCTCTGCACATCTACTCTATCTATCCCCCTCATCATCTTATAAACCTCTACTAAGTCGCCTCTCATCCTCCTCCTCTCTAAAGAAAAAAGCCCCAGCTCCTTCAATCTTTCCTCATAAGACCTACTCTCCAAACCAGGTAAATCTCCTCTGCACTCTCTCCAATGCTTCCACATCCTTCTTATAGAGATGTGACCAGAATTGCATATACTATTCCAAATGTGGTCTCATCAAGGTCCGGTATAGTTGCAGCATCACCCCACGGCTCTTAAACTCAAATCCCCTGTTAATAAACGCTAACACACTATAAACTGTTTTTACGGCTCTATCCACTTGAGTGGCAACCTTCAGCAATCTGTGGATATGAACATCAAGATCTATCTGCTCCTCCACATTCCTCAGAATCCTGCCGTTGACCCTGTAATCAGCATTCAAGTTTGTCCAACCAAAATGAATCACCTCATTCTTATCAGGGATAAACTCCATCTGCCACTTTTCAGCCCAGCTCCGCATCCTATCAGTGTCTCTTTGCAACCTGCAAGAGCCTTCCACCTCATCCACTACTCCACCAATCTTCGTGTCGTCAGCAAATTTACTAACCCACCCTTCAGCCCCCTAATTCTGAGGAATTTATGGAGGAATGTTACTGAACAAATTCACAGGATTCTGCTGATAAAATATTCATGAAGATATAAAAATGAACAACATGACACCAGCAAAAAAGGGTGGGACGATCTCAATGCAAACACAAAAAGATGGTTCAATTTCTCAATATTTGTTTACTCATCAATATATTTAACAGACACATAAATCCAATGAAGAGTTACCACTAGCTTGACACAAAGGCTCCTTGCTTGTGATTGGCACATGTAGAAATGGTTTTGCTCCTGGTCAGTTCTCCAGCAATCATTTGATGCTTCACATCCAACTCAATCTCTCCCTGAGACACCCAAGATCATAAATACTCATTACTGATTCAAGTACTGAACAAGCACGTGTCCCTTAAATTTAGCCTGCCAATATGTTAATAAATGCAAAATACTGCGGATGTTGGAATCTGAAACAAAAACAGAAAAATTTAGGAAAATCTCAACTGGTTAGACAGCATCTGTGGAGAGAGAATAGAGCCAACATTTCGATGAGCTGGATTTCTGACAAAGGATCATCTGCATCTCTCCATAGATGTTGTCAGACCTGCTGAGATTTTCCAGCATTTTTCATCCCAATGAAAAATTCTTCCTCGGAGAATTGAAAATCCTGGTTTTCATTCTCTGATACACATCATGGAGGTGATCTTCCATTCTCACCTCACCAATCTAAGGACAGGGCGAGCACGTCAGGTTGCGAGACAGCCAGAAAATCAGGTTTGCCTCTTGTAATTTTACTGGCACCGGATATCTTGGGGAGATTAGCCTTGTGCCGAAAATAGATGTTAAATATTACAAGTGAGCCTGGAATACTATCGGTTGGGCTCACTTACCCTTACAGCCTCACTGGTGAAGGTTCTCACCGTGAAGGATTGAGTCATGATAGCTGCGTCGGTATGATTGGAGGCCATTGAGATATCTCCCCTACTGGGAGGGGGTGGAGCCTGAAGGGTGCAGGGCATAAGGTGAAGGTGGCTGGTGGGGGGAACGCTGCACTCTCTGCCAATAGGATTGGGGGAGGTTAAGGCTTCATATTCTGCAACCGGTGATTGGTAAGTCCATGCAGGGTGTGGTGGGGGGGGATGGGCGGGATTGGCCCATGCATGGGGAGAGAGCAATTGGCCTATGCGGAGCAAGTAGGGTCGAACAGCCCGTGTGGGAGGTGTGTGGGAAATCAGCTGGTCCATGTATATGTGGGGGGCAAAAATCAGCCATGGAGACCAGTGGTGATGACTGACAGATAGAAACATAGAAAGATAGAAGACAGAAGCAGAAGTAGGCCATTCAGCGGTTTGAGCCATCATTTTGATGATGACTGATCATCTGTGTCCCCTATTTCTTGAACTTTCCACCAAGGGAAACAATTTCATCTGGTCCACTCTATCTCTTCCCCTCATAATTTTGTACACCTCAATCAAGTCACCCATCAGCTTACTTTCTTACAAAGAAAATAGCCCCAACCTATCTAATAGTTCCTCATAGCTACACTTTTCCAGCCCTGACAACATTCTTGTAAATCTACTCTGCACTCTCTCCAGAACAATTTCTCCTTCCTTAGTATGGTGACCAGAATGGCACACAATACTCCAGTTATGGCCTTACCAGTGTTTTATACAATTCCAAAATTATATTCTTACTTTCATATTTTATACCTCTGCTAATGCTCTTTTATATTCCTTCTTTCCAACTTGTCTACCTAAGTTGCTGCCTTTAGGGACCTGTGTACTTGTATACTAAGATCTCTCACTTCATTTACCCCTCTTATTATATTCTCATTTATTGCATATTCTTTTTTATTGTCTGACCTCCATAAATGCATTACCTCACACTCCTCTATGTTAAAATCAATCTTTCACTTTACCGCCCACTCCACCAACCCATCAATTTTGGAGATTATAGCTATCTTCTACGTTATCCACCACTCAGCCAACCTATGTGTTTCCCACTTGTGTCCCCATGTTCATGTCCAAATTGTTGAGATATAACACAAACAGTAAGGGTTCCAACACTGAGCTCTGTGGAGCACCACTTGAACCAACTTTCTATTCGCAATGGCATCCATCAACCATTACCTCTTGTTTCCTGTTGCTAAGCCAACTTTTTATCCAAATTGTCATATTACTCTGTATCCCATGGGCTTTATGGCCAGTCTGCCATGAGGCACTTGTTAAAATCCATGTATACAACATGCACTGCATTACCTTCATCAATCCTTCTTGTCACTTCCTCAAAGAATTCAATCAAATTTGTGAGGTAAGACCTTCCTTAAACAGGCATATGCTGACCATCCTTGACAAGTCCATACTTTTCAGTCAAAGTCTTATTGTGGTTCATTTATACTTGCTCAAAGTGATATATATTCATATACAATAATTCATCCTCTGCAAACAAGAGGAATCTGTTCAAGTCTTATACCGAATTTGAATTATCCAGGAACCTGTGGAGCCTATTGCTTTCTTCATAGCAACAGCTTGGCCAATCAAGGTTAATTTGCTAAACAATCAACACCCTTAGTATAAATTGTTATGATTGTTTGAAATTTGGTATTCTTGCACCTGTCCTGATAACTAGAAGATGAAAACATTGGCAACATGTCTCTTGTCCCAGCAATAAAAATATTTTGCATGATAAAATGATTGTATTAAATGTTCAAAAAATGCAAAATTTTTCATTCAATGGACAGATTCTGAAGCAGAAAAGTCCATCTCTGATTCTGAGTGGGATCCTTATGACAACACTATAGCCAAAGTAACTCAGAAGAGAGGAAATTAGATGGCCCCTGGGAGAGATGGGAATGATACAAGATAGATGGGTTACATCAGAATGAAACAGAGAGAGTTCTTCATGGGGTGTTAGTGTTATAAGGGAAGGTTTAAACTAACCAGGGAGGGGTGCGGGAACCTAGGGATAATATCAGAGAAGAACATGCAATGAATAGAATATTGGGAGACATGGATAGCATTATACTGAGAACAGGAAGTTAATAGGTGTGTCGGAGTAAGGAAGTACATTATAAAGTCTAATTTAGATTATTGTACACATATGTGAACATTGGAGTATTTATAATTACCATGTGCAGTAATCACCAAATCAAACAATAGCTTCCACTGTGGCTACACGGAGCTCTCTGATTCCTTTGATCTTGATTTGATTTATTATTGTCACATGTATTAACATATGGTGAAAAGTATTGTTTCTTGCATGCTATACAGACAAGGCATATTGTTCATAGAGAAGGAAATAAGAGAGTACAGAATGTAATGTTACAGTCATAGCTAGGGTGCAGAGAAAGTTCAACTTAGTGCAAGATAAGTCAATTCAAAAGTCTGATAGCAGCAGAGAAGAAGCTATTCTTGAGCTGGTTGGTATGTGGCCTCAGACTTTTGTATCTTTTTCCCAACGGAAGAAGATGGAAGAGAGAATGTTCGGGGTGGGTGGGGTCCTTAATTATTTGCTTTGCTGAGGCAGCAGGAAGTATAGACACATAGTCGGTATGGATGGGAGGCTGGTCTGTGTAACGCTTTAGGCTACATTCGCAACCTTTTGTAGTCACTTGCGGTCTTGGGCAGAGCAGGAGCCATACCAAATTGTCTATGGTGCATCTATAAAAGTTGCTGAAGTTTGTCAGGGGGCAAACTTCAATGATGTGAGTCATTGATTGAGGTGCAGTGCAGCAGAAGTCCAGGTTCTTGCAAGGCCCCATTTGTGACGATTTGCTGCACAAAGTCTTTGACCAGTGCTGAAATGGTTGAGGAATGGGCAATGGGAACTATGATAAGAAAGTGTTTTTTAATAGTGATGTGTTGGTTCCATTCCTCTGGCCATACAGTAACTGCTGTTATTCCTTGGCACAATGATCTTAGCCATACAGGTTGCCATAATTGAAGGTGAACAGCAGATGGATTAGTATAGCGATGGTTTAGGTTGATGTAAATCATCTAGGAGCTTTCTTGTTGCAATCTCCCTAAGTATGTGAGGGAACAGGATGTTGTTCAGGCTGTGAGTCAGGGGAGTTGAGTTGATCAGCGGGTATCCAAGATTATACACATTGTTGTGTTGAGCTGGGTACCTACAAGACTGGAATGGGATGATTGTACCATACTGGTGCACAATATTCTGCAGTCAAGTAGATGATGACAAGAGCTGAGGTCCTTAAGGTTTGAACATCAGCACTGCATGAAGAACCAGCCAGTTTGTTGAGATTATTTTGTATTTTGACTTTTGCCACTGTCTTGTTTAGTTGTTTTTTGTATGTCGGTATTCGAGCAAGGGTAATACCATAACAGACAGAATGTTGTCTGTTGAGTTCCTGCTTGGCACTAGCACTGGGGAGGTCAAATCTACTTATTGTTTTATTGCTGATGGGTTGAAGGCATCATGTCTTACAGAAGTTTGTAGATTTCTATATTGTTTTTTAGTGTTGGCAATAGTTTAGAAAATGTCCAAGCCTGAGAGATATTGAAAGCATACGTCAATTATTGAGACAGGATTGGAGGCAGATGGTTGATATAGGAAATAAAAATGGTTAGGGTTACAACAGATCCTTTGGAAGCCCAATGGACTGATTCTTCCAGGCGTTTGTCTCATCACCCACATGCAGCCTGTACTGTCTATCTTGGAGTAATAGTTTGATGGAATCAGAAATCCACAGAGGGATGACTTCTGAGATCGTGACAACAAGACCAGTGTGCCAGACCATGTAATATACTACAGTAATATTGAAGTTAATTTCACAGCCATTTTCAATGAAAGTGGTTAAGAAAAGCACAGATGCACAGTATTCTGCAGTCCAGTAGATGATGGCATATGCAGCACCTTAGCCAAAAGCTAGTTTATTCAGCTTTCAATATTTTCTCCACCTCTGGCTCTATCTGCTGTGGGATGAGATGCTCTAAGTTCTTGCAGCACACAGAGAGCAGAGATATTGTTTGATACCTCAAAGGTAAGTTGGAAAGGCTGATCACATTTAGATTGTCCTCCTTTGCAGATAGCGCATATTAGGAATTGAGCTAACCACCAGTAGGCATGTGGGACAGATATTTGAGGAACTCAGGAAGAATACTGACATCGGCCAGCAGATCTGGGCTCGATTTTTATCGTGCATTTTCCAACTCCACTGCAGACATTTTTAGAAGCATTTGTGGGATATGGCTAGCAGTTGTTTCCCATCGTTAATCGCTCTTAAGAGTCAACAGCATCAGACTGGGACTAAAATCCAAAGGCGTTTTACTCCTATGTCAGGAACAAAAGGGTGGTTAGAGGAAAAATCGGTCCTCTCAGGGACAGAGGAGGGGAACTGTGCTTAGTATTGCAGTTGATACGGGGGATGTGCTGGATATTTTAGAGGGTTTGAAAATAGATATGTCCCCTGGTCCGGATGGGATTTACCCTAGGATTCTTTGGGAGGCAAGAGGGGTGATTGCGGAGCCTCTGGCTCTGATCTTCAGGTCGTCGTTAGTCTCTGGTACAGTACCGGAAGATTGGAGGACAGCAAATGTTGTCCCATTGTTTAAGAAGGGGAGAAGGGACTTCCCTGGGAATTATAGACCGGTGAGTCTTACTTCTGTGGTGGGTAAGGTTTTGGAAAGGATTATTAGAGACAGGATTTATAGTTATTTGGGAAGTAATGAGTTGATTAGAGACAGTCAGCATGGTTTTGTAGCGGGTAGGTCGTGCCTTACTAACCTTATCGAGTTCTTTGAGAAAGTGACCAAAGAGGTGGATAGGGGTAAGACAGTTGATGTGGTGTATATGGATTTTAGCAAGACGTTTGATAAGGTTCACCATGGTAGGCTTCTGCAGAAAATGCAGATGTATGGGATTGGGGGTGATCTAGGTAATTGGATCAGGAATTGGCTAGCAGGTAGGAGACAGAGGGTGGTGGTTGATAGTAAATATTCGTCATGGAGTTCAGTTACGAGTGGTGTGCCTCAGGGATCTGTTTTGGGGCCACTGCTGTTTGTAATTTTTATTAATGATCTGGATGAGGGTATAGTTGGGTGGATTTGCAGATGACACCAAAGTCGGAGATGTGGTAGATTGTGAGGAAGGGTGTCATAGTTTGCAGGATGACTTAGAAAGGTTGCAGAGCTGGGCTGAGAGGTGGCGGATGGAGTTTAATGTGGAGAAGTGTGAGGTAATTCATTTTGGTAGGAATAACAGATGTGTTGAGTATAGGGCTAACGGGAGGACTTTGAATAGTGTGGAGGAGCAGAGGGATCTAGGTGTATGTGTACATAGATCCCTGAAAGTTGGGAATCAAGTAGATAAGGTTGTTAAGAAGGCATACGGTGTCTTGGCGTTTATTGGTAGGGGGATTGAATTTAGGAGTCGCAGCGTCATGATGCAACTGTACACAACTCTGGTGCGGCCGCACTTGGAGTACTGTGTGCAGTTCTGGTCCCCACATTACAGGAAGGATGTAGAGGCTTTGGAGAGGGTGCAGAGGAGGTTTACCAGGATGTTGCCTGGTATGGAGGGGAGATCCTATGAGGAGAGACTGAGAGATTTGGGGTTGTTTTCGCTGGAAAGAAGGCGGCTAAGAGGCGACCTTATTGAAACATATAAGATGATTAGAGGTTTAGACAGGGTAGATAGTGATAGCCTTTTTCCTAGGATGGAGAAAGCTAGCACGAGGGGGCACGATTTTAAATTAAGGGGGGGTAGTTATAGGACAGATGTCAGGGGTAGGTTCTTTACCCAGAGGGTGGTGAGGGACTGGAATGCCCTGCCAGCTGCAGTTGTAAATGCGCCTAGTTTGGGGGCGTTTAAAAGATCTGTGGATAGGTTTATGGATGAAAAGGGATTGGTTTAGGCTAGTGGGTCATTGTTTTGTAACTGGTCGGCGCAACATCGTGGGCCGAAGGGCCTGTTCTGCGCTGTAATGTTCTATGTTCTATGTTCTAGAGTCCGAGGGAATGGGGGAGATCCTGAATGAATACTTTGCATCGGTATTCACGAAGGCGAGGGACTTGATGTCCGGTACTGTCTTGGAGGGGGCTGTAGACCAGCTGAACGAACTATCCATTATGTGGGAGGAAGTGTTAGGGTTTTTAGGTAGCATTAAAACTGATAAATTGCCGGGGCCTGATGGCATTTATCCTAGGCTGCTCAGGGAGGCGAGAGATGAAATTGCTGGGCCTCTGACGCAAATCTTTGTCTCTTCCTTGGACACAGGTGAGGTCCCAGAGGACTGGAGGATAGCGAACGTGGTACCGTTGTTTAAAAAGGGTAGGAGGGATAGCCCTGGTAATTATAGGCCGGTGAGTTTGACGTCAGTGGTAGGTAAGTTGATGGAGAGGATTCTTAGGGATAGGATGTATGAGCAGTTAGAGCATTGCAATCTGATTAAGGATATGCAGCATGGCTTTGTAAAGGGGAAGTCTTGCCTTACGAATCTGGTAGAATTCTTTGAGGAGGTGACAAAAACGGTCGATGAAGGACGAGCCGTTGATGTCGTCTATATGGATTTCAGTAAGGCGTTTGACAAAGTCCCTCATGGTAGGTTGGTTGAAAAGGTTAAGGCTCATGGGATACAGGGACAAGTATCTAGATGGATTGATAACTGGCTTGGGAAAAGGAGACAGAGAGTAGTAGTGGAAGGGTCCTTTTCTAGCTCGAGGTCTGTCACTCAGTACTCAGCAGGGTTCAGTACTGGGACCTCTTCTATTTGTAATATACATAAAGGACTTGGAAGAGGGAGTACTTGGTGTGATCAGCAAATTTGCTGATGACACTAAGATGGCTGGATTGGCGGGCAGTAAGGAGCAGTGTCTGGCAATACAACGGGATATAGATAGGCTGGTTGATTGGGCAGATACATGGCAAATGGAGTTTAACCCTGACAAATGTGAGGTGATGCATTTTGGCAGAAATAATGTAGGGAGGAGTTATATGATAAAGGGTAAGCCCATAAGGAGTACAGAATCACAGCGAGACCTGGGGGTGCAAGTGCACAAGTCTTTGAAGGTGGCAGTGTAAGTGGAGAGTGTGGTGAAGAAAGCCTTTATAGGAAGGGGTATAGAACATAGAACATAGAACATTACAGCACAAACAGGCCCTTCGGCCCTCGAGTTGCGCCGATCGCATCAACCCCACCAATCTATAGACCTATCTATAACCCCCAATCCCATTAAACCCCATATACTCATCCAGAAGTCTTTTAAAAGACCCCAGCGAGTTCGCCTCCACCACCGACGACGGCAGCCGATTCCAATCACTCACTACCCTCTGAGTGAAAAACTTACCCCTAACATCACCTCTGTACTTCCCTCCCCGCACCTTAAATCTGTGTCCTCTCGTAGCGACCATTTCAACCCGGGGAAATAGCCTCTGAGAGTCCACCCTATCTATTCCTCTCAACATTTTATAAACTTCTATCAGGTCGCCTCTCAACCTTCGCCTCTCCAGGGAAAAGAGTCCCAGCTCCCTCAACCTATCTTCATAAGGCATGCCTCCCAGTCCAGGCAACATCCTTGTAAATCTCCTAGAGTATAACAGCTGGAGTCTGGTGTTGCAGTTGTATAGAACGTTGGTTAGGCCGCTGGAGTTGTTTAAGAGTTACTTACACAGGCACACGAGTGAATTGGAGATGGAGGGATATGGGAGATTGTTTTAAATAAGGTTCAGGAGCCTTGGGACGTCCCTGGTAATGTATAAGGATGTGGATGATACTAATGTTTTTCTCTTTTAATTCACAGGTGCTTCGGTCTGCCTTGTTGTCCAACAAGGGGCATACATGTGTTGGGTCATACGAGGGCTGCTCTTGGCTGCTTCGAGAATAGCTTCATGTCGTTAGTGTGTTCTTAAACTGGACCAGATACTGGGCAAGAGACAGCTCAATGACTATCGCTGATTGCTGTGCAGACACATGGATTTGGGCCAGTGTCTGTGGGAGTTTGCGCATTCTCCCCGTGCTTGCGTGGGTTTTCTCCGGGTGCTCCGGTTTCCTCCCGCACCCCAAAGATGTGCTATTAGGCTGATTGGTGTAATTAAATTGTCCATAAATTAGTCTTCCCTCAATGTGGAATGCCATAAGCATAGACAAGGCTCATGGGTGGAGCAGGGACTGGTAATGTTAAAATGGCGGCGTGGGCTCGTTGGGCCGAAGGGCCTGTTTCCTGGGTTGTTTTGTTCTTTGTTCTAAAGTCACATGTAGGGCAGAGTTGGTAGGAATGGCTGATTTCCTTCCCTAAAGGACATGAATAAAGCAGTTAGTTTTTATTCATTCATGGGACATGAGCATCGCTGGCTGGCCAGCATTTATTGCCCATCACTAGTTACCTTTGAGAAGGTGGTGGTGAGCTGCCATCTTGAATCACTGCAGTCTATGTGCTGTAGGTTAACCCACAATGCTGTTAGGGAGGGAACTCTAGGATTTTGACCCAGCGACTGCAAATAAACGGCAATATATTTCCAAGTCAGGACGGTGAGTCACTTGGAAGGGGACTTGCAGGTGGTAAATTTCCCATGTATCTGCTGTCTTTGTTTTTCTAGATGGAGTTTGGAAGGAGTCTAAGGATTTTTGGTGAATTGAAAATTTGTGCTAATGAATGATAGCTTCATGGTCACCATTTGTGAGATTAGCTTTTAATTACAGATTTTTAAAAACATGCAATTTACATTCCCCTGGACTGCCATGGTGGGATTTGAACTGATGTCCCAAGCATTAGCCTGGGCTTCTGGACTATGCAGAGTCTCTATCTAGAAATATGAGAGCCCTGGGCACAATGTAACATTATGAAATATGGTTTTGTTGCAGAAAACAGAAATAGGTAATCTCTGGGATGATGGCATGTATCTAGTGGAATGCCACAGGGAATTGGAATTAAGCCCTCAGCTATTTGCAAAGATGTAGATGAGGGGAGTGAGTACGATACATCAAGTTTTACTGATGATATAATAACAAGGTGGGAAATGAAGCTGTGAGACTAATGCAACAAGACAGTAAAGGGATCTGAACATGTAAACTTCATGGATAAGGAGATAGCAGGCAAAGCACCATGTGGGGAAATTTGAAATCATCTACTTCGATAGGAAGAAATAAAAACAACCTCATCCAGCCGGTTTTTCATGAAAGAGGGAGAAAACAGGAATTATGCCCATTTTCCCGCCAGTTCCCATCTTGCCACATTGCTTTCCGGGGTGCAATGAGGAGCGCACCCAGTACGGGCAGGATGTCAATTTGTATGCATTAGCAATGCATCTCAATATCATTGACGCAGTATTCTCGCAGGCACAGCAGTATCGAAGGGAAACGAGGAGATAAGTCGCTCTGATCACCGGCCTCCGCGTTGCAGGGCTGGGGCTGGGCAGGAGTGTGGGTCACTGAAGTAGCCATATTGGAGTGGGGGGAGCCTGAGAGTGGGGTGGAGGGATGACAACGATCGTGAGCTTCCAAGCTCAGGGCTTGGGATTCACTGGGGCCAGCAGTGAGGCAATGGGGGCAGCAGCAGTTGGGGGCTACACAGCTCAGAGTTGGAGGGGTTGCACAAGTTGGGGTACGGGAGGGGAGTAGAGCTCGGGGGCAGATCTTGGGGATGGGGAGTATAGAGCTTGGGTTGGGATGGGGCTCAGTGCTGGCTGAGCAATTCCCCAAGGGCTCTCTTTATTAACGTGGACACCAACACCTTTCTATCTGTTAGTTATCTGGCTGTCTGCTGATATTCTATCCCTGTAACCCAACTGATAGAAACAACAGGCAGCTGTCAGACCTGTTGCTCCAACCAAGGGAGCACAGGTGTTAACATAACTTCTCACACAGCCAGTGCCACCCTCTATGGGAGCCAATCCTGTGATGGCACTTCAGGACACAGGGGGACACCAGCTCCCAGTGACAGTGAGGGTCACAGCAGCCCTCAATGTTTATGCCACAGAGTCCTTGCAGACTGCCAGCGGAGACCCTTGAGGGATCTTGCAGTCCTTGGTGCACAAGTGTGTCTGCGAGGTGAGGATACCCTGTACGCACGGGCTGGCCACTACATAAACTTCTGTCTGGACCAGGTCCAACGGGAAGCCCACGCTGCTGGATTTGCTGCTATTGTTGGGATGCCAAACGTGGAGGGGAGCTATTGATCATACACACGTCACCTTCCGGTCCCCACAATGCCAGCACCATGGTTTGTGAACAGGAAGGGTTTCCACTCTCTGAATGTTCAGTTGGTGTGCAATCACAGGATGCACATCATGCACGTATGTGCATGACACATCAGCAGTATGCATGATAGCTTCATCCTAAGGAGCACTGAGACCCCCAAAGTCTGCAAACACTAGCCCAAGCTGCTGGGATGGCTCCTGGGAGAAAAGGGACTTAGCTGATGATGCCAGTGCAGAGGCCAGAGACTGAGGCTGATATCTGTTATAATGAGGCTCACGCAACCAACCAGCTCATTGTGGAATGATGCATTGGACACGTAATGATGCGGTTCCACTGCCTGGACCGATCTGACAGGACCTTCCAGTACTGCCCCCTGACAGTCTTCTGCATTGTGGTGGTCTGTTGTACACTCCACAACCTGGTGCAGCAAACAAAGAACAAAGATCAATACAGGGCAGGAACAGCCCTCCAAGCCTGTGCCGCTCATGAGCCCAACGAGACCATTTGTTTGTATCTCTCCATTCCCAGTCTGTTCATGTGGCTATCCAGATAAGTCTTAAACGATCCCAGCGTGTCTGCCTCACCCACCTTGCTTGGCAGCGCATTCCAGGCCCCCATCACCCTCTGTGTAAAACATGTTCCCCTGAACCTTGCCCCCGCCCCCCTCACCTTGAACTTGTGACCCGTTGTGTTTGTCACCTCTGACAAAAAGCTTCCCCACGCAGTGAGGAGACTTCGAGGAGAAGGACAAGGAGGGTGACCAGCTGGGTGCGCCAGTGAAGGAGGCAGCCCAGGAGGATGTGGAAGAAGAGGAGCAGGACAGCGAGGAGCAAGAGGCCGAGGAGGAACCAGGGGATGGAAGACAGGCGGCAACGAGGGTCCAGCAGGGTAGTGCGGTGAGGGAGTCCCTTATCACCATAAGGTTCTCAGGCTACAAGGCATGTGGTGTACAGATCCAAATACCCCCTCGACTCTTTTCACTCTCTCGTGCAATGGTACCACCAGGGTGATGAGCCTGGTTGGGTTCTATTAGTAAGTTATTGGTCCAGGCAGTAGGGTGATGTTGACTTGATCTGTAGCACACTGTGATGCTGCCCTGGTGCAAAATAATTCTGACTCCTACTTGATCTTTGCATGCACAGTGACATCTGGACTCACATCTAAGTGGGAGGTCAGGGACACAAGCTTCCGCTTCAGGGCTTTGGAGGGCAGGGATGGGCTTGCCCAGGGCCTGCTGGGTTCTGGGAATGCCATGGCAGCTTGTGTGACCCAATGGCCCTGCATGGCACCCACAGCTGGCATTGTTGCCTGAACACTTGGATTGCTATAGTAGTCACTGGTATACCATTGATGTTTGGATGTGGGGATCACATTATCAGAGGGCCATAGGGCCTTCCCCACGCAGAACGACATTCAGTGTCACCATGGGTCAGGTTGGGGTGCAGTCATCCTTGTTGGAGGATAATCACAGACATATTAGACACAGCTATGGGGTACAATAACATTTATTGCTGAAAGTAACAGCACAATAACACAAAGTGTTGATACTTAACAGTGCTATATAACAGGTGGATGTCTAATTCCCTAAACCTAATCATGCAGTCCTTCACACGTTCACTCTTGGTGACTCTACAACTTCTTTATCTTGCATGGCCTAGTGCTAGGTCAACCTGTCCCCATGAGATGGAGACAGTTAGCTGTGTTCCATGCTCCATGCGGGATGCCCATGGCAGGCGTTCATTTGAGGGCCGGTACCTGGAGAGTTCAGATAACTTTCTGGTGGTGTGGATGTGTCTATGCCATCCTGTTTATCCTGCTGTCCTTGAGATGCACTGGTGTCATGAAGGGGAAGTCAGAAGGTCATGTGATGGTCAGAGTCTCCTGGATGGAAGACCTTGCTCTTCCTCCTACCTCTGGGTGCCAATGGACATCTGGCTCGCTCCATCAGACAGCAGAGAAGTTGGACAGAGCTCCAGAAGCCCTAGCGTCTGTCAGTCCTGGAGGCCCAACTGCATTCACCAAGTGTGTGAGCCCTTGGCGATGGCCTTCGGAGTCTGAGCAAGGCTCTTGATGCCCACAGCAAATTCTCCCTGAGACTGGACCAAAGTCTGTGGCCCGCTGCCATGTCCTGCCGTGAGTGGGCCATTCTCTCGAGACCCATAGCCATAGCCTGCTGTGTCTCAGCCATGGCCCGTTGCTTCTGCATCCCTAACCATGGACTGCTAGGGGTGCAGGAGAAGTGTACTGAGGCCTTCAGTTGTGGTCCACAGGTGACCATGACTTGCCGTGACTTAGAGCCTGCCACCTGCGGTGACCATTTTCTTCTCCAAGTTTCCCTCTGCGGATACCACTCTTGCAGTGTTGGCCTGGGTACATGCAATACTGGCATCACCTCCTGCACCTGAAAGCTATGGGACTCCTCCCAACAGGCTCGCAGTTGCTACAGTGTTTATGATATCCCTTCCTGCATTCTCCAACTCTGCTGCTGCATCTCCAGCAACTAAGGGAGAACTATTCACTGAGACCCAGCATGTGGCCTGGAGCCAGCTGAATCTTCATCTCTGGCAGGCCTCTGTTTGATGTGGAGATGCCAGCTGCCAGACGCCTCAGACATACCTTCCTCCAGCCGATCAACGGCTGTATCCTGCACACCAGGCAGTGATCCTGAAGCCTCACCACTAACCTGTCCCACTACAGTGATTGCACTGGTGGATTATGTGGTGGAAGCCTATGTTGACTGACTGGTGCTGGCCTCAGATATTTCCTCAGGCCCTTCCTCAGAGCTTCCTCCAAGCAGCCATGGATCATTTTGGCAGGAGCAACAGGGGGAGGATGGTGATGCTGAATGGTCTGGGGGCATTGGTGTTGTTTCCTGCAACAAAGGACACAAGGTTGAGTGCAAGGAGGGAACAGATAGCTGGGATAGATCAGACAAATGAAGGATTGACGAATGCTTACTTCTATGTTGCAGCCCGACCTTGGTCCTGTCCTCACCCACCAGTTCCAGGGTCCTGTCCTCACCCACCAGTTCCAGGGTCCTGTCCTCACTCACCAGTTCCAGGGTTCTCTCCTCCAAAGGAGTAAAGATTCTCTACCTTCCCTCACTCCTGGCAGCTTTGGGTCATCTTCTCCTGCGTGGACTGAAGAAGTCATTGAAAGCCTGGTGGCTGAAGGGCACAGGTTATCTGGTGATGGGGGAGGAGGGTTTCTTTCAGGAGTGTGGGTGTAGGAACGGTTGTTTGGGGTATGTCAGGACTGGGTCTCAGTGGGCAAGGGTTATGAGAGGAATGGGGGGAATTTACAACAAAGAACAAAACAACCCGGGAAACAGGCCCTTCGGCCCAACAAGCCCGCGCCGCCATTTTAACATTACCAGCCCCTGCTCCACCCATGAGCCTTGTCTTGAGTCTTGGCGGCTTATGGCATTCCACATTGAGGGAAGACTAATTTAGGGGCAATTTATTACACCAATCAGCCTAATAGCACATCTTTGGGGTGTGGGAGGAAACCGGAGCACCCGGAGAAAACCCACGCAAGCACGGGGAGAATGCGCAAACTCCCACAGACACCGGCCCAAATCCATGTGACTGCACAGCAGGAGTTGGAGGCAGATGCCAGGGGTCAAGGGCTAGAAGGCCACGAGGTATTGGGTGGGTGGTGAGGGGGGGTGGTGGAGAGAGAGCTGGACATTGCAAATTGACACATGGGACCAATGTCAAGGTTGACACTCACACTTGCTGCCTGCAATAGGTCATTAATCACCTTGCGGTATTGGTATTAGATCCTATGTTCCAGTGTATGGGCACTGACTGCCACCACCACTGTCTCTCAGGCTCCTCTGGCTTGACACCCGTCTCATCCACCACATCTAGGGGACGGCCCAGCATTCTCTCCGTAAATCTCAGAACAGTTCTTTGAGGTTTATTGTTTATTTGTTTATTATTTATTAATGTCACATTACATTAACACTGCAATGAAGTTATTGTGAAAATCCCCTAGTCACTCTGGCACCTGTTTGGGTACACTGAGGGAGTATTTAGCATGGCCAATGCACCTAACCAGCACGTCTTTCAAACTATGGGAGAAAACTGGAGCACCTGGACAAAATCCACACTGACAAGACTCTGCACAGAAAGTGACCCAAGCGAGAATCGAACCTGCATCCCTGGCAGTGTGAGGCAGCAGTGCTAACCATTTGGCCACCATGCCACCTGAGATGCCATCTTCCTAGCATGACTGCCTGTGTGTCCACCGTCAGACCTTATATGGCGCTGTCCCTTGTTAACAGAGTTCAGCTGCAGGCAGTTTGGATGTTGAGTTATTCCAGTGAGAGGGACTACTTTGTTGTAATAACTGGGGAAGCAAGAGGAGCCTTGCAGGGGGACTGATGTTGGGGGTGGGGAGGATTCTGCAACTGTGGTGATTGGGGTGGATGGGTGTTAAAGGGGTAATTGGGAGGAGGTGGGTGAGAGGAGAACTCTGCAACTGGAGAGGGTGGGTGAGAGAGGAGATGTGCATTGGTGGTTATTGGGGGGGTGGGGTGATTGGGCGTAGGGGGGTGAACGGTAGGAACTCTGCAGGGGTGAGGCAGGGCTACGTCCTTGGGGACAACATTAAGTGAGGATGTGGATGACATCCGTGAGGGGTGCCAATGTCTTTGGAGAGGCAGGAGGTGCCTATGTTCGCGGCTGGTGAGTTGGGGGGGGGAGGGGGGTAGGGTTGCTGGCAGGAATGCTTACGCTACACTGGCAGTTTGGCACCATTCAAGCTAATCAATCAATTTACCAGTTGAGCTTAGTTCCCAAACCCCCACCCCCTGCCACCCCGCTGGTGAGAATCAGATTGTGGCTCTTTCTTTTCAACTAAGTATCATAAGGTTGAATTTTTTCTCTTGCTGAAAAAAATGGGTCTGAAACTTGTTTTACCACTCGTTTAACACTTATAATTTTTCTTGTAAGATCACTCCCAAAATCCTTTATGAACAGTGAGAAATTGTGGTTTTCTGAGAGATTTAGATGTCCTTGTACAAGAATCACAGAAAGTTCATATGCAAGAACAACAAACAAATTGTACGTAAAATATTGTTTCAAGAGACAAGAATCATAGTGTGAGATTTTCCAGCCGTGCTCGCCCCAAACTGGAGAATCCCACCCAAGGTCAACAGATGTTTGCGTGGTCAGCACCCCCTGGTGGGCAGAATGGGAAATTGCCCCTTTAGAGTCATACAGTGCAGAAAAGGCCATTTGGCCCATTGAGTCCATACCAACAATAATACCAATAAAATCGCACAAATCCATTTTCCTGCACTTGTACATACCCTTGAATGTTATGATGTATCAAGTGCTCATCCAAATTATTACATACATTTCAAGATGAAGGCATGTAAAATTTCAGCACCAATGCATGCTGCCCCCCCCTCCGCCTCCACTTCCCCAATGAACTCAATCCATTCTATGCCCCTTTTGAGCAAAAGGTCAGCAAGAGCATGCTCTCCACCCCAGAAGCTTTGCAGATGACAGCACAGCTTTCTCAAAGTCAACCTACTGGAAAGTGACTGGCCCGGATGGGGTACTTGGACAAGCACTCAGATCCTGCACAGACCAGCTAGCGGGGGTACTCACAAACACTTTCAACCTCTCTTTACACCAATCTGATGTCCCTACCTGCTTCAAGAAGACAACAATCATCCCAGTACCAAGGAAAAGTCAGGCAGCGTGTCTTAATAACTATCATTCGGTGGCTTTGACATCCATCATTATGAAGTGCTTTGAAAGGTTAGTCATGGCACTAATTAATTCCAGCCTCCCAGATGCCTTGGTCCACTACAGTTAATCTATCACCACAGCAGGTCCACAGCAAATATCATCTCGCTGGCCCTACACTCAACCTTAGAACACTTGGATAACAAAGGCACCTATATCAGACTCCTATTTATTGACTACAGCTTAGCCTTCAGGATCATTACTTGTACAGAACTCATCTCCAAACTCCTTGGCCTAGGGCTTGGTTCCTCCTTCCTTCCTCTGTGACCAGACTTCCTAGCCCACAGACTGCAATTAGTAAGGGTAGGCAAAACATCTCCTCCGTGATCATCCTCAACACCGGTGCCCCGCAAGGCTGTGTTCTCAGCCCCTTATTATACTTCTTATACACCTACAAATGTGTGGCCAAGTTCCTTTCAAGTTGATTTTCAAGTTTGCTCATGACACCACCATAAATCTCAAACAATGATGACTCAGAGTACAGGAATGAGTTAGAGAATCTGGTGAACCGGTGCAACAACAATAATCTCTCCCTCAATGTCAACAAACAAAGGACATGCTCCTGTCTACATCAACAGTAACAAAGGTGAGAGGGCATGGGATCCAAGGGCCTTGTGGATCCAGAACTGGCTTGCCTGCAGAAGGCAGAGAGTGGTTGTGGATGGGTCTTTTTCTGCATGGAGGTCGGTCACCAGTGGAGTGCCCCAGGGATCTGTTCCAGGACCCTTGCTGTTTGTCATTTTCATAAATGACCTAGATGAGGAAGTGGAGGGATGGGTTAGTAAGTTCACCGATGATACGAAGGTTGGTGGTGTTGTGGATGGCCTGGAGGGATGTCAGAAGTTGCAGCATGACATAGGTAGGATGCAAGACTGGGCGGAGAAGTGGCAGATGGACTTCAACGCGGATAAATGTGTAGTGGTCCGTTCTGGCAGGACCAACAGGATGCAGGAGTACAATATCAAGGGCAGGAGTCTTAGCTGGGTTGAAGAGCAGAAGGATCTTGGGGTCCAGGTCCACAGGACTCTTAAATCTTGCAGGTGGAGGATGTGGTCAAGAAGACATATGGTGTACTGGCCTTCATTAATTGAGGGATTGAGTTTAGGAGTCGGGAGGTAATGCTGCAACTTTATAAGACCCTTGTCAGACTCCACTTGGAGTACTGTGCGCAGTTCTGGTCGCCTCACTACAGGAAAGACGTAGAAGCTATTGAGAGGGTGCAGAGGAGATTTACAAGGATGTTGCCTGGATTGGGAGGCATGCCTTGTGAAGATAGGTTGAGGGAGCTGGGACTCTTTTCCCTGGAGAGACGAAGGTTGAGAGGCGACCTGATAGAGGTTTATAAAATGTTGAGAGGAATAGATAGGGTGGATTCTCAGAGGCTATTTCCCAGGGTTGAAATGGTTGCTACGAGAGGACACAGGTTTAAGGTGCTGGGAAGCAAGTACAGAGGAGATGTTAGGGGAAAGTTTTTCACCCAGAGGATGGTGAGTGAGTGGAATCGGCTGCCGTCGGTGGTGGTAGAGACGAACTCACTGGGGTCTTTTAAAAGACTTCTGGATGAGTATATGGGATCTAGGGCGGCACGGTAGCACAGTGGTTAGCACTGCTGCTTCACAGCTCCAGGGTCCTGGGTTCGATTCCCGGCTCGGGTCACTGCCTGTGTGGAGTTTGCACAATCTCCTCGTGTCTGCGTGGGTTTTCTCTGGGTGCTCCGGTTTCCTCCCACAGTCCAAAGATGTGCGGGTTAGGTTCATTGGCTATGCTAAAATTGCCCCTTAGTGTCCTGGGATGTGTAGGTTAGAGGGATTAGCATAAAATGTGTAGGGATATGGGGATAGGGTCTGGGTGGGATTGTGTTCGGTGCAGACTCGATGGGCCGAAGGGCCTGTTTCTGCACTGTAGGGTTCTAGGGTTCTATGCTAATGTCATTGGGAGTTACAGATAGTTCTATGGCTTGGTAGTTATAGATGTGACCAGCGCAACTCGTGGGCCGAAGGGCCTGTTTGTGCTGTAGTGTTCTATGTTCTAAATTGGAAATGGTCAAGAGCTTCATGTTTCCAGGTGTCCACATCGCAAACAACCGATCCTCATCCCTCCATGTCGATGTTATAATTAAGAAAACCCACCAGCATAGAACCCTACAGTGCAGAAACAGGCCCTTCGGCCCATCGAGTCTGCACCAAACACAATCCCACCCAGACCCTATCCCCATATCCCTACACATTTACCTGCTAATCCCTCTAACCTACACATCCCAGGACACTAAGGGGCAATTTTAGCATAGCCAATGAACCTAACCCGCACATCTTTGGACTGTGGGAGGAAACCGGAGCACCCGGAGAAAACCCACACAGACACGAGGAGAATGTGCAAACTCCACACAGGCAGTGACCCGAGCCGGGAATCGAACCCAGGACCCTGGAGCTGTGAAGCAGCAGTGCTAACCACTGTGCTACCGTGCCGCTACTTTCCAATGCCTCTACTTTCACAGGAGGCTAAGGAAATTTGGCACATGCTACAAATCTCAGCAACTTTTACAGATGGACCATAAAAAGCATTCTTTCCGGTTGTATCACAGTTTTGGTTCTTGCTCTGTCCAAAACCGCAAAAAACTACAACAAAGCCCAGTCCATCATGCAAACCAGCCTGCCATTCAAAGACTCTGTCTATACTTTGCACTGCCTCAGAAAAGCAGCCAGCATAATTAAAAACATATGCACTACTTTCTTCCACCTTCTTCCATCAGAAAAAAGATACAAAAGTCTGAGGACACGTACCAACCAACTCAAGAACAGCTTCTTCCCTGTTGCCATCACACGTCCCTCAAGCTATCCTCATAAGGCATGCTCTCCAATCCAGGCAACATCCTTGTAAATCTCCTCTGCACCCTTTCAATAGCTTCCACATCCTTCCTGTAATGAGGCGATGAGAACTGAGCACAGTACTCCGAGTGGGATCTGACTAGGGTCTTATGAAGCTGCAGCATTATCTCCCGACTCCTAAACACAATCCCTCAATTGATGAAGGCCAGTACACCATATGCCTTCTTGACCACATCCTCCACTTGTGAGGCCGATTTAAGAGTCGTATGGACCCGGACCCCAAGGTGCTTCTGATCCTCAACACTGTTAAGTGCCCTACCCTTGATTTTGGACATTATTCTTATCTTCCCTTGTGAAGACAGAAGGAAATTATGAATTTAGTTCCTTAGCCATTTCTTTGTTCCCCATTATATCTCCTGTTTCTAACTGTAAAGGACTTCCATTCATTTTTGTCAATTTTTTTCTCTGTGCGTACCTGTAGAAACTTTTATAATCAGTTTTCATGTTCCCCAATAGTTTACCTTCATGCTCTATTTCACCCTTCTAAATCAATCCTTTGGTCGTCCTTTGCTGAATTTTAAATGACCGTCAATCCTTGTGTTTATTGCTTTTTCTTGCTAATTTGTATGCTTCTTCCTTGAATCTAATAATATTTCTAATTTCCCTTGTAAGCCGTGGTTTGGCTACAGTCCCCTTTCTACTCTTGCACCAAAAAGGAATAAACAACTTTTGGAGTTATTGAAGAACGAAGAAGCATGTGGACCGCCTGAGGAGAAGAGAAACATGCACAGACCAAGTAAGCAGTCTGTTCGTGTGCTCCAGCACTTACAGCTGCAACCGAATCCAACCACCCTGAGGAGGAGTTGAGTAACATTGTGGTGGGAATTGGAGAGGTTGCCAGCACTAAAGCATCTTAGGAAACAGGAAACCTTCTTGCTGTTGTTTAAACTACATTGAATGTTGAAGCACCCATTAAAGAATTGTGATGCTCTGAGCAAAGTAGAGAAACATGCGTGTTGAGACACTGTGATAACTTTTCCCCTTTGCTGCCTTTACTGTGTAATATTGTAAATAGTTTTATTGTATGGGAAAACATCGTTTAAAAAATTGAAGGTGGGTGGTGACATGCCCCTTTGTGGAGGGGGTTTTCGGGGGTTTCATGATCCATCGGACCAACTGAGGTAAAGCGATTGGCAGTTTTGAGTCTGGGAGTTGTTGAGTTTATAGGCTTTCTTCTGACTCTCTTATGTATATCATTGTTTTTCCAAAATATTATGGTTCAAGTCAGAAGCTCCAAGGTGCTGTATGGGGCCCATCCAGGTTAAAAGTTTTGCATCTTGAATTTGGCTCGGATAAGCATGAGATGTTTCACTTCAGGCATGATTCAAATGACTCAGTAGGGAGCTTTTATCAAACAATGTTCATTTAAGAACATAGTTAAAATGTTTTGTAATAAAATTGGCAAGAACTTGTATCAATTATGAACAAGAAATAAACAATCATGATAATAGTCCATCTTGTGTTATTCCTACCAAAATGGATGATTTCACATTTATCAACATCGTTTCCATGGAGGTATCCATGGGGCGGGAGTCACATTAAAGTAGCAAAGAGGGTGGGTTGACAATAGCCAGCAGGGTAATCATCAACTGGCTGGAATCTTACAACTCATGATCAATGAAAAGGATTGTGTGCAGGATAACCTGTACACAATCAGCTCAAACTGATCTACTTACTGTGGTGAATTCATCCAGATGACATCCAGGTGACAGTAGTACACACACTCCTTATCCTTGAATGAGTAGCAGGAGCAACGTTTAACCCTTGGCCTGGCTGGCACTACCAAATCAGCGACTTCCAAAGCATTAATCCCTGGGTGAGCAGGTGCATGTGGAACTGCCTCCGTAATTCGGGCACGCTGGAAGGGCCCTCCACCACGGACTCCTGCAAAGACAAAACATGGGGTGGGGGTCAACCACTTAGGCAGAAAGCATCAGCTGTGTAACACACCTAGAATGAATCAACAAACAACATCATCCCAGCCCACTAAATAACCTCAAAATCCATTCAGGAAATAACCTCCTGAATCCACCAATAATAGATCCACTGTGATCTAAAAGAGAGGAGAATACAGTGAAGATAAAGGGATGATGGAGACACTGAGAGAGAGGAGAGCACAGTGAGGATAAAAAGATGATGGAATGAATGAGAGAGAAACTGAGAGAGCGCAGAGAGAACAGAGAGGATAAAAAATGATAGAGTGAGTGAGAGGAAGAGTGGAAAGCAAAGATAAAGAAATAATGGAGGAATTGAAAGAGAGAGCAGGAGAGAAGAATCCAGTGAATCTCTTGAAGGAGGTGTTGAATGAATGAAGTGTCCAGTGAATTAAGCGTCCAATGAATAAAACGTCCAGTGAATTAAACTTCCACTGAAGGAAAATCCATTGAATGAAGTATCCAGTGAAGGAATTATCAAATGGATGTAGTGTCCAGTGGATGAAGTGTCTTGTGAAGGAAGTATCCAGTGATAATGAATCCAGTGATGGAATTATCTAGTGTACTAGTTATCCAGTAATTGAAGCATCCAGTGAAAGATATATCCAGTGAGGGATATCCAGTGAGCGAAGCATCTAGTGAAGGAATTCTCCAGTGTACTAGGTATTCAGTCTGTAGTAACTAGTAAATTAAGCATCCAGTGAAGAATGTGTCCTATGAATAAAGTATCTACTGAAGTTAGTCATCAGTGAATGAAGCATGCAGTGAAGGAAATATCCAGTGAATTAGCTATCTAGTGAATGAAGTATCCAGTGAATGATAGATAAGAGTGCTGGTTTCCAGGGGTCAATACTAGGATTAATTTTTAGACTTGTGTATAGGAGGTGTAGTTGAGGTATAATAAAGGAATCGATTGGGCAGACAGATCCAATTTAATGCAGAAAGTGTGAATTGATCTATTTTGCCTGGAGTATGAGGAACCATAGTTCTATTTGAGCATGGAAGGCCAATCAGCCCATTGACTCAAGCCAGCAGAGAAATCCAGTCAGACCCACTGCACTGCTTGATTCCCCCTAACCCTGCAACTTAATTTTCTACTAATGCTGGTCTCATTTCCTTTGAAATCATTGGCCGTGACTCTCCTATCAGAATCTGCAACTTTTCTGGCAGGTCGCGGTGGGAGATAAGAACATAAGAAATAGGAGCAGGAGTAGGCCATCTGGCCCTTCGAGCCTGCCCCGCCATTCAATAAGATCATGGCTGATCTGTCGTGGCTCAGTTCCACATTCCGGTCCTCTCCCCATAACCTTTAATCCCCTCTCTTATCAAAAACCCATCAACCCGCTTCTTGAAAATATTTAGCGAGGCAGCCTCCACCACTTCAACGGGTAGAGAATTCCAGAGATTCACCACCCTTTGAGTGAAGAAGTTCCTCCTCAACTCCGTTCTGAAACGTCCCCCCTTTATCTTGAGGCTGTGCCCCCTAGTCCTACTGTCTTTTTTGAGCGGGAAGAGTCTCTCCACCTCTATCCTATCCATCCCATTCATCATCTTAGACGTCTCAATGAGATCTCCCCTCATTCTTCTAAACTCCAACGAGTACAAGCCTAGTTCATTCAGCCTCTCCTCATAGCTCAACCCCCTCAACTCCGGTATCAGCCTAGTAAACCTCCTCTGCACTCCCTCCAAGGCCAAAATATCTTTGCGCAGGTGCGGCGCCCAAAACTGCTCACAGTACTCCAGCTGCGGCCTCACCAATGCCGATACAGCTGCAGCAAGACCTCCGTACTTTTATATTCAATCCCCTTCGCTATGAAGGCCAGCATCCCATTTGCCTTCCTGACCACCTGCTGCACCTGCAAGCTGGGTTTTTGCGACTCATGCACAAGGACCCCGAGGTCCCTCTGCACCGTCGCCTGCTGCAGTTTTTCGCCACGTAAGTAATAGTCCTTCCTACCATTCCTCCTACCAAAGTGGACCACCTCACACTTGCCAACATTAAATTCCATTTGCCATTTCCTGGCCCATTCGCCCAGCCTACCTAGATCCTTCTGCAGACTCTCCACACCCTCCGCACAATTTGCCTTTCCCCCAATCTTGGTGTCATCAGCAAATTTCGACACCCTGCACTCGGTTCCCTCCTCCAGATCATCTATATAAATGGTGCGCAGCACCGGCCTTTAACCGGGATTTGAGCAAGCACCAGGAATGCACATCTCCCAGAGCCGGCGAGCAGTCGCTGGTCAGACCACACTGGAACCCGACAGAAAGGCAGGTAAGTAATTTGAATCTTTTAAAAATGTATTTTAAATACACTTAGCAGGTCATTATCAGGAACTTTCAAGTAGCAATCAAATCTCTCACCCTGCCAGGAGTAGTTTGTTCTGGCGGGGTTTAGACTAGCTCCTCATGTTTGGTGAACTAGCGGCAGATCCCACCAGAATGAAGGTGTGGCAATTAGCGTCCCCCAGTGGGTCAGGCAGCAGGGGCTGGTACCCCTTGGGCATGGGCACCCTGGCAGTGCCAGCCTGGGCAACCTGGCACTGTCCAAGTGGCAAAGTGCCCATGCCCAGAGGGCACCTTGGCACTGCCCATCAGGCATTAGGCAGTGCCAGTGGGAGTGGGGCTTATTACGGGCAAGGCCTCAAGGCAATCGGTGGGGGTGGGGATTCCCGCTGCTACATTGTGGACAGGATCGGTCTGGGCTGGAGGGAGGGCAGTGATTGGGGTGGGCTGAGGGCAGGGTGGTCCGCGATAGGGGGGGAACCTGCCTCCTGGGGTGGCATCTGACCCTGGGGGGGAGGGGAGGTCAGCAGGGGGCGGATCTGCTGGGGGGATTGTCACTGCTGGGCAGGATGGGCTGTGCATCGGGGCGCTCCAGGAGGTGGGGGACAGGGATGCACAGGGATTGCAGTGGGGACCGCAATCAGGCCATGGGAGGGGCTGGAGGGACAGCACTGCTAGCAAGCAAACAGGGAGTCTGACAAATCAGGACAACTGTGCAGGTACAGAGTTCCCCAGCACGAATTGGCCCCACTCCCCTGGGTTTTTAATGAGATTCACAACTCGGACCTCTGCAGTGTACAGTATGTGGAGATTCAGGTGAGAAGCTGAACTGACAAAACAGTCGGGATCTAGGACAGTTTTCCTGCCAATTCAGCACTTTTGGGACAATCGCGGCCACTGTTTCCACTCTCTTGTGGGCAGTGAGTTCCAGTTCATTATCAATCTGTGTAAAAATGTTCTTATTCGCATTCCCCCCTGTATCTCTGATCCAAAACCTTAACCCTGTGCTCCCTTGTTCTTGTACCATCAGACAATAACAACAGCTTTTCCTTGTCTACCTGAACCAAACCTGTTCTAATCTTGTCCACCTCGTTCAAATCTCTCCTCAATCTCCTTTACTCCAAAGAGAACAACTCCAGCTTCTCCAGCCTTACCTTAGAGCTAAAATCCCTCATTCCTGGAGCCAGTCTGTTAAATCTCCTCTGCACCCTCTCAATGGCCCTCACATCCTTCCTAAAGCGCGGTGACCAGAACTGGAACCAATACATTGAGACTAACCAGAGTTTTATAAAGATTCAACATACTCACTACCTTTGTTAATGAAGCCCAAGATCCCAAATACTTCACTGACCACTCTGTCAATGTATCCTGCCACCATCAAAAAACAACGCATGTTTTCTGTTTATGCTCACTCATCTTGTGGGAATATGAATTATCCGAAGTTTAACGGCGGCTTGGGAACAGAGAGATAGTCGGGGAGTGGGGGGGGGGGGGGGAGATGTACATTTGAAGTTGTTGGGATAATTTGAGGATTATTTCGAATGCACAAGGCTGTTTGGTTTTATAAATGCTGTACAGTGTAGAAAGTACAGCAGTGGTTCAGAGGAAATCTAATCAAGGTGTTCAAAATGATGAAGATTTCACTGGAAGGGGTATTTCCAGTATTATTGAAATAGGAAAAGAATCAGAAGGGTAACATGTTCTGGAATGTTCTGTCTGAAAAAATGTGGAAGCAGATTCAACAGTCATTTTAAAAAGAGAATCAGCTGTATACTGAAATGTGAAGTGTCCTGGGCAGTGAAGTGCAGAGAAAGTTAGAGACACATTCCTCTATCATTTAATCAGCTCACTCTCTCTCTCACCGTCCTCTTTTCTCTCTTGCTTTCTCAGTTACTAGCTCACTTAGCCGTTTTCACATTTTCTCACTACATTTTTCCTCTCAAGCCCTTTCCCCTCTCACACTCTCATTCCTTATTTCTCTTCCTCCTCTCTCAATCGCTTGCAACTTTCTTTTGTCTCTCATTTCAGCTTCAGGTCTCTATCTCTCCATTCTCTCTTCCTCTCTCTCATGAGCTCTAACACTCTGTCTGGATGGTGAGCATTCATGATGTGGAGGTGCCAGCGTTGGACTGAGGTACACAACAGTAAGAAGCCTCACAACACCAGGTTAAAGTCCAACAGGTTTATTTGGTTGCAAACGCCACTAGCTTTCGGAGCACTGCCCCTTTGTCAGGTGAGTGGGAGATCTTTTCACCAACAGTCTCCTGTCCCTTCCACTTCCTCGTTTTTAACTATTTTCTCTCGCTCTATCAGAAACATAATTCTCTCACACCATTCCCCATTCCCTGCCCCTTATCCCGGGAAGATTCCTGTTCCTATCCTGGGAGATTTCCTATCCTGGGGGATTGTCTATCCCGGGTGGGGGGGATTCCCTGTTCCGGGCCGTGGGGGATTCCCTGTCCCAGGGAAGGGGTTCCAGGGAAGATTCCTGTCCCTATCCTGGGGAATTTCTGTCCCTATCCCAGGGGATTTCCTATCCCAGGGGAGATTGTCTATCCCGGGGGGAATTGTCCATCCGGGTGGGGGGTCCCCGTCCTGGGGGATTGCCTATCCTGGGGAATTCCTGTCCCTATCCCAGGGGAATTCCTGTCCCTATCCTGGGGAATTCCTGTCCCTATCCCAGGGGAATTCCTGTCCCTATCCCAGGAAGGGGATTGTCTATGGCGGGATGGGGATGGTGGTCCCTGTCCCGGGGTGGGGGATTCCTGTCCCTATCCCGGGGGGATTCCTGTCCCTAACCTGGGGAATTCCTGTCCCTATCCCAGGGGAATTCCTGTCCCTATCCTGGGGAATTCCTGTTCCTATCCCAGGGGAATTCCTGTCCCTATCCTAGGGAATTCCTGTCCCGATCCCTGGGGAATTCCTGTCCCTATCCCAGGAAGGGGATTGTCTATGGCGGGATGGGGATGGTGGTCCCTGTCCCGGGGTGGGGGATTCCTGTCCCTATCCCAGGGGAATTCCTGTCCCTATCCCAGGAAGGGGATTGTCTATGGCGGGATGGGGATGGTGGTCCCTGTCCGGGGTGGGGGATTCCTGTCCCTATCCCAGGGGAATTCCTGTCCCTATCCCAGGAAGGGGATTGTCTATGGCGGGATGGGGATGGTGGTCCCTGTCCGGGGTGGGGGATTCCTGTCCCTATCCCAGGGGAATTCCTGTCCCTATCCCAGGAAGGGGATTGTCTATGGCGGGATGGGGATGGTGGTCCCTGTCCCGGGGTGGGGGATTCCTGTCCCTATCCCGGGGGGATTCCCATTCCTGGAGAATCCCGTTCCTTACCGGCCCGCGGAACAGCCCCGAGCAGCAGCAGCAGAATCCACATTGCGGAGACGGATGGTCCCGGTCCCGATGCGGATCTCAGCCTCACTCTCTCTGTCTTTGCTCCGACTCCAGTTTCTCTTCCTAAACATTCAGGAGGCGCCGCCCCCAAAGCCCGGAGCTGAGCGGGGAGGATTCCAGGGAGACCACCGCCCCCCTCCACCCGAGCCGGGGAGAGACCCCCCCAGAGCCAGGAGAGACCCCCCCAGAGCCAGGGAGAGACTCCCCCAGAGCCAGGAGAGACCCCCCCAGAGCCAGGGAGAGACCCCCCCCAGAGCCGGGAGAGACCCCCCTAGAGCCGGGAGAGACCCCCCCCAGAGCCGGAGAGAGACCCCCCCCAGAGCCGGGAGAGATCCCCCCAGAGCCGGGAGACAACCCCCCAGAGCCAGGAGAGACCCACCCAGAGCCAGGGAGAGACCCCCCCAGGCCCGGGAGAGATCCCCCCAGAGCCGGGAGAGACCCCCCCAGAGCGGGGAGAGATCCCCCCAGAGCCGGGAGAGACCCCCCCAGAGCCGGGAGAGACCCCCCCAGAGCCAGGGAGAGACTCCCCCAAAGCCGGGAGAGACCCCCCCAGAGCCGGGAGAGATCCCCCAGAGCCGGGAGAGACCCCCCCAGAGCCGGGAGAGACTCCCCTAGAGCCAGGGAGAGACCCCCTCCAGACCCGGGAGAGATCCCCCAGAGCCGGGAGAGACTCCCCCAGAGCCAGGGAGAGACCCCCCCAGAGCCGGGAGAGACCCCCCCAGAGCCGGGAGAGACTCCCCCAGAGCCGGGAGAGACTCCCACAGAGCCAGGGAGAGACCCCCCCAGAGCCAGGAGAGACTCCTCCAGAGCCGGGAGAGACCCCCCCAGAGCCGGGAGAGACTCCTCCAGAGCCGGGAGAGACCCCCCCAGAGCCGGGAGAGACTCCCCCAGAGCCGGGAGAGACCCCCCCAGAGCCTGGAGAGACCCCCCCCAGAGCCAGTGAGAGACCCACCCAGAGCTTGGAGAGACCCCCCCAGAGCCTGGGAGAAACCCCCCCCCAAGAGCCAGGAGAGACTCCTCCAGAGCCGGGAGAGACCCCCCCAGAGCCGGGAGAGACTCCCCCAGAGCCGGGAGAGACTCCCCCAGAGCCTGGAGAGACCCCCCCAGAGCCAGGGAGAGACTCCCCCTGAGCCGGGAGAGACCCCCCAGAACCGGGAGAGACTCCCCCAGAGCCAGGGAGAGACTCCCCCAGAGCCGGGAGAGACTCCCCCAGAGCCGGGAGAGACCCCCCCAGAGCCGGGAGAGACCCCCCCAGAGCCGGGAGAGACCCCCCTAGAGCCAGGGAGAGACCCCCCCAGAGCCTGGGAGAGACCCCCCCAGAGCCTGAGAGAGACCCCCCCAGAGCCAGGGAGAGAACCCCCAGAGCCAGGGAGAGACCCCCCCAGAGCCGGGAGAGACCCCCCCAGAGCCGGGAGAGACCCCCCCAGAGCCTGGGAGAGACCCCCCCAGAGCCTGAGAGAGATCCCCCCAGAGCCGGGAGATACCCCCCCAGAGCCGGGAGAGACCCCCCCTGTGCCGGGAGAGACCCCCCCAGAGCCGGGAGAGACCCGCCCAGAGCCAGGGAGAGACCCCCCCAGAGCCTGAGAGAGACCCCCCCAGAGCCGGGAGAGACCCCCCCAGAGCCTGGAGAGACCCCCCCAGAGCCGGAGGAGACCTCCCAGAGCCGGAGGCGACCCCCCCAGAGCCGGGAAAGACCCCCCCAGAGCCGGGAGAGACCCCCCAGAGCCGGGAGAGACCCCCCCCAGAGCCAGGGAGAGACTCCACCTGAGCCGGGAGAGACTCCCCCAGAGCCTGGAGAGACTCCCCCAGAGCCGGAGGAGACCCCCCAGAGCCGGGAGAGACCCCCCCAGAGCCTGGAGAGACTCCCCCAGAACCGGAGGAGACCCCCCAGAGCCGGGAGAGACCCCCCAGAGCCGGGAGAGACTCCCCCAGAGCCGGAGGAGACCCCCCAGAGCCGGGAGAGACCCCCCAGAGCCGGGAAAGACCCCCCCAGAGCCGGGAAAGACCCCCCCCAGAGCCTGGGAGAGACCCCCCCAGAGCCGGGAAAGAGCCCCCCAGAGCCGGGAGAGACCCCCAGAGCCGGGAGAGACCCCCCCAGAGCCGGGAGAGACCCCCAAGAGCCGGGAGAGACCCCCCTAGAGCCGGGAGAGACTCCCCCCAGAGCCGGGAGAGACCCCCCCAGAGCCGGGAGAGACCCCCCCCAGAGCCGGGAGAGACCCACCCAGAGCCGGGAGAGACCCCCCCAGAGCCGGGAGAGACCCCCCAAGAGCCGGGAGAGACCCCCCTAGAGCCGGGAGAGACTCCCCCCACAGCCGGGAGAGACCCCCCCAGAGCCGGGAGAGACCCCCCTAGAGCCGGGAGACATCCCCCCAGAGCCGGGAGAGACCCCCCAAGAGCCGGGAGAGACCCCCCCAGAGCCGGGAGAGACCCCCCCAGAGCCGGGAGAGACCCCCCAAGAGCCGGGAGAGACCCCCCCAGAGCCGGGAGAGACCCCCCCAGAGCCGGGAGAGATCCCCCCAGAGCCGGGAGACATCCCCCCTGAGCCGGGAGAGACCCCACCAGAGCCGGGAGACATCCCCCCTGAGCCGGGAGAGACCCCACCAGAGCTGGGAGAGACCCCCCCAGAGCCAGGAGAGATCCCCCCAGAGCCGGGAGAGACCCCCCCAGAGCCTGGAGAGACCCCCCCAGAGCCGGGAGAGAGCCCCCCAGAGCCGGGAGAGACCGCCCCTGAGCCGGGAGAGACTCCCCCTAAGCCGGGAGAGACCCCCCCCAGAGCCGGGAGAGACCCCCCCAGAGCCAGGAGAGAGCCCCCCAGAGCCGGGAGAGATCCCCCCAGAGCCGGGAGACATCCCCCCTGAGCCGGGAGAGACCCCACCAGAGCCGGGAGACATCCCCCCTGAGCCGGGAGAGACTCCCCCTAAGCCGGGAGAGACCCCCCCCAGAGCCGGGAGAGACCCCCCCAGAGGCGGGAGAGAGCCCCCCAGAGCCGGGAGAGACTCCCCCAGAGCCGGGAGAGACCCCCCAGAGCCGGGAGAGACCACCCCAGAGCCGGGAGAGACTCCCCCAGAGCCGGGAGACATCCCCCCTGAGCCGGGAGAGACCCCACCAGAGCCGGGAGACATCCCCCCTGAGCCGGGAGAGACCCCACCAGAGCCGGGAGAGACCCCCCCAGAGCCAGGAGAGATCCCCCCAGAGCCGGGAGAGACCCCCCCAGAGCCTGGAGAGACCCCCCCAGAGCCGGGAGAGAGCCCCCCAGAGCCGGGAGAGACCGCCCCTGAGCCGGGAGAGACTCCCCCTAAGCCGGGAGAGACCCCCCCCAGAGCCGGGAGAGACCCCCCCAGAGCCGGGAGAGAGCCCCCCAGAGCCGGGAGAGACTCCCCCAGAGCCGGGAGAGACCCCCCAGAGCCGGGAGAGACCCCCCCAGAGCCGGGAGAGACTCCCCCAGAGCCTGGAGAGACTCCCCCAGAGCCGGGAGAGACCCCCCCAGAGCCTGGAGAGAC
The DNA here is from genome assembly GCA_037974335.1 of Prionace glauca. NCBI lineage: Eukaryota > Metazoa > Chordata > Chondrichthyes > Carcharhiniformes > Carcharhinidae > Prionace > Prionace glauca. Next base: position 18,821,861 of record CM075736.1, on the reverse strand, counting down.
CCCCCCAGAGACGGGAGAGACCCCCCCAGAGCCTGGAGAGACCCCCCCAGAGCCTGGAGAGACCCCCCCAGAGCCGGGAGAGACCCCCCCAGAGCCTGGAGAGACCCCCCCAGAGCCGGGAGAGACCCCCCCAGAGCCGGGAGAGACCCCCCCAGAGCCTGGAGAGACCCCCCCAGATCCGGGAGAGACCCCCCCAGAGCCTGGAGAGACCCCCCCCCAAGAGCCGGGAGAGACCCCCCCAGAGCCGGGAGAGACCCCCCCAGAGCCGGGAGAGACCCCCCCAGAGCCGGGAGAGACCCCCCCAGAGCCTGGAGAGACTCCCCCAGAGCCTGGAGAGACCCCCCCCAGAGCCAGGGAGAGACACCCCCAGAGCCTGGAGAGACTCCCCCAGAGCCGGGAGAGACTCCCCCAGAGCCGGGAGAGACTCCCCCAGAGCCGGGAGAGACCCCCCCAGAGCCTGGAGAGACTCCCCCAGAGACAGGGAGAGACCCCCCCAGAGCCGGGAGAGACCCCCCCAGAGCCAGGGAGAGACTCCCCCAGAGCCTGGAGAGACTCCCCCAGAGCCTGGAGAGACCCCCCCAGAGCCTGGAGAGACTCCCCCAGAGCCTGGAGAGACTCCCCCAGAGACAGGGAGAGACCCCCCCAGAGCCGGGAGAGACCCCCCCAGAGCCAGGGAGAGACTCCCCCAGAGCCTGGAGAGACTCCCCCAGAGCCTGGAGAGACTCCCCCAGAGCCTGGAGAGACCCCCCCAGAGCCTGGAGAGACTCCCCCAGAGCCGGGAGACATCCCCCCTGAGCCGGGAGAGACCCCACCAGAGCCGGGAGACATCCCCCCTGAGCCGGGAGAGACCCCACCAGAGCTGGGAGAGACCCCCCCAGAGCCAGGAGAGATCCCCCCAGAGCCGGGAGAGACCCCCCCAGAGCCTGGAGAGACCCCCCCAGAGCCGGGAGAGAGCCCCCCAGAGCCGGGAGAGACCGCCCCTGAGCCGGGTGAGACTCCCCCTAAGCCGGGAGAGACCCCCCCCAGAGCCGGGAGAGACCCCCCCAGAGCCAGGAGAGAGCCCCCCAGAGCCGGGAGAGATCCCCCCAGAGCCGGGAGACATCCCCCCTGAGCCGGGAGAGACCCCACCAGAGCCGGGAGACATCCCCCCTGAGCCGGGAGAGACTCCCCCTAAGCCGGGAGAGACCCCCCCCAGAGCCGGGAGAGACCCCCCCAGAGGCGGGAGAGAGCCCCCCAGAGCCGGGAGAGACTCCCCCAGAGCCGGGAGAGACCCCCCAGAGCCGGGAGAGACCACCCCAGAGCCGGGAGAGACTCCCCCAGAGCCGGGAGACATCCCCCCTGAGCCGGGAGAGACCCCACCAGAGCCGGGAGACATCCCCCCTGAGCCGGGAGAGACCCCACCAGAGCCGGGAGAGACCCCCCCAGAGCCAGGAGAGATCCCCCCAGAGCCGGGAGAGACCCCCCCAGAGCCTGGAGAGACCCCCCCAGAGCCGGGAGAGAGCCCCCCAGAGCCGGGAGAGACCGCCCCTGAGCCGGGAGAGACTCCCCCTAAGCCGGGAGAGACCCCCCCCAGAGCCGGGAGAGACCCCCCCAGAGCCGGGAGAGAGCCCCCCAGAGCCGGGAGAGACTCCCCCAGAGCCGGGAGAGACCCCCCAGAGCCAGGAGAGACCCCCCCAGAGCCGGGAGAGACTCCCCCAGAGCCTGGAGAGACTCCCCCAGAGCCGGGAGAGACCCCCCCAGAGCCTGGAGAGACCCCCCCAGAGACGGGAGAGACCCCCCCAGAGCCTGGAGAGACCCCCCCAGAGCCTGGAGAGACCCCCCCAGAGCCGGGAGAGACCCCCCCAGAGCCTGGAGAGACCCCCCCAGAGCCGGGAGAGACCCCCCCAGAGCCTGGAGAGACCCCCCCAGATCCGGGAGAGACCCCCCCAGAGCCTGGAGAGACCCCCCCCCAAGAGCCGGGAGAGACCCCCCCAGAGCCGGGAGAGACCCCCCCAGAGCCGGGAGAGACCCCCCCAGAGCCGGGAGAGACCCCCCCAGAGCCTGGAGAGACTCCCCCAGAGCCTGGAGAGACCCCCCCCAGAGCCAGGGAGAGACACCCCCAGAGCCTGGAGAGACTCCCCCAGAGCCGGGAGAGACTCCCCCAGAGCCGGGAGAGACTCCCCCAGAGCCGGGAGAGACCCCCCCAGAGCCTGGAGAGACTCCCCCAGAGACAGGGAGAGACCCCCCCAGAGCCGGGAGAGACCCCCCCAGAGCCAGGGAGAGACTCCCCCAGAGCCTGGAGAGACTCCCCCAGAGCCTGGAGAGACCCCCCCAGAGCCTGGAGAGACTCCCCCAGAGCCTGGAGAGACTCCCCCAGAGACAGGGAGAGACCCCCCCAGAGCCGGGAGAGACCTCCCCAGAGCCAGGGAGAGACTCCCCCAGAGCCTGGAGAGACTCCCCCAGAGCCTGGAGAGACTCCCCCAGAGCCTGGAGAGACCCCCCCAGAGCCTGGAGAGACTCCCCCAGAGCCTGGAGAGACCCCCCCAGAGCCTGGAGAGACTCCCCCAGAGACAGGGAGAGACCCCCCCAGAGCCGGGAGAGACTCCCCCAGAGCCGGGAGAGACTCCCCCAGAGACTGGAGAGACCCCCCCTGAGCCGGGAGAGACCCCCCCAGAGCCTGGAGAGACCCGCCCCAGAGCCAGGGAGAGACCCCCCCAGAGCCTGGAGAGACTCCCCCAGAGCCGGGAGAGACCCCCCCCAGAGCCAGGGAGAGATCCTCCCTGAGCCGGGAGAGACCCCCCCAGAGCCGGGAGAGACCCCCCCAGAGCCTGGGAGAGACACCCCCAGAGCCTGAGAGAAACCCCCCCAGAGCCAGGGAGAGACCCCCCCAGAGCCAGGAGAGACCCCCCCAGAGCCGGGAGAGACCCCCCCAGAGCCTGGGAGAGACCCCCCCAGAGCCTGGGAGAGACCCCCCCAGAGCCTGAGAGAGACCCCCCCAGAGCCGGGAGAGACCCCCCCAGAGCCAGGGAGAGACCCCCCCAGAGCCTGAGAGAGACCCCCCCAGAGCCGGGAGACATCCCCCCAGAGCCGGGAGAGACTCCCCCAGAGCCGGGAGAGACCCCCCAGAGCCTGGAGAGACTCCCCCAGAGCCAGGGAGAGATCCTCCCTGAGCCGGGAGAGACCCCCCCAGAGCCGGGAGAGACTCCTCCAGAGCCGGGAGAGACCCCCCCAGAGCCGGGAGAGACTCCCCCAGAGCCGGGAGAGACCCCCCCAGAGCCTGGAGAGACCCCCCCCAGAGCCAGTGAGAGACCCCCCCAGAGCTTGGAGAGACCCCCCCAGAGCCTGGGAGAAACCCCCCCCCAGAGCCAGGAGAGACTCCTCCAGAGCCGGGAGAGACCCCCCCAGAGCCGGGAGAGACTCCCCCAGAGCCGGGAGAGACTCCCCCAGAGCCTGGAGAGACCCCCCCAGAGCCAGGGAGAGACTCCCCCTGAGCCGGGAGAGACCCCCCAGAACCGGGAGAGACTCCCCCAGAGCCAGGGAGAGACTCCCCCAGAGCCGGGAGAGACTCCCCCAGAGCCGGGAGAGACCCCCCCAGAGCCGGGAGAGACCCCCCCAGAGCCGGGAGAGACCCCCCTAGAGCCAGGGAGAGACCCCCCCAGAGCCTGGGAGAGACCCCCCCAGAGCCTGAGAGAGACCCCCCCAGAGCCAGGGAGAGACCCCCCAGAGCCAGGGAGAGACCACCCCAGAGCCGGGAGAGACCCCCCCAGAGCCGGGAGAGACCCCCCCAGAGCCTGGGAGAGACCCCCCCAGAGCCTGAGAGAGATCCCCCCAGAGCCGGGAGAGACCCCCCCAGAGCCGGGAGAGACCCCCCCTGTGCCGGGAGAGACCCCCCCAGAGGCGGGAGAGGCCCCCCCAGAGCCAGGGAGAGACCCCCCCAGAGCCTGAGAGAGACCCCCCCAGAGCCGGGAGAGACCCCCCCAGAGCCTGGAGAGACCCCCCCAGAGCCGGAGGAGACCCCCCAGAGCCGGAGGCGACCCCCCCAGAGCCGGGAGAGACCCACCCAGAGCCGGGAGAGACCCCCCCAGAGCCGGGTGAGACCCCCAAGAGCCGGGAGAGACCCCCCTAGAGCCGGGAGAGACTCCCCCCACAGCCGGGAGAGACCCCCCCAGAGCCGGGAGAGACCCCCCTAGAGCCGGGAGACATCCCCCCAGAGCCGGGAGAGACCCCCCAAGAGCCGGGAGAGACCCCCCCAGAGCCGGGAGAGACCCCCCCAGAGCCGGGAGAGACCCCCCAAGAGCCGGGAGAGACCCCCCCAGAGCCGGGAGAGACCCCCCCAGAGCCGGGAGAGACCCCCCCAGAGCCGGGAGAGATCCCCCCAGAGCCGGGAGACATCCCCCCTGAGCCGGGAGAGACCCCACCAGAGCCGGGAGACATCCCCCCTGAGCCGGGAGAGACCCCACCAGAGCTGGGAGAGACCCCCCCAGAGCCAGGAGAGATCCCCCCAGAGCCGGGAGAGACCCCCCCAGAGCCTGGAGAGACCCCCCCAGAGCCGGGAGAGAGCCCCCCAGAGCCGGGAGAGACCGCCCCTGAGCCGGGAGAGACTCCCCCTAAGCCGGGAGAGACCCCCCCCAGAGCCGGGAGAGACCCCCCCAGAGCCAGGAGAGAGCCCCCCAGAGCCGGGAGAGATCCCCCCAGAGCCGGGAGACATCCCCCCTGAGCCGGGAGAGACCCCACCAGAGCCGGGAGACATCCCCCCTGAGCCGGGAGAGACTCCCCCTAAGCCGGGAGAGACCCCCCCCAGAGCCGGGAGAGACCCCCCCAGAGGCGGGAGAGAGCCCCCCAGAGCCGGGAGAGACTCCCCCAGAGCCGGGAGAGACCCCCCAGAGCCGGGAGAGACCACCCCAGAGCCGGGAGAGACTCCCCCAGAGCCGGGAGACATCCCCCCTGAGCCGGGAGAGACCCCACCAGAGCCGGGAGACATCCCCCCTGAGCCGGGAGAGACCCCACCAGAGCCGGGAGAGACCCCCCCAGAGCCAGGAGAGATCCCCCCAGAGCCGGGAGAGACCCCCCCAGAGCCTGGAGAGACCCCCCCAGAGCCGGGAGAGAGCCCCCCAGAGCCGGGAGAGACCGCCCCTGAGCCGGGAGAGACTCCCCCTAAGCCGGGAGAGACCCCCCCCAGAGCCGGGAGAGACCCCCCCAGAGCCGGGAGAGAGCCCCCCAGAGCCGGGAGAGACTCCCCCAGAGCCGGGAGAGACCCCCCAGAGCCGGGAGAGACCCCCCCAGAGCCGGGAGAGACTCCCCCAGAGCCTGGAGAGACTCCCCCAGAGCCGGGAGAGACCCCCCCAGAGCCTGGAGAGACCCCCCCAGAGACGGGAGAGACCCCCCCAGAGCCTGGAGAGACCCCCCCAGAGCCTGGAGAGACCCCCCCAGAGCCGGGAGAGACCCCCCCAGAGCCTGGAGAGACCCCCCCAGAGCCGGGAGAGACCCCCCCAGAGCCGGGAGAGACCCCCCCAGAGCCTGGAGAGACCCCCCCAGATCCGGGAGAGACCCCCCCAGAGCCTGGAGAGACCCCCCCCCAAGAGCCGGGAGAGACCCCCCCAGAGCCGGGAGAGACCCCCCCAGAGCCGGGAGAGACCCCCCCAGAGCCGGGAGAGACCCCCCCAGAGCCTGGAGAGACTCCCCCAGAGCCTGGAGAGACCCCCCCCAGAGCCAGGGAGAGACACCCCCAGAGCCTGGAGAGACTCCCCCAGAGCCGGGAGAGACTCCCCCAGAGCCGGGAGAGACTCCCCCAGAGCCGGGAGAGACCCCCCCAGAGCCTGGAGAGACTCCCCCAGAGACAGGGAGAGATCCCCCAGAGCCGGGAGAGACCCCCCCAGAGCCAGGGAGAGACTCCCCCAGAGCCTGGAGAGACTCCCCCAGAGCCTGGAGAGACCCCCCCAGAGCCTGGAGAGACTCCCCCAGAGCCTGGAGAGACTCCCCCAGAGACAGGGAGAGACCCCCCCAGAGCCGGGAGAGACCCCCCCAGAGCCAGGGAGAGACTCCCCCAGAGCCTGGAGAGACTCCCCCAGAGCCTGGAGAGACTCCCCCAGAGCCTGGAGAGACCCCCCCAGAGCCTGGAGAGACTCCCCCAGAGCCGGGAGACATCCCCCCTGAGCCGGGAGAGACCCCACCAGAGCCGGGAGACATCCCCCCTGAGCCGGGAGAGACCCCACCAGAGCTGGGAGAGACCCCCCCAGAGCCAGGAGAGATCCCCCCAGAGCCGGGAGAGACCCCCCCAGAGCCTGGAGAGACCCCCCCAGAGCCGGGAGAGAGCCCCCCAGAGCCGGGAGAGACCGCCCCTGAGCCGGGAGAGACTCCCCCTAAGCCGGGAGAGACCCCCCCCAGAGCCGGGAGAGACCCCCCCAGAGCCAGGAGAGAGCCCCCCAGAGCCGGGAGAGATCCCCCCAGAGCCGGGAGACATCCCCCCTGAGCCGGGAGAGACCCCACCAGAGCCGGGAGACATCCCCCCTGAGCCGGGAGAGACTCCCCCTAAGCCGGGAGAGATCCCCCCCAGAGCCGGGAGAGACCCCCCCAGAGGCGGGAGAGAGCCCCCCAGAGCCGGGAGAGACTCCCCCAGAGCCGGGAGAGACCCCCCAGAGACGGGCGAGACCACCCCAGAGCCGGGAGAGACTCCCCCAGAGCCGGGAGACATCCCCCCTGAGCCGGGAGAGACCCCACCAGAGCCGGGAGACATCCCCCCTGAGCCGGGAGAGACCCCACCAGAGCCGGGAGAGACCCCCCCAGAGCCAGGAGAGATCCCCCCAGAGCCGGGAGAGACCCCCCCAGAGCCTGGAGAGACCCCCCCAGAGCCGGGAGAGAGCCCCCCAGAGCCGGGAGAGACCGCCCCTGAGCCGGGAGAGACTCCCCCTAAGCAGGGAGAGACCCCCCCCAGAGCCGGGAGAGACCCCCCCAGAGCCGGGAGAGAGCCCCCCAGAGCCGGGAGAGACTCCCCCAGAGCCGGGAGAGACCCCCCAGAGCCGGGAGAGTCCCCCCCAGAGCCAGGAGAGATCCCCCCAGAGCCGGGAGAGACCCCCCCAGAGCCGGGAGAGACCCCCCCAGAGCCTGGAGAGACCCCCCCAGAGACGGGAGAGACCCCCCCAGAGCCTGGAGAGACCCCCCCAGAGCCTGGAGAGACCTCCCCAGAGCCGGGAGAGACCCCCCCAGAGCCTGGAGAGACCCCCCCAGAGCCGGGAGAGACCCCCCCAGAGCCGGGAGAGACCCCCCCAGAGCCTGGAGAGACCCCCCCAGATCCGGGAGAGACCCCCCCAGAGCCTGGAGAGACCCCCCCCCAAGAGCCGGGAGAGACCCCCCCAGAGCCGGGAGAGACCCCCCCAGAGCCGGGAGAGACCCCCCCAGAGCCGGGAGAGACCCCCCCAGAGCCTGGAGAGACTCCCCCAGAGCCTGGAGAGACCCCCCCCAGAGCCAGGGAGAGACACCCCCAGAGCCTGGAGAGACTCCCCCAGAGCCGGGAGAGACTCCCCCAGAGCCGGGAGAGACTCCCCCAGAGCCGGGAGAGACCCCCCCAGAGCCTGGAGAGACTCCCCCAGAGACAGGGAGAGACCCCCCCAGAGCCGGGAGAGACCCCCCCAGAGCCAGGGAGAGACTCCCCCAGAGCCTGGAGAGACTCCCCCAGAGCCTGGAGAGACCCCCCCAGAGCCTGGAGAGACTCCCCCAGAGCCTGGAGAGACTCCCCCAGAGACAGGGAGAGACCCCCCCAGAGCCGGGAGAGACCCCCCCAGAGCCAGGGAGAGACTCCCCCAGAGCCTGGAGAGACTCCCCCAGAGCCTGGAGAGACTCCCCCAGAGCCTGGAGAGACCCTCCCAGAGCCTGGAGAGACTCCCCCAGAGCCTGGAGAGACCCCCCCAGAGCCTGGAGAGACTCCCCCAGAGACAGGGAGAGACCCCCCCAGAGCCGGGAGAGACTCCCCCAGAGCCGGGAGAGACTCCCCCAGAGACTGGAGAGACCCCCCCTGAGCCGGGAGAGACCCCCCCAGAGCCTGGAGAGACCCGCCCCAGAGCCAGGGAGAGACCCCCCCAGAGCCTGGAGAGACTCCCCCAGAGCCGGGAGAGACCCCCCCCAGAGCCAGGGAGAGATCCTCCCTGAGCCGGGAGAGACCCCCCCAGAGCCGGGAGAGACCCCCCCAGAGCCTGGGAGAGACACCCCCAGAGCCTGAGAGAAACCCCCCCAGAGCCAGGGAGAGACCCCCCCAGAGCCAGGAGAGACCCCACCAGAGCCGGGAGAGACCCCCCCAGAGCCTGGGAGAGACCCCCCCAGAGCCTGGGAGAGACCCCCCCAGAGCCTGAGAGAGACCCCCCCAGAGCCGGGAGAGACCCCCCCAGAGCCAGGGAGAGACCCCCCCAGAGCCTGAGAGAGACCCCCCCAGAGCCGGGAGACATCCCCCCAGAGCCGGGAGAGACTCCCCCAGAGCCGGGAGAGACCCCCCAGAGCCTGGAGAGACTCCCCCAGAGCCAGGGAGAGACCCCCCCCCAGAGCCGGGAGAGACCCCCCCAGAGCCGGGAAAGACCCCCCAGAGCCGGGAGAGACCCCCCAGAGCCTGGAGAGACTCCCCCAGAGCCAGGGAGTGACCCCCCCCCCAGAGCCGGGAGAGACCCCCCAGAGCCGGGAAAGACCCCCCCAAAGCCGGGAGAGACCCCCCAGAGCCGGGAAAGACCCCCCCAGAGCCGGGAGAGACCCCCCCAGAGCCGTGAGAGACCCCCCCAGAACCGGGAGAGACCCCCCAGAGCCGGGAGAGACCCCCCCAGAGCCTGGAGACATCCCCCCAGAGCCGGGAGAGACCCCCCCCAGAGCCAGGGAGAGACTTCCCCTGAGCCGGGAGAGACTCCCCCCAGAGCCGGGAGAGACCCCCCCAGAGTCTGGGAGAGACCCCCGCAGAGCCGAGAGAGACTCCCCCCAGAGCCAGGAGACATCCCCCCTGAGCCGGGAGAGACCCCCCCTGAGCCTGGGAGAGACCCCCCAGAGCCGGGAGAGACCCCCCCTGAGCCGGGAGAGACCCCCCCAGAGCCGGGAGAGACCCCCCCAGAGCCGGGAGAGACTCCCACAGAGCCGGGAGAGACCCCCTCTGAGCCAGGAGAGACCCCCCCAGAGCCGGGAGAGACCCCCCCAGAGCCTGGAGAGACCCCCCCTGAGCCGGGAGAGACTCCCCCAGAGCCGGGAGAGACCCCCCCAGAGCCGGGAGAGACCCCCCCAGAGCCGGGAGAGACTCCCACAGAGCCGGGAGAGACCCCCTCTGAGCCAGGAGAGACCCCCCCAGAGCCGGGAGAGACCCCCCCAGAGCCTGGAGAGACTCCCCCAGAGCCGGGAGAGACTCCCCCAGAGCCGGGAGAGACCCCCCCAGAGCCGGGAGAGACCCCCCCTGAGCCGGGAGAGATCCCCCAGAGCTGGGAGAGGCCCCCACCACAGCCGGGAGAGACCCCCCCAGAGCCGGGAGAGACCCCCCCTGAGCCGGGAGAGGCCCCCACCACAGCCGGGAGAGACCCCCCCTGAGCCGGGAGAGACCCCCCCCAGAGCCGGGAGAGACCCCCACCACAGCCGGGAGAGACCCCCCCTGAGCCGGGAGAGACCCCCCCCAGAGCCGGGAGAGACCCCCCCCAGAGCCAGGAGAGACCGCCCCTGAGCCGGGAGAGACCCCCCCAGAGCCGGGAGAGACCCCCCCTGAGCCGGGAGAGACCCCCCCTGAGCCGGGAGAGTCCCCCCCCAGAGCCAGGAGAGACCGCCCCTGAGCCGGGAGAGACCCCCCCAGAGCCCGGAGGGACCCCCCCAGAGCCGGGAGAGACCCCCCCAGAGCCGACAGAGACACCCCGCCCCCCCTCCCAGAGCCGGGAGAGATTGTTCCAGGGGCAGGGAGAGACTCCCAGAGCTGGGGACAGAGCCCCCAGGGCCAGGGGAGACTCCCCCAGAGCTGGAAGTGATCCCCCCATAACCGGGAAGAAACCTCCAGAGCTGGGAACAGACCCCCCCCCCCCACAAAACAGGGAGAGATCCCCCAGAGCTGGAGAGAGACCCCAAGAGTCAGGGACAGAACCCTCAGGAAGAGGAGAGATCCCTCAAGGCCTGGGTGTGGTGGGGAGAGACCCCCAGAACGGAGGACAGACCTCCCAGGGCAGGGAGAGATACCCCAAGGCCGGGGAGAGACCCCCAGAGCTGGGGAAAGGTCAAATTCAGATAGGAAATATACAGTAAATGGCAGAACCCTTAAGGGTATTGATAGGCAAAGGGATCTGGGTGTACAGGTACACAGGTCACTGAAAGTTGCAATGCAGGTGGAGAAGGTAGTCAGGAAGGCATACAGCACGCTTGCCTTCATCGGCTGGTGTATTGAGTTTAAAAATCAGAAGTCATGTTGCAGCTTTATAGGAACTTAGTTAGACGGCACTTGGAATACAGTGTTCAATTCTGGTCACCACACTACCAGAAGGATGTGGAGGCTTTGTGGAGAGGGTACAGAAAAAATTTATGAAGAGAGGTTGGAGAAACTTGGTTTGTTCTCACTGGAGCGACGGAAGTTGAGGGAGACCTGATAGAAGTCTACAAGATTATGACAGGCATGGACAGAGTGGATAGTCAGAAGCTTTTTCCCAGGGTGGAAGAGTCAATCCCTAGGGGGCACAGGTTTAAGATGCAAGGGGCAAGGTTTAAAGGAGATGAACGAGGCAGATTTTTTACACAGAGAGTGGTGGGTGCCTGGGAGTGGTCGTTGCCGGGGAAGGAAGTGGAAGCGGATTTGGTAGTGACTTTTAAGGGTGTCTTTGCAAGTACATGAATAAGCTGGGAATGGAGGGATATGGTCCCCGGAAACATAGAACAGAACATAGAACATTACAGCGCAGAACAGGCCCTTCAGCCCACGATGTTGCGCCGACCAGTTACAAAAACAATGACCCACGAACCTAAACCAATCCCTTTTCGTCCATAAACCTATCCACGGATCTCTTAAACGCCCCCAAACTAGGCGCATTTACAACTGCAGCAGGCAGGGCATTCCAAACCCTCACCACCCTCTGGGTAAAGAACTTACCCCTGACACAACTACCATCCCTTAATGTAAAGCCATGCCCCCTCGTGCTAGCTTTCTCCATCCGAGGAAAAAGGCTATCACGGTCCACCCTATCTAAACTCTAATCATCTTATATGTTTCAATAAGATCCCCTCTTAGCCGCCTTCTTTCCAACGAAAACAACCCCAAATCCCTCAGTCTCTCCTCATAGGACCTCCCCACCATACTAGGCAATATCCTAGTAAACCTCCTCTGCACCCTCTCCAAAGCCTCCACATCCTTCCTGTAATGTGGGGACCAGAACTGCACATAGCACTCCAAGTGCGGCCGCACCAGAGTTGTGTACAGTTGCAACATGACGCTGCGACTCTTAAATTCAATCCCCCTACCAATAAACGCCAAGACACCGTACGCCTTCTTAACAACCTTATCTACTTGATTCCCAACTTTCAGGGATCTATGTACACATACACCTAGATCCCTCTGTTCATCCACACTATTCAAAGTCCTCCCGTTAGCCCTATACTCAACACATCTGTTATTCCTACTGAAGTGAATTACCTCACACTTCTCCGCATTAAATTCCATCCGCCACCTCTCGGCCCAGCTCTGCAACCTATCTAAGTCTCCCTGCAGACTATGACACCCTTCCTCACAATCTACCACACCTCCGACTTTGGTGTCATCAGCAAATTTACTAATCCACCCAACTATACCCTCATCCAGATCATTAATAAAGATTACAAACAGTAGTGGCCCCAAAACAGATCCCTGAGGCACACCACTCGTAACCGAACTCCATGACGAATATTTACCATCAACCACCTCCCTCTGTCTCCTATCTGCTAGCCAATTTCTGATCCAATTTCCTAGATTACCCACAATCCCATACATCTGCATTTTCTGCAGAAGCCTACCATGGTGAACCTTATCGAACGCCTTACTAAAATCCATATATACCACATCAACTGCCTTGCCCCCATCCACCTCTTTGGTCACCTTATCAAAAAACTCAATAAGGTTAGTAAGGCACAACCTACCCGCTACAAAACCATGCTGACTATTTCTAATCAATTCATTACTCTCCAAATAACTATAAATCCTATCCCTAATAATTTTTTCTAAAACCTTGCCCACAACAGAAGTAAGACTCACCGGTCTATAATTCCCCGCAAAGTCTCTGTCCCCTTCTTAAACAATGGGACAACATTCGCTATCCTCCAATCCTCCCTATCAAAAGGTAGGGAGTTTTAGTTCAGTCGGATAGCATGGTCAGTACAGGCTTAGAGGGTTGAAATGCCTGTTCCTGTGCTGTAATTTTCTTTGTTCTTTCTTTTTCTTTTCTTTGAAAGATCCCCCCCAGAGAAAGGGACAGATTCTAAGAGCCAGGGACAGACCTCCTCAGGACCGGGAGAGATCCACCAAGATCGGGGAGAGACTTCCAGAGCCAAGGACAGACCCCCCCCCCCACAAGGGCTGGGAGACTGGGCTCCACCATTCAATTTGATCATGACTGATCATCAAATTCATTATCCTGATTTCCCCCTTCCCCCATATCCCTTGATCACACAATACTTTGTCCTCACCTATATTATGTGGCAGTGAATTCCACACATTCACCATCATCTGGGTGAAGAAATTTCTCCTCAACTTAGTTTTAAAAGGATTGTCCCTTATCTTCCAAACTATGACCCATAGTTCTGGACTTCCCGGAACATTCTTTCTGAACCTACCCTGTTGGAATTTTATAGGTTTCTATGAGATCCTGTCTCACTCTTTGAAACTCCAGTGAATATAAACCAAACTGACTTAGCCTCTCCTCATATTACAGACTTGCCATCCCAGGAATCAGCCTTCACTGTATTCATTTTAAAGCAAGGACAACCTTCCTCAGATAAGGCCACTAAAACTGCACATAATCCTCAAGGTGTGGCCTCATCAACTTCCTATACAATTGCAGCAAAACATCCCTATTCCTATACTCAAATCTGCTCACTATCAAGGCCATTTGCCTTCTTTACTTCCTACTGTACCTGTGTGCTTACTCTGAGCGATTGAGGCATGTGGAAGGAGAGAGAAAATGGAGAATTATAGGCCGGTTGGCCTGACATCAGTGGTGGGAAAATGCTGGAATCAATTATTAGATTCGTAGAGACTTAGGCCCTTCGGCCTAACTTGTCCATGCCGTGTAGTTTTTACCATTAAGCTAGTTCCATTTGCCGGCATTTGGCCCATGTCTGTCTATATCAATCTTACCCATGTAACTGTCTAAATGCTTTTTAAAAGTCATAATTGTGCCTGCCTCTATTATTACCTCTGGCACTCACAATCCTCTGTGTGAAAAAATTGCCCCTCTGGACCAATTTGTATCACTCCCCTCTCACCTTAAACCTATGCCCTCTAGTTTTAGACTCCCCTACCTTTGGGAAGGGACTTTGTCTATGCCTCTCATCATTTTACAGATCTCTATACGATCACCCCTAAGTCTCCTACGCTCAAGGGAAAAAAGTCCCAGTCTATCCAACCTCTCCTTATAACTCAAACTATCAAGTCCTAGTAACATCTAGTAAATATTTTCTGCATTCTTTCTAGTTTAATAATATCCTTTCTATAACAGGGTGACCAGAACTGTGCACAGTATTCCAAGTGTGACCTTACCAATGTCTTGTACAACTTCAACAAGACATCCCAACTCTTGCATTCAATTCTCTGATTAATGAAACCAAGCATGCCGAATGCCTTCTTCACCACCCTTCCAACTATGACTCCACTTTCAAGTAGCTATGAACTTATACCTCTAGATCTCTTTATTCTGTAACTCTCCCCAATGCCCTACCATTAACTGAATAAGTTCTGCCCTGTTTCAATTGACCAAAATGCGTCACCTCGCATTTACCTAAACTAAACTCCTTTTGCCACTCATCAGCCCACTAGCCTAATTGATTAAGATCCCATTGCAATTCTAGATAATATCTTCATTTTCCACTATGCCACCAATTTTGGTGTCACCTACAAACTTACTGATGATGCCTCTTAAATTCCCATCAAAATCATTCATATAAATGACAGATAATCGTGGACCCACACCAATCCCTGAGGCACACTGCTGGTCACATGCCTCCAGTTTGAAAAATAACTCTTTACAACCACCCTGTGTCTTCTGTCATCAAGCCAATTTTGTGTCCATTTGGCTACTTCACCCTGGATCCCATGAGATTTAATCTTGTATAATAACCTACCACGTGGTACCTTGTCAAAGGCCTTGCTAAAATCCATGTAGACAACATCACTTACAGCTCTCATCTACCTTCTTGGTTACCCCTTCAAAAAACTTAATCATCTTTGTGAGAAATTATTTTCTACTCACAAAGCCATGCTGACTGTTCCTCTCAAAATTCTGTAGGTCCTATCTTTCAGAATACTTTGTAACAACTTACCCACTACAGACATTAGGCTCACCGGCACACCAGGCTTTTCCATGTAGGAAGTAATAACTGAGGATGTCAGAGGTAGGTTTTTTACCCAGAGGGTGGTGAGGGATTGGAATGCCCTGCCTGCTGCAGTTGTAAATGAGCCTACTTTGGGGGTGTTTAAGAGATCCGTGGATAGGTTTATGGATGGAAAGGGATTGGTTTAGGTTAGAGGGTCATTGCTTTTTAACTGGTCGGCGAAACATCGTGGGCCGAAGGGCCTGTTCTGCGCTGTAATGTTCTATGTTCTATTTGGAAAGGATTGGTCCAAGTCAGCATGGATTCACTAAAGGGAAATCGTGCTTGACAAATCTTCTGGAATTTTTTGAGGATGTGATCACTAGAGTGGATAAGGATGAACCAGTGGATGTTCTGTATCTGGACTTTCAAAAGGCTTTTAACAAGGTTCCACACAAGAGATTAGTGAGCAAAATTAAAGCTGATGGTATTGTGGGTAATGTATTGACATGGATAGAGAACTGATTTACAGATAGAGAGAAGAGTGGCAATCGAAGTCATAGAAAAGTGATAGAAACCACACAGTGCAGAAGAAGGCCATTTGACCCATCGAGTCTGCACCGCCACAATCCCACCAAGGCCCTACCCCCACATCCCTACATATTTACCCACTAATCCCTCTAACCTATGCATCTCAGGAATCTAAGGGGCAATTTTTTTAGCATGGCCAATCAACCTAACCCACACATCTTCGGACTGTGGGAGGAAACTGGAGCACCTGGAGGAAACCCACGTAGACACGAGGAGAGTGTGCAAACTCCACACAGACAGGACCCATGCCAGGAATCGAACCCAGGCAATAAACAGGTCCTTTTCAGATACATGACAAATAACAGTGGATCCAGCACCCATCTCTGAGGCACACTCAGGGTCTAATGCAGTGACTAATGAAGTATCACAAGGTTCAGTGCTAGGACGATATATATTAATGAGTTGGACAAAGGAATTGAATGTAATGTCTTCAAATTTTCAGATGACACTAAGCTAGATGGCAGTGTATGCTGTGAGGAGGATGCAAAGAGGCTGCAGCTTGATTTGGACAGGTTGGTTGAGTGGGAAATACAATATAACATGGATAAATGTGAGGTTATCTACTTTGGTGGTAAAAACAGGAAGGAAGATTATTGTCTGAATGGGTATCGTGGTGGAATAGTCACTGAAATTTGGCATCAAGGTACAGCAGGCAACAAGGAAGTGTAATGGCATGTTGGCCTTCATAGCAAGAGGACTGAGTATAAGAGTAAGTATGTCTTGCTGCAGTTAGTTGTACAGGGCTTTGGTATTCAGGGTTACACACCTTGAGTATTGTGTGCAGTTTTGGTCTCCTAGTCTAAGGAAGGAAATTCTTGCTATTGAGGATGATTAAATATTGAATTCAATATGCTATTGAATGGCAGAACTGACATTTGAAGAGAGGCTGGAATGACTAGGCTTGTACTCATTGGAATTTGGAAGAATGATAGGGGATATGTAAATACTACCTGTCCCTTTACAAAGATATGTAGGGGGACGTATAGTATTGAGGGAGCAGGGGGGTGGTAGAAGGACTTGGACAGGTTAGGAGAGTGGGCAAAGAAGTGGCAGATGAAATATAATGTGGAAAAGTGTGAGGTTATACAATTTGAAAGGGAGAATGGAGACATGGACTATATTCGAAATGGAAAAATGCTTAGGAAAGCAGAAATACAAAGGGACTTGGGAGTCATTGTATAAAATTCTCTTAAGGTTAATGTACAGGTTCAGTTGGCAGCTTGGAAGGCAAATGCAATGTTATCATTCATGTCAAGAGGGCTACAATACAAGAACAGGGATGTACTTCTGAGGCTGTACAAGGCTCTGGTCAGACCCCATTTGGAGAATTGTGAATAGTTTTGGGCCCTGTATCTAAAGAAGGATGTGCTGGCCTTGGAAAGGGTCCAGAGGAGGTTCACAAGAATGATCTCTGGAATGAAGAGCTTGTCGTGTGAGGAATAGTTGAAGTCTCTGTATTCGTTAGAGTTTAAAAGGTTAAAGGGGGATTTTATTGAAGCTTACAGATACTGCAAGGCCTGCATCGAATGGATGTGGAGAGGATGTTTCTACTAAAAAAACTAGAACCAGAGGGCACAAATTCAGGCTAAAGGCACGATCCTTTAAAACAGAAATGAGGAGGAATTTCTTCAGCTAGGGAGTGGTGAATCTGTGGAACTCTGCCACAGAAGGCTGTGGAGGCCAGGTCATTGAGTGTCTTTAAGACAGAGATAAAGAGGTCTTGATTAATAAGGGGATCAAGGGTTATAGGGAAAAGGCAGGACAATGGGGATGAGAAAAAAACAGCCATGATTGAATGGCAGACCAGACTCGATGGGCCGAAAGGCCTAATTCAGCTCCTATGTTTTAGATCTCATAGAAACATATAAAATCCTGATGGGACTGGACAGGCTAGATGCCGGAAGAATTTTCCCAATGTTGGGGAAGTGTAGAACGAGGGGTCACAGTCTAAGAATAAGAGGTAAGCCATTCAGGACTGAGTTTAGAAATAATTTATTCACTCAGAGAATTGTGAACCTATGGAATTCTCTACCACAGAAAACTGTTGAGGCCAATTTGTTAGATATGTTCAGGAGAGAGCTGGATGTGGCCCTTGTGGCTAACGGGATCAAGGTGTACGGAGAGAAAGCGTGAGTGGGATTTTGAGCCTCTCAGTTGCAGTCCAGTAAACGAAATGCAAGTATTGTTTGTTCATAAACTCTCTTTATTC
Organism: Prionace glauca; assembly: GCA_037974335.1. Lineage (NCBI taxonomy): Eukaryota > Metazoa > Chordata > Chondrichthyes > Carcharhiniformes > Carcharhinidae > Prionace > Prionace glauca. Next base: position 18,804,601 of record CM075736.1, on the reverse strand, counting down.
TTTAATTCAACTCCACATTCACATCAACAACTAGTGCCACCAGTAACTTCTTTATATATACTATTAAATGATTAACATCCAATTTAGTACTTGAGTAGAAGGTAACTGTTAACTCATTCCTGACAGCCTCCCCTTCTTTACAGTCTCCCCTTTAAAAAAAAATTGATATTGTTTCCACACAAAACACACCCTATCTCCCCTTGCCCCTTTCTTCATATACATCCCTTGAAGAGAAAAAAACATACCTTCATAGAAAGATACAACCTTCCTTGATAATGTCCAAAAGTTTCTTTGAACTAGCTCCTCTTTTTGTAAAGCAATCAGACAATTGATAACTACTATCAACCCACTTTATTTTTGATATCTCACGTTGTCCAATATTTGTTTTCAGCTGGCTGTGTCTATCCTCAACCTTTTCTCATTTACACTGTTTTGTGGAGTGCACATTTTCCCAAAGAGAATTATTGTCAATGTGACACTCAATAGGCATTTTACCCAAATACCCTAACCCCAAAATTTCTGTCAATATTTGGGATATGAGAAAGGCCATATACTGCTTCTACAAGGATTAGTATCTCAGTGGCCAATGTGCTCTTTACCACTCTCTACATTTTCTTTCTTTCCCATACAGTGGATAACATTGAACAATTTCTCTCAAGAAAAGATTATAAATCCTCCTGCACTTGAAAACCCACCACACTGCATTTTTAGTATAACCAACATTTTGTTTGCTCTCATTATGTCTTCCACTGTAGGATTATTATTTTTGTACTCAACTCTAGGACATCAAAACTAGCATCGGATCTGGTCTGTCTGCCTATCTAATTCAGTTGCCCAATCAAACTTCAGAGTTCCTCTTTTTTGTCTTAGAAACCACTGTGTTCTTTTGTGAAGCCCTACTGTTGCTAATTGCCCTACAATTGCTATTGGGCTGATCCTCTCCAAATAAGATTGCAGACGTAAAGTGACCCCTGACTCAGTCTGTCCAGTTTCCAGTCCAATATATTTGAAATCCCCTGAAGACTGACTTCCAACCCTGAATTCCTTCTACAGCCCAGAAATCACAACAGCTTCAAAATCACTACCACTTCTTGCATTAGCTACCCTCCAATCTGTAGGAACCAGCCCAAAGAATTATGGAAAATAAACACCGATGAATCTACTATTTTCAGTGCCACTTCTTTAAGTATTCCCTCATTAATTCTCTGTGTCAGCCTTATTAAACCCCCGTCACACACATTAACCTCCCTGTCACCCTCATTAACCCTCCCTATCACCCTCATTAACCCTCCCCATCACCCTCATTAACCCTCTCTATCACCCTCATTAACCCTCCCTATCACCCTCATTAACCCTCCCCATCACCCTCATTAACCCTCTCTATCACCCTCATTAACTCTCCCTCTCACCCTCATTAACCCTCCCTGTCACCCTAATTAACCTCCCTGTCACACTCATTAACCCTCCTTGTCACCCTCATTAACCTCCCTGTCACCCTCATTAAACCTCCCTATCACCCTCATTAACCCTCCCTTTCACCCTCATTAACCCTCCCTATCACCCTCATTAACCCTCCCTATCACCCTCATTAACCCTCCCTGTCACCCTAATTAACCTCCCTGTCACACTCATTAACCCTCCTTGTCACCCTCATTAACCTCCCTGTCACCCTCATTAAACCTCCCTATCACCCTCATTAACCCTCCCCATCACCCTCATTAACCCTCTCTATCACCCTCATTAACCCTCCCTATCACCCTCATTAACCCTCCCCATCACCCTCATTAACCCTCTCTATCACCCTCATTAACCCTCCCTTTCACCCTCATTAACCTTCCCTATCACCCTCATTAACCCTCCCTATCACCCTCATTAACCCTCCCTGTCACCCTAATTAACCTCCCTGTCACACTCATTAACCCTCCTTGTCACCCTCATTAACCTCCCTGTCACCCTCATTAACCCTCCCTGTCACCCTCATTAACTTCCCTGTCACCCTCATTAACTCTCCCTGTCACCCTCATTAAACCTCCCTGTCACCCTCATTAACCTCCCTGTCACCCTCATTAACCCTCCCTGTCACCCTCATTAACCTTCCCTGTCACCCTCATTAACCCTCCCTATCACCCTCATTAACCCTCCCTATCACCCTCATTAACCCTCCCTATCAGCCTCATTAACCCTCTCTATCACCCTCATTAAACTCCCTATCACCCTCATTAACCCTCCCTATCACCCTCATTAACCACCCTATCACCCTCATTAACCCCCCCATCACCCTCATTAACCTCCCTATCACCCTCATTAACCCTCCCTAACACCCTCACTTACCTCCCTATCACCCTCATTAACCTCCCTATCACCATCATTAAGGCTCCATGTCACCCTCATTAACCCTCCCTATCACCCTCATTAACCCTCCCTAACTCTCTCACTACCCTCCCTGTCACCCTCATTAACCCTCCCTATCACCCTCATTAACCCTCCCTATCACACTCATTAACCCTCTCTATCACCCTCATTTACCTTCCCTATCACCCTCATTAACCCTCCCTATCATCCTCATTAACCCTCCCTATCACCCTCATTAACCCTCCCTAACTCCCTCACTACCTTCCCTGTCACCCTCATTAACCTCCCCATCACCCTCATTAACCTCCCTATCACCCTCATTAACCCTCCCTAACACCCTCACTTACCTCCCTATCACCCTCATTAACCTCCCTATCACCATCATTAAGGCTCCATGTCACCCTCATTAACCCTCCCTATCACCCTCATTAACCCTCCCTAACTCTCTCACTACCCTCCCTGTCACCCTCATTAACCCTCCCTATCACCCTCATTAACCCTCCCTATCACCCTCATTAACCCTCTCTATCACCCTCATTTACCTTCCCTATCACCCTCATTAACCCTCCCTATCATCCTCATTAACCCTCCCTATCACCCTCATTAACCCTCCCTAACTCCCTCACTACCTTCCCTGTCACCCTCATTAACCGTCTCTATCACCCTCATTAACCCTCACTATCACCCTCATTAACCCTCCCTAACTCCCTCACTACCCTCCCTGTCACCCTCACTAACCTCCCTATCACCCTCATTAACCCTCCCTATCACCCTCACTAACCTCCCTATCATCCTCATTAACCCTCCCTATCACCCTCATTAACCCTCCCTATCATCATCATTAACCCTCCCTAACTCCCTCACTACCCTCCCTGTCACCCTCACTAACCTCCCTATCAACCTCATTAACCCTCCCTATCACCCTCACTAACCTCCCTATCACCCTCATTAACCCTCCCTATCACCCTCATTAACCCTCCCTATCACCCTCACGAACCTCCCTATCACCCTCATTAACCCTCCCTATCACCCTCATTAACCCTCCCTATCACCGTCATTAACCCTCCCTAACATCCTCACTAACTTCCCTGTCACCCTCACTAACCTCCCTATCACCCTCATTAACCCTCCCTAACACCCTCACTAACCTCCCTGTCACCCTCACTAACCTCCCTATCACCCTCATTAACCCTCCCTATCACCCTCATTAACCTCCCTATCACCCTCATTAACCCTCCCTATCACCCTCATTAACCCTCCCTATCACCCTCATTAACCCTCCCTAACAACCTCACTAAACTCCCTGTCACCCTCACTAACCTCCCTATCACCCTCATTAACCCTCCCTATCACCCTCATTAACCCTCCCTAACTCTCTCACTACCCTCCCTGTCACCCTCATTAACCCTCCCTATCACCCTCATTAACCCTCTCTATCACCTCATTAACCCTCGCTATCACCCTCATTAACCCTCCCTATCATTCGCATTAACCCTCCCTATCACCCTCATTAACCCTCCCTAACTCCATCACTACCCTCCCTGTCACCCTCATTAACCCTCTCTATCACCCTCATTAACCCTCCCTATCACCCTCATTAACCCTCCCTAACTCCCTCACTGCCCTCCCTATCACCCTCACTAACCTGCCTATCACCCTCATTAACCCTCCCTATCACCCTCACTAACCTCCCTATCACCCTCATTAACCCTCCCTATCACCCTCATTAACCCTCCCTATCACCCTCATTAACCCTCCCTAACTCCCTCACTAACCTCCCTGTCACCCTCACTAACCTCCCTATCACCCTCATTAACCGTCCTTAACACCTTCACTAATCTCCCCGTCACCCTCATTAACCCTCCCTATCACCCTCATTAACCCTCCCTATCACCCTCATTAACCCTCCCTAACTCCCTCACTGCCCTCCCTATCACCCTCACTAACCTCCCTATCACCCTCATTAACCCTCCCTATCACCCTCACTAACCTCCCTATCACCCTCATTAACCCTCCCTATCACCCTCATTAACCCTCCCTATCACCCTCATTAACCCTCCCTAACACCCTCATTAACCTCCCTATCACCCTCATTTACCCTCCCTATCACCCTCATTAACCCTCCCTGTCACCCTCATTAACCCTCCCTATCACCCTCATTATCCCTCCCTAACACCCTCACTAACCTCCCTGTCACCCTCATTAACCCTCCCTATCACCCTCATTAACCCTCTCTAACACCCTCACTAACCTCCCTGTCACCCTCATTAACCCTCCCTATCACCCTCATTAACCCTCCCTATCACCCTCATTAACCCTCCCTAACACCCTCACTAACCTCCCTGTCACCCTCATTAACCCTCCCTATCACCCTCATTAACCCTCTCTAACACCCTCACTAACCTCCCTGTCAACCTCATTAACCCTCCCTATCACCCTCATTAACCCTTTCTAACACCCTCACTAACCTCCCTGTCACCCTCATTAACCCTCCCTATCACCCTCATTAACCCTCTCTAACACTCTCACTAACCTCCCTGTCACCCTCATTAACCCTCCCTATCACCCTCATTAACCCTCTCTATCACCCTCATTAACCCTCCCTATCACCCTCATTAACCCTCCCTATCACCCTCATTAACCCTCCCTAACACCCTCACTAACCTCCCTATCACCCTCATTAACCCTCCCTATCACCCTCATTAACCCTCCCTATCACCCTCATTAACTCTCCCGCTCACCCTCATTAACCCTCCCTTACACCCTCATTAACCCTCCCTAACACCCTCACTAACCTCCCTATCAGCCTCACCTCAATCAAGTTAACAAAGGACAATTTGAATAAATTCCTGTAGCAAGTGACTGGATTATTGTTTGTGAAATCACAGACTGAGGGTGTCAGTTCCTTGTCAGTATAGTGGTTAGTATCCTTGCCTCTCACCTGGGAGACCGGCGTTCAATTCCCTGATAGGGAGTTTGTCCCAATTTTGGGCAGCATTGTCGCACAGTGGTCAGCACTGCTGCATCACACCTCCAGGGACCTGGGTTCAATCCCGACTTGGGTCACTGTTAGTGTGGTGTTTGCACATTCTCCTCGTGTCTGTGTGGGTTTCCTCTGGGTGCTCCGGTTTCCTCCCACAGTCCAAAGATGTGTAGGTTAGGTTGATTGGTCATGCTAAAATTGCCCCTTCGTGCCCTGGGATGCGTAGGTTAGAGGGATTAGTGAGTAGATGAGGGATATGAGGTAGGATTGTGGTCGGTGCAGACTCGATGGGCTGAATGGCCTCTTTCTGTATTGTGGGGATTCTAATATTTTACAATCTTTCCCACACCAGTTTAACTGATTGATCGCTAGTTGTCCTTCCACCATTTTGTGAAGCAGCATGTAATATTTGTAATTTGACAGTCCTCTGGCATCCAATTATGAAAAATTGATTGGAAAGTTATGGTCAAGACTACTGCAATTTCCACCCTTCTTTGTCTAATTATCCTTAAATGCATTTCATCCAGCGTCCCGATGCCTTATTAACTTTAAGTATAAGCAACCTAACCAATACATTTTCTTTATCAATTATTATCCTACCTATGTCTCCAGTACCTCTTTTAGTGTGATTTGAGCAATATTTTCTTCCTTGCTAAGTATAGATGCAAAGTATAAACTTCAAACCTCAGTCATGCCCTCTACCTCCCACTTGGTCTCTCTAATTGCCCTCACTCCTCATTTTACTACTCTTTTACTAATTGTATGCCTACAAAAGATTTTTGGATTTCCTCTTATGTTGGTTACCAGCCTCTTATATTTTATCCTTTTATTTCTTTTATCATTCCTTCGCTACACTTTTTACATTCAGCATGCATCTCACATGTATCATCCATCTAACAAGCCTCCCATCCATTGACTCAGCCTACACTTCCTGCTGCCTTGTAAAAGTAGCCAGCATAATCAAGGACCCCACGCATGCCAACCATGCTCTTCTCCACTTTCTTCCATCAGGAAAAAGATACAAAAATCTGAGGTCACGTACCAACTGACTCCAGAACAACTTCTTCCCATTTTCCATCAGACTTTTGAATGGACCTACTATATATAGTTGATCTTTCTATAGTCTGCACCCTTTCCTTCTCAATGAATGGTATGCTTTGTCTGTAAAGTGCACACAAAACAATACTTTTCACAATATCCGAATATATGTGACAATAATAAATCAAACCAAATCAAATCAAATCTAACATAACATTTGTTTAATGTTTCATCTTATTCTTTATGTATTTGACCACCAGTGTACTCTGGCCTTGTTTGCCCCATTTATTGCTTCATTAGAATGTAACTCGACTGTCGCTGATTGATCTTCTCCTAAAAGGCATTGTTGAGTTATAACTTCATTCCACTTTATCTGGGACAGACTGATACTCAATCCCCTCAAATTAGCTCTCCTCCAATTACTATTCTTACCTTTAGTCTTCTACTCTCCTTCTTCAGAGCAAAAGTAAACCTTGTGAAAAATAATGAAATCCTGCGGCTGAATGCGTGGCTGAGGGATTGGTGCAGGACAGAGGGTTTTAGTTTTGTAGACCATTGGGAAGCCTTTGCAAAGGAAGGGCACTTCTATACGAGGGATAGGGAGCATTTAAATGGGAAGGATACACATATTTTAGCTGAGAGGTTGGCTGGAGTGTTTCGGCAGGGTTTAAACTAATATGGAGGGGGGGTGGGGAGGAGAGAGACAGCTCAGGCACTGGGAGTGAGAGTGAGTTGGAGGTCAGGGTAAGTCCAGGTGATAGGAAAATCTCCCAGGAGGAGGAGGATCCGAGTGGGCCTGAAGGTCTTCAGTGCATCTGTTTTAATGCGAGGAGTGTGACGAGTAAGATGGATGAACTTAGGGCCTTGATGTTCGCGAGGAATTTAGATGTGGTGGCAGTGACAGATGTGGTTAAAGGAGTGGCAGGACTGGCAGCTAAATATTCCAGGGTACAAGTGTTTTAGGTGTGATAGGGGAGGGTTGAAAAGAGGAGGGGGAGTGGCACTCTCAGTTAGGGAGCAGATCACAGCGGTGCAGAGGGGGGATAACATGGGGGGATTGGGAATTGAGTCTCTGTGGGTGGAGTTGAGGAATAGGAAGGGGGCCATTACTATGCTAGGAGTGTACTACAGGCCGCTCGATAGCCCGCGGGCAGTGGAAGAGGGTATATGTAGGGACATTTTGGATAAGTGTAGGAAGAATAGGGTTGTTGTAGTGGGAGATATTAATCTCCCTGGGGTGGATTGGAAGGTGCCTAGAGCTGGGGGGGTCTGATGGGGAGGAATTCGTAAGATGTGTATTGGAAGGATCCTTGCAACAGTACATAGATAGCCCGACTAGAGAAATGGCTATACTGGATTTAGTTCTGGGAAATGAGCCGGGTCAGGTGGTTGAGGTTGCGGTAGGCGAACATGTGGCTAATAGTGACCACAACTCCGTCTACTTTAGGATACGAATGGAAAAAGATGAGAGCTGTCCTAAGGGGAGGGTGCTAAATTGGGGGAAGATACAGCCAGATTAGGCAGGAGCTTAGGGATACAGACTGGGATAGGCTGTTGGAAGGCAAGACCACGTTAGGCATGTGGGAGTCTTTCAAGGGAAAACTGCCATGGGTGCAGGAAAGACATGTGCTGGTTAGGAGAAAGGATGGGAAAGGTAGGATTAGGGAACCATGGACTACTAGAGATACAGAAGACCTGGTTAGGAAGAAACGAGAGGCGTACGTCAGGTCTTAGCAGCTGGGAACGGAGAGAGCGTTGGAGGAATACAGAGAGAGTAGGAGGGATCTCAAACAGGGAGTTAGGAGAGCAAAGAGGGGGCATGAGATGGCTTTGGCAGGTAGGGTTAAGGAGAATCCAAAGGCGTTTAACTCCTATCTTAAGAGCAAAAGGGTGGCTAGGGGCAAAATCGGTCCTCTCAGGGACAGATGTGGGGAATTGTGCTTAGAGGCAGAGGGAATGGGGGAGATCCTGAATGAATACTTTGCGTCGGTATTCACGAAGGAGAGGGGCTTGATGTCTGGTACGGTCATTGAGGGAGCAGTAGACCGATTGAAAGATCTATTGATTACGAGGGAAGAAGTGTTAGGGCTCTTAGAGGGCATTAAAACCGATAAATCTCCGGTGCCCGATGGCATTTATCCTAGACTGCTTAGGGAGGCGAGGAATGAGATTGCTGGGCCTCTGATGCAAATCTTTGTCTCTTCTTTGGACACAGGTGAAGTCCCAAAGGACTGGAGGATAGTGAACGTGGTACCGTTGTTTAAAAAGGGTAGGAGGGATAGCCCGGGTAACTATAGGCTGGTGAGTTTGACGTCAGTGGTAGGCAAGTTGATGGAGAGGATTCTTAGGGATAGGATGTATGAGCAGTTAGAGCATTGCGACCTGATTAAGGATACGCAGCATGGCTTTGTAAAGGGGAAGTCTTGCCTTACGAATCTGGTGGAATTCTTTGAGGAGGTGACAAAAACGGTCGACGAAGGACGAGCTGTTGATGTCGTCTATATGGATTTCAGTAAGGCGTTTGACAAAGTCCCTCATGGTAGGTTGGTGGAGAAGATTAAAGCTCATGGGATATGTGGTCAGGTATCTAGATGGGTAGAGAACTGGCTTGCAAAGAGGAGTCAGAGAGTAGTAATGGAGGGGTCTGTCACTAGTGGGGTGCCGCAGGGCTCAGTACTGGGACCTCTTCTCTTTGTAGTGTATATAAATGATTTGGAAGAGGGAAGTAGGTGGTGTGATCAGCAAATTTGCTGATGACACCAAGATTGGCGGATTGACTGGATTGGCAGGCAGTGTGGAGCAGTGTCTGGCAATACAACAGGATATTGATAGGCTGGTATATTGGGCAGATACATGGCAAATGGAGTTTAATCCGGATAAATGTGAGGTGATGCATTTTGGCCGGAATAATGTAGGGAGGAGTTATATGATAAAGGGTAAGCCCGTAAGGAGTATAGAGTCGCAGCGAGACCTGGGGGTGCAAGTTCACAAGTCTTTGAAGGTGGCAGTACAAGTGGAGAGTGTGGTGAAGAAAGCCTATGGTATGTTAGCCTTTATAGGGAGGGGTATAGAATATAAGAGCTGGAGTCTAATGTTGCAGTTGTACAGAACGTTGGTTAGGCCGCATTTAGAGTACTGCGTCCAGTTCTGGTCGCCTTACTACCGGAAGGACGTGGAGACTCTGGAGAGAGTGCAGAGAAGGTTTACCAGGATGTTGCCTGGTATGGAAGGACTGGGGTATGAGGAAAGATTGAAGAAATTGGGGCTCTTTTCCCTTGAAAGACAGCGACTGAGGGGGAATCTAATAGAGATACATAAGATTATGAAGGGTATAGATAGAGTAATCAGAGGGAAGCTATTTCCTGTGATAAAGACACATAGGACAAGGGGCCATGGACTTAAGGTGAGGGGGGAGAGGTATAACACAGATATTAGAGGGAGGTTTTTCACAGAGGGTAGTGGGGGTATGAAATGCTCTGCCAAGTAAGGTGGTGGAGGCAAACACAATAGAGTTGTTTAAAAATAACTTAGAGAGGCACATGAGTGGGTTGGAGATGGGTGGATTGTTTTAAATAAGGGTCATTAGCACTGGGGCGTCCCTGGTAAGGTAAATGGATATGGTACAACAATAATGTTTTTTTTTCTTTTCATTCACAGGTTTTAAGTTGGTCTGCCTCGTGTCCAACGAAGGGCATACACGCAATGGGTTGTACTTGGGCTGCTCTTGGTTGTTCGAATTGGTCTAGTGCTTCAGGTTATTAGTGTGTTCTTAAACTGGACCAGATACTGGGCAAGACGACAGCTCAGTGACTATCACTGTTAACTGTACAGACACATGGATTTGGGCCGGTGTCTATGGGAGTTTGCGCATTCTCTCCATGCTTGCGTGGGTTTTCTCCGGGTGCTCCGGTTTCCTCCCACACCCCAAAGATGTGCTGTTAGGCTGATTGGCAGGAATAAATTGTCCCTAAATTAGTTTCCCTCAATGTGGATGGCCATAAAACAATAGATAAGGATCATGGATGGAGGGGGGCACTGGTAGTGTTAAAATGGTGGCACGGGCTCGTTGGACCGAAGGGCCTGTTTCCCGGGCTGTTTTGTTCTTTGCTCTTTGATATTGTGATGACTGTTCCCTGGATATTTCCCCATTGTGACTTGACTCTTCATATTTCCTAGAACCAGAACCAGCCACATCTCCTTCATTGTTGAATTGGAAATGTGCTGATGCATAAAACTCTACGGAATGCACTTATAGAAACTCTATCCTTCACTTCAAAATTCCTATTAACTACTACTGTGCCAGTCTATGTTAAGATAAAGTCTCATTTGTAATTTCCCTGAAAGTTTCTTCCTCTATCTTTCCCATTAATTGATGACCCAATCATTCCTTAGCTCAAACTAAATAGATTTTGTCCTTGATCCCCTGGAATATCCTCTCTCGATGTGGAGATGCTGGCATTGGACTGGGGTAAACACAGTGAGAAGTCTCACAACACCAGGTTAAAGTCCAACAGGTTTATTCGGTTGTAAACGCCACTAGCTTTCAAAATGCTGTTCCCTTGTCAGGTGAGTGGAGAGTGGAGAGAACTTCAGTGGAGAGTATTTCAGCAGGAAGCATCAACAACATTCTAAAGTAGAGAATTCCAAAGATTCATAACTCTTTAAATGAAAATGATTTTCCTCATCTCAGTCCTCTTATCCTGAGACTGTGCCTCCATGTTTTAGTTTCTCCAACCAGTGGAAATAATCACTCAGCATCCATCCTATCAAACCCCTTCAGAATTCTGTAGCTTTCAGTGATAATGCCTCTCATTCTCTTAAATACCAGAGAATATAATCTCAATTTACTCAGCCTCTCATCATAGGATGCCACCTCATCCCAAGGACTAATCCAGTGAATCTTCTCTGTTCCACCTCCAATCTAAGTGATATGGGCAGGAGGGGATTTAATTTAAACAGATTCTCCTCGCCACCTGTCAGTTAGCAGGAAGATATTTTTGATTCCCCCCTTTATAATGGTAACATATTTTCCCTAAATCTTCAGTTTGAAGTATTCTTAATGTTCTTCATTTCAATGGTGGGCAATTTCTAGAAAACAATTACTCAGCATAGAATTAGTAATGACATGGAAAAATATGTATTGATTAGGAAGTGCCAGAGTGGATTTTTAAAGCGGAAATCATGTCGGATTGCTAGAGTTTCTCAGGAGGTAACAGAGAGTGTTAACCAAGGTAACAGATGGAAACAAGTATGATATAGTTGGCATTACAGAAACATGGCTGCAGGATGACCGGGATGGAAACATCCAGAGGTACTCAGTATTTTGGAAGGACAGACAAAAAGATAAAGGCTGTAGAGTGGCATTGCTAGTCAAAGAGAAAATTAACACAATAGGCAGGAAGGATATTAGTTCTGATGATGTGGAATCTGTACAGGTAGAACTGAGAAATACTAAGGGGCAAAAAATGTTAATGGTGTTGTGCATAGACCCCCAAAAGGTAGTGGTGATGTTGGAAATGCCATTAAACAGGAAATTAGAGCCAAATGTGACAAGGGAATATCTGTAATTATGGGTAATTTTGATGTGCATATAGCTTGTACAAATCAAATTAGTAACAATATCATGGAGGAAGAATTCCTGGAGTGTATATGGGATGGTTTTCTGGACCAATACATTGAGGAATCAACTCGAGAAGAACATCCATCCTACATTAGGTATGTGTAATATATGTTTCCTCTGTGACTAACACATGGCACTGGTTGTAATCCTGAGATAACTTTGAGGTCCTACTTCTCAGCTTTCTTCCTAATGCCCTATATTCTGCTGTTAGGACCTCGTGACTTTTTATACCCATGTTATTAGTACCAAAGTGCACCATGGCCACTAGCTGTTCACCCTCCTCCTCCAGAATGCTCTGTAACTACTCTGAAACACCTTTGGCCCTAGCACTAAGAAAATAGCATACAATCCTGGAGTATCATTTGTGGCCCCAGAAACATCTATCAATTCCCCTTACAATTGAATCCGCTATAACTATTGCATCTTACACTTTTTACTCCTCTCCGATGCCACAGATCTAACCATAATGCAATGAATTTGCCTGCTGCTGCCTTCCCTGAAGAGGCCATTCCTCTCAAAAGCATTCAACGCAGTATATCTGTTTTGCAGGGGAATAGCCACAGCAGATTTCTGCACTAACTACATAATCCTCTTACTCTGCCTGCTGGTCATCCATTCCCTTCCTGCTTGTGGAGTCCAAACCTGCAGTGTGACCACGTCTCCCGACATGCTGACGACAATACTCTTGGAAGCTCCACAGTGTCCCCAGCCACTGCTCCAGCTCTGAAACACAAGAGCTGCAGCTAAAGACAATTCATATGCCCATGCTGTCTAGGAGCACTGGAAATATTCCAGGCATCCCACATAGAACATGAAGACCACAGGTAAGGTAAATATAGTATAATGTGGGAAAGTGACCACTTTAGTAGGAAGAATAAAAAAAAACATTCAATCTAAATGGAGAGTGCAGAACTCAGTGCTACAGAGAGAACAGAAGGGTCAGTCATGAGGGGACACATGTTTAAGGTGAGGTTTAGGAGGAATGTGAGGAAAAACCTTTTACCCAGAATGTGGTGACGATCTGAAATGCACTGCCTGGGAGGGTGATAGAGGAGAGTTGCCTCACATCATTTAAAAAATACCTAGATAAGCACTTGACATGTCATAACATTCAAGGCTATGGTCCAAGTGCTGGTAAATGGGATTAATTAGGATGTCAGGTTTTTCTTATAGGATGGTGCAGAGTCAATGGGCCAAAGGGCTTCTTCTGTGCTGTGTGATTTTATGATACTTTAATCTAGATGTCCTGGTGGATTAATAACAAAAGCTAATACAATAAGTGGCATAGTGGTTCGCATGGCTGCCTCATAGCGCCAAGGATGAGGGTTCAATTCCCGGATTGGGTCACTGTCTGTGCAGCGTCTGCACATTCTCCCCGTGTCTGCATGGGTTTCCTCTGGGTACTCAGCTTTCCTCTCATAGTCCGAAAGATATGCTGGTTAGGTGCATTGGCTATGCTAAATTCTCCCTCAGTGTACCCGAACAGGTGCCAGAGTGTGGTGACTAGGGGATTTTCACCGTAACTTCATTACAGTGTTAATGTAAGCCTACTTGTGACACTAATAAATAAACTTTACAGCAAGTGACTGGATAACTGGAAAGTTGGACAGGAGAGAGGCAAACTGAATCTTTTTATCCTCTCTCAATCTGTCCATAAGCGGAAGGTGTGTTTGAATTATTGTAAGATTGCTGTGGCTTTTATGTGATTCTAGAGAATGGGTCAGTTCTAGAGGTGATGGTAGAAAATCTTCCAGCTAAGACAGGCTTTGAGGAGTAAGTTGGTGTTCAGCCTAGTGTCAAAGAACAAAGAACAAAATCAGCCTGGGAAACAGGCCCTTCGGCCCAACGAGCCTGCGCCGCCATCTCAACACCACCAGTCCCCCTCTCCACCCATGACTCCTGTCTAATGTTCTATGGCCATCCAGATTGAGGGAAACTGATTTAGGGACAATTTATTCCTGCCAATCAGTCTAACAGCACGTCTTTGGGATGTGGGAGGAAACCGGAGCACCCGGAGAAAACCCACGCAAGCATGGGGAGAATGTGCAAACTCCCACAGACACCGGCCCAAATCCATGTGTCTGCACAGCAATCAGCGATAGTCACTGAGCTGTCGTCTTGCCCAGTATCTGGTCCAGTTTAGTGTCTTACTTCTTGGTTTCCACAAATTGGATGTTAAACACTGGGGTAGCCAAAGATTTAATGTTTAAACTGCTCAAAAGGTTTAGATCATGTAATGTGATCCATCAGTGGGTTAATTGTAGTTTAACAATTGGTTTCTATGCTTCTGGCTATAATATATTGTTTCCCCCTTAGGAGGGAGACAAACTAGTTATTAATATATCTTCAGCTGTAACAAGTTTGGATCTGTCTCTCTCTTTTGTGATAGTTCAGGATGGGCAGGGGTGGGGGTAGCTTGTCTGCACCTTCTGGTCGCCTCACTGTAGGAAAGATGTAGAAGCTATTAAGAGGGTACAGAGGAGATTTACAAGGATGTTGCCTGGACTGGGAGGCATGCCTTATGAAGTTAGAACATAGAACATAGAACATAGAACATAACAGCACAAACAGGCCCTTCGGCCCTCGAGTTGCGCCGATCGCATCAACCCCACCAATCTATAGACCTATCTATAACCCCCAATCCCATTAAACCCCATATACTCATCCAGAAGTCTTTTAAAAGACCCCAGCAGGTTCGCCTCCACCACCGACGACGGCAGCCGATTCCAATCACTCACTACCCTCTGAGTGAAAAACTTACCCCTAACATCACCTCTGTACTTCCCTCCCCACACCTTAAATCTGTGTCCTCTCATAGCGACCATTTCAACCCGGGGAAATAGCCTCTGAGAGTCCACCCTATCTATTCCTCTCAACATTTTATAAACTTCTATCAGGTCGCCTCTCAACCTTCGCCTCTCCAGGGAAAAGAGTCCCAGCTCCCTCAACCTATCTTCATAAGGCATGCCTCCCAGTCCAGGCAACATCCTTGTAAATCTCCTCTGCACCCTTTCAATAGCTTCTACGTCTTTCCTATAGTGAGGCGACCAGAACTGCGCACAGTACTCCAAATGAGGCCTGACGAGGGTCCTGTAAAGTTGCAGCATTACCTCCCGACTCCTAAACTCAATCCCTCGATTAATGAAGGCCAGTACACCATACGCCTTCTTGACCACCTCCTCCACCTGCGAGGCCGATTTAAGAGTCCTGTGAACCCGGACCCCGAGATCCTTCTGCTCTTCAACGCTACTAAGGTTGAGGGAGCTGGGACTCTTTTCCCTGGAGAGGCGAAGGTTGAGAGGCGACCTGATAGAAGTTTATAAAATGTTGAGAGGAATAGATAGGGTGGACTCTCAGAGGCTATTTCCCCGGGTTGAAATGGTCGCTACGAGAGGACACTGATTTAAGGTACAGGGAGGGAAGTTCAGAAGTGATGTTAGGGGTAAGTTTTTCACTCAGAGGGTGGTGAGTGAATGGAATCGGCTGCCGTCAGTGGTTGTGGAGGCGAACTCGCTGGGGTCTTTTAAAAGACTTCTGGATGAGTATATGGAGTTTAATGAGATTGAGGGTTATAGATAGGTCTGAAGGTTGGTAGGTGTTGATGTGATCGGCGCAACTCGTGGGCCGAAGGGCCTGTTTGTGCTGTAGTGTTCTATGTTCTATGTTCTCTGATTTTGTTAATTCCAAGCATAATGAAGTACGAAATTCCACAGGCTGAGGGAGACATTATTTTGTTCTATTAACTGCTTTGGAACTTTACAAAAACCGTGGTCAATCTTGTGGTCAGTTGACATGTAGCAGCTAACTTGAGGTTCATTTTAAAAACAGCCAAAAGGAGTCAAAGCTAAAGGACACGGTTTAAAGAACAAAAACATCAGCCCAGGAAACAGGCCCTTCGGCCCAACGAGCCCACGCCGCCATCTCAACACCACCAGTCCACCCCTCCCTCCACAACCCCTGTCTAATGTTTTATGGCCATCCAGATTGAGGGAAACTGATTTAGGGACAATTTATTCCTGCCAATCAGCTGAACAGCACATCTTTGGGGTGTGGGAGGAAACCGGAGCACCCGGAGAAAACCCACGCAAGCACGGGGAGAATGCGCAAACTCCCACAGACACTGGCCCAAATCCATGTGTCTGCACAGCAATCAGTGATAGTCACTGAGCTGTCATCTTGCCCAGTATCTTGTCCAGTTTAGGCACACACTAACGACATGAAGCACTAGGCCAATCCTGAACAACCAAGAGCAGCCCCAGTACGACCCATCGCCTGTATGCCCCTCGTTGGACACGAGGTGAGGTTTAGGTTTATTTCATGTCCAATGGATATGTGATAGTGAATATTGGGAGAATGTCTTCTCTTGATATGGGGACTCGAAATGGGGGATACATTATAAGAATAAGGATCTACAATCTGAGACAGAGATGAGGAGAATTTTGTTCTTTCAAAAAGAAGTGTATAAGATCATGAGAGGCATGGGTAGGGTGAATGCACTCAGTTTTTTTTCCCAGGTTTGGGAATTAAGAACTAGAGGGCATAGGTTTAAGTTAAGATGGGAAAGGATTAATGGGAACCTGAAGAGCAATTTTTTTACACAGAGGAAGGTACAAACGTGGAATGAGCTGCCAGAGAAAATGATTGAGGCAGGGACATTGACAACATTTAAAAGGCATTTGGATGGATATATGGATAAGAAAAATTTAGAGGGATATGAATCAAATGAAGGCAAATGGGCATTTGCCTTCATATTATTTATACAATTTACAGAGAGGAAAAGATTTGTCACAGACATAAAGAATACACAACAGTGCCACACTCAGAGTTTTCAGAACTTGTCTATTTATATACAGTTCACCCCTGTATTTTGGGCACATGGACCAGTTTGCGCCAAGAGGCTTGTCTCCATTCTGTACATTCTATGAGTCTAAAAGGTGGTTAATATTTTGAATTTTGTTCCCCAGAAAGCAATGGAGACTAATTCCTAGAATTTATTCAAGGCAGACTTAGACAAAGATCAAGGGGCAGATGACAAAATGGAGTTGAGACCGCAGTTATATCAACCAAACTTTTATTGAATGATGAAGCAGACTGGAAGGGCCAAAGGGCCTACTCTTGCTCCTATGTTCTATGTTCAGCCACATACCCTGATGTGAGAAAGCTGCCTTCACCTCCTCTGAGGTCCTGAGGGGTGAACTGTATATAAATAGACAAGTTCTGAAAACTCTGAGTGTGGCACTGTTGTGTATTCTTTATGTCTGTGACAAATCTTTTCCTCTCTGTAAATTGTATAAATAATATTTCATCTCGATGTTTGGAACTCCATGATGGAAAAGTGAACTGAAGGAATGAGAGAGATAATGGGATCCTTGAGAACGAGGATAACTCCTCTGGGCAGATGTGCTTCTTCATTGGCTTGAATTCCATGCATGTGTCAGCACAGTATCACTACCTCCCTCCCATGTCAATCTGACTAAGAGAGGCTGGGTGAACATTCAGGGATTCCTGACATTCCTATCAGCTCTGCATGTCCTATCCATCTGTTTGTGCAGAAACTGCCTCCCTGTCCACTGTCATCTCTCTCCACCTCCAATTTCTCCTCCACTCTCATCTCATACTCTTCCTCCAATAAGCTATCTCCTTACAGGGTTTCACAGTCTTCCATGTCCAGAGCCCTCTAGGGAGCCATGTTATGGTGAGCATGGCAGAACATCCCACTGACTAAGAGCCTTGTACGAAGGTACTGGGGGTAGCACCCAACCACTCCAGGCACGGGAGTGCAAGTTCAGAAGATGCATAACCTTCTCAATCCTTGTCCAATTGTGAAGATGGCTTTGTGATGAATTCTGTCTGGGGTTCCTCTACAAGAGTCAGTACATCTCTTGGGGAGTTAGAGTGAGGGTCTGGGGCAGTCTGGATTAGTGGTGGCTAAAGGGGTTATGGTAGCTGTTAGCAAATTATCACATAGATGGTGGAAGGTCTTGCTGTGGTCACAGATAAGTTGGACATTGAGAGAATGGATACCCTGCCTGTTGATGGATTTAAATGGCTGGTCACTGGTACCTTGATGTTCAGATGGCTGCAATCAATGTGCCCTTCACCAGTGGGAATCCAGCAATGCCTCTGCTTCCACAAGGCTGTGCCCACCATTAAATGAATGTGGTGCCCAAATCTGACCAAAGGGGCATCAGTGAGCATGGAGATACTGTGCTGCCATTTACCAGCTGCCTGTCAGATCCATAGCTGATCTATACAGTGAGTTTGATAGCCACTGGCAGATCATGGTGGCTCGTGTGATGAGGTGAAATGTCTTTGGTAATGAGAGCACAGATGCCAGTGCCCAACCACCTGGGAAAGTTGTAGTCTGTTGGCATTGGGTCCCTATCATCTCCAGTGAGTTTCATCTTGATCAGCGGAGCCTGTGTTGAAGTTTTAACCTCTGTGACTTCTCATCACCTTTTTGGGGCTTCATTGGGATTCACTACTATTGCTGGATTCCTGCAGGTGAAGGGCACATTGATTGCAGCCATTGGCCATCAAGGTACCAGTGACCAGCCATTTAGATCCATCAACAGGCAGGTATCCATTCCCTCAAGTCATTATGGAAGCCATTTCCTCTAAAATTATAGATGTAAAAGTGTGTAGGAGAGTAATGTTGGTATGTATGCAATAATGTGTGTAAATGTTAAATCTGTTGGAATGTAGACAAAGTATTCATTTGCCAAAGCATAAGATTATCAGTGAAATTTTAGAAGTACTCATAGCAAAATTTGTTTCTTTTTCTTAATAAAGTTGGTTTGAATCTATACACTTGCTTCAAGTTTGTTCAGTTTTCTTTATTTCATCCCTACAGTAAGTTTGTTTCCTTTTCCCTGTGCACTCTATATCTAAAGGGAAAAGTAATAGCAAAGTAAGATGCAGTATATCTGCAACTTGCATTGTAATTTCAGATTCTATTCTCTAAACCATCTTGTAATAAAAAGCAGTAAGAACTTTATTCTTACTTTAGAGTGAATACTTTTATCTTATCATTTAAAAAATGCTAAACAAATTGATATCTAAATCTGGTAGTTTAGTTTAACCATTGTGAATTGCTCAACTGCCAAACAAACATTGTGGATCGCCCAGATAAAGGTAACAATTGGGAGTAATTACAATTGGTTTATTCTGCAAATTTTCTGAAGACAAACATGGAGTTTGGATACTCAACAGGTAGCTGCTGAAGAAACTTAAGCAAGTTTCTGGATGGAAAATAGCTATCTAATTGTGCTATAAAACTTGGCAGATTAGCAATTATAGTTACAATGATTTTGAACCAGTGGCTTGGTAAGGGACAAATGCATTTTATCATTTTCTAAATTAACACATGAAATAAGTAAGGACTGACATTTAGAGATTTGCATTCTGCAGCTTCCAGTTTACACATTAAATACTCTCAAATTTCTAGACAGGTCAAATTTGTATTTTTTTAAAATCCATGATCAGCAGCTGCTGTGAGGCAACACCTGGAAAGGCCAAACACGTGAATTTTCATTAATACAGCGCACAGCTTACAATTTTCCCCAACTATATATCAGCTTACATTAAACCGTCCTGCTTTTATCCAACTATTACCAAAATTTTTAACCTCCCTTCTCTTTCTAAAGAGGAAAATAAAATACAGAAATCAATTAATTATTGAATTCTACTGAATATTGAAAAAAACATTTTTCTCTATCTCTGCCACTGTGATCATCTTTACCGAGGGTTGGGGACAGCTGTGATGGGGTTTGGGAGGATGTGCAAACAGATCACGCAATAAACATTAGAGATGCGAAGTAGAACTGAACTTGGTTATTCTTCCTCACTCTGAACTTAGGGATCCTGTGGCCTAACTTTGCTACCACTCTTGTTGAAACCATTTTGGATTCACATTATAAGAGCAAATGTGCTGAAATATTCTTGCCAATTCATGAAGGTGAGAGTAAGTAAGATTTTACCTTGTATGAGGAAGCGATAAAGAAAGGAGCTCCTGGCTTCAGGAACAAGAACCTTATGTGAAAGCAGTTGGCATTGATGTTTTGCGTGTGTGGTGTAGTCACAAGTTCCAAAAAGTATAACTTCCAGTTTTAAATTGAACGTCCATTTTAGCCACAACTTTCAATGTGGCTGGTTCCAATTCAGTTTTTGTATATCCCTAACAGATTATTGTGACACTCACTGACTTGACAAGATGTGTGATGTGACAGAAAGTTTGAAACCATTGCTTTTTTTCTAGTCAATATTTATACTAGATGTAGGAATGGGCTCAGAACCAGACTTTCAAAAGCTGTAATCTCTCACGTACTATGAAACATTTATAGTGCAATTATTACTACAAAGAAGAAGATTTTTGGTGTCTAACGTTTGCATACTATTTTTAATAATATTTTAATAATATTTTTGCAGTAGTCCTCATTGTGCATCTGTTTGCTAAATAGATATATATTGTTTGCTTAGTGTTCAGGTTTCTGCACGCTTTGCATTTTTCAAAAATTGAAGTTCTATTTGCTGGCCGGCTGAGAACTTTGTGCTTTTCTTTCCTGTCAATTAGAATTATTAACATTGCATTTTGCACCATCAACTAGAATGAAACATTACGTTGATTTTATTCCCTGGTTCTTGAGTGGTAGAAATTGTGCAGAGCAAAGAAACTTGGGAAAAGAAGAGAAAGATCCATTAGAGATCACAAGCTGAGATAAAGATTAAAAAAAAAACAAATTTCATGTGGTTCAGTTGAAGCATTTCTGCATGAATTTGGAAATGTCAAAGAACCTAAATTAACAAACTCTTCCTGGTCTCTTGCAATTCCAATAAAAAGTCTGACTACACCAGGTTTCAGTCCATTTGAAAGTAAATTCATTAGCTTTCAGGTTAGCCCCTTCGTCACCTGAACATTCACCTGACGAAGGGACTAACCCGAAAGCTGGTGAATTTACTATCAAATAAATCGGTTGGACTGAAACCTGGTGTAGTCAGACTTTTTACTGTGTTTACTCCAGTCCAACGCCAGCATATCCACATCACTCTTGCAATTCACCAAACTTTTGTGAATTCATTGGAATTCACCAAACATCTCCGATTCTGTGAAGAGTTACCCTATAATCTTAGCAACAGAAATACTTTCCACAGCCGCCAACATTTAAATATTTGATCCACATAAACTGAAAGAGAATTGTACAATGCTCCTTTCATTATGTTGGACATTGTGCAAGGGCAGCATGGTAGCACAGTGTTTAGAGCTGCTGCTTCACAGCTTCCGGGAACTGGGTTTGATTTCCGGCTTA